>OZ020507.1:266338887-267668887 GCA_963971375.1 Platycheirus rosarum
GAGTGATATGATCTAAAATAAACAGTTAGACCGACCGCTCCACGAGAAATTAATACTAACAACAAATTTGGTGTACTTTTTGAGGCGCAACGGAGTAAATATACAATTAACCACTACTGATTAAAAACTGCTACATGAGATATATTCTTGTAAGAATAGTATATATATATTATACTATTTGAGACTTTGTAGCTTCTTCTTTAGAGGTAATGCTTCGGAATAAGGCAAGCAGGAATCGAACCTGACCATTAGCATCGCAGTTCGACACACTAACTATTTTGGTATGGGTAGTATCTAGTAAAAGCTGGACAAATAAAAAGGCTTGTTATCATTTGGAATATGTACAATTTTCTGATGGCACACAAAATGTGGGAACCCTTATACCGAACTTGCTTAGAAAGAAGGAAGTCAATGAAAACAAGGGCGTCCATATTAAAGCAAAAAGTATCAAAGGTCTACGTCCGTAACTAAAACAATTGCTTACGTGCTTATGCGGATTAAGCTCCGCAGGAAATGGGGGTTAACAACATCATCAAGGGCACAACGTCTCCAAAAACAGTTCCCAAGAAGATGAAACACTCAGTAGATTTATTTACAAATGAAGTTCAACAATGCTCAAGGCCATCTCTTGTGGATGAAGATGTCTCTGATGGGGAATCGAACCCCAAACCTTTGGCATAGAGAGAATTTGAATGGAACGATAATTGCATACTTGCAGGTGGTAATCACACCGGTAGTTTATTGAAATCAATAGAAAAAGCCTTCGTGTCTTTAAATAGCCGAGTGTGAAGTCCACTCACTTGTACAAAATGTTTGTCTTGGTGACATTCTTGGTAAGTAAAAGTTCGTTCTATATAGATTTCTGATAATTGGATAACAATAAATTGTAAAATAAATCCGCAATTTCAAGACTAGCGAATTCCCACATTAGTTAACGTTGATTTAAACAAGTTTCAAAAGTAAGAAGCCCAGCTGAGGCACTAAGGCCAATTCATGATATGATTAGGTTAAATTCTTTTCTTGAATGGCGAACAACAATTTTAAATCTTGTCCGTCTATCTTCCCATTGCAGTGCTCATATGGCAGCGAAAGAGAAGAGGCACGGCCTCTTGCCATCAGCGACAGTTAGGAATGGTTAAGACCAGCTGACAGACTGCGATGCCAATTTTCACCACCGTTCAATCAGTTAGCACGGACAATCAATCACAAAATAGATAATCCAAAGCCCTGTAGAAATCCAAAGAATGCAAATTAAGTAACCTCTGAAAAAATCATGGAGGCTTTTCAACACAGCCGAGTATAGTAATTGGTCTTCCGACTGGGATCTCTTTAAGATCAGTAAAAATTAATACAAAAACGAAAGATTGATAGAGCGGCCTGTCCCAAAGGCAGTACAAATTTTTGGACATTTGTAAAAAATGTAAAGAAGTCTTCATCATCATCGGTTCCTACTCTCGTTTTCAATGATATTCCTGCTGTCAGTTCTCAAGAAAAGGCAGATCTGCTTGCAGCCCAATTTGCGGCTAACTCAACGCTGCCAGCAGGTGTCAGAACTCCTCCTGTACTCGGGAGCGGTAGGAATTTTATGGGACCAATCTTCTTTCGAACTCGTGCAGTCGCAAGAGTTTTGAAAGATCTCAATATACACAAATCCGCTGGCCCGGATAGTATCCACGCTATTGTTCTGAAGAGGTGTTCTTCAACGCTGACAAAACCTTTGCGTAAGCTTTTCCATCAGTCCTTTTCCTCTAAGCTCTTTTTGAATGGATGGAAAACAACATTTGAATCTTCTTCACCCTCAAACTATCGACCCAATGCACTTACGTCCCTTCTTTCCAAGGTCATGGAAACACTGATTAATTTTCAGAGATATATCTCGAGGAACGAAAGCTTCTTAATGACCGGCAGTACGGCTTTCGTAGCAACAGCTCGTTAAAGCGGAATATACCCCCAATGCCACAATCCATGAGTGGCACTTGCAACGAAGAAACCGACCACCTCTCAGTTCTCGGTATGTGCATTACAGACCAGCTTCTGTGGAATGACCACATATTTGACGTTACCAAGAATGCTGCAAGAAGTTCTTCATCCCGTCTGATCTGGCTGCCATATATAAAGCATATATTATGCCCCACAGCTCTAAATAAACAACTGTGCCAATTCTGGGGGAAATATTTGAAGGATCTTTGAACATCGCCTATATTCCAACTTGGTGAAAGAAGTCCGAAAGCTGCCAAGCCCACTCACACGGAATCAAAAGATTTCAAACCAACAAGCTTATCCTTCTTTCTTCTTAAGATTTTAGAAAGAATAATTGAAACTGTTGTCTCCCAGCCCTAACATGCGTACATGAAGAGCAAAAGGGACAGTACTTCATACCTTGGCATCTGGTTAGATCAGTATCTATATTTCAATCGACATATAGAGGCTGCTCTGACCAGGGCTAGGGGAGCTTTTGCCCTTACAAGACGGTTGTTTTATAGCAGCCGCCTTGATAGCAGGGTGAAAGTGATTTGCTACATGGCCCTAATCAGGCCGATGATTGCCTATGGATGCCCTGTGTGGTTCAACGTTGCACCATCTCAAATGGAAAAGATTCGGGTGTTCGAGAGACAGTGCCTTCGCACTTGTCTTGGACTCTATAGAACACCAGAGTCGGAGTACAAACATTATTATTAAAACAAGGTTCTATACAACGGGGCCAATACAAACAGGATAGATAATTTTTTAATTAAGCTCATTCGCGGACACATTGCAAGGGCGATGACCTCAGCTAATGGACGAATCTTCGGGGCTTACTACCCCCAAGATGAATATTTTGAAAGCACACGTTCGAGTGGTTTTATCCCGCCCGAGGCTTTCCTATACCTTGATAGTCGAGGGCTGATTCAGGATAGATCGGCGGTTCCGTTGATCTACCACGTCGGCCGCAGAACAGTCGATAGGCGGCTCCTCTACGATCGAGACATAGTCGCTGGGAGCGAAGCAGAGCGCCTCCGTTTCAGTAGGGCCGTGCCCGACCGGGATCGGAAGGAAGCCCTTGATCAGGTCCACCAATTCTGGTGGCTTAGTTAGAACTCGATATTTCCAGTCGACATAGACGAAATATCGCCTATGGCCGACTTACATACATCTATAGCATCTAAGTTAGGTAGGGCAGTTGCGGCGGCACCAAAAAAAAAAATATATATAAAAAATTCAAAAAAGCTTGCTGTGGCTGTTCTAAATTTAAGTATTTTAGGTTTATTTTAAGTAATTTTAATTTATCTTTAGTTTATTTTAAGTTAATTTTTAAGTAGTTTAAGATAGATTAAGAAAGCGATAAAGATTACCTAGTTTTTTATTTTTCTGGGTAAAAAATAAAACCCGTAATAGATAAGATAATTTTAAGTTATTTTTAGGCCGAAAGGCAATTAAATTAAGTTAAAGATTAATTTAGAGCGCCCGCATAGGGCCAGTAAGTTAATTAAGATGATAGTTTTAGCTAGTTTTAAGATTTTTGTCTAGCATTTAAGTAGATATAAGTAAAAGTAAAAAAAAAAAAAATCATTTAAAAGTAAAGTAAAAGGACAGTACTTCATGAGGTGGTCGGAACTATTGAACAATCAACCTAATTCAAAGAATTTACATTAGACATTCTTTGACATTGAAAGGGCCTTTAAAAATGTCGACAACAGCACGATTCGGGAAGCCCTTGACTCAGTCAACATCATTCCACTATTGTCCAGTCGGATAGACTGCATGCTCGAAACGAGAATTATAAATTCAGAAATGGGTGGTTAGAAACTTGTAGTCAGGGCTGTACCTCCACTGCTTGGTAACTGGTCGTCAATAGAATTTATGTCAAACTTAGTCTAACCCGTATGAGAGGAGAGGGATGCGGCTTGTCAATCATCACCCCATCTAACCTAACCTAATTTCTTGAATCTTCTGGTTTTTATTGCATTCCTAGACTTGAAGGGCTGACAGAGTTTTTTTTCCTAATGACACACGGCGGTCCTATCAGGGGTGAAGATCCTATATTAGGATGAAGAAACTTTACTGAACAGCAGGTAGAGTAAATAGATTGAAAATGAAAACATTCAAGGCAAGATCAGAAGCATTATTCTTGTATCAGCCTAACCCTAAAATCTTTACTTAAACATTAGTCACAACTGCAAATCGATTTCGGTCCACTCGTACTTAAATCATTTTTTTTTCAAACCTGAGAGCAAACAGCATAAAGTGCTACTAATCTATTGTGACGGAATTTCTTCATTATGGCAGCCTCTTGCAGGAACGCCTGCGTTGACATAGTACCCTCGCGCAATGTCTTCACAGCCACATCAATGCTATTCCTCCATTTGCCATAGAACACCTCACCGAAATTACCACGACCCAACTTTCGAATAAGCTGGATTTCGGATCGTGGAATTTCATATTTATCACGTAGTTCCGGTCCCAGATCCCACATTTGTGGCTGTGGCTTTGGACATGGTCTGGACAAAATATGACACAGACCAAGAGCGTTTTCTGTAAAAAAAGTGAACGATATTTATTTAATTGAAATATTTTTTTTTAAACAAACAACTTACTACTATACGCCATCACTAGAGCTTGCAACGAGGGAAAAGTCTGATTTGTGGCAATGTAATAACCACCATTGTCAAGCGGTTTAATTCGATAGTGCTTCACATGGTATCCACGGCCATCTTCCCAGTCTTTCACCGACAATGAATAGCCATTTGGATTGTGTTCGGATGGTCTAACTAAAAAGGTTCCGCGTGGATTCTCTTCCGCTAGCAGAAGTTTGTCGGCTTCTTTTCTCAGGACATTTTCAAAAAACCAACTAAATGGAAATAATAAAATTAGACTTTTGATAGCAGATAGATGATTTGAAATCTTACTCTTCACTGTTTACGCTTCGTTCTTCGGCAACAAAGTTCAACGGTATTAAGCCTTCCTGGCGTGTGGTGAGATTGACTACACGCCACCAGTCTGATTCGGTATCGTCAATAACTTCCATTCGATCGCCTTTCATAAAGCTCAGATCAGATTCATCGCGGGATTTGTAGTCATAGAGGGCGACAACAACTCGACGTTTGGCCACACCGCCTGGAACAGTAGCTAGGGATGAAAGAAATTGTGTAAGTTGAAGGTGAATCATTAAATCATCAAAATGCAAAATCTTTAAAGCATTCGTGTGCCTAAACGTAAATTAAGTCCCCAGTTGTGGAATTGACAAACGGTGAGATAGAAACAGAACTAAAGCCCCAAGGTGACATGTGCTTCAGTACCTCATAGCCATGAGCCGAAAATTCATTGCCAATTTTATTTGTGCTGAATTCAATGTGCAGTCAAGAACCATGCAAACACAAACATGTCCCCCTTTTGTTTACAAAATTCATTGCAGCACATCATTGAAGTGGGTACTCTTTAAGTGTGCCCCTGCGTCATGTGACAGCAGTTCGAAACCAGGCCAATGTCAGTCAAGAAAGTCACAACTAAGCTGGAATTGCTGCACAACACCAGAAAAGCTTGTATTTTCTTTACACCGACATGGAAAATCCAATTGATTCCCTGAAATTATTGCACCCAATCGTGTTTGTTCTTATGTTGACTTAAATTTAAGTACTTCTTGCCTCCCCATGGACATCTTCGTTGTCCCTAATCGGTTAGAATAAATAATTAAAAAAAAAAAAAAACGATAAAACATAATAAGAAAGTAAAAGTGGAACACGTGTCCATGGCGCGGCACGGCGGTTGGTCGTGTGCGCGAGTTTTGTAGGTTAGTTATTATAAGTCTTTGTTTAAGTAGATTTATTGGCAGATGAAGGACTTTCACATGAAAGCTGGTTGTGGGGGTAAGTCTTTTAATGGTCTCCTTTATGGCGGCTAATGTAGTTAATTGATGTGTCTTGTGAAAAGGACACAACATAAAGAGGAAGAAAATCTATTTGGATGGAGGGAATAACTTCATCTGGAACAAAACACTAGGAATCTAGGAAATTTGTGAGCATGACACCATCAATTAGGATGTTTTTTTCCCAATTTTATGAACAGATAAGATATAAGACAGTTTCCTAGTTTCCTTTAAGCAATAGAAAAGAAAGCGATACATCGAAAAGGAAGAGCGCTTGATGGACCAATATTTCGGGGTTATAAGACCCAAAGAGGCAATAGAAAAAGTTGACATCATTTTCTCCTGCGCTAGATTTTGCTACGTTTACCGAACAAAAAACACCAGAGACACTAAACAAGTACTTAAGGGTATTTTTAACTACGATTGAATACAATTAAAATGTTAGGGTTAAATTACTCAATATGGGTTTTATGTGTTCAATAGTCTCCAGGGGGCGTCTATACCATTGATATTTATTCTGCTTGCCATCTACACTAGGCATAAACATGGAAATTGATAAAAAAAATTCCAGTGGAAGCAGAAAATCCTATCCATGCACATATCGTGTGGAAGAATTCTCACTTCTCGATGCGACATGAGCGTTGTTCAAGAGTTGGACATGAGATTAAGAAATAGAAAGTTTCACTATACTTATAAGAGTTTTCCCAGTTTCGATTGAATGCAGTGGTGACAGAAAAATTTTTCTAGTGATAATAATTCTTTATCATTTATTCAGGGATTTCAGTGCTTTAAATACAAGACAGACAACGGGTCACTGAATGATCAGTTGCCCCTAAAAGTAAGTTGACTTAAAGTTGACATTGGGAGGCGTTCAATGCGTACACTGACTTTTAGTCAACTAACTTTTAATCCAACAGTTTGTTCAATGCGTCTGCTCTTACTTACTTACTTACTTAGGGGGCGCTACAGTTCAGGACTAGTCTTTGGCTAGCTGCCTCCAGTTTCGCACTCCAAGTTGGTTGAGGTCGTCCCTCACTTGAGCGCGCCACCTAAGGAGAGGTCTTCCTTGACTGCGTCTACCCTCTGGGATGGAATCGAAGATCATGCGAGCCGGAGCATTGTTGTCCACTCGCTCTACATGACCTAGCCATCTTAAACGTGATATGCGTATTTTTTTGATCAGGTCAATGTCGCTGTATAGCTCGTATAGTTCTTGGTTGAACCTTCTCCTCCAAATCCCGTTAACGTAGATAGGGCCAAAAATCTTCCGAAGAATGTTACGCTCGAAACGACTAAGGATATCTTCATCCGCTATAAATAGAGTCCATGCCTCGGCGCCATAGAACAGGACTCGGATGATTAAGGTCCCTTTGTCTTTTGAGAGAGGGCTTTGCTACTCAATTGCCTTCCTAGCTCATAGAAACAACGATTGGCAAGAGTAATTCTTCGCTTTATTTCTGACGAGATGTTGTTGTCAGATGTTATAGCGGATCCGAGGTAAGCAAAGTCCCTAACTACCTCAAAGTTGTACCTGTCTATTGTGATGTTTTGTCCAATCCGCCGGTGTTGTGTGTCCCTTTTTGTGGACAGCAGGTACTTCGTTTTGGCCTCATTGACTGCTAGTCCCATCTTAGCCGCTTTAGCTTCAATGTTAGCAAACGCTCTAGTGACAGCTCTCCGAGTTCTGCCCATGATGTCTATGTCGTCAGCGTATGCTAGCAATTGCACAGACTTGAAAAAAAAGTGTCCCACTACAATTGACTTGCGAGCTTCTTATAATTTTTCAATTATTAAGTTGAAGAAATCGCACGATAGCGCACCACCTTGTCGGAATCCTTTTTTTAACGTCAAAAGCTTCTGTGAGGTCAGTACCAACCTTGACGGAGCAGTGAGAGTTCTCCATCGTCATCCTGCACACTCGAACGAGTTTTGTGGGGATGCCAAAACCAGACATGGCTATGTATAGCTCGTCTCTAAAAATGCTATCGTACGCGGGCTTAAAATCGATTAAGAGGTAGTGGGTATCGATTTGGAATTCTTGGTTAGTTTCCTGGATTTGCCGTAGCGTGAACATTTGATCGATTGTGGACTTTCCTGGTCTGAAACCACACTGATACCCCTATCAATCAGGTTGCTGGCAAAAGGTTTCAGGCGTTCACATAATACGGCAGAGAGGATTTTGTAGGCGATGTTCAGGAGACTAATTCCTCTATAGTTGGCGCAGTTTAGAGGTCTCCTTTGTTGTGGATCGGGCAAACGATGCTGGGGTTCCATTCATCAGGCATACTTTCTTCTGACCAAACTTTAGAGATGAGTTGGTGTATGCACTCCACCAGATCATCTCCGGCCGTTTTAAAAAGTTAAATGCGTCTGCTCTAGCAGCTCTAAAATACTGCAGGTAGAAAAAAGCAAGATTTTGCTGTACATTGAGGAAATTTCGCCTCCAAGCTGCTTTCAATTTTTTTGGATTTGATGTTCATTGAGTTTTTCTAGAGCAAGTTAGAGCAAGATTTTCAGTTAAGTGGATTAGAATTAACAGACAGAAGATCATTTATAAAAATGAGGAAAAGAGTCGGAGACAGAACAGAGCCCTGGGGCACACCAGCATTTATTTTGTGGGAATCATAGATAGATAGCTTCTAATCCAACGAACAAGAGTATCATCGATCCCAAAAGCACGCATTTTGGATAAAAGAGCTTCATGCCAAACTCTATCAAGTGCCTTGGAGATATCAAGAGCAATAATCTTACTTTCACCAAAGCGATGTAAGGATTTGTTCCACTGTTCGGTGAGATACGCCATCAGATCACCAGTGGAACGGTTGCCGCGGAAGCCATACTGTCGGTTTTGGAGAAGCTTTCGATCTTCGAGATATTCCTTAAGCTGACGGTTAATAAGCGTTTCCCATGACCTTAGAAAGAAGGGATGTTAGTGCTATGGGTCGGTAGGAGGACGGGGAGGATGTTTTCCATCTTCTAGGAAAGATTCCAGAAGAGTAGGAGCGTTGGAAAAGCTTACGCAGTGGCTTGCCAGTGTGGAAGAACACCTCTTCAGAAGACTCGGGGGTATACCATACGGGCCAGCGGATTTGTGTATATCGAGTTCTTGAGAACTCTTGCTACTGTACGAGTGCGGAAAAAATCTGTTCCATGGAAAAATTCAACTGTACATACAGGGGGGGCAACGTTGCTCTTAGGCAGCGTGGAGCTGGCAGCGAAATGGGCGGCGAGCAAGTTTGATTTCTCTGAAGAATAGACAATAGGTTTGTCATTAGCGATGAGCGTTGGAACCGAAGATGTTGAGGAGTTATTAATATTTTTTTAACAAATGACTTTGGGACATTGAAGAATTTTTTGCCGTAATTTTTGGTCATGCAAAAATTTTGTTCGTTCAATAACGGAGTTGCATGAGTTCCTTGCTTGTTTGTGCTTTTTCCAATTTTCCTCAGTAGAGTTAGCTCTGCAGGATCGGAAACTTACTTCTTTGAGCCTGATAGCTTCTTTACACTCGGATTTAAAACCAAGACTTTTCTTTAGGCCTGATGCTTTTTAATCTGTAAGGAAAAAAAGCACACATCCCTAGAAGAATCACATTTGTGAGCATTTCAGCACTGGCATCAATGTCACTATCGAGGAAGCATAGTGACCAGTTAAAGTTACGGAAGAAACTATTCAGGCCGTCTCAGTTGGCTTTCTCCTATTGCCAAACGGTCCTGGTGGGGAGTTTTTCTTTAACTGGATGAGTGGGGGACGGGAAATAAGCTGAAATGACACAATGATCTGAAGTTCCAAATGGAGAAGTTACACTAATGGTATACTTATCAGGGTGCGAAGTAAGAAACAAGTCAAGAGTATGGGCGGCTTGGCCAGGAACATCCGGTATTCGTGTAGGCTCATCGACGAGTTGGGTAAGGTGGTGTAACCCAGCAAAAATCTCGACATACCTTCTTTCGGGTGTTGTCTGGCCAGAATAGCGGAGCCAACTAGAATTGTGTACATTGAAATCGCCCGCAATAACGATTTCAGTGCGAGGATAATGGGAAACAATTTTCCAAATGGAATCGGACAGTGCATCAAACTCGTTAAAAGTCGATTTACTGTCCTGTAAATGAAACAATTATGAATTATATGCTTGCGGACAGTGAATTTGAGCCACAAGAAATTAAAGTCCGTGTTAGAGCATTGACCGTATTGGGGAAGGCTCTGGCAAGCAAAATCATTCCTAACATAAACGACGAGACCATGATTGGAGAAAAGTAATGGCACTAAAGTATATCCATGTAGAGCAAATTCTGATAAATCAGTATCTTGATCTACTTTCCTTTTCTTGCTGGTCCCTAAAACTATGACAAATGACAATAAGTATTGTAAGGAATTGCTCAGTTTCGTTTAATGTTCCCATATTGGCTAGTTTCCAGTTCAATTATATTTTGCCTAAGTCTGCATATTAGGTCACTTTCTCAGAAAATTTTATAGTGGACCGCAATTTTTAACAAATAATCCAATTAGTTAAGCTATCCACCTAAGGTTGGATTCCATTGATGGTGAAAGGGTAATATAGGTGTGTTTAGCGTAAAATCATATTCAGAACGTTGTTAATATTAAAAAAGAAGCAACAGGATATAAAAGACTGCCTTGGGGTACACTCAAAGTATTCCTGAAAAATACCGAACAGCTGCATGATTTTTAATGAAACTCTTGGAATTGCATGTCAGCAGCCTGGAGCTGTAAGATAGTAAAAATATTATGATGCAATCAACTGACTTAAGGAACGTTTCTGGTGGAATATTTTCCTTACAGCTAACCATTTTAATTCTAAGCTACAAATAGTTTTCCAGATAATAACAACCCATTTCATTCCTCCTGTTTTATGCTTCCACTAATTGTCCCATAAAAATTTATTACCTTTTGTTTTTCTGGACAAAAAAGAAAAAAGAAAAATCTTTTCGAAATCATACTCACTTGGTGTAGTTCTCGGTCGAATTATGTCCACCCCGCCTTTGCTGGCGATCTTTATCTGTCCCCGATTTGGATCTGGTGTGTACCGTGAGTCCAGCGAACCACCATTATTATGTTTCTGTCCACTGGTGATGTTCGTATTGCCGAAAGCGTATTCACTCTTCTTGTATCCCGTGGGATATGCCAGGGCCAATTCCTGATCCTGCCGTTTGCTACAACATTTGTTGCCCATTATTGTTGTCTGTTTTGTGTCTTGTGTGGTTGTTGTTGTTTATGTTTTAAGCTATTTGCCAATAACAACTGGCTAGCTACCTTGAAGAATCACTTTGACAATGTTACCTCGTGACGTATAAAATGCTGTTTTTTTTTATAAATTTGTTTATAAATGCAATATCCTTGACTGTGTTTGTTTAGTAATAATAAAATATTTTTTTCTTTATTATTATTGTATATGAATAAATTCCTATGTGAGCGTAGCAATTGATCCTTTGTTTTTAATTTTATTTATGTGTTAGTTTAAAGTTATTTAAAATTCGAAATCAATTTATTTGGCATAATTCATCAAAGTGTGAAGGAGATAGCAGGATAAGGAGTGAGTGTGTGTAAATGATTGAGAAGGAGGAGATCATTTGTTTCCATTAAATTGTTTTTTTTCTTTTAGTTTATCTTTACACAACTATCAGTCGATAATAATAAGTTTAATTAAAAAAATGCACTAGATGGCGTTGTTGTTTTTTTTATAGTATTGTGACGAATTTTTTTTGGTTTTTGTAGTGATGACGTTAAAGTTTTTTTGTTTCATAAGAATAATATTATCGAAGAAGCTGTAAGTTGTTTTGAATTTAGGTATTTTGTTATCTATTGAGTTTGGTTTGGTTAATGTTTGATGGGGTTAAAAGATATTTAAACGCCTTTGAACTGGATGGGAATGTATTGTGTTTTTTTTTTTTTTTGTTGTTTTAGATTTTGCAACTGTCAACTTTTTGACAGATTTTGTTTGCGTTTTTTATAGTTGGTTTTTAGTTGTATTTTTTGTGTTTTTATTTGAATCTTGGATGACCAACACGTTATGAACGATGAGTTTTTGAATTGCGCATATGAATGGGTGTTTTTGTAAGCGCAACCATTTTTGAAAATGTTTGTGTTTGTTTTATGTATTTTTGTCGAGGCTTTTGTATTGATTATTTTTGTATAGCCCTTGGTAATCTGAAAAAAAAAAGAATTGTTAATACGCTAACATTAAAGAAAATTAATTTTAAAATATAAAATGAGCTTAGAAATATTAAATACATATCGAAATCTCTCAACGAAACATCTAAAGCAAATATGTTCAGAAGTGGGATAGATACTGAAGTTTATTAAGACAATGACAGTATACTTAATGAGCTTAGGAACGAGTTTCTTACGAAAAGGCTAAATGGAACATTTGTTGTATGTTTGTAGGGAAGACATGACATGTGTCCCCAAGAGGGCACACCAGTACCCATAGATTTTTTTAACTCACCTCTGTTTATCAACTCCTCAACGAGGGAATATAACACAATTTCTTAGGAAAGTTGGTCCCTCTAACGAGAGAGGGGGGTGTTACCATTAAGCGGCACCGGAATAATTCTCTAGATGGGGATTTGCAAAACAACCACAGGCCTCAGATACGGTCGGGCAAAAAAAAGATGAAAAACTGTGATATTTACAACTGCTTCAAACCAAAAAAGCATGGATTCGTCATGGGAGGCAGTCTCAGGCAAAAGGTTTTGACTTTCAAATGTGTGAACGATGACACCAAATGATGTTTTTTGAGCTCTTGCACGATACATATGAGCAGTGCTCCCTCTACCTTTGACATTAAACTTTGGTTGTACAGTATGTACAGTCCGAAAACACAGCCTACATGACACCACCTCTGGTAACAAATTTAGAATATGGGGCGAAATATTGTAACAATTGATATTCAGTTTCTTCACCTAAACATTCACAAAGCGATATGGAGATCATCCAATCAATCAACTCTCTACCAAATTGCGATCGACTCAAGGCACTGCTCCAGGATAATGGCTGTCACTTTCTTCACGTTCACTTTCCAAGGGGTAAGCATTAATTCGGACCACTAGCTCGTTGTAGCCAAAGTGTGGCTGCGGTTATCCCAGCCAAAATGCCATCAGGGAGGCCGCCTGTGAAGTTATGGCTTTTACACGGTCACCATGCCGAAACCCCTGGTTTGACGATGAGTGTCGGCAAGCACATATAGCTGAACGGGAAGCATACAAAGCGGTGCTGTACAGAGAGCTCTGAAGAGTTAGCGAGCTCTACGAATAGAAAAGGAAAGGGTAACACCGACTTCTCAGAAATAAAAAAGGGATCATGAGAAACCCTCGATTGAGGAAATGGAGAGCTGTTACTGCAGGAATGAAGCTGGAAAGTTTTACCAAAAGGTAAAAACAAAACTGTCAAAGCTTTAGAGTTCGAACTGAAGCTTGCAAAGACGATCAAAGAAATATCGTAGTGGAATCGCAGTCGATGATGAGAATATGGAAAAAAAACATTTCTACAGACTGTATATCGACGATGAAGATACGAATTCCGCTGTCAAGCAGAATAAACATTGTATCTGGGCGAAAGAGAACAACAATTCCGCCCACCATACCTGTATGTAGTAAGCCTAGCTATATCTAAGACCCCGACTGACATAACGTGCAAAACTAGATGCAACTAGCTAAGGACCGAAGTGGATGAGGAAGCTTGTTGGTTGAGGAACGGGTCCCCCCCGGACAGTAGCGCCGCGCCACCTAAGGTAAGGACACGAATGACAATGACTTTAAAAGTCTAGTAAAAAAAAAATATATATCCAGCGGCTTAGATGGCTCTGCCGTGTAAAGCGGATGAACTTCGACGCTCCAGCGCGCAATCTTCGAAGCCATACGCGAGGGAGTTAGAAGCCAAGGAAGACATCACCTGTGATGAAGCGACCAGGTTAAGAGAGACCTCCGACTGCTTAGAGTTCGCAATTAAGGACGAAAAGCAAGAGATCGAGCCGGCTGAATCGGTATATAAAGCCAGGCAAGGAGCTCCACGATTTATAGCTACATCCAAATATTCCTTATTTTTTTCATCATAAGATTTCTCTTGGAATTATTGACAAACTCAACAGGAACACAATGAGGAGTTTTTCACAATAGTTTCCTGTTAAGGCAATTCAATGAATTTCTAGAACTTCAAAGTGAACGATCTCCTCCGTTTGATTATTATCAACAAAACTTATTAAAACTCATCTTCCGCCTTTTAAAAAACATCAATCCACATAATTTAATTCATCAGAATTTTTGTTTTATTAAATCGTATTAATTTGAAGAGCAATAAAAAAGTACTCCAACTCAATTCAGATGAAACTTTAATTTTTATTGAGGCTAATAAGTAACTTGTACACACAAGAGACACACAGAGGCATTGGCAGGCAATGCACTAGCCCTCTTCCACAGAACTAACAGAGAGCTGCAGAAACAAATTAATTTAAACTCACAATCGAAAATGCTACACGCATCAGCCATCATCTCAACAATGGAATCCCATGGTCTCATCATCCCATCTTTGCCCGCATATAATGCACGCAGCATCGGCATTATATGAGTTAACCAGAGTTCAGAGCAAAAAGGACTTGCATTAGGCTGTGACATCCGTTCGTTAATGTCGTGCGGCATAAAACTAATTATAACTAAAATGAAGAGGCAGAGGAAGAGGTACGATATGAAGATGGATGAACAAAGTTAAAGTTAACTCTAGGCGACCTGGCCTCATTGCTTTGTCTGTTTGGTTGTCGTGTTCCTACATACATTCGGAATTTACAAAGGCTGAGAAAAGTTTCTAAAGAGACAGCTCTGTCGTCACATAAAGTAGGCCGCCATGATGCAGTGGTGCTATCCTGTCATTCTATGGTTGAAACTTATAGAATTACCGTGATGCAAGGTTGGATGGATTCAAAGGAGGATGGGTAAGAGGCAGCCTTGTCCTGCAATTTAGGGTATGAGAAAGAAAAAGTTATACAACATGTCAGTGGATACAATCGATGTAGAGGTCATTGTGCGTCTGTTGTGGCAGAGCGCCGGATATGTGGTATATCTTTTATGAGTTTATTTCAATTTTAATTTTATATTCAATTTATTAATTCCGCACCGCGATTATGCGGCTAACGAGCTACAATAATTTACACAGAAATCGATTTTCCGGAGAACGTGGGATCCATGGAGTAGTAAAAATAACTGGGTGTTTGGTCAAACGAGATAATAAAGTTGGGAATTCGGCGCGTTTAACAGAGGGTAGTCTCTCTAGAAGGATTTGATTATTTAAAAAGAATTTAAGAAAAAAAGGTATGGCACTGGAGTTCAGGGTCCAGCTTGGTCTCAAGCTGTTTTCAGTTTTGTAAGTCAAGTTGATCAGGTTAGGTTAGGTTAGTTAGTCCATCACACTTAGATAAATGTAGATCCATTGTGATACCATATGGGGGGTTTGGGCCCAATAAGCATGGGACCTATGAAAACCTATAAACATTCTCAAGCCATTTTGAGTTGTTAATAAATCTGAGTAGGTTTGTACCCGTTTGTTCAGATAGTTCTTCTATGTCCTGGAAGAAATGACTTCCTAGAACTTCATTTCTTAAGCGGCATAGTGTTATGCAGTGGCAGAGAAAATGAGGAGTGTTCTCATGCACATGTATGTCGCCACAACCTCTGCACAAGTCGTCCGTGCTGAGCTTCAATTTCTTTTTGTGGTAACCCAGCATGTTATGCTCGGTCAGTATGCCCACAAGGGATCGTAGCGACTTCTTGTTGAGCAGTAGCTGCAGTCTCTTTAGCAACTGCCGTCTGCAAGGACTTCAGCCTGAAAGACGCTGCTGTAATCGGGGAGCCTAATTGATCCGGCCAGTTCGAGTGTTTCTTAGTAGAAACCTGCACCAAAACCAATTTCCATTTTAGAGCCATCTGTAAAGATTTCAATTGCTGATTTTTATGGTGCCTGGTTGTTAGGACAGTCTTCTCTATTAGGAAAAGAAGTGGTAGCCCGTAAATGATTCTTGCACAAAGAGGTATAAGAGTTTTAGATTGAGAATAGCTTCCCGCCCTGCAGTAGGGGTAGTTCTCATAGCCCTGGTGGTGCCTATACAAGCCATTCTTTGTATTCTTGTAATGGTTTTTAGGTTGGAAGCAATTTTGGTAGCCTGCCACCAGACCAGATTACCAAATGTCAGTATTGGTCTTACTATTGCCGTATACACCCACATTGTAATCTTGGGACTAGGTCCCCAGGTCTTTCCAAATATTCTGTTACAGTTACAATTTTGTTTGATATTGAGATTCCAATTCAGTTTTCTGTCTATAATTACACTAAGATATTTGGCCTGATTTGACAGGATCAATGGAACCCCTTCTATTGAAGGAAGATTAAAAACTGGTATTTTTTTTTGTTGGTAAAAAGAACCGGTTCTGTCTTTTGCGGATTGACCACTAGCCAACATTTCCTTGACCAGGTATTTACCAAGGATAAGACTCCTTCTATTTATTCATCAATAGTGGAGAGAAATTTTCCAGTCGCTAGCAGAGCTAAATGATCAGCATAAGGTACTAATTTGACTCCACTGTTTTTAAGTCTTATAAGAATTTCGTTGACCACAAGTACCCAGAGGAGGGGAGAGAGAACACCACCTTGTGGAGTGCCTCTCGATGTTGATACTTTAATCAAAGCTCCTCCCAGCTCTGAGTTAATCTGTCGATTTCTTATCCATTCTTGCCCATTCGGGGTGGAATCGAAGATTTTCCGGGCCGAAGCATTGATGTCCATCCGCTCTGGACTTGGACTTCTGTCTATCGTGATGTTGGCTTTACTGTCGTTTTTTGACAACTAACATCAACACCCTTAGTTGGCTCACACTTTGTTGGTATAGCTTATCCAGAAAAAAAACCATACTCAAGTGCTCAATCGCTTATGCTATCTCATGTTCGAAACTTCAAAACTTAAAAAAGGATGATACCTGTCATGATAAAAACAAAACCATCCCGGTTCAACAGCATGTAAATGACATTTCAAATAAAAAAAAAAATAAACTTCAAGCGCGTTCCTGAAAAACTGAAATTCAGTCTTTATACACGAATGAGGATATGGGAAGACTAAACCCAGCAAAACGATGCAGGAAGAAGAGGTCCTTGTGTTTCTGGGCAAAAGTGCAGTTTAAATGTGCGCAACGGCCCGACAAGGATGTGTACTTGCGGAGCGAATATAATTGTGGATGCGTTCCGTTGCAACACACAGCCTTACAGGATCGGAAAATTGTTTACGTCAAATGATGTGATTTTCAGTTTTTTTTTCTTCTGTTTCTACATACTTACATGCCCAAGTGGCAAGCTCAAGTAGTGTGAAATCTAAAAGTTGTGCAGAAAATATAAGAAAATTACAACAACAACCATATAACTAAAAAAAACTGTAATCCTTACGAAGACTCTGGCATCTTCATGCTCAAGCTCAATAGAGAGAAGAAAAAAAAAACTACCGGAAACAGCGAAACATTTCCATGGAAAAAGGAAACTCTTTGAATTTCTCTACCAAACAAAAGGAAAATGTCTATGTCGTGTTGCAGAGCTTGAGAGTTTTACTTTTTGTATAGTTGCAACGTTACTAATGTGAGTAACTATATAATGTAACAGGAGTATAGTCCTATACAATGGACTGTTTTCTGATTACGGCTTAATTAGTTCTAGGAGTCCGTATGCAGTTCCATGCGTTGGATGGGAATTCATTTGAAAAGTTGGATTCAAGATTATAAGCTTGCCGAAGCTAATACAGTGAAGACGAATATTATGTAAGTCAGTGAGTACTTCACGGGAAGTTATTTTCTTTAAACTGGCGAAACTGGGACAAGAGTTGATAGCTCGTGGAAATCGTTTAAAAATGAGGCGTTCAAGAGACCTCCTCATAAAGATTTTCAATGAGAAGTTTATTTTGTAAGAAAAATAGGTCACGCATGATTCTTTTGAAGGATTTATTGAAATTCAGTAAGTATCCTCATGTTGCCTCTGGGAAAAGTTTCAGTCTAAATCGTAAAAAATTTATTAAGTGATTTACAAGGAAGTAGTGTGTTTGTTCAGAAACTTGTGTTTTTATTTCGTCAATTTTCGTTATTTGGGGCGGGAGTGGTGCATTAGATAAGATGTTTGCTTGCTAGGCGAGAGATCCTAAGTTCCTAAGTTCGACTCTCAATTTGGAAAGTAGTTTTTGTAACTCCTAGTGCAAGCTAAAACCGTCCGTGGGTTTTAAGTAAGAAAATAGTCACCTGATTCTCGATCTACTCCGCCGAAAAAAAATTCTTTCCTATCTCTCTAATTCTTCTAACTAGTGTCGTTAAACATCCAGTTGCATTCTAAAAAGGAATTGTGCCTCACAGACACATAGTTAAAATATCATATTAAAACTGACTTCTTGAGTGCAGAAGAATCCTATCCCACTTATATTATTAATGTGAATGTTTGTATGTTTGTTTCCCAATCCCGTCTCAACGGCTTAGCTGATTTCGATAAAATTTGGTAGGTAGATGGATAATTTGTATGTTTGTATATTGTATAAGTATATTGTATAGGTATGCACCAATATATATATATATATATATATATATATATATATATATATATATATATATACGTGTATATATATATATATATATCCACGTGTATATATATATATACATATATATATATATATACACACGTGTATATATATATATATATCCACGTGTATATATATATATACATATATATATATATATATATACACACGTGTATATATATATATATATATATATATATATATATATATTGGTGCATACCTATACAATATATATATATATATTATAAGAAAAATACGGTCAGAAGAAAGCGTATTCTGTGAATGGAATCTAAGCATTTATTGCCATTGATATCTGAACATCGCCCACCAGATATTTCTGCTATGTTTTGTGATTGCCTTAAGCCAGTCGTCCACAACCTGTATCATCGCGGCTTTTCGTCAAGTAAGTTCACCAAGTTTTCTCCATTGCATCCTGCTTTAGCATCAGTTAAGCGATGGGTATACCAGTATTTACATTGTGAGGTGTGATTGCTGTTGTAGTTTGTGGGCTTTACAAAATCTAGTGAAGTCTCTGTGTCCCGGCACTCAAAAGAGGTGGATATTGAAATGTCCTATCATCTTCATTAGAGATGCTCCACAATTTCAGGCCGTTACAGAGTTTATGGAAAGAGATTTAACAACAGTCTGGCTAAATGTATGATGAAGATATAGTTTTCATTGAGCCTACTTCATTAACGAATTTTCCGATTAGAAGATTTAATTAAGGTCTGGGAGACGAAAAGAGAGACTAAGAATATAGACTATACATCGCCAATAACCCCGTCCTCGGTTTTTAACTCGTCAGTGTAGAAATAGGGTGGTTTAGTCAAAAAGTTTTGGGATTGATCTGAATAAGTTAAGAATGTTATAACCTTAAGAATTGTTGTTGCATTGAAAAAAGGCACCGAGGCAAAAGAGTGCAAGAGTAAGAAGTAAGTAAGAAAAGGATGAGTTCAATTTAATGGGGTTTTACCTCCAGTCCTTTGTTTCATGCCTATTTGGACGAGTTCATCGAAGAGTAGCTGATGCGTCTTGGGGATCATTAGCAATTACCTTAATTTTGACCAGGTCAGGTAGTTACGGTCATAAAAAAGAGCCAAAAACTCGAGATGCTTCCTTAATTAAATAACATTTTAGTTGGAATTTTCGGTAACATCCGATTTGAACCCCATGTCTTCCGTTTTTTTTTCAAATCTCATTTTCTAATTCGTCTAACGCATTCATTTTAGCTTTTGGAGTTCTTGGTCGCAACATTTACTGGGTTGAATTTCATTATTGGTATATTGGTCATGGAAAAAAACAGACTCGAGACAAATTTAAAAGTCCATCACAATACTGTCACCACAAGTTTTTCGTTATCCACCAGCTTTGACATTGTCAATTAATCTTAGCTAACTAACTTTCTAAGCATTTCTTCTATTCTTACAACTTACGGGGGTAAAGCTACTTATTAGCCCCGATAGTTGCAACTTTATTTATGTGATGCAATCGCAGCATTAGAAAACATTATAGGAAATTTCATCTTCATTTCAAGCCTTCCGTAGTTTTCGTTTCCTTCTGGAAAATTCTTTACTACATTTTAAAACCGAGCATTTTCTTTTCTTTTTTGCTGAAACCAAACTCCAAATTTACTCTTTCCTTTGCTAAAAAAAATAAAAAGTGTAACTTAAAATTAAAAGTAATTACGATTACCGAGATTTATGTTTTATATTTTAACTATTACACACAAAGCGTGCAAAATAAAACCAGCAAAAGTCCCTGTGAAAGGTCGGATGATCGAAGAGCACGAAATTTTAACCCAATTGTTTCGATTGATAGATTGAATTTCTTTTGCTACATTAAAAGTAAAACAAACATACAAAACCCATTGTATAAAAAAGTCTTTTTGAAGACTAGTCAACAAATTTGGAGACCCGAAGAAAATTACACCCAGGTAAGGCTACCCCAACATGCTCAGTATGTCTGCACCAGTTCCTGGTTTTAAATCTTTTTGGCAGTCTTCAAAGGCTTTGCCGGTCTCCCTGATTCCAGTCTTCCTTTTGGGATGTTCTCCCCTGCTCACACACAATTTGGGGATGTGAACTGACGATATTTCACACCTTTTTTTGATAAAACATTGTCAAATTGTTCTTCTGCAAAGGATTTGACTAGCTTTAGAGGATTCTACCAAAAGCGCATGTTACAACATTTATTTTAGTTTGGTAAACAGTAAGTTCTGTATTTTCAGAGATAGTACGGAACTTTTTTAATCTCTGGGCAAACTTAATGTGAATTGTAAGAATAAATTGCAATTGTAGGTACATGTAAGTTGTCTTAGTTTAAGAATACCAACTGTTTCTCTCTAAGCTTGAAAACTAAATTTATTTATTTTATTGATATTAATTTAATAACTACAGACAATATCACTTCTTTCGCATAATTTCGTCTACAAAACACACAACACTAATAACAATCCCCAGAAACCATCCCAAAAAAATGAACCGGAAGTATTCCAAGCCAAGTGGTTGAACAAATCCAGTCTCTTCTATCAGTATTTTAGAGTGTTTCATAGTAACAGCCAACCGAAATGCCTCTTCTTCCCAATATTGATCCAATCCAGCCGATTGTACTCTTAAGAAGAAATCAAACAAATACGGTTGCAAATAGGAATTTTCCTGAAGTGGGAACAAGACATAATGTGGGGCAAAACACATACTCGACAAACGAAACACTGGATGACCAAGTCCTCGTTGCTGCTTGTTGAGATAAAACCATCGATCGTGTTGAATAATGTAAGCATAGCTTCTGTCAAAGTTGTTCCTCCGTTTGATTGCTTCAAAATACCGAACGGAATAGAGAAGTCGAAGGAATTTCTGTCCAAAGGTTGAATACTGGCGAGCTGTTTCGATTTCATAATCAATAGCCATTATTCGAAGGTTTTCTTTGGCAAGATCTTCAACTGTTTCGATAGGTGGTTGGTAAACTTTCTCGGTGCAGAAACTCGTTAAAAACGTCGAATAGAAGCAGGAGAGTATAAAAGCCAACATATAAGCCTGAGCGAAGAAAACAAACTGACGGACGCTCGGAGAAGTCATCTTCTCCGCCATGTTGGGACTGTAAATTATCAGCGACAAGCTTCGGAAGAAATACCAATTTCTATCAGCGGCATTTTCTTTGATCTTTGATTTCTTGGGGTCGATAAACCGCATTGCCAGTCCAATGAAAATGACACTTAAAGCACTTGCTAACCATGTTCCGATATCAAAAGCTATAACGAAGTACTCACTCTTTGGAACAACTCTGTGGAACGGCACCATAATGCAGAAGTACACCATGTCAAGTGGATAACTCCATTTGAAGCCATCCAAATAGAACATCGGATAAGAATGCAGACTGAGTTCGGATTTCTTATTTGGCAGCTGCTTGAGGACCATCTTGAGGTCCAAGTCGGGCTGATACTTGCAAACGAGCTTTATGTTCATGTGTTGTGCAAAGATCATTATGATGTTGGCATTCCTTCCCACAATGTGTCGTTTGCCTTTTTGTGTGTAGAAGAAAACTCTCGGTACATCCTCGGTAAATGGCGTTTCTATGCGGTATTGCTTCAAGTCCTTTGTTTTTTCCAAGAATAGTTCGCCAATACCCACAAAATCTGTTCTATTCATCCATTTGATACTTGGAAATGGATCAACTGTAAAAATCCGATGTTGATTTGTCTTCCGGTCTTGAAAGATTACCAACACTTGGAAGAAATTCTCCTGCCATATCCAGTTGAGGAGATATTTCAAATCTTTCAAAATCACTGGATCTCTAAGGATTATGAGGAGTTTTGAATGATGCATTTTGTTAAGGCTTTGAGCTGCAGATTTCAAGACTTCCATGGACCGTAGACGAGTAAAAACTAACGATAGCGTGAAATCTCTATGCGTGATAAACCGTATTTCTTGATTCGAAGAAAACTTGGTTAAATGGATTTGTGTGAATGATGTTTCCAAGGCAAGCTGTTGGAATAAATCGGAGAAATTCGGGAAATCGTCTTCCCAAGAATTGCACCAAAATATCGGCAAATTTTCGATTTGATAGGAGTGTTTCAGCTTTCGAATAATTTCACCAACGTAACTACTATTAAGGAGTGTGCTAGCAGAAATTGTGGGAATGAATGATAGAACTGCCAAGGAAATTATAAGTATCGACTTCATCGCGCCGCACAATAATGGTTAACTGTTTCCTGAAAAATATGATTCAAAGGACGATTTTTGTAGTTCTTTATGTCAATAACGGTTGAGTTATGATTGTCAATCAATAATTCTATGCGGAAGAGGGAAAATAAATAACTTTAATTACTTCACATATGAGTGTGGAAAACACTTCCGTAATTTATTTGCACTAATAACATTAATGGAAAGGATATCCCCTTCTTGAACTTGTCTACAGCTCAAATATTGTTTTATTTGATAAATTCTTATAGCAATGACTTTCGAGAATGATTTTAAGAAGATGGAGTTTTGAGTATCTTTTTTAATTAGAAAACAATTCAATAACTTGTGGAACTCTTTACAATGAGGGAACCATTGACAAATTAAAAAATTTCAAGGATTCTTGATTTTTTCGATGTTCTATTGAAATTTCTTGAAAAGGATTTTATTGGGTCGAAAGCGGCGTCACAATGAAATTATGAAATATATTGGTTTCCGAGTGTGGCAGTGCATTTGTGTCAATTATTTTTAAGGAAATATTTTTAATAATTTAATTTAATGGATATCTGCTGTTTTTTTTAGTTTTTAATCGGCACTTGACTTTAAACATTCCGATACTTTAAATTTTTTCACAGTCGCACACACAGTCACACACGAAAAATAATTTTCGTTTTGATTGTCAATTTTGGCTGCTATTAATTGACTAATTGGTATGGAATTGGTCTGGTGAACAGCATTTTTAGTTTATTAGTGCAATAATCTGAATAGTTCGTGTCTGTAGTTCAATTTCAACTACAGACATTGATCAAGCATAATAACAAATGTGTGGCTAATGGCTAGACTGCCAAGTCGGAAATCACGGGCGCATGCAGCAATGTGTGCAATATAATACACCTGGAAAACCATAGATAGTGACAGTTCCCAAGTTGTAATTGTATGCTGTTCAGGAAGCTTTTGAATGTCGGCGAGAGAAGCGTGATTGGCACTGATTTCCATCAAGACAGGGTGTTTTTTTTAGACGTGAGGTTTTCAATCTGGCAATACTCCTTTCGGAATTGGTCTTTTTGACAGCTGTCACTTGATTTATGTTCAGTTTGGTTTGCCATTTCATAATGAATAGACTTACTCCTGAACAACGTTTGCAAATCGTGCACATTTATTACCAAAATAATGGTTCGGTTCGGTGGAGCAGAGTATCGAAGAAAACCCGAATGAGCCCTTCCGCCATCGCGCGCATCAATTGGAACTGTGCCTATCCACTTTATGGAAGATTTTGCGGAAGGATCTTGGTTTGCGGGCTTACAAAATCTAACTCGTGCAAGAATTAAAGCAGAACGACGATCACATCGCACGTTTGGTGAAACGAGATGGCCACCGATCCCGATTTTCACAAAATTGAGGAAATTGGGCCTCTCGACTGGAATTTATTCGAGCCAGCCGCGGCGGCCACTTGACCGAAATCATTTTTAAAAAACACAATGGCAAACTCTTTTCTTATAATAAAGCTAAATTCTTGACCATAACATTAAATTGCATGCGTTTTATTTCTTCTTGAAAACCACACGTCTAAAAAAAACACCCTTTATTATACGGTTGTATGAATAGGGTAGGCACTGAAAGGCATCAAACTGGTGATGCACAGTCGCTGCAACTATATCGTACACATCAATTGTGCTTATTTTACCTCCCCGCGGTAACCACCGGGTACTGGTCTGTCCATCCGGACATTCCTGCTAAACTTATAAGCGCGAGTGTTGAACACAGAAAAAATCACTATACTGCTCTGCTTTAATGACTGTTCTGATCGATTCGCAGAAGTCTTGCACGAGCCCCTCAGAAAGAGGACGTACGGCGGATGAGCCCAACCAACTGGACCAACGGTGGCGTCAACAGTCAACGAAGCAGACGCCCTAAAGAGCTACTTCGACGTATTTGGAGATAAGGTCATTAGGACAATTCAATGCAAGTCAGGGCATTGAAATAGAGGTGGTGGCGGATGAACCCTTAATGGGCCAACGGCAGCGCTCACATCCCCGAAGTGGGTTACTGACTCCGGATTCTCCGGTTCCTTTTGTCCAAGGAATCCAACAAAGGACCTGGCCCTCCAGGTTGGGGGTTGTGCGTGGGGTTAACAACCCTGCCACGGAAAAAAGAAAAAGTTACGAAGCGACCAATAGCCTCGGAAAAGGACGGATTTACTGTTGACGACCCGGAAAAACGAATCAAGGACAACGACCTTCGGATCTGCACGTGGAATGTTAGAACTCTTAACAGACCACGTGCATCCAAACAACTAGCGGAGGCCCTAGACTGCTACAGAGCAGGAATTACTGCCATCCAGGAAGTGCGATGGAATGGGCCGGGCAAAAGGAGGATGAAAAACTGTGACGTGTACTACGGTGATTGCGCAAGAAGACCACAGCGTTTATTTGGGTGCGGATTCGTCATAAGCGGTAGACTTAGGCAAGAAGTCTTGGGCTTTCGACACGTAAGTGAGCGACTTGTGACAATCCGTATCAAGGCTAAATTCGCCAACATTAGCCTAATATGCGCTCATGCCCCCACAGAGGACAAAGATGACGCCACCAAGGATGACTTCTATGAGCTCCTCGACAAAACCTATGAGCAATGCCCTAAATACGACGTTAAGATCGTACTAGGCGATTTTAATGCCAAAATAGGTAAAGAGGAAATCTTTGGTAGGACTGTCGGAAAACATAGCCTACACGACACAACGTCTGAAAACGGACTTAGGCTAATTGACTTCGCAGCGGCACATAACGTCACCATTGCAAGCACACGGTTTCCTCATCTCGATATACACAAAGGGACTTGGCGACACCCAGATCAAAGAACCGTCAATCAGATTGATCACGTTGCGATCGATGCAAGACACGCCTCCAGTATCTTGGATGTTCGCACCTTCCGAGCAGCTAACATCGACTCGGATCACTACCTTGTTGCAGCAAAGGTAAGAATGTGAATAACCCGAACTCCACAACAACGGAGTAATACTGTGAGAAAGTATGACGTCGGAAAGCTGCAATCGCAAGAAACCGCCAGAACCTATGCCGATCGAATATCCCGTAACCTCTCAAGAAATCCAGTACCGCCAGCATCAAGTGCAACTGATGTGCTAGGTTTCACCAGACCACCACCACGAAACCTCTGGTTTGATGACGAATGCAGGCAGGCCCATGCAGCCAAACAAGAGGCATATAAAGCGGCGCTGCAAAGAAAGACGAGAGCTGCTCGCGAGCTCTATGAGCAGAAAAGACGGGAAGAACACCGGCTTCTCCAAAAGAAAAAGAGAGAGCATGAGAAGCGCGCGATCGAAGATATTGAGAGATGCTACTCCAGGAACAACGTGCGGAAGTTTTACCAACAGGTAAAAAGAACATGCCAAGGAAAAAAATCCCGCACATAAGCCTGTAGAGATAGGAATGGAAACCTCGTAGTAGAGTCACAGTCGGTGCTGAGTACATGGAAGGACCATTTCTGCAGACTGTTAAACGGCGATGAAGGCCAAAATCCCGCTGTCAGGCAGAATGAACCATTCAACATGGATGATGACAGACAAAACTTCCGTCCACCTGACCAACATGAAGTAAGGATAGCAATATCTAAACTCAAAAACAACAAAGCTGCTGGACCCGACGGATTACCCGCCGAACTTTTTAAAGCGGCCGGAGATGAAGAAAATAAAAAGAAGAAAAAGAACAAGAAGAATGGAATCGGACTCATTTTTCTGTTAATCAATGTCTTATCCAATAAAGACCTAAACATTTGGACATTCAGACGTTGGACTTGTCCAGCTTCTTTTTTGAATTATCTCGAATATAAATACATCCGTCTGCCTGAAATAAATTTGAAACATTTATGTTTAGAACTCAACGTCGATTATGTGTCTACCAAGAGTACGTTTGCAGCAGTCGTTGAACACAATTTTCGGTAATTCGATCAAACATTTCGGCAGAAACGGCTGCTGTCTGCCGTTCAATATAGCATTTGAGTTTCCCTTACGACGCGACGTAGGATTGTTGGCATAGATCAGTGATTTTACGAACCTCCAAAAAAATTAAGAGGTTTAGTCTAGAAGTTAATCGGTATAACCGTTTATCATAACCCGTTCATCGAATTGAGATCTCTCAAGAGTTCGTATTAATGTTGACAGAACAAAAAGTACAATGATCGAGGAAAGTCTTGAATTCAAGAAGAAACTAAAATCTGTCAAAAATCCAAGGAAACAATGCATAACGACTCAAAGTTGTGCAGTTATCTCATAGTCTACTTCAGAACCTTATGGGGGAAAAATCCAAAGATTTTTTTTCTCTAGTCCGGAGATGTTCTGTTCCAAAACATTAAATGGAATCTTAATTCTCTCACTTTTCTTAATCTATCTCCAGTTCTTTCAGCTTGCAACCGTTTTAAAGTCTTTCAACTTCTCAAACAACATTCCTCTCAATAATTAGAATGAATGAACAACAAATCACTTGATGGAAAGTTTATATCAAAAAAAAAAAAAGAAATTAATTCCCAACACGCACGTTGCTATACCTCTGTCAAACAATGGTTAAACATAATAATAGCCACAACTCCCTTTGTGTCCATACAATCCACCGACCGACAGCACCGACAAAGCTCCGCATCGCATTCATGATTATTCATTTCGAATTTTTCATCTTCCCTCCTAGGCTTTGGGTCTTCTTTCACCTTTCGTATGACACAAATCATGAATAAGCAATTAACCACTCCGAACTGATTAAACAAAGACGAGTAAGCATATTAAACCACAGACCCATAATGTCCCACAAAAGAATATCCAAAATGTTGATGGAAATTTATAATGAATCTTCTTTGCTATTCCTGTCAACCTAGGTAGGTATTATGGGAGGATGTAAGCTTCATCAATTATTTGCTCCAACAGACCTTTGAATTGGGCAAAACTCTAAACTCAGTTTGTTTTTCTGTGTCAAATCAGAACCTATTGGGCATTTTAAATTGTCATGCAATCGAATAAAATTGCAAGCGCAACAGCCACAGAAGGTACAACAACACAGCCATCAACTGAAACAGAATCTAAAACAACAATCATCATAACTATAATCATCAAATTACATGATTGCGCCTTAGCTGAATCATTTACAACAAAGCACAAATCCCCCCCACTGCCTGTTTCTGGAATAGAAATAAAAAAATCATCCTCCATCCCATCCCACCACCATATCATTATGTGGTTGGTGTCGTGCTTGCCGCTCTTCACTTAATAGCATTTCTATACCCCATATAGATACATAGATACTTAATCTATAGCGCTATAGATACATTCAGTGTATCCCATCAGAAACACGTCCGTCCGTCAGTTGGTCGGTCGGCCAACAGCAACAGAACACGTTGGGAGCACTCCCTGGTTAATACCATTAAATGGAACTGCATGAATCTATCCCAAGAGTGAAATTGCTATATCGACCCGTGTCATATCATGTTAATGGGTTGGGGTGACGCTTGAGTTTTTACCGGGACCGAGTGTCGGTGTTGGTAACATTTTCTAGGATTTTTTTTCCAACTATTTTCTTGTGTGCAATAAATATTTGATTAGGAGGAAAGTATAATTTCATAAATACAAACTGGGTCAACCTCAGAAGAGGTGCTGCTGCAGTGGTGCTGGGGAATGATGTAAGAGGGGACACACAGGCCAACTGGGATTTACTGGAAAGAGTTTTCAACTGGTTTTTTTTTGTGGACCATCATCATGAGGAGGACGAGATACCTTTGCATATAATTTTGTTGCGATGAAGAAGAAATCACAAAAAGCAGAGATACACAAACTTAAGATGTATTACCCTATTTTCCAAACTGAGGGTTTATTTGATGGGGTTTCTAAAATTAGGAGTATACGAGGAATCTTAAACTTCAAGCTTTGTTTAATTATGCAAATTCGAAACTATATTGTTGAAATACGGTGCTTTAAAGAATGCAAAAGGTAGGGATTCTAATTTCAGGTATTCGGATTCAGTGATCTTACTTTGAGCTGATCATTGAAAAAGAACACAAAACTTAAAATACAAAATTCTATTGTTATTAGGAATTCTCAAATTGATCACCCAAAATCCCCGTTGCGGATATCTGCAAAATACCCAAATGCAAATAAAAAAAAACTGGTAGTCCTTTTGACAAGAAAACCCCTTTACCCAAATCGATATAAAGCACATAAAGGTGCTATTATTTACAGCTTTTTAGAAAACATACGATTTAAAGATTTTTCATTTTGAGTATTTGGATTCAGTTACTTTTTTAGGGACTAACCAGTAAAAGGATACAAAAATGCCCTAAGCTCATTTGTATTGAAGAGTTCCTAAATTGATTGATATAATGAATATTTATAAGTAAAAGCACTTAATTCACAAATCTTAAAAAAGCTCAGACATAAGGTTCTTAAATTAAAACCCCAAAACCCAAACTGCCCCTTTCTATGTACATATATCAGCAATCAGAAGTACAAAATTTATAGAGGTGAGTACTTAGGTTTTTGGAATTTGGTCCAGGACTAAACTTTTGGATACTTTGATATGTTTACTACGACTTCAGGTCTTTGAAATGGATACCCACAAAATACCCAAGCACATGTTTTGAGCTTTCGAAATACCCTTATTTTGTACTCTTGGAGATTTTGATTTCGAGTTTTACGTTTGGGTTATTTAGTTTAGATAGTTTGTTGTGGGGTCTAACGTTTCCAATATTTGAAATATATCTATACACATTAAATACCCAAGCGCGGGTTCCCAAAATCCTAAATATATCATGTATTTTATAAACCTGGGGAATTTCCTATTGGTCATTTAGATTTGTTCAAATAAATTCAGATTTTGTGTGTGGAGAGTGATGTCCCAAAACTCCTAAGAGATATGCACAATATACTCAAGAAAATGTCGCTAAAACCCCAAATCTCATTATTTTGCAATCAATCTTAGGGACTTTCACTTAAATATGGATGGGAATATAGTTTAATATCCGCAAAACAACAAAATACCCAAGCACATTCTCCGGAATCCAAATTTCCTATATTTTATATAATTGGGAATTTTGATTTCGGGATTTACGTTTGGTAAGATTTCTTTAGATGTTTTGTTGTTGGACCTAACGCTTCGAATCTTTTAAAGAATTACATACAAAAAACACAGACACATGTTCGAAGATTTAAACTTCTTTTATTTATAAAAATGGGGTATTTGGATTTAGTTTAGAGTAGGTCATATTAGTTTAAATATTTTGATATGGACTAATGTTTAAAAACTTTGAAAGAGAATGCCACAATATACCCAAGTTCCTAAAACCGATAATCCTTTTATTTTGCATTCTTGGGGATTGTGCTTCAGATTGTTTACATATGTAGGTTCAGTGACTTAGGTTTGGATACTTTGGTGTGGCACCTCAGTTCGATACCCACAAAACAGAAAAATACTCAAGCGAATTTTCCCAACATAGAAAATCCTTTTTATTGGGTACTTTTATTTTACGATTTAAATTTGGTAATATTTGTTTAGAAAATCCGAAATTCCTTTATTTTCCACACTTTAGGTTTAAGGAAGTTGGAATAGGGCACTTGAGTTACGTAATTTCAGTTAAGTTATTTTGTTGAGGGGACTAAAATTTCTATTCTTTCAAAGAGATATAAGAATAAATCGCTTAACATGTTCCTAAAATCCGAAACCTTATATTTTAAATACTTCTGACTTATGTTTTTGGCCATTTATGAACAACAACTTAAGTTCCTATATTTTAGGACTTCGGTTCCCATGTCTAGAAAAAAAAAAAACAACAATGTTCCCGAAATCAGAAATTCCTTTATTTTAAAACTTGGTAATTGTTATTTCAAGCAATTAAAGATGGGTAACGAAAGTTTGGATTTTTTTTTATTTGGGGACTAAGGTTCTTCAAATACCAATTCCAAAAAACAAGAATCCCTTTATTTTGCAAACTCGGGGGCTTTCATTTCGGGCATGTACATAGGTTCGTTTAGTTTAGTGTGGGAACTACGGTTCCCAGACCTTGACAGATATACCCAAATCCGAAATCACATCGTTTAAATCGATTGGGGAATTCGATATCCGGCATAGGTTTGATAAGTTTAGGTTTTGGTACTTTGTTGAGGGAACAAACATTTCCAATCTTTTTTGAAACAAATAATCAACGGTATGCTCTAAAAATCCAAAATCCCTTTGTTTACAGTTTTGGGAATTATCATTTCGGGTAGTTAAGTGACTTAGTTTTGGATATTTTGGTTAAAGTCATTTTTAAAAACCTTTTTAAAATCACATTTTCTAAAAAACCAGAAAACCCTTTATTTTAATAGACTAATAAATCTTTTGTTTCAATAACTTAAGTTTGTATTTTATGATATTTAGACTAAGGCTCTTAACTCTTAAGGAATGCGGCTGATAGAAACGAGATTCTTAGGGTTTGCTTTTGGGGATTAATAATAAATCGAATGATTTTGATTTTGGGGATTTCAGTTTTGCAGATTTGGGTTAAAATGTTTTTTGGGTAACTATTTATAATTTTGGTTTTGGGAACTTTGAATATCGGACTATTACAACTCGAACTGGTAACTTCTCTTAAAACAAACAAACTAGCTAACCCGACAGACGTTGTCCACTGCAAACTTCAATATAATTGTAAAAAAAAAACACAATACTGTAGATAGATTTTTTTTTAATTGGCGCAACAGCTCCTTAAGGAGCCAAGGCATAGTGACTTATACTCTCTACTGTAGATAGTTAGATGGATTTTATTTCGTAATAATTTATACAGAGCCTATGACCACGTTTTACAATTCAGAGATTTGACAGTTGTCGTCTTACTTCTGAGATATTATCTAATATTTTAATTAAGTAATTTTAAAAGCAATTACAAAACATGTTTAAAGGAAAATGCGGTAAAAAACCTTTAACAGAATAGAAAAAATATAACACTATTTATTTATATCAATATAATAACATACAACATACAAATTATTAATTATTAATGTTCACAGTATATAATTTACAAATTGTAGTAAAGAAAAAAAAATTTAGTGCTGTTAGTAACATAAAAAGTAACAAACAATCAAATAATAAAAAAAAATAACTTAATTTAATTATAAATTAATATAGGCTAAAACATTATAGAGGGTGTTTTTTTCGACATCTGGTTTTCAATCTGGCAATACTTTTTTCGGAATTTGTCTTTTTGACAGCTGTCACTTCATTTATGCTCAGTTTGGTTTGCCATTTCTTAATGAATAGATTTACTCCTGAACAACGTTTGCAAATCTTGCAAATTTATTACCAAAATAATGGATCAGTTCAGTGGAGCAGAGTTTCGAAAAAGACCCAAATGAGTTCATCCGCCATCGAGCGCAACAAAATTGGAGCTGTGCTCATCCACTTTATGGAAGATGGATTTTGCGGGATCTTGGTCTGCGGGCTAACAAAATCCAACTCGTGCAAGAATTAAAGCCGAACGACCATCAAGCGCGTCGCACCTTCGGTGAATGGGTTCAAAACGAGATGGCTAACGAATCCCGATTTTCACAAAATTGGGAAAGTTGGGCAGCGGCAGCCATCAGGAATCAATTGAACATCCGCTCTTTTGTGCAGATCAAGGGTAGAATGATGCCAAGGAAGAAAATCTATTTTGCGAAACTGTAATTTTGTATATGACTTTTGCAGCAGCTCCCCACACTGGGCACCCATATAATAAGATTGACTGAAAAATTACTTTATGTATTAAAATTTTATTGTCATTTGTAAGTGAAGACCTTTTGTTTATATATAAAAGGATAAAAGGATAAAGCATTTTAATTGCAATGCTCACTTTGTTTAGAGTTTGATTTATATGGTGGCTAAAGGTTAGTTTACTATTTAAGGGGCTGCTATAAGACTGCTATAGGATTTCCATTTATTTGAAGCTGACTACTGGCAAAAGATAGCAAGCTTTTCTTTTTCGCAAGAAAAAAATGGCTTGCAATTTTTCAGTATTCAATTTAATTTTCCATTTGTTATATTTGTCCAAAATGTTGTCCACATATTGCGTTCAATTATGGTTCACCATTAAGTGATCCCCTAATAAAAAAAAATATATTAATCAAAATCTTTCAAATCCATCAAGTCGTTTAGGAGTTGAAGAATCATATACACACAAAGTCTGTACTTAAAATATAAGGGAAGTAAAAATTGATTGTTCCCTTCTCCAGAACTCCTTTTAAGGGGTGGTATGACCATTTCTAATTTTAATATTCTGGCTCACCCTGTAACTATTTTTCGCTCAGATCTCCAACTAGTTTCGAATTTTGCCAACAAACCCTAATTACCCTATTTGAATATAATAATATAAAATAAACCTCTCGAGAAAGCCTTACGAGGGTGCACTCATATTTTGAAGTACAATCTCACCTACATTACAAGATGCTGTTCAACATCCGTTGGAAATTTGTCAATTACCCCAGATACGTTTGCTAGACGCACACAAAAGCACCGACCAAGCTGGAGATACATATCTCTCCGAACGTATACACATTCAAGTCGTGAATTCAGTGAATTTGCTCGATTCCATTTAAGCAATATGCGGTGTTCTTACCAGCGACCACAATCTATGCCACATCCAAGTGGCTGTGGTGGAGGCGATTCCATGATGTCTTCAAATGGAAACACACATGTTCATCATAGCTTTGCTGGCAATTAGCACTTCTGCATGGCAAACTGCGGATAAACTCTGTAGCTAATATGTATGGAGTTAGATACATTAGAAGTTCTTGACATTCCTGTCGAATTAGATTAACGAGAAGGAATTCAAATCTCTTTGCGCCACCGACGTCGTTGATTTGGGAATTAATTTATGTATATTATATGCCGCCATCTTTGGTTAAGTTCCTAACATAAAACATAAAGATACACCGTCCGAAACCCGAACTATGAAAGACAGAAGGTACGTGTTTACCTAGTTTTGCGGAATATTCAGTGTCAATGTCGTCGTCGCTGGAATCGATAGAGGAGTAATCTTGTTTTATGGACGGAGTTATCTGCAAACAAGTAAAATGAAATTTTATCTGGACTACAAAAACAACGATAACAAGAAGAGGGGAAAAGTGAAAGATATTAAATGTATCCTGTGGATGTATCTATTTAGCAATACGATAAACGACTTTGTTTGGCTCAAAGGGAATTTATTAAGCAATTTAATGGAGGAAGGCAGCCAGGAAATTTGTCGTCTAATTTTATGGCGTGAGATGGTAATCGAATCAATTGGACAAATTATTTATGATGTTATCCTTAAGGAAATGGGGAATTTATTTTTGTCAAATTAACTTCCCAGGCGAAGTTAAAAGCAAAATAGTTTGCCTATCCAGGAATTGATAGTCAAGTCTGTTTTTCATCTGGTAATTTGCACCTATATCCAAGTGCAGGTAGATATGTCAGAATCGGATGAATTCTCTAAAAGTCTACCATCAAAGTTCATCCTATTCAAACCTCACTTTGTACATTATCAAAGAATAACCTTTAGAAGAAAAGAAAAAAATTACGTTTGAAACACCAAATATCTTGTATAAAGTATCTAAACTGCTCAAAGCAAACCAAGTAAATATAGCCTTTTGAAAATCGATACAGGGTAGATGAAGTTAAGTTCGGTGTTCACTTAGGATACTGTTCGATGATAGCCTGTGCAATGAGGACGACCCAAAGAGTTTTAGAGTTGCATTAATATTTCTCGGAATAATTTTTTTTTCAACGTTGGTATTTAAACGTAAAAGATGTTTTCTTTCAACGTTACTTATTTATTCGAAAAACAAACCATTTGCTTTGCACAGAATGCTGGAAATCTCCTTTAAGATGAAAGCATTTTTCCACAACAGACTATTGGTTTCTGGTGGATTGCAGTTTGCGTTGGTAAAAGATAGCTTTTCACTTCCAAAATAAAAGATTTGTTTGTCTATGTGTCATAAAAGTGCTTTATTTGAATTGAACTCCACGTATTAGATTTTTTTTAAATGTTTACAATCTATAGAATTTATAGATAAGAATATACAAAAATTCCTTTTTTTCTATATTCCATAATTTCAAAGACCCAGATCCATTTAATTTGGTTTTCTTAAAACCTGTCATTAAACAAAGTGACAAAAATTTGATCCGCAATGACAGGAATTTTTCTTTTAAGATAGAATAATTCAAAAAAGTTTAATTAAAAATTTCAGATTTTAAAATCGTTACCCGTACCGTACCACACGAATGTGGAATACAATACCAAACTCCATTTTTCTCCCTTAGGTGGCGCTACATTTCGGGGTGGACATCGGCCTCAAACTCAAAATTTGGGGGACGGCCGGTATTATGTACACCTTAAGGGTACAACCGATTGTGGTTTATTAGGCTTCAGGAAACCCAACAAGAAAAGACCTAGCGGGGTAAAATCGCATGACCTTTGGTGGCCACTTCAAGTCACTTCTGCAAGAGATAACTTTATCATCAATTCGTTCATGCAGAATATCAATCGTGGCTACCGCTGTATTTCCGGTACCACCGTCCTGCTGGAACCACATTATGTCTAGGTTCATGTGGTTCAATTTGGGCCATACTAAATTGGTTATCATCGTTTTGTAGCGCTCGCTATTGACGGTGACCGTCTCACCAATTCGTTTTCGAAAAATTACAGACCAATGAAGCTGCCGGACAAATATCCATACCAAATGTAACTTTTTGAAGATGCATTATCACCTTGTTGAACCTTGTTTGATGTCGTCACATATTCGGACATTCTGCACGTAAAAATTGTCATTCATCCAAAAATGTGCCTCGTCTTCTTCCGAAGTTTAGGTCTATGGTCATAAACTTTGAGCTCTGTATCAGTTGAAGTCTGCAAAAAGGCTGACTTCATGTGCACAGCGAGGAATCGACTGCCTCGGTTGTTCTTTCACGCACGGCGATGTTTTAGGACGATCTTGCAATTGATTATAGAACCAGTCGTCTCATATCTTACACTATGTGTGCTATAAAACAGGCGCAACGTGCGCGCAACGTTTGCACTCACGAACACTCATTTTGATTTATAAGTTAGTGTTAGTGTTACTTGTCATGGTTATTTGGCATCATCATCGGCGCACCAAACAGGAATCAGTCCGGGCCTCATTCAACAAGTTCTTCTATACATCCTGATTGCTGGCCGACGTCATCCAGTTTTGCGTCCCAAGATTCAGGCGGCCATGTTGCCTTCTGTCCTCGCAAACCGGGCCAACAAGACAAAGGTTTAGAGATCAGAGTGCTTTTTAGTAAACGCCCAAATCTCAGATCCGTATGTGAGTACTGATAAGTCTCAGCTCAGTTCCAGAGCCCCGAATTGCTTTCTTCAACGCCAGGTATCAGTAACTGAACTATAAATAACAGATTTGAGAAGGGTCACCAAAACAACATGGTCGCCAACATCAACCCACGACAATTAAAATAAATTGCACGACTGTATCGCACGTACTTGCTCTTATGTGCGGTCAAAGCGTCAAATTAAATTTGAGAAGTACATATATAGTGGGGAGGCGCCCGTAGGAACACCTAGCTCATCGAGTCAATGGAAAACTTTGCCATAAATAAATGGTAAATTAGATAAAATGTACAAAACCGCTGGTCGGACAAACTTTTTATTGTCCCTTTTCAAAAAAAAAAAAAAAAAAAAAAAAAAAAAAAAAAAAAAAAAAAAAAAAAATACTGTACATTTTTTCAAATTTTCTGAAGACAAAATCGAAAAAAAATCACTGACGCGTTTTAAAAATATCGATTTTTTCAAAAAATAAAAGAAATTTGTAATTATTAAAAATACAAAAAAACAATTCGAAAATATTTTATACTGAAAATACTTAGGCTATCTACAGCGTCCTAAAAATCAATTTTATTTGTATTCGGTTAACCAGTTCACGTGAAAGTCGAAAAAAAACGGTCCTATGGTACCGTTTTTAGCCCACCATTAAATTTTTTTTCATCAAAATATAAGGTTTATCTACAAAAGCACAGATTTTTTTCATACAAAATTCTTGGAGCCGTTTTTAGAAAAATTAGCTTTGATATAGCGGTTATATGACAGGTGCCGTTAATTTTTAGCTAAACAAATATATTAAAAAGCCCCTCTGTCGAAACAACATTATGTTCCAAATTTGAACACGATTGGACTAACCGTTTAGGCTGTAGTCCAAAATACATACGTACAGACAGACAGACAGACAGAATTTTGCCGGTAATTCAAATATGTTTCTCTATCATCGTAATGTCATGTTTGATTGTTATCTCAAAATTTTTAATCTGCACGAATGCATAGTACCTATAATCGCAAGTAAAAATCCTTTAGTAAGGACCATACATAGGACCAGATTCGACAGACAAACAAGCCTTTCGTATGATCGAACAGACAAACAATGCAGACTTTAAACTACTAAGAATTTTCAATTAATTCTATCCATTCGATTTCCCCGTAAAATACTACTTTTCTAAAGAATCGACCCACAAACACATTCTTTGACGTGGCAAGGATCTTTATCTGTCTCACAAAACATAATAATCACAGTTTGCAGACATTTAAAGACAGAACAAGAATTAACAACGCAAAAAATTGTCTGTAAGAATATTAAATGAAATAATAAAAAACACTTATCTACCCTAGAATGCTCCCCTTTCCTCAGATTTCCATGAGAGATTGTGAGAAAAATATAAATCTTGACCCCAATAACTCACAATTGTCGCTCCTGTCACTTTGCACAAAAAAGAACAATGCGATTCGTCTTCGCAACGCGCTCATCAAATACATCATTTATGTCCTATTTGTCTGACGCAGTACACACGTCCTTTTCCTGTGTCGCACACTTCCATGTTGCCGTGTCCTTGTAGCTCCGACAAATGGAATAGAATTCTACAAACTAATTTCTTGTCAACTGAGCCATTTCTCGGATTTATTTTTGTCGAAATCGCAATATTGTTCTGCAGAATTGCTCTTTTTGATATAAATTGTCATTTACTTCAGATAAGAATTTTGTGTTTTCTTTTTCGTTATTATTCAAATGTCCGTTGGCGACTTTGTTCGGTACAACGGTTTGTGGGTGTCTTCGTGTGTTTTCTCACATACTCCATCAAATTCCAGTCTTTCTAATCGAATTTGTCTGTTTCGTACGTTAGATGAGGAAATGTCTGCTATGCTTTTAATAAATGATAATGGATGAAGTTCGATGTACTCTGTATCATAATACATAAAACTTCAAAGGAGGAATACAAATCCACTTAGAAACTCTTGATTTTGAATGGAATTGTGTGTTTTTTTCTCAGCTGTTAGCAGAGATGCTTTATGAGTTGTGGGCCGTTTGGCCCCCCTCTTTTGGAAGATGATTCAGTGATAATGATTGTACACATAAGTGACTTGGCTTTGTCTTTTTGGATGTTTTTTTTTTTTAATTGAGGAAGTAAATTAGTGTTTTCAATTACATTCAATTTATAATTGTCTTAGATAAACTTATGTGTGACCTGAATTCAATAGAAATACACAGTTTCACAATTAGGGGCATATTTGTAGAAGATGTTTTTTTTTCGGAAATGGGTTGTAGTAATGGCTTGTTCATAAAGTTGAAATGCTTTATTCTTTTCATCTGCTTTCATTATGAAACAGTGTTTAATCATCTAGAAATTAATTCGTGTTTTTAAATGCAAAATGTTATAATTGATAGTGCGATTCAAAAACAATAAAACATCTGAATGTGCGTTCATATCGAACATTCACATTTCAGGAAAAATGCTTTTAAAGTGATCCCAATTTCTAAAAAAAAACAATAATCAGTTTACCAGTTGGATTAAAAATTCTTTTAATATGTTTCTGAAAAAAAAAATTTTTTTTTAATGATACTTATTTAGCCATCAAAAAAGGAATTCTTACTATGGCAACCGCAACAGAAAAAAACACTGTATTTTACTTGCGATTATAGGGAATATAAAGCAAGTTTAGGATACGTAAATATAAAAAAAATGAGATAATAATCAAACATGACTTTACTATCATAGAGAAGCCTATAAAAGTCATTGACAAAAAATTTTCGTCTGTCTGTCCGGGTTTATATCGATCTGTAGCCTAAACGGGTTAAGCGATTGCGTTCAAATGTGTGTATCTTTTGGCATTCCTCAGAGGGGAAATTGAAATTTTATTTTTAGGGCTAAAATTTTTTTTCGACTTTCTCGGTAACGGCTCAATGGATTTCAATAACATTTTATATTTGAGAAGACCTAAGAAGCCAAATTAATTCTGCATATCAAAATTTTAAATAACTTTTTTTCTAATTAAAATTATTTTTTGAATTTTTTTTGCAAAATCAATATTTTTAAAACTAATCAAAAAAATTATTTAAATATTTAAAATCACATCTATATTAATAAACTCTAAAAAACTGCATATCAAAATAAAAAAAAAATAAAAAAAAAACTATAAATAAAAAACGGGATTTTATCAAAATCCGTCCTACAATTTTCAAAATACTTCTTTCATATATTTTTTGATGAGTTCAGAACGTGTTACGTTTGTATGTAAATGTTACTTGTTTCGATCAAAGATCTTGCCTTCCAATGTGATTAAGCACATAAGAGCAACTACCATTTTTAAATATGGATTCGTCGTTGGAAATAGACTCAGACCAGAGGTCTTGAGTTTCAAATGTGTGATCAAGCGCCTCACGGCAACCTCCAAAGATATGTTGTTCGAGTTCATAGAGCAGTGCCCTAGCTCCTAAACGATTTTAAGGCCAAGCTGAAAGAGAAGGTATTTGCGGTGGTAAAATTATAAATTAAATAAATTTATTGGCGCGACAGATCCTTAAGGAGCCAAGGCCTAGTGACTTATACTCTCAACCATTCCTGTGTGTGTTGTTACTCTGCAAGAATGGAAGGGACCTACAGTTTACCGCCGAGTCCGAACGGCTACATGAGATGCACTTTTTCGAGACAAATTTTACTCTTGGAGGTTTTGTTAGTTTCTCGCAAGAGGCAGTACCCCAGAAATAAGGTGGTTATGAGCTGGATTTGAACCCAGGTTCTTTCGCTTAGCAGTCCGACACACTAACCACTAAGCCACGGGGCACTACTTGCGGTGGTATAGCCGGAAAACACAGCCTGCACATCATTTCCGATAACGGGTTCAGGCTTATTGACTTTGCTGTGAGGCAAAATATTGTAATACCTTGTTCGGAGAATTCAGATCTCTTGGTTAATTAACAAATTGGAATAGGTGCGAGATACTGCTACAGGATCATGGATGCCCGAACTTTCCAAGGGCCAGTACCTCGGCTTCGGATATTCTGGCCAACAACACCAAGAAGAGGTAATACTATATGGAAGTTTGACGTCAGAGGGCTGCAATCGCAAGAAATGGCCAGGTCTTTCTCCGATCGAGTCTCTAATAAAATCGAATGGAGTCTTCCAGCAGGGGATTGCAGGGGCGCAGCATGCCCTTAGATATACTAGTAATGTAATATTATATTATATATATTTTATATATATATTATATTTTAAAATAAAATTAAATTAAGTAAACTAGATTAAGTTAACAAGATTTTTTTAAACAGTGTTTCCCAAAGTGTGATACGCGTTGTCTGGAGCCACGCGAGCATTCCGGTCGGGATATGCGGTGTGTTAAGCAGCAAAAAAAAAACTTGTTTCTCTCCCTTTATTAGTTGTTGAAAAATTCGTCTGGAAAATTGATGCTGATACTCTCAAATGTATACAAGAAAATTTACAAGTCGGTCTCAAAACGACTTTGTGGACTTATGTGCATATACTATATTTAAACATTTACTACAGAATAATATGTTTATAGTACCATTTTATATCGACTGTAACAGTTGGATCGAAGATGTTGAACAATTAAATAATATACTATTTCTCCTATCGAATAAAAGCGTAATGGTGATTGGTGATAGGAAATATGCAGACTACAACAACAACATTTACAACAACCAGACATCCAAAGAAACCGTTTACAACCAATATGGAACAAACATTTTCGACGTTTTCCAAACCTACGATTTATGCGTTTTGAATGGATGCACCGAAGGGAGATCTTGAAGGTCATTGGAGGCCAAGGTTAATCTGTAATAGACTTTTGTGCAGTAAATAACGACTGGTTAGATCATATATCAAAGTTCGAAGTTCAGGCAAAAGTTTACTCCGATCATTTGCCTATAGTTGTGGAATGGACCAAAAACGCTATAATCGTCGAAAAAAGCCTAAATTTGCTTCCAAGAATGAACTGGAAAATACAAGAAAAAGCTTTTATCATCATGATACAGATAACTTTTTTTTCAAACATGTCCTGAAAAACAGAGTCGGTACAAGAATATTCATCGCAAATAATATCTTGCTTTACAAGTTCTGCTTCAAAAAGAATGGCACTTCCAGTAGAACTTTATAAGGAAAAGTGGTTTGACTCCGAATGTTCGAACGCCCGTAAAAAAATCTATTGCCCTATTAAACGCATGGAGAGAAACAGATTTCGTAATTTTAAAGAAATGGTATACTGAGGCCAACACCTTTTACAAAAATATGTGTCGTTAGAAGAAAATCAACTTTAAAAACAACCAAGCTATTCAACTTGCAAATATTAAAAACTCAAATGAATTCTGGAAGGTAGCAAAAGAGATAAATGGCTCTGGATTTAAAATTGGCACAGGTGTTTCTGCAGCACATCTATCACTGTACTTTCAAAACCTACTTTGTAATCAAACAAATATAACTTTTATCACGGCTGAACCTCTTAAATTTGGTGGAAATTAAGAACACTACACACAAATAAAAAAATGGAAAAGCGCGTGGAGAAGACGGAATCAAATATGAGTTTTTCAAAAATGCATCCGCCGTTCTTCTAATACACCTCACAAAATTGTATAACAATATTTTTGCGAACTCTGTTGTACCGAATTGCTTCAAACGGTCTGTGATTTTCCCCATACACAAAAAGGCGCATTTCATAGAGCTGAAAACTACCGTGGCATTTCCTTTATGAATACCATTGGCAAACTCTTTTGTGCTGTACTTGTCACTAGACTTGAGAAATGGGTGGATGAAAACAACATTATGACTGAACTGCTGGCAGGATTACTCAACAATTGACCACATCTTTAGTCTATCAGCAATAATAAAAGCTTTTCAATCCTTATTTTATCGTTTCTTTTACAAAAAATGTTCACTCGAAGTAGCCAGTTGCATTCCTCCCCTTAAAAGTTTCGCCCGTAATACTCGTCACGTAAGGAATGCTCATCAGTTCACCCTTAAGCCCAATTTCGGACGTACCGTGAAATATAGGGATTCTTTTTTTAGCCGAACGACACGAATTTGGAATAGTTTACCCGGCTAGATTTTCCCTTGCCATTTTGATCTGCAAACATTCAAAACCAATGTTAATCGACACCTCCTATCTCTCCCCTCCCTATCTTCCGAATGCCCGCGCAGTGTGTTGCATTAAAAGGGAAACAAGTAGTCCCTTGTGCGCGCGTTAATTATAAAAAAAAAGAAACAAAAAGGTGTACGCACTTTTGTAATAGAAACGCACTTAATAGCACATAAATTAATTTGTTTCATTCTGTGAAAAGTGGGGACTTATCATAAACACGGATAAATCGGAGATAATAGTTTTTTTCAAGAAATAATAGAGCTAATTAAGCACAAAACTATCATTGGTTTCTGCAACGTAACCGTCTTGATGTCGTGAGAGAAAAGACTTACTTGGAGGTAAGGCTAAAATCATCACTCGATTTTAACTTTAAACTGTACTTGGACTTGATGGATCACCATACAATGGAAGTTTTGATTAGTTTTGCACTTTGTGTAACCTTAAATCAAAAGAAAACTGCTTTCACCTAAGTGGAGTGTGTCCAACTTATGCAACACAAAGACAACAATATTTAGGAGCAAAAACTTTAACGGTACAGGAAACTATGGATCTTCTCAATGGCCAAATTGGAAAAATCTTTTTATTTCTTCGTAAAAAGTGCTTATACATATCGAATGTTATTGATAACTGAATTTGATTAGGAAAACATAATATATTTCATGTTATGTCAATTTCTTAAACAAACATTTTAAATTGCTAAAATTATTTATTGCCAAATGAGCTGACGACAAAGCCATAGCTTATAATTAATTTTTTATGATGTAAATTAAGTTCCTTTATGAGATCAATAAATGAATATTACTAACTTAGTTACTTACTTGATATCCGTTTAATATTAATTCAGAGTCAATGCCAGGAGACTTATCGCACATTGAAGACGAATTTATAAATTTTATTCATTTTTGTTGCAAATGCAACATAAAAATATATAACTCATCGTTAATACAAAAAGTTCTAAAATTGATCTTACCTTTTTCAACTTTTAATTTACGTGAAAAAAACGAAACAGATTTTTGGATGTGAAACCGCATTTTCGGTTAAAATTAACAACAATGGAACTAAAATATGATGAACTGTTGTCAGATTATAACTTTCTCATAATTTGTTTTATTTATATTACTTTACATTTTTATATGAAGTATATATTTTATTTTTATTTTATCAAGAATGAATATTTTATATTTCAAAAAAATTGAGCATGCTTCAACAATTTGTTGTTTAAACGGCCTATCTTCTAAAATGGACGAATAAGAAATACATTTGTCAAACGAAAAAATTGGCATATGCCTGATTTCTGAAACACACTTAAAAAAGGAAACCGTAATCAATATAAAAGGTTATTCTGCCTATCATGCGCATCACCCATCTGATAGAGCAAGAGGTGGATCCTCTCTGTTTATAAGAGAAAACATGGACCATTCCAATAATTGAACTGGAGAAAATGCAAGTTTGTCCATTGAATATAAAATACAGACGTTCGACTATAGCATTGCATCAATATATTGTCCTCCTAAGTGCAAGATAGAGAAAACAGATTTCATAAATCTTTTTGAAGCTCTTGATTCTAAGTTTAATATAGGCGGTGACTTTAATTCAAAACATACGTTTTGGGGATCAAGATGAATATCAACCAGAGGGAGACAAGTTATTAAAGCTTGAATGGAAACTAGTGCTGACTTTTTATCGACCGGAAAACCAACTTACTGGTTTACGGACGTAGCCAAAACTCCAGATCTACTTGACTTTTTTATCGCAAAGGGTAAAAAAAAAACTATACCAAGATCGAGGATCTTCCTACTGATCACTCACCAGTCATGTTGACAGTAAGCGGAAGCCTAGTAATGAAGGAAAGTGCATGATTTTTAACAAAAAAAAAACGAATTGGGAAAGGTTTCGTGCAGCTTTCGAAGAGGCTGTTACACTTAAAGTACCATTGCAAACTCCAGTAGAATTAGAAGAAGAAGTCAACAGATTTATTAAAATCGTCTAAGATGCTGCCTGGTAAAACACTCCGCAAAATAGCAGAAATTCAATTAATTAAATTAAAAAAATAAGAAATTAAAGAACATATACTCGAAAAAAGAAAAGCACGTAAGAAATGGCAGCAATCCCGCGCTCCTCAACACAAAACTATTTTGAATCACCTCTCCAGTAAACTGAAAAAAGCAATCAGAAATTCAAAAAACCGTGAAATTTCTACTTTTCGCAGAGGAAACTTCCAAGCCCTTTGACGGTGGGGAGTTGTTGAATGAACCCAGTGAATCTCATTGGACCTTTGAAAACTTCCGAATTCGAGATGTCACATTTTCAGAACTTTTCGACGCTATAAGAAAGCAAAAAAAAAAAAAAAAAACAAAAAAGCAATCACTAAAATCCAACATCTGATTAATGCCACGTTTAGGCTTGCATACGTTCCACGGCAATGGAAAGTGGCCGAAGTCATTATGGTCCCAAAACCAGGCAAAACTCTTAATGAAAATAAGTCTTACAGACTAATATCGTTATTACCAATAATTTCTAAGTTATTCGAGAAATTATTACTTAAGCTTCCAATTGTAAAAGAGAATCGGCTTATTCCCGAACACCAATTCGGTTTAAGAAATAACCACTCAACAATTGATCAAGTATACAGAATAACAAATGAAATTGAAAAAATTCCTAGAGGGGAGTAAGATATGTTCAAGTGCGTTTCTTGATGTTTCCCAAGCTTTCGATAAGGTCTGGCATGGCGGCTTAAGATTTAAATTAAGACAGGTTTTTCCGAAAAAATACATTATATTCTGGAATTCTATTTTTGAAATAGACTTTTCCGAGTGTAACAAGGCACTGAATATTCAGGATTTAAAGAAATAAATGCTGGTGTTCCACAAGGAAGCTTTCTTGGCCCAGTTTTATTCGTTCTTTATACTCGAGATATACCTGAAGAAGAAGACGTCACGATAGCAACATTTGCTGATGTTACGGTCATACATGCATCATCTAGCTAACAAACTGGACGAAGAAATGGCGCATTGTTCTAAATGAGTCCAAATCAACACATGTTAACTTTACTTACAAGAATGTTAACAATCTACCCATCTTTATTAACTCGGTTCAAATACCGTATGCTAACAAGGTAGGAGCAAGGTATCTAGGCATGACTTTTGATGCTAAGCTTAAATGGAAGACGCACGATAAAAAGAAAAGAGATGAACCCGATATTAAGTTACGAGAACTAAACTGGTTAATTGGAAAATATTCTAATCTAAGTACTTATAACAAATTGCTTATCTACAAGCAAGTGCTAAAACCTGTGTGGACTTAAGAATCTCACACTACCGTACCTATGGTGTATATGAAGATTTTTGCATCTTTCTTTCGCCTTAGAAAAAAAATATTTATTATTTATTTTTTTGTTTCATAAATATACATATATGCATAATTTATGTAACTATTTTATTGACTGCATTAAAAGAACAAACTTTTTACTTGCGATCGATCATAGGTACTATAATACAAGTTATGCATTCGTGCAGATTAAAAATTTTGAGATAACAATCAAACATGACATTACGATGATAGAGAAACATATATAAGTTACTGCCAAAATTCTGTCCGTCTGTCTGTCTGTCTGTCTGCCTGTCTATCTGTCTGTGTGTCTGTACGGATGTATTTTGGTCTGCAGCCTAAACGGTTGGGCCAATCGTCTTCAAATTTTGAACTTAAGGTTCTTTTGACATTCTAGAGGACTTTTTTCAATTTTTTTTTTAGCTTAAAAAATAACGGTACCTGTCATATAACCGTTATGTAAAAGCTTATCTTTCTCAAAAACGGCTCCAAGAATTTTTATAGAAAAAATCAGTGTACTACTGTATGCATTATATTTTAGTGAAAAAAAAAATTAATATGGTGGGCTAAAAACGGTACCTCCCATAGGACCGGTTTTTTTCTTGGATTTGTTGGAAAACTGGTGATCCGATTACAATAAAAATTGATATTCAAGAAGATGTAGGTAGCTTGAGTAATTTTGCATTAATTTTTTTTCGAAAACTTTTTGTCTGTATTTTTAATAATTTTTTAATTTTTTTCTTTTTTGAAAAATCAATATTTTGAAAACGGGTAAGTAATTTTTTTTTAATTTTTTAAAAAAAGTTGTTAAGAAAAACCGTTTTATTTAAAAACGGCTATAACGATTTTGAAAAAAATCACACTTTTTCACATATTTTAAAGAAATAAAATGGCGTTTAAATTTTCCGCTGAAAACTTTTTTACGTACTTTTTTCAAACAATCAAAAGTCAGAACAATCGAATATAATCCTTGAAGTTTCCTTAATATTTTTCAAATTTTATTTCAAGCTGTGACCGCACATAAGAGCAAGTACGTGCGATCTAGTCGTGCAATTTATTTTTACTTACTAGGGGTACGCATTGTATGCTTAATTATGAAAGAGGTACGCAGATGCCAAGATTTGGGAGGGAAAGATGTATTGTTGTAAGAAAATAGCACCTTGAAAGTTTTATCAGAATCGTTTGAGCCGTTTTCGAGAAAATCAAAGTTTTTGTTAAGGATTGTATGGCAGGTACCGTTATTTTTCGACCTAGAGCAAAAATGAATAACGCCCCGCGAGATACTACCAAATAAATACTAAATACCAAATCGGTCCCACTTTTTTCGATTCTCATCATAGTGTTATGGTTTATTGTTATCTCAATTTTTTTATATTCACGAATCCTAAACTTGCCTTATAGTCCCTATAATCGCAAGTAAAAAGCGGGATTTAAAAAATGGGAAATAGAAAAGGCGGGATATCGAACACAACCCTTTCCTTCTTCTGTAAGGGACATATGTATGATGCCTCTTCGCCAGACTTTAATAAAAGTTTGGAGCTCTATAAGCATGTGGTCTTTGTAATAGCCTATACATTTTCAAGCTATTATGAGAAATTGATAAATCTTAGCAGGTTTATACCTGTAAGCTTAGATACCTCGTTTAATTCCTGGAAGAAATAACTTCCTATGAATTTGTATTTACAAGGGAGCGTCAGCAATTTTTTTCTCTGCATCCTCAGCTCACAATATATAATTAAAATCGGTCAATTCATTCAATTTTAAAATTAAATTATTTTTTCATAAATATCTCCACCTAAGCATCACCTATCGGCTCCAAACTTTATAGAATCTCCCGCTAACCTAACGCAAGGAACGGTCACGCCGGGGACTGTTTATTTATTTCCCACCAAAACCCGTTGGTGGTTTAATGTTTTAATAAATTGAATTTTATTTCGTTTCATACTGTTTGTTTAATTTAATTTAATTAAATTTAATTTATTTTTACTTTATTTGATTTTTTTTATTTTTATTTTATATTTTTTATTTATTTTATTACAATAATAAATTATGAGTTATATTATAGAAAAAATATTCTTAACTGCGAGCGTAAAAAATAAGATTTTTTCAGAAAATTGCTTCCGCTAAATCTTGAAATCACCTCTTCTTATTGATATAATGCGCAATTCAACCACCAAAAGTGATTATTTCTACAGCAGTCTAATTTACACCATTTTTTATGAATCCCAAAAATATCAATACCTTTTTTTATGAACAAACATTTTAAAAATAAATTTGGTGACCCTGCTCATGACAAATTTCCATAAAAAAAACTCCAATTTACCGAAAAATATAATCTGAAAATTGATTTTCACCCCGGTAACATTTTTTATTTTATAGAAAATTAGTTTTCAACCCTCAGCGACGCCCCCACAAGGCAACGCCTACACACAGGAAATGATTGCCAAAGAAGCACCTTCAGCTTGTGTAAAGCGGATAAACGGCGGTGTAAATGTTTCCGTTTCCTCATAAAACTCTTCCGGAATACAAACAAATTCACCTCGCTGACGATTAATGGGTAAAAATGATGGAATTGTATTAAATTAAATGAAAAAAAAACTGTACTCTCTAAATTTATATAAAACGACCTGAAATGTCAAAATTGCCTACTTCAAAACCCATACATATGAAATATTGATGATGCAAGAAGCACACATGAACGTAGAGATGATAAATGTCACCCTTTAGGTTAACAAAAAGAACCCTCCTAGTTGGTTGGTGACGCCAAAAAAGTACTCCAACTCAAATTGTCAACGTCAAAAATCATGAAATTTTGAATTGAGTGTGAGTCCTGGAAATGAAAACCATACTGAAGTAGACAAACAACGCCAGGATTTGGGGTTATATTCTGCTTTGGTTGGCGAATGGGTGTTCCAAAAAAGCCACTGCAGAATAAAGCGTATGTGTGATGAACGTGTACAAGGATAACAAATTATGATGCAAGCAAACCAAAGCACCCCGTAGGGGAATCTAATAACGCAACGATGATAATGATGATGATGACGACGACGAGGACGATGAACGGAAATCATCGCCTGGAGAGCATTGGCATCTCTTCCTATATATATTCGTCATAATCCAGACCTCATTCAAAAGAGCCACCCCTCATTTCAGTTCATGGAAATACAAATATTTGCACAGAGGAGCACCTCCATGAAATTAGCGGTGCGATTTGGAGATGGAAAGTAATCCTCTTTGAGAAAAACACATTTCTCGCAGTAATTAAAAAGGAGAAAAACCGAAATGATGGTTGCCAAATTGGTTGAATTTATATGTTGTTTGAGAAATTATTTTTAAAATGTATATTTTGTTCGTTTCTAAGTTTTAGTTGAGTACATTTTCGAAACATTTGAAAAACATTTATAAAACGTTTTACAAACAAAAAATACGTTTAAACGTGTTTTTGAAATGTTTTACGGTTGTTATTACATAGTTTTAGTTTCCCCGATTGATTTTATAATATACACTTCTTGGTGAAACATTTTTGTTTTTTGTGGACGAATGTTAAGAATGTTTTGTTTCAATGTTTTGGCATAATTTTTAAACAATTTTATGAGAAATATCATAAAATTGTTGTTTTGAAATGTTTTACGATAGTTTTGACATAGTTTTAGTTTCCCCGAGCGATTTTATAACATAAACTTCCTGGTGAAACGTTTCTGTTTTGTATGGACGAATGATAAAAAATGTTTTGCTTGTTTAATTTTGTTTCATTCATGTTTTTTATATGTTTTAGGATTGTTTTTTAGGCAATTTTATGATTTCTTTGTTGGTTTTACGTAGTAGATAAAAATTGTTTTGCTTGTTTAATTTTGTTTCATTCATGTTTTTTATATGTTTTAGGATTGTTTTTTAGGCAATTTTATGATTTCTTTGTTGGTATTACGTAGTTATGATATTTTTTTCATTTTATTCTGTATCCAACTTCATTCTCACATTTTGTATCATTTATGTCATTTTGATAACTGGATAAGTTATGGTAAAAAGGCGGAAGGAACAAATATTTTGTACTGATTACAAGTTTAAAAAATAATTTTAAACAGTATTTTATTTTCTTCAGTGTTTTTAAAGACTTATCAACTAATCTAGCAACCATTCCATCAAAAAAGAGGGCGGCAAAACTGTTTTATAATTTATTAACTATGCTCGCACAAGATGATGAGAGAAGACTCTCCATTCTGGTGGTGACCTAAAATGACGGGTATCTGTCTTCTCCAGCCCGCAGCAGATACGGTTCAAGCCTATAAATAAATCATTTGTCCCATATTTTATTTGCGGTAAAGTGCACTGGAACACAGTTTGATGCGATGATGCTGAACGTAATGGCGGCTTGGCAGCTTGGCGACTCGGGGATGGAAAATAGGTTTACTGATTATATTGACTTTAATGAGGACCGTCCGTCCGAGGGATAGAAAACGGACGTGTAAAGCAAAACGCGTGGTTCAGCATCATTGCATGCCCCAATTATTTTCAACCCCATCACCTTGTTTCCCTCTTTTTTGTTTTTAATATTCTATCCAGAGTCCTTGGGGTTTTGTTTGTGTGTGTGTGTGTAATTAAAATGGGGGTGGACTGATTATTTTTGTTCCCGTTATACATCCATACCTTTGCGGATAATATAAAAATTAATTCATCATTATGACTACATGGCTGTTTACCTTTACTGGAGGCGCCGCCGCCGCCGACACTGCCGCGCCGTCTGTATAATTTCATTAATGTAATTAGCTTAGCCAAGCGGATGAGTAAGGTTCATATCTATACTAGGGAATTTTTGGGAGAGGTTTGACGATGTGGGCTTTACTTTTTGAGGGAATTTCGGGGTATGAATGTTTGGCGATAGAAAAGGCTAGTTTAGGGTTTGGATTAACTAGTTTTGATAGAAAAATGCGAGTTATACTGTAAGGAATTTTGGTGGTTCCACAGTCCAGTGTGGAATTGGACCTCAACCAACAAGTTTCTCATGGCCAGCTCAATCCTAAGCTAGACGCTTCTAGTTTTGCACGTGAAGTTGGTCGAGGTCGTCTTTCATTGCGTGCACAATCTTCGGCGTAAAACCAAATATGGGGGGGGGGGGCATTGGTATCCAGCCATGTGAGACGTTGGACTTTTAATAAACATTTAACCAAAATTAGAATGAACAATACATTTTCTCCTGTCAGCGTTCCCATATAACCGAAGTAAGCGTGCGCTAGAGGTGCTGCTATTAAAATGCTTTGTTCAATTATCAAGAATTTATCCAATTTAAAGCTGAAATTTCATTTGATCTTAAGAATGTTATTCGTAACATTCAGTTATGTGCTCATTTTCCACCTCCTTTGGTAAAATACCGAGGAGTTACTTAAACACCACCCAAAAGATGACATTGATTTCACGGTAAAGGTAGTCATGGCATTTCATCATTAAAAAAAATAATCAATGTTCTATTCCAGTCCATCCAGTAAAAAGCGTAAATCTCAAATAATTCGTAATTAAATTTCAATTCTTACCGTTTTGGGTTAGCAGGGAAGGCTTGAAAAAGAAAACAAACGAAAAGATATTCATTTTGTATCTAAGCATCTGAATATCATTATTTGTGGATAAAATAAATATAAAAAGTTATTTTGATTTTTTTTGCGCCTTTAAACAACTTTATCCCGAAAAAACCAAGTCAGTTTGGATCAAAAAAAAGGGGAAGAGGCAAATAAACCGGAAGGAATAAAATCGACTGGATGCCAAGCAGACTCCGGCAGAATTATTACCCATGATTTTCAAGTTTTTTTTTGCTCTTTTTATTTCTGTATCGATATGTTTATTTATGGACATATTGAAGTTCAGCAGACTTGAGGATTGCAAGAAAAAAAAACAGGAAAAATGTGGGAAAAAGAAAGAAATTTATCAGGCGGGAAAAACTTTTCCCTTCCGATATCAAAGGAGATGAAAGTGAATGACAGAGAAATGGGCACTCTGTAACTTCAAAAATGGTATTGAAATGTTCAATAGAAAATCGATAACCACGTGGAGGATATGAATGTATACACTAAGGGGCAAAGTTAAAGGAACACTAGGTTTTTTTTGTGAACAAAAAATGTAATAAGATGGATGACTTATTGTAAGTTTCAAGATATTTCTTTGGAAGATTTTTTAATGCTTTCCAAGAAGTAAGTCCGAAAGTGACTAATCTTAATAGACAAGCCAATATTCCTATTTCTTCTTCCATAGATTCTTTACCAAAATCACTATGAAAATCACTGTTTCGTATGTACCATGCAGCAAATAACAATTGCTCAAGGATTTTATTTTGATTTTAGAGCTTGATTTGGCACAATCCCAAATTTGAAAGCCGTATGTTTTCTTAACCAACTTGAGCACCTGCTTTAAAGTAAGTAATTTGATAAAATTTAGTTTCGAATTCGTCTCGAATCTTTTAAACGTGCACCTTCCGTTTTAGTTTAATAATAGACTCGTTTAGAAACAATTGTTTTTTTTTTTAGCTTTTCGGTTGGTTTGGTATTCAACATTTTTTACTTGCGATTATAGGCACTATAATGCAAGTTATGCATTCGTGCATATTAAAAATTTTGAGATAACAATCAAACATGACATATTTTTTCTTTGACTTTCTCGAAAACTGGTGATCCGATTACAATCAAAATTTTTATTAATTATTTTTTTTATTTAAAAAAAAAAGTTGTAAAAAAACAGTTTTATTTAAAAACGGCTTCTACGATCTTGAAAAAAAAATCGCACTTTTTTACATTTCCTAAAGAAATAAAATGGCGTTTGAATTATTTCACCCAATACAATTTAACATACTTTATTCGAACAATTAAAAGTCACAAAAATCGAATAAATGCTTTGATGTTCATTTTAATTTTTTAAAATTTTATTCTACAATGTGACCGCACATATTAGCAAGTACGTGCGATCCAGTTGTGCAATTTATTTTATAATAAGCACGCACTCAAAGGGTTTTGACACCATTAATACTACAAAGACACACTCCGAACATTAGGAAAGGCAGAGGGGATTAAAAAACACACACTGCGCAGGCATAGGAAGGTTAGGGAGAAAGGAGGGACAGAAGGCGTCGATAAAAATTGGTCTTGAATGTTTTCAAATTTATATGGCACAGAAAAACCGCGCCGGGTAAACTATTCCAAATTCGTGTAGTACGGTTAAAAACGAATTTCTGCAGTTGACTTTAGCTATATGCATTTGACAACATTTTGCACAGACACTGATTAATACTTTTCAAATTATCCTCCTTCGGCTGTGAACCTACTCGTATTTTATAAAATTGATTTCTTCTTATCTGGCAAACCTATACTACAATGTATCTTACAAATATACCCTCTCTAATCCATTTATAGCTACCACCGAGATCACCCAAGGCAGCCACTTAGGTCCTCTCCTTTTTATTCTTATTATTAACGATACTGAAACTGTCATCAAACATTCTCTATTTCCCCTTCCCTTCCACATTTCTGAAATGTTTTTTTAAACAAATGGGAAACTAGTCAGAAATCTTTTAAAAACAAATGTTTCTTTGGTGTGAACACACCATTAGATTTGCCCTTCGCTGTCTGTCTTGGAATGATCTATATATCTTGCCCCGTTATCGAAATCCTCTTCATCTTCTAAACCCAAATACTCTGAGAGAACACAAAAAACAGCAGACTCTCTTCATTCATCAACTCCTCTCAGTTTCAATCGACTTTGAAACTCTTTATTTCTCTATCTTCTTCAGCACAATATCCTATTCTCTTCTATCTGCCTACTAACCGTATCTCTTATGACTCCAACAAACATGTTACTTGTATGCTGCAGCGGGTTAATTCGAATGAAAATTGTTTGGACCTTAAACTAGTTAGAAAATTCAAAGTTTTAAGTTAGTTTAAGATATGAAGCTTGTAATACTAAATAAATGGGGGTATTGCCCAGTAAATCGTCCAAATTTCACATCCTTATTTCAATTTCACCAATTTACCGAAATTGTTCTCAGTTAAATTCCACTTTAATATTTTACTATTGGTTCATTTAAATACAAAAAAATCAAACCTTGAATAAATTACAAAATTGAAAAAACTGAAAAACTTTTTTGTTTTATTCTTCGTTCCGCTAATTTTGTTCACAAGTGTTAAAGTACAAAAAAAAAACAAAGCAAACGACATGGAAATGTAGACATTTTCATAAAATCTTCCCTGGCATCTTGACAAGCTTTACTCCTTACATACATACATAGGTATATAAAAACTACGGAATGCTGAATCCTGAATTCTAAATTCCGTCCTGTCAAACGAACAAAAAAACAAAACAAACAAGAAATGGAAATAAATGTCTTTATTTAAGATAAGTTTTGCGCGTTTTATTTTAAATGCATAAATGACGAGCAATGAATAAATTTAAAAATGCCCGAAATAATAATGAGAAGGACTTTTTTGGATTTTTAAACGTTTTTGAGTGAAATTCCAAATCGAAAATCCCATAAAATTTGGGAGTGTCAGAAGAATCTGTATAAATTTAGAAAATGGTTGTTTCTTTTTGATTTTATGAATTTATTATGTCGAAATTGGGATGAGAGTTCAGTGGTAATTTGGTAACTTTAAGGATTATGGTTTAGTGGAAGAGGAAAATTTTAATGACGGTAGAATAAATTTGAACAAATTTAAAGGAGTAAAGGACGGACTTCTTTTTACTTGCGATTTAAAACGACTATAAAGCAAGTTATGCATTCGTAAAAAAAAATCTAACAATCAAACATGACATTACGATGATAGAGAAACATATTTGAGTTAATGACAAAATTCTGTCTGTCTGTCCGTCTGGATGTATATTAAACTACAGCCTAGACGGTTTGGGGAATCGTCTTCAAATTTAGAATACAAGGTTATTTTGACATTTTACAGAGGACTTTAAAAAAAAATTAGCTCAAATATTAACAGTAACTGTCAGATAACCGTTAAGTAAAAACTTATTTTTCTCGGAAACGGCTCCAAAGTTGAACATTAGCTGAGGATTTTTATTTCCAACTTGTTGCTTTTTTCACTCGAAGTTGACAATTTCAGGTAATATAATGCAAGTTATGGATTCGTAAAAAAAAAACTAACAATCAAACATGACATTACGATAATAGAGAAGTTGAAAAAAGTGGGTCCGCGAATTCCGTTGGTCTGTTTGTCTGTCTGTCTGTTCCCGCCTCTACAGCCTAAACGGATGGGCCCATTTGCTTCAAACTTGGTATTTAGCATTTATTAGGTAGTTTCTCGTGGGGTGTTTTTCATTTTTGCTCAAGTTCCAAAAATAACGGTACCTGCCATACAATTTTTAACAAAAAGTTAGATTTTATCGAAAACCGATCTAACGATTTTGATAAAAATTCAGATGTCCTTAAAATGACATACAAGAAAAAAATTTAAAATATTTCTTCGAATTCATTTTTAAAACATAGTGCAAACCCTAATCTTTATAATCAAGCTAAATTCTTGTAAAAGTCACTAGGCCTTGGCTCCTTAAGGAGCTGTCGCGCCAATTAATTAATTTATTTTTTTAATTCTAGGCCGTAACATTAAACTATAAGCGTTTTATTTCTTTTTGAAAACCGCACGTCTAAAAAAAACACCCTTTATATTCATACATATGCAGCCACTAAGCAAATATCTAACATAAGAACAAGGTCGTCCATTTTTTAAATTTATTCGACGATGTGACCACACATATGAGCAAGTACGTGCGATCCAGTCGTGCTATTTATTTATTCTTATTTAATTGTTTTAATCTTAAAACTAACATAAAGTTACACAGAATTCTTAACAACTAAGGCCTTTTTGATTATGATATTAAAACTCTTTTTTTCTTTTATTTCTATCGTTCTTGCGGGCAACAGTAGATAAGATAAGATAAGATGTTTGCTTGCGGACTTTCCGCCGTCATATACTTAGCTACCAAACGAGCTTGTGGCGTTGGATGAATTTGTTCCTGCGCGCTCTTACAATTTTAGTAAAGCACGCTGGCCACGTTTCACCAACACCCTGACAAGAGAACTTCTGTCTAACGATGAGAGATCGATGGATACCTGCTTCAGATGGATAGTGTCATAAAACAAACGATGGACAGAACAACCCCACAATACAAAGAACATAACCCAACTGAAATTTACAAAAACGCGACAATAGAAGCACAACACAGACTAAAAAATGGCCTTCTGACAAGATTAAAACTCTTGTACAGGCGGTTTACAGACAGAAACGATCTGGAGATTAGGACACTGAAATCGTCAATTTAAACACGTCAGCTCGCTCATAAAGCAAAATTACAGATTGTCTATTAACTATTACTGGGATAACAGAATTCGAGCCGTTAACTCTAGCGAACCGAGAATGTTTCCCGAGATTAGTAAAATCTTCAGAAAAAACAATCAAAACGATCTTCCGTGTCTTAAGCTTCCGAGAACGACAAACAACGAAAACATACTCCTGCCCGTAGGAATAAATCTGGGGGACGCCGTCTTGGACGACGATTTCTTTGTGATCGAAGATCCATTGGAGAAGGTTGAGACAGTGGGTTCTGCTTTTCAGCTTTTCCAAATCACGACCTGGAGAACAGAGCTCTGCTGAATCACTTCTACCTTCGAAATAGCATCACGCAATGGCGATCTGAGAATTTTGGTTTTACCGGATTAAATGAAGACAATCAGGCAAACGCCACCATCGCCGAGCGAAATGGGCCAGGTTCCCTGCTCATCTCGAAGGTCGAACTCCAAATGATCGATCATTAAAGAAAAAGAAGTGAGCAGGAGTCGATGGTATACCCAATATTGTACTTTATCTCCCTCAGGCAGCAATGGACATATACACAACACTGTTCAACAACGCGCTTGATAATGCATATTATCCAGTGAGTTGGAAGACAGCTGTTGTACATCCTCTCCCGAAAAAGGGAAAGGGCAATTCTAATCCGGCAAATCTCGGTCGATAAGTCTTATTCGAGTATCAGCAAGGTATTCAAAAAAGTTATCAATAGAGTTCTGTCCAAGGGGGCCGAGAATAAAAATATAATTCCAGACACCCAGTTCGGCTTTAAAGCGGGACATGACACAATTCATGCCGCGTTTGTGTGATTGCTAAGCGATCTTGGAAACTTAAAATATCTTTTTTCACTTCGACCTCATCTCAAATGTCTCAGACTAATTAACACGTAACTCAAACAAAACGTCATTGAAAACACGTGTGTAATTAACAAAATAAAATAACTCATATCAAATTGTGTGTGAAATGGCAGGGGAACAAAAAACGGAAGAGGGCATTCTCAAATACAAGGGGGAAAAAAGTAAAACAACTTCAGTCGACTCATTCGCTTAATCAAAAAGTTTAGAAAACCCGCATATCCGAGTGACATCAAGAGTTTTTTTTGTACTTCGTCACTCAATTATGTTTTTCTTTTTGTTAAAGAAAACAAAAAAAAAAAACAGAAAAATCCAATTTCCTGATTTATTCAGTTAGAAAAATATTTTCTTTTTTTTTTAAGTTGTTTTCCTTAACAAAAAAACATATACTACATACATACATATTTTATTCTTTCTGGGGAGGCTTAAGCTTTGACATAGGTTAGCATTGCTGAGTGATTTTATGACAGTTTGGTTCGAAAATGAATGCAAAGCTATTCGAATTCGAATGTTGTTTTTGCCTTAATGTCCATTGTAATGCTAAAAAGGTGTGTGTGTTTTCTGTTTATGTAAACAAAGCATACCATTTCGGGCGGCGTGGAAAAAGGTTACCCCCAAACTATCTACACTTACTCACTCCATATCTAAATGACAAAAGGAAAAACGAGTCATTTTGGTCACTTTCGAAAAAAAAAAACCAAAAAGGTATTATTTTACTTTATTTAAGTAATCCAAGGTAAGTGGGTTGGGTAGAACTATATGCGGGCGGTTGGGACACTGAAGACGCACAAAAGACATTCCTGGTCACTCAAGGGGTGGCAAAAATGAGACAGAACAGCGGTGAAGAAAAAGAAATTTCGCACAATGGGACAAACAAATTGCAATTAGAAAACAAAGGGAAGAGGGTTTTGTTTAAGATGTCTGATAATAGGAACGAACGACTTGGAACATATGAACATAATTACCCCCAACCAGTGTGTGCAGTCGTACTTGAGCAAATAGCTCAATTTGTTTCAGTCAGTTGTCGACGATCCCGAATCTAACGACCGTCTGGTTCTGGAGAGATAGTTAGTTTCGTTGATATTGTGGGGGTTAAGGTGTAATTTTCAATAAGATTTATACATCTTTTCGAACAACCAAACAAGAACATTCCTTTTTATGAGAGCGAATCAGGGAACTCGGTCCTTTGAGTTACATAAGTGGTTCAGTCTTAGCACAAATGCGGGAAATAAATTCAAAAAGAGCTTAATGGTATAATTTCCCCTTTGCTTTCCTCTAACCGAAATATTGTAATTTTTGACCGAGACTTTGATAGAAAGGTTTTTTTTTGGATTGGGACCTGACAACTTTAAACAGGTCCAAGTATACTTCCTTGCAGAACCTTAGCACTTTTTTCCAATATCCTTCCATTTCTATACCCTGACAAAGAAAAATTGTCAGTACAATAAAGAACGAATGTGCCCCTTTCATTCTTAAAGGGACATAACCTAATATTTCACCAAAAACACCAGAATCAGTATCTGATTCTATTTTTTTTACATAGATTACACTGAAACAGATTTTAGCCGGAAGCATAAAAACTAAAGGATTTTTAAAAAGCGTGATTCAAATGTTCGTCGACTCCTTTTGGCGAAAGTAGAATCGGGGCGGAGAATGTTTGGCACACTACTTATTTATTAATTAACTAATTAAATTAATATATGTAAAAATATTTATTATTTTTAATTCATCATTATTATTGATATATTTAAAATAATTATTGTGAATTAACCAAAAAATCTATTCAGAGAATAGCTCAAAATGACACTTCTTAATGAAATTGTTAATTTTGTGTTTTTATCAAAAATATTCCAAATGCCAGCTAAAAGCCCTAGCAGCTAAAGCTGAAATTGTATATTATTCTGTACATTAATTGTTAAGGAATAATATATAATAATAATAATATTCTAAATGCTCCTAGTCAAGACAAGTCACTTCGACGAATGATAACGCAGAATCTAATCCATGCAATTCGCCCAAGCGGCGACGGACATAAACAGCTAGTTATTGTTTTAAAAATTCCATGTATTTTCTTTAAATAAGTCAAAACTTGGCGTGAAGTAAATGCCACGTGTCATAATGGTAAGTGTACCTACCATACAGCTACGACGAAGGGATTTGAGTCCGTACTAGAGCCACCTTGTGCAGAAAATTATATCCTCGAAGAGTAAGCTTTGTCTCAAAAAATACATAGCATGTAGCCGTCGTATTTGGTGGTAAATTCTAGATCCCCTCCAATCCTGATACAGATTCTAATACACAGTGTTGCCAACTGATCGTGGCATAAACCCAAGTTTATTGGTTCACCTTGGCGTATGAGTAACATTTTTTTTTTGACAGATGCAATAACCATTTTCACCGGCAATTAATTAATTGCTGTGGGACAACTTAAGAAATATAAGCAAAATAAAACACCAAAACAATCCATTCTAATGCACGAAGTCCAACACAATGAGCATGTTCTAAAACAATTCCATAAAGAAAAACCTATAATTAAAGCCACAATAAAATCGAAGGTTTAACGTATATACAAACAAACATCAACGATGACAAACGACGAAGCAAAAGTAACGAATAAATATTAATAAACCAACAATCAGTGACATCCGGTAGATGGAAAACTTCATAGTTTGGCGAATAATACAATCATTTGTCACATCGATAATTTCACACGCAAACCTGCAGTAAAACAAATCACCGAGAGGGTCAATTAAAATAATTCACAATAACAAAAAAAAAAAAAAATTGTAATTTAGTCTCAGCAATGTCATAATCACATTCGAGGCTTTGTTAACCCCACAAACAGCCCCAAGTACCCTACACTTGATGCATTTCTAGAATGGCAATTAAAATCCCATTACGCCAGTTACCATTGTTCCCCCCGAATAATACACCAAAATGGCTCCCCTTTCATGGAGAATAGCAATCGTAAAAATAACTTTAAGTACACCCTTTAACAATAATAGATACAAAAACACACAAAGAGCCCATACCCCCCTCCACCTTCCTCCGACAGAAAGTGAAAGCCAAAAGGACTTAAGAATCCTGAGGGTGAGTTCCCGTCCCGCCCTCATCCGTATTTTGTGTTCGTGTACGAACAATATTTCCGGCAGTAAATTCGCAAGTAAAAGTTATGTTATCGCAGCCCCTAGACGTCGACTGCCAAAATATAGAATTCCCTGAATATGTATGAAGCCGGGAGTGGAAGTCTGGAAGTATGTGCAAAGGAGAGCCAAGTATTCCTTTTCGACCCCTATTTTTAGGGCAAATGAGTTTTTTCCACTTTCGCAAGGGAACAAACCCAAAGCTATTCAGTGCAGTCGTCGAAAAAGAAATGGGGTCGTCGTCGACCATATAGTGTGTGCCACAGGAAACCAAGTATACAGTTACATGTGTGTATAACTATACCTTCGTCGTCGCGCCCGTATATCCTGTATGCTGGCTGAAGCAGAAGTCTCCTGTTTTTTGGATTTTTCTAAAGAGGGATGGATTTTCGCAGGCAATAATCGATAGCACGTGACTGGAGGTGGTTGCTTGCTACTTCCGAATGCTTGTCCTGGCTGTGTTTGACTGAAACAAAGAGCCAAAAACTAAGAAGAAGTGAAGATGGTTTTCATTGATGAGAAGTGGCATATGGGATGTCAAGGATTGTCGAAGGAGATTCTGGATTCCGTTTGCGAGTTTTTTTTATTTATTTATTAAAGATATAAAATATATCACCCCCCCCCCCTCCCCACCTTCCTGACGGCGAATTATGTATTTTGATTTGATTCACCCCTTGTGTTTTGGCTTGGGGCGATGACCTGGAGGAAGATTTATTATATCTCTTTGGGTAATTTCTAGCTAAGCCCCCTTTGGAAAATCAAAAAAACGAAAAAAAAACGTTTTTAAAAGTGGGTTTCTATTCCCTGTGGAATGGGATTTGTTGAAATTTAACATTCAACTCATTGCGTTGCGTTGGGGGATTTGGCGAGTGCAATCATTTAGGGATTTGTAATGTATCTGCGTCGGCATTTATGCAGGAAAATCATAAGTTATGATATGAGTTATGGGGAAACATCAGCAAAGTTATGAATCGGGGAAAACATGAAACCTTGGTTTGAAAGGCAAAAATAGGGTTTTGAACAAAAAAAAATCTCATTCTGGGGTTAATGAATTCTTAAAATATGCATGCGAAACGTATGATATTTAAGAAAAAATTTCCCTTCATCAATCTGTTCTTAACATAATTTATTACATGGAAACTGAAACTGTGTTTCTAGAAAAGGGTCCGAAATCATTTTTCTCCCTGGTCAGGAAGTTGTCCCTAGTTAACTTTTGACCATAAGTCCAGTATTCGAACAAGAGATTAATATTTTTTTTTTTTATTTTAAGGATACAATTTATGCATATGTATAATATAAATAGAGTACTACAGGGATCGCACTTTGGGCCATTACTTTTAAGATTTGAGCAATTCTTCTAAAAACACGATTTTTACAAACTTTTTGTACACTGGTTGTAAACTTGGGATTCCATATCCTGGGACGGTGAAGAATATTCCTGCAGCACATCCCCGCTTGTTGTAAAAGGCAACTGCAGGAAAAATCTTATCTTAAGGCAATGAACATCAAGGCGACCATTTTAACACTTACAAGTGTACATGCAAATCTATGGGGTGGCACGCCTGCAGATTACTAGTTTTAAACGACACTAAACAGAACAGATCAAACACAAATAAAAATTGCATAAGTCGAAAAAATTAACTTGTGAGTTGCGATCCCACGTTACGAACCTTTCGCGAAGAAAGGAAGGCTCAAAAAGTCCTGGATCAAATTATAATAAATTAGTTGACTCAGTAATTGAACAATCCAAAACCGGGAGGCTTGTCGAAGTTTTCTAAAGTCAACTCGGGCACCTTAAAGATGAGGCCTTAGGACGAAACAGAGAAGTGTGATATATGGGATCCCAGTCGAGATCATAACAATCTTCGGTTGAAGAAGAGGAAGAACGAGATTGTCAAACTCCCACGTTGGCTTGGATACGAGAGGTTTAATGAGTTTGCTGCATAGATCCAATAATGACGTCCAAAGGTAATTTTATCGGTCGTTTAGTGACTAAGTCAAGCCGTAAGAAATTATTTTCGCTAAGATCGTGCAGCAGCGTCCTGATGAAACCAGATGTTCTCCACGTCCATTACGTTTAATTCAGCCCACAAAATTGTTAGTTATCTGCAGCGCTCGTCATTAACGGAAGAAGCTGAGTAAGCTGAAGCTGAGAGAAAAAAGAAAAAAAAATGTAAGGGGTCCAAAAGAAGAAGAGAAAAAAAAGAACAATGACTGAGCATAAAAAGAAATTGGTGGCAGCCAAAATGGGTAGAAGAAAAGAGGAACGCACGGGCCTCTGGTAATGAGACACTAAACACTGGCGGGGAACGGCTTTACTCGCCAGATTAGGGAGGGATCTTGCCTCGACTCTTCGCCCTCCTTTCCGGTAGTCCGGATACGAGGTTGTAGGATTCCCTTTCGTTGGTTCCAGAAGATACTATTAGGTCATCACTTCGATAGTGTTCTCTAAAAGTGATATTGGAAATTGGGTGGAAATTCGACACCTCTCCTAAACGTTTCGTTGTTCATTAACTTAGAGTTCCTAGGAAATTAAAAGTTATACGGGTGCAGGTTCAAGTTTCGAAGCCAAATTCGCCAAGTTGAAGTCTGCGAAAGGCCGAGTTCTTATGGACGGTGTGGAATCGACTGTCTCCGGTTCTTTTCCACACTTACACGCACAGCGACCATGTTCTCGTCGTTGACTAATTGCTTACGAACCGGTCGCTCCGAATTAGGCTACAAAATGCACTCAAAGACAAAGTCGACTTGTCTTTGAGTGCCGTAAAATGGGGGAAACGGCTCTCTACCTCTTCGTGGTTTTCCTTGAAAATGAAGGTTCTGGACGGATGCGCTATTCATTGCACCGAGATAGTTCGGATTTCGGTGTCGGACTTCGGTCTGACTTCGAATGATAAAGACAGTTAGAAAATGTTTGGACCTTGCTTAACGAAAACTAGAATTCATGTGCCTTGTTTTCTGTTTAAAAGCAAGTAGAGCTGTCAATTTATTTTGAAACCAAAGAAATTGACCGAATCGTCGTCACTTTTTATTGAAAAGACGTGCCCCTATAAAGGTTCGGGGTCAGAATCGGTCCTTGGCATGTTAGCGCTTAATGTAAGAGCCATCTAAGGCGCGAAGCACGGGCAGCCCTGGTACATGCAGTTTCTTGAAAACGGTGTACAATCTGAGGGTCCTGCTATATCTGCATAGCAGCTATGAGGATTTCTAATATCTCAAAATTGTTCACTGTTCCCTTACCAAACACTCGCTGTCACTGAAGAAATTTTTGGTCATCAAAAACATTGGGCCTTGAACATTGTTAATTTATTTTGTATGAATGAATCTTTTGGCCATTTTAACTTCTTTGAGTAGCAATTTAAAAAATAACTGTCAACCGCCTTGGCTTCGATAAAGCATCGCTTCCCGTGAGATCAGCGAAATCAAGCATCGTTGCGCGTGGTTAGTATAAAGATGGAGGACCGTCCGAAAAACTAACTGCGTGATGTGTTGTGTGTTTTCTGTTTTCCGTTCTCCTTCTGTCTTCTCTTCTGTCCTGTATCAATGTCGTCTTGTGTGTTGTCTTGTAATTGTCTGAGCCGATGGCCTCAGTAGCCAGTGCTCGTAAGTGTGTCTACTTCGTAGATTTATCTGCGCTTGTTTACGTTGGCTAGTTAGAGTTAGACTTCCTGAATAGCCTGGTTTGCATCAGCAACCACTGCACATATTTCTTCCAGCTGTCGATAAATGCTCTCCGGTTAAAGTTGGGCACATTTCTTCTCTCCTACGCTGTCTGTAAACTTCTTCCCTAAATCTTCTTAAGCCTTTCAAAGATGACAAATTAATGACAATGTGGCCTTGAATTGATGCACTTGAGTCTGAAATCCTGCAATCTTGAAAAGGTTCAACTTTTAATTCAAATATTATCCTTCCTATTGAAGTGATTCATCGATAACTCCTAAATAAAACCCTTTTTATAAAAAAAAATCACAAAAAATAGTCACAACACGCAAAATAGATTACAAACTAACTCCTAACAAGGTTACTTAAATTTCATTGCGTGCATCAATCCACTTAAAATGAACTAAACTTATTCAAACACAACTTGTGTACACCCTTGGCCATGTCTTATTCATCCGGCAGATGATTAACTGTCCAATTCATGCGTGGCAACACCATCATAAGATGATTTGCCTTATTTGTCCTCTTTGTTTGGTCTTTTATTACAACACCCTTGACCTTTTGCCAGACGAAGGCCAATACAAAAAAAAAACAAATAATGATGTCACGAAGACCTAGCTTTTACAAATACATTTTTTATGACTTCCAAAACACCATCATTGCAGAATAGAGGTTCCATTTTGTGTGTGGCAAGTGGCAACAGAACAACATACAGTCCTATTATACACACAATGAGTTTTCTAGTTGTCATTCGATGCGGAAAGTTCAAGGACCACAAAGGCGACAAAATTGCATCCATACCCACAATTGTCCCCAATCGATTAGCCTGGAGTGTTCTAGTACATTTTTTTTATGCCGCATCCTTGTTTCAAGTTAAGAGCGAAAAACAAAGATAGACGTTGCAGAGATTTCCCAGAAGAGCTGTTTGTTCGTCGTTACTTCATCTAGTTCAATCATTTATTCTTCTTTTCTCGCATTTGCTTTGTCATCGACATATAGATGGCTCCATATTCACACCCACATATCACGAAACCAATTTGAGTTCTCACACTGATTTTGTCATAAATCTAATGGAGTAAGATTTTTCATCACTGCTTGTACTTTTCTAAAACTTTTACGTTAGACACGGATAAAGATCCTTCCAATCAACCCCTCTCCACACCATTCGAGATTTCTAATTTCTTCGAAACCATTATGCACGCACTGCTGCCCATGACGACGAACAATGGCCGCCGAATATTTGTCGTCAAGATATTACGGTCACGTTCTTTCGTTGACGGCATTCTGTTTCGGTAGTTTCAGGCATATTATTTACGCACAGACATTTTGTATCGAAGACGGGAACCTTCCTATTGTGGCAGATTTTTCAAATACTCGTCGTGGTGTGCATGTGATTCCCTGCCAGAAGGAAACGCATTTAAGGCCGGGCGCATGTTGGCTACAATGGAACGTGACTATCTTATAAGCCTGGAGGAGCGAGAAGGGATTGAATAACTGAAATGACTAATTTCAAAAAGTCGTTTGGTTGACGGGGTTTTGGCTTTGCTCGTATTAAACTAAAATCACTGTGGCAAATAAAAAAGGACAAAACCAAGGAGCGGAAAAAAAAGTCAAGTTAAGGCTCGGGTTTCATCTTTTTTTTGGTTATTTACGGTAGCCTGAACTTCCATCGAAAACAATTTTAAGTGCCAAATTTATGCAAACAATATGTCGCACAAGAAACACTTCAAAATGTAATTTTCTTGAGTGTTTTTGAAAAATGATGAAGAATGGTTGTTCTGAAACATACACGTGAAAATCATAGAACATGTGGAATCTCTTCCCCACATTTTATGGGCGAAGCAACGACAAAAATTCTAGTTCAAGGCTGGAATTATTGTTATTGCTAGTGAAAATGTTCTAGCATTTTATGGGCTCATTGATGAAAAAATTCGCAAGACTCTCGATGCTTAGCAAAAAGCGAAGGAGCACGTTAAAAGGACATAGACAAACCAGAGAATCTAAATTACTAGAAATAAATTTGCTTGTTGGAATACATTCCAAGACAAGCATTTTCCACATACTGCGTATTTGATTACAGAAACGGTAAAAGAAAATTTACAAACCCATTTAAAACCTTTGTCGAGAAAATCCTCTTGTTCATCAGCAGACAGAATCTGTTCCTGAGATAAATTAAATATTTAGAAAGAATGTTGAAAACAATCTTCAGAGACGAACAGAAAACAAAAACATACTGTTGATTACAGCCATTGATCTGGGCAATGCCGTCTAACACATCGAAGATCTTTTGGGGAAGGGAGTGATGGTAGGATCAGCAAATACGGTGAATGAGAGCATTCGCCCAAATCACGAGTAGGAGTACACAGAGCTCTGCTGAGCTAATGTTACCCCCAATCAGCATCACGTAATGGCGATCTAAAAATCTTGGTAAGCTGGTCAAACCCCGCCGTCGCCGAGCAAAACGGGCTAAGTTTCATGCCTTTCCAAAGGCTGAACTCCAAATTATCTTTGAATTACTAAAGAAAAAAATCCGGATACCAAAAATGTATGGTATACCCAATATTGTGCAGTGATATCTCCCAGAGGATGCAACAAAAATGTACACAACACTGTTTAACTGAATAACGTATATAAGGTACCAAGTGAGTTTAAGAACAGCTCTTGTTAATCCTCCTTCGAAAAAGAAAAGAATATTCCAAATCCGGTGTATCTGCGGTCGATAAGTCTTCTTTCGAGTATCACCAAAAAAATATGTCAAAGTGAGGGGAGGACAAAAATAAAATTTCAGACACACATAGTTAAGCTATAAAGAGGAGCATGACAACATTAATGCCGCGTCTAAGTTAGTTTGATGCCCAATGGAACTGTGAAATGACGAAAAAGTTTTATGTGTAACACCTGCCAGTGGTGGCCAAGGAGTACCCGAGTTCAAATCGTAGTCATGTGGAAGGCATGAGCTACACTCCTTGCAGGAACCACAGCTGTCTACATTTCTTACTTCTGAAAGGTCTCGGTGTTTACAGATCCCTTAGGCTGTCTTATGTTGAGTTTTGTGTAAGCCACAGCCACAACGATGCCCTCACTAGAGGGCCTATTTCATATACAGGCTTTAGTAAACAGACTCATATCAATTATACCAGAAAACCTAATATAAGCCAGGGGCTCCGGTATCCCGTGATACCAGAATAAAGCTTCTGGTGGAGATTTACCACCGTGCATTTCCAGATGATTCCTTAGTATCCAAAGCCTTGACACCTTTTACCAACCATTCTCCATTAACATTCTCTGAATTAGAGAGATAACAGCTTCACAGCATAGCTTCAAGCACATAACAATGGTAAGAAGCAATGCATGTGTTGGTTGATACGGAAAAGGCTTTCAGCACCGTATGGTTAGAAGCTCTTTATCTGGAGCTAACCAGGTGCAGTATAAGGTCTAAAATAGGAAGCTGTGAACTCATCGATTTTCTTAGGTATATATCAGAATTCTATTGCAGCATGACTTTGACGACAGAAATGAGGACAATCCTGTTTAGAATGTCTTTGTCTAGGCTCTAGGGCTTCTAGAGATAAAGAATTGGCAGAAGCTATTGATCGTTGGGCTACATGGACAACTACTGGCGAGTAAAAGGATGGTAAAGTACCTTGATGATATCGGGCTAGATTATATCTATATATATAGATTATATATATAGGTTATGATCCCACTACAACAACCTACCCAAAGAGGAGTATTCTCGCTAGAATAACAAACAACACAACACCCAAAACTGGATGAGGTCATCTTTAAACAAAGATAACGGCACAAACCAGATAAGCAGATAAACCTTTCCGACACCAAGGAAAGGAAAGTCACAAGACTATAAGAGTATTTGCATACGGACCCAAGAGGAACCATAAAACATAATCAGTAGATTAACCAAACATCACAAAAACTACCAATATATAACGTACGCCACTTCCAGAAGATAACAAGAAGTCATGTACACACACAGTATAAAGACTACTGGATAAACTACCAGAGGAACATTCGTATAACTTCGCTACAGTCACGCACATCGTACTACACTTTGGTTCAGTCGCGACAAATACCTCTAAGCCTTTCTTATTATTAAAGAAATTGTCTAATGTATTAGTAACTAAGTTATACGTTTCAAATAAAGTATTTTAATCAAGCTTACTCATCGCTGTTCTCATATTACTTGACGAGTTAAGACACATTGGAATACTAGGATATCCTTCCTAAGGACATCCACTCTAATTGATTTTGAACTAGCTAACCGAACTATCAAGAGCCAACACGGCTACCGACCTTCTTAGTCAACCTGCTAAATCAAGATTAAAATTTATATATACATAAGTGTACCCCAAGGATCTATCTTAAGTCCAATTTTCTTTACTCTTTTTGCTGATTTATGCGGAGGATCCCGTTATTCTCGCAGATAACCCTTCTTCTCTTGCACTTCAAATTAACAAAATTTAGAGATTCTGCAGCTTTTCGGATATGAAAATCAACTCATTTAAAACAAAAATGATGAACTAGTATCAGGATGACGAACACTTTGAAGTAGTAGAGCATCACGCAGCACGAACAAGAAGAGAAGAAGAATTTTCAAAATGGCACTTGGTGTTATATGACCAAGCTTATTTGGTAACCAACGTATAAATTGGATTTCAAAATATCAAGTTTTTGAAGCCAGTAGTAACTTATGCATGACATTGTTACAAACTTACTTTAAAGAATTTAAAATCAAACAAGTGTTGTTTTTCATGTGTTCGTATTCAGTCTTGCCCCAATCTCCATAAAAAACCTGACTTTTTGGTAACAACAATGAAGAAACCAGGAACAGGTCTTCTTCTAGACTGTTTCCTGGCACTATCTCATGGTCTACTATATGATCTGACTGAATCAAAATTAGATAGCAGGAATGAATTAATCGCGAAAGTCCTTATCGAAAAGAAATGAACAAATTTATCTCCAGCACTTAAGTGAAGCGTCAGCTTCACAAGACAAGGATTGTTTATAAAGAATTATAATTATTGAAATCTATCTTCCAAATTATTTTCGAAATGAGCTTCCCGTTAGAGCTATTAGCACTATTTCTAGAACAGTGGTTAAAGTTCTTAATTTTATACTTATACATATATTCCTCGTCGGTCGGACTATCAATTTTGTGCAACTTTAGTAATATGTATATATTGTGATGTGGCAATAAATTTTTAAGATATTCGGAGGATACATTTTGTTTGTAAATTAACGACATCTATGGGATTCAATGTGTATAACAACCAACATTTATTGTGTACAACAACCATGCTCCTAAAAGTATGCTACATATTTGCAATATGTTTTGACTGAGTACTAATTCGAACTCGAAGTACTAATTCGAACTCGAACTCGAATTAGTACCGAAAACTTAGACTGCGTGCCAGAACCAGACGGAAGCTGCCAGAAGTTTGTAAATTTGTATAAATACAAGAGTAGATGGCATTGAGAGTAGTTAATTTTCGAAAGTGGAATTATTAACAACTGGAAGCGTTAGTAAAAAGTGATTGAATTGAGATATTAAATAAAAAAGTGTTGAAGTATAAAAACGTATTTGAATTGTGAATAAGTGGCTGTTATTTAAACTGAAAGACGTTGTGTTTCATAAAATAAAGAGATTTGTGGTATTATTTTGGAGTTTTGATTGAGTTGTAACTATTTGTCGAACACCAGGCCAAAACTTCACAATATTATTACCCCCCTTAATAGTCATTTGCCTAATACCTACTTTAAAAACATAGTTGACCATATTTCCATCTTCTCTGTAGAGTTCAGCTTATTGAAATTATTATAAAAACATTTTTTTTAATATTTATTGAGGCGACAGCACTTTAAGGAGCCCAAGCCTAGTGACTTATACTCTCGACCATTCCTGGGTGTGTGTTGTGAATATGCAAGAATGGAAGGGACCTACAAATTACCGCCGAGTTCGAACAGCTACATGAGATGCACTTTTTCGAGACAAATTTTACTCCGGAAAAAACGGTGGCTCTGACGGGAAGTCGAACCCAGACCCTTGGCTTAGCAGTCCGACACTCTAACCACTAAGCCACACGGCACTACGTGAAATGATTAAAAAATACAATTATAACTGGCTCGCCATCACTCTAGTAAGGGATTTTCACTTGCGATTATAGGTACTATAATGGAAGTTATGCATTGGTGCAGATTAAATTTTTTTAAATAACAATCAAACATGACATTACGAAACATATTTGAGTTACCTAAACGGTTAGGCCAATCGTCTTCAAATTTGGAACATAAGTTTGTTTGACATTCTCTTTTCAATTTTTCGTTAAGATCAAAAATTACCCAGTGTTGCCAATTTAGCTAAATTTAGTAGCAGATATTTTTTTTATCACGCGAGCACTTTTTTTTACCATGTTAGCAGGATTTTGGTTTCAACATGGTATAGGTCAAAACAATTTTATTTAATCAAAAAAAAAATGTAAGTGTGAACTCTTGTTCAATAATTTATTTACTTTTACTCTACCAACATAAATAATGATAATGTGATATTTTTTGTCTTCATATAATATGTTTACTTTTATGAAATAAATATCCTACTTATATTATAAATATGAATGTTTGTATGTTTGGATGTTTGTTCTACAATCACGCCTGAAAGGCATGACGCATTTGGATTAAATTTGGTAGGTAGATGTATGAGCTGCTCAGTTGAAAAATAGGCTTCTTCTCATCCTGGGAAAATGCATGATTTCTGTGGGAGAGGCTTAAATGTGAAATGATGTATTGCTAGTAATTTGTTTTAAAATGTTTCCATGCCTAAACGACTTAAAGAATTTGTGAAGTTTGGTATCACGGCTCTTCTTATTCCAAAAAAAAAATTAACGGTTCTCTCGGGAGAAATCTTTCTTTTACGACTTTTGATTCAAATAATATTCTTTTTTTGCTATTTTGGGATTTTAAACGGTTTGATTAAAAAAAAATTGCATGATTTTTAGCACATTTTAATATAAAAAACATGCTAAATTGCTAGCATGGTTTTCAACATCGAATTAATCACACCTGACGATACCTGTCATATAACCGTAACCGTTAAGTAAAAGCTTATTTTTCGCAAAAACGTCTCCAAGAATTTTTGTGAAAAAATCAGTGTGCTTTTGTAGATAAGCGTTATATTTTTGTGAAAAAAAAATTTAAATGGTGGGCTAAAAACGGTACCTTTCATAGAACCGTTTATTTTTTTATTCGACCTTTTCTTGAACAAGTTAACCGATTGCAACCCAAATGTATATTAAGGGAGATGTAGGTACCCTAAGTAATTTCAATTTAAAATACTTTTGAATTTTGTTTTGTATTTTTAATAATTTTTTTGAAAAATCGATATTTTGAAAATGCGTAGCTGATTTTTTTTTTTAATTTTGTTTTTTTAAAAAAGGTTGTTTTGTGCATTTTTTAATTATTTTTTTTAATTTTTAATAAAAGTTGTTAAATAAAAACCGTTTTATGAATTGAAGGTTTTAATACAAACTCTATATAATACGTTGTAAGAAAATAAGATTAAAAAACAACTAATTTTGGAGGTCTTTGTTGAATTATTGATTTAAAATAACTTTTTACGGCCTTTAGTCTACCAAGAATTGGCGTTTCGTCCCGGTAACTCACTTGGACTCATCAGTTGAAAGTGAGTACCATTGTCAAGACGCAACTTTCGATTTGTTCAGTTCAACATATAAAGCTATTTTAAAAACAGTTTTATTTAAAAATCGTTACTAGGATTTTGAAAAAATCACACTGCTTCAGTTTTTTGTTTGTAGAAATAAAATGGCGTTTAAATTTGTCCATACACAATACATAAGAGAAAGTATGTGCGATCCAGTCGTTCAATTTAGCTTCCTCTTTCACTGTTAAGTGTCTTTGTGTAACGCATGCCCAACTTATTCCTAAGTATCTACAACAACTAGTTTCCTATATTTTGTCGAAGATAAGCTTCATAATACGCACCCGTCCCACCCTTCCAAACTTTTATATTCATTCATTCCAACCACCATTTAATGAACAACTTTGTAATTGCTGCTTCCCTACCTTGAGGCTTGATATTAAAACCTGCGTGGTGTGCGAAATACAATACCTTGCAAAAAAAAAAAAAAAAAACCCCTCAAAGACACCCTTAGCTGAAGAATTTTCTTACCAGATTTTTGTTTTTACCATTTTTATCGTCTGTCGCCAACAACACCGTTATTAATGTTCTACCCCACGCGTCGGTCGTGGTGGAGCCCTTATAACCCAAAACTCTTTTAGCAACCAACACGTGCATGCAATCACACATCAGCCAAGACCAAGGCTCCTTTAAGACACCTACAGCTACGCCTCTGCCATACAAGCTATTAACCTGTCGTAAAGAAATACAAGCGGGCCATAACCCTCCGTCGTGTATTGACATCTCAAACAGCAAATAGAGCTCCTTGCAGTTCCTTCAAAAATGAGGTGTTGAATAATCCAAGTCCTTTTAAAAGGGCTCAGCCAGCCAACTATGTGCGGTGTTAAGTGTGTTAGACTGGTCTTCGTCGTCGTCCTCGTCGCCGCTATGCATGTCTTCGTGTCATTAAAAATGTATCTTTGCACACTTTTGTCCTTTCCGCATGTAGCACAGGAATTCGTAAGAGAACACCCGTCGATAAGGAAGTGACGTCCGTCCTGCTCCATAGCTCAGACGGCTAATGGTGGCCTTTTGGTGGTCACTCCCTCGGCCATTGCATGTCCTTTGCACGGTTCTTAGTGTGTGTCGGAAAGTGCAGGAACTTGTAGGTATGTTTTAATATTTGATTCATGCAGGGTGACATAATATTTAACAAATTTAATGACGAAAAATACACAACAAATTTCTTTATTGCAAGAGAGAAGTCAGTAATTTTTGTTTTTTGTATTTCTGTCATTGTATTGTGTAATGGAAATTAGCATATTAAACGGTTTGGACAGTTGCCATGGTGTTTACCTTTTCATATCCTGCGCTATCCAAGTCGTATAAATCAATTACCAGGTTACCGGATGTGGAGCAGCCACACACTCAGTGGTACGTTATAGGTTGGTGGTGATGGCACTGATTTATGAATCATTTATTTTATGGACTACACTGGGGTTGGGATTAAATAAATTAGCATTTAGTATCAATAATAATAAAGCGAAGAGTGTTGATTTGATTTAATAGCTCTGAAAAGGTGCTTTATGCTTTTGGGTGATTTATGTCATGCCAAACAAGGATTAGATGGCAAAAAGTTCAGCTTGTGATCTTATTGGCGCAGAGTCGAATGAAAATACAACCAAAGAATCTGTGATAATCTGGGGCTATTTATAACTGTAAGAAGAGACATTTACCTGGATCAAGGGACAATCTAAAAAGACTGAACTAAAAGATTTATTACGGACAATAGGCCAGGAATTCAAAAAAAATTCCGAAGAAAAAGAAGAATATAAAAGTAAAAAAAAACTACCATTTCTTACACTAAGATCCAACTCAATTTGAATATTATTTTGGAATCTATTATAACCCACCACGCAAAAAAAACTAATCAAATGTGTATCTTTTCTTTCGCAATATACTTTCCCATTCCATAACTCACCAAACTCAGTAAGTCATGTTCATTTCGCCGCATATCGGGCGTTAATTCGCTACTTTTCCAATTAAAAGCAATTTCCATATTCCTGCTTTTTCCCGGAAAAGGAAAAGTAAAAAAAAAGCAATGGCTGCATCAATAATCACAACAAAGTCATTCGGTCGCTCCGAGGACTTACTGCCGGCAAAACTATTTTACAAAATTTTCTCACACACAAAATGTGATCAACTATTATCCTTCCAGCTCCAGATATTCTCCTAACCAATGCATTACTTTTGGTAGGGAAGGAGGGTCGATGAATTTTGCACGATGAACGACTCTATCACGGGATGGGAGTTAAATTTTAGCATGTACAGTATATCATGCAGGATTCGACCCGACGACAGCATGGCGGCGCCGCTGTTCTTTGAGAGTTAAGGATTGTCGGTTTAGCTTAATGAATCTCGTTGTTTTTTTCCATTTACTCGAACATATATGTATATGGATAGAGAGAAAGGGAGATTCATTGATATGAGAACCAGGGCCAGACTTAAAATGGAGGATATTGCCGAACCCCCCGGGAATGGGTGCAAACGGATTTACGTGATGCCTCAAGAACACACGCACAACGCGAAGTGAATATGCACAGGACTAACCGACAAGCGGTGGCGGCGGCGACAGGACTCAGTTTTATGAGCCTGTGTCTTGTAATTAGATTTCTAGGTTAATCTTGATATCAGAATGACAAATACTCCAGCACAAACTACAATGAGGAAATTCCAATCTTGACAAGGACCTACTCATATACTGTGGCTGATCAGACAATCATCTTCGTGCTTAAATCATAACGGTTTCACAATATTAAGAACAAAAATAGTCTCGCACATTGTTTGCGCGGTTGGAGTAGATGGCCAGGTCGGTGGTTCTTTTTGTCTCAGTTAGTGTGGTTGTGGTTCCTTGGATTCAGTACCGTGGCGGGAGACTTTTGGAATTCAAATCACGACAGAAGTGATTAACAAAACTTACAGGCGCATGCTTATTTGTTTTAGACTGGTGTTGTTAATGGCCTATTGACGAGAAGCCATTTGCATATTACAAATCTGACAGAAGACAAAGATGGTTAAAGAGGCTTTCGTTAGCTGTTGGGGAGCAATAAATCAAAAGGAAGTTGTAGCTCGTTTGGGTGATTGTAAGCGGAAGCACGAAACATATGTTCGGGATGGGAGCGGCCATATTTCAGCACGTAGATACCTATTGGTGTGGTGGGAATCAAAAACGCGAAAATGATTACGAACGTTGATGATTCAAAGTTGCGCGTTGTGTTTGGAATTTTTAAGTTTTTTCAACACATCCAGGTGCAAGACATAGAAAATTTTATTTACAGATTTTTGTGTTCTTGGTGTAAAAAAAACTGTGGTTTATATATAAAAAATTAATTTAATAGGGTTGCCATATACAGTCCTGAACAATTGGATAGCCCCACATATTATTTTTTCTAAACTAACTGTTTTGAGAGCTCTTTGATATTTACCCAAGGAAATATGCATTGTTGGGTGGCAAAGTAAGAGCGACAGAGGTTGCTGAGATTATGGTCCTTATTATGAATCGCGATTCGCCGGAAATATTTGGTCAAAAAATATGGCGAATTGAAAACCCGTTCTATTAGTTTCCATTAGCGAACATTGATTTTAAATAAAAAAAGCAGTTTATTTCGGAAAGCGTGTTTTTTCAGAAAAACAAATTCTTTTTTCTTTTCTGATAATAGTGATGCTGAAACTCAGTCGGGGCGATGATTCCAATGTGGGTCAAACAATTTCAGGCAGTTCAGATTTCTGAATGAAATCATTTCAACTTTTTGTTGCAAGCACGTTTAGAATTTCGCTTAAAACAACAGACACTGTAGGTTGTAAGAGCCCCAGGTCGAAATCGTTTCCGACAGAACTTTGATAGCTGCCGAGCCGCAGAACCGCAAGGCTTATGCTAGTTTTATGATTATTGAAATTACGGCATTTTGAGTTGTTTGAAATTCTGAAGTTATGATATTCAAAACTAACCCAAACGCATGTTTGTTAAGCAAAAAATATGAAATTAAAAAAATGAGGTAAAAGACAATTAGTTGAACAAAAGCGAATAAGTAGATTGATCCTTACATAGGGTTCGGTAGTTCAAGTGGGTTGGAACTATCTCTCAAACTCAACCTACAAATCATAATTTTTGTCATTCCTGATCTGTCGCCAAAATAACAAATCGATTTTATTTTTCATTTTATTCTTATATTTTCATTGTCCAAGATCCGAGGGCTCCAGAAGTTACTTATTTTCTCAGAAACCAAATGTATGGGATGTATGGAAAGTGACAGGTACCCGGTGCTAAAGGTAAGTAAAAATTAGTATTCACAGTGCTGATTCTTACGTATGTTTTAGAGAGTAAATCTAAAAATTATTAATCAATACTGCCAGGCACTTTCCGTGGGCGGCAACTTTTACCAGACTCACAAAAAATAATGTAATTTTACTTATTGACTTGCTTACCCACCCGAGGTTGCTCGGGTATACCATAATTTTTTTCGAAAAAACTAACATGGCGTGGCGCCACCTCGTAATCAAAACAGTCTTAGTTAGACTTCTTACAAAATAAGCTATCTGCTTGTCATACGACCCCAGCGGCACCAACCGGTGATTAAAATGGCCTTAATTACATATTACAACATCAGCTATATGCTAGTGAAATTCCCGTCAAAATTTGTGCAGACATTTCCGAGATTACTCGGAACAAACAGACAGAAAGACAGACAGACAGACAAATTTTTTTTTATATGGTGTTTTTGTTATAAGTACTGTATACCCTTTCGTATACATTAAGTAAAAATCTGTTATTTTGATTTTAAAAACAGACACTTCATTTTTATTTATGTGTATAGATATAGATGATTGATTGATTTTAATTTTGGATTTTTATACAATATATTCAGAAAACTTTTTTAATACTTTTTGTGAGCAACCAGACCAATTGGATGGGTCGAATATCCCCCCAGACGCAGACACTTATAAAGTGCCGCTATGGGTATGAGCGCGAACAAGAGAGAGGATATTGATACGGCAAAATAATAACGTATTCTAATAGAGGCAATTTTATGAAGAAAAAAAAACACTTGCATTGGAAAATAATGTTTTTAAAAACAAGGGCAACCCATAAAATAATGTGCTATGCCTTTTCTTAAAGCCAAGAGTCTGCTCTGTCATATAATTTTTTAAATCTTTAAATACCTATGAAAACTTTTGAAAAAACTTATTTCAAAATCAAAATTTTAGAAAAAAAATTTACTTTGGATTTAACTTTACAAATGTTTTTAATTTAAAATTCTTCAAATACGAAGACTTTGCTAAACGTCAAATTTCAAATGTACCTTTGAGTTTGACACAACTCACATTTCTCCCTCAAGAATTTTTTTGGTTTAAAATAGGGAATTAAGGGGAAATGTTTTGCTCTCTCGCACCACCTATCTTCTCACGAAAACTCTCGAAAATGTAAGTAAACGAACAACATATGTGTTAAATTGTTCAAAATAGTCTGTTTAAGGGAGTAGACGAACAAAGCTAATGTGTACTAATTTTGTTTTCAATATTTGATACTCCTTTTAATTCTTAATTGAACACTGAAAACTAGATGATATTACCCTATGTATGTATTCTAGTTTTCGAGAAAATTGAAAATTACCAAACCCACTTTTTACTTGCGATTATAGGGACTATAAGGCAAATTATGCATTCGTAAAAAAAATTCTAACAATCAAACATGACATTACAATCATAGAGAAGCCTAAAAAAGTTAGTTAAAAAAATGTCTATCTATCTGTCTGTCAGTCGGTCTGTCCGTCTGTATGTACATATATTGATCCACAGTCTAAACGGCTTAAGCGATTACATTCAAATTTGGTGTGTGATTCTTTTGGCATTCCTCAGAAGGGTTTTTGAAATATTTTTCAGGGCTAAAAATAAGGGTACCTGCCATATAACGGTCAAGGAAAAGCTTATTTTTTCGAAAACGTCTCCAACGATTTTACTGTAATTTTTTGATAATTTTTTTGTTGGCCCAAGCTATCATTTGATCAGGTCCAAATTTACGGGAAAAGTCTATTAAAGGTACTTTTTTATACTTTTTGGTTTACTCGGCAACGCTTCATCGGATTTCTGTCAAATTTTATATTTGATAAGATCTAGGTAGTCAAATTAGTTCTGCACATCAAACTTTTGAATAACTTTTTTTTTAATTAAAATATTTTTTTTTGATTTCTTTTTTACAGGTACATATATTGTGAGGGGGGGGGGGGGTATTTTGAGCTTTAAAAAGCATTTTTTTCCATATATATGGTCGCCTATTGCCCATATTTTGCAAAAATCATTGAGAGGCACTTTTTTCTAAAACAAACAAATCGAATTAAACCACTGAGAAGAGACTTAAGGGCTTACTATAGTTAAATTTTATTTTAATTTAATTTTTAATTTTGGTGGGGAAAACCCCCCATTTATTTAGCTTAATACAAGCTATTTTTTAATCTTACTTAAAAACTAAATAACTTAATAGCTAAGACTTAATTTAACTGCTTGGGGGGCTTAGGAGACGAAGCTTTAGGCAGAGTATTATAGTTGCTGATAGAATGTTTGATGAAGAGCCGATTTCAACGGTAAACTGGACACAACTTTCAGAAAAATACTGGAATAAGAATATACACTTTTAAGGAAGATCCCCAAAAGTGGCACAAACTTTACTCAAGAGTCTATATATGCATAGGTGCAAACATTTTTGAACCAATCGATGTTGACCGAAGTCTTTCAATATTTTCCAAGCAGCTTTGCACTCGCAATCAAAATTTTGGCATCCAAGCAAATTGCCCGGTTCCAAAAAAAGCTCTTTGCTTCCTCGTTGCGTCTGAGAATTCAATAGAAAATAAGCAAAATGAGGAAATGGAAAAGTAGATTCTGGCCAAGGGCAACTTTACCCTACAGTAGGGTATATAGTATAAGAGAATTTTTTTGCTGGGATAAAAACATGGGAGAGTAGATCAAAAAGATTTTACACGGCAAAAGTAACCGAACTCTTCATTCTAAATTTCCTCCACATACTCAAATTCATAAAATCTATACTATTATATAAAGCCGTAACAATTATGTTGTTTGTCATACAGGATTCAGAAAGTACTAAACTGATTAATGTGAAACAAATTTTGTAATATTGCTTATTATTATGAGATTGTTGATGGCTACTTTTTTTTTGAATAATTTGTTTTTAATATATGAATATAAGTATTTTTTTTTCTAATTACCTATTTTTGTATAGGTTGTCTTACACAATCACTCATATCTTTTCCCTGTTTAATTGTTTAATATTTTAAAAAGATGCAAATTGTTTGATAAAATCAATACGATAGCGCAAATTTTAAGCTATAAATCATATTTTAGTAACCTATAAATAAACAAAAACATATTTTAAAAATATAAACTATTTAAATGGTTTCTTTCTATCCTTTTTGTGCATTATTTTCAAATCCCTTTTTATTGCATAAAATAAATATTTCCATTGTACAGATAATAAATAAAATGACTACAAATAAAATACTATGCATACAAATTATGAAAACCGTTTATTGACTTATTTTTAATTGTTCCAATGAACTTTTATTGATGTCAAATTTCCGTAATCAATAAACTGTTTATTGCGACAATTAATTTGAGTTTATTGAATTCGAGTTCCGAAAATCAATAAATTATTCATTGGCACAATAAACTTCTCATTGTGGCAATTAAATGTTTATTAAAATTTGATATATTTTTTTTTCTAAATCCATTCATTAGAACAATAAACCATTCATTGTCCCAACAAACTATTTATTGATAATACAAATGTCCATTTCAAAAAACAACTTTCAATAAACTATTCATTGGCACAATAAACCATTCATTGACACAATAAACAATTCATTGTCCCAACAAACTATTTATTGATAATACAAATGTCCATTTCAAAAAACAACTTTCAATAAACTATTCATTTGCACAATAAACCATTCATTGACACAATAAACTATTCATTGTCCCAACAAACTATTTATTGATAATCCAAATGTTCATTTCAAAAAACAACTTTCAATAAACCATTCATTGGAACAATTAACCATTCCATTTTGATAAAATCCTGTTTTTATTTTTAGTTTTTTGAAAAAAAAATTCATTTGATATTTTGGTATAAAGTTTATTAATATACATGTGATTATAAAATTCAAAATAATTTATTTTAATAAGTTGATTTTTCCAAAAAAAAAAAAAAAGAAAAAAAATCAAAAATTAATTTTTAATAGAATAAAAAAGTTGTTAAAAATTTTGATATGCAAAATTAATTAAGATACCTAGACCTACTCAAATATAAAATTTGACAGCCGTTACCGAGAAACCCCAAATTTAAAAAAACCGTTATATGAAAAGTACCGTTAAAAGACTTTTTCCGTAAATTTGTTTCTAATCAAGTCCAACAAAAAAAAATTCATCAAAATCGTTGGAGCCGTTTTCGAAAAAATAAGCCTTTCCTAAACGGTCATACGGCAGGTACCGTTATTTTTAGTTAAGCCTACAAATAAAATTTCAATTTCCCCTCTGGGGAATAATACAAAAATCACAGACACCAAGTTTGAATATAATCGCTTAAGCCGTTTAGGCTCGTTATACATACTGACAGGCAGACAGACAGACAGACATTTTTTCTCGATTTTGTAAGAGATAGTATTTAATAAGGAACTAAAGTTATGACTTAAATCTGAGCTCTGTGAAATAAGGTCCCAAACAAGTTGTCTGAATTGAATTTTTTTTTTTGATTTTCAGTATGAAATGTTCTCAACGTCTTAATTAGCAACCTTCCCAAATAACGGGTCCGCCAAATAACTTTTTTTTTTTTGCTTCATCAACATCGAGTGTAGCTTCGGCTGTGTGGCACGTAGCGCCGTCCTGTTGAAACCAAATGTTGCCAATATCCTCCTCTTCAATTTTTGTAAACAAAAATTCATTCAACATGGCCCGATAACGATCGCCATTGACTGTAACGGCCACTCCTTGCTCATTTTCGAAAAATGGCCCAATTATGCCTCTAGACCAAAATCCGCAACAAACAGTGACTCGTTTTGGGTGTATCGGCTTTTCAATGTATGCGTGCGGGTTTTTCTGTGCCCCAAGTGCCACAATTTTGCTTGTTTACATACCCGCCTAGATCAAAATGAGCTTCATCTGAAAAGCTGATTTTTTTGGCAAAATCGGCATCGATCGCAGGCAGTAATGTCGCAATATTTCCCAGCGTTGTTCAAGTGTATACACAACCATATTCGTTCAGCGGAAGGATAAAACTAATTATCTGTCAAATCAGACTAAGTGTTACCATTCACGAAATAAGCACTAGTTGAAAAAAAAACGTTAGATGGCGGACCCTTTAGAAGAAAGATAAGTCCCATTGAAAAATGTTTCCGTATATATACATATAAAAATATTATAGTTAACACAAATTTGTCTTTAAACTTTGCGAAGCAACGCGACCACGGGTCTGCCAGTTTACCATAAATTAGATAGTGATTGAATTTTGCTAGCAGAATTTTAGACGGCATCTGCAAATACAAGTTCGCAAAATTTTACCTGGCTAAAGCAATGCGTCCGTTATTATAGTACCACACTAGACTCCGAAAATGACATCGGTTTTCATAAGCCCCTTCGAAAAATTATGATATGGTCAATAAACTCCACACTAACACGGGTCACGGAAACATGTAAGTTGTGCAGAGAATTAAATGACATTTTATTGGACGCACGCTCCGAAAGAGTGTCAGTTGCATTACTAGTCAAGCGCAGCAATTTATTACATCCGTTTAATTGATCGTGACGAGTAAATCGGTCAAGAGAGTGGAATATTTGTATTTCAAACCTCCCGCCAAAACTCTATCAACCATAAATTTCTTGAAAAGTGGACATTCAATGAAGAAGCTTTAAAAGGAAGTTCTACAAACAATGGCAACAGTATACACAAGGTCTCAGACACAGCGAATTAATCCAAAATCTGGAGATTTGAAGAGGTTTTCTTAGATCAAGCCGGCAAAAGGTAAAAATAAACAAAACAATCTACAATGGGGATATCAGTCGATAAAACAATTTCTTCTCGGAAGGAATTAAGGTCTTCTCTCATTCAACAAAGATAACCCGCTTTATAGCTTCAAAAAAATCCTCAAGATGACTTGATGTGTGCAAACAAAATGAATATTTAATCAAATGTTTGCCGCGACAAGGTCACACACTGTTTGACCATCAACTTATTTCCAAAACTGGTGAAAGCACCAGTATCACTGTCACCCACACATGTCCACAGATTGATTTTCACCAACACTTACACATAAGTTAATCACTGAAAATTCCATTAGAACCTCCCTGATTAAATTTCCCTTCAAGTTCAAGCCTCCTCTTCCTATCTATAGTCACACTACTCTATCGACGAATCCGTCAGATAAATATTGATGTTAACTACGCTCCTGTTCTACTGCAGCATCAGCTGGTATCTTTGTAATTGTTGTTGTTGGGGCAAATGCAAATATCCGCACTTTAAACCCAATGGACCCACCTATTTACGCATGCCACACTGGCTGGTGCTGGTTTTTGCTTATTTTCAAGATTATAGCTGTTGGTTGGCCTCCACTCTCCAAAGTCGTGTATCTAGATAGGTTTTCAGTTCAAGAGATCTAGTGCAGATAGCCGAGGCAGCAAAAAGCCTGTGTGGCATGCAGCTGTATAACGTACTTGAAAATCATCAATTTCGAATCGACCGGTTCTGTGCGAGTTGAGTTGAGGTTTATGCAAAAGATAGATAGATTCATCTGGGTTTTGGTAGCATCATCGAAAATATTTTTTTTTTATGTGATTTAACTTGTAGTTGTGCTGTGATGATGATGATGCTTGGATTGTTCATCTTTCATTCTAGTTTAGCGAAACGAGTTGATTGAACTGTAAGCAACGTGTTCAATTTTCAGAACGGCATCCGTTGGATACAAAATGTTTGTGTTTTGCAATAAAAAAGACAAAAAGTACTCGTACTCCATACTGAAGATATGAGTTGAGGAGCAGCAGCAAAGTGGTGGCAAGAACGACGATGATGACGATGATTTTGATGAGATAATATTGGGTTTGAGTTCAGGGGGACGAACGGCGTGAAGGCTTTATCAAGCTAAACGGTATAATAAATTATTTTAATTATGAAATATTGTGCACAGAATGATAGAAATTAATGTCAGTGGAATATATGAATTTCCACACATACATGCACATTGAGCTAGATTGAATAGTGCATTTGGTTGAGAGTTTTATTCATGGTCGTCGGCCGCCGTTTAAGACGAAGACTTAAAGAGCTATCTGAGTTTAAAGTGGGATTGGGATTAGTGCTGCTATTAAGGGTGCGGTGCAGATAATATGCGTTGGAATTAATGTAGTTTTGTAAGCTGGGAAGATATCTCGACTCTGAGGCTTGATTGATGTTGACCTTTGTCAAGTAGATCAATCATAAACGATGCAGGGTAATCAGCATTAGTAAAGTGAATAAATGTTGAACTTAATAGGTCAAGAAAAGATATTTCTGCATTCGTATCTAAAAATTAAAAATTGTATTTTTTCTAGCAACATGTTGCGAGAGTCAAGTTAATGTTTTCGTCTTTAATATGAAACATTAGAAAACTGCATTAAAAAAGTGATTTTATGGCGCTGTTTACATACAATATAAGTAGAAAATTCAAATAAATAAGCATTTTGTGAGGCAGATTCTTACTTGCTTCCTGGAATATTGCTTTAACTATACATAAAAACACTTCCAAGCAGTCGTCTCGTAGGACTTAGTCTTTGTTCACTCTTTAAACATGCTCCCCATTCATTGCATTTAATTCCCCTTCAATTCATTTCATTTCATTCACTTCATTTTACTTCACTTCACTTCATTTCATATCACTTCATTTCATTTCGTTTCGTTTCATTTCATTTCATTCCATTTAATTTAATTTCATTTCATTTTATTCTATTTCATTTCATTTCATTTCATTTTATTTCATTTCATTTCATTTTATTTCATTTTTATTCATTTCATTTCATTTTTATTCATTTCATTTCATTTTATTTCATTTCAATTAATTTCATTTCATTTTATTTCATTTCATTTTATTTCATTTCATTTTATTTCATTCCATTTTGTTTTATTTCATTTTATTTCATTTCATTTCATTTCATTTTATTTCATTTCAATTAATTTCATTTCATTTCATTTTATCTCATCGCCAATGAAAACCAATTGTTATCCCTTCAAGTTTTTGTGTAAGATAACCTATACAAAAATTATTATATATTATTTTTTTAATACTTATATTAACATTTTAAAAACAAATTATTCAAAAAAAAGTAGCCGTAAACAATATTATAATAATAAAGAATATTACAAAATTTGTTTCGAATAAATCAGTCGAGTACTTTCTGAGATCCTGCGTGACAAACAACATAAATGTTACGTCTTTATATAACAGTATAGATGTCTTGAGTTGGCATCGAGCTCTCTTATCGAAAATGCGTGCGTTTGGAATCGATGATACTCTCTTTCGTTTAATTAGAAGCTATGTATATTTTTGACCAATACAAGTTGTACTTTACGGTTTCTAGTCTAATTCCCAACATAATAAATGCTGGTGGGTCCCAGGGCTCCGTTCTGTCTTCGACTTTCTTTTTCATTTTTATTAATGATCTTCTGTGTGTTACTCTTATTTACTAAACTCTTGTCAACATCACTAGGACAGGAAAAAGAACAATCTCTGCAGAAATAATAATAATAATCGTCTCCCTCGGAATGTTCATAAGTTCTTGCTTGTAATTTCGGACGGAATTTTTTTTAGCCAAACACGAATTTGGAATTATTTACTCAGCGAAATTTTCTCTTGCCGGAATAGTCTTCAGCCTGAAAGAAACTATAGATACCATCGCATTATTCTGGACACCCAAGTAACGCGCGGTTACAGGCGTACAAAAAAAAAACTTGCAGTAGATGGCGCTCATTTCATACCGGCAAATGCATCAGAAAGAGCATTTCTGAATTAAAGAATTGGGGCATTTGATTGCGAGAGCAACGTGCCGACTACCAGCTAGTTTAATATATTTTCTGAAGTTCTAAAATGCGTTAAACTTGATTTCGAATCCATCACCGCACATCAAAATTCTTTGAAACCAAAAAAGCTTGTATGTAAATTTATTCAAAAAAAAAACTGAAAAAACATCCTTCCAAACCATCTTTTTTGACTTGATTGTCAGTGTCAAAATAATTTTTCTTTCACTTTTCTTTCTTCGAAAGTCGAAAGTTTGTTGATGTCTGGTCAACTACACCATGCACATCATTAGACTCATTAATGACACCCAACAGCGTATATACTTTTCTTTATTTTATATATTTCCGTCCGCGTATCTCGACGACCACCATTGTTTTCATAGTTTCATTGTTTGGCTGTTATCTGTTTGTATTTATGTATTTTTTTGAAAGACTTTTTTTCTTTTTTAAAAGAAACACATTTATACACAGAGAAATAAAAATTGAGGCGTAAGCATGAAGTACCAAAGGTAAATAAGATAAAAACTCCATGGGACTGTTGTGAAGATGACTCCTTTGGCACGTCAATTCAGCCATCAACAGCAGGAACGTCATCTACATTTACAGTACCCATACACAGGAGTAATCAACAGACAGGATCTCTACTGTGCTTTGGAAATGAATTTCCAAAGGAAACACTGATTGTGTTTCAAAATGGACAGAATGCAAGAGGAGTGTCGGTGGAGAGTGTATATGTTGAGGTTGAGTACAGTGCTGTGCATACAAATGCAATATTTTTTTATGGAAACAATGGATATGGCAATAAATTATTTATTGCTTAATGTTTGTGAATGTTTTCAGGGTTAATTGTACTTCCTCCCAAATTGTGCAAGTAGTACCGTTAGAATAATGAACTCTAAAAAATATTTAAATAGTTAAAGTCAGGGTAGAAGTTAATTTGGATTTTCACTGCGCAGTTCGACTTAATCAGAGTTGTGTTTTGTATGTAAGTATTTTTAAATGGTAAGTGATTTTTGTGTCGTGTATTCAAATGTTCGTGGTTTAAGAAAGAATTTCTTTCACGTGTACGTCTACACTGTTCAACACAGGCCAGCTGTTTTGGCATTAAGTGAAACTCAGGTTGGAGTAAATACTGATTTATCAGAATTTGCTCTACATGGGTATAGCTTGGTGGCATTACTCTTTTCCCATCATGGTCTCGTGGTCTATGATATTGCTTGCCTTCCCCAATATAGGCAATGTTCCAACACGGACTTTAACTTCTTATGGCTCAAATTCACTGTCCGCAAGCATGTCATTCATTATTGTTTTATTTACAGGAGTCCAAATCTTGACAGTAATTCGACTTGTAACGAGTTTGATGCACTGTCTGATTCCATCTCGAAAATTGTTTCCCTTTGTCCTCGCACTGAAATCGTTATTGCGGGCGATTTCAATGTACACAATTCCAACTGGCTCCGCCATTCTGGTCAGACAACACCCGAAGGAAGGTATGTCGATCTCTTTGCCGGGTTACATCACCGTGCATTACATCGATGTGCCAACGCGTATACCGGATGTTGCTGGGCAAGCCGCCCATACTCTTGACTTGTTTCTTACTTCTCACCCTGATAAATATACCATTAGTGTAAATTCTCCATTTGGCACTTCAGACCATTGTATCATTTCAGCTAATTTGTCATCCCCCACCCATCCAGTTAAAGAAAAACTTCCCACCAGGACCGTTTGGCAATACGAGAAAGCCAACTGGGACGGCCTGAATTTCTTTTTCACAAATGTGATTCTTCTAGGGATGCGTGCTTTTATTCCTAACAGAGTAAAAAGCATCAAACCTTAAGAAAAGTCTTGGTTTAATTCTGAGTGTAAAGAAGCTATCAGGCTCAAAGAAGTAAGTTTCCGATCTTACAAAGCCAACCCTACAGAGGAAAATCGGAAAAAGTACAATAAAGCAAGGAACTCATGCAACTCCGTTATAGAAAGAACCAAATATTTGCAAGGCAAAAAATTCTGCAGTGTCCCAAAGGCAGTAAAAATGTTTGGTCATTTGTAAAAAATATAAAAAACTCCTCGACATCTTCGGTTCCAACGCTCATCGACAATAACAAACCAATTGTTTACTCTTCAGAGAAGGCAAACTTGCTCGCCGCCCATTTCGCTGCCAGCTCCACGCTGCCTCCAAAGCAACGTTGCCCCTCCTGTACTTGAGAATGTAAATTTTTCCATGGGACGGATTTTTTTCCGCACTCGTACAGTAGCAAGAGTTCTCAAAGATCTCGATATACACAAATCCGCTGGCCCGGATGGTATACCCCCGATTCTTCTGTAGAGGTGTTCTTCTACACTGACAAAGCCACTGCGTAAGCTTTTCCATCGCTCCTACTCTTCTGGAATCTTTCCTATAAGATGGAAAACAGCATTTGTCCAGCCTGTCCCTAAGAAAGGTGACCCATCCTCCCCCTCCTCCTACCGACCCATAGCACTGACATCCCTTCTTTCTAAGGTCATGGAAACACTGATTAACCGTCAGCTTAAGGAATATCTCGATGATCGTAAGCTTCTCCATGACCGTCAGTATGGCTTCCGCAGCAACCGTTCCACTGGTGATCTGATGGCATATCTCACCGAACAGTGGAACAAATCTTTACATCGCTTTGGTGAAAGTAAGATTATTGCTCTTGATATCTCCAAGGTATTTGATAGAGTTTGGCATGAAGCTCTCTTATCGAAAATGCGTGCTTTTGGGATCGATAATACTCTTGTTCGTTGGATTAGAAGCTATCTCCTGGACCGTTCAATACAAGTTGTATTGGACGGATTCAAGTCTGATTCCCATAAAATAAATGCTGGTGTGCCCCAGGGCTCTGTTCTGTCTCCGACTCTTTTCCTCATTTTTTATAAATGATCTTCTGTCTGTTACTTCTAATCCACTTAACTGTTTTGCTGACGACTCTACCCTCACCTTTTCATATTCGTTCGATAATTCATGTCCTTCGCCTTCGGACGTACAATTGCAACGGTTCCGTATGTCAAGCTCATCAAACTCCGATTTATACAGCATTGTCAAATGGGGTGATAGGAATCGTGTGGAGTTTAATGCTTCGAAAACTCAATACTGTCTTCTGTCGTTAAAGCTAAACATAACCCCAATGCCATTGTCCATGAATGGCACTTACATCGAAGAAACCGAAAAGTTCTCAGTACTCGGTATGTGTGTCGACGACGACCTCCGTTGGAACGACCATATATTTGAGATCGCTAAGAATGCTGCAAAGTGCTTAGGTTTTCTGTATCGGTGTAAGAAGTATTTTTCCCCATCTGATCTGGCTACAATTTATAAAGCATTTATACGCCCTAAACTCGAGTATAACTCCCACCTCTGGGCAGGTGCTTCACAAACATCGCTTCACCTGCTTGATAGAATACAAAATCGAGCGTTAAGATTGATAGGTAATAGAACTGCCGCTGAAACAATTGCCCCACTCGAACACCGACGCAAGGTTTCATGTCTTTCCTTATTTTATCGTTTCTTTTACAAAAAATGTTCACTCGAAGTAGCCAGTTGCATTCCTCCCCTTAAAAGTTTCTCCCGTAATACTCGTCTCGCAAGGAATGCTCATCAGTTCACCCTTGAGCCTAATTTCGGACGTACCGTGAAATATAGGGATTCTTTTTTTAGCCGAACGACACGAATTTGGAATAGTTTACCCGGCGGGATTTTCCCTTGCCATTTTGATCTGCAAACATTCAAAACCAATTTTAATCGGCACCTCCTATCTCTCCCCTCCTTATCTTCGTAATGCCCGCGCAGTGTGTTCTACATTAAAAGGGAAACACATAATCCCTTGTGCGCGCGTTAATTATAAAAAAAAAAAAAAAAAAAAAATGACACGCTTTTTAAAATACTAATATTTTTTGTTTATTATATAAGAATATTAATTCAATTTTAGATTCTTTTCGCGCATTGTCAACAGATTTGACAATCGTCCAAATGAATGAATTTTGGGGAAGTTTTGAACGAGTAACTCTTACTGCCCAGTAATAGTCGAAAAGTCATGGAAAATTTTTCGGTTACAGATATTTTTCACTCATAAGTGGAAGATTAATGCAATATACCGAAATGAAAAACAAACAACATTCGTGTGGTGCGACTAAAGATATAATGATGTTTTCAATTACAAAATCTTCTCTATTTTCTGTTTGTCGAAACAGTCATTTTAAAAACCACTAAATTTTTTTTAAATATGAGGTTTTTTCACACAGCACTGTGTGTATTTATTTTCTGACTTTTCACTTTTAATTTTTGTTTTCCATCATCAAGAGAAAACATATATACATATATACTTTACTTAACTCTCAGAGGCATTTTCGTAAAAATTTTAATACCTACATCCATTCATATGAAGTCACTCAAGTATGAGTGGGCATGCCTCTTTGCATTGGTGTTATATGAGTTTATTTGTTCTGGTAATATGTATATATAGGATTGTTGCAAGTATGAAGGCGGCTGCAGTTTAAATTAAGGTAAATATTTGATTTTATGTTTAAACTTTGTCTAGTAGCTTGTGTTGGATGGAATTGGAAAATTTCACACAACACTGAGTTTCAAATGGGAAACGGGAACAGCTTGAGATTTTAGATGGCTATTGAGACTGGAGAGACTTAAAGGAGCAGCAGCAGATTCGTCATTTTGTGTGCTTGTATTTGTGCAAAGACTTCTGACACTTATCCTGGGAAATAATTGAATCTTATTCGGACTGCGATGTATGAATATATGAGTAATTCGGATCGATCTTCAGATCTACTTTGGATTCAACTAAATATTTGTTGAACTTTTATCTTGTTTTTAGATAGCATATATCATTGTGAAATCATAGTGAAAAATGAAAGGATGTGTTTTTGATAAGTGTGTTCCGCAATAGGGTTATGTTTATTGAAAATGAATAATTTTAATCAAATATACAGATTAAGTGAAGAAGAAGATATCTATTGTAGGTTGAATCCCCAATTCTCCTGAAACTGAAGTGTATATCATTTTTAAAAGGATGGAGTTCAAAATAAATATCTATCTAAACGTTATAGACAGAGACCTTGTGTTGAAATATTCATATGACTTTCCATATAAAATATGATTTAATTATGCTATTGACTCGCAACTCATACTGTTTTCCTCAGATAAAGCTCTAAGCAAAAAACATGGACATAAACTAATAAACGCATAAACAAATAAACAACAACAAATAAAATTAAATAAAATAAAATAATATTATATACAATAAAACATAAAAGAAACTGCATTTGTTTTTAATGCTTTTAAATTGAAGTGGCAAGAGAAAATCTCACCGGGTAAACTTTTACAAATTCGTGTTGTTCGGCGAAACAAAGATTCTCTGAATTGCACGGTACATACGAAATCGGGCTCAAGCGTGAACTGAGTGCAAAGAGTAAAAAACAAATTCTTGGATCGCTGAGTCATAAGTTCTGTTCCCAATCTGTGAATTCGTACGAATTTTTGTAGAATTTCGGCTAATTCCTGTTCACGTACACTAAAAATTCGTAGAAATTCGCAAAAGAGGGAGAGAAAATAATTTCCCCACCCTGCAAATGTCTGCTCAAGAAATGTTTGATGGCGGAAAAAGTAGCAGCCAAATGTCAGTTTGACAATCGAAAAAAACACAATAAAAAAAATCAAATTTAAAACACGTTAAAAAAAAACAGCTTGTTCTATGAACATTGTTGACAAATATAAAACTAAATACCTGATTAAGTTCAATCAACTTTTACAGAGCATTGTGACTTTTCTGAAGCCAGCTGTTTTTTAAGAAGTAGTAGGGAAAGAATTGTGGCAAAACTACTAATTGCTTTGTTGCCGGAGCTGATGCCACAAATACGCAAAATATATACACTGATTTTTGATAAAGTAGACCATAACCTTCTTGTATTTAAATAAGACAAATATGATATTTGTGATAATTTATTGAAATGGATAGTCTTATTTCAATAAAAGAACGCAGTGTGTTAGGTTTTGTGACGTCAATTCGCGTGAAATAAATGTAACGTCTGGAGTGCCCCAAGGTAGCCATCTTGGGCCGCTCCTATTTTTAGCATTTTATAAATGCCTGATTTGCTTTTGTTACAAGATGCAGATACCTTTTGTATGCCGATGACCTCTAGATATTTTTTAATGTCAACAGCGAAAACAATGGACTTTTTTTTACAAGAATATCTTGATACTCTTGTCGGCTGGTGTAAAAAGAATGGCATGTTGCTAAATGTGGAGAAGTGCAATACTATTTCATTTTTTGAGGAAAAAAAGTGCAAAAAATATTGACTATTTTATTGAAGCGCAAAAGCTAGTCAAAATTGACTTAGGAGTTATAATTGACAAATGCTTACTTTTAAACACCACATTGACAAAGTACACCCTAAAAGTCTTGGTATGTCCATTATTAGAGTATTGTAGTGTCATTTGGTTTCCGTTGTATAATATTGGTGTGAAAAAACTTGAATCCGGCCAAAAGCAATTTCTGTTGTTCGCTTAAGGAGCGAACACAAACTCTTTTGTGTTACCTCGTTATTCCCACCGTCTGAAAATATGTGTAGTCTGGCTAATCGTAGAGAGTTATATGGGGCTTTTTTTGCGTTTGATCTATTGAAAGGAAATATTGAGTCAGTTTATCTGTGTTCCAAAGTGTCAGTTAACCAAAATGTTCGAGTCTTGAGACATACCAAATTTTTAAATAAAAGAAATTCAAGGACTAATTATTCATCTCACGAATCTTTTAATCGGTATTAAAGAATCTTCGCGACTTTTTTAAATTAACTCTTAAATGTTTACTAAATTTTGTTGGTGTTCTAAATATATTAAATCCATTTATTGCAGAGAAGTTATTTTTCTTTATATTAATGCACCTTTTTTGTTATTATTTTAATTTCTGTCATATTGTAATTTTCTATGTAATATATAATTTATGTTGTCCTTATTTGGCAAAATCAAATAAAACTAAAACTAAATACTATCGATGCTTAAGCAGCGCTAGAAAAGAATGCAGCAAATTTATTGGTTTAAAGCGTTCCCTTACTTTTTTTCCCAGAAATCTCTCAAAGAGAGAAAATATCCCCTCTACTCAAAAATCTGACAGCTGCGAATTTCCTGCAAACAAATAGCGGGAACAGAACTATAAAGAGAGGATGGAAACAAATGCTTTGATTTGGAAAACAATGAATTAAACTAGAGGAAAAACGCAGTACACTAAAATAAAGACGAGGTGGGCCAATAATTTTTATTTCATGGTACCATTCCTGTATGTGTATGATACTTAAAGCAACTAGCTAGCCTCAATCTCAAGTCAAGTGACTGGAGAAGCTTATTGTTTGGATGAGGCCGAATTTATTTGTGAAACTTTTCTTAAAAAGAATATTGTTCTTACCGTTGGTAATATTCATAGTCGACTTATTTAAACAGTTTTTTGGGTTAACCCAGGGTGGCGATGAAATGTGTTTCAACTTTTAGTAGCAGCTGAACTGTGCCATTCACAAAACAGCATTATTTATTTAAATGTTTGATTTAACCATTTGTTCATGTAGTAAACATAATTTTTACATTGTTTAGCAAATAAATAACTTAAAAAACGTTCCCAAGGCAATTCAAATTGTATTTTGTTTCTTTTATTATTGTTTCCATTTAATATAAGAAAATTTGCGCATTTTAAAAAATAACTAGTGAGAACCTTTCTTGGAGTTTTTTTTTATTATATCTCTCTGTACATACAGGGTGTCCACCGGGAAGGTTTGCCGCCATTTTGGTAAACATTAGTCTTGACAGTTCAAATTTGGCAGTCGTGAAGTAGACACGTGGCGAATTTATTATGGAAAAATATTCGATAAACCGACGTGTTTTAATCGTTAAAACATTTTATCAAAATCAATCATCGATTACTGTGACGATGAGAAAGTTAAGTGAATTTTTTGGGAGAAACAACGTGTCAACAAAACGCACTATTTATCGTGTAGTGAATGATTTCGAAGAAAGAGGGTCTGTAGGTGATAGGCCCAAGCATGGACCACAACGTACTGCAAGATCGGCTGAAAACATTACTGCTGCTCAAGGAAGTGTTCAAAACAATCCATCAACCTCAATTCGACGCCGTGCTCATGAGCTTGGTCTTTAAAGAACAAATTTTCCACAATTTTGCACAAGGATTTGTATTTGTTTCCATTTAAGATTCAGTTGACAGAAGAGCTTCTTCCACAAGACCATTTACGCCCCCATACATATGGATGTTACAGCTAGCCCATGACAACCCCGATTTTCATGAAAAAATCATAATGAGTGACGAGGCACGTTTTCATTCGAATGGATATGTGCATAAAAAGAATGGTCGGTTCTGGGCAATGGAAAACCCTCAAATTATTCATCAGTCACCTTTGCATCCATTAAAAGTTACAGTCTGGTGTGCAATTTAGTCAGGAGGAATAATTGGACCTTACTTCTATGAAAATGAAAACGGCGTAACGGTAACTGTGAATGGGGAGCGATATCGTGATATGATTGAAAACTTTTTAACGCCACAACTGCATGCTTTGGGCTTGATTAACATGTGGTATGAACAAGACGGTGCCACATCGCATACAGCCATACAATACAATACAATGGAATGACTGCAAGACTTCTTTCCGCAACAAGTTATTTCAAGAAATGATGATGTTGACTGGCCTATACGGCCGCTTGATTTGACTGCTCCGGACTTCTTTTTGTGGGGATATCTTAAAAGCAAGGTTTGTGCAAACAAACCGGAAACGCTTGAGCAACTCAAAAAAAATATTCGTGATGAAATTAATGAAATACCGCGTGAAATGTGTGAGAATGTAATGAAAAATGTGCTCAAAAGGGCTAGCATTTGTGAGACTAACAGAGGCGGACATTTACCTGATATTGTATTCCATACATAATTGCCGACATTAAGTAAAACATTTATCAATATAAGATCCATTCTCTTACATTTAATCAAAAATTATAAACAAACAAAGTAGTATACCTTGCCGGCAGACACCCTGTATGAAGAACAATTCAAATTATGTTTGTGCGCGAACTACTTTTTTCGGCTTAATCGATTTGAATGAAATTTTTAGAAGATCTTAGGACATGTTTGGAGAGTGCATTTAAGAAATCTGTTTGCTGTCCGATGTCTAGAACCGGAGTTATGACCAAAAATGTCACTCACATGGTAAAAATCGACAATTGGTAGTGTGCCCGAGGAACGCCGGGAGGATCAGCTAGTTTTTTTTTTAATATATTTAAAACTAGCTCATTCAATGTTTTAATAAACTATGTATGTACGAAGTGGCCTTTAATAAAAATAAAATAAAAATATTGATCAACGTCCTTTGAGAATAATTTTTCTTCTCCGAGAACTTAATTCAATTTTTCTTTTAGATTATTCTGTTTTCAAAAGCAATAAATCTTCAACTTCCCATGTCCTGTATTTAACCTCACTCACCTGTTACGTAATATGTAAATATCCAACAAGAGATTTCACCAACATAATCAATCAGTACTTATCGGCTCCTTGTTTCTCTTCATTGCGCCATAAATATTCCTGGAAAAAAATAAAAACACGATATAAATAAGTCCATTTGTAGGAATAAATTAATACTTCATGTAGCTGAAGCGTTAACTGTTGTTAAGGTATTACGACGTCATCCTTTGTGTTGGTCGAGAAACAAAAATATTAATTATGTGTCGTTTAGTGAAGACCAGATAAGGTCTTCCAAAATGTTTATCATTGTTTTTGGATTAGTTTCAATATCGGGGTCGAAAGATTTTGTTTTGGTCTTTATGTATGGTTCGTTGAAGTTGTTATCAATGGATGTAATCATTAGTCTTTATCTAAAGGTTTTATCAACAGTAATAAATTGATCAAGAATAGAGTATTCATTTAATGAAATTCTATTAATATTCTTGAGAGCAAAGATACAGATGGATTAGTATAGAGTTGTGGGAAATAAAGTATCTTTTATGTGTAACCAAGGATTTTCTTCAAAAACAAGATGTTTGTATGTAGATAAATACATAATATTCTTGTAGATATATAATATAGAAAGAATTCACAGCAAAAAATAGAAAGATATTACAAATGAAGTAATTAAATCTTTATTAATTTTGGTGGCGGCAGCATCCCAATTTATTCGGCTTAAGCCAAGCTTCAAGAAACTTAATTTAACTTAAAACTAGGTAACCAAATTGAAGAGCTATTAAGGTCGAATTAAATAAGGTTGGATGATATGATTTTAAAAATTTAATATCCTTAGCATTCACACAATGAGATGTTGTAACGCTTTATAACCAATGAACAGAAGAGGTCCTAGGTGAATACCTTGAGGGACCCCGGAATCAGCGAACAACGGGCTAGAAAGTGTATTTCTGAAAGGGATTATGTAGGAACGACTTCTGTGTTAAGAGGATGTCCATTTCAAGAGGATCATTTCAAAGCTTCAATTAAGTTTGAAAAGCATAAAACTATGTCAAATTTTGTCAAATACACTATTAAAATCAATGCAGATGACATCGACTTCCATCACAGCTTCTAGTGCTAAGAGGACAAAGGAAAAATTCAATAAGAGAAAGCCGTGTTGTCTAGAGGATATAATTGACAATATTTGAGGCATTCAAATATTTTTAAAATACAGAAAAGATTGGCAATGGGGTGATAGATTCAAGATTAGCGAAAGAATGAAGAGAAGAGTTTTTTAGTTAAAAAGATATATTATCCGACTTAAGAGAAAATTATTCACGAAGTTAACTCAACTTATTTTCAAAATGAAACCTTTCCCAGGGAATGGAAAGACGGAGTTATCGTCAAGGTACCGAAGAAAGGTGATCCTAAGAATTGTAATAACTGGTGTGGTATCACCATTTTGTCCAAGTTAATGGCAAATTTTATTCTCGAAAGCATAAAATCCAAGATCGAGTCGACTCTCAAGAGGCATCAAGCGGGATTTCGCAGTGGCCGATCACATTGCGAATTATCCTTGAACCATCATCGGAGTATCAATCGCCGCTTTACCTCAGGTTCGTTGCTTTCGAAAAGGCCTTCGATCGCGTCAGTCGCGATGCTATCTGGAGATCGCTTGCTGTTATAGGAATTCCTGATAAAATTGTTGCTCCTATAAAAGAATCATACAACAACGCAAGGTGCGTTGTTTTGCACAGTGGACAGCTTTCCGATGCTTTTGAGGTGCGACAAGGAGTGAGACAGGGTGATGTACTGTCACCGATTTTACTTGCTTGTAATCCATGATGTCATGAGTGCCACGGTGGGTGAAGGTGAGAAGCTTGGTATACAGTGGGGCCTATTTCACAAGCTTAGCCATTTGGACTATGTTGACGACATCTGCTTAATGGCAAACGGAGCTGGAGCCCTAAACCAAATATGTCACTCCCTTCAACAAAATGGTGAGGCGACTGGCTTAAGGATTAACGCCAAAAAGACAAAAATAATGAACACCAGCCGGAACCAACAACAACAGGTTATTGTGAGGCAAGAGACAATAGAAGATGTCACTCAGGACGGTGGAACAGACCTGGACGTCATCAATAGAATAAATAAAGCTCGTAGTGCATTCGGAATGCTTTCTCCAGTGTGGAGCTCCACAAAAATATCGCTTCGTACTAAGTTGAGACTCTTTGAATCCAATGTCAAATCTGTGCTGCTTTATACTTGTGAAACGTGGAAATGCTCTACCAACATCTCGAGAAGGTTCCAAGGCTTTCTCAACCGTTGTCTGCGTTACATCCTAAGGATCCGGTGGCCGCAAACAATATCAAACAATGAATTGTGGCTTAGGACTGGACAAACAAATGTGGATGATGACATCAACAAAGAAAATGGCGCTGGATCGGCCACACACTGAGGAAGCCTGGTGACAACATAGCAAAGCAGTGCTTTCAATGGAATCCTCAAGGTGCGAGGCGGCTTGGAAGACCAAAGGGAACATGGAGATCAACAGTCATGAAGGAAGCTCGGTCCAAAATTTGCAGTCGTGGGCTCAGCTGAGGTATCGTGCTGGGAATAGAGAGAGATGGAAGGAACTGGTTGACGCCCTATGCTCCAGGAGGAGTTAAAGTGTTGTTGCCAACAGCAACCGAAATGTAAGAAGAAGAAGAAGATTTTCATCGAAATTCTTATCGACTGTGAGAGGGAAAAAAAAATTGAAAAATTCGATAAGTAATTGAAACAAGCTTCACCTGGTTGAAGAGAATCACCGGTAAAGGATTGCTTGCAAAATGATGCAAACAAATTTGAAATATGTCAGTCTTTTTCTTTTAGTTGACCAAGTGGAAAATGTCTAGGAATCGTTGATGAGGTTAGCTTTGGTTTTAATTAAATATCAATGGTAAAGTAAATTATGTATAAAATTCTGTAAATTGGAGATGATTAGTATAGTCGGCGGTGGATAGAGAACTAAGAAAAAATTGCCACAACTTCGTTCTCTTATTTCTTAAAGAACGCAACTAGGTGGTCAGGAAATTGAAGTTCTACATGGTTAAGTTGGTACATGGCGAGAGATGGAATTATAAATTCCTCTATAGAATGCTTCGTTTATGGAAAGATTTAATAAAATTAAAGAGACTCTTCTGAGATATTCGTTAATTTCTCTAAACTTGGCTTCGTGAAAGTCAGAAGAACGAATTGAAGTATCGGAGTTTTGCTTACAAACGTGAAATAAATACAGAAAAACAGTTGATTGGTAGTTATACATCGTTGACGTACTAATACACTAAAATTAAGTGGGTCTGTTGATAAAATTAGATCGAAGTGTTTACCTATATTATATTATCGACACCATACCATATGTTAACAAACAAAACTGTATGTATGAGAATTTAAAGTTCCCACAAAGGTATGGATTTTAGGCCAGTACCGGTGGAATAATTGGTCCATTTTTTTAAGGACGACGAAGGGTTTTGGGTTACTGAAAATGGAGATAGTTATCAGCTGATTATAGCATGTCCTAGAAGATATTGATATTCAAAACCTATGGTTTCAAAGGTATGATGCGACATGCCATACCTCTCGTGAAACAGTCGACATTATCACAGAGAAATTCCCGGGATGAGTGATCTCACTGCGAGGTTAGCAGCACTAGCCAGTCATTTCTTGTGATTTGTTGACCCCTGTGACTTTTTTGTGTGGTTATGTCAAGTTTTAAGTCTCAAGTCTTATTAATTCCGGGAAGCCATGTGTCTGCTTTATTTTTCATTAAAGTTGCTCATTTTATGGGACACGAAATAAGTTTCGGTCGGCCTCTACAGCGCCGGTTGTCAGAAAAAGTTTAAAATTTTCCCGGTCCGGAACAATGGTGTAAATTAGTTCTTTAAGACTTGAAATGGACGTTAACGTTTTTGGCAAGTGGTTCAATGGCAGAAATCCAATTAAAACACTACAATCTACCATATACACACAGTACTTTATTATTATTGGTTCCACAATGATCTTTCAGATCAATATGAAGACAGATAAAAGGTCAAAACATCACTGCACATAAGGGTTGTGGCCAGTTATTCATAACTTTTTAAGGCTAAGCAAAAGTTATGGACAAAAACTGCCCACCCTCAAAGTAAAAACATGTTAACATGTCAAGTTCAATTGATTTCACCTTTAAACAGTCAGAAACAAGTTGTTTGCTTCTCAGATTAGGTCCAAGCTTGACTTGCATGTTTCTAGCAGACGCGTTAGGCAAACATTCAGCCCTGTCACAGATTCCCTCGTAGAAAATTTTCCGAACGAAACGCTACGCCCCGAATACGAAAAAATTCAAATCACAAACCCCGAACGGAATCAGCCATTATCCAAACCTCTTTTCGGACTTTCGGATTTGTGTCAAAATGTGAAAAGCAAAACAAAATGTCACTTTTATTATGTATATTTCAATTGTGTTTTGAAAAAAGTTATCTGAAATGGATTCAATTGCGATTGTTATTGTGAAATAAAATAAGAAAACGTGTGGAGAAAACCCAAATTAAAATAACAACGTCGTATTTTAAGAGATACTTTTAATCCGCTCGACCACAATCCTTGGACAATTTATGGCTTCTCTTGGAGAATATCCAAAAGCCTTTGGAACTGGGCTCTGTTCGTATTCACTTTTCACCTTTTGTTAAACATTTGTTTAAAGTTTTATATTTTGTTCTTCTTTAGACTGAAAATACTTATTTTTTTCTATTAAATGCGTTTTAACAAACTGTTTCACACGACATCCGAGCAAAATATTTGTTCGTAGAAAAATCAATAAAATTTCCTATTCGTTCGGGATACCAATTTTCCCGAACTCCGAAATTCTTACGAAAATGTTCGTTACGACGGGAGCAGTGATACCTTCTTTCGGGATTCGTAGTACGATTCTATTACGACGGAACCTGTGATAGGGCTGATTGTTTACAAAAAAAAAGATCTAAGAATCCACGTTGACATGCAGTCCACAGGACAGCAAGGCTGAGTTTCGCAGAAAATCATATTAACTGGTTCGAGGAGTGGAGAAAAGTTCTCTTTAGTAATGAAAAGAAATTGAATTTGGATGGCCCAGATCTCCACATGGATATTGGCATGACAAACATCTTCAAACACATAATTGAACAATGGGCTTCGATTACAAGGGCAGAAAGACTGGAATCGATGCCAAGGCCAATACTGGTGGTCGTTAGAGAAAGTGATGGTTCAACTAAATTTTGAGTTAATTAATTCATTAAAATTAGGTATCGTTACAATTCTAATTATATGTAATTAGTTCATTATTAAATTCTGATAGCGAATTCAACTTTTTTTATTTGTAAAAACAATTATGTTTTTTTATGGGAATTTCCTAAATTTTGTTTTGATTTTTCTTCATAACTTTATTGGTTTTACGTTAAAAATCAATAATTTTTTTATTTTTTGTTGCTTTATAACGCATTCACTATTGATAATGTCCACGCCTCTTAAGTTTTAAAAAACTGGGATCATGAGGGTCTTATACAGATGATGGGACGAAGTTTCTGATTTATTCGTCAACGATGAAAGCTTTAAGTCGTGCTGACATAAACCTATTAGGTTGCTGAAGAATGGCTTAAGGCACTCTCTGATGCAATTCGGAGGATCTCCTTTCTAAAGAAATGAGAATAAATACTGGAATCGACGGGCATGGTCTCTTCCGAAGACATAATGGCTTGCAAATCATCGTATGGTTCTTAGCTCTAAATATAGCTTTAGCTATCGTTCGATCTTGTGAGATGTGCAGAATTGTTGGTCTAATTCACTGAAATTGAATGCATCTTTCTGTCTTACAGCAGAACTATATTCGTTGAGTTGCATAACATTGCATAACATTGCTTTAAGTATCATTTCGCCCATTCTGCGTGAATGTCTTTGCCTAGATGAATTTGTTTCTTTGTTCTCTTCGCCAAACAAGGTTTTCATTGTTGATTCCGTATTAAACACATCACGTCTTCTCTAATGGTATTTTGTCAATGTTGCCCCTGGTTTTGAATACTTCATGATGGCTTTAATGGACGTCAATCCATAACCTCTTCTTGTTGCTTAAACTTTGACAGGCATATTTAAACCCCAGTATATTAATCTTTTATTTTCAAAAAGGAGGTACTTTCAAGGATGAAAGTGTTAACCTACAGCTTTAAAGTGACATAAATAATTTTCATCGCCTTGAGGTTGCCAACACAAAATCCATTTTTATTACTTTTATAAAAAAAAAACAAATTGTGTACTTTAGAATCTTTAATCTGTGCCAACATTCTCGCTTTCAGGATGGTAAAAGTAATGGCAGTATTTTGTGCCAAAGTCAATGAAAAATAATTGATGCCATTTACCTTGAAGCATTTTTTGTTTTAGGTGTCTGCAGTAATAGTAATAAAAAAAATGTTATAGAATGATTTTGGTGACCCTTTTCATAGGTATCCATCTCTTTGGCACAAAAAATATATCTTCCAATTGGTAGATACATTTCAGAAAAAAACTTTAAACAGAGTATAACATTGTCTTATAGTCCGCCCCATCGGACTTTGAAAATCCTAGAACTTTAAATTTTGTATATAATCTCTTTATCTGCAAAGTAATTGCTTAGCTGAATTTGGTGAACTCTTTTAATTAATTAAACGAAACAAATGAATGTAATGCCTAAAAAAACATTCAATGATACCATTAGAGATAACCAGCTTGAAAGGTCCTGAAATGTTCTTAAAATGTCGAAATCCTTTTAATGAAACTACCCTCATATCTTGTTTTCTACTAAGCCATATTGAAAAAGATAATTTGTCAACCCAAACTGTTACAAATCAATCAACTCAATTTCCGATTTTTTTTTATCCCAAATTCCTCAACTAACGACCTCAAATACTCACACCATTCGTCAAAAAAAAAAATAACACCATAACAATGACTGACACTTAAATCCACACTCCAGAGTCAATATTTGAACAAATTTATAGCACGCCAAGACCGAGAGCAATAATACGATCAAATGCCAAACAAAAGATCAATTTTCGCACCGTTGAGTATCTATGTCCATTGGAGCGTTGTATATCACTCAAATACTCACACTCGCACTCAAGCTTATCGATAGAACAAACAACAACCGTGTTGCCCGATTTTATGTTTTCGATTTCACTATACTCACGCCTCGCTAGTTGCAACCAATCGACACCACCGCCCACGCCATTCGGATGTCTGGTGTGGCATGAAAATTTATAGCTCATAAATACCGTATGATGTCAATTAAAATTACATCCAATTGCTCGTCCATCGACGTCAACGCTGCTGCCGCCACCAGGCTTTGTCGCCAATACGTCGAATTCCATTCGCACATATCGATTTCACCTACGCCCATCTATGGAACCAAAGAGTAATGTGGTTTCGATTTATTTGATGTATATGTGCGTGGCAGAATGGTGGACCATTTCCTCACTGCTCTTTTGGATTGAAATGTGCCAACCCATTCCCCCTACACAAATGCCATTGAAATGACTGCATTTATCAGTGCAGTTCATCGGAGTGTGTTATCGATAACCTTTCGAGTGCTTGTGGTAATTGAATACGCGCAGTCTGAAACCCACCGACAGACTATGATTCTGAGAAGCGTCACTGACTACTGCTGCTCCAGCTCCAGTTCCAGCTTATCTACCAATCAATATTAGCCGGACAAAGTTCATGGACAGTGACACTTTTCGCAGCCGCAGTTGATTGAAATACTAAAGAGCTACTTTGGGAAAAAAGGGGGAATGACATTTGAGAGTTATTTATCATCCATTATAGCCTTCCTCCTCACGTCGTCATTGTCGCATCGATCCGCAAAGATGTTGAATCCTATGGATTTGCTGCGGATGTGTGTGACGAAACCTTTATTCGTCGCACGTAATTAGGTTGACTAGGAAGATACAAAGTGCCAGAGCACACACTTCGGGGGGTTAATGAGAGATTTCAAGTGTCACACTTTGACATCTTCCATTCTATGGCAGATTTATTGAGTGAATTGAATGAGTGTGGATTTTGGCGGAAAGAGAAAATTTAAATACGAGAAATAATTAAATGCCTTTTAAGGCGTTAAAGTGATTTTGACATTTTGACAATCACTGAAGTGAATAGGTCAGTTGGTTTTTAGTTACGAGGTTACGACTTACGATGTAGATAGCCAAACTAATTCGGCATAAAAATATTTTCTGTTAACTTTTTTAACAAATTTTTTTTTTTTTTTTTTTTGAAAAATCGATATTTTGAAAACGGGGATATACATTTTTTTTTTAGTTTTGTTTTTAAATGTACCTAAGTAATTTTTTAGTTTAAGTTTGCGTTCTTAAATTATTTCTTTTTTTTAATTTTTGTTGTTAAATAGAAACCGTTTTATTTGAAAACCGTTTCTACGATTTTTAGATTTTCTAAAGAAATAAACTGCCGTTTAAATTTATCCGCTGAAAATTATTTTATGTACTTTTTTCAAACAATCAAAAGTCAGAAAAATCGAATAAAAACTTTAAAATTCCTTTGATTTTTTTCAAATTTTATTCGAAGCTGTGACCGCACATAAGAGCAAGTACGTGCGATCCAGTCGTGCAATTTATTTTCTCAAGGAGGTTTTTTTTACATGTAGTTGGGTGTATTGACGGATAAATCATGATAAATATCGATGCTCCCCAGAGAAAATGAAGAGAACTTTTCAAATGCTTTTAAATGCATTGTTGGGTTGTGGCCTAAATAGTTACTTCTACGCTGTTAACGGAAATTGGCCAGACAGGACAGAGTGCTGAGGAATTTCCGTTCGGCAGCAAATTTTAATGCAAGTTATCGAATAAAATATCAGAAGATATCCTAGTTTAACTAAATATTTAAGAAAAAAAACTAGATCTCAAAAACAAATAAAAAAAATCGCGGATTTTTAAGATTCTGGGAGTTTACATTTTTGGTGAAAGAAAAGTAGCAAAGTGCAAAGTCATAAGTGAAATAGGGCCCAGATCCTACATCCATTTTAAATCAAGAAGATTTATCTCGACTTTTATTATAGAAACGAATCTTAAAAACAACGCCTGATTTATTTATCTTCCGCAGACGAACCGTATAAGATCCTTTGCATTAAGGATTGATTTACAAGTACATATTGGTTTCTTGTTTCAAATAACTCAAGACGCATACAAATTGTAAAACGGAATTGAAAAAAAACTTCCTCTTCCTGTATCCTCTCCAAAAAAAATCTATTAAAATCCACTTAAAAAAAAACTAAAGAAAATCTGCCATTCAATATGCAGTTCCTTATTTTCCTTCTTACTTCATTTTATTTATATTTTTCTCAATACCATCTACCATCCCACATGTTGTATAAGTTAGAATAAAAAAAAAAAAACAATTCAGATAAATTGATTGAACACGAAATTTGCTTTTCCTGGCATCCTGGAAAACTAGGTCGCATCAATTGAGTGTACTTCGATGTTAAATCGAACTCTCGTGTGCATTTCCTGAAAAGATTTCCGCTGCACATACTGTGTTCTTCCCTAAAGTGTGTGTTGTGCAGGTAAATATGGAGAATATTGCGGCGGCAATTAGGGAAGTCAACGAATTCCAAAGAGATTTATTTACAAAATTTGTTTGTGTTTTAAGGGAATGTACAATAAACAGTAAAATCTCTCATTGCGGGTGCACCAACAAAACAAATTATAAACATAAAATTTAAAATTGATTAATGTTTAAATAAATTCTTAACATTGTTTTAATTGTTTTATAACGAACTGTTTATTTAAAATAAAATTCTAACAAACCAGCAAGAACGCCAGATTTAAAATTAAATCTTATTCATTTCAAAAAAAAGTGCTGAAAATTCTTCAAAACTCCAGGAAATGAAATTAAAAATTTATTTATTTCTTAAGAAGAATGAATGAATATTGAGTTAATGAAAAAAGCATTTATAAACTCCTCATAAGTTTAAGTTTCCGCTGATGAGAGTGTGCACTGTAGTTGCCTTCACCACCCGCGTTGAAAAAAAAAATCGCTGCTCTGTCCAATCCAATAAATTACTGATTTCCCATCGCGTTCCAAAAATAAATACTTTTCTAGAACTAAATTCTGCTTCAAAAAACACCAAAAACGCAGACAAAAAATCTAAGTCAATGTGTGTGGAACTTGATTCCTTCCCGCCTAGGAGGGTCTCTTCTGCTCCTCTGCTTCTTTGGTGTAAATGTGAAAACGTTTCACTTTTTTCTAACAATTGGTAGAGAAATTGACAAAAGTTTCCGTGTTCCATTTATATTTAGTTTTTTTTTTTGCTCTTGTTTTTTCCCTGTAAGCTTTTACAACCATGACAGTGGGGGCAAAAGAAAAGTTCAGGTGCCGCGGGCAACAGAAAAACAACTAACTATTTACATACCCACGTATGCATATGCACACGTCCTGTTTTTGCAGTTTTGAAAAAATATTTAATACTAAAGTTCCTGTATTAAATTGCAAATTAAAAACTTTTTAAATTTTCACTTGACTATGTCGGTGTGGAAGACAAAGTATTGTTTCGAAAAAGTAACTCACAAAAAAGGGAAGCAGGACTCAGTGGGTAGAACAAAGAAATAAGGAAGATACTCAGAAAAAAAATTGTTTTGTGAGCAAAACGCGGGAACATGTTCTGCATTCAGTTGCTTCTTTTTGCTGCAAAGTGTCTCGAAAGGACTTGGGTGTTTTTTGTTGCTGTTTTGCTTTAAAAATGTTATGGTTCCAGATATCAAAAGCCTTTGTCCTGACAAGACATACAAATATCTATGCTCTGTTAAGATGCATTGCACACTTGGAGTAATGTAGAAGGTACTCAGGGAGGACGTGTATAACAATTTGACATTAAAGTACATGTTTTATCTTCTCTGTCGACGTCAAAGATGGAAACCAACGCATTTTCTATTAATAGAGAACGAAACTTTCTCCACGCAAGTAAAAACTCAAAGAACTCAAAGTGAAAAAAAGATGTAATAGGAGAGTTTTATCGACAATTTTTTCCGACAGTTGGAAAAGCATCGATTCTGCTGTATCTTTAACGAAATTTTTGAGATAACATTGCATGTTTCAAAAATATTTAATAAATCAGAACTATGCAAAAAATGTACGATTTTGTCCTTAGCTTCTAACAGTCTTTCGTTAGAAAAACTCACAAAGAGAAACGATGAAATTATGAAAATTGTTGATTTTCTTGTGGTACTACAAACAAATCAGGTGCAATCGCAAGTGTATCACTCTCTTGAATAGAGGTAAAGAGTAACTTGCGAAAAGTTGACTTTTTACTCTCTTCATTCGATCTTTTTTGAAATTAATTTGCAGGTGAACATGAACATGGAAACATGTTTTTACCGCTATCAGAGGCAAGCTCGCAAAAGTCGATTCTACTACGAAGTCCTCTTGATTGTTCTTGGAATTTTCGTTAGAGCTCTGACACCTTTACATCTCCTTTACAGGCTTTAACAGGTCGCGTTTTGATGCTGCTTTATAATATACAGCAATACATATCCCATGTCACAAAGAGCGCGGTGTCAAAATGCGGGGACTTGAAATGTTGAAACTTGAAAGGTGCTTCTCGCCTTTCCGAGCCTATTATCTCAGCAGAGTTGCGGCTCTCATTTTGTTTTCTACATTTAGTAAACTTCTTCAAAAATGAGTATTAAGCATTTGGTCCTCGTTTTCTGTATACATTTAATCAGGATTTCTATAACTGCTAACGCTGTTAATGCTTCTCTTTCGCTAGAGCTTTATTCCTGCTGAAGGGGTGGTAGAAATCCCATCAAACAAAATCGTAAAATTTATTCTTTTTTCGTTGTATTTGGTCTCTCTCTAGTTCTCTTTTTTATAATTTTCGCGCGCACAATGGACTATGTGTTTCCCTTTTAATGTAGAGCACACTGCGCGGGCATTAGGAAGATAGGGAGGGGAAGGATAGGAGGTTTCGATTAACATTGGTTTTGAATGCTTGCAGATCAAAATGGCAAGGGAAAAACTCACCGGGTAAACTATTCCAAATTCGTGTTTTTCGGCTAAAAAATTAATTCCTATATTTCACTGTACGTCCGAAATTGAGCTCAAGGACTCAGAAAAAAAATTGTTTTGTGAGCGGGAACATGTTCTGCATTCATTTGCTTCTTTTTGCTGCAAAGTGTCTCGAAAGGACTTGGGTGTTTTTTGTTGCTGTTTTGCTTTAAAAATGTTATGGTTCCAGATATCAAAAGCCTTTGTCCTGACAAGACATACAAATATCTATGCTGTCAAGATGCATTGCACACTTGGAGTTGTGTAGAAGGTACTCAGGGTACAATTTGACATCAAAGTACATGTTTTATCTTCTCTGTCGACGTCAAAGATGGAAACCAACGCATTTTCTATTAATAGAGAACGAAACTTTCTCCACACAAGTAAAACTCAAAGAACTCAAAGTGAAAAAAAAGTTGTAATAGGAGAGTTTTATCGACAATTTTTCCGACAGTTGGAAAAGCATCGATTCTGCTGTATCTTTAACGAAATTTTTGAGATAACATTGCAAGTTTCAAAAATATTTAATAAATCAGGAGAACTATACAAAAAATGTTAGATTTTGTCCTTAGCTTCGTTAGCTTTCGTTAGAAAAACTCACAAAGAGAAACGATGAAATTATGAAAATTGTTGATTTTCTTGTGCTACTACAAACAAATCAGGTTTTAAGAGGTCACAGTCATTCGAGTTAAGAGTAAGAGAGTAAGCTGCTCTCGAAAGCAACCTCGCAATCGCAAGTGTATCACTCTCTTGAATAGAGTTAAAGAGTAACTTGCGAAAAGTTGACTTTTTACTCTCTTCATTCGATCTTTTTTGAAATTAATTTGCAGGTGAACATGAACATGGAAACATGTTTTTACCGCTATCAGAGGCAAGCTCGCAAAAGTCGATTCTACTACGAAGTCCTCTTGATTGTTCTTGGAATTTTCGTTAGAGCTCTGACACCTTTACATCTCCTTTACAGGCTTTAACAGGTCGCGTTTTGATGCTGCTTTATAATATACAGCAATACATATCCCATGTCACAAAGAGCGCGGTGTCAAAATGCGGGGACTTGAAATGTTGAAACTTGAAAGGTGCTTCTCGCCTTTCCGAGCCTATTATCTCAGCAGAGTTGCGGCTCTCATTTTGTTTTCTACATTTAGTAAACTTCTTCAAAAATGAGTATTAAGCATTTGGTCCTCGTTTTCTGTATACATTTAATCAGGATTTCTATAACTGCTAACGCTGTTAATGCTTCTCTTTCGCTAGAGCTTTATTCCTGCTGAAGGGGTGGTAGAAATCCCATCAAACAAAATCGTAAAATTTATTCTTTTTTCGTTGTATTTGGTCTCTCTCTAGTTCTCTTTTTTATAATTTTCGCGCGCACAATGGACTATGTGTTTCCCTTTTAATGTAGAGCACACTGCGCGGGCATTAGGAAGATAGGGAGGGGAAGGATAGGAGGTTTCGATTAACATTGGTTTTGAATGCTTGCAGATCAAAATGGCAAGGGAAAAACTCACCGGGTAAACTATTCCAAATTCGTGTTTTTCGGCTAAAAAATTAATTCCTATATTTCACTGTACGTCCGAAATTGAGCTCAAGGTTGAACTGATGAGCACGAGTATTACGGGAGAAACTTTTAAGGGGAGAAATGCAGCTGGCTTTTTCGAGTGTACATTTTTTATAAAAGAAACGATAAAATAAGGAAAGGCATGAAGCTTTGCGTCGGTGTTCGAGGGGGGTAATTGTTTCAGCGGCAGTTCTATTTCCCATCAATTTTAAGGCCCGATTTTGTATTCCATCAAGCAGGTGAAGCGATGTTTGCGAAGCACCTGCCCAGAGGTGAGAGTTATACTCGAGTTTTGGGCGTAAAAAGGTTTTATAAATTTCACCCAGATCCAAAAGGGGAAAAAACTTCTTGCATCTATACCGAAAACCTAAGCACTTAGAAGAATTTTGGCAATTTTTGGTATATATAGTCATACCAGCGGAGGTCGTCGTTGGCACAGGTACCGACTACTGAAAGCTTGATCATTAATAAAAAATAAGGAAAAGAGTCCGAGACAGAACAGAGCCCTGGGGCAAACCAGCTTTTATTGTATGGGAATCAGACTTGAATCCGTCCAATACAACTTGTATTGAATGGTCCAGGAAATAGCTTCTAATCCAACGAACAAGAGTATTATCGATCCCAAAAGCACGCATTTTCGATAAGAGAGCTTCATGCCAAACTTCTATCAAATACCTTGGAGATATCAAGAGCAATAATCTTACTTTCACCAAAGCGATGTAAAGATTTGTTCCACTGTTCGGTGAGATATGCAATCAGATCACCAGTGGAACGGTTGCTGCGGAAGCCATACTAACTGTCATGGAGCAGCTTTTGATCTTCGAGATATTCCTTAAGCTGACGGTTAATCAGTGTTTCCATGACCTTAGAAAAAAGGGATGTTAGTGCTATGGGTCCGTAGGCGGAGGGGAGGATGGGTCACCTTTCTTAGGGACAGGCTGAGCAAATGCTGTTTTCCATCTTCTAGTAAAGATTCCAGAAGAGTAGGAGCGATGGAAAAGCTTACGCAGTGGCTTTGCCAGTGTGGAAGAACACCTATTTAGAAGAATCGGGGGTATCCCATCCGGGCCAACGGATTTGTGTATATCGAGATCTTTGAGAATTCTAGCTACTAAGTGTACGATTGCGGAAAAAATCTGTCCCATGGAAAAATTTACATTCTCAAGTACAGGAGGGACGGACTACGTTGCTGTTGAGGCAGCGTGAAGCTGGCAGCGAAAAGGGCGGCGACTAAGTTTGCCTTCTCGGAAGAGTAAACAAGTGGTTTGTTATTGTCGATGAACACACATCCCTAGAAGAATCACATTTGTGATCATTTCATTGACACGTTAAAGTTTCGGAAAAAAATATTTAGGCCGCCCCAGTTGGCTTTCTCGTATTGTCAAACGGTCTTGGTGGAAAGTTTTTCTTTAACTGGATGGGTGGAGGACGAGAAATCTTTGCCAGATTAAAGAGTTTTCTTAATGTGGATCTTAATTTAGACAGATCCTTTTTCTTACATCCTGGAGTACCCACCTGCCTTTTATTTTATTTTATTTTTTTGACAGCCGAGTAAATCTTGTAAATTTCCATCTAACTAATTTACTGTTTGCCCTTATTCCCGGTAAGTTTTTGTCGTATTTACTGGTCCAGTGCAAGAGAATGTTTTGGTAAAGATTCCAGTTTGTTTTCATCTGGAGGTCCGATTTTCAATGACTTTTTCCAACATTTGTGGCCGTATATCTGCAAATAACACGGCGAATGTTGTCCTCCAAGTGGTCAATCGTTTCGGGCTTATCGTCGTAGACTAGCGACTTCACATATCCCTACAGAAAATAGTCAAGCGGCGTTAAATCGCACAAGGTCAATTCACGGGTCCGTAATGTGAAACTATACGGTTACCAAACTTTTCCTTCAATAAATCAATTGTAGCACGAGCTGTGTGACATGTTGCGCCGTCTTGTTGAAACCACAGTTCCTGCACGTCATGGTTTTCAATTAATGAACGTAAAAGTCACTAATCATGACTCTATAGCGGTCAACATTGGCTGTGACGTTCTGGCCAGCATCGTTTTTAAAGAAGTACGGACCAATTATTCCACCAAACAGTCAGTTTTTGTGGATGTAACGGTGTCTCAACATACACTTGGGGATTATCATCACTCCAAATACAGCAGTTTTGTTTATTGACGTATCCATTCAACTAAAAGTGAGCTTCATCGCTAAACAAATTTCGCTTATGAAAATTGGGATCAACGGCAATCTAGTTTTGGGCCCCTTCACCGAATCTATACGCTTGCACAAGTGGGATTTTGTAAGCTCGCAAACCAAGATCTTTCCGCAAAATCTTCCATAAAGTGGATGGACACATATCCAATTTCTGTGCACGATGGCGGATGGACTTATTCGGGTCTTTCTCTACGCTACGCTCTACAGCAGCAATGACTTCTTCTGTACGCACTGTACGAAGACTCTGTGGATGCGTTTTATCATTGAGAGTAAACGTGGAGCGAAAACGTTTTATTTTTAATCGAATTAACTATAATTAATACGCGCGATACGTATTTCGAACGGAACCATGACTTTCAAAATAAATTTGCACAATTTGGAGGCGTTGTTCAGGCGTCAGTCTATTCATGTTGAAATGCCAAACCAAACTTAAAATAAATCACTTGACAGCTGACAAAATGGCCGTCAGTTAAAATAGTGTTGCCAACTTAAAGTTCTATACCTCTAAAAAAAAAACACCCTTAATTTAGCCTTATTAAAAAAAAACCGAAACCGACAAACACCGATATCATTATTTTAACTATTGCCAATTTTGTGAATTTGCCAATCCTTGGATCATTTTTAAATTTATCTTTGCACTGTAAACTTCAACTTTCATACTTTGATTACATATATCAAATCAATAGAGGTACCCTTCCACAGTTCCACTATCAAACCGCTAAAAAGATTCCTAATTAAAAGTTGCTTCCGCACAAAATTTCCCTCAAGAACAAAGTTGGAATTTTCGTTATTTTCCTTAAAATCTCTCATCTTTTATATTGTTCTTGTTGTTGTTGTTTTTTTTTTGGCGAAAAACTTCAAGTTTTAATAACTTAAAAGTGAAGAACGAAAAAAGTTTTTAATTTAATAAATCAAATAGGAGAGGGAGGGTGGCGGATGAGACCTGAGACAAAATAATTTCACAAACAATATATAAAAGTGTAGGGTTTCCTTGGTTTGCTTTTGTTTTTTTTTTGTTGTTTTTTTTTTTGTACTTATACACATTCGTGACCCTAATTTATGTGAACCAATTAATTTGTTCTGGTTCCATAGCCCACAAGCACGAGGTACCTACTATAGGTTTTCATGCACACAAAAGGATTAGATTACTACACACCTATGAATGGGGATCAAGTCGGCTATGGCACAATAGGAGCATGTTAACTTGCACTCGTTACTCGAGTACTCAAAATTGTTGTTTGGTGAACTCAATTGTACAAATCAGACACTTGATGTATTCATTGTTTTTAGGAACTTTGCGAGGGAAGAGCCCTTGTAAACGGTAATTTCTGGGTCTAAAATGATTACAGGAACGCTTAAATTAATCTTCTTTTTTTGGTCAGGTAACTTCTATGTTCTGATTTGTGTGTTGCTCTTGAGTTATAAACCTTCTGGTTTTGTTCCATCTCTTTCCATAAATCAGGTCAAAAGCTCTAAAAAGAGAACAACAACATAGAACTATCTCCTTTGTGAAGTGCAGACAAAGGAAGGTATATTTGCACCGAAAACAAAAAACAAACCGATTGCTGATGCATCCGGGAAACAATATTAAGTAGGTAGGTGGGCCAGGAGGGAGGTATGCATTTATTCAGAGCTCGACCTACTTTATTCTTGCATCCTAATCAGGCAAAACAAAACAAAATATACAAATTCATGAAAATGAGGATTTTTGGTTTTGAATTCGGGCGCGCAAAGTTGTTTTATTTTTTTTAGTAAAATCTGGGCCATGGTTCTGCTGGCCCATAAAAAAAACAAAACTAAAACAAAAACCCAGAGAACACCTACAACAAGAAATGAAACGCGACTGCATCGCACTTGCAAATGTTTCTACATTGTGAAGTGCTTTTTAGCGAACGAACACAACAAAAATGAAGGCACTTACAGTGTTTAGCTCTCGCGATGGAAAGAACCTTAATATAGCACACCCTTCAGGATTACTTGGTGTAACCTTTGAAAGTGACAGGGAAACAGGATTAGAAGTTTAAGTGAAAGAAGTTTGTGCAGCAGCCACCTTGCGGCGAAGGGTGACACAGTTTGCATTAACATTAATTCAAGTCCTGGGACATTTTTCAGCGAAATTTTCTTTAAAAATTCATTAAACTATTGAAAAAAATATAAGCGATTGTCAAAAGAAGGAATTAAAGAAGAATTTTGATATGTGTAGGATACTTTTAGGACGTCCAACCGAATTAAAAGGGAGTGTTTAAATGAACATTTATAAATTATGCAAGCTGTTGTTACGGCTTTATTTGTAACGAACATTATTTTTCGGGATAAAAGGCACCCTATATGTTTTTCTGTACCGTAGGAAATATGTGTCTAAGATTTCATGATGATCGGTTGAGTAGTTAGGGCGTCAAAGCGTAACAAACAAGCTAACATTGGTATTTATAAAATTTTTCAAGGAGTATAGAGGGGAATATATGTGGTTGAAAAATAAATGAAAATCAGGGATACCAAGTTTCCAACTTTACCCACTTCTCCTAAATGTTCCAAATTTTAGGTTTACCGGAAGAACTAGGGAAAGGTTGGAATGTCTGCAACTTTTGGCTCATTCTATGTTTTAGGCAGGATTTTCTCTGGCATTTTTACAGATACACGCTGGTTGTTGTTCATATCAAAGTTGCTTTGTTTTGGATTAAATATCCAAGATATTTAAGCTAAGGAAGCGTTCTTCTAAAGAAATAAATATGTGGAATGGGTATTAGTGGATCAGAAAATGGACACATAAGTATCGAGTCTCGGAGTCCAAATTGGGCCTCTCGGCTGGAATTTAATCGAGCCAGTCGCGGAGGCCACTTGCCCGAAATCATTTTTAAAACATAATGGCAAAACCTTGTCTTTATATTAAAGCTAAATTCTTGGCAATACAATAAAATTATATGCGTTAAGACCACACGTCTAAAAAAAAACACCCTTTACATAACATTATTCGTGTTAACATCACCAGCATGATTCTGCCAAGCCTATTATGTCAAAGCATTAAACAAACTGATTGACACTTTTTGGGTGGTTTCGGGTCTGTTAAGTCTGCTATCGGCCAGATCTTTACATTACACCAAATCTTAGAGAAGAGACAAGAATTTAATATCGATACACACTGTCTTTTCATCGATCAAAAAGCAGCTTATGACATGGTTGACAGAAATAAGCTCTACCATGCTTTATCGAGTTTTGGTATCCCTTCCAAACTGATACGCCATATCAAGATCACGTTGCTTGCTACTCCGTCGAAATTGGAAGAGATTAGTTATACTGAAATACAAAGACAAGAAGAGCTAAAGAAACTCCCACCGTTCCGGTGCATGATGCAGAAAACATTGGAACCTCTTCCAGGTGGTTGAAGGCTCCTACTGTGTGTCTTTGAAAGAATTTTGCGTTCTGGTTTGTGTCAATAGGTAAAAAAACGAGGTCTTTAAAGTAGTCTTGACCTAAAATGACACCTCACAAAGAGGATATAAAACCAAGAAATATAGCAAAGTCCTCCAGTAAAATAAATTGCACGACTGGATCGCACGTACTGGCTCATATGTGCGGTCACATCGTCGAATAAATTTAAAAAAATGCACGACTGGGTCGCACGACCTTGTTCTTATGTTAGATAATTGCTTAGTGGCTGCATATTTTTTGAATGTATGTATATAAAGGGTGTTTTTTAGACGTGCGGTTTTCAAGAAGAAATAAAACGCATATAGTTTAATGTTATGGCCAAGAATTAGGCTCGTTTTGGGCCCATTCCAACCAAGATCCTTCCGCAAAATCTTCGATAAAGTGAATGGGCACATCTCCAATTGTTGCGCGCGATGGCGGATGGACTCATTCGGGTCTTCTTCGATGCTCTGCTCCACCGAAACGAACCATTATTTTGGTAATGAATTTGCACAATTTGCAAACTTGTTCAGGAATAAGTCTATTCATTATGAAATGGCAAACCAAATTAAGCACAAATCAAGTGACAGCTGTCAAAAAGACCAACTCCGAAAAAGTATTGCCAGATTGAAAACCACACGTCTATTAAAATAAAAAAAAGATTTTTTTAAGAAAATTCTTTAATTTTTTTTTTCATTTGGTTTAACAGTTTTCTCGGAAAAACCAAGCATGTAATAAAATTTGAAAACTATATGTCTATCGAGGAAAAAAAATATTGAAAATCGTTCGACCAGTTTTTTAAAGTCTTTTTTTTTAAACTTTTCGAAAAAATATTCAAATTTTTTTTATAGTATGCCATTATAAGGAATCTGTAGTTTTCATATGGGAAAACTATTCAAAAAAATTCAATCAACCCATTTTCAAAATATTTCGAAAACCAAATTTTTTTTTAGAAAATTTAAAAAATCAAAAAAAAGTTTTTGAAAATTTTGAAATGCAATATTAATTGAATTATAAATGTCTTTCTGTGTGCAAAATTTTACTAAAATCGGGATAATAGTTTACGATAAAACCGAATTTGAAAAAAACCGGTTATATGAGAGGTACCGTTATAAAACAAATTTCGAAAAATTCATTCTAACTGAAAGATATATTGTTGTTAAAAAAATAGCACCCTCAAAGTTTTATTAAAATCGTTAGAGCCGTTTTCGAGAAAATCAAACTTTTTATTAAAAATTGTATGGCAGGTACCGTTATTTTTGGACCTAGATCAAAAATGAAAAACACCCCCCGAGATACTACCTAATAAATACTAAATACCAAGTTTGAAGCAAATCGGCCCAACCGTTTAGGCTGTAGAGGTGCGAACAGACAGACAGACAGACGGACGGAATTTCCGGACCCACTTTTTTTTACTTCTTTATCATCGTAATGTCATGTTTGATTGTTAGAAAAAAAATTTTTTGCACGAATCCATAACTTGTATTATAGTACATATAATCGCAAGTAAAAAACTACGTGTTAATCGGTTAAGATGAGTTGGACGTCTTTGAAAAATCAATACAAATTATTGTACTAAATTCACTTTGCATATGTTTTAGTATTTCAATAATGTTATGAGAATTTTCCAAAACCTTCGAGTCGAAAGTGCCCTGAAACAAACTTAGTTTTCTGACATTTTCACAAAAAAAAAGGTTTTTTTTTTAATTTTTTGCATCTGACTATTTACCTGGCGTCATTCATAAGTAACAAGGAGAAGAACAAAACGAAAGACTTGATCCTTTCTGCCCAACCACACTCGTTTTCCCCATTTACCCCTTTTATTTCTCATAATTTATTCATACAAAGTTGCTGAAGGACATTAAAAGATAAAATGCTTCAACCTTCACTTTACTTTTGTATAGAACGAACGCCACTACTACGACAACGACGACACAGAGTCGCCCATCTGCCATTCTACGAAACCGCACACAAATTTCCCCCGAGATTTCCACTTTCCTCGTGCTCAAAACGTCGCGCAACTATTTCCAAGCCACAAGGACACCTTAAGTCTACATAGGTTATGCGAAAATATTATATCTTAACGGCATGATGTGTCGACATTTAATACCAACTTACACAAACAAATTAACATCTCTTCCAGTTCCATTGCCATAAATAATAAAACAGCAACAAACAGAAAACTTGTTAATCGTTTTGCTAGAGCGGACTGCGGAGTTTGAGGCTGGAGTTACGTCATGGAGTGTCGGTCGGGAAAACGCCCTTAATATCTATACACGCATCGAGAGCTGTCATCAAACCAAAACTATAAAAGGGGCGTCACGCAACGCAGTCGAATATAAATATAAAATTTAAAAATATTATTAATCGATGCAAGAGGAGCATGAAGGCCGACACACCATCGTGACGGTGGGAGCGACTTTTCTCGTTTTCTTGGTGTGTTTGAAGGTCTTGAAGACTTCTTTGGATATCAACTTCCCGTGATTTGCATTTGAATGTAGTTTACCTGAGTCGTCAAAAAAAAAAAAAAAAAAAAATTAATCTCCGAAGGGCGACAAATAATGGCAGAAAAAAACCATTTAGGCTTGAATGCATCCACCTCCAAAGAACCGTACCCAGACCTCTATGTGTGTGGAGCAATGCTCCATGGGGATTCCTTGTATCTTTTCCTGAAAATGATATTAAAAAACAACAAAACCTTTTGGCGTTGACATCTGCGGCGTTGCACGCGATTTGTCAGAAAGCGTTTATCCATGCAAGAGGGGTCACTTACAATAAGCCATCTACGGCTCTGCTTATCTCCTGCCACAACATTGCTCCTGGGCATTTGATTCGTCGTCGTCGAGTTTTGGATCTGAGAAGATGTTCGAAGTCTATTTTTTCTCTGTTTTGCTTCTTGTGTTCACATTGAATTTTCTCTTCTTTACCTTCCTCACCTTTTTATGGTCACAGAGTGAGTTTCAGATGAAAGGGAATGGCATTGTTTTTTTTTTGGAACTCAAATCTGGCAAGTGTAATGCTCGAATATTCGGTCGTTGCTTGTTGTTATGATGACCCTGAGTTGCTGGGGTATTTTAAGTGAAAGTCCTTGACAAATAATTAAGATTTGGTGCAAGCACCTCAGGGTGAACTATGACAGAGGACTTCTTTGTTCATTTTTATTTTTTACCGAATGCTACAATGTCAAGTAGTTATTTGAAGACGCAGTTGGGAGATGACAGCTTAATGTGATGGAACAATTGGTAGGACAATTGCACGTGCAAATAATTCCAAATGAAGTGCTCATGAATGTTCTCGTCAGAATTGAAAAGTTTAAGGTACGAAGGAGCACTGTCCTTTTTACTTGCGATTATAGGGATAGGGACTATAAGGCATGTTTAGGATTCGTGAATATAAAAAAATTGAGATAACAATCAAACATGACATTACGATCCTAGAGAAGCCTAAAAAAGTCATTAGCAAAAAATGTCCCCCTGTCTGTCTGTCTGTCTGTCCATGTGTATATCGAGCTGCAGCCTAAACGGGTTAAGCGATTGCCTTCAAATTTGGTATGCGTTTATCTCTTGGCATTCCTCAGAGGGGAAATTGAAATTTTATTTTTAGGGCTAAAAATAACGGTACTTGCCATACGACCGTTCAGGAAAAGCTTATTTTTCTCGAAAACGGCTCCAACAATTTTGATGAACATTTTTGAAATTTTTTTTTGTTGGTATTGGCTTTCATTTGATTAGAACCACATATACGGGAAAAGTCTATTAACGGGACCTTTCATAAAACTTTTGTTTTTATTTTTGGCTTTCTCGGTAACGGCTCTATGGATTTCTGTCAAATTTTATATTTGAAAATTAATAGCCAAATTAATTTTGCATATCAACATTTTGAATAACTTTTTTTCTAATAAAAATTAATTTTTGATTTTTTATTTTTTTTGAAAAATCAATATTTTTACAACTAATCAAAAAAATATTTTTTTAATTTTATAATCACATGTATGTATATTAATAAACTCTAAAAAACTGCATACCAAAATAAACAAAAAAAAATAAATAAAAAAAATAAAAATAAAAAACAGGATTTAATCAAAATCCGTCCCACAATTTTCGAATTACATTTTTCATAAATTCTTTGTTATTTAAGATGCGTGATGGCTTACTTCATTTTTACTAAAAATCGTAAAGTATTGTGGTTTTGATAGTTTTTATAAGTTCAAACTGTTACTTTCAACGTAAATATTATTTGTTTTTGTCAAAAACAAAAGCCTTCCAAAGTAATTAGGCACATAAGAGCAAGTACATGAGACCCAGTCGTTCCCATTTTTTATATATACAAATGTAGAAATAAGCAGATTCAAAAGAAAAAAAAAACATTAAAAAATTTATCTTTCTCATTTTTTAAAACTAGTTTAGTGTTCCTATTAAAAAAAATACCTAGTTTGATAGAAATCTATCCAGTCGTTACCGATTGAGAAAGAAATAAATGTTTCATATAAAAATCAAATAAGCTTTAAAAGAGGAAATAAGCTTTTAAAGTGAACAAATAAGCTTTTCACAATCCCCACTTATATTTTTATTGACAACTAGCTGTTACCCGCGACTTCGTCCGCCTGAAATTTATTTAAAAGTGTTTACTCAATTCGCAAAGTTTATATTGTATGGTGTGGTTTTGAGTCAAATCGTTCTAAAATAATAATTTTCGAAAAATAAGCAAACCCAGAGCCACCTACGGGTAATTCAAATAGCTTTAGTTACTCCTTTCAAAATGAGCTCCCTGCATTTAAAAGTCCCGTCAAAATCTATCCATAAATACGAATTTTCGAAAAATAACGACACCAGCGCCACCTAGTGAGTAATTAACATAGCCTAAGTTACTCCTTAGAATATGAGCTACTTTCCAGTGAAAGTCCCGTCAAAATCGGTGCAGCGGTTCCAGAGATTACCCGGAACAAACAGACAGAAAGACAGACAAACATTTTTTAATTGGTGGTTTTGTTATAAGCACTGTATATCCTTTCGTATACATCAAGTAAAAAGCTGTTATTTTGATTTTAAAAACATACACTTCATTTTTATTTATGTGTATAGATGTGAGTTTGTTACGCTTTCGCGTATTAACTATTTAACCGATTCTCATAAAGTTTTTTTATACACATTACCATGAGTAAAGAAAAAGACAAAGGTATCATTAATCTCGAAAAAATACTGCTCCCCGGCCCATATAATATAGAACAGCTTTTAAGACCTTAAATATTTTATTGAAATGGAAAATTCAAAATGGTCTGTGGCAGAACACCGTCTCCCTGGGTCCCCAATTTTTTATTGTAAAAACTTAATTCTCCTATCAAAAACTTTCCAGAACATCATAACCTCTGCAAATGTTACACTCGGAGTTTCGGAAAAATATTTGTAAAACCTTGTAGAATAGAAATGTTTTAATGGAAGAAGTTCAAGACTTTTTAATAAAAGTCAATTCACAAAGATTGTAAACAAGATTGGTCTTTAAACAGAGCCTTGAGGCATATTAATTTGTATTACTCAATATATTATTAATCTTTACTCTTTGATGGCGATCTTTGATATTAGAAGCATTTTATATAAACTGCCTATAGTACTATCATAAGACCCGAAAAAATCTTAGCTTCACGAGCCGCTAGGAGAGCTAGTGTAGGGACATTTTATTTGAGAGAGAGAGAGAATAAAGAGCATGGTTTTTATTGTTATACTCAGGGATACCTTTGGGACTCTCTTGCGTCATTTCGACTCCTTTTTGAAGCCTGGACTTCAAGGCGCCAATTTTCTAAAAAAAAGTCGAAAATGGACTCCTTTTACAAATTCAGAACTCTTTTTAACAATTTAAATAATTTTGGTATAGTACACAATTTTCTTTGAATACTTCTTCTGCATTTGCTTGCATTCTTCTCTGAATTAAACCCTTTTTTTGTTTGAAGTGGGTAATTTGAAAAACCATTTGAAAGAATTTTTATTTCAATTTTTTTATGATTTTACTAAAAAGATTTAACATTTGCCCATAGCAGCGTTTATGCTAAGAGTATGATTTCAAAGCTAACGTTGAAAAAAAATTACTTATTTAAATAAACCAAAAAAAAGTAGTTTCTTGCCAATGTTTTTCCCCTAATATATTAAAACATAAGCAGCTCGGAGATTGGGTTCCTGACACAAGTTTGGCTAAAAACTATAATATATAGTTAAAACAAGTAATACATATAGATTTTTATTTATTATTTGTTAATTACTTTTTAGTTAAATAAACGGAAATATTTTAAGTTTTTACTTTTAATTAATTTTTTGTTGAAAAAAAAATGGTTTATATTTTTGTTTTATGTTTATAAAATTAATCAAAATATAATTGTTGATATCTAATTATGTATATAGTATTTATTTCTTATAGTTTATATGGGACTCTTTTTTTTCAGCCAGGACTCTTTTTTTTACTCCTTCTAAAAATTTTCAGAGGTAACCCTGGTTATGCTTTGTACTTCATTTACTGTATATACATACATAGGCTATAGGCAGTTTATATACAATGAGTTTACTGTGCAATGTTAGGCGGGAAAAAAAGAAGGAATGAAAGAAGGAAATGAAATGATTGAGTATTTTGTGTTGCTTAGCTGAAGCGAATAGGTAAATTGTTGTTAGGATTTGCATTGTATATACATTGCTGCTGTTTATATGAGGATTTGTACACGATCCAACATTTTCATTTTTTACATTTTTTTATTTGGAATACGAGCACTGGTACTTACATAAATTAACTGTATATTTATAGTAACTAAGATCTTTTGTTTGTTTGGGGTTTATATAATACTAGTTGACCTACCCAGCTTTGCTCGCGGGAAAGAAATATTTTATTCACTTAATCTTCTATAGAATTGCTAAAAATACCCCTTCTTGCAGATTAACAACACACACACAGGAATGGTTGACAGTATAAGTCACTAGGCCTTAAGGAACTGTCGCGCCAATAAATTTATTTTATTTATTTATTACCCCTTTTTGCATTGTCTGTAGTATTGCCATAATTATTAAATATAACTTTTGCGATTATAGGTACCTTAGTACAAGTTATGCGTCCGCACAGAAAAAAAAATTGAGATAACAATCAAATATTTAACATTACGATGATAGAGAAACATATTTGAGTCACTGGCAAAATTCTGTCCGTCTTCTAAACAGTTGGGCCAGTCTTGTATGTATGTAAAAAATCAATATGCATTACATTCTGGTGAAAAAAAATTAATGACGGTGGGCTAAAACCTGACCTTCCATAGGAGCTTATTTTGTCATCGACTTTCCTGAGAACTGGTTAGGTAACCGATTACAACTAAAATTGATATTCAGGTAAATGTAAGTAGCCTAAGCAATCTTATACTGCAATATTTTCGAAAACTTTTTTTTGTTTTTAATATTTTTTTAAAAAAAATTATTTTTTTATATTTTGAAGACGGGAAGTTGATTTTTTATTAACGATTATGGGTATTATAAGTTTAGGATTCATGAACATACAAAATTTGAGATAATAATCCAACATGACATTACGAGGTAAGAGTACGACAACTTTGGCGCCGGAAAATAATAACGGATTCTTGTAGAGGGACTAAATATAAACTTTTTTTACTATTAGAGGAGGGGGCCTATTCGCGTTTATGTAGAAGGAAAAAAAATATATTTAAAAACAACGGCAACACTTAAAATAATGTGCTAAAACTTATTCCAATCAACTTAAATTTTGATTTAGTTAAAATTCTTTGAGTCGTTTTCGAGAAAAATAAGCTTTTACTCAACGGTTATATGACCAGGTACTCTGAATATGTGAGCTAAAAAAATTGAAAAAAAGTTGAAAAGTGTTGTCTCAAATTTTTGAATGTACGAATGCCTAACTTAATCGAAAACTAAAATTCATAATATTATTTAGTTTTAGGGGTTGGACACAAATGCACTTGCCTTATACAAGTATCTACGTATACATCATTATTGTACCCATAATTACGAAATTTTGGGAAAACCATCCGAAAAAGTCGGATTTTTGAATGAAATTTTGTGTGTAATCCTTCCAGTAATTATAAAAAACGTTTTAATAAGTTTACGTGAACAAATCAAAAGAATTTAAAGAAATGCAGGACGACATCTGCCGGGCCCGCTAGTAATATATATTTTAAACAAAAATACTACTACACAACTAGACATACAAATTAACGCAAATAATAGTCTCCACCTTTTCTTATATTTCCACAAACAATATTTGTTACTATAAAAATCTATAATCAATTTAAAAACAGTTTTTTTTTAATGAATTTCTACGCATGTTTGCACTTAAAAATTATCTATAATGTGCACTACGGAAACCCTAAATTATTTTCGCTCTCTCACAGCGATTTGAGAATCCAGATTCCACTGCCGTCAGAGTGAAAGGTAAACGTCCTATCTTGCTGTCTTCCCTTTTCCTGTACTGAATATTTTCTCACTCTCTTTGTTCGTAAAAAAAATATTTTTGAGTTAGTTCATTTTGTATCTCGCGAAAGAAAAGACCTTCTTATAGGCATGGAAGGTTTACAAGATAAAATGTATAGTGATTTTTGCGACAGATTTTCCATTTTTTTTAATTTTTTTTTTTAGTTTTATTAAATATTTCTTGGGAATTAATTTATTGGGTTCCAGCAACGAAACCGTTCAAAATGGTGTATGGAGTGTGGAACGTTCAGCTGTCGTCAATTTACTCTTAAAGTCTTGTATATTGTGGAACACTTTGAACTGTATCTATGGGCTGTACGAACCTGTTTAGAGCCTTCCTTTCAGCTGAGGGGCATATTTCGATTGCAGATGACGACAGACTATTTTATCCATTCGTCACTTACGCCATGCTTGATGTCGTCATCACAAGATTCTTCACTTTTGTACATAGATCATAGATATTTAAACTTATCGCACTTGGGGCGAAACTATTTCATTCAAATATATCGCCGGAATAAGCCTGAGTGGATCAAAAAAATTGGCAGAATAGGTCTTAAAGAACGTAACAAAAAATGAAAGGCTTCAATGTACTTCCCTGGTGCACACCAACTTTGATTAGATTTCGGGTAACCCGCATCGGATTCCATAGTTGTCTATCGATTTTTATTTTTTTAATCAATAAACACAATATCTTGAGGAATCCCAACATTGCGGTTCTTATACTCCGAATTGCATCTGTGGTTGAATAAACCCGAAATAAAGTGGCACTGATCATCAGGAAGCAAATGGGTATCCAATACCTGATCAACGATTTTCATGATGTATGAAGTATGATATCAGCTTTATGGAATTGTCATTCGCAATCTCGTGAATCACCTTTCCCCGTGCAAAATGGAAGAACGTAACATTCCTTCCACCGACTAGGCATTGCTGATAAGTATTGAGATAAGAACCATGACTCATCTCGACCCGATGCTCTCCATCTTTTTACAGAACTCTGAAGGTATGTGTTCTGACCCAATCGGTCAGTAACATCTGCTTGATTGAATGGTAACTACGGCAAACGTTGTGATCATATTTCAATTAAATATTTTCTAAAAATTCTTCAAATTATCACGCCAAACTTTGTTCGCTCTTAATTAGTACTCTAAGTCGTAAATTCTATTCAAAAGTCCATTTTGTCCAAGAGGTATCTACTGCTTCACTTAATGATAAAAGGATTAACTACGATTCTTCAATTTTATACATATTTCAACTTCAACTTCGGGTTCATTGCCTTCAACCCAACAGGCAACTATTAAACTCTTTTTAAACCTTTTTATTGAACCATAGCAGAAGAGAACGAAATTTTGGATTTTATCTGGACAGTCACATTGGACTGCAATAACTTTTAATTGCCACAACTTTATTCACTTTTTTTGTTTTTTTTTTTTCAAAACAACTGTGAATTAAATTCACATATCTACGATTTGGCATCAGAAATTCTAATTTACATAAAACACACATACCAGTGAGGTGGGGAGGGGGGAGCGTCGGTTAGATCGACGATGCAGCCACTGTCCTGTGTCCATGTCGTAATCCCACTGTTTCCAAATCCCAAAACTCATATATATTGCAATGACCTTTGTGGTTCGGATATAAAGCATTGAACCCCAAAACTTGGGGCATTAAAGTTTGTATTTTCAACCGAAACCATCTTCACTTTCAACATTGTTGCCATCCATCGGTCCATCCATCCATCTTTTCAACATACAAGAGTGTCCTTTGTGGAACCACAAGTATCTGGTTGATACTCTTCTTTAAATCGCTCTGGTGCATAGAACAGCGATTGAATGTCCTTCTTGTGGACGTGGACGGTATCTTTCGAAGAGCCATCAGGAATGGTGAAGATGGAGGTGTATGTGGATGTGATGGCGGAGCAGATTGGTGATGCGAACAATGAACCTATTGGCAATTTTCCTTTTCTCTAGTTTCGGTCACTGTCGCTTTCTCATTAAGTGTTGGACGGAAATTTTGCTGTTGTTGTTGACTTTTTTTTATTTATTTTTTGCTTATTTGCAATTTTCTTTTAGAATAAAGTGTATCTGTGTGATACAGGGTACGTATATGTAGATTCATCAAGAGTGTGAGCCGCTTGTGTGAGGTAATCCTTTGCTCTGATGCTATCGGGAAATTCTTTGATGATATACATATTAAGATACAATCGCTGTCTGTTAGCAATAACAGTGATGAATGCAGGTTTTTTCTTTGCGCAAAGGTTAGAAAAAATAAATATTTGCTTAAAATATTAAAACTCAGTCTAAGGGACGCACTGTGGTGCCAAATTGGCAAAGTAGAGGCAACATTAAAAATGTTTTTTCCGGTTTTATTTTTATTTGGTTTTCTGGTAATTTTGTTTTGCCAAGACAACAGTCTGCAATCCCAAAAATAGGCCATTCAACCGGCTATTTCAAAACAAAATTTGATTATTTACCACTGTCAACGTTGTCTCACTTCAAGACATTTTGTGCGATTTCTGTATTTTACCTTAAATCCTTACATAATATGTAATTATGTAAACAAAAAATCTTTTTTATTTTATCGACTTCTTTTAGCCCCCACTGTTCATTTGGCAACATGTTGGCTCTGTAGACACATTAGTGTACACATGGATGAACAATTTAATTTCACATAAGGTTAGCATTAAAAAAAATAAACTAAACACCAACAAATTCTGGCTCTGAACTAGGCAAAAGGCAAACAACGCACCACAGAACTTTAAAGACTATTTAAAGAGCTTTCCCTAGCAGCTTGTTTCCCCTGATTGGTCTATATGGTTCTATGTTTCTTTGTTTGTGTCTGCATAATCCTTCTCTTGGTCTGAGGAAGAAAAAACTGAAAACAAATGAAAATCAACGACGAGGCTTCAAATATGTGAATGTGTATCTCAAACCATATATAAGAACCATCGAAAGAGTGTAGATTTACCATACAAATCACTTGACACAAAAATGATTATGCAAATTTATTCTGCGGATCAGTTTGCTGCACTACCGCTGCTGCTTCTTCCTTCGATAACATTTTCGATGGTTATTGTATTGGTTGGTTGTCGTTTGGTATTATTCCCGGGTATCTAGTATCCTATATTAAAATTTTGTCCTGCCTTTTCGTTGTGCTTATTTTTTTAAGATTTGTTTAATTTTTTTCATTTTTCCTTCTAGAGATAGCTTTGAGGAGGATTAATACCAGTTTGCTTGCCACTTCCCTGCTGTGACTGGGGTGGATATTAATCGAATACGCGATATTGAGGTGTGTTTCCCTTTCCTAAAGTTTATTTTGTTCCCCCAATTTGAATATGTCCTCATGAAAGGAATGCTTGCTTGCCAATCTACATGAAAATATTTCAACTTCAACACCAAAATGAACCGAAAACAGAATCAATTCATTTCATTTTATTTTATTCCACTTTATTTCATTAATTTAATATACTACTTGGATTTTATTTTATCTTATTTTATTTTTTTTACTTTACTTTACTTTACTTTAATTTACTTAACTTTACTTTACTTTACTTTAATTTGCTTTACTTTACTTTACTTTAGATAACACAATCCACATGAGTAGTTTTTGACATTTCTCCGAATCGGCTCCTTTATTTATGAATATCAACCCGTAGTGACCCATGTAAACAAACCAAAAAAAAATCCCAAAATCCAAATTTGATAAATCAGTCCGTCCAACCTGCAAAGGTAGATAGTACATTATACGCTCCACATCCACACATCCATTCATCATCATCATTTGCTTTACTTTACTTTACTTTAGTTTACATTACTGTATTTTACTTTACTTAAATAAACTTAATTAATCAAAAAAATTAATAAAAAAAATAAATAAATTCATTAATTTAATTTTATTTGTTTTTTTATTTTTCTATTTTATTTGATTTCTTTCATTTCGTTTCACTTCATTTTATTTCATTTCACTTTATTTAATTTCATTTCATTTAATTTAATTTAATATTATTTCATTTCGTTTCATTTCAATAAATTTAAGTTAATTTAATTTCAGTTCATTCCATTTCATTTAATTTAATTTAATTTTATTTTTTTCATTTAATTTTCATTTTCATTTCACTTTATTTAATTTCATTTTATTTCATTTAATTTCATTTCATTTCACTTTATTTAATTTAATTTCATTTCGTTTCATTTCATTTAATTTAAGTTAATTTAATTCCATTTCATTTAATTTTAATTTATTTTATTTAATTTCATTTTCATTTCACTTTATTTAATTTAATTTCATTTCGTTTCATTTGATTTTATTTCATTTCATTTCACTTTATTTAATTTCATTTCATTTCACTTCCCTTCATTTCATTTTATTTTATTTTATTTATATTTTATTTTTTTTTATGTTTTTTAAAAATTGTATTAAAGGCATGTATACACATAATTTTTTCAAGCAATGTTGCGACAAAATGTAAGATAGTGGCAACCATAACAGAATGCCAAGCCTGATTGAAATAAAGTGAAATAAATTGCATTTGCTTCTAGTTATTATTTTTTTTTCAATTTTTGCATTTTTCAATTTTTTTTTTGTTGGTTATCTTCATTCGATAAAGTATTCGGACTGAAATGGAACCGGTACATTGTGTTTTCTTAAGAAGAAAAGACGATATCACTGTCATAATGAAGAATGAGATTGAAAGGATGAACAAGAACACATGGAATCGTGTTTAGATTGCCCAGAAAAAATGATGTATCTACGTGATGTTCATAATAAAAAAAATTCAACACAAAAACGGATAAATAATGGAAAAAATCGATTCTCGGAGGAGGGTTTGACGGCGCGTAAAATAGAGCTGATGTTGTCTTTAGGGGGTGAGGAGGCGAATTTAAATTAATGGAAAAAGGAATTTTACTTTTTTGCAGGAATTTCCATCACTTCAAAGAGATTCTGACGAAAACCAAAGATTTAAAAACGGCAACGAATCAAAAGACATGATTACAAAGCCAATCAAAAACATCATTAAAATTGTTGCCTATTTCCACTGCAATTTCTTCCGTTTCAATAAATAATGGGTTTTTGGATAACTGAAACTCCACTGCCAACTGCCTTCAGTCATTTCGTTAATTAACGCAAATTGCAAGCCCTATTCCCCCTCCACGCAACAGTCTAACCCAGTCCTCGAGGATAACACAATCCACATGAGTAGTTTTTGACATTTCTCCGAATCGGCTCCTTGATTTATGAATATCAACCCGCGACCCATAGTGACCCATGTAAACAAACCAAAATAGAAACCAAAAAAAAATCCCAAAATCCAAATTCGATAAATCAGTTCGTCCAACCTGCAAAGGTAGATAGTACATTATACGCTCCACATCCACACATCCATTCATCATCATCCGTGGAGTGCAACGGCAGCCAAAGCACTCTTTCAGGGTTCATTGCATTGTGTGGGTCGGCATCGGCATCGGCATCGGCACGACCATAGACATGGAAACATGAAACCCCAAACCCCAAGGAGTACTGCCAACGTTGTTTTTTTTTCACACAAAAGTGGGCGGAATGGCGTGGCAGCGACATAGAAAACGGATATTTGTTGTTGTTTAAACTTAAATTTTGAACTTTTCCGGATATACATGCATCCACTGTTGCCATGTGTGTGTATAACCATCATCAATTAAGAAACAAAACAACAACAAAATAAAATAAAAAAAAAAAACAAACAAAATGCAATGGCAATCCTTTTGAATTTACAATTCAATTGATGGCAATGTTGCAGCAATGTGGGCCAAATAAAGGAAAACACAAAACAAGTACAAGATCTGCCTAGCCTTTGCCACACCGCCCTCCTCTTCCGCCCACAGCCTTCACACAAATATACAAAAACAACAACTCGACTTCATTTCGAAAAGGGGATGAACTTTTGTTTACTTCCTTCCGTCTCGTAAACCGCGCTGAACCGCTGTAAACACAACAAAGGATATTATTACCAAAGTGAGTGAAGCCCTGCGTGTGAGGGTGGAAGTGGAAGGACTCTTTGCTTTCCATATAGTGTGATGTATGCAATTTCAACAGCAATTTTTTATTAATAAAAAGAAAAAGGGGTTTCCTTTGAGTTAAGGGTTCCGAAGTTTCCTCGACTATCCTTGTCGTCGCCGGTTGGTCGGTGGTTCTGAAGATGGGAGTTGTTTGCTATGAACCTGTAGTTGGGATATCCAAATTAGAGGAATTACTTGCGTTTTCCAACCATAATTTATGCATGACATTGACTCACGCATAACTAATTAGAACGCCCAACGTGAATCACGATCATGAATAGTGTTAAGCTGAGTAGAGCTTGTGGAGGCTTTGGGGGACTTATACGAGTGTGTGGCATGTTGTTATGTTGTGTTTGGAGTGAATTGAGGAAGAAATGAATTTAAAGTTGGGTCAACAGTTTGTTTGCCAGCCGAACTGTCATGTGTCAACAGGATATGGCACTTATAGTTTCCGGTTTGATTTGAGGGTCCGATTTTGAAGGAACTTTGACGTTGTAAGGCTTGATCACAATTCTTTATATTTCGTTGGTTCACGCTCAATATATTACCTCAAAATGTGGTACCCCGGAGAAAGAACATTCCGAGAATCGAAGAACGGTTTTTGGGCATAGCAGTCCAACTCTGAATAAAGTTCAGTCAAATAATGAATATTGGTCGCGTACAACCATCAATGACCCACTATCCTTTGATGTGCAGATCGTGAAGAGGCTTTATGTGAGCACTTGCCTATTAGGGCTTAATCTCACGGTGGGCCTACCCACATTGGGGTCACCTTGGGGCGCAACAAAACCGCTAGAGTGGTACACCAAACCACTCTAGTTGCAAAAAATTTATTTACTATGGTAAATCCATTCTCCTTGCTAAGAAGCAGGGCCTATCAGCACCCCTAGTATCAAGGTTAAATAAGACACTGTACACACACTTCAAACGAAGCCGTGCCATCCTACCAGAAACCAAAGATACCTTTTCGCCTCCGCATATGGAAAAACCACAGCCCCCATGAACTCCCACAAGGGGGCCTAACGCAGTTTTAACAGGCAGCTGCAACCGAGCTAGGCTCGTGTAATCAGCTGGGGCTCCTGTTAACCCATGGTCCCCAAATTTTAAGCCCTAGGTAAGGCCTCGCCCGTCTCTCTCGAGACGCACTTGTGGATCGACCCCATAAAGTCGCTGGCCCACCATCCAGTAAAGCAACTGATCTTAGATAATCCTATCAACCACGTTGAAGACGTGGACTCTCCCTGCTGCCTAGAAGCAAGTGTTCCTACAGCCGTTTCCATTCGGATCGTGAAGTAGTGGCTTAACTAGACTTGGTATTGGAAGACTTTTACTTCCGGCAACCCGGCCATAGAATAATTCTTACACCCATTCTATATGGCGGTGAGATTGGAGGGCTTTTACCTCAGGCGCGCACAACCATAGGCCAATTCTGGGCCCGCGCCTATAGGATGGGGGGGATATTTTAGCAGGGCCTATTCTTTCATCCCCGCACCCAATTGATCTGTTCCATAAACCATCCGACACCATTCACCGTCTGCACGATGGGCCATCCGGGCGATCAAAAGATGCTGGCATAAGCGATCTGAGAGCCATTTACTCACACACGTCTTGTAATTGTCCAATATTTTGAACCGTATTTGAGCTCTAAACATACAACTGCCATGTAGAGCTTTCTTTTTAGCTTAAAGGGCATTTTTCCATATCAAAAGAGAGCAGAGTTTTCCCGCCACTTCATTCGGCCTGCTCTGACTTGGTACTTAATGTTGTCATCAAACGATTTTTTTCCCACTTTAGAAGAATTGACCAGAATAGGCCCGTATGGAGCAAAAAATGGGCAGCATAAAAAGTCAGTCGTTTTACTATCCATTTCATACAAGAATATCCACCGATACACCAGATTCTCGCGGCAGGGGATGTAGGATCTTCATTACTTCATAATAGACTCACTTTCGGTTCCATCACCTAACTTTCTAGCTAGGTGGCTCCTGCGGGGAACTCTGCCATGACGCCTCAGATCTCCTAGTTGTCCATCGAATGCTTTTTTTCAAAATTTATATTTTTCCATTCTGATTCTTAAACTCTGGATTGCATCTGTGGAAGCCATGTTATTTTTTCAAACGGCTATCAATGTACCCGCTCAAGGATCTTAATGGTAAGTGACATTGACCTCACCTTAATGACACGGTAGCTATCGCAATTTCGTGTACCACCCTTGTATGTTCAAGATTCTTGAAAATTTTATCAGTTCAAGTCAAGTGTCGGAACGCATTCCTTTGATCTTAGAGCGTACAAATTACAAAAACACAGCTCAAGCACACTCGAAGCTTAGAATTTAATTGCTGACTTCATTTGAACTGGAAATTGGTTGTACAAAGCTTATCTTAAGTATTTTCTTGAGTAGCTTGTCTCTAACACAAAACGGTGGCATTGTGTCACTTGTCTACTAATGTTGCACCATCAACAATCGTAGGAAAACATTGTGTCTTAACTTGACCGCCCAATCATCATAAGGTAAATACACTCCATGAGGTGCTGACGCTAATTCTTAATTAAAAAATAAACTTAATTGTTTTGAGAACCGTTTACATACCATAGAGAACAGAATTTCATCAAAATCCTTAAAGCTGTTCGCAATTCTTTAAGTGAATTTAATCCTACACAAACGTGTTAGGGTTTGAACTAGAAATCTGGTTTTTTTCACCGACTTCAAAACTAAATAAATAAGACAAATTTATCGTTCAACCAGGAAGTTCACCTTGTCTGGAACTATTTCACCTTTAACCTCTCAAATGTTTACTTATCAGGCTAAGCAATCTCTTAAACGTGACTTCACCCCAAAATACACTCGCATTATTGATTTAAGTAAATGCTACATGTCAGCACTTCACTCCTTTAATCCTCATAATTCCTGATTTCTTTTCCTGTTCTTCTTCCCTTTCATGCATCCTCAAATGCTTTGCTCCTATATGTGATCCGTTGTTCAGGAATAAAACAAACGACCGACGACGACGCAAAGGCAACCAGCAGAATTTTCCGTGACATTTTTATGGTTAAAACAAAAAGATATGATAAGGAGATGCACACACAAGCTAGTCAGTGCAATGTGTCGATGCAGTAAAACAAAATATCCCGGAATAACAAAAACATATTCCCAAGAAGACGTCATCTTATCCCGAGAAAAAAAACAACAAGACACTCAGCTGCTTTTGTTTCCAATTGGAATGGAATTGTGTTCGGTTGAGTTGAGGTGAGTGAGTGTTAGTGAACACAGCTTCTGAATCCTTGTTGTTGTCTCTGGAACTCTCGGAGTTATCTTCATTCCGATGGCGCTTTGTTATCCTCACACACTGCACCAGAACCAAAAAATGAAAAACCAAATGCCTTCGATTGGCACAATGAACCAAACACCATAGAGCACTGCAACCAGGAGAAAACAATAAACCTTTAGGGGAACTACACTGGTACAATGTTCTATTTTTGAAGTGCGTTTTTTTTTTTTTTTTTTTTTTTTTTTTGATAAGACTAAGGGCAAGTTATGGATTCGGGAAAAAATGATTTGAAGACTCTTTCTACCCGAAGTGAGAGTTTTTGTAGTTGGACTGAGGACTAGAGTTCGAAGAACATCTACTTGGAAAGATATTTGTGGTTATTGAACTGCACTGATCGACGCATCTTGGATAACATCAGTGCATAGGACGCCCACAAAATTCCAACTTCCAATTGTACCCCAGTGTCAGGAAGCTAGGAGTTCCCCTGCTGATATTTATATCAGGAGTCGTACAGTGTCCGAACGCAACTCTATGCGACTAAGTCGTGCACTTTGCTCTCAATGAGAAGAGCTTGAAGTAGTATAACCTTTTCTACATTTTATTGTCTTTTATTTATTTTTAGATTCTTTTTTTAGGTTCAACTAATTTCTCTGCTGTCATGCGTCCACCACACTTGAACTAATCCAAGTCATTTGAGGGCAACTATCAAAAAACAACTCCTCCAGCATTAATGCCTCCGTTAAAAATGTGTGAACACTAATTATGATTTATAGGGTGAACCATAAAAAAAATTATGAACTGCATTCCTCGGTAGAGATTAGCATCCACCAAAATGGATTGCAGCAACGACAATCTTGCTCCATTCCGCTGATAAGATTGCTTCTATTCTAACAGCACCGCATACTGAGAGTTTGTGGAATGACTATCGATTATCATGGTTCATGCTTCAAAAGGCATTGATATGGATCCAAGTTTGGGGTGATAGAGAACTGTTGGAAGGGCTGATGAAGTGTTATCGGAAAAGAGCTTTTAAAATTGGTTTTGGGGGGGGTTTACATGTTCTGAGTGTATGGGCATGCGGCAAGGAATCTGGTATTTGGAGCACGATTAGATTAGCTTCCCGAGAAATGTGATTATTCAATATAAATGTTATTGCATTTTCGGTTGCAGCAGGGTTTATATATAGAATTTGATTAAACAGCAGATAAACCAGAGAAAATAGATGCACACAGGCCTATGATTTTGGGAAACCTAAAAAAGAAACAAAATCAAGAGAGTGTTTCGAAGAAATGTATTGAAAACTAAAATATCGGAAGGAGTTTTCAATATTTTAGGATATTATGAAATGTTTTGTTTAGTCATAAATCTGTCAAAACTAAACTTTAAATAAACAAAATTCATTTTCTCTTACAATACTTAGATGGATGGAGTTCTTGGAAGTATATTTCTGGGGTTCTTTCAGAGGAATTTTAACTTTAGATTGTCATAATGGTAGGTTTTCTGTCTTCGTAAGTTTTGATTAATTCCGGGATATCAAAACAATTGGGGTCTTCCAAGATAAAAAATAAGGTGTCGGAGTCGAACCTGGCGAAATAATCATACATGGAGGCCCATAGAGAGGAACACCGGCTTTTTAGAAAGAAAAAAGGAGAGATCATGAGAAGCAGGCCATGACAAAACGAATTCCGCTGTCAGACACAATGATCCATTTTATCTGGGCGAAATAGACAAAAAATTCCGTCCACCACGTCTCGGTGAAGCAAGGGTAGCTATATCTAATATTAAGAGCAACAATGCCGCCGGAGTCGATGGCTGCCGAGCTCTTCAAAGCTGCAGACGATGACTTGGTTGTAAGTATGCATCAACTCATAAGCAAGATATGGTTAGAAGAGCCCGATGAATGGAATCTCAGCATCATTTGCCCGATCCTTAAAAAGGACTCTCTGAACTGCAGCAAATAACGGGCTATCAGTCTCCTCAACATCGCCTACAAGATCTTTCCTGCTGTATTGTGTGAACGGTTTTAGGCCAGGAAAGTCCACTTTCGACCAAATATTCACACTACCGCAGATCTTGAAAACTCCCAAGAACTTCAAATCGATACCCACCACCTTTTCATCGATCTCAAAGCCGCATAGGACAGCATTTATAGAGACGAGTTATATACGGCAATGTACAGTTTTAACATCCCTGCCAAACCTGTCTGCCTGTGCCAAATGACGATGGAAATAGTAACGTTGTTCCGCCAAGGTCGGTGAAGAGAAGACCTCATCGACACCTTTCAAGTAAAAAAAGGATTTGGACATGGCGAAGCGCTGTCATGCGCTTTTGCTACATCATACTACAAAGAATAGTGAAGAACTCTCACGCCAACATCAGAGGCACGTTCTTTCAAAAGTCTGTCCAATTACCCGCATACGCCGACGATATTGACATAATCGAAAGAACACAGTCACATGTTAGTACCGCTTTTGTGAGTAAAGGGTGTTTTTTTAGAGGTATAGAACTTTGAAATGGAATAAAACAAAGATGATTTTTTTAAATTGACATCAAATTTACTTTATTTGAAAGATAATCTTAATCTGATTTCTGGCATATGACCGCCACGGCTGGCTCGGACGTAGTCCAAACTGAAAGTCCGATTTTCGATGACGCGGCGAATGTTGTACTCGTAAGTGCCTATCGTTTCGGGCTTATCGGAGTAGACTAGCGACTTCACATATCCCTACAGAAAATAGTTAAGCAGCGTTAAATCGCACGATCTTGGAAGCCAATTCACGGGTCCGTAACATGAAACTATGATAATACCAAACGTTTCCTTCAATAAATCTATTGTGGTACGAGCTGTGTGACATGTTTCGCCGTCTTGTTGAAATCACAGCTCCCGCACATCATGATTGTCCAATTGATGAACAAAAAAGTCAGTAATCATGGTTCTATAGCGGTCAACGTTGACTGTAAGGTTCTGGCCAGCATCGTTTTTAAAGAAGTACGGACCAATTATTCCACCAACCCATAAAGCACACCAAACAGTCAGTTTTTTGTGGATGTAACGGTGTCTCAACATACACTTGGGGATTATCATCACTCCAAATACAGCAGTTTTGTTTATTGACGTATCCATTTAACCAAAAGTGTGCTTCATCGCTTAACAAATTTGGCTTATGAAAATTTGGATCAACGGCAATCTTGTTTCGGGCCCATTCACCGAATCTACGCCTTGCTAGGTGATCCTGTGGGTTTCATTTCTTGCACGAGTTGGACTTTGTAAGCAAACCAAGATCTTTCCGCAAAATCATTGTTATAGCCTCTGGTTTAGAGCTCATCCATGATATTGTATTTACTGATAAATGCAGCTAACTCTATGGCTGAGCTGGCAGCTAGATATGGTTGAACCTTCTCCCCAAAGCCCGTTAACGCAGGTAGGGCCAAAAATTGTTCGAAGAATCTTACGCTAGAAACGACTAAGGATACCTTCATCTGCTTTAGATAGAGTCCATGCCTCGGCGCCATGGAGCAGGACTCCAGCAGAAAGCACACGATAGCGCATCACCATGGCGGAATCCTTTTTTGACGTCAAAAGCTTCTGTGAGGTCAGTACCAACCTTGACGGAGCAGCGAGAGTTCTCCGTCGTCATCCTGCACAGTCGGACGAGTTTTGTGGGGATGCCAAAACCTGACATGGCTCTGTACAGCTCTTCTCTATAAATGCTATCGTACGCGTCCTCAAAATCGATGGTGTGTATCGATTTGGAATTCTTGGGTAGTTTCCAGGATCTGCCGTAGCGTGAACATTTGATCGAATGTGGACTTTCCTGGTCTGAAACCACACTGATAGGGGCCAATCAGGTTGCTGACGAAAGGTTTCAGGCATTCACATAGTACGGCAGAGGATCTTGTAGGCGATATTCAGGAGAATGTTTCCTCTATAGTTGGCGCAGTTTAGAGGGTTTCCTTTCTTGTGGATTGACTGTCCGTTACCTTCGGTTTTGATCCAGTTATGGTGTGTGTGTGTATTGTTCAAAAGCCAAGTTTTTATTGTATTTTTTGGTGGTTGGTAGACTACAGAATGGTCTAGGCATCTGAAATTGAGTTTCAGATCCTTTTCTGGCTAGTTCATCTGTCTTCTCATTGCCCTCATGTCCACTATGTCCAGCTACCCAAATGAGATGTACTCGTTTTAAGGTAGCTATGTAGTTCTAGTGGAAGTATAACGCCACCAAAAGGCAGTAAGAAGACCATAGAGTAGGTGACGCATTTCAACTAAAAGAGGAGCAAAAGTAATCATCCGACTGCTGCAGGACAGGCCAAGCCTGGCAACATCTCTTACTGTCACAGTCTCTTCAAGGCGAGAGGCTGAAAGCTGCAGTGCTTGTCCTTTGTCCAGTTGGTGCTGGACGGTGGGGAAATCTGCGACGAAATATACGATGCATTATTGCATTATTCTACGTTTTTTAGGAGTATAGCGTTCCAAGGCTTATGGACAAGTATTCTGCATCTGTTTACTTCACAAATGTCAAACAAAACTGACATTTACCGCCATTTGCAAGTCTTCCTATAGGACAAACAAATTTGGATGATGACATTAAGCTTTCAAAATGCAGCTGAATTGGACTCAAGCAGAGGACGCTCCTTAGGCGAACTGAGTGAACCATTCTTCTACGAGACCACCTAAACTGTGCAATAAGTTATGAGACCACGTTGTGTCGGAATTATTTTTAATAAGGCACCTCACACATCCAAGGTAAATCGAAATAAAAAAAAAACCTTTTGTAACTCCTTTTTCATTCATTTTCTCCATAGATGGAACCAGTCCTTCGGATGTTTATAAGCTTGTCGTTTAAAATAATCAATTCCTTTGCTGAGGGCTCACGGCGCACACGAATCGACCCGCGTGGCTGGAGAATAGAGTTTTAATTCCATAATCATTCGAATCTTTTCCTGGTTTTCAAGCTCCCTTTTCATAAAAAGTCCTACTCCTTCATCGGCTTTGATTATTCCTGTCTCTACACGAAAACTGACAAACCTCGCTTGCCATTCTGCAATAAGTTTTTCCATCATCGATCTGTCCGCCGGAATTTATTAGGGACATAGAGACCTCCCTGCAGACAAGCCCAAAATCTGTTTAGAAAATCTATAATTTCAAGGAGCAGACTCCATTTCAAGCTGAATTTTGTTGGAAATTCCCATAAATCTTTCCAGGAATCCAAAATATGTTCTGGAGCACAAAAGATTGAGTTTGGAAAGCTTAAAAATTAAGGAATCACTGCTTTGGTGCAATTATGCTAATTAAAGCCTAGAAATCCCAAAAATCCAACCATCAAGCCTCGTAAAAAACATCCATAACTCCTGAATAGAGGATAAGCAAGAACAGTATTGCTGGCAATGCTGCTGCATTTGCGATGACAAAAAAAAAGAAGGAATAACGAACTTTATGGATGGCAATGGCGATGGGACATGGAAACACATTTTAGTGGACAAAAAGGGAAAAACTTCGAAACGGGGTGGCTTAAGCTACCATTCCACAATAGACAACCAGAGTGTCGGCAAGAAGAAGAGTCGCAGTCAGCCAGCAACCAGCAGTTGCTCTTTGCTAGAGACACACAAGGGGGTGGCAATGAAAATCCACCTACCACTCTACCAACACACACACACAAAGAGACAACTAAAACACAACATACCTACCTTTTTATCCTGTTTCGCTGTTTTCTGCTGCCAATTGTATCCTTTTTTTGTTAGTTTCTCCTGATTATCTGCTTCTTGTTATTATTGTTGGTAGTTTCCATGGAAAAATCCCCAAAATGAAATCATTACTCCATGAACTTCTCCTCATTCACTTAATCCCAGACACACAGCAAGGAAATGGGAAAATTGTTTAATTTTTTGCGGCAGATAAGACACCAGCGTTGCACTTCGCATCAAAAATTAATAAGAAAATGGAATTCCGAGGGACAGAACGGGTCGTGGACCCACCGCAAAGATTTGTATATCAACACAAGGGGCAACGGAAGAGGGTAGAAAAAAAAACACCGACAACCGACGATGCAAAGCTTCCTTTGAACGACAAACGGGCGGCGGCAACAGCGACGGCAGCTGAGCGGACTTAGAAACTAAAAAAAAATAAAGAAAACCGAACGCTGGAGAGCGGCCGATCGGGAAGCAGCAGCAAAACGGCACCGTTAACACTTTTTCTTGTATACAATTTTTTTTTCTTCCAATTGATTGGGTGGATATGGATATCTTCTATTGTCGTGTCGCACTGAACTTGTGAGACGAAGGATTTCACTTCCTGGCTTTCTGAAAAGATTCGCACTTAATTGAATGGATTAATCAGACTTTTTTTGGGGGAAAATTATAATTTTTACTTTAATTTCTTTTTTAGCTTTTCTCTTGCTGCTTTGCACCACAGAAGATTTTCTTTTTTTAGCACGCACAGCAAACAACAGAACAGCACCCAACGAAAGCAAAGAGAGAGCTAGAGCTGCCAGACAACGACAAGCAAACGAGATGTCAAAAAACTAAGCGGAGAACCGCACGGAAAAACTTCGACTCTCGGCCATTTTGTGTTTTGATTTTGTCGGAAAAAAAGGTATACGGCGAAAATGACAGACACGGTTTTTTTTTCTTGGCTTTCTACTTTTGTCATTTGTTCGGTGTGGCAATTTTGTTTGTTTTTTGGATGAGATGGAGTGGTGTTGGCTCGTTCAGATGGCTGTAGGTGTAGTTGGAATTGTTTTGGGGTGAAAGGGACGCAATGTGTTGTTGTTGAATTGAAATTCGCCGCATATGGATAGGAGTGAAGTTGGAAGTGGTTGAAAGGCAATGCCAGATGTGTTGAATTTTGTTAAATAAAGGTAAATTACATAGGGCATTTTTTTAAAAAGCATTTATTTAACAGCGAATTTGAAAAGCCGGAAAATAAATTTGAAACTTTATTTTGCAGCCGGATTCTGACAAATATCACCGATATCTTTTAAGTCACAAGCCTGTGATTTTGTGATTTTTACATTTTTTTCCGATACTCAAAAATTTTAAGGTTTACAAAAACAATCTACTGTGGGTGAAAATCTAAAGTTTGATCTATACAACAACATAGAAGGGATATTTATGCAACGAGATATATTTATACGTTGTAGAAAATCCTATCCTTCATTAGAAAGAAAGTGCGTAAATATGGAAACAGTCCTTTGACGTCAGAGTTGAGATTAGGGTACACTTACTAACAAAAGCTTACGTAGACTAGTAGTTCTTATTAATTAGTTATTGGTTTTTATTAAAAGAATGTAAAATTCAAAGAAAATAGTTATTTGTTCCCTTTATTGTAACTGAAAACATGAATACAAAAAACAACTTCTCAAGAAAATAGAAAAAAACTAGGCAGCATCTATAGACGCAATAAGAATTACAAAAGTCTGCATGAATGATTTACGTAGACTTTTGTTAACAAGTGTATCTTTATCATTTTCAGCTGTAACAAAAGACAAATACGACAAAAAGACGAGGTTACGAGGTTCAGTTTTTCACTTCACACGGCAAAATCATAATCATTTTGACAGTTCATTTACGAGGATATAAATTCACAAGGTTTATAAGGCTTATATATATCATGAATGCCCCTAGAATGTTTCAGAAACGTTGATCTAATACTAAATATTCACCAAAATTAAATCTAGGTTTCGGAAAAGGGATTTCAAGATTTCAAAATGATATTCACATATTACACCAACAAGAAAATTCACATGTCAAGATTTACAGTGAGTATGAAAGAGAGAACACTCCTTTGTTGTTGTAGCGATAAGAAAGTTGTTGACTAAAAATCCCATGCAGAATTTTTTTTTATCGAAGCATGCTCATCAATTTTCGATAATGTATGTGCCTCTGCATCATAGAGCAGAACTGGGATAGTGAGTATTTTATCAAGTGACACTTAAATTGAACGAGAGAAGTCTTTGCTACTCAATTATTGTCTTCTTAGCCGGAAAAATGCAGCGATTGGCAAAGAGTTATACTTCATTTGATCCAAGCACTGGTGTTGAATGTTGATCTCTGAGTTGATAGTAGAGCATGGAGTCCAGAAACATCATGTATCTGGAGAATTGTGCACTTATTCTTTTGAGTATAATTTTAAAGAAGTCGAATGACAGCCCATCGCCTTGTCTATTTTTTTTTTGGCTTCAAAGCTGCTGGTGAGGCCTTTACCAATCTTGATGGAACAGCGATGGAAAACATCTTCATATTGTACAGAAGGGCAAGTGTGGCAGAGATGTCAAAGTGGACATAGAAGGGGCACTCCTCATATGTTTTGTACAAGAGCTCGAAAAACATATATTTGATGTCTTCATTTTGTTCCAATGTTGGGGCATGCTCGCATATAAGGTTGATGTGGATTATCATGAGAAACTCGTTTCAACATCATTATAATAGGCGCAACAATCGGGATCTGGTCTGGGCCTCTTTCAACAAATTCGACTATATACATCCTGACCACGACATTCAGTTACGCTGCACAGCTTCGGCCGTCCTGATCTACGCCATCCTTTCAACGTAAGCAACGTCTGCCACGTTTTTCTTTTACATAAAAAAGAAAAAAATCTGAGCTAGTTTCTCTTCGCTCATGCTAGCTAGGTGCCACTGGAGTCTATCGAGCATAATTTTGTTCACAACATCTGCTTTGAGGTAGATTTCTAACAATTCATGATTGTATCCTACCTCACACACAGGCCCAACAATTGTCGAAGGTGCTAGTTTACCCCAGACCTCAGGACCTCTTCCCTTAGTCTGCCTCTAACGACGAATGCACATTCAAATACGCGCTGCTTTTTCGTTCGTCGCAAATAGATATTCTTTACACTGACGAGTGGGCCAAATTAAAAAAAAAATACTTATTTCAAGTTCAAAGTAAGTTCACTCTCAATGCAGCTGCCCTTTGCAACATTAGTTTATCTTTTGACTAGAATTCATCTTGATTTTATTACTTGTCAATGATTTTTATTTCCATATTTTTAATTTTTAATTTATTTCATTTTGTTCAAAATTATTGCATTCTTTGATTTATCAAGCATTTTTAATTAAAAATAACAACATATTAATTGTCTTAAAAACATCAACAGTATAAACGTAGCATAATAAAGCACCACAAACCGTTTCCGATTCAAGGCAAATTATACAATCGAATACACAAACCAATATAAACTGTCATTATGCAAACTCCTACTAACTTCACACAATTCTTCCCAAACTCACCACAATCACTGCCATTTTTCATTACTTTTTATCGCTTTTCTGTGGTAGACGTAGGGACGTAGACGCGCTTAGCTTAAAAAAAGATTAATTTCGGTGTGTTTTGATATTAAATAAACAAAAATCTGAATCAATAAACAAACTGTGCATTAGAACAAAAATAATCTATATGTTAACTAATTGAGTTTCTTAAAATAGTGACTAGGAAAATCTATAAACAATATGCAAGCCCACAGCAAGAAGAGAGTTTGCTATTACTACGACAGTAAGTTTTGTGTTATTTTCTGCTTATTTCATTAAATAAATAAAAAAATTGTTGATGAAATCGATGTAATATGAACTAATTTCAATGTTTTGATGATTTTTTAATACATTTTCTGCCAAAAAAACGCCTACAATCGTTCAACAAATAAATTTATCCAAATATATTGTTTTAAGTCGACTGTCCGCGTGCTGGATACACTTTTTCCACCGCCATTGATGTGTTGACGTGACGTAGTTTTCCCGCATTTTCTCAGTTTTCTTACGGTAGATGCGTGCATCGAGGCGGACAGTCGACTTAAAATATGAAAAAAAGAAAAAAAACTAATTTGTATTTATGTTTGCTTGCCTTGCAGGTGACATCGGCAACTATTACTATGGCCAGGGACATCCGATGAAGCCACACCGCATACGTATGACACACAATCTGCTCCTGAACTATGGACTCTACCGAAAGATGGAAATTTACGTAAGAAATTTTTTTATTTATAGTTTTTTGAGGACCTGTTCGTTGAACTCTAGTAATTCGTGGAATCCTATTCTGTATTTCTTGAAAAGTTCAAGGATTTTCCTTAGTTTCTTGACCTCAGCTTCATCTTTCCATTTTATTTTCCAGAGACCCCACAAGGCAACCGCTGAGGAGATGACTAAATTCCACTCCGACGAGTATGTACGTTTCCTGCGTTCGATCCGCCCCGACAACATGACCGAGTACAACAAACAGATGCAGCGTTTCAACGTCGGCGAAGATTGTCCCGTCTTCGATGGTCTCTACGAATTCTGCCAGCTCTCTGCTGGTGGCTCTGTAGCAGCAGCCGTCAAGCTGAACAAGCAAGCGTCCGAAATCTGCATCAATTGGGGTGGTGGTTTGCATCATGCCAAGAAATCCGAAGCTTCCGGCTTTTGTTATGTGAATGATATCGTCTTGGGTATTCTGGAGTTGTTGAAGTATCACCAGCGTGTGTTGTACATCGACATCGATGTCCATCACGGAGACGGAGTAGAGGAGGCATTCTACACCACCGATCGTGTGATGACAGTCAGCTTCCACAAATACGGCGAGTATTTCCCCGGCACGGGTGACCTGCGGGACATTGGAGCTGGCAAGGGCAAGTACTATGCCGTGAACATCCCCCTGCGCGATGGTATGGACGATGACGCATACGACTCGATATTTGTCCCAATCATATCCAAGGTAATGGAGACTTTCCAGCCGGCAGCAGTCGTGTTACAGTGCGGAGCTGATTCGCTGACAGGCGATCGTTTGGGGTGCTTCAATCTCACCGTCAAGGGTCACGGGAAGTGCGTGGAGTTCGTGAAGAAGTACAATTTGCCATTCCTGATGGTCGGAGGTGGTGGCTACACCATTCGCAATGTTTCTCGCTGCTGGACGTACGAGACGTCGGTAGCGCTGGGAGTAGAAATCGCCAACGAACTGCCGTACAATGATTACTTTGAGTATTTCGGTCCTGACTTTAAGTTGCACATCAGTCCCAGCAACATGACTAACCAGAATACCAATGAATACCTCGAGAAAATCAAGAATAGGTGGGTTGGTTGTTTATTTTTTGAAATCCTCACCTGATTGTGAGTTTTTGTTTTTAGGTTATTTGAGAATTTAAGAATGCTGCCGCATGCTCCTGGAGTCCAGATTCAAACTATACCCGAAGATGCAATAAATGAGGATTCCGAGGATGAGGACAAGATTGACAAAGACGAAAGACTGCCGCAGAGTGACAAGGATAAGCGAATCGTTCCCGACAATGAGTTCTCAGACTCCGAGGATGAAGGCGAAGGTGGTCGGCGGGACCAGCGCTCGTTCAAGGGTCAACGGAAACGACCGCGATTGGACAAAGAACAGAAAACAGACAATTCAGAGATGAAAGACGACAAAGAGAGTAAAAGTTAGTTGGATTGTTGATTTATAAAAAGAGAGATGCAGTTTACTCTTTTTTTTTATTCTAGTGGACACAACTGAAAGTGAGGAACCTCTCAAGCCAGAGGAAACAAAAAAGGATTCTAATATTTAAAAGAGACAAACTACGGAGTAATATTTTGTTTAAAGCTTGTAGTAAGTCCGTTTTATGTGTAAGATAAGTATTTTATTTTGTGAAGCAAGATCCCAGCTCAGCACGTTAAGGAAACCATTTTATTGGAAATAATCTCGTGTAGTTTTAATTTATATATAAAATAAATGAAATACAAGAGACAAACGTTTACAACATCAGATTTTATGGTTTTTGTATTTTATTATATTCATAGAGATGCCTTAACCAAGCAAATTAACGTAATCATATTTGTTGTTTTGATACCAATGAGAATGCTTAAGTTGTTTGGGCAAATGGTTGATCCACATGGACACAAAAACCCACTGTTTTACAATTGGATCTGGACTATTTCTTGCGATGACACCTATTTGACTCTTGCGAGGTATTTAGCCCTGTCATAGAGCCATATCATAGCTTATTTTTGTTTTATATTAAAATATTTTCCATAATAATTAAATAAATTTAATTCATAAAGTAGAATAGCCAAGAAAATGTTCTTAATTTTTGATTAATGTTAAAAATGAAAGATCATGTTATGTTGTAAGAGATAGTTGTCCCTTTCTTAATTTTTGCTCCGCTAGACAGACAAATAAAAGTAGAACAAAGAAAATCGAGAAAAAGGAGTCGCTCCCATTCTTATGACTCAATTTTGGGACATGACACATTACGGCTACCATATTGGCAGCTTGATGCTGGTGATAGGTACCAAAGGTCGAGTTCATAAATGTAACTGCAGCATCACTGCTAAATTCCCGTTCCATCTCTTCAGGCAAATACCGTGCATTGGAAAGTTTTTTTTACTTGCGATTATAGGTACTATAATGCAAGTTATGGATTCGTGCAAAAAAAAAACAATCAAACATGACATTACGATGATAGAGAAGTCGAAAAAAGTGGGTCCGGAAATTCCGTTCGTCTGTCTGTCGATCTGTTCGTACCTCTACAACCTAAACGGATGGGCCGATTTGCTTCAAACTTGGTATTTAGTATGTATTTGGTAGTAACTCGGGGGTGTTTTTCATTTTTTTCTCTAAGTTGAAAAGACAACGGTACCTGTCATACAATTTTGAACAAAAAGTTAGATTTTCTCGAAATCGGCTCTAACGATTTTGATAAAACTTTCAGGGTGCTATTTTTTTTACAATAATACATCTTTAAGTTAGAATACATTTTTCGAAATTTGTCCAATAACAGTACATCTCATATAACCGGTTTTTTCAAATTGCAACTAGTTATTATCCCGATTTCAATAAAATTTTGCACACAGAAATTTATAATTCAATTAATATTGCATTTCAAAATTTTCAAAAACATTTTTTTAGATTTTTTAAAATAATTTTCCCAGACAAAAATTTTAAAAAAGTTTTTCAAAAAACAACTTTTTAAAAAAACTGGTCGAACGATTTTCAATATTTTTTTTCCTCGATAGACGTTTAGTTTTCAAATTTTATTGCATACTTAGTTTTTCCGAGAAAACTTTTAAACTAATTAAAAAAATGAAAGAATTTTCTAAAAAAAATATTTTTTTATTTTAATAGACGTGTGGTTTTCAATCTGGCAATACTCGGAGTTGGTCTTTTTGACAGTTGTCACTTGATTTATGCTCAGTTTGGTTTGCCATTTCATAATGAATAGACTTACTCCTGAACAAGTTTGCAAATTTTGCAAATTTATTACCAAGATAATGGTTCGTTTCGGTAGAGCAGAGTATCGAAGAAGACCCGAATAAGTCCATCCGCCATCGCGCGCAACAGATTGGAGATGTGCCCATCCACTTTAGGAAGATTTTTCGGAAGGATCTTGGTTTGTAGGCTCACAAAATTCAACTCGTGCAAAAATTGAAGCCGAACGACCATCAATCGCGTCACACGTTCGGTGAATGGGCCCAAAATGAGATGGCCACTCACACTCATCCCGATTTTCATAAAATTGGGCCTCGGCTGAATTTATTCGAGCCAGCTGCGATGCCCACTTCCTCGAAATCATTTTTAAAATATAATGCAAACCCTTATCTTTATAATCAAGCTAAATTCTTGGCCATAACATTAAACTATATGCGTTTTATTTCTTCTTGAAAACCACACGTCTAAAAAAACACTATATACATACATATGCAGCCACTAAACAATTATCTAACATTATCGTGCGACCCGTGCATTTTTTTGAATTTTATTCGACGATGTGAACGCACATATGAGCAAGTACGTGCGATCCAGTTGTGTAATTTATTATATATGGACTGCTAGTCTAATGTCAGCTTCATACAACAATTGTCAAACAAATGTCGCCAACATTGAGAATACGATGATAGCTCTCCTGAACCCACTTCAGGAAAACAAAAATAACTACTTAAAATGTTGACGTAGAAGCTCGCGACATCTGTTTTTAAAAATTCAAAAAGCCGCATTTACCGGTAAAACATAACTGACACTTTTGAATTCCATCCATAGAAGTGTGCGACATCTTTGATATTTTGCCTCTTGTTTTTTTAAATCGTGGACAGGTTTAATTTTTTTCCCGCTAGTGTACTCAGGAGGGCTAGTGTCGCCAAAAATAACTGAAACTAAAATGGAACCAACTTGAGGTAGGCAACTAGCAGTCCAAATATAATACGTCCATGACACTGCCTATAGTACTAGCTTTGTTTGATGAGCCCTGAAGTCACCCTGAGTCGCCACAACTCGTTTTTTGAAATACCTCAACTCGCCCTCAAGAGAAAATTCTCTGTTTTTTTTTTTAACCTGGGGTCGCCATGAAGTCACCCTGATGTCGATCTTGGTATTTTGCCAGGGCGAGTTGAAGTAACGATCAGCTGTTGTTTACTGCCATTAGCTGTCAATTTGTGATTTGTGTTGATTTGCGGCAGGTAAGTTGTTAATTCGTATTTGCAAATACAAAATTATCGCAAATGTGAATTTAATTCATTGTTTTTAATTTAATTTAATACAAATTTAATTAAATAAAATATTCAAGTGTGACTATTGTTTTTTTTATAATCATTTCAATTTACATTCTTAATTTGGCACGGGGGAAACTGGTTGAGAGTAGCGTGCGAAACGTCATTTCCCTTTTGTGTTTTTTGAGATTAAAAAAAAAAACAGTTTTTTTTGACAACTCTTGAAGTTGTCAAGAAAACCTCCGGCCACCCTGGGTAAAGTTTAACGAACAAAGCTACTATCATGAAGCATCATTTTTACTAGCAATTATAGGGACTATAAGGCAAGTTTAGGATTCGCGAATATAAAAAAAATTGAGATAACAATCAAACATGACATTACAATCATAGAGAAGTAAAAAAAAGTGATCGACAAAAAAATGTCTGTCTGTCTGTCAGTATGTACTTATAATGAGCTGCAGCCTAAACAGCTTAAGCGATAATTTCAAATTTGATGAGTGTGCTTATTTTGGCATTCCCCAAAGGGGAAATTGAAATTTTATTTTTAGGCCCAAAAATAACGGTTTTTAGTTTTAGGAAAAGCTTATTTTTCTCGAAAACGGCTCCGACGATTTGATGAATATTTTTGATAATTTTTTTTTGTTGGTATTGGCTATCATTTGATTAGAACCAAATTTACGGGAAAAGTCTATTAACGGTACCTTTCATATAACGGTTTATGTAATTTTGGGTTTCCAGATAACGGCTCTTTGAATTTCGGTCAAATTTTATATTTGAGAAGACCTAGGTAGCTTAATTAATTCTGCATATCAACATTTTTAATAATAATAAAAAAAAAAATTTACATACAAAAACTAAAAAAAAAAAAAATTTCAAAAAAATAAAAATAAAAAATAGGATTTTATTAAAACCGGTTCTACAATATTCGAAATAATTTTTTCATACTTTTCTTTGTTATTTAAGACGTTTGATGGCGTACTTCATTTTTACTTAAAACCGTTAAGAATTGTGGTTGTGATACTTTTTATAAGTTCAAACTGTTATTTTCAACGTAAATGTTACTTGTTTCTTTCAAAGATCTTGCTTTCCAATTAATCAGGCACATAAGAGCAAGTACGTGCGACCCAGTCGTGCCCATTTATTAATTGCGAATCAAGTCGCGATGAGTGGTGCTTAAATCACCAATTGGTGTGATGATGAGCCATTTCTTCACTGCATGTTGAACTCAACTTGAGGATTTTTATTCTCAAATTGTGATTTTGTTTTTCTTCAGTCAAAGTTGACAGTTTCAGCTTTCGAGTTAATCAACTTCCGATTTTTCTGAACTTCCGAAAAAAGTAGAAGTTGAAGAGTTTTTGTTTTATTTTCATGTCTCATTATTTTATCGTTTTTTTGTTTTTATTAAAAAATGTCACTCGAAGTAGCCAGCTGCATTCCTCTCCTTAAAAGTTTCTCCCGTAATACTCGTCACGCAATGCTTATGACGTACCGTGAAATATAGGGATTCTTTTTTTAGCCGAACAACACGAATTTGGAACTGTTTACCCGGCGAGATTTTACCTTGCCATTTTGATCTGCAAGCATTCAAAACCAATATTAATCCACACCTCCAATCTTTCCCCTCCTTATCTTCCTAATGGCCGCACACTGCGTTCTACATTAAAAGGGAAACAAAAAGTCCCTTGTGCGCTCGTCAATTATAAAAAAACATGAATGTAGCATTTAAATTTAAAACAAGATAGTGTTCTTCTTCTATGGAATTGGAGTATACCGCTGCTAATTATTCATTTTTTTGTGATGATTTTTTTTCCAATATCTTGAATACAAAATTTACAATACAATACAATGATTGAGATTGTTGATCTGGCACGTCAGTCAAAGTTCGTTAAGAATTCAAATCAAAATTCAAAATTCAAACATTTTTTATTTGTGTTGGTGGTGTTTAAAAAAAAACTTAAAATGGATTTACAATGATTAAAAACACGATCTTATGCAACGATAATACAAATAAAATTATTTTCGATGGAAAATCTGTATTTAATTAAGTACTCATTGCGAGAAGTACGTAGATTTTTTTTACTTGCGATTATAGGTACTATAAGGCAAGTTTTGGATTCGTGCAAAAAATTTCTAATAATCAAACATGACATTGCGATGATAGAAAAGTTAAAAAAGTGTATTTCTGTCTGTCTGTTCGCACCTGTACAGCTTAAACGGAAGGGCCGATTCGCTTCAAACTTGGTATTTAGTATTTCTTTGGTAGTATTTCGGGGGGTGTTTTTCATTTTTGCTCTAAGTTTGAAAAGTTTGATTTTCTCGAAAACGGCTCTAACGATTTTGATAAAACTTTCAGAGTGCTATTTTTTTTACAACAATACGTCTTTCAGTTAAAATGAATTTTTTGAAACTTGTTCTATAACGCTACCCTCATAGGACCGTTTTTTTTTCTTTGACTTTCTCGAGAACTGGTTAACCGATTATAATCAAATTAGATTTTCAGGAAGATGTAGATAGCTAAACAAATTTGGTATAAAAATATTTTCTAATAACTTATTTTGTATTTTTAATAATTTTTTTAAATATTTTTTTTTTTTGAATAATCGATACTTTGAAAACGGGTATTTGAATTTTTTTTTGAGTTTTGTTTTTAAATGTAAGTATTTTTTGTGTTTAAGTTTGCATTCTTGAATTATTTTTTTTTAATTTTTAAAAAAGTTGTTAAGACTACAAAAAAAATATTATTTTTAATCACATTTTCTAAAGAAATAAAATGGCGTTTGAATTTTTCCGCTGAAAACTATTATACGTACTTTTTTCAAACAATCAAAACTCAGAAAAATCGAATAAAAACTTTGAAATTCCTTTAGTATTTATAAAATTTTATTCGAAGCTGTGAACGCACGTAAGAGCAACTACGTGCGATCCAGTCGTGCAATTTATTTATTCTTTTGGCATTCCCCAGAGGGGAAATTGAAATTTTATTTTTAGGCCTAAAAATAACCATATGCCATATGACCGTTTGGGAAAAGCTTATTTTTCTCGAAAACGGCTCCAACGATTTTAATGAAAAATTTTGAGAATTTTTTTTTTGGTATTGGAAATCATTTGATTAGAACGAAATTTACGGGAAAAGTATATTAACGCTCTTTTGATAAAAGTATTGTATTTTTTATAAGTTCAAACTGTGTTATTTTCGACGTAATTGTTACTTGTTTCTGTCAAAAATCTTGCTTTCCAATGTAATTAGGCACATAAGAGCAAGTACGTGAGACCCAGTCGTGCCCATTTTTTTCATAAACACCACCCCACAATGAAATTCTCTTCCCAAACCTAAAGCTGTTTTTTTAAGAGGTATAAAACTAAATAAATTAAACAAAACAGATAAATTGTATTAATTGCCATGAAATTGACTTAATTGCAGACTATTATTTTTTTTTAATGTTTTTACTTAATTATACTATTTTTTTTATTATTTTACTACCTTTTTGAATGTTCAATTAATAACACTTTCAATGCATTCCACAAAAAAGTTCATTTGAAAAAAAAAAACATCATTTAGTACTTTTTAGTACACACTGACAGCGATTAATCGCAATGAGATCGCGTATCGCATAAAGCGAGTTCAAGAAATTATAAAATGAAAAGTCTCTATGAAAACTGAGATGGTTGAATGTGACACACAAAGACCTATGATCGTTAATGTCTTGTATGCCAATATATTACACTGAATAGTAAAAAAATTCTTTTTACACTGCCCGTCAACGCATTTTGGACAACACTGACCTACTACCATCATTAAGAACGTCACTGTCTTCACTGCAGAGTAGTTGATGCAGTGAACGAGTGAACTTTGATAGTTTACGGTGCAGTGACAGAGGTTTTTGTGCGATGTTACACGTCAAAGAGTCGTTGATCCTTCTCGTGGAGTCTTTTCGTCGACTACTTCATTCACCATTTGGGTGTGCGGACATTTTTTTTTTGGAATCCCGGAACGCAAGACCTCTCAAAACTTGCGTAGTTGGCCTTAGATTACAAAAATAATTTTAAAAATAAAATGAAAATATATCTTAAGGGCGCTACCGGCCTTCAAAATTTGGAAAAAACTGATATTTTTATGGTGATTTTTAGCTAATAATCTAATAATTTACTTAATTTTGGCTCCTGAACAACTTTATATTGTAAAAAATATGCACTTTTTGAGTTTTTTAGATGTAGAACAAATTTGACGTTTCAGTTTGCATGCAGCAACACGTTTCCAGCAGCTTCAAACTTATGTATAAGGTTTCAACCTGAAAATACCTCCAATACATTTTTTTTGGGCATATCGCCATTGTCATCATTTTTTTCTTTGACCCTAAGACCACTGCTTGGTAAATTTAATGTAATTTGAATTAAATTTTCTATACCTATCCGATTTTCAAGAAAATGTTGTTATGCAAATTGATAAAACAGGGCAAAGTTTTGAAGCTTACCTAGACAACTGAGTTCATTCATAGATCCCGAATAGGGATTAATTTTTATTAATAATATTGGGTTTCTTTTCTTACCTGCGTATTCTATTTGAAAAATACAAAGCCCAATCTGATAATTAAGTCGGATTTAAAACTTAAGTATTTGAAAAGTGGGCGTTTTGTGGACAAATGATTTGATGCTGTTTTGGCTGATGTCGGCATGGTTTTTACCCAAGATTTAACTGTAATAATTGACAAAAACAAGATCCACAGAGGCGTATCTAAATTACGTCCAGAAGCCTTAAAAGAAATTGGAGGTATTGCTATAAAAAGCATTTACTTTGATGGACGAAAAGACAAGACCCTGATAAATGAAAAAAATAGTAGCGCGTTATCATCGCAAAGAAGTTTTTGAAGAGCACATTTCAATTTTGGCAGAACCTGGATCAATTTATTTGGGACACACATCGCCAAGTCGTGGCACCGCAAATGGAATTTTTATTTCGATCACAACCTAATTAGAGGGTCAAGGTTGGAATTTAGATGAAGTGATTTGCATTGGATGCAACGGAACTGCAACTAACACTGGTTGGAAGGGGGGCGTGATCCAACATATAGGGGAGTGTTCGAAGAGACCGCTACAATGGTGAATTTGTATGCTTCATGCCAATGAGTTATCTCTTCGTCATTTATTCTTGACGTTTGATGGTTGCACATCGGGTCCTAGAGAATATTCCGGACCTATTGGACAACAATTAGCTGGTTGCGAAGATAAAACCACAGTGAGCTTTTTTGCGGTGGCTGCTAATATGCCTGACTTGCCGAAAAATGTGGTTGATGAACTAAGTACGGAACAAAAATATCTTTATCAGATATGTCAAGCGGTATCAACTGGTTTCTGTTCTCCTGAGCTGGCAAACCGCCAACCTTGAAAAATGGCTCACTGGAGATGGCTAACTTCTGCTAATCGTATTCTCAGACTTTATGTTAGTACTCTCAATCCATCAGAAAATTTACAATTGTTTGTGAACTACGTCGTTAAAGTATATGCTCCAATTTGGTTCCAAATCAAGCAAAAGACGTCTTTTAAGGATGGAGCCAAACATATTTCCAACTAATAATGTACTCCCGATATTATCCCGAAAATTTGAGATCTGTTGTGGATTCTGTAATAGAATGAAATGCTTTTTAGGCGCACCCAGAAAACGTTCTTATCAGTATGTTGTTTGATGAAAGAGACCACATTCGGGAGCTGGTATTGCGGAGAATAAAAAAAGCTAGAGAAGCTGAAAGTATCACTAAACGCTGAATATATAAACCACCAATAATTAACTTCTCTGCTAGAGATTATATGAAAATTATTTTTTGGCACGAGAGTCAGGTTACATCATCTCCGGTTCTTCGACATATGTCTGATGAAGAACCTTGACGAAACGGATCAATCCGTCGCATATAGTTCAACTCTTACTATAATGATTTGAAACAAATAGAAACTATTGTCAAAACCGAAAGTAACGTTCTGTTCTTTCCCATCTGTCAAATACTTTACCCATAATTTTATTCATTAAAAACACCATCAGATCAGAAATCATCTGTCAATTCGTAAAGTCTAAAGTGCGGTCGTGAACGTAGCTTAAGACCCAACCATAATTGAAAAATTGGAATGTACGTTACCGTACGAAACAGTGAGAATACATGAGATTTATACAACCTACCCGAAATGGCTTTGATAAAGTTTCGTTCAGTTTTATCTGACAAATGCTTGAATCTTCTTAAGGCTATTATGGTCAACTGATGTATTTTACAGAGCGGAAAAAAACTTTTCGTTCGGTTTTGACACTAACATATTGAAACTTAACGAAACGGAGCAACCCGTTTGAGGCGGCAAGATGTGGATTACAAAAAAACAAGATATGGATATTAAATGACATCACGTTGGAGTCCAGGCGCACTGGAAAATCCCCTCTCTCTGTAGGTCGACTAAACAGATTCTGGGGAGAGCCTTCATGAAAAGTTCATATTAACCATGACAGGAACAACATGATCTAGATCAAATATTTCCGGTGCGGAGAGCAAGCGCAAAAGTGCACTCAGCGAAAACAAAAAGCCGTGAAGATGTCAATAAAGAACTTCGCGAAAGGCCTGACAAAAGGGTTGAAAAAAAAGTTATTCATTTTCGCGGAAAAGTCTTCAATCATCGTAATGTCATGTCTGATACTCATTTGGATTTTTTGGCCTTAAGTATATACTTAGATATACAACATATATATACATATGTATACGTATTATCATATAAATATAAAACACTTACCTACCAGGTTAGATTTACAGTGATGAGATTACTAATAATAAACCAAGGCCGTAGCTTAAAAAAATTAACTTACTTCTTTAAGCCCTTCACATAAATTCTGAAAGAAGGTTAGTCGCTCTATTTATTAATTTTTAAAAACCTGGAGTCATTAGTTGACAGATGACAACAAATTAATATACAATGTTTCCATTACGTGCACCTACTCTTTCATACTTACGTGTAAACGTTAGGTAGTTATTACTTTTTCCTGTTATCTGCACCATGATTAATATGACAAACCTTAAAACAAAAGTCGACTCAAAACCCTGATATATACAAATTTGAGGGTAATAAGTACCCTCCCACAGTTTTTCTAGGTCCGGCCTTGTACTGTTTCTTATTTGCAACTTATTGAAGCATTAGCTTCTTGCAGCATTCATTCTGTATGCAGTGAATCCCAGTCTCCGCTATGCAACCATTACATTATATAGAAAGGGAAGTCCTTAACGTCAGGAATTCAGATGCCACGTCTTCTTCCCCTTCAATGCACTTCCGCTTCCCGTTTGCTTGTTTATGCCGGCTAGCTGTAGCTGCCTGTCTTATTGCTATTGGTGTCTGTCTGTCTGTCTACACTATGCGGAGCACTGATTTTAGCCAACAATCAATTTCCAAACCAACTCCAAGGGGATGATGTTAATTGGAAATTTTTATTGAAAGATATTGATTGAGGAAGGGAGCACAAGGTCTGAAGCATCTCTGCAAACATCCTTTGCCGTTGTTATCAGCGACGACGACGCTGCATTGTTAAAGATCAACAGAATCCTTAAAGTTTCCATCTCCTTTGGAATGCAGTTTGTTAGTTGGGGGAGCGACGGACGACGACAAGGAAGATGACGACACCAACGACGACGGTGCTAATTAAAAACTGTTTTATTGTTATTATTATATTTATAAACATTTATTAGAAGAGCTTGGAGGGAGGAGGATGCTGATGGAGTACTCTTTAATGAACCGAAGCAGGACGACTTCTTGCAGCAAAACCATTTATGAAATTCCTCAGAGTCTGGATATGTGTTGTTTTCTGGAGTAAGGACTAAGGACATGGAGTTCACATCAGGTATCCGGGTTCCAGGAGAGCACACTGCCACTCCTTGTGCATTTTATGAGAAGCAACCACACAACGTGGCATTGAGCAAAGTCCCAATAAACCTTCGGAGGAGGAGAAGCTTAAGAGTATCTTATAGTCACGTTATGGTACCATGAAGACCATGCAGATACGTTTGGCAACATAAAAGCACTACACGGAACGCTGATTGTAAAGCATTCCCAAATAAACACCCCCAACCCGCATTGCGAATGCATCACCTGAAACAGCTTCACAAAGGTGGAAAAGATGCAGCCAGTGAGCGTGATGGTGAATGAGCGAATAAAGATTTTTATCGGTGACAGTTTAACGTCGGGTCTCTGAGCTTAACAACTTTGCCGTAAGCTTATATGCGCGCTCGTATTCTCGAGATCTAATTATGTTGCTTTATACAGATGAGTGAGTTTTATGAGGCTGGGCGGGAGCGGAGGGCATGCGAATTCATTATCCTCAAAGAATATATTTATTTTTTGAACTGGGAATTATAGTCAGCAACGGAACTAATAATATTTCGAGGGGATAATTACAAAATTATTATTTTTCTTAAGTTTAATTGTGTTTTTGGAAGTATTAGTTCCAGAAATCGTACTGTACTTACGTTAAGGCAGGTCCAGAATTACATCCAATTAAATCCAATAATAAAACATATTTTATAGACATTTAAAAAAATTATTATTTTATTAAACACTTTAAAAGGAATCAAATGGCTTATCTACAGGTATATAACAATCGAGAACTAAATAAAAACTACAAATATAGTTAACAAGAGACTTCAATACAGGACAGGACGCATTACATTCATTTTTTCTTTTATCGCAATTTAATCTAAAGAAAGAACCGATTCAACGCTGGTCCGGTTCCTGGGCGCCAATCGTGGTCCACCTAGGTAACTTATCGGGTTGGAAAACTGTCGATGGGTTTCGTTGATAAAAGCTGGAGTTGGACCTGCTTTGGGATATTGCTTTAAAGCAAATGGTGCTATCACTACATTGGATATCTCAACATTGGCCGGCCCATCAGGTATTTGGACATGAGCTTCACTTGGCGGACTCATGGAGCCATCTACTGTCGATAGATCTTCGGATGATGCTGCAAACAAGGGAGCGGTTCGCTCCGATGATGATGGTGGAATCTTGAAATGGCTGACGGGAGGCTTTGGATTCAGGCGTTTGGTATCCAGGGCGATATCTTCCTGAGATAGCACAAGGATAAGTTTGCTATATGCTTTTTTGTTTGTGAGTGTGATTTTTTAAGATAGCTTTTCAAAATAATGATTGAAGGACAAAACAAAAAAAGAAAAGAAGAAGAAGAAAAAAAGATGAAAGGATGAGCATTTATAAAATTGAACTTATGTAACACAAATAAAACGAAGCGGATTGTAAGGGCAGAACTATAATGGACGGACTAAAGCGAGAGGAGCTGTCGTAACTTGGCGAGAATAAAAGATTCAAACATTTTTCCTATAATAGCGGATTGCTCTGTTTCGTCAAATTTCACGTAGGTTTTTTAAAGTTCAAAACTCCGCTCGCGAAAGCTTTGTACGGGCAAAAATTTGACAGCTGACTTCTTATTCGGAGTTGGTATTGAAGAAAATTTGACAGATATTTTCGTGACCTTCCGTCCATCGTAACGTGTTCTTTTGACAGATCGGAAAGAAATGTTCTGACACGGGCTTCCATTTGCTTCCATCCATTATAGTTAGCCCACTTGAGCTTATTATAAGTACTCAAAAAATGATAAGTTACAAACCATATACTAGGACGAATCCAAGCGATGACATACATATATCAGCAGCAGTCTGGAACTAAAGCTTCTTAAGCTAAGCGTCAAGGATAAAAAAAACAGAATAATGCAAACAACTTAAGATACTAGAGCATTTATACAACTTTTTTTTATTTATTGTGGTTCCAACCCTAGAGTCTATTAGCAACGGCTCATTCGTATAGCTCAAGCTCATCACCATCTCGTCTTTAAACTTAACATCGTGTTTGTTTGGAAAACATTTTGTAAATATCTTTTTTGATGTACATATGTAAATTCTCCAAAAAATATTGTTTTTATTAAATTAATAACTTTTTCTTAAAATAAATCATAAATATAAAGGTTTTCCCTTGTCTTTCTTGATACCTTCTGGTTATGAAAGCTCAACTATAGTAATCATGACCAAACATGGCCTACTGTCAAAACTACACGAACTGTTTCGACATGCTTCGAAAAATCAATAACTTCAATATTAAAACTGCTACTATTTACTGTACAATTCCATAGCTAGACTCAGAATTATGCTTAAACGAATCTTATCGAAACGAATCTTATCGAAAGACGTAATGTGTCCAATATAGCCAAACCCATATTATTGTGTATTTTGAGTCAATAAAGGCTGAACTATAATGGACGAAATGGTGCCGACGGGCCTCTCCATATCTGAGCGAGAGTAAGAAGTTCATATCTTGCGCACACAATAGGGGAATGCTGCATTTCGTCAAGTTTCGATAAGTTTTGCTTACGCACGGAACTGTGGTCACAAACTTATTTTACTGACAAAAAATTGACAGCTGGCTTCTGACGGTGTTTGAAGAAATTTTGACAGACACTTCCGTGCTCTTAAGTGGTGTCCATACCGCAGAAGACCAACTTGCGTCGAGAAATATTGATCAATTTCGCTGCTCTACTCTATCAGTATTTCTTCAAAGAAAGAGAAATCATACCTGAATTGTGGTATGGTTTCAGAGCACGACACTGCACCAGCACCATCATTCCGCGACGAAAGTTTTCGATACAGTTTCGACAGGACTTTTATTCGAACTGTCATATGTAGGACAACCTGAACACTTGGCAAGAAAAATTAAAAAAAATTCTAATCTATGTATTTTTTATGTAGCTTGTACATAAAAAATGTATATAGGCTAGAAAGAAATATTTGTTAAGAAAGAAGATCTCCGATGCAGTACCATAAGGTTCCAAGTAAGGCCCCATACTTTTCAACATATACTTATACAGCTGATGAGACCACCAACATCCCAGGGATAAAAACGAAGTTGTATGTCGATGACTCAATAATATACGTAATACCCATTTTCCCGGAAATCGCGGCCAGGAGAATAGAATATGAGAAACTTGTGGAACTATTAATAGTCCAGTCAAAATAGACATTTGACTTAGCCAAAATTGTTCGAGTGTGGAGGGTCGCATACCTGCCTATTTTTGAAGCAAGTAAACGAAATAACTCAGTATATACTGTTAGTTTTGAAAATTCCTTTGCATTGAGCAGACGTGCTTATTGGTAATATTTTCGATTTAATTTGTGCTGTTAAATAATTTTAACAAAATGTCAGAAGTTTGTTTCATTTGTGATAAACCTTTGAAAGAAAGTGAAGTTGTTGTTGTTGATCGGGGAATGAAGACTTTGATTGATGCAAGTGTTGAAAGAAATGATATTTTTTTTGAATACTTGAAAGACAAGCAATCTGTGACAGTCCACGTGCAGTGTCGTAAAATGTACACTCGAAGGAATAGTATTGTTGCAGCTAAAAGACAGCGCGAGACGGAACAAGGTAGTACATCCACGATAAGTCCACCTCATACTAGAGCACGAGTAAGTGAGTCAGATTTCAACTTTAAAAGATATTATTTATTTTGCGGCGGTGAAGCAAATGAAGAAGCTGAAAAGAAGAAAGCTCAGAATGTTCATCGTAAAATATATAATGTAGCTCGGACTCGTTCTGATGTCGTAGCAAAAGCTGCATTGAGTATGAATTTGACTTAGTTGCTGCTGAAGCTAAGTACCACAATAACTGTTATAATATATTTCTGAGGCTTACTATGGGATATAGAGTTGGTCGTACCGAAGATGATTCAGTGAACTTGGTGATGAAGGAAATATTTCAATACATTGAAAATAATGATGATTGTCAATTTTCATTGCAAGAATTAAAAGACATTGGCAGAAATCCGACTATAGATAATAAAACAATTAAAAGAAGATTAAATTTAAAGTATGGTGATAAAATTATTATAACTGAGAAAAAATGGACTTTAACAATTATCTGTTTTATTGACAATCAGTATGATATTCTTAATAAAGCTTGGTATGCAAATAAAAAACAAAATACAAACGAAGAACGATTCAGAATAGTGAAAGCTGCCGCACAGTTATTAGAGAGGATATTCAATCTGTAGTGATTGGTAATGATAATTATCCCCCGCCGAGTCAAATGTTTGAAAATATTGACAGCAATATTCCGGAGTCCTTGACTTATTTTTGGAGCAAGTAATTTTAAAAAATTGAGGATTTAAATTCGATCATTTGAAATTAATATGTATAACTATTAGCCACTGTATAATGACTGCTGTTCGGGCTAGGTTTTTCAAATTAAGATTGCAATTGGGTTTATCAGTTTTTTTTCATCGACGATTTGGATCGAAACGTCTTATACAAATTTTTTCGTCTTTCGGATTATGTGCATCATAATTAATTAATGCAACTATAATGTATGAGGCAGCAGCAGTTCTGCATATTCCACCGCATATTTTGCCACCAGAAACTGGCACATTCATTCAGTATGTTGCAGACAATGCTGATATAAATGTACATACTTTGGACGGTCATAATACGCTTCACATCATGGGGATCATTAAAATTACTCCAAAAAGATTAGTTACAGCAGAAGAACCTATATTACGAACAAACATACTTCCTTCAGCGCAACATTTTGCAGAAAAAGCTCATGTGCCAATACAAATCTATCAAACAGCTGGTGTAGTAGGATATAGTAAAATAGCTTTGCAGGACTTTGATTATGAAGGTAATACAACGACATCTTTACTTAAAAAAAGTAGATATGTTATGGTTATATGGGAAATGGAAAAATTTATTATTGCCTGGTTGGAATGGTTATATTGAACATTTAACGAATAATATTATAAATTTTTGGAATCTCGAATTTTATTTTTACCATTTATTCATCAACCAGCGAGCAACTACAATACCATATACACAACTTTACTGTGTGCTTTAGAAGATGCAAAACGTTATGGCCACGATTATTGTATCATTACTTTTGATCAACCTTTGTATGCAAAAGCTCGAGAAATCGTATTCGCAGCGCCTGAAGGATCTGAATTATCGGAGATCATAGTAAGACTTGGAGGTTTTCATTTACTTATGTCTTTTTTTGGAGTAATTGGTTATATTATGCAGGAAGTGGTATAAAATAAGTACTTTCTCTAATTTATGTACCTAACTCATTAGAAAAATGGTCATGCTTACGCGAGAGCTGTTCGAGCTCATACGTTGCTTCATCTTACTTTAGCAACAGTAATATCCAAAGAACTTGTTCTCAATAGTGAGATGGATGAAAACCTTACAAGTACAATTGAACTTGTAACAAACAAAACTATTTCCTATAATGATATTGAAGAAGGCAATGAAATAGCTGAAGCATTACTTTATCAATTTAATGAAAAACTGCAGGAGCACGGAGAACGAGGACCTACAGCAAAACAATGGATACAATATCGAGCTCATTTGAATTGCGTTAAAGAAATGCTTCCTTATCTTCATGCGTCAGGACATTTTAATTATGCCAAGTCTGCGCATTTATACCTACAAGATATGATGCAATTAAAGAACTTGATGGATCCTAGTGTTTATCAAAGATTTATCGAAGGATTTTTCACTATTAGACGTTCTGCTAAATTAAATTGTGGAACTTCGACGGATATGGTGATTGAACAATCAATGATGAAGTGTATGAAAACAGATGGAGGTGTTGCTCGAGGAAGAAGTACGCAAGAAAGTGTCATTAGTAAATGGGTCTATGGCATGCATACGATGAATACTGTGTGTGAAGGATTGGAAGATCTCGCTAATGTTAGAATGGACACAGCAGACCAGCATGTGGATGCAAGCGATTCTCGTGTAAAGAGAGATATTGAAGATATTAATAAACTTGCGGAGTGGTTCTTATCACATGATCCGTTCCCTGTGATTCCAAAAATAATGTCCATTGCCAGCGGAGTCGTCGGCGATGATAAAATTAATTGTCATAATGCTCATGCAGTTGGACTTGCTTCTATAAGCAAAATGACTGGCCAAATGTTTAATAATATAAAATTCAAACGCGCTGATAGAGTACTTTCTCTTTTAAGTGCAAGTAGCGTCATAAAAGTACATGATGAAAAGGTGCCTATAGACCCTGTATTATTATTTCAACGCATGAGCATTACTAAGACATTTGAAGATGAACTTGAAACATTCTTTCCATATGAATTAGCTCCTTACCCATTATCACTCTTTGATGCAGTGGAAATGCGTAAAACTATGAAGTCAGCTCTTTATAATTGCTTTGAATGTTTAAACTTCAAAATTGATAACACAAATGCTATCTACATCATCGATGGAGGGTATCTATTACACCATGTTGTATGGGATCGAGATGAAACGTTTCATATTATTTTTGAAAAATGAAAAAATATATTCAGTATGTACAAAGACATTTTGGTCATAACAGTACGATTGTATTTGATGGTTATACTAATCATACGAAAAATATTAAAGCTGCAGAACAACGTCGTCGGACTACAAAAACATCTTCATCTGTTGACATCGTTTTTGATCGATCTATGACAGTTTCAAAAAACCAACAACAATTTCTTGCAAATACTCACAATAAGTCTCGCTTTATTTCAATGTTATGTGAAGAATTTACAGCTGCTGGTATTCCAATAAAACAAGCTGATAATGATGCTGATGTCCTTATAATTGAAACAGCAATAGAATAATGGAAAAGTTCAAATACAACTGTCGTTATTGGGGAAGATGTTGATTTGTTGATATTACTGACTGCACTGACTCCAAATGATAAAATTATTTACATTTTGAAAACTGGGAAAGCTCAAGTACAATCAACAATATATTCATCACAAAGTCTGACTGCATATCCGAAATTTCAAGCTCATATTTTATTTTTACATGCAATAACTGACTGTGATACTACATCAGCAATTTTTAAAGGAGGTAAAATAGCAGTATTTAAATGTTCGAAAAACCTAATAATTTAATTGATTGTGCAGATGTATTTACAAAGATTGACTCTTCTCCACACGACATCGTTACAAATGGAATTCGTTTTCTTGTTGCAATGTATGGTGCTCCAAAAGGCAAATATAGATATTTAAAGTTTGTAAAATCTGCATGGAACAATAAAACAGTACAGTTGTCTTGTCTGCCTCCAACATCTGCGTCTGCCTTTCAATCTTTGTATCGTGTGTATTATCAATTTCAAGTGTGGCTAGGCAATGAGCTGAACTCAGAAGGATGGGGTTTGACTACTCCCGCCTGCTCAAAAAAAAAATGCTTAATACTATTTTTTGTAAATGCAAGACGAATTATAGTAAGACTTCAAAAATTGGGATTATTTTGTTCACCAATATGCATCTATTGTCAGGGCCAGACTTGCTCCAATATTGAAACAAATGCAACAGATGAAAATATTTATGATATTTATGAAAAGACAATTGATGCATCCCTTTTCTTAGAACAGCAAGTAGAAATTCTGCAAGAAGAAGAAAATGAAGACGAAGAAATAATTGTCGAAGTAGAATTAGACAATTATCTAATAGAATAACATTTAGAAGAACACAACCTATTCCACTTTCATCATTAGCAATATTACCATTCTTTTAATCAATAGGATACGATCTCATCAAACTCTCGTTATCGTGGATCGTGGATAATTACCTACTGAGAAAACCAATAGGATACGATCTCATCAAACTCTCGTTATCGTGGATCGTGGATTATACCTACTGAGGAAACCACGTTAAGCAAAATGCGCCAAGTACATTACCTCATAGGTGGTGCGGAAATGTGTGCATATTATGTAAAATATGAATTTTTTAATGATTAAAACCGCGATATCTCACGAATGGAAAGTCGTAAGATAAAAAGTGACTGAGCTATTTTTGTAGAGAATTGTATGATCTACAACTTTTGTCTAACCTATTTTCACGATAAAACTTACCATTTTTGAGAAAAATGGAAAAAAACTTTCGATGTAGGATCGAAGGGGATTTTTGACATTTCATTTATAATGATGTATTTAACGTGTCAGCCAATTTTCAGCTCTATGCGAATTTTGGCTAATTTATGACTTATTTTTGTCTATTTTGACTGGACTATAAATCAAACGGCGACTAAAATTAAATAGCAGTAAGAACACCAGTATCATCACACTTTGAAACGTTAGTATCAAGCTTTCAGATAACACAGTGACAAAGACAAGCATAACAACAAACTATCTGGTTGTGAATTTCACCAACAGCTTCGAATTCAACAAGCACGCTTGGCTTAAGAAAGTCCAACCGCTTCTAACTAGGAGAAACGGACTAAGCAGTCGGACTTAGCTTCTGATATATAAGCAACTGATCCATCCCGTTCTGACACACGCCCATTTGGTCCCATTTGGTTTACGATTTCTTCGACGATGAAGAAGATCCAACTTTTGTAAAGAAGGATACTTAGGAGCTGTAGGCTGTACAGGTCTTCACATATATCGAATAAATATGAAAAAAGTTCCAAACAAGAAGTTGCATGATGACGTCAAACTGATTCCAATAAATCAGTTCATGTAACAACCCTCCATGAAGTCTTGAAAGTCCAACAACAACTAGAGCCTAACTATAGCTACATATCGCAAAGTTCTAGCCATCACAAGGAAACTAAAGGGTATTTTTTTAGACGTGTGGTTTTCAATCTGGCAATACTTTTTTAGGAGTTGGTCTTTTTTAAAGCTGTCACTTGATTTATCCTCAGTTTTTTTCAACAGGAATAGACTGAAAACATTCGCCGCGTTAGTGCCGATATACGGCTAAATTCTTGGCCATAACATTAAATTATATGTGTTTAATTTCTTCTTGAAAACAACATGTCTAAAAATACACCCTTTGTAAACAATGCTGAACCCCGTTTAAGATTTCAAAATGGTGTTCACACGTCACATCAACACAAACATTTAACATGTCAAAATTGTCAGTGAGTATGAAAGAGAGAACAATAGGCGTTTTTCTTTATTCACTCATAAAAGGGATGTGAACAGAGTCTGAACATTCTGAGCATACTCTGATAATTCTCTAAACCGAGATTGATCTGAGCGCTTAGATATAATTTTGAAATACGTTCTAGTTCTTGACTGTCACAAATCGACAGTTCTCATATGGCTTGTTCACAGACGGCAATATTATGCATATTGTCTCTTTTTTTGGCATCTATTTTTCGAAGAGTGGTGTCGCCAATGTGCATGGTATAGAGTGAAATAGCCTACAACTCTAAAGTGACGTTAATTTCGTTCAGTATTTTCTCAGAATGCTCAGTCAATTTATTCTGAGCGCATATAACCTTCTCAGAGCACGCTCTGATCATTCTCTGAACGAAAAAAAAACACAACTTCTTTTTTGACAACTCAGACTTTGATCTGAACAAAAAATGAAAAACGCCTAATATGAGGTGCGACCCTCTCAGTCTTCATGTCATCACTCTCTTGTCTGTTTTGTTAGTTGCCACCGCCATTATGTTGTGTTCAGGGAGCAAAAGATATGTTCGATTTGACAACCAAGTAGTTTCCAAAAAGTTTCCTTGACATTTCAGTAAAATCTGCATTTTGAAACCCCAAAACTCAATGGGAATATGCAAAAGTTTCGTTTGAAATGTCAGATTTGGATTGTTATCCAATTTTTTTTCTAACAGATTAAATCAGGACGGCAAACACCTATTGTAGGGACCAAGCAATCTGACAACTTCAGCCGTCTTTCAAACTATAAAAATCTTTAATGTTAACATAAACATTGCAAATTGCAAAACGTGCCAAAAATCCAAATCGCCTAATTCCTGCAATTGTAATTATAAATCTTCTATTTCAACAAACCATATATTTTAAGATAAAATCAATTTCATTTCCAATTCCACATAAATTAGTTACCAAATCTCAAACAGCTTAGCAATTTTTCCACAAACTCACAAATAAATCGTATAATACCTCCACAACCCTGATTTAGTGAGAGATTGCTTTTAATTCCTCAATATATCCCATGCCCATTCCCATAGTCTCCAAAAAACAACCTCAAACGGCCAAAACCAGAACAACAACAGATTTGGTACGTCTTGTGTGATAATTCCCACGTGTTGGATGTATGTAGGTATTCCTTTTATTTACATTCATAAATTCGATTTCGTTTTTACTGCGCCCCTGTGCCGTGATGTCGGTATAATTCCGGTATGTTTCCAATTAAGACTGAGTCCATATTATACACGAAGAGTGTTTGTTTGCATTTTGGTGGCCATAAGCTTTTTCCAAAACCTAACCAACCGAAAGAAGAACCTCCTAGCTCCTGTATAAGCGAGAGCAGTTCTGTACGAAGCCTGGGCAACTTAGAACGGCAACGGCACATAAGTCCTCTGGATAACCACATTTCATACTCTAACGTGTAAATTTATCGTGATTGTACCTTAAGTTGTTTTTATTGCGCTTCTAACATTTAAGTGTATATCATGGTTCATATGGCAAGCGAAATCCTTTCAGCCAAGTGGGTAGTATTACATTACGTTATGTCGTATACATACGTAAGCTCCATGTTGAGGTTTTATGTTCAAAACCAACAACAAACAGTTATGTTGAAGCATTAATACATATCTGGTGTTTTGATTTAATGGAGTGTTTCTGCAGCACGTCATGTAATATTAAATAATGAGATGGACACAAAGTTACCATGGTGAACTCCTGCTTCCGCTCGAAGGACCAAACGAAAAATTCAAACAATTCCCGGCCATCGTGTTTGTCCAACTCTAATTCAAAAGTCTCCAATATCTCCAACCCACCTATTAACCTACATAGAATATCTAGAGAGAGAGTGCAGACTTTGAAAACGTTCGCTCTATAAATATTTAAACTCACGTTACACTTGACAAGAAATGCAAAAAACCAGAAAAAACGAAAAAAAAAATGAAAAATAAAACCTACTTGTCCGTGACGACCATTAAAAACGCACACACAATCATAACCTGCGCCATTCACGCACAAAGGCACAACGGAAATAACGGAAAAACAAACGAAAAACTGTGTTCACAACTTAAAAGCCATTAACTTTTGTGTAAATATGAGTCCTTCGAGTGCCAATCTGTTGAGTGTTGTAACATTAAATGCTGAAATGCTGCTCTGCCTGTTGCGACTTTGAGTGACTGACTAAATTGTGTGTGTGTGTGTGTGTGTGGCGCGCGGTGCGGTGTGGGCTTGAATCATCAGCTCGATGTTTGAAAATTGAAACGTTTGCTTCCTCTAGTGGTGGACTTTTCAGTTTTTACAACTGTGTTTGCATTTGGCGTTGTGGTGGGCGTTTTTCGCAACTTTTGTATATTTATGTAGGTCGAGGGGCGCCATGATTTTTATTATATTCTTTTATAAAATGGGGCAGGAAATGTCAAACTTGAACTTTAAAGAGACACTTGGTGCTTAGCAGAGCATTCTTTTTGATAGGAAAAAAAGAAAATAATGTAGGACGAAGAGGGGGCAGAAAAATGGCAGCATTCCAGGCCTGCAACCCAGCAGCCCAGCCAGCACCTTTGCCTATCTACTCTTGACAATTAGAATAGTGAATGGTTTTACCATTCAGGCAGGATGCTGAATAGGACTGTTAATGGTTGTTGAGTGATTCACGCTAATGCTTTTGCGTATTTGGGTTAACATGCGTTGATATTTACCGATAAAACAACGTACAGTAGGATCAAAAACAAAAAAAGTGGAATATTTTTTTTCGAACATTTTAAAAATAAAAATATTTTTTTTATGCAGTGGTTTAGTTTTTTAAATTATTTTGTTTGCTATAGATCAATATGTTTTGATTTATGTAGTAAGGTATTAAATGTTAAAAAGGTGATTTCCCAATTCAGATACAGGAATCCATTCCAGTGTTGTTCTTACGTAAGCTTAACGATATCCTGCTTCTCCTAACACTATAGTATTTTACAAGAACTCTAACCGTTATAACTATTTTCGAAGTAAAACCCTTGTTTCATAATTTCTTTTATTGAAAATGTCTTTAAAATTCAAAATAAAAAAAAAAAACTTTGCGAAACACCCTTTACATTTTTTACTTGCGATTATAGGGACTATAAGGCAAGTTTAGGATTAGTGAATATTAAAAAAAAATAGATAACAATCAAACATGACAATACGATCATAGAGAAGTCTAAAAAAGTGATCGAGAAAAAATGTCTGTCTGTCTGTCAGTATGTATAACGAGCTGCAGCCTAAACGGCTTAAGCGATTATGTTCAAACTTGGTGTGTGTGATTATTTTGGTATTCCCCAGAGGAGAAATTGAAATTTTATTTTTAGGCCTAAAAATAACGGTACCTGTCATATGACTGTTTAGGCTTATTTTAACTTTTTAGCTTATTTTTCTCGAAAACGGCTCCAACGATTTTGATAAAATTTTTTCAGAATTTTTTGTTGGTATTGGCTATCATTTGATTAGAATCAAATTTCCGGCAAAAGTCTATTTACGGTACCTTTCATATAATTTTGGACTTTCTCGGTAACGGCTCCTTGGATTTCTGTCAAATTGTATATTTGAGAAGATCCAGGTAACTTTATTAATTTTGCATACCAACATTTTTAATAACTTTTTTTTCTAATTAAAATTAATTTTTGAAATTTTTTTTTGATAAATCAATATTTTTAAAACTAATCAAAAAAATTATTTAAAATTTTAAAATCAGATCTATATAAATAAACTTTAAAAAAGTGCTTACATAAATTTCCAAAAAAATTTTTTTTCAAAAAACTAAAAATAAAAAACAGGATTTTATCAAAACCGGTCCTACAATTTTCGAAATACTTTTTGCATAAATTCTTTTTTGTTTAAGACGTAATATGGCGTACTTCATTTTTACTAAAAACCGTTAAGGATTGTGGTTTTGATACTTTCTAGAAGTTCAAATTGTGTTATTTTCAACGTAAATGTTACTTGTTTCTGTCAAAGACCTTGCTCTCCAATGTAATTAGGAACATAAGAGCAAGTACGTGCGACCCAGTCGTGCCCATTTTTTTATTAAAATTTATGTTTGTGAAACCTGGGAATTTTTCTTAAATTATAAAAAAACAGATTTTTTTAAATATTGTCAATTTCGCATCGGAAAAAAGTAATTCGTTCCCACTGTATTGTCGTTCAAGGACATCATATTCACATTGATATGAATATTAACTCAGGATTTTTTTATCGGTTGATCTATTTTTCGATTTTAAATTATTTTTCATATGTCAATTGAGTGGAGAAAAATATTGGCGTCAATATGATTTATCCGATAAAATGAAAAAAAAAATAATGAATACTTTTATTCCAAAGTTGAGGACATTAAATACATTTATATTTCTAAAATTGAGTGGTTTTTATTTTTTGGAGCACAATTTTGTCACTTAAATATTCCGTTTAGGAATAATAAAAAATAAGTGAAAAAACAAAATAAAATTTAACAAGAAAATTTGTTATTTTCAAAAATGTTTTATAAATTTAAAATTTTACATAAAATAAATAATTTTCCCAGTAGTACTACTCCGTAGTGTAGTAGTTAGTGTGTTGGAAAACTATACCAAGGGGTCGGATTCGAATCCTCGGCAGAGGCCCTTTTTTCCAAGACACGCTTTTTTGCGGGGAAATGACAAATCATCCAAGAGAAATTGTTGAGAGTATAAAGGACCTGTCACGCCAATAAAGCTCTTAGTAGAGTAGTAGCCGCAACGGGTTCATTATGATAGTCTGTGGTGGCCGTGTCCTTTAGCTATTACATTGTGGTGTCATTTTTCGTCAGGCCATCTTTCTAGTTGATTCGGAACTCTAAATAGGGGAGACGAGAACATTTCCCGATATTTTACCAGTATTTCACACGCTTTTGTTATTTGTTTTTATTCTATATCCACACCAATTGGCGATTTCAGCGCACCTCATTGCGACTTGATTCGGAACTAAAAAATGATGCTCCATGATAGTACTAACTATATGCAGTCTTTGTATATAAAATCTATATATATATATATATATATATATATATATATATATCTAGAGATTTTTTGTGTAGTCCCTCTATAGAGCTGAGGCAGAACTAATTTCCACAACTTGTGGAATGTAAGCGAATGAAGAGGCATGTTGTACCAAGAGAAAATTATAAGTGAGTATCACATTAAGATGGTGAAGGAGGCGTTTAATTTACTTAGGTTACGGGTGGAAATATGGTATATGAATGCATCCTTGGAACATATTTTGCTGTCACGTTTTGATGTGATGGTAGACAAATAAGGTCGGGGTGGAAAAATGGTATTATTTGCCGATATTACTTGAATACATAGGTATATTAATACATTCTTTGAACATGTATTGAGTAACAGGCCGACTCCACACGATATAATTTCTCTCATAATCTTCAACATGAGATGAAATATCCAATGGAGTCGCGTTGTTTCGGAGTCTGTTGGGATGTTAGACATCTCTCTCCGCGGTTCTATCTTGACATCGATGTCTTGATAACAATTTGACGTTTGTGTTTTTTCTTTCTTTTTTTAGGGTTTATCTCATTATTTTTTGTCTTTCATGCGGGTAGTTGCTCTTTTTGTGCGCTTTACAAATTTAGTTTGCAGTGAAAAAGCCTGAATACAATATTTTTGATAGTTTATGTGTATTAACAAGAGTAAATGAGACAACATCTATATTTTTTTAATGGAATAAATGTTTTAAAATGATAAAATTAACAAATATAAGAAGAAGAATTTCTATCTTTTGACTTTTGTCAGAGAAACAAACACATAAGCCTCTCTTGCTTATGAAATATCAAGACATGAACTGCCCAGCGAAGAAAAAAGAAAATGGTCTGATATTTATGTCAGAGATCTGGTTAGCAATACAGATATCGTGTGGAGTCGGCCTGTAAGGTAAGTAAATCATCGAGATGACGAGTAAAATAACACGTTGCCACTTTTTGAAATTATGGTAGTATTGTACGATAAGGTGTATTTTCGAATATTGTATAATAAGAATACAATTTTGAAACATGTATCGTGAAAGGTAAGGAAATTATAAAGGGACCTTGAGTAAAACAAGACGTTGTCAATTTTTTTTAAAGAATTGGTAGTAAAATAAGGTCCGTAAATGCTTTAGAAATATTTACTTGTAAAGATATTTTTGTCACTTTTAAACCTAAGTTCTTTTAAATTATGTTTCATGGATTATTGTGTTTAATTGTGAAATATAAGGTAAAAATGTAAAAGTTTGTGAAGTGTATGTAAATACATAGTGTTCTTTGATTTAATTGTAAATGAAAAGGTTAAAAAACGATTACATATACTGTTTCTGAAGTTTGAATTAATTCTTTTCTGAAGAAAAATATTAAGATTTTATTAAATTAAAAAATAATTTTAATGCTTGTGACTTCGTTTATAAAGTGTGTGAAAATTGTAAAAAAGAAAATATAAGAAATGTATTTATTGATTTAGTTAATATGTTTAGAAAATAAAAAAATAAAAAAGTAAGTGTTATTACTAGTTCACAATTTAACTAGTAATAACACTTACTTTTTTATTTTTTTATAATTAAGTGTGTGTAGTGTTTTAAAAGGTAAATTGATAAAAAATATATAATATTCATATAAATAATAATGAATAAAAACGCTTTTTTTACAAAATTCTTGGAATAGCACCAGCGTTGCCACGGGGAGCCATTTGGGAAAAAATAGAGCCACCACAGTACCATCAATGGAAACAACGAAATATTCTATCAATTGTATTATGTTTTTACTATGGGAGGGAAGTCTATCAATCGCCATTTAGGAAACAGGGGAAATTTGTAAATTAAGTACTTATTATCAATAATTTAAAAAAAACAAAAATATTTCAAACCCCACATTTTGGAAAAAATATTAATATATTAATATATTGAGCTTTTTATAGGAAATTAGGAAAATATGTACTGAATTTTCTTTCATTATTTATTACCTACTCCTATTGTTTTTTTATCGAACTCTTAACATTAGATGATTCTATAACTAAAAGTTTTTGAGTTAAAAGTATTTTTTAATAAAATTGTAACTCCCAGCAAAAATAGCAAAAATACTTGTCCCTCTAAAAGAATCCGTTTTTAATTATAGGTTTATAGGGACTATAAGGAAAAAAACAAAAATTGTAACAATCAGACATGACATTACTATAATAGGCAAGTCGAAAAAAGTGGGTTGGATAATTCTGTCTATCTGTCTGTCCGTATCGATTCCTACAGCCTAACTTTTTTTCGAGTTTTTTTTTTGTTTTTTGAATATTTTGAAATTGAATCGATAGATTTTTTAAATTTTGTTTTCCTAGTACAAACTATAGATTTCTTCAAATTGACATACTCAAAGTAATTTTGAAATGGGATTTCGAAATGAAAAATTCATAAAATTGAAAAGAGCAAGGTTTGTTGGTTTCATATTAATTTCTTTGATTAATGTTTTCCGCCAAATTTTGTTTTATATTGATCGGTTGAGCCCTAGTCACTAGTAAAATAAAAGCAAACTTCGTCGTGCACCTATGTATTTTAAAGCAGCACAGAATAAATAATAAGGACGCATATGATAAACACATAAGCACGAAAAAACATCTAACAAACAAAAAAACTATTCGCAAGTACGTGCGACCCAGTCCTACCTCTTATTTTCTTATTACCTTAATACACTGTACCTGCTATATAACTATTAAGAAAAAGCTTATTTTTCTCTTATACAATTCGAATCTATCTAAATCAAATTAAAATAGGTATGCTAAGTAACACCGAGAATAGTAATTATATGCCTGTGAAAGTCCCGCCAAGATCTGTCAACAAATACGAATTTTCGAAAAACTAACGCTATCGGATCCAAATTTTACAGGATCACCCGCGGAGCTAACAATAAGATTGCCTGAAAATTTCAGCGAAATCGATCACGACACGGTTTGGTTAACAAATATGTATCTGACTCATTGATTTTTTTTCTTGCAGCAAAAACACAAAAATAAAGTCAAATAGGTACTTATAAGATAATTTTATTGTTTAAATCAACGTCAGCACTGAAAACTGCAAATTTTTGTCATATAAAATTTTGACGCCATTGTAGTGACCCAAATTAAATGACCTGAAAACCTAAATCAATTGAATCTACTTTTTACCTAAAACCGAATTTAATTTGGTCAATAAGGGTCACTGACGTCAAAATGCGGGAAGGCTCTGCATTGCTTTCTTGTATCCTGATATGTATGTGCCAGTGTATGTTTTTGGCTATGGAAGTTTCTGTCTGGGATTTCTTTTTTCTTAAACAAAACTAAAGGATTCATATCCTACATAGCATTGCAGGAATAATTTCAGCAACAGACACACATTGTGTACCTATGTATTTAAAAAGCCTTGTAACATACTTTATTTCCTTAAGAAAAAAATAAAACCAAAACAAGTACTGTGTAGCAACTGCGATTGTAGTTATATACAATCCTGCAGATGATCAAATGTATCTACAAAAAAAGCCACCTCCTCCAAGAGCTCACTCTCTTACTCAATATTTATTTCTTGCTCTTACTTTCTTGCTTCTCTACTCATTTCCACAATAATCCATTTTAATTCCACAAGTTACTGTAGCGCCCTCACATGAGCTGAGTTCAAATTAAAAAAGTCGTCTTCATGATAATAGTACTATTTTAATATATACGATTTTATATACAAAGATGCAGTGTATATACAAAGGCTATTAATGGGCGCTATAGATCGATGATAACCAGTTTCCATCAGAACGGTGCGGTGCGGCGTGGTGCTGCGAGCCCTGCATAGACTCTGCAAAACGGAAGCATTTACTCTCGGGAATGTGATGTGAATTGGCTAAAGATCGTAAAAGAGCCTTCTAACAAGTCGAATCAACCAATTTCTTGTATTAGAAGATATGTGGACCGGAACTATTGCGTAATTCTACTAAAACGGCTCTGCACTGCGAAGCTCATCATCACTGACATTCCATAAGAAGGAAGGAATAACTCTCGAGGAAGTGATGTGAATTGGCCAACTTAACGAAAGGAACATGTATCAAATATAGGCAAAGCCATATGACTCCGTATATTGGGGCATTCAAGGTCCAACTATAATTGGTATGTATGTATTGTATGCATAGCTTAAAGCTTACTGTCAAAACTAAACGAACTTTTACGTCAAGTTTCTGTAAACATAAGGAACAATTTAGTGTTTAGTGAATATGGCTATTTGCCTACAATATGCCATAGCTGAGCGATTCAGAATTAAATACCACATGCATGCTTAACGAAACATATCGAACGGCAATTGAGTCAGTTAGAGTCAACGCCATATGACTGATTGGTTTGGGTGGGTCATCAAAGATCCGATTTTTTACAATGGCAAATGTTATAGCTGCCAAATTTACATGCGTCTGAGTGATTCAGAATGAAACACTTCTTTCTTAACGAAACTTAAGGAACGGTGCATATATCCATTGTAGTCAATGCCATATGACTGTATGTTTTGGGTCATCAAGGCCCAACTATAATTGGTATAAGCAAGCATAGTCTACTGTCAAAACTAAAAGAACTGTTTCGTTCTGTTTCTGTTTCTGTTTACGGCTATTTGTCTTTTTTTACTGCCAAAAGCCATAGCTGTCAAATTTACATGTGTCAGAGCGATTCAGAGTGAAACAATTCATGTTTAACGAAACTTAACGAATGGTTCATGTGTCATAAGCGCATCTGATTTTTAGAGTAGGCCATATGTTTGTTCATGCCTATTATTGCTGGGCCTTAACACATGCGATTTTGACAGTAGGGCATAGTAAGCAAATCATATGGATTTGTCGGTCGAGAGGATGAGAATCACAAAATGAAAAGTTTCTCGATCCAGTAATGCAAAATATTTAAATAAAAACATTATCGAATAAGAATCCGAAAAACCAGAGAAAATAAATAAAAAAGGAACATTGCTTGAGAATCACTTCAAAGAAGAGTCCAGCACGTATCCTTGATTTTTAAAATGATCTCTTCTCACCTGGAAATGAACAAAAAAGCCAAAAAAAAACTATGAAACTCTGCAGTTTTCTGCAAACATTTTTGCAACATCGTTTCTCGTTAATGCTTTTCAAGGACTTCGGGAAAAATGTTGACAAAATATGCTTTTCCACTCTCAGTTCGCCGTGGTTAACATTCAAGCACAACAATGACAACAAAACTGCAATAAAAGTAGCATTTTTCGTTTTCGTTTTCGCCTTATGAAGTTAAAGTAGGCATCACTTCATAAACTCAGTAAATGCATGCATTAACTTTAACAAAAGCTGCCATAACATAACGAGTGCTCTTTACCGCGCCAACAATGATGGGTGTTGTTGGGTGTCCTTGGATGGTTGGTTGGTCGGTATGGTAGTGTACCTGCTGTACACCAGGTTGTTATTTTCACCTTCAACTGTTGGTGGGGCATAAAACTATTTTTGTGTTGCATTCAGCAATCATGTATGCACTAATGGAAGTGCATAGCTCTTGCTTGCTTGGTGCATCGAGAGAATGCAATATAGTTTTCGTTTGAGATTTTAAGGTTATGTTCACAAAGGACATTATTGTCGGATTGTGTTTCTAGGACTAGGTCCTTTCGGGGTGTGTGTTTAAAGAGTTTTCTCATATTTTCTCTCGTGAACCTAACATGCATTTACAGAAAGAAGGCTAAGTATGTATGAAACACTCAGAGAGGTTTGAATTGTTGTTGTTTAAAATGTAGGCTATTCCAGGATATTTTTATATATCTACATACATAGGCATCACATAAGCTCAAGTGTTTACTAGTTCACGTGTTAAGACTTGACATGGATTTTAATTTGTTGCATATAATTTAGTTTCCTCTCAGACTTTTGTCGGGCGGAAGTAGGGGTAGCGACAGCAGGCAGGAAGTGTAACTTCAAATGTCGTTCAAAAAATCACCTCTTTTTGAATTTAATTTAAATTTGTTTTTGCCTTTTCGTTAGTTTAGTTCAAGTTTTGTCAGCATGTGACTGCAGTATAGTTTTTAACAGACAGACAAGATAATATTCCAAGGACTAAAAATCATTTTCGGTTGGCCATATGAAATTTTAAAATTTATTTATTTTTTTTATTTTTAAAGCAAAATACAATTTATTTATATCACAAAGGTATATACAAACGATTTGAGAAAAATCCTTGAACACACAAAATGCTATGAGGTGCGCCTCACCAATGTCGGACTGCAGTGACCATTGGTTGTGGTAAGGGCATTTTGTGAACGTCTTTCATTTGACTGAGCTGTGCCGACTTCATTTGCATCTGACTTTTGGTCATCTTCGGTGTCGACGTCATCGGCACTTTCGTCAATTTTAAATGGCAATTGATTGACATTGTCCTGAGCAACGGGTGGTGGTCCCCAGGATACTTGGCGGCTTCTCGGCCGTGATGATGGTTGATTGTCGAATTTTACATGGGCCTTTTGCTGCATGGAAATGGTTTTTTTTTTAATGTTAATTTCTAGATTTTCACACGAGCTTTGGCATTAAGGCACATGCTTGCTGGCATTCGGAGAGTTATATCATGCATTTGCTATATATTAAAGTAAACATTATACATACATACATGCTCTATTGTAATATTTGTTTTATTATTTTTCACATAAAGTTTAAAGAGGCTTAAAGCACCTTAACAAAACTGTTTATAGAGTAAGGAGGTGGTATTCACGCATTGGAGACTTTTCTCGTAAGAGAAACCTTTAAATAGAAATTACATGAACACCTCGAGGGCTCATGTATAACAATAAGTCCCGAAACTTGCATACTCGCATATAAACCAAAATCAAACCAAAGAATATCAAACTGGCGCTTCGCTTATTTTAAATATTCAAATTCAAATGCGATCATTACGATTTGATCGTTAGAGTGAGACGCAAACCATTTGCTGTGCAACTAAGGCAAACATTTCTCATTCGTTGTTTTACTTTCTTTCTGTTATGACGCGTTCTCCCATCTTGTTTTCAATTGACATTAAGTATTTTGTTCATAAAATTTATTTATAATATTATTTTGAGAAATATTGAATTATTTTGTGAGAACATTTAAAGTTTTTCTTCCAAGTGTTGTGAAGTTCTTAGTTTAGTGATTTTGACGCGTACTCCTGTGTATCGAATCGCATGAGTATTTGTTAATCTGTATTCGATATGTAGGGTAAAAACATATTATGTTCTATAAAGAAGAAAACAAAAGCTGAATATAAGTTTGTAAACTTAACGAAAGAGTTAGATTGTTCTATCAACATGCTAGAAAAAAACGGTAGTGTTATAGCCTATTCACACCAAACCATAAACAACATTTTACTCGTTATCCTTAAAACCAATACCCAACAAGACTCGTTTTCCAATACATTTTTCTTAAACAACTTGTATTCGATAAAACGACTTGAAAATGAGTTGCAATTCAAAGATGAATCATACAAACAGATCTTTTTGTCAAGAGAAATTGGTATGATTGTTAATAGGTCTTTAAAACGAGAACAGCTGGATTCTTGCTGTCAAAAATTTGTAAATAATTTCTGAAAATTCTTATCTCTGCTTAGTAAGTTTTTGTAAATGCTTGTTTTTTTAATAAAGAATAGAATGTATGAGTTATTTTTATTTACCGAAAATTAAAATGAACAAACGAGGAAGTTGGAAATATGGCCATAACTAGATTTGGTGAAGGCAGTGGCATTTGATGATTGAAGGGCGGGCAGTTCTCAACAAATATAAAAAATCTGTGATAAGTTTGTGTTGTGTGAATTTGTTGTTGTTAAATTAATACGTGTTTAAATGACATATTTTTTCCTTTCTGAAGTGTGTGGGTTGTGTTATTAGAGCGAACAATTTGCAAACACATCAAAGTTGGGTTATGTGTGTTTTGTTTGGCTATTGCCAAAACAATCAAAATGTCAAAGAAAAACGAGTTAATGTTCGGTGTGAACGCTTACTCGTTTTAGTTAATTAATCGCTAAAACGAACTTGGTGTGAAGAGGCTATTAAGCAGGAATTCATTACGATCGGAAAATAAAGATAGTGTTTTTTTGTATATTTTCCATTTACAAAATTGAATTCGTTTATTTAAAACAATGGTTGGTCTTTTGTTTTTTGTATTTCATTTTCACTGGCCTACGATATATCCAGTAAGAACACTCTTTGTATATTAATTTATATCGTATAGTCATGATCATGGACGTATTATATATGGACTGGTAGTTGCCTACTTCAAGTTGGTGCCATTTTATTTTCGGTTACTTTTCGGGACACTAGCCCTCCTGAGTACACTAGCGGGTAAAAAAAATTAACTCTCAGTTTTGACATTTCATCCAGTAATTCCAGACTTCGGCAGCAGGTTTTCCCACGTTGGCATGTTAAAATTTCCTTTTTTCTCCCCGTGTTTTTTAAGAATATCCTACAATTAATTAATAAAATATCCCTTTTTTCCTTCTAGTGCCTTTAGCTTGTCTTAGGCACAAACCAATAAAAAAGGAAGTTGTCCACGATCTAAAAAAACAAGAGGCAAAATACCAAAGATGTCGCAGACTTCTATGGATGGAAATCAAAAGTGTCAGTTATGTTTTACCGGTAAATGCGAATTTTTGAATTTTTAAAAACAGATGTCGCGAGCTTCCATGTCAACATTTTAAGTAGTTATTTTTTTTCCTGAAGTGGATTCAGGAGAGCTAGCATCGCATTCTCAATTTTGGCGACATTTTTTTGACAATTGTTGTAACAAGCTGACATTAGACTAGCGGTCCATATATAATACGTCCATGGCTGCTGCTTTCACGAATCTTACACGTATTCATATATGTAAACAAAATTAAATTTCAGGGTTTGCAGGGCATCGTCGGTACAAGTCGCAGTTCTTTTTTCTTTTTCTATGGCTTCCATATCGTTTTATATTGTTTAAGTTAATAAAGTTTTTATAAAGTCGGTTTTTTTTCTGCTTTTACCGGCCTTAAATTGTTGTGTTTTATTTAATTATGGTATACAGTTTACCAATCGGATACACTCTAAATGGTGCCGTGTCAAATGGCCATGTGTCATATAGACATATTTCGAAATATGGTCATATGACGCAATTTGAAAGTGTCATATGGCCATATTCAAACAAATGGTCATTTGTCGCTTTGCTAAAGAGTCATATGGCCATATTTAACTGCGAATTTTTGCCATATGGTCTTATGACACTTTTTAAAAGCGTCAAATAGCCATATGATCGAGTATGACATACGTATGGAGGGCCATGCTACCCCCCTACAACCCCCTTGCTTGGGCTCACTATAGGATTTGGAGTAGGTGCGAGATTGGGTTTATGCAAAAGTTCTTTAAATCAAAAAGAAACGTTACACATACCCAACCTTGCACCTCCTCCAAATCCTATAGTGAGCCCACGCAGGGGGTTGCAGGGGGCAGCATACCCCCTATACCTTCTTCATACTAAGATTAACAAGGCGGGATATAAGTCCCAAATCGTAAGACTGGGTAAGAAAATGCATTTGAAAGTGATATTAGGCCATAATGACCATATGACACTTTGGCAAAGCGACAGGTGGCCATATTTAAAAATATGGCCACATGATGCATGGCCAAATGTCACGGCACCACTCTTAATACATAGGTACAGTCCAAGACGTCGGCATCTTGAGTTCCCTATCATATAAGAAATTTATTTTTATTTCTTGGTAAATCATCCCGCCTGGACACCTTTTTTGAATTTCAAATAACTTCAAAGTTTATGAGTTTATTCATTTATAATAATAATAATTAGTATTCTCGCCAAAAACCAAACACACACTTCATTTGCCTTTTTGCCGCAACAAATTAATAAACTTGCCCCAAGTAGCTTTCCTCCCTAGACCATATCCTCTCCACCCCACAACCCTTCTTAAAAGTTGATTTCCCCCCTAAAAAACCAACCCAAGAAATAAGATAGGTATTCGCTTTTTAACCGCATTGCCACACTCGTATTTCATCACTTTTGCCTCATTAGATCGTGCGGCAAACGCGGTTGCCGAATCAAATGAGTGAGTTTACCCTATTTTGTATTTTAAACTTATATGTGCCTATGCACAATATTCTCTCGTTTCAAAATCCTTGTCTGTATATATGTTACCAACATCATCAAGCAAAGAGTTTGAAAACTGATTTCAACTCGAGATCTCATTAAGACGGCGAATTGCAAAAGAAAATTTAAAACTTTTCCCAAAGTACGCGTTCACAAGCTAAACGACAAGAGACTAAAAACTTAACTTTCCAAACGGGGACGAAGGATGAAAAATATACTCCCTGAAGACATAAGCTGCTTGACTTGGCTTATACGGGTACATATGTATATAGAAAAAAGGGTTTTGTGTGATAAAAAAAGCAGAGATCCTATTAGTGTGATATTGCATGTCTGATGTTTGCGCGAAGCGATGACGTAAAAAATGTTTTTAAACTTTCTGATTTTAGGAAAGTACACTGAAAGGCTATAAGTACCCGGAAAATAAATACATATACTAGGCAAAGTGACACAAAACGATTAAGAGTAGATAGACTTCAAAGCTTGATGTACATAGATAACTATGCTTAAGAGTCCGTAATTATTGCTTTGATGCATTCTTCAGGATTTTTCTTTAAAATATAGACCTTTTGCGTGGAAGGAAAGATAACATTCAAACTGATTTCTACTAAGTTTTAAGACTTCGGGAGAGTCTTTGAACTTGAAAATTTTCATTTTGACAAAATATGTTTGAAGCGGTAAAACAAGGTACAAATTAAAAGATGTTGCTTACAATGTTTAAGCATCAAAGGTAGATACCGTGTGAGTACCGTGTTGGGTTCAAAAACATCGTTTAAGATGTAGTCATTGCCAGGTAATACTATCAGCCTGATACTTGACAGTTTCATACACCAGTGAATTTTATTCAAAGTAAAACCATTAGCTTTGTTCGATGTCTGCCCTAGGGCGCACTGGTGTACACTGGATTCGCACTGAGGTGTTTTATGTGACACTTTTTTCGCCCCAGTGTTTTTGCACTGTGTTCGATGTCAACCCCGAGCACGCACTGAGTGCATACTCTCACGCCCCAGGTTTTTGGTCGGTGTAAGAAATCAGTGCTGTCAAAATTAAAATCAACTGTTGGTGCTTGGTGGTAGAAGTTTAAAAAAAATTTTATTTTACAAATTTGGAGTGCAATATCTGGTAAATATAAGATATTTTGTAGGTTTTTTTGCAATTATTAAGTTATTTTTGTGATTTTAGATAAAATGCCGAGATATACTCTATCTGATGGAAATGGAAAACCTGTAGACTTTGTAAAGAAAATTAATACATACATGAAATGTCAAAAAATTAAAACTGTTGCACTGAGCTGTTCGATGTTAAATCAAACCCCTAGCAGAAACACAGTTTTTTGACAGCTAAACGAAATGCACTGACATTCCCCAGCGCGCACTGGGGCGGGGAACATCGAACAAACCTATTGAAAGACAACCTGTCATTAATGCAAATCATTTGAAAAACTGTCAGTTTAAAGTAAGCCAAAAAACCATAACTATACTCTGTTCAATTTATATTTTCAGTACAGACCTTAAGTGTTTGCATCGCGCTCAAAAAGAGAACTCTGAAATGCATTGAAATTGTTGTTGTAATATTTCATTTAACCCACGTACATTCCACCAAAACCTGTTTGCTTCCCGGCTGCGAGGAGAGCAGGAGACTGATTATCAATTTGCCTCTCGCTTATTGTGTTTATTTAAAAAAAGCACTACTGCAGAGTTACCATTTGTCATTAATGGAAATTATAATACCTTTTTCTTTGGTTTTTGTTATGAAAGTTCCTAAATTGAAGCTTTCTTAGAGCGAATGAGAGCATATTTTAAGTTTAAAAAAGAAGGTGTTGTCGCTATGTTTTTTTTACATCTTTTCGTTTTTATTTTTCTTTAAAAAAATGGTTAAAATAAAGATACATAATGCAATATTTGTTGGCATTTTTTTTTACTTGCGAGTATAGGTACTTTAACGCAAGTACCAAAAATAAATTGAAATAAAAATCAAACATGACATTACGATTGAGAAACGTATTTGAGTTACTGGAAAATTATGCTTTTCTGTCTGTACGGATGTATTTTGGACTACAGCCTGAACGGCTTGATCGATCGTCATCAAATTTATAACATAAGATTATTTTGACATTCTACAGGGGCCTTATTTTATATTATATTTATTTAACGGTATTTATCATATAACTGTTAAATTAAATTAAATTTTCTCGAAAAAAATGCTCCAAGCATTTGTATGAACAAAAATCTGTGTACTTTTGGAAGTGTGGTTTATATTTTGGTGACAAAAAAATATAAGTGGATGGGCTAAAAATGGTACCTCGGAAACTGGCTGTCCGAATACAATCAAAATTGTTATTCAGGAAGATGTACATAGGTAGCCTAAGTAATTTTACTTCAAAATATTTACGAAAATTGTTGTTAAAAAAACCGTTATATTTAAAAACAGTTCCTAAGATTTTGAAAAAAAATCCTGCTCTTTTAATTTTTTTAAAGAAATACATTTTTTTTAGATTTAGTTTACGGTCTAAATGTTTCTGTTTTCATAAAATTTGCATAAAGAATTGGTAACCATACTTACATTTTTGTGAGAATTATACCAATTTATAATACATATTATTGCATCCATTTGAGAGCTTTAAAATGAAGATAGCTTATTGAAATCCATAACAATAAGAGTGAAAGGCAAATATCCTATCTTCCCTGTACTGAAAATATAAATTGAACAGAGTATAGCTTTTCGACTGAATGGGTACGTAAGGCTTTGACTAACAGTCAGTCAACAGGCCTCTGATTGGTCAGTTTCTTCTAATAGTTTGTTGAATTTTATTTATATTTAGTTAACTTATTTTGAACTGACTGTTTTCCCTAATGACAGCTTGTCATTAAACGTGTATTCAACATACCCATTTCAGAAAAAAATGAACTACTTAAAATGTTGATATAGAAGCTCGCGACATCTGTTTTTAAAAATTCAAAAAGTCGCATAAAAGTCGCCGGTAAAACATAACTGACATTTTTGAATTCATAGTAGTGTGCGACATCTTTGGAATTTTGCCTCTTGTTTTTTAGATCGTGAACAACTTCCTTTTTTATTTGTTTGAGCCTAAGACAAGCTAGAACCACTAGAAGGAAAAAAGGGATTTTTTATTAATTAATTGTGGGATATTCTAAATAACACGGGTAGAAAAAGGAAATTTTAACATGCCAACGTGGGAAAACCTGCTGCCAAAGTCTGGGATTACCGGATGAAAGTTCAAAATTGAGGTTTAATTTTTTTCCCGCCAGTGTACTCAGGAGGGCTAGTGTCGCCCAAAATAACTGAGACTAAAATGAAACCAACTTGAGGTAGGCAACTAGTAGTCCATATATATGTAATACGTTCATGATTCCAAGTATCTGAAATTCAAATTTACCAGCGTTCTTGTGCACTAAAGGACTGTTCACATGATGCTCGTCAAGACAAATTTCATAAAAATAAAAGCAATAGTGATTTTAAAGTGAACAATTTGATCTTTATATTGTGGATCGTATATAGAACGCGAATGTAGCGTAAAGAACTTTGACATAACATTTTCTTGTTCTTCGCTATCGATCTCCATGAAAACATAAACAAGGATATATGTTTATAGTTTGCGCGATTACAGTTTGGCAGTTTGTAACCATCATAACCATATTTTATTTGAGAAATTAAAATGTCAATTAAAGTTTTTTTTTTATAATTTGCACACGCTTAAGAAATTTGGGCTACCCTTTTGATGTCGGTGGACATAGCGCGAGCTTAGGAAAGAAGGAGAGGGTTTAATAGGAGTTGCCGATGCACATTGGTTTTAAACTTCTGAACATCATAATGGGAGGGGAAAACAGAGTTAGGCAAAAGATTCCACATTCGAGTTGTACGGCTGAAGAATGAACTTGACTGTAGGACCAAAATTGGGCTCAAGGGTGAATTGGTAAATATTCCTGGTAGCGCGAGTATTACGGTGAAACTGTTTAAGGGGAGAAATGCAACTGGCTATTTCTCTAGAATATTGACTGTAGAAATAACGGTAGAAAAGAGAGACACATGAAACATTCCGCCGATGTTCAAGTGACGTGAATGTTCTAATGATGATATCATCTCCAATCAACTTGAAAGCTTTTCTTTGAATACCAACCAAAGAACTCAAGTAAGTTGATGGAGCACCCGCCCAGATATGGGAGTTATATTCTAGTCTTGGACGGATGTATGATTTGTAGAAAGTAGCCAGATCAAAAGGGGAAAAGAATTTCTTATATCTTCGGAGGCAGCCCAAACATCTTGCGGCATTTTTGGCAACATCATAAATATGATCATTCCACAAGAGGTGACTGGTGATGCTCATACCGAAAATTTCAAGGTGATCAGCTTCCATAATGTAAGTAAGTACTACTAATGGATAATGGCAAGGGGCGTGTATTACGCTTTAGAGACAGAAGACAGCATTGTGTTTTGGACGCATTAAATTCTACACGGATTCTTATTCCCCATTTGATGATGCTGTAAAGATCAGAATTTAATGACCTTATCATACGTTGCCGATGAAGATGCACATCTGAAGACCGCGGTTGTGACTCCAACGAATATGAAAAGCTGAGTGTACTGTCATCAGCAAAGCAGTTTAGTGGATTAGAAATTTCAGACAGATCATTTATAAAAATGAGAAAGAGAGTCGGAGACAGAACGGAGCCCTGGGGCATAGCAGCATTTATTTTGAAGATATCAGATTTGAACCCATCCAATACAACTTGTATTGAACTATTCGAAAGGTAATTTCTAATTTAGCAAAGAAAAGAAACATCGAAACCAAAGAACGCATTTTCGATAAAAGAGCCTGGTACCAGACTCTATCAAATGTTTTAGAAAAATCGAGTGCAATAATCTTACTTTCTCCGAAACGATGTAGAGATTTGTTCCACTGTTCGGTGAGATAAACCATCATAACACCAGTGCACCTATTGCTACGAAAACCATACTGTCGGTCATTTAGAAGCTTTCGTTCCTCAAGATATTTCTTGATTTTATAATTAATAAGTGTTTTCATGACCTTGGAAAGAAAGGACGTTAGTGAAATCGGTCGGCAATTTGCGGGGGAGAACATTTCGCCTTTTTTTAGGTATGGGCTGGACAAAAGCTGTCTTCCATTTGCTCGGAACGAGTCCTGAAGAGTTGGATAGATAGAACAGCTTACGAGTGGCTTTACCAACGTAGAAGAACACCTCTTCAGAACAATAGCGGGGATAATATGAGGACCAAAGGATTTATGTATGTCAAGATCTTTTAAAACTCTAGCCACTGTACGAGTGCGAAAGAAGATTGGTCCCATAGAATCATTTACGCTCTCAAGTACGGGTGGGACCATGAAATACTCTGGCAGCGTAGAACTAGCGGCGAACTCCTAAGCGAAAAGCTTAGCTTTCTCTTGGGAACAAACAAATGGTGTGTCATTGATGACAAGCGTCGGAATCGAGGACGAAGAAGTGTTCCTTATATTTTTTTACAAATGACCAAAAATTGTTGCTACCTTTGGGACATTGTAGTAATTTTTGTTTTAATTGTTGGGCACGTAAAAATTTGTTCCGTCGAATAAGGGCGTTACAGACATTCCTGGCTTTTTCCGGTTTTCTTCAGTAGGGTTGTCTTTGTAACAACTTTAACTCTGATAACATCTTTAAAGCTTTTATTAAACCATGAGTTTTCTTTGGGTCTAATACTTTTGACTCTATTTGGGATAAAAGTTCTCATCCCCGAAACAATGAGATAAGTGACCATATCTGCACTGGAGTCAACGTCACTATCTAAGAAGCATAGTGACCAGTTAAAGATCCTGAAGAAATTATTGAGACCGACCCAATTGGCTTTCTCATACGACCAAACGGTTCTCTTAGGAGTTCTTTCTTTAACTGGATTTGTTTGGCAAGTGAATTTAGCGGATATGACATAATGGTCAGAAGTGCCTAGAGGCGATAATACAGTAATAATGCACTTATGAGGGTCAAGGTGAAAAACAAGTCAAGAGTATTTTCTGCTTGACCATCGACGTCCGATATGCGAGTAGGCTTGTCAACTAGTTGAGCCAGATGATTGTATTCGGCAAAGATCTCAGCACACATACCTTCGGGTGTTGTTGGTCCGGAATAGCGAAGCCAGAAGGAATTGAGGGACATTGAAATCGCCTGTAATAACGATTTCAGTGCGAGGATACAGGGAAACAATTTTTTGAATGGATTTAGACAGGGAATCGAATTCGAGAGATGTTGAGAATCTGTCTAGATTTGGGCTTCGATAAAGGAAACAAGTATCTAAACACAAATATAAATTATATTTTAATCAAGAGGTAATGCAATAGTGGCATCTAAAATAAGTTGAAACGTCAAAAATGAAAACGTCAAATCATAGTCACAAGTACCAACTTAAAAATGTATTATTTGATGTGACATAAATATAACAACACGCTGAAGAAAGAACAAACTTGTATGTCCTGTTCAATGATTGAAGGTCAGTTTCAAAGTTATGAATTAGAAAACAATCTATTTTTCTATACATATATGAAATTTATTAAATTTAACCTTTAACTATGAAGAAATAAGAAAATAAAATTAATCAAGCACAGATAATTTCCTCCGTACATATGATGTAAAATAAGTAGCTCGTTATGCAAAACATTAAAAACAAAACACTTTGGGTTTATTTTTTTTTAAATAAATAATAATTTATTGTATTTGAAAAAAGTATTTAACAGAAAAAAATGATAAAAAACAGTGAAAGTATTTTACAAAAAAAAAAAAATAAATAAAACAAAACTTAAGCAATTAAGTACAACAAAACTGTGAGGTAGATGTAGATAAAGCAAACAAAAACTAAACAGTCCATCTCAAAACCTATCCTCAGTTTTTTTAAATTAATTAATATTTATTAAAAAAAGTTATTAAAAAATTCTTTTTTCTATTATTTAGTAGTACCAGTGTGATTCATTAAATTATTCCAAAAATGATTTGATATGTTCCCACTAAAACAAAATGGTGATGTAAAAAGGGCAATCAAATCATCTCATTCTATAAGATTGTTCTTTCTTTTACACACTGCAAATTTTGACGTATGAATTTTTTAGGTATGACCTTCATGTTGAAATCTGAAATCATATATTTTTCGAATTTTGGAGTAGAAAGTATTTCTTTGTCAAATCGAACAAATTTTTATCGTAGATATTAAACAATCAATATTTTTGTTCGCTGAATGTAGCAAACTGGCGGCTGCAACACAAAATGACAAGAAAGAAGAAACAGAGTGAAATCGTCTCATCTCAGTTTGTTTTCTCGTTCACACTCAGTGCGAGTTTGACATGTAATATCTTCTTGTTGTTGAACACCATTTTGAAAATTTTAAATCTGGGATTCCAGCCCAAAATCTGAGAAATTAAATCTTCACGTTTTCTATTAGGTTTTTATTTTTTCGAAATGCGAGATGTAGCAAAACTTCCTTGAAATCCTATTGGACAGCAAAACAAAATGGCAGAAAAGGAGAAACAGAGTGAACTCCTCTTATCTCAAACATTTCTCCTTCATACTGATTACAAATTGTGACAATAAATCTTAAAGTTGACTGAATTATTGCAGGTATACCACAGGGCTGTCTTTTGACCCGTTTCTTTTAAACTGCTTAACTGGTTATTTTGAAATGGACTGCAAATCAATATCGTGCAAAATTTTGTTTTGTTAATGTTTAAATAAAAAAAATTGTATACATACACAACTTATACATATATCAAAAACAAACATATACAATTACAAAATATTTTACAAAAATTTATCCTTAAAGTTAGTTAAGTTAATGGCATTCATGTATAGCTTTAGTCAAAACTTAGCAAAAGAAGGTTAACTTCACTAATCGAGCATTTTGGGGCTAAGCATTCAAGGTTGTTGCTTACCGGATTGTGTGATGTTTTTGTTGCGGCTTGTGATTCACTCGTTTCAGAGTCCGAATCACCAGCTATGGAATTTGCCAAACTGCCATCCAAGAGGGGTTCTTCATTGGAGTTATCTGCCAGAGGATCCCATTTTAGTTCAACGTCCATCAATTGACTTTCTTTAAAGAAAAAAAGAAAAAAACAGCGTTAACAATTGACCATCAAGAGATTACACTATTTTGAGATTCTTAAAAACGTACCCCTTACCCCTGGTATAAGTGGACCACTAGACTTATTTTCCTTTTTCTCATCGTCAGGTTTCTTTTTATCGTCTCCGGCATCTTTGGTTTCTTCAGTCGGTTTGGTCTCATTTGCTTCTGGTTGTTGTGATTCTTGTTCCAGTTCTTCGTCGACTTCTTCGATTTTTTGTATGACAGGTGTTGTTTCTTGTTCACGAGGTACTGTTCCATTGGTATTTTCGATCGGTTTTGGCTGCCCTCCGGTGCTTCCGTTTTTCAAAATCCCAACAAGGGGAGCCCCAGTTGAAGCCTTCCTCTCTGTTTGAGGAATCTTTAAACAAAGTGATATTATTCATTCCTGAGTTGAGGTCAAAAAACTTACCGGCTTATAGTTGAAAGTCTTTGTTTGATTGCCGGGTGATTGTTGCATTTTTGTAGCCTGTTCCTTGGACCATATGATGTCTTCGTCTGTTTCCCGTTCAATTCGCTTTTTGTACTCCAGATGACTCCGATAGACTTCCAATAGGCAACAGATTACAATTATGAAGAAAAGCGAAATCAACGTTATGAAGACAACTTGAGTTTGTTCTTCTTTAGTGGAGACATCAATGTGTTTAGCGATGTATGGCACTCGAACAGGTGGTTCTTCTGCCCAGTTTTGATCGGAGCCCTTAAAATCGGGAAAAAGAAATAAGTTTTGATTTAAGAGATGATTTCATCGAAGGCTTACCGTTGTGAAATTAAGTATTGGCTCTTGAGTTCTTGGTTCCGGGATGTCTTCAAATTGAGCAGCACATTGGGCACTGCGAACACCTTGGAAGTTAATGACAGTGATATTGTCAGCTCCTGATTTTGTGAACAACATGTATTCCTCAAGCGGTTTCATGATGTAATTGTTGACTTGGATGTAAATGTCTGAAATTGATTTTGGAAATTATATTCAAGTCAAACTAAATGAAAACATTTTTATGTGAAGGAGTGCGGTATGCTGGAGATCGAGCCGACTAGAGGTCCATATTAAACCAGGTCCAGGAGCACTACGATATGTAGCACCACCAAAAGTAAAGTAAGTAAGACTTCCTCATACACCTACCACAATTACGTATTTGTTATATCTTGAAAATATACACATGTGGGATCGGGCCAATCCTGGCACAACATACACAATAGATAGACAGAAAACAGAACGAACGAACAACGACGACAAATATATATGACTAGACGTACGAATGACGCTACAAGGAGATGCATAGAAAATGATCAGACTACATCAACCCTAATGCTAATATGTGTCTACCTGAAGTTAGTTGTAAAGTAATCGTCAAACCACCAACAACCCAACCCAGGTGTTTAATAAGTTGAATGTGTAATTGTGATTTAGTTCCAGATCAATAAAAAAAAGATAATTTTTGAAAGAAAAGATTTAACAATCAAGTGGAAATAAATTAATCAATAAAGCCTACATCCGGGCTCTATTTTATATTCCGCCTTTTGTAAATCATTAAAATCACACACACACTTCTTAAATCTGTCTTACATTTTCTAAATTTATTTTAAGCTCTTTAGGGATACTTTTAATCAGTTACACGGTTAAGGTTCTTATACCATTAAAGCCCCAGGAAAACTTCCAAGCAACTTCTCTTTGTAAAATCACATTCGCTCGTAGCGTATTTATCGATTGTTCATTAAACTTCTGCCAACAAACATTAAAAAAGTCTTTGGTCCTTAAAAAGTAAATTATTCCTTCTTAAAGTCATTTCTTGTAGCTGCAGCCTTATCTTGTTCTACAATTTGAGTTTTTAATTATTCCACACCGTTCATAGCATCTTCATCATAGCCTTCATCCCCTTTTCCTTAAACAAAATACTTTCCCAGTTTCTTTACGTTTCAAGAAATATGTTCCAATCCAGTGCGTTTGGTGCGATATTATGTCATCTTTACTTTATGAACCTAAACATATGAAATTATGTCTCAATAACTATTGCTCATCCGGCTCGAAGGACTTTAATAAAGCAATAAAGTAATAACACCAGACAATTAACTTTCTCCCTAAGACAATACAGAGTTCAGGTGAAAAGGATAACTACCCAATCAACCTAAATGAACATAGATACAACAGGTTACATCGCTCTTAACTGTACTAATCTTTGCAGAACCATATTGGGCTTTAACCATAAATAACGAAACAACGACCAGGATCCATGCTGCTCATCTTGTTCAACTCATTTTGCCAATAAATAATTTCATCCAATAGCTCTAGCAGTCAAGCGTGTACCTTTTTACTCGCCTGAACGGATAGATATTAAGAGCTCCTTAAAAGGATACTAATAAATATTACATTCCTCCCTGAATCCAAAGGGCTCCAAAGACAAAATGTGAAACGGTGACGATGGAAAACGAATGTACTCGCCGACGAAAAATGAGAAAACCCCTCTGTGAATCCTTTTTGTGCCGCTTATATACTTCCATACAGAGCCAAAGGCAGTGGCAAAGGCATAAAGAAGCCAATATCCTTTCTTCCTTGACTGTCGATGGGTCCTTTAAAATTTCAGATAATTTTTTTTCGCCCAGATCGATTTCACGGGTATGGAGCAAATTTTGTTCGAACCCTCGTCAGAAGCTCTATGAACCGTTAAGGATTAATAGCACCGATGGTGGAAATTTATGCGAACGAAAAGCAAATCCCCCGTATATTCCACCACCACCCGCACTATTTCAACGCGGCATGGACGCAAAAAAAAAAAATAGAATAAGAATGGAAAATTAATCCGCAATCTAACTTACTTGACAAACAGCCACTGTAGCTCTTGAAGACAGCAAATCTGGAATCCGTCGTGTTGATTCCGCCAATTTGCACCCGATTAGCGCCCGAATCGATGACGTTTTGCATCAGGGGCCGAATGGTAATAGGTGCCAGTGGCACCTGTTCACGATCGATTAGAAGCGATGCCTCAGTTCCGTTACGTAAATAGTAGATTGAATGACGGGCGCCTTTGAGAAAGGTCCGTTCGATGTGAGCTCCAACTGCGGAGCCATCTTCGCGGTCCTCTTCGAAGAGGAGATATCCTTCGGTATCAATGGCCACCATGAGATAGTAACTGCGTTCGTTGTTTGTTTGGAGGAGCAGCATTACACGGTTGGCACGTTTCAAGTCGGCGCTAGAGAAGGCTAGCTGCAGTTTGACATAGTTGACTTTGCCAGTTAGTTCGAATTTGCGTTGCAAGGTTGATTCTCCACTGAAATCCGCACCTTTCTCTTCCATGCAAAATTCACCCAGGAAGCTGGTGTGTTCACAGTCGCAAGTGGATTCTTGCTTGGCGAAGTTCTCCTTGCAGAAACCGCCATTTTTGCACGGTTCTGCATCGCATTTGATCTGGCAGGTGGGAAGGACTCCTTCGAGAGCTAAAAAAAAACATTAAAATGAAAATCAAAATGAGTATTTCTTGTGCTAAAAAAATATCGTATTTTCCCGTAATCTGGTTAATCAATTTTGATGAATTTTGTTAATTTGCAACTTAAGTAGCTCGGACGATTCTAGGAATAGTTGGGTTTATTTACGATATAGGCGTCTCAAGAGGAGAGACCCAACATCGAAGTCTTTGAAAAAACATAGTTAGAGACTTTGTCTATCTCTGGGCTTCACTATTAACTCAGAGAATAACAGCGCTTACGGTTGGTTCGAGGGAAAAATTCTTCGAGTGAGAAGGAGATATAACCAGGAACTGTACGGCCTGTAAAGCCACACAGCCAAAAGAGTAAGGCTCCAACGTCTCGAATGGCTGGGCGGAGCGGATAAACAGCTCTACATTAAAAGGGAAACAAATAGTCTCTTGTGCGCGCGTTTATTATAAAAAAAAAGGTAAGGAGATCACCGGTGCCGTTAAAGAAAGATCAAACATAAACGAAAAAGCAGTATGCACGACATGGACAATTCAAAATCGGGAGCCTGCCGACAATTTTTAAGGCTTACCCGGCTAGCCCTTTATGATGAACCTCGGTCCAAAGCAGAGAAGTGGGATAATTGTGGTCCTAGTAGAGATCATAACAATCGTCAGTTAAAGCAGAAAAAAATGAAAAAGTAAAAAAAGAAACAGAAGAAGAAGAAGAACAAGAAGATGAAGAAGTAGAAGATGAAGAAGAATATGAAGCAGAAGAAGGAGGAATAAAAGAAAAATAAGAAGAACAAGTAAAAGAAGAGAGTAACAATAACAAGATAATTTTATGCTGGAGGATGGCTTCAAGAGAATCAGTAAAGATTTGGAGAAAGTCGGAATATCAGCACCTCCATACAAACTAACTGAATTTCCGGGATTCCTCAAGGTAGTTGCCTAGGTCCACCTATATTTTTGATGTCGCTAATCAATGCTTTTCAATGAGACTAATGACAGTTCTTTTTTATTTTTGTTCGTAGGATCCTCCAAGGATAAGCATATCAATCGCTTATCGCAAAAGCGCAATTATAGTGATGTGCTTATTTCTTTGTCATACGTAGACAGGGAGATTCTGAAAAGCTGCCAACTTCCAATACAACCATGAAAAAGAAGAGGCAGGTCCGAATATTGTTCATTCAAAAAAGGGAACATCATCACTAAGTGGGCTCCGATGATTCAAACACGAACTTGAAACTAATCCCGTTAATCCCGTCTTACAATCTGAGAAAAATTCACAAAAAACATCGAAACATTTTTTATCCCGAAATATCCTTTAATTTGAAATTTAAAAGACTCCTAAAGAAAATGTTTAATCACACGAACAATAAAAAACATATACAATGACCTGAAACCTCAAACTTACCATGTGCGATATTTCCCTCGTTCAGTTCAGCCAAGTCGATTAGATTCTCTCCGATTTTCAGTCCCCGCACACATCCAATATATCCTTGCAACTCTGGAAATTCGATGTTTGTTCTTAGCAAATTTGCCGGATCATAACCACCAATATTGAACTGAAAGTAGTCCGTTGGGGGAGCTGGTGGCCGATGTGGTGATAGGACTTCTGAAAAAAAAACATGCGCAAGGACACATATAAAATAACACTCTTCAACACAAAGAAAGAACATCTTCCAAACACGTACCTTTTTCTGGATTAATCCATGGCTTATTGGCATATTCATCAAGGAGCAGTGTCCCCTTTTCCACCGTAACGCTGCGCTCATTGACATGCATAACAGTCTGCTCTGGACTTCTAATTATTGCCACCTGGATGCTCTTCAGACTGCTGACTCTGTCATCCACAACTGTCAGATTCACTATCTCATCGCCGTAATTATAAAGGAAGACAATCTCCTTGCCCTCGCTGATAAACAGGTGCACAAAGTTGTTGAAATGATCGTTGGCATATAGCACCAGCGAGTGCTTGTCGTAAGTACGTAAATTAATGAGAATATTCTGGCTAAGGATATTCTTGAGAATGACTCGTTTATCTTCGACTGATGCATTTGTACTGAGAAAGTTGCGTTTGAGGAACGATTCTCGGGTGATGAATGTCAATGCCTTTTCGTTAATGTCTATAAAAAAAGGAAAAAACCACACACACACATACAGACACACATGATGGAAGCATTTCAAATTAATTGCTGTCAAAAGGATGAATTTACTTACTTGTTTCACAGAATTCACCCAGGTGAGCCCATGGATTACTGCAAACACACTGGAAGGTACTCCAGAGCTCCTTGCATTCGGCGCCATTCTTGCATGGTGAAGGAACGCATGATGGCTTACAGTCCTTTATTATCTCTGACAGATGCACTGACATATAGCTGTAGATGTCGAGTATCTCACCGTTAACTACCAGACCGCGGAAGCATCCGATGAGTCCTTGTTTTACTATCAATTTCTTTAGCAGATCTCTGTATAATGTTGCAACGTCGTTGTCAGCGTCAGCGTCGTCGTTATAGATGTGGTTTAAGGCACAATCCCCCCACCGAACGCAGTTGAAGTTAAAATGAAAAAAAAAAAATCCTTAAAATTGGAATGAATGTTACAAATTGAAGAAGTCGTTGTATGCAACGATGAGGTTTATGTTTTTCAGAAAAAAAAACTGAAATTCGTTTCAAAAAATTTACATCAAATGTCGTGTCGTTGTTGCATTCTTGCATATTTATGACATGAGGAGCTGTGTACAGGTGTACGGAGCTTACTCGAATGTACATTTATGAATATGAAGTACCTGCAGTTGTAGTACGTTATGCAATTTAATTTGTTCCTGCCAGCGAAATTAGATTCTTAAGGACTTGGCTGATGGTGAATATGAATTTTAAATGACATGATTGAAAGAAATTGCACACACGTTTTGTAGAGTTAACCGTTTTGAGACTTTTTTTTGGAGACTAGTGCTTAGCGAAAACCTTTTTCTTGAAAACACTGAATGGAGGTTTACAATTTCCGGGAAGAATAGAGAATTTCAAGGAACTGGACAGATTTTACGGACTATATTGTGATTTTTGATAACGTCTTTTTATGTCACTTCCACTTGTAGATTTCTGGAATAAACAGAAGCAGACTTAACCATGGGTTGCTTTATTCGCCAAGACCGTCAACAAATTGCGTTCGATTTTATTTCTTTTCAAATATTAAATTTGGAAAATCGGTTTAGCTATTCTCGAGAACTGCGAAAAAAAACCGGTTCTGGAAGAGGAAGTAGATGTGATAGATTTAATAAGGGGATGATCGGGGAACCCCACAGATGTTGCCTGAGGGCAAAGCAGAGAAGGGGGAGAGTTGTAGTTCCAGTCGAGATACTAACATTCGTCGGTTAAAGAAGAAAAAGAAGAAGAATATGACGAAGAAGAACCAGAAAAAGTAGGAAAAAGCAAATGAGAAGAAGAAGAATAATTAGAATAAGAAGGAGTAGGAATAGAAGAGGAAGAAAATGAAGAAGAAGAAGAAAAAGCAGAAGAAGAAAAAAAGATGAATGAGAAGCAGGGGAAGAAGAATGAGAATCAGTGGAAGAAGAAGGAGAGGGAGAAGAAGAAGAAGAACAAGAAGAAGAAGAAGAAGAAGAAGAACAAGAAGAAGAAGAAGAAGATGAAGAAGAAGAAGAAGAAGAAGAAGAATAAGAAGAGGAAGAAGAAGACAAAAATAACGAAAGTAAGACGATTAAGAATAACAAGAAAAAGGAAAAAAAAGAAGGAGAAGAAGAAGGAGAAGAAGAAGAAGAAGAAGAAGAAGAAGAAGAAAAAGAAGAAGAAGAAGAGGAAGACAGAATCATTTGGAAAATAACTAAAAAATGAGCTTAATCGGAGAACCGGTTCTTTTTTAAGATTCCAAATCAAAGTTAAGTCCGTTATCAGTTGTAGAGGGTTTTTCAACAGGGACGTTACAAAAGTAGAGCGATAGGGACAGCAAACGACGCCATATTTCTTGCCGCTCTTTTGACATTTCTCTTCACTAAGGTTTGCCATTTCATGATGGAAAGATATACGAGCCAACAACTAGTCGAAATTATAAAAATTTACTACCGAAATTCGGAGTCAGTGGCCTCAACGTTAAGAGTGCTACGTCCAATTTATGGTCGTCATAATCGTCCTAGCAGATCAACAATTGAGCGTCTAGTGGAAAAATTTGAATCCACAGGCACAGCACAAAATGTTCCCGTGCCAGTGAGACAAAGAAGTGCCCGTAGTAATGAGAATATTGCTGCCGCTGAGGCTTCAGTTGCAGAAAGCCCAAATGTGTCTCTCACATGTCGTTCTCAAGCGTTGGGCATCTCTGTGACGTTGTTGTGGCGAATTTGCGAAAAGATCTTGACCCACATCCTTACAAGATTAAATTGACGCAAGAACTGAAGCCGCTGGACCACCAGAAGCTTCGTCTGTTCGTGAATTGAATTGGGCTGAGCAACAACTTGAAAATGATTCGGATTTTCATCGAAAAATCATCTTCAGCGATGAGGCTCATTTCTGGCTGAGTCATCCATGAGTCATCCATGAGTCATCATTGCATCCCGAAAAAAATTACGGTTTGGTGTGGTTTATGGGCCGGCGGCGTCATTGGGCCGTACTTCTTCCGTGATAATCAAGACCGGCACGTTACTGTGAATGGGGATCGGTACCGTTCAATGATAACCGAATATATTTAGGCCCAATTGGATGATATGGACTTGGAGGACATGTGGTTCCAACAGGACGGCGCCACAAGCTACACAGCAAATGTCACAATCAATTTATTGGAAACCAAGTTTGGAGAACGTGTTATCTCATGAAATGGTCCAGTCGCTTGGCCGCCTCGGTCGTCCGATTTGACGCCGTTAGACTATTTCCCGTGGGGCTACTTCAAGTCTATGGTCTATGCCAACAAGCCAGCGACGATTGATGAACTTCGTACGAATATCGAACGTGAAATTGCAGCAGTATCGGCCGATTTATGCTTGAAAACCGTCGAAAATTGGGTTCAGCGTCTGGACTTCTGCAAGCGTGCCCGTGGTGGCCATGCAAAAGAAATCGATAAATCGTACTTTCACAGGAATAAAGAATTTCATTGATATCCAAAACCGTTTTTGTTTTATTTAATAAAACTTTTGTAGCGCTCTTATTGAAAAACCCGATATTTCTACAACCGGCCAAGTGAAAATTGTAAGATGTGGAACTCCTTCCCTTGCACGTAACTAAAACATTATATGTTTACCCAACCTCGTGACCACGCCAAATCATTATGGTTTAAATTTGTGCCGGGCAAGAGTGGACTAATGAAGTCGAGGATTGATCTTCAATCGTAATCTAGATCACTTCAATGTTGTCTCTCTGGGGTTTATTTCGGACCTGAATTTACTTCATTAAGACAAAAAGCAAATGTTAACGAAGAATCCATCAAATCACCGTATAATGAGGAATTGATGTAATGAGGTTTTCAAACTTGCAAACCTAACAGGCGCGGCTGTCCGTTCAACTGTCATTTCCTCACATGACTTTTAGTGCTTATATGTTGCCAAAACCTTAGGTTTATACCATAATAATTCTAAATTGTAAATATCTAAACTTAAAAAATAGGGGAACCTGGGATGAAATGATCCGAATGTAATCACGTAAAAAAATAAAAGAACATGTAATAAGACATTAAATATAAGGTTTTTTTCAACGCACATTATCAACTTAGTAAATAATGTGATTGCTCCCTTAAGATATGACACACTTTCCCCTAGTGACAAACTACCCTATGACACCCCACATAAGAGAGTGACTTGCAAGTCATTTGAAATAATACACATTTACACTAAGATGTCCAAGATGAATATAAGTAAAAACATGGCCACAAAATGGACAAACAATCAAAAAAAAATAAAAAAAAAACATAAAAGAAGAAAAACAAAAAGGATGACAAAAAAGAGAAAAAAAAGAAAATTATCAAAACAATTTCAATGTCATTGTTGTGTAAACAATTTGCCAAAGCAAACAATAAATCAAAAGGCAAGCGATAGGAATGTATCATTAATCACTTTGGCAATGGGAAATACATTAGGTGTCCTTTCCCTGGATGGCCCTTATCCGCTTGTTCAAAGGAATTCCTCATGATGATACAAAATGATAAATATTGTTTCGAATCGCAAGAGAACCCCTCATACTCTATTACCCAAGGACCCTCAATATACACACACTATCTGATGAAAAGAGAGGCGGCTCGTGCGATGTTTGAATTGTCGTAACCTTCTTCGGTAGATAAGGAGAACATTTTTGTGCCAGGGCCTCCATTCCATCTCCTAGAATATTGGCCTAAATTGGGCAATCGGTGGAATGTGTTTCGTTGTTCGGTATCCATGATATTGTTTTTATATATTTTTTTTTCTGCCTTTTTGAAAGATATTGTTATTATGTTTTTGGGATATTAAATTAAAGACAAGTGTGTGTGGTGTTGGTGTCCTTTTACAAGACACTCACACACTTTTTTTTTTTGAAAATTTATCACAAAACCTGAAACCAATTTGCCGAGGACTTTAAGGATAAAGGTTTTACACCATCAAGGACATTCTGGTAATATCATTTTCACACTTTTGTATCAAAGCGTCAAGAAGATTAATGTGCCATGATGGCGTTAAGTTCAGTTGTTAAGAAAATTACAACAGTTTCAGTTCAAAGAACTTGCATATTTTAATAATTTTATGTCTAAATACATATTTTTTTGAAATTGATTTTACTGCATTCCTTTATTTTAATTTAAAAAAAAAACTATATCCACTAAAAAATTCCAACCTGATTTCGTCAAATCACCTGATTATCCTTCACAGTACCATAAAAAAATCCAATCCAACACAACACTTCCTAATCCTGTTTACTGGCTAAAATAAACTTAAACCGAACGAATTTAAAATTCAAACGATATGCCATAAAAAAGGAGCCAGAGGACTCTTAACAATTTAATGCCAATTTGCGTGAACTAACCGAAGCAAAAAATAGTAAAATAAAATAGAATTAAGTTATATAAATGCACAGAGTGCCAAAGAGCCCCCATTTTTTTATCTAACCCCTCTCCCAACCTCTAGTTCATGCGCACGTGTGCACTATAAAATCACCGGTTTAATGCTATTTATTTCCTGAGTATCTGCTGATTCAGGGTCCTTACTAGTCGATCCGTCGAGAAACGTTATAAAATCCGTGCAATTTATTCCAAACTACAAACTTAAAAAAAAATACAACTTTACCGGACGTATGTAAGTGTTGATGTTGGACAAAAGCACCCCATTACCACCCAAATGTCCTTTCAATTTTTTCGTTTGGGAAACACACACACTTGTGTATGAAATGCAATGGCAGCTGGACATACGTTGGGGTAAACGTTCACCCCACCTCAATGCCAGCACTTGACATACAATGCCAGACAGTGTACATGGCGCTTATGTGTCCTTGTTGCACAGACCGACCGACCGACCGACCGTGCAGCGTGCACCCACTCCGAACACGAGTCGTTTGTAGCACAAAATCCTATTAGGGATGTAAACATGAAAAGTGCGAAGCTATTAAAAATTTATTTAATGCCATCACAAGCAATTAAGCGCTCATTCAGTTTTCAGTTTGCCGAACGGTGTTTCCGCGTGTAAGCCCAAAACCTCAAATGCATTCAGCGATGTAATTATTATTGAAAGTCTTTTTAAAGGATAAAATAATGTAATTACGATCCAGCGTGGTTGGGTGAATGTGTGTGTGCGTGCGTCTGGATGGTTGATGTCGTTTTGCATAGCTATGCTCCGAGTCAGCTGGGTGACGTTGAATCCTGTCGCCACCGCATTGCAGCGCCACATATGGCGGCTCGCTGAGATTTATTTTGCATAGTGGGGAATTGGGTGCGAGCATATGATTTTTTTGATTGGTTGCGTATACGCCGTAGTGTACGGAATGAGAACATATCTCCATTTGGGCCATGACGTGAGGTTAACTATATGTGTGGTATTAGACTTCAAGGTTGATGGAGGTTGGGAGGTTATTGATGCTCAATATTGATGTGTGTTTTTGTGTATCAGTGTTTTGATGTTGATTGATTAGGATAGTTTGGAATTGCATACACATTTAATTAAAAAAATCTTTATAAAAAGTAGTCTAGACCATTTAATAGCAATAATTTTCGAGGTATTAGAGAGATTATTACTTAGGACCAACTATAGAAGAAAAATGCTTCCTTGCTGATCATGAATTTGGTTTAAGAAATAACCACTCAACAAAAGATTTACCTGATCTAAATAGATTAACACATGAAATTGAGAAATCGCTAGCGAGTTCGTTGAGGATTTTTAAGCATTCGACCAGGTCTGGACGATAGGTTATGATTTTTTTCATATAATCGGTGGGCGCTCAAAAGGTTAATAATGCGTTATTTGAAAAAAAAATTTTTTTTGAAAGTATTTAGAGAATGTGGATAGCATATGTACCAATGATCATTGGTTTTGAATAACTGCAAATCTCAATTAGAGGAAAATATCGAGCCGGATAAAGCGTTCCACAACCGTGTAGTGCGGCTAAAGAATGAATCTCTTTGCTTAAAAATACGCCTGCAGTAAGGCCCGATGGAAAATGTTGGTCATTCCCAGCGATGCAAAGGAAAGGAATGCATCTGGTTGGAGCATTGTTTTTAGAAATAGAAAACCCAATAGGATAAGGAAAGACTGCAAATAATTTCAACTATATTGCAGCGAATCAAATATTTCTGTTATGCTCCTATCCTCTAACATTTTTAATGCACTTCCTGGATTCTATCCAGGAAACACGAGTGAGTAACAGGAGCACTTGCCTAGATATAAGCATTATACTTGGTTCTGGGCAGATGTTGTAGCCAGATTTAACGGAGAAAAATATTTCTTGTGTCTTTCAAGGAAATCTTAACATTCCGCAGAATTTTTGACAATATTTCTTTTTTCTACAGAAAATAGTTTATTATACACAAACTTAAAATGCAAAAATGTTCGGTTCCTTCGATGCAAGTGCAACTCATGGATAGTGACATGGTGGAAGGTTATATTTTGACGACAGACGAAAACATTAAATTTTTGAAGAAGAAGTCCTCATAGGATAAAAAAATGCTGGTAAGACCAGAATTCAATCATAAAGTACCATATGCAATAGTTCCTTCAAAGTTATAAAATACAACAAAGTAGGCAAAGTACTAAAAGTGCAAAGCGAAATTTTTGGCCTTATTCCGTGGACTAAGCGCAAAATGTTTTCAATTAAACAAAATTTCTAGTAAGTGCGGTTTACTAAGTTAAACCAACGAAGAAGGTGGTTTAGCGAAGGAATAAGAATCAGAAGTGTCAAATTTATTCTGAAATGAATTATTAGGTGCGTTCAATAATGTGTTTTTTTTTTATAAAAAAAAATCAAAGTTTGAGAAACTTGGTGAAAATTTCAAGTTACTGAACAGGTATCTTACTTATTGTAGTAGATTTTCTTAAGGGATTTTTGGTTAACGTCACCTACGCTGAATCAATTTCCCCTCTCGAACATCGACGCAATGTTTTATGTCTTTCCTTATTTAATCGTTTCTTTTATAAAAAAATTTCACTCGAAGTAGCCAGTTGCATTCCTCCGTCTCGCAAAGAATGCTCATCAGTTCACCCTTGAGCCCAATTTCGGACGTATCGTGAAATATAAAATAAAGAAATTTCTTGGCGTGACAGCTCCTTAAGGAGTCAAGGCCTAGTGACTTATACTCTCAACCATTCCTGTGTGTGTGTTGTTAATCTGCAAGAATGGAAGGGACCTACAATTTACCGCCGAGTGCGAATGGCTAGATGATATGCACTTTTTCGAGACAAATTTTACTCTTGGAGGTTTTGTCAGTTCTTCGCAAGAGGCAGTACCCCAGAAAAAAGGTGGCTATAAGCTGGATTTGAACCCAGGCTTATTCGCTTAGTAGTCCGACACACTAACCACAAAGCCACGGGGCACTACAACCGTGAAATATAGGGGTTCTTTTTTTAGCCGAACAACACGAATTTGGAATAGTTTACCCGGCGGGATTTTCCCTTGCCATTTTGATCTGCAAGCATTCAAAACCAATGATAATCGACACCTCCTATCTCTCCCCTCCCTATCTTCCTAATGCCCGCACAGTGTGTTCTACACAAAAAGGGAAACAAATAGTCCCTTGTGCGAGCGTTAATTATACAAAAAATTGTTTTTATTAATGGAAAAGTTTAATTCGTAGCTTAGCTCTTATTCTATGGTTAAGTTATCTAGTGGAATAAAGGTGGAATAAACGTTTTTTATTAAAAGAGCTGATATAAAACTAAAATAGAAGAAGCACGTTAAAAATACAAAAGCCAACTCAAAATTTCATTCGGTAAATGAGTTGAATTTTTATCAAGTCAATATAAAAATCTAAGCATTTATAACAAACTACTTATTTGCAAGCAAGTGCTCAAGCTGGTATCGAAAACACAGCTTATAACTTCGAGGTTGTACCAAGCCAGGCTATAGAAACAACACTGTCATTTTATACTTTCATTATCTGGCTTTGTCGAAACCCCTTCTGAAAAGCTTAAAAAAACAGCAAAGCAGATAAATATGAGTCCATTATTAAGTTAAATGGAGACGCCTCTTAAAAAATACAAGACGAAATCGAAACAATATTAAAAGAAATGAGTTTACGTATTGGAAAATATATTAATCTAAACATCTGCATATAACCTCCCTCCCTTGTAAACTATGCACCAAAAACTCCCTTACGTCCCTCCTTTCCAAGTGCAATGAAACGCAGATAAACTTCAGTTTAAGAATTGTCTTGACGATCGAAAGCTTCTTAATAATGATTAATCTCATTGTATGTCTCACCAAAAAGTGAAACCAATCTCGCCAATCCTTTTCAAAAAACAAAATTATTGCTCTTGATATTTGAAAAGCATTTGATTGAGTTTGACACCAAACCCTTTTATAGAAAATAACTGCATTTGGACTCAATGAAATACTTCTTCGTTGGATTAGTAATTATCTTTTGAACCGCTCAATACAAGTTGTGTTGGACGGATTCAATTCTGATAATCACAAAATGAAAGTTGGTGTGCCGCAGGGCTGCGTTTTGTGTCCTACTCTTTTTCTTGTATTTATTAACCTTCTCTTTTCTGAAACTAAAGTCCGACGGAGCATAATTTTAGGTCCACAACTATATTCTATACATATGTCAAGCTCATTTAATATTTATCTTAACAGGATTGTCCAAAAGAGAATAAGAAATCGAGTCTAATTTAATACTGCAAACAGTTAATCTTATTCGAAAGAAACTGAACCGAAGAATCACTATGGCTAATTGCTTACTGAACTTGGCTGACCATTGCTGCAATGAGAGAACCCTTATTGGCCTTAAATGCATTAGCCTATAGGTTCGGGTTTATACTCTGAACCATTTCGGTTTAAATTTGTTAAACAAATGGCCTTTAAAGAAACGAAACCAACATCAACACTCTTATAAACTTCACTAAATCAATTTCATCCTTCCGTCGCAAAAATTTAATAATCATGACCGCCATTCATTTTATTCTAATAAATGTGCAAATTTCACCCCCTCCCGTAACCATCGACAAAAACAATAAAAAGGACACGCTTTTTCATTCGGAATTTTCTAACGAAAAAGATATCGTCTACCATATTAAAATATTCAAATTTTGAAAAACCAATATAAAACCATTACTATCACTTTCCACCCAATTTTCATTTTGAATGCAAATGAAAATATTACAAACAAAATTAAATTCTCAAAGGACGAATTGTTTTAGTAAATCCCTTTCCCTTCCCATCTCCCCAACTCACATTTGTTTGCAAAATTCTCCATTTTGAATTTGTATGGCATAACACAAATCTTTCATCTTCCTGAAATCTAATAGTTAATTACACTCAGTGACATGAGGTATGGTTTATCTGAAAGTTTCTTACTCTGTCTGGATACATAAATGGTCTTTTGGTCATGATAATTAGAGACACATCCGCTGGCATTAATGACAAATAGAGGAACCCTAGTGGAAAATGGATGTCCTTATCACAGTTAAGCCACCAAACTAACTGCGTCGTCAGTGGACAACAACAGGGTAGCAGTGGCGTTGGTAACGGCTGGCCTCTGCTGCAAAAACCAATCAAACCATCAATCACATCCGCAAATGGTTTCCTTCAGATACCGCACTACTGTCTTCTCTGGACCGCGTGCACCGACCGCACTGAGTGTAGCCATCAGCACAGTTGCTCAAACGACAGTCATCAGAGAGTGTAGTTCTTCAGGAAGAATAAACATTTCCCTGCAAACACAGATTGGGCAAACTTTTGCGGACAGTGTTTACGAGGTTGGATACGGCAGTTAGGAGAATGAGGGGTAAGTTGGGCTGGTTGAATTTTTGTTTCTCAGATTAGAAAATGTGATTAGATTCTTAAGATTTTTATTAAGGCGCAGGTATATACACACATAAGTCCCAGTTTAGCGTTTTGGGACTTATATTCCACTTAGGTGGTTTTATCTTTTTCAGTTTAAAAATGTCAAATCGAAAGAAAACTGTTCTTGAGAGATTTAAATTTAGGTTTTCACCTTAAAATTCACCTTAAAAACATTAAAAAAAACTTCAGTAAAAAAAAACGTTTATTCCTTTTTTGCTCCATTATACCCCACTCTTCCTTACCTTAGTGCATTTATACAAAAAACAATTTTTTACTCACCCAGTAGCTCCTCCAATAAACATACTACCCTCGAACGGACCAAACTCCTGCTCTGGCAACAAATCGACCATCTTGTAATCAGTATTAATCATGAACCGGACATGATACTCATTATAGTCGATCCATATTTTGTGCCATTCGCCGCCATTGAATTTTCTCACCGAGTCTATAACCAGGGTTCGCGACTCACCCGTGCTCAGGGTGAAGTTAAACGTAAGCTGATAGTCACCGGTCAGGGCAACCACAAATGATGGATAGGATGGACGTATCGGTGGCTGGAAGAGAAGTATTGCCTTCTCACCTGTGGTCCGGAATGAGAAGGCGATGTCACCCTTCCGCCATCCGGGCACTTCAATGTACGACTGTGATGTGGTAAAGGTAACCACATACTTTTGTGTATCTGGAAGTAAAGGAAGAGTGAAAACAGGGTTAAATAGATAGTCCTAAATGCCATTTTGAGGGGGGGTACGGTTGTGAGTGATGCTAAGGATTTCTGGATGATTGAGATGATTTCCAAGGATGACTGGCAGAGATTTTTGTATCGAATTTAAATAACTTGTGACAGGTTATTATTACAAATTAGTTTTACTTTGATAAAATTGTATGCACACTAAGAAAATGACATGAAAGTTGATTCACCCTTCCTTGGAGGAACTTTTAACAAAACTTTGACATGGAATAATCAAATAATTTAAAGAGATCCTTGTTGGAATATAAGTATACGTCATGTCAACCTCACATATGCCAGCAAGTCGTGCATTTAAACTCTTAAAATAAAATGACTCGAGGACACGAATCCAGGATGTTCGACAAAACATTTAATCCTAAAACTCCTTGTTTTTTATATAAATAACATTTAACAAGGATTATTTAGTTTTTCAGTGAATCCTCATTAAGTTCTGATGAACCAAGACGTGCTTCCTGTGACCCATTTGTAAAATTGTCTTTCACTATATTTTTCTTGGAAAATCCTTATTTCCTTATGCTCCAGACATAACAAACTAAGGTAAACGCATCTAACGGAGTTTCTTAACAAACATTAAAGTTTCCAAACACACATACAAAAAAAAAAGTATACACAACAGTGCATATATACTTACTTGTTTCAACACATTCTAATGGACCCAATGTGATTCGTCCTTGGGCTTCTTCATCTAAATCCTTCTGTTGCCGGAAGAACATATTTGTTATTCCTAAACTGTGTGGTTCGTTGTAGTATCCTTCGTCTGAATACCATTTGTTTTCTTTCACATCACAATTGCATGATTGATTTGGATCCACACATGTTTTGTTGTCAGAACAAGGACATGATCCTCTGGAAAATAAAAATGAAAATCCATATAAAACAGATACAATTTGGGATAAGAGACAAATGAAATAAATCTGAACATTTCAAATGGAGCCTAAGGCTAAGAGCATTTTTTCTTTCTGTTTAATAGGGTTGCCAAAGAAAGTTATTGAAAGAAAAAAATTATAAAAAAGGATTCAATTTCATGAATTGAATTTTAAGGCAAAACAATTTTAAACAACTTAGGAGTGTTTTAAAAAACGCACTTTTTCAGAGATTTAGGTAGTAGACGAAAAACTCACTCCATGCAATCAACGGGGTTGTGGAGCATGAATTTGAACCGGGGCAATCCTTAAACTACATTAGGTCAAACGTAAAAATATGAAGGAATAAATGATGAATTCCAACGGAACATGGATTTGGAGTTCCTCAACAGACTATAGGTTGAGGAACTCCAAATCCAGTTATCTTATTTTTCTTATATATAATAAAATTGACCAGTTTTTTAAATATTTCTCAAAAGTTTTTAAAATTATTTAAAATGTTCTTAAATACTTCTTTTTCTCTGGGCTTATCCTAAGAGTTTGTATATCAAATATTCATGTACATATATCACATATTAAATACCTAATGTCTTAATTTATGTGGCCAATAGAGTTATACTTTTTGAACTACTAGTGCGCAATAAATGGCGCCTTAAATAAAAGCTATGTATGGAAAGCAATTATAAAACTCTTGATCTCGATCGTCCTGAGTGTTGTTGCATTTGAATAATTCAGGACTTTTTACTTCTGCATTTCTTCGCGATAGTTCTCGAACATGGATTGGCTATCGCCTCTTAAACTGGTCACCTTCAGTCTCTACGGCAGTACCAGGTGGATAGCGATGTTTGATGTCGTTATATAGGGTGGGCCAAAAGAAATCACCCTATTGGAAGATGCTCTCATTTTTGTAAATGGCCGCCAATGTCAAATCTGTTTTGACATTTGTGGACTAGACAAATGCAGAATACAAGTGAACAAGCCATGGAGCGATACATGAACCGACATGAACCGATATTCTGAAGGCGGCGTTCCCGGGTCACCTCATCTCTCGTTTTGGTGATTTGCACTGGCCCGCATAATCGCCCGATTTAACCGTTTCAGACTTTTTTTTGTGGGGTATTTGAAGTCCCGTGCTTACGTGAACAAGCCCGAGACTCTGGAAGCCCTCAAGGATAACATTCGACATGAGTGCGAGAATCTGTCGCCCGAAGTACTCGCTGAAGAAAAATCAAGAAAAATGCCATAAATCAATCCATCAATTGTGACGGCGTCCATATCACATCTCGACTTGACCAATACTATTCTAAAGGTTCAAATAAACATAATCAAAAAACAGAATCGAAGGTTTTCATTTAGAAAAAAAGAGAGCCAAACAACATTGGATGTATGACTTCTTTTTGCCCACCCTGTAGATTCAAGATATTTGCCGTGTATTTTTTGCAAAGCTATGGGCAGTGCATTTAAAATTTCCCAGAAAAACGTGTCAGCAGCCGCCTGTTATTTTATGTCAAAATTGGCATCGCGACTGCTTAGAAAATGGCGTTTGTTCGTAGACTTAGGTATTTGCCATAAACGTTTACGGGATAATAAAATGGAAATGGTGCTTGTTTGATGTGGTCAATTGATTAAAAAGAAATCCATTTTAATAATGCACTTATGTATGTTCAAATGTAAAATTACAACAGTAAATAGCAATTTTTGTATTTTTTGAAACGTACTCCTCATTTAAATAAAATAATTTTAAAATTGCTAAAAGAACGTAAGCAGTTTTTATTTCTGCACTTTTTGGAAAAATAGTTTACATAATTTATCTACATGTAAATTTGTTTTAAAAAAATCTTTTTATTTTTATAAGACTCTTAACTTTTTCTGTTCCAATTTGTTCTGCAGTTTTTCGTTGTTGTAAAAGAGATACGACTATATTTTTATTTACTATTTTACTCTGTCTTAATTATTCAACTTTTACATTCTTAAAAAGCTTTTCATTAATCTGCATTTCAACATCTGCAAAAAAAGGATACAAAATATAAAAATCATATGTAGGATAACTCTGAGGAACAAGAAAAGAAACGACTTGGATACTTCGAATGCTCTTTAATTAATGTCTTATGAACAATGTTTTCACAAAAGCTTGACTTTAAAACGGTGCGAAAGCACAGTAAAATAGAAGCGGGTAGATCATTCGATCATTTAGGCCAATCAACAATTTTAGTTAACGTATTCTATGTACTGAAATAACTTGATAGACATAATTGAGTGCAAATATAAATTGTATGCGCACAGTAGGTATTAAAAGTAAATGGACCATTTTATATAAAAGTTCGCTACACATACTTGTTCGATAGAGCGGGAGAGATCTTCAAGATTATAGGAAATACAAGTCATGAAGATTGTAGATTACAGTAAAAACAAACATGTTCATCTGCTTTATAACATTTCATCTGCACAATTGTTTGATTCAGTCTTGACTCGGTTTTCCGTTTTTTCAATCAACATTGATCATCTAATATATATTTAAATTTATTTGTTGTTTTGTCTGTCTGTTTGTTCGTATTTGATGCGCTGCCATATGTTCACCCAATTGCAATGAAACTTTGTCAGCTTATTGCCAACACGTATGGGAAGATTATAGGCATAGTAAAATAAGTGTCCAGTAGATGGCGCGCATTATATATTTGAAAGATCAATGGAAAATTACAAATTAATGAATTACTTAAAGAAAGGGAGAAATACGAATCTATCTCACACCATAAGGAATGTTCAGAGTATGGTACAAATAATTCCTTATAACGGGTGATTTTTTTGAGGTTAGGATTTTCATGCATTAGTATTTGACAGATCACGCGGGATTTCAGACATGGTGTCAAAAAGAAAGATGCTCAGTATGCTTTGACATTTTATCATGAATAGACTTACTAACGAACAACGCTTGCAAATCATTGAATTTTATTACCAAAATCAGTGTTCGGTTCGAAATGTGTTTCGCGCTTTACGTCCGCCTCCGAATGAGGCTCATTTCTGGTTGAATGGCTACGTAAATAAGCAAAATTGCCGCATTTGGAGTGAAGAGCAACCAGAAGCCGTTCAAGAACTGCCCATGCATCCCGAAAAATGCACTGTTTGGTGTGGTTTGTACGCTGGTGGAATCATTGGACCGTATTTTTTCAAAGATGCTGTTGGACGCAACGTTACGGTGAATGGCGATCAAACTAACAAACAAACTTTTTGTTGCCAAAAATGGAAGAACTGAACTTGGTTGACATGTGGTTTCAACAAGATGGCGCTACATGCCACACAGCTCGCGATTCTATGGCCATTTTGAGGGAAAACTTCGGAGAACAATTCATCTCAAGAAATGGACCGGTAAGTTGGCCACCAAGATCATGCGATTTGACGCCTTTAGATTATTTTTTGTGCGGCTACGTCAAGTCTTAAGTCTACAGAAATAAGGCAGCAACTATTCCAGCTTTGGAAGACAACATTTCCGAAGAAATTCGGGCTATTCCGGCCGAAATGCTCGAAAAAGTTGCCCAAAATTGGACTTTCCGAATGGACCACCTAAGACGCAGCCGCGGTCAACATTTAAATGAAATTATCTTCAAAAAGTAAATGTTATGGACCAATCTAACGTTTCAAATAAAGAACCGATGAGATTTTGCAAATTTTATGCGTTTTTTTTTTAAAAAAAGTTCTCAAGCTCTTAAAAAATCACCCGTTAGGTGGCGTTACAAATGAAATTTTAAAATATCGAAAGACATTGTATTTTCTTACGAAATTAAGAAATGTGAATCATTTTTTTAGAAGGATTCAACCAGTTATGTTGCTGTTTACACACACATGTACCATTTCATTTAAATAGCTTAAAATCTTATGAGCTTTGTTAAACCTCAGTACTGGATAACGATAGATCATATTAACAATGGACTTAAGTTATTCGAATGCGATAATAGTTCTTTATAATCATATAACAATTGTAGTCTTTTATATGTAAAATAATTAGAATTGACTAAACTCAGAAAACGAGTCACCCGAACGAATCCTGTATCCTGCAGATAATCAGATAATCTACTCTACGAACGAAGCCTTCCAGATACACAGAAATGATCAGTTGTCAATGAAATCTTTTTTATGTCCAAACATATAAAGAGGAGAAATAACTGAAGTTCGACATCTACTTTTATAGGAGACTGGGTGTTGTGTCCAACTGCGCTACGGATAGCTTTGCCAAAAAAAACCGGCAATTTTAACTTTTTACAATTGGGAAGAATAGGCCTGTATGGATCAGAAAATGGACAGCATAGGAATTCAGTTCTTTTGACTCAATTATCCACCTATATGTTTCTACATCAACTGCTCGTTGTAAGGATGTAGTAGAATCTGCAGTTTTAATGGCTCCATCGTTTAGTCAGAAAGGGATAATAGATTCACTCCCGGCATCTTTACCTTATATGATCTAGTAAAAAGTCAAGGACTGTATTAAAGAACAAAGAACTCAGCACGCATCTCTGCTGTCCACACATTTTAATTTGGAACTCTTCGGTGACTCCTGCTATCTCCCAGAAGATTGGGAGAAGGTAGCATTCCATTCACTCACTAGGCATTTGATTACCACTAATATGCTGAATGTGAGAATCATGAACCATCTACACCCGATGTCTCTCATCTAATTCCAGAACTCTGAGGGTATCTCGTCTGGCCAACTTCTTTTCCCTTTATGGAATTTTATTACCGCATAACTAACTCCATCAACTTCTTCGATATTTTTGGGATTTATCAAAAATTGTGACGTCCTTACTGGAAACCCCGATACTTACAAAAAAACCTTCCCTTCATTCAACATCAAAACCTTTACACAGTGTCGTTTGCTGGTTTATGTTAACAAAAAAATAATCACATCCTTCTTGTGATTCTGTCCATAAAGGTTTTAGTCAGTTAATTAAAACTGCTTAATCATCTTCAACACAGTTAATCAATTAATCGTTCATAGAGGCTTTGAAGGCGTTACCTTTTTTCACCGCCTCTCTTCTCCTTACACATTTAATCCAACTACCTTATCGTGTTCCCAAAATTAATGTCACACACGCATGAATCATTACAAATCGACGACGAGGACGATTGGACTCCACCGTGTCCAACACTAATTTCGCATTTCGCCTCATTCAACAGGGATTAGGTCAACTATGATCGATTTGGGATGTTTTTGTCGATTGTAAGGTGGGCGTTGGCAAATCCCTCATTCCGTGTTCCGGGTTGTTTCCATGTCCCGTTCCGATGATGATGTTGTTATTCGGAAATAAATACAAGAGTCACCTTAGTGTCGGGAGAGTCGCTTTAATTGTATGCGAACAACGCCCAAATCTAGAAATCAATCAAATTGTCAACATAATTGATGCCACCTTCCTTGGTGGCTTCTAGTTGTGCCCACCCGCATGTGGTGCAGGGGGTATCTGGATTCTCTATATATGTATGTGCATATATAGTGACCAAACGACACTCTTCTGTTTGTATGATCTTGTCCGAGATTTATCATGACACTTTGTGTAATTAATCTCAGCTCAGAGAAATTGATAGGCATTTCCTATTAAGTTTGCACACAATCCCCCCCTCCATCCACCCCACCATGGATTTAGGTGCGCTTTGTCGCTCGTGTGGTACCCATGACCAGATTCATGAGTATTAAGAGTAGTTACTGCGGCTTGGGTGACAAGTGAGTCTGTTATTGGTACCGAGTTGCCTGGCTAAATGATGTACGCCACAATAACTCGGGCGCTGGAATTAGGTCTTAAAATATTTACGATTTAATCTGGAAAATTAATTATAATTGCATATGTAATTGGGCCAACTCCTTCCAATAGATATAGAGGATGTGTATGCTGTGCACAAGCTTAACTAAGTGGGGTATGTTGGGTGGCCAAGCACTTGTGTGGCAGGAAATTAATTTAGGAAAAGTTACCACAAAACTTTCAAAACTTCAGTTTTTAATGAAACAGAAATATTTGCATTGAGTTGAGTAAAAGTCCATTTCTAGGACCACTCTGAGCAAAATATAGCTTTTATGATAAAATACCATCGGCAGTGGTTGAACGATTTGTTTTATGTTTTTATTTTAGAACTGCCTTGAACCATATGAATATAAATTTCATAAAAAATAACTGTTGGATCAATATTAACAAATTTTTGGTACATGCTGGGATGAGAGTTTGAAGGAGTGTGTTTTAAATATAAGGACTTATATTCATCATATCAAAGATCAATATAAGTTATAATATTATAATTGAATATTTTTTTGAGTTAAAAGTATTGCATACTTTCAGGAGTATGTTCTTATAGGTACTAAGTTTAGAATTCGTGAACATAAAAAAATTGGGATAACAATCAAACATGACATTACGATCACAAAAAAGTAAAAAAAATTTATTGAGAAGAAATGTCAGTCTGTCTGTCTGTCAGTCTATCAGTCTGTCTATCTGTCTGTCTGTCCGTCTGTATGTATAATAAGCTGCAGGCTAAACGGCTTAAGCGATTACCCTCAAATTTAGTACGTTGATTCTTTTGACATTCCTCGGAGGGGATATTTTTAGTGCTCGAAATAAAGGTACCTGCCATATAACCGTAAAGAAAAAACTACATTTTCTCAAAAACGGCTCCAACGATTTTGATGAACATTTTTCAGAGTATTTTGGTAGGTATTGGCTATCATTTGGTAAAAACGAATTTTACCAGAAAAGTCTATAAACGGTACCTTTCATGTAACGATTTTTTTTAATTTTTGGCTTTCTCGGTAACGAGTAATAGGATTTCGGTCAAATTTTAAATTTAAGAAGATCTAGCCGAATTCATTCTGCATACCAAAATTTTGAATATTATTTTTTTTGGTTAGTTAGTTAGTTATTTTTATTTCGTAATATTGTACTTGCGATTAAGGTACTTAAATGCATGTTACGGATTCGTGCAAAAAAAATCCAACGATCAAATATTACATTACGATAATAGAGAAGTTGAAAAAAGTGGGTCCGGAAATTCTATCCGTCTGTCTGTCAGTCTGTCTTTCTGTTCGCGCCTCTACAGCCTAAACGGATGAGCCGATTTGCTTCAAATATGGTATTTAGTATTAATAAGGTAGTATCTCGGGGGATGTTTTTCATTTTTGCTCTAGGTCGAAAAATAACGGTACCTGCCATACAATTTTTAACACAAAGTTTAATTTTCTCAAAAACGGCTCTAACGATTTTGATAAAACTTTCAGTGTGCTATTTTTTACAACAATACATCTTTTAGTTAGAATGAATTTTTTGAAATTTGTTCTATAACAGTACCTCTCATATAACCGGTTTTTTTCAAATGCGGTTTTATCGTAAACTATTATCCCGATTTCAATAAAATTTTGCACACAGAAAGTCATTTATAATTCAATTAATATCGCATTTCAAAATTTTCAAAAACTTTTTTCGATTTTTTAAAAGTTTCTAAAAATAAAATTTGGTTTTCGAAATATTTTGAAAATGGGTGAATTGAATTTTTTTAAATGATTTTCCCAGATGAAAACAACAGATTTCCTTATAATGACATACTAGAAAAAAATTTAAAATAATTTTTCGAAAAGTTTTTCAAACAAAAACTACTTTTAAAAAAAAAAACTGGTCGAACGACATTCAATATTTCTTTTCCTCGATAGACATTTAGTTTACAAATTTTATTGCATACTTAGTTTTTCCGAGAAAACTTTTATGTTTTAATTGGCTGAATGAAAGAATTTTCTAAAAAAAAAATATTTTTTTATTTAAATAGACGTGTGATTTTCAATCTGGCAATACCTCTTTCGAAATTGGTCTTTTGACAGCTGTCACTTGATTTATGCCCAGTTTGATTTGCCATTTCATAATGAATAGATTTACTCTTGAACAAGTTTGCAAATTTTGCAAATTGTTCACCAAAATGATGGTTCGTTTCGGTGGAGCAGAGTATCGAAGAAGACCCGAATGAGTCCATCCGCAATCGCGCGCAATAATTTTATGAAAGATTTTGCGGAAGTATCTTGGTTTGCAGACTTACAAAATCCAACTCGTGCAAGAATTGAAGCCGAACGACTATCAATCACGTCACACGTTCGGTGAATGGGCCCAAAACGAGATGGCCACCGATCCCGATTATCACAAAATTGGGCCTCGGCTGGAATTTATTTGTGCCAGCCGCGGCGGCTACTTATCCTTATCTTTATAATCAAGCTAAATTCTTGACCATAACATTAAACTATATGCGTTTTATTTCTTCTTGAAAACCACACGTCTAAAAAAACACCCTTTATATACATAAATATGCAGCCACTAAGTAATTATCTATACATAAGAACAAGTTCATGCGACCCAGTCGTGCTTTTTTTTAATTTATTCGACGATGTGACCGCACATAGGAGCAAGTACGTGCGATCCAGTCGTGCAATTTATTTTACTTTCGATTATAGCGACTGACTATAAGGCAAGTTTAGGATTCGTGAATGTAAAAAAAATTGAGATAACAATGAAACATGACATTATGATCATAGAGAAATCTAAAAGATCAGTATATATAACGAGTTGCAGCCTAAACGGCTTAACTGTTTATCTCCAAATTTGGTGTGTGTGAGTCTATTGGCATTCCTCAGAAATGAAGTTGAAATTTTATTTTTAGGCCTAAAAATAACGGTACCTGCCACTGCCATATGACCGTTTAGGAAAAGCTTATCTTTCTCGAAAACGGCTCCAACGATTTTGATGAACATTTTTGCGATTTTCTTTTTGGTATTGGCTTTCATTTCAATAGAACGGAAAAGTCTATTAACGGTGCCTTTCATATAACGGTTTTTAATTTTTGGCCTTCTCGTTAACGGCTATTTGGATTTCTGTCAAATTTTATATTTGAGAAGATCGAAGTAGCTAAATTAATTCTGCATATCAAAATTTTGAAAAACTTTTAAAAAAAATAATTTTTGATTTTTTTTTTTTAAAATCAATATTTTTAAAACTAATCAAAAAATTATTTAACATTTTAAAATCACATGTACCTATATTAATAATCTCTAAGAACTGCATACCAAAATTAAAAAAAAAAAGGTTTTTCAAAAAACTAAAAATAAAAAACAAGATTTTATCAAAACCGTTCTTACAATTTTCGAAATACATTTTTCATAAATTCTTTTTTATTTAAGACGTGTGATGGCGTACTCTGTTCTTACTAAAAACCTTTAAGTTTTGTGGTTTTGACACTTTTTTATAAGTTCAAACTGTGTGATTGATTTTTCTACCTAAATGCTACTTGTTTCTGAATACGTGTGAGAAGCAACCAATCAGCCATACGTTTCGTGCCCACATAAATGCAAACGTATAAGTGGTCCCATAAGAAATGTATAGGGACCGCTACACATGTCACTGATCGGGGCATTTTTCAGTTTGTATGCGAAGAGAGAATTATCCTCTCAATTGTCGTTCTTGTTTCTTTTTTCTATGACTGAGTGAGTCTGACGAAACTGGAAGACTGTTCCGCATTTTCCCAACTCTGGTTGTGTCCACAATTTTTATAGTACGTATTCTCTTCCAATTTTTAAAGAGCAGACAGCATTCTCCAATGTCTCTTATGAAGTGATAGAGTGAGAGGATTTTGTACCAAAGCAATCGTCGGTTGAGAAGAAGAAGATGTAAATATGTATGTAGACCGTACCTTCAACAGGCTACAAAAAATATGATCAAAATCGTTAAAGGCGTTTTCGAGACTTTTTTCAGGTTTTGCAATGTAGAAAACTGTTCCTTGGGCTAAACAAAATTATTAATTCATGGACTGTCGAGTTTGAGTACAATCGCACAGCGGTACAACGGTTGACCTCTATCAGTGTGCCTCTATTTCGTTATATGAAAGAACAACCTATACCTCTCACTTCTCCAGAAAATCATGAGCACAGCAAAAAAAGCAGTTTCTTTTCGAAACAAAGATTTAATAAAATAAAATAATATTTAAATACAAATCGTAACTCACCTCTTGACATTTCCCAGAAAATCCACGGTATTGTTGTTGCTCGAAGACGTAAACCACGTCGCTGAATGCAGTTCCAATGGCGCCCTAAAGCAATCATACTTAATGTACTGCGTACAATACAGCGAGTGCGATATCAGCTCCTGCAGCATTTCCGGCGAAAATTCTCTATACCGTATGTTGTAGCTAAAATCAATATCATTCGCCGACCTAACATCGATTTGACTTGGCAGATTGTGTTCCACAATAGTCTTGGTGGCATTCTCAAGGCTCTGAAAATCACACTTCACATGTGCCGGCGGAAACACCCCATTGCCATCGATATCGATGAGATAAACGTCCGACTTGGTGTAGCTCAGCAACGCCAACTCCTCACACGTCTTCCGGTATTTGGTGAAGTGACAGTTCTTGCCAATATAGCCCGTATCCTTGCAATCGCATGTCACCTGGTTGTCTCTAACAAAGCACTTGCCCCCGTGCTCGCACGTATTTGGCCTCTTGCATGGATCAATGTAATTGCAGTTATCGACCGCCACCTCGCCCACGACGCGTTCCGTCTTTATCACGTCGCGCGGTTCAATCAGATGCCCATTGATTTCGATGTCCCGGATGCAGCCAACCAGGCCGGATGCAGCCGACTTCAGACTGCTACCAATTATAACCTTGTCGCCGATAATAAATGTCATCCCGAACATCTGGGTAAGAGTGTGACGGTAGTCGACGGTGAATTTAATCTCGCCGACCCTGTAGTCCAGCTCGACGGAGTGCCATGAGGTGGGTCGATTGATTTTAATTACCGTTGAATGGGTGGTATCACTCGTGACATCTGGCACTAAATCAAAACTCAATTTATCCGTGGTGAGCCGTATCTACACGAATACAGTTAGTTAGGGTGTTTCAAGGGTTGGAATTCGATTGAATTCGATTGGATATTGTCATTTTTGAAGTGGACACAATTTTGTTATTGTTGTTGTTGTTTGGGGTTTGATATTTTTGTTTAAAACGCGCGTTAAACATCCGGTCGAGGTAATCGAGATTCGAATTGATTGCGGATTTTCGGTTTTGAGTATCAATAGCGTCAATGGCGTTGGTGCGTCGAAATCAGCGCCGGATATGGTGTTTGTGGCGGTTTGTAGCGGTAACGCATTCATTCAAAATGCATTTATATATTCGTGTGTAGAGATGATGGTGATTTTCCAATTTTAGAAAACGATTTTCGTCCAAAAAGTCCACATCCGCGCAAAAAACGTGTGTCAAGGCAACATGAAATGAAAAATAGACAAAAAAAAAAGATTAAATGTAGATTGTAAAATGCAAAAAGGGTTGTGTCAGTTCAATTTTTGTATATCCTATGACCATAGGTATATGTTTTGACATCGATAGGATCAGATAGACTATTTTAATCAGCATATCAATATAATGCGGCGAATAGTGTTTAAAATGTCAATGGAGTTTACCGTTTTTTGGCAAAAAAGAGAATTTACATTCTCATTTATTTTGAAATGATTGGTTTCGGAGGTTAGGTGAGGTTTATGGGAACAGACAGTTCGGGTGATGGACGTTTGGCGGAGCCACATGGTGTGCAAATAATAAAAGTATTTGAAATGGGTTTTTTGATTTGTTGTATTGGTAAAACAAATTTCGAGGCTTTGAAGTGATTGGAGTTTTCAAAACGAATAATAGGAATTGGCAATTAAACATAGATTTAGAATTTTATGTGAAAATATATGTTTTGTTTTAGACAAGGTTTTCGAATACGTATAAGGACGAATTTTTGTGGCGGTCAAGTTGTTTTTATTGATTCTATCAAATTATCATTCAGGGAATACATAAAATATGTATAAGAGGAACGTTAAATTGGCTAAAAATATAATTATACAAAAAAACCCTTACATTACCGTAGGTAGCGCTACAGCAAGAGATGGACCTGGGCCTCAACCAACAGCCAGCTCGGCTTCTAGCTAAATTTAAATATCGATATTATTTTTAAGTAACCTCCTTAATTTTTTTTATTTGTGAAACACTGTTTTCTTTGAGTTGAAAATTAATAACATAACAATATTAAAACAACTGAAGCTCTTAATAAATAAGTAACTTTAATCGTACTTTCATCGTACGCTACGCACACACACAAGTCCATAAAAGCTTTTTAACAATACTATTTTCTACGAAGCTACACTACGATCTCTTTCTAAAAGCTTTGTAAGTTTGATGCATGAGCATGATGCATGAATTGCTTTCTCAGTTTCACAGTTTCAGTCTTTTTGCGATAGTGATCAATACAAGTTGCATTCTGACTTATTCCTCCGAATCATAAAAAAATGTGGTTATTTTTTATTAAAAGTTTGACCAACCAGGATTAAACAATAAAACAAAAATAGTAAGAAGGGTCAAGAAGTTCGCGGAATGGAGTGGTTGGAGGGCCTATGGAGCAAATTTGCTAACGTTGTCATGTTGTTTGGACGTTCAAATTCAAAACGGGTCATTAGTATTTGTGCTTTCGCGAGGTAAACAAGTCAATCAGAAAAAAAAATTAATTATGGACTAAATTAAGTTTCATGCTGTGATAAAATTCTTGACTAAGCAAGAAAAAATGCGTCAAATTATTTTAAAAGAGCTGTCATCATTCTTTCCCTGAAAAAAAACATTGGTTTGTAAGAGGCATTGTCTACATAAATAAGGCAGAGTCAATCGAAAACGATCTACGCTCGTCCCGGCCAATTGAGGCGATTTCCTGAGACACAGCCGAAAAAATCGAGAAACTTGTTTTGGAAGATTCTCGGTTAAAGAACGAATAACTTGCAGAAATGGTTTTAGAGTAACACCTTAAACCGTTTTGAATATTCTACACTATCATCTTGGTATGTCTAAAGTCTGTGTAAGATGGGTTTTGAGAATGCTTTCAGCAGTTCAGAAGCGGTAGCAAATAAAGTGCTCACGTGAGTTTTTGGATATCAGATCTAAAATAATGGGCCCAATTGTGACTGGTGATGAAACTAAGATTTACCTTTCTGAATCCGAGTGAAAACAGGAATCAATGCAATGGCTCAAAAAAGTCGAAGTAGGTACCCCCTAAGTCATTCAAGGTCTCACAATCGGCTAGAAAAATCATGGCTACAATGTTTTGGGATTTTGATAATAGATTAAAAAGAAGAAAAGGTGTAAATATAACTGGAGAATACTTCGCAAACTGGCTGCAATAATTGAAAGAAGCCATACAAAAAAATAGAGAGGAAAATGGACAAGATGTTCTGATTTCCCTCAACAGTGCTCCAGCTAATAAAAGCCATGTTTCCACGACTTTTTTACAAAAATGTGGGGTTGGAATATTGAATTACCCTCCTTGTAGCCCAGTTTTGGCCTCTTCTGATTTTTATTTATTTCCAAAATTTAAATAAAGCAATAATGAGGACAAAAATTACCAATGATGAACAAGTGAAGTTGGCAATTTCTGGCTATTGTAAGGGACTTGAAAAAAAATTTTGTTGGAAGGCATAAATAAACTTTGACCGATGTGAAAAATATATCAGGCTTAATGACAAATACTTTGAAAAGGGAAAATAAAACCATGTTTCGTTTCACCTCCCTTCTCTACCATCCCGCGAACTTATTGACTTTCCTTAATATACAAAACACCACAGTATACTTCTTTGTAATAAAATCAGTTTGAAATTCCCATGGATTTTTTAATAACAAATTGTTGCGTAAATATTAGATTATTTTAAAATTTTGAAAATAGCAAGTTTAGAAGAAATTTTTATTTTAAAAAAGTTTTCAGTAAATTGTACTATACATTGCTATTTCTAAAATTCTAACCGATTTAACGTTAAATTTTAGCTACAAAAACAAAACTCAATCACATCTTTAATCACCAGTACCAAAACACTATTACAATCTGACCAAAAGTATCAAGAAACTCATCCAAACTCATTTGCTTCTTAAGCTCGTAAGCAACCTCACTATATAAATCCTCCAACTTCATCCACATCCATCCATCTCTCTATTGGCAGCTGGGAAAAGATTCAACTCAACTCCAAACTTAACTCAATAATAATTAGCTAAACGACTTTGGCTCCGGACTTTTATCTTCATTCCACCCTTTTGCCTCGTCCATCGCACTGCCATTCCTTTTTAAAAATAACTCAAAGAACAAGGATCTTTGCTGAGGATGCAGAGTTGGAAAGCGACAACGCCTTCGATTACAAAAGAGAAACGGACGTTGATGATGCAATCGCCAAAGGAATAAAGACAAACTCGTACCGTCTGCCACGTCAGTCGCATGAACGATAAATGGCAGCCAATTTGTTTGAACAAAGCTAAGACCTCCATCATCCTCGTACATAACATAGCCCTTAACCTTTCCACCTTCCTTCTTCTGGATATTAATTATCAGCGTGTATATAATTAAAAGACAAAAAAGCTTATCTCAAGCAATTTGTAAACATGCGAAACAGAGATAGCTTCTTAGGGGGTTGAAGGTAAGAATGCCAGCCAAGTGGAGGACTTGAATACTTCTTCGATTCGAAGAGCATTTGTATCGCCTTGGGGTGATTATGTAGATGGAAATAGTCTGAAGACCACCAACGATACGAGGGAGCCACCTTCCAACCGAAGTTGATTGCGGATTATTGGCTAAGGAGACTACCCTCCTCCCCCAACAAATAAGGACAACAGGCAGTTAAATTAATTGTCTGCAAAACGTATTTGTAGCATTTGTCGAGCGAGATGTTGCTGAAGGGCCTGCACAAGGACATAATATTGTAATTCAGTCCCAAATGACCTTTGGGAGAACTGTCTCCCAAGGCTCCGCACGGGTGGGGTCTGTTAATTTAATTTGACATGATTTTTCACTCACAACAACAACATCAAGACAATGTCGACAGACGACAAAGGTGGTAAAAGTGTTAGTTAATATACGAAGTCGGAGTTAAATGTAGTTAGTTGGTGTCCTTCCGGAGGCCAGATGGACATGTGATTTGCTATATAACTTAAGTCCTAATTCAATGACAGCTGATTGATAAGATTTCTACATAAATACGGTCGAGTTGGTTTGCGCCTTGGGGCAAGAATATCAGTCCACAAACTAGGTTTAAGATGGATTTACATACAAAATTAGCAACGTTATAGAAGTCCTGTTTGGTGGGATGGAAGACCAGGGAGAATCTAATAAATAATTCGAAGTACTTCTGACCTTTGTCGGTGATGTTTATTTATTGCATTTTGGGTAAGAGACCGTTTTCTTACAAGTCAGTAATATAAAGTGACTGATGAACTTGATAAGATGACATGATGGAACGGAACTCATTTAGACGGGACTAACTTGGTGTCAAGGTTATGTCAGTGAGAGTTTGATTTCTTGGAAGATGATTCAAACCTTAAGGCTTATTCTTTTGACCTGGTGGAAGCTTCTGGAGAAGGATTGTTTTGTATCAAAATTAAGGTAAAATAATGTTTAAAGGGTATTTAAACATTTCTCGGAGTTCTTATCGGCAAAGGAAACTAAAAACGGGTGGAAAAGACTTTTTCAAATTGTCTCAGGGATCAAACTTATATAAAATAATCTTTAAAATCTTTTTAATTTAATAAAACTTTTTAAAACAGTTAGCAATATTTAAGACTCCTAAAGAAGCCAAAACTTCAATTCTATTACAAAAAAACAGAAAAACGAAGTTGCAAGTTGAATTAATTGAGCGAACCTAACTCAGTTAAACCGAGCCTTTTCTAATTAAGTATTCAACTGTCCATATACTTCCCCGGATCAGAAGAGGAACTACCGGTCCGGACCTCTCCATAATGAATGCAAATGTTAAGCAATTTGCCTTCGTTAAATGGTTTGCTTGCAGCAACAAGTTAATTCAACTCCGTCTCGATTTCTTCCTAGGTCATCCACAGGTTCCCCCAACAAAAGAAACTATTCCTGCATTCTTATACTCTCCCTAACACAAAAAGAAACATTTTTGTTTGTTTGTCTTTTTTTCAAATTCCCCCTTAAACAACAGAAACTTGCACACAATGCCAAGACGCCCATTTATAATGAATAAAACTTTTCACTATGAAAATGAAACCCCTTTGATTCGAAAACAATCTCCCAACAACGCCAACACCAGCATCCGCTTCATTCTAACCCCTCGGTGCGGTGGTGGTGGTGCAACCAACAACCGGCTTCAGGGTACCCCCACCCACAGCCGTGTCTTGGGTTTTGAAATTAATTTTTCCCTTTTATTCATGTTGAGTCCTTAAAGGGGAATAATTTCCAGTTTCCACCCTAACGCTAATAATGCAGTCGGTTGTGCTCCTCTGATCCGTGATCCCATTCCTCCCCAGCAACCATTTCTAAGTTCCCATAAATACTTGTGCTCTGTTCACACTTTTAAGTGAGGAGGGGTGGTGTGTGTACGAAGAGACGTGACCGTAGATATAACGGTTGCAAAAGCTACCACTCGACGATTTGCAAAGTGAACCACTTATTTGTGTCTCACCAGATGCCGCCACTGGTGTGGCGGGTTCCTTACGCGCCCCATTGCTTTGCCATATACCTATAACAGCCAAGGTACGTACATCTTGTAGGTTTCTGCTTTTCGGAAAGTCTTATCTTACGGTTTACTTCGGGTTTTCTTCGTATGAGGATGCTGGTTCTACCGGCCTGTGCAGTGGGGGGAGGGAGTATCGTGTGAACTTTTGAATTACAAAGGATCTGTCGGTTTATTATATGGAAGAGGCGTAGTTTTGTTTTCGAAATTAGTGAAAGATGAAGTGAGTCTGCTTGAAATGTGATATAAGTTAAGCGTGAGTTTGTGATGGCAAGGGTTTTGATTTTGAATAAGTATATTGCTCGGCAGTTAATTGGGCACTTAAGGGGTGTTTTCACCTTTTTGAATTTAAAGATAGAAGTAAGTTGGTGCGGTTAAGTAGGATGATGTTTGGTGCAGATGAAGGCATTCAAGTGTTGCAAGGGAATTGGGATAGCTTGAAGTGCAAAGTTCTATAGAAATTGACTAATCAATTAATGAAATTTTGTAATGAAAAGAAGTTCTTATTGAATTAATTATTGAAAGAGTAGTGCACGATTCTCATGCTAACATTATAAGAATTAGAAGAATGCTTATTATATGGAAATCACCAGTGGCTACTTTTGTTAGTATTGCGACGAAAGGGCTGAAATAGGCTTAGACAACTTTAACTATGAAGTAGTAAATGGAGTCGGTCTTTTTAGGCTCTGCTTTCAATTGGTATAATTCTTGTTCGCTGTTTTTTTTAGTCTAAAAAAGCAACTGGGTAGCAAATCCTTATTTGAGGCAACTTAAGTATCGCTGGGTAAGAATCTCTCCATCCAAGTCTGAGTCTTAGGGTAGTGGCATGGAATTTGTCAATTTTCGACTTTCTTTTTGAGAGGAGACTATGTTATTATTGTTGATGACTTCAACCTCCGACACCTGCTGTGGACTCCATCTGACGTTGAAACATCTTTTATTTTCACAAGTGGTGGCAAAAGTGTCACAGCGGTAACGCTGATTAACAAGTGTGGTATATATTAGTAATGCCAGATACCTTTTATTTACAATTTTTTTCGTTTGTTGTTGTGGCTGCAATGAAACTAGGCAGCCAATTTAGAAACACAGACATCGTGCAGTCACTGCAACCCCTGCAGGAACTGGGTTGGTCGGTTCAATAAGAGCCTGTGTAAATTATTTTGACTGCACGGAAACAACTGCACATCTGTTTTCACCATTTCTGCCTTGTCTTTGCAATCATTCATCTTCTCTCTACACTGGACCACTATCATCCTCTTGTTTTCCTCCCATATTCATATGATATTGGTAACTGTATATTTTTTTTTTAGAAGATCCCCTTGTTTTCAACTTTTGTAGGTACATATGCCTTGTGAAACTTAATAATCTAACCTAATCTAGAGTACTTCCGCAGACATCGCTATTGAATTCTCAGACACTGCAAACTTTTACTGACTCATCCAATCAGTCTCATACTTTCCACAACAAGGAATCGCGAACCCTTCGTAATGCCCAGAGCATATTATGGAAAAATTACCTCGTTCAGAGTCCATATATAGGTCCGATAGCCTTCCCTTACACCCTTATTTATTAAAATTTTTAATTTAAACTGCAGACTCTTAAAAAACGTCTTGAAGTTCTTGATTCCACGTAATTGGACCGAGGCCGTTCTCCTTCGAAAACGATATTGGCGAGGACTTTCCCTCTACAGATATATGTATATGATAAGAAATTTTTTGTTTGGCCTGAATCGAACGATATGGGCGTGGATGATATGCAGTTGTAATAGGTCGTGTCCATAGAATAACTATACTATATATATATATAATATATTTACTCTATGGTCGTGGCACAAAGCAAAGCAAACATTTTTAATTCTGCATGAACGGCTTGATATTATCTCTAGCAGATTGGATGCAAATTGTCCAATAAGATCATTCAATTTGACCATGATTTACTTTTTCTTGTTTGGTTTTCTGTATAATATAATTCTGTATATAATATGCGATAGTCTAAACCAGTTTCGCACTAAACAGAATCATATTTTTCATTTAAGAGAAAGAGAGTCAGTCTTCAAAATCATCTTAGTAAAGATCGGTCGCTCGCTGGAGATTAAAAATAAATAAAGTGTCTTATACTTTTTCTCAAAATAAACACTCTAGATTGTCATTTTTAAATTAATTGAAAATCCTACAGATGTGTTATTACCAGCTACAAACTACGGAGATTGTGTCTTCTCAAAAAAGAGCTTTATTTGATTACTTGGATTTGGATCTTACAATCTTAAAATCTTTTCAGCTTATATTTTCAAAATAACACTAAAAACTGCTACAGTTTTTTTTTTTTTTTAATTATGTCTCTAATTTTAATTATGACTTATGAGATACTAGTTTGAAAAACTAGAAAGATAGAAAAGAATTTGTTAGGCCCAATATATTAGTAACTATTTTCTCACTTAAAACCCATGGGCGGCGCCAGCTTGCACTAGGAGTTTAAGAAATGCTACCCAATTTTCGATTTTCAATTCGAAGCATTCCTCTCCTTCTTATGTTTATCCTTCGTCACTCCTTCAGTTGAATACATACAGTATTTACAATTCCTTGGAAAATTTCTTCCTTAAACTTAGTGAAACCTTAAAAACCAACTTTCCTTCTGTTATCACGACCGAAGCACATCACATCCAATATCCTTTTCTTCTCATTGACGGCTTGACTTTTATTAAATCCGAAGTACGTTTTTTTTTATTAAACTCCACTTCAACCTGACAATGATTTCATCCTCTCCCAGGATTCGAATAAATTTCAACCACACGGAAGACTCATAGGAAGCCCGATATATCTGGTTATTAAGCCTTTTCCAACTTTATTCTGAGCAATCATCGTGTTGCCGTTATTCTCAAATAATTGATCCAACCTTTTGCAGCTGTTAAGTGGTAACGCTTCTAATTATCCAAATATATGTGAAAAAGGATATACAGTGTATTGGCCACAATGTTGTCAACATAATATTACCTCTCCGCATCAAAAGTAATGTCGTAAGCTCTGCTCCAAGCCTCAAATTTATAAATAAGCCTTTATTATAGTTGACAGTCGGTCGGGGCTTATTGATTACCAAACCGACATTATTAGGCCAAAACCTATAGCCAGTCAGGGATTGACTCTGTAATGGAATCGAACAGAGTTTCCAGCATACATACATTTGTGACTTCAATTACCTACACTTTTGGTCAAAATATAGGCAAGAGCTTTGCATAAATATTCTTCATATTATCGTCCTGGATGTCTAATTATTTATTGTGTTACTTAATAACTTAGCAGTGAGACATTTCACTTTTAATTGGCTGTCCACAGAGGCAATGTGTTGATATTTATGAAAGCTATAAAGGATTTGATACACTTATACACAGTGAAAGCTGAGAGCGCTATATGTGTGAACAAATTGTCACAATTTCCATTTTCGACATATTTTCACAAATATTGCTTTGAAAATTGTGCACACGCTAAAATATTAATTAATTTTCAATTTATGCTTTTTGGAACGAGAATTTTGATGGAATCCCCTTCGGTTCGAAAACAGCAGGAAGGATGGCTTGGCTATATAGGAGTTTCTGTTTCCCGCCCCCAGGCAGGATATTTATGCGGAGCTTTGATGATGAGGATGTTATAAAATCTCGACATATTGGGTAGGTATTTTGAGTGTGTGCTTTGCTTAGGTATTTAAGTGTTTTGACATGCAAGCCAGAGGTATGGATGGTTACCTGCCTGGAGGAATACATTTTGACAAGGAGGACCGAATACGGACTATGAGGTATGTTAAACGACAACAAATAGCCGTTATTTTGTTGGTTTGTATGTGTATGTTGACAATATTATGGACAAATATTTAAATTGAAGATGTAGTTGCCTATGCTTATAAAGGAAGGAAGATTTAATATTCAAGCAAATAATAGTTAAATATGTTGATAGTATTTAATTTAATGTCCTTAGTGACACTTTGATTATATTATAGTCTAAGGAGATTACTCAAAGTCTTAAGAATTCAAAGTTGGTAGCTTAAGGAAGTTGCATATTGTTCACGCACCTACTGGGGGAGTCCGAAGAAGACTCATCTTCCGAACATTCATATATTTCCTTATTTTACCTAATTTTTCATAATTAATTACCCTTAGAGCAAATTTCAGAGGAACCATAAAATATCACGGCACAAATCGAATGTGGAACGGTTCACAATACGAATGTGGAACGGTCCACAATACGAATGTGGAACGGTCCACAATACGAATGTGGAACGGTCCACAATACGAATGTGGAACGGTCCAACCAGTACGACTTTGCCGTCTTTTTCAGTCAGACTTAAAGATACAATCAAATCTTGAAGACTACTAGATTCGATTAAGACCCTCCAAACCCAAATAATTTAATTTAAATGATAACATCATTTAGATGTTCCATCAAAGTAGAAATTCTTGACTAACATTAACCCCCCGCACGTACACAAATTGTAATTGATTTTCGTGAATCCAACCCGGCAATAGCTCTTCCAATAAACCCTTTTCGTTTTTTTCTCTCCCCATAATGCAGTATGGATCAGTTCAAAGAGCGATTTAGTAATTTAATTCCTTCGGCAAACACACCCACCATGCAACCATGTAATCGTTGCAAATAGGTTGACTGTGACTCAAAAGCAAAAGGATTAATATTTACAACCTTCAGATACACGTAGTTTATCTTTTCTATTGCTTCAGGCTTTTTACGGGGGGACCATTTCGAGTGTGTGTCTTCGGGGCTTTGCAAAAAGGAAACCCCTAAATTTTGAACTTTCAACCATTTTCGTTTGGTTTATTGAGTTGGATGAAGAAGAGAGGGGGGATGCTTAGGAAGAGACAGTGGTTCATATATATATGTAGGGTTATATACTCGCACACAGGAAATTGAAGGAAACTAGTCCCATAAAATTATGGGTTCCGACCGAAAAACATTCGGCAAGGCTTAAAGAGTTATCTGTGAAAATTCCTCTTGGTAGTCTTCTAAATCCTGACATGCAGCAGCAAAATGAATAAAAAATATAAAACCGAAGAAGGACGATTCATCCTTACGACTACTACCAAAATATACTATAAATATATACTTAGGACGGTGTCGTAGTCGTTTTCAAGGCTCAATCCCTTTGCCTCATCGTTTAAAAGAATCTACTTGCGAGTTACGACGAACATCGCATCCCATAATGTTGAGGCCAAGATAGATACATATATATATACAAGATTTAGGACAAATTTGTATGTGTATGTGTATGTTACATAGAACTTACCTCCCAAAATCCATTTCCGGCTGAAGTCGTTACATCGCTATATGCAAGGACAGCAGCCGTCCTGCTGCTTCGGAAATCGAATTTAATATTAAATTCTTCGGCTTGATTTATAGGCCACCAAATGTGAGATGTCGCAAAAGGATATGTTATTGGGATGACATGTACTTCATTCTCCTGGAATTCAGCTTCGAGGACACCTATTGAAAATGTTTGTAATATGTTTTGTATAATGGAGTACATATAATGCGAATCGATATAGTCTTGCTGGGATAACCCAGGTAGGTTTATATAAACATATATTGAGGGTAAGATATATGTTCGGGATATATATATATATATACTATTTAAGTGATATTCCATTTAATAGGAATATCCTTAAAGATTATCTTCAAAGAATGCATTACTATGATCAGCAGGCAGGATATACTCGGTACGAGCTAAGATGATTAGGCGAATCGGTAGTATTATATACGTTGTTGTATAGCTTAGCCTTACAGGCTTACTGAGACGGAACTTATTGATTTTTAGTAACTGATATTGAACATGATATTGAATCCTTGGAAGCTATGCATTAACCGTGTAAGCAAGTTCTTCCTTTAAGAATTGAATAGCAGACAAATAATATTTCTTGATGTCAGGATGTTCCTGAATTTAAAATTTTGGGTCCTTATTATTTTTGTTGTATTCAAATTACCTATATCTAGCCAGCTTTGTCCAAGTCACAAACAAAATGTAAAGGATTTCTTGCGGTATTTCTCATTCTTTCCAGCCAATCCACAGACAAATTGCCTAAGCAGTAATAATTAAAGCCATTTCTTAGACCTTTTTACTCTATACCGCCAAAGTATCCAATTGGCAGTTATTTCAAATATTTAAATTTGAAATTCAAATAAATAACAAAATGGCTGGAATGCTATCTGCTATACATACAAATACAACATACATTACATACCATTACCATTAGAAACCAGTTTAAATGATGCTCTTCTCTATTTTCTCATTCGTTGTCTAACCGTCAGCCTCTCATGGCGTGTTCTAACCACATTTTGTCGACCAAGCCTTTTGAACTACCACAACAAAAATGCTATTTCACACGAAGCAGGGCGTAAAAGGCTGAATGGTGGTCAAATAAAGAGCAAGTTGGATCTCTTAATTGCAGTAAGAAGAGTGGAACAAGTGTTGAAGACAAATCCCGATCTTCGTGATATAAAAGTATCACAAGAAAACCAGGCTGAGATAAGCAAGAAATCACGCGGGCCAAAGAGTGGGAATCCGTTATATTTATTGCTGAAACAAGAAAAATTAATCTCGACGGTCTTACCTTTTATTGGAGTGATTTGAGGGACAAAAAGGCAGTCAAAATGATTCAGCACCTTGAAAGCGAAATTGTGATGGTTTGGGGTGCCTTTGGCTTTCAGCGGAAAGTTCTTTGATGTTCGTATAACCCAGGGTGAATACCGAAAAAATACAGAAATATGTTGAAATATGTCTTGTATAAATTTGGAGACATTCTGGCGGGTGAAAACTTTGTTTTTTGACGTGATTACATCTTATAAATCGATGACAGGCTACACGTACGAAATAACATGACTCTTGCTGATAAGACTCATGACTGATGCTAACCGCGATAATGTGGTTCTTTCAACCAAACTCGATCGCAAGCACCAGGCGAACATGAAAAAGAACAGGCGCAAATTCCAAAAATAATTCCATTCAAATTCAAAAAGAACAAGAAGAGAAAAAGAAATACAAAATAGGCGGAGTTTTGTTAAAGTAGAAAGTAGATGTAGATATTGAGCTGCGTGTGTGTGGATTTAACGAGAGGGTTTGTGGGTGTGAGTTAACGGACTGTATGTTGGTGTTACTGCTATCAATGTTTTCTTATGACGTTATCACGTAAAATTATCGTCCGTAAACCGACTTTACAGACAACCAACTCTTTTTTTAGCAAGACAATGCGAAAACAGTCCTTATTATTTATTTACTTATTTCGGCCACTGCAAATTCTTTCGGGATGATTTCCCAAAAAGAAAATCATAGAACCATTAACGTTTATGCGATTTATATCATTTTTTCAATTTTAAACTGAAGTTATAAAAAAATCCCTTTTATCATTGCCGTTAAGATTTAAATAATAAGATTGGATTTACCAAAAATAATATATCAAAAATCAATTAATTTCCTGCAAGTTTAAAATTCTCATACTGCATTCTATGGAATTCCTTATCGAACATCCACGAACCTCAACACATTCCGTTTAGATACTCCAACTATCTAAACGACACATACTATCTACATACCATGATAATGAACCTTCGGATTTCCCTTTTTCAGTTCGTACAAAATCGACACATCATTGTAGTAGACATATTTCAAAATGCCAACAAAATTGTTATGCGACGCCAAACCCTTCTTCTTGTGCAGATCCGGTCCGCCGCCAAAATATATTTCCGGATCGAAGAGCAAATTCGCACTCGAACTGGCCGGTATCTCGACGATTTTCGTTTGCTGATCCAAGATTATTTGCACGGTTCGTTGCTCGTGGTATATTGTCAAATTATGCCAATAGCTGCGTGTCAGTTCGTCCCGTAGCACAATTGACATCAAATTATCACCGAAATCCATTTCGACGTGTATCGATTTGTTTTTAAGGGACGCAGCAATGTACTGATGTTTGAGGGCTTCGCCGCTAGCATAGAATAGGGCTGAGTCGTCATGGCGTGTTCGGAACATCATGCTGATGCGAGTGGTTGACGAATGGACTCGGTCTTTCCAGTCGTAGATGCGGTAGGATACATAGCTGGCGCCACGTAAGGTCATTATTGTGGCGGCTGTTGGAGACAAAAAAAAAACACTACTGTCAATATGTGTTTATTATGGGCATTAATGTATGAAACAGTGTGTTTTGAAAGAAAAAAACTGATTTAAAAAAATCAAAAGAATACTAGTTTTCTACCATTTTGCAATAAGTTTCCATATTATTTCTAATGATTGTAGTAAATTTATAAACAAAAAATTACAAAAATTCTTTGAAAATATTTGTTGACCGTTTTTTACTCCGAAATAATGATTTCAGGCTCATTATTTAAAAAAATCGATTCGTTTATGTTTCCTAATCATTTTAATTTGCTTTAGAAATCTTAAGTCTTTCCAAAGCAAAAAAAAAATAGTACCGAAACATTTTATAATGGTGTGTCCACACAAAAAAAAAACTTTTGCTTAAGAAACATTTCTAAAATGTTTCCCATTTGTATAAAAAACATATCAGAAATTTTTCTGAAATGTTTTTTTCTTTCAGAAATATTTCTGAAATGTTTATTTATTTCCCATTTATGTATCCAGTTTTATACTTCGAGATGGATTGTAAAAAAGTAGCTTTCATAGCGTGGCGTTTTGTCATCATGAACAAAATACAAACAAATAAAAACAAAAAACCTGACAACAACACTAAAATGCTTGAAAAGTAAAGTTTTTCGTTCGGAAGGGGAAACAGAGAAACATTTCAAAAATGTTTCGAAAAGTGTCCAGACCTAAATAAACATTTGAAAAACATTTCAGAAACAAAAAAATGCTTCTGAAATGTTTAAAAAAATGTTTCTTTGATGTGGACACACCTTAAAAGGCATAATTAAAAAAAAAATTTTAAGTTGTAGAAGCCTTCCTCAAAAAATAAGGAATGCAGGGTTATGTTTTTGAAACATTTTTCAAATGGCCGTGAACAGATAGATACCTTTAAGGTGTGTCCACACCAAAGAAACATTTTTTTTAAACATTTCAGAAACATTTAAAAAAACATTTCAGAAATGTTTCTTTGTTCCTGAAATGTTTTTTAAATGTTTCTGAAACATTTCAGATATGTTTTTTGAACAAATGTTTCTTTGGTTTGGACACACCATTAGACACATTATTTCAAACATATTTTAAATGTTTCTTTAATCATCACAGAACCTGTCTAATTATTTTTATTAATATTCTTAAAACAATTTTGTTTTTTATATGCAAATCCATGTTTTTGCTTTTAAACAAGCAATTTATTTCAAACTTGATCCATAAAAGTGAGTTAGTCCAGCGGCTTTTTAGATAAAATAAAGCAACATTTTTTATAAAACAAGTGTTTATTGTTTTGGAGACTGTAAATCGTAAGGTATTGGTGGTAACACACAGTCAAAATAAACTTAGTGAGTGAACCAATATTACGCCAGCTGTCTGAATAAAAAGTATTTCTAGAATCATTCATTTAATTATTCAGGATTGTCGTCTTCTTGTCATCCCCTCTCTCACCCCTTTGCCATCATAAAGTCTACAGAGAATTGGTAATTATTTCGACATAAAGTATTCATTTGGTTGGATTGGCGTTGTGTTTAAATATTGAGAGTATGGGCATTGTTTGAACCACACCGCCGCGATACGTCACTAAGAGTGTCAAAATCATCTGACATATTGAACATAATTTTCCGCAATCCATTACCGGTCATTTCATTTAACTTGCTCTCGAAAACCTCTGACTGCGGAACACTAAAGCAGCAGTTATCCTTCGGGCCAGGGATGCTGATGCAGGAAGTGCAGTAAACGTATGCTTTTTGTATTACCACATTGCCACCAAAGGCTATATGCGCATAGATACGTATATTTTTTGTGTGGTTTAATGGAATGGAATTGAACAGAGTGAATGCAGTCAGGTGACAGGTAACGGAAATATGGTAACAAGCAGGATACGAACACAAGGGACGTATATCCTGTTCGCTGATCGATTCTGCAGTATGTGAACATATAATTATGCTCTGGGTTTATTTTTGTGGGTAATAAATATGAAACTGAATTATTCTGTGAGTCATAAATCTATGTTTTTGATTTCCACAGCGACAAAACTTATCCCACTGGTCTAGTCACCACTAAACGCCTTTTAAATAGCCGACACCTTTAACCAAAATCACATTTCTGAAGAATTCATAAATTAACTAGCTGAGCCACCCGGTATTTCTCGAATGGACTTATTGCAATACATTTTGGACTTCATAGACAAACATCGTGCTGCCGCAGACCTAGTCAAGATTTATCTTATGAGAAATTTAATATTAAAAACTTATAACACATTTGGTCGGAAATTTAAAAAAAGCTATCGAAGGAGAAGTTGTTTCGACATAGAATACATCTATTCTAACTGTTTTAAGATCTGTTTGATGTGTACCCAAGGAACTATCAACTATCCTTACTCGAAAGTACACTGCGCGAGCACTAGGATAAAAGGTGTCTATGATTGGTTTTGAATGCTTGCAGATCAAAATGGCAGGGGAAAATATCGCCCGATAAACTATTCCAAATTCGTGTTGTTCGGCTAAAAAAAGAATACCTATATTTCACGGTACATCTGAAATTGGCCTCAAGGGTGAACTGATGAGCATTCCTGCGAGACGAGTATTACGGGAGAAACTTTTAAGGGGAGGAACGCAGCTGGCTACTTCGAGTGAACATTTTTTATAAAAGAAACGATAAAATAAGGAAAGACATAAAACATTGCGTCGTTGTTCGAGAGGGGCAAATGTTTTCTATTTCCTATCAATCGATTTTGTATTCTTTCAAGCAGGTGAAACGATGTTTGTGAAGCACCTGCCACCCAGAGGTGGGAGTTATACTCGAGTTTAGGAGTGGAACGGTTGCTGCGGAAGCCATACTGACGGTCATGAAAAAGCTTTCGATCTTCGAGATATTCCTTAAGCTGATGGTTAATCAGCGTTTCCATGACCTTAGAAAGAAGGGATGTTAGTGCTATGGGTCGGTAGGAGGAGGGGAGGATGGGTCACCTTTCTTAGGGACAGGCTGGACAAATGCTGTTTTCCATCCTCTACGAAAGATTCCAGAAGATTAGGAGCGATGGAAAAACTTACGCGTGGCTTTGCCAGTGTGGAAGAACACCTCTTCAGAAGAATCCGGGGTATACCATCCGGGCCAGCGGATTTATATTTATCGAGATCTTTGAGAACTCTTGCTACTGTAATAGATCGGAAAAAAAATCAGTCCCATGGAAAAAATGTAAATTCTCAAGTACAGGAGGAACAACGTTGCTGTGAGGCAGCGTGGAGTTGGCAGCGAAATGGGCGGCGAGCAAGTTTGCCTTCTCTTAAGAGTAAACAATTGGTTTGTTTGTTTGTCGAAATAGCAGGGCTAGAAGTGAGCCTAATGACCATAGGACGAGTAATTAAGGATGTCGGACATCTGAAGTGCTTAATTCTAAAATACCACTTAGGTGTATGAAGGTTGGAAGCAGTACAACAGCAAAGAGGAGCTTATTGAAGGTATCAAATTGGCCTGGCCAATATTTCCATTCATCTATTAAAATCTTTGTATGATTCATTTAAAGACCGCATTTTGACGTTATTTAAAATAAAAGAGGTTGTACAAAGAACTTAAATAATTATGTAAGCTATAATAAATGTATACGAAATATTTTTTTATGAAAAAAAATTGTTTGGTTTTCATTTTATGTATATATTTGAGACAAAATTATATGGCGCAAAATTATAGACAATCTATTTTTAATTCATTAACTTCACACTACTTAAAATGTTTAGTTCTGCACTAGTTAAAATCAAATTTGAAATTTTGAGAACTTTAGGGAATTTTTTTGTTATTGGATTTAGGCTGAGTTTGCGTGTAGTTTTATTTTCAAAATGGCTTTTTGTGAGAGCGAGCTGACATTCTCTCAGAGAGTTTTTGGTTTCACACTATAAAGATAATGCAGGGGATTACTGTTTTTAAAAATCTAGTTTCAGGAGAAAATCAGTTTGTAAGTCGTCTATAATTGAAGAACTAGACTTTTAATCAAAGTATCACATATTATTTGTTTTAGTTTGGCATTAAAGCGTCTATAATTTTGCCAATGTTCCAAAACAAAAATTGCATTTTTGTGAATCCAAACGAAATGATATCAGAAAATTTCTATTTGCAGTTTCTCTTAGACAGAAGAACCCAGTCCTACCTTTCAAACCAATATACAATTCCATATGTACAGATCGAAAATGTATACAAAAAACAGTTAATTTAAAAATAAATTAGGTGTGTCTATTTAAATGTTAGGGACTGCATAAAGGAAAGTGTGTCAGAAGTCGACAAATTTATAAAATTCGTTCAAGACACTGCTGGAAAAATACTCCACAGAAATTCATATTCAAGTGAAAAAATGTTTCATTAGAAATTCCTTAAAATCGACAAATCAGTGATATTTTCGAGATCTTCGTTAAGTTTTTGATGGCTTGTTCTTGGACGGAGTAAGTATTAGAATATTAGTAACGTACATGTGAATGAAGTTTAGCTTGATGATGCCGATAAGTTCGTTGATTTATAATGAAAAAAGAATAGGCCCTAGTATTAATCCCTTTGGGACCCTACCAGAATTTGGTAAAAACTGTAAATTGACTAGTTCAAATTATTACTGGCGCCCGATAAAGTAAGAGTGAATAAATTTTGTCGAATGTTTAACTTAACTTTAATTTATGATTTTGTACTGTAAGGACCTAGCATCTAGTATTTTAAAGCATTTTTATGTTTTTCACCACTACCTATATATAATGGAATTGAAGTAGTTTCGGCCTGACTGCGCATCACGCGAGAACGACAAAACGAATTTGAACAAATCTTTTTTTAATTAATATGATATTTACTCGAGTTACATATAGGACACATTTTTTAAAAATAAATTAACTGAAACTTTGTAAACTGGCCAAAGAAAAAATTTGCGTACCACAAATGACAGAACATATATTTGTTTCTTTTTACATCCACGCCATACATAGTGTTAGTGGGTACTTCTACTCTAAAACAGATGGTGTAGGTGTTCAAAGTTTTTTTTTTCACTTCTTAAAGCTATGTTTACATCGAATCACTACGAGCTATATTTTATAGAGAAATGTAATGATACACAGAAATACCATGTATGCTGGTATGATGCATACTAATTAATAAGGCTTTATCTTTAAAATTGACGATTAAATGAAAGGTTGTCACGTATGTTTAAGAAATTAAAAAACGATTTTTGTATCCAAAGACCGAGGCTAACACAAGCAAAGCCGCGGGCCCAGCTAGTCTTTAAATAAAACTTAAGAACTTAAATCTTAACCCGAAATCTTTTCTAGAAAACGTCTTCAGATCTATGATCTGAAAATAATTAACGACAAAAAATAAAGAAACATTCCCAAAGTCTGGTGGTGGGACACAAATCTCTTAAATTAATTAAAACTCTGCGTACAGACAATATCCTGCAATACTCTTCTTCACGAGGCGCAAGGAATAAATCCATTTCATTAATCACCCAATACCACACCCACATTTATCTCCAAAACCTCCACCCCACCCGGCAAAAAAAAAACTCAAAAACTGCATCCGAAAATCGTATTTTCGAATTTTCTAACCTAAAATAATACCTAAGCACGAGAGAGCATCCTCTCGTCGTCTAAATGGTTTTTGAACAAAATTCGAGTCCTTTTACTATTTTATATACGAAATACAGTTGTTATAGCTAGGTAAAGATAGGAGAGGGGGTGAAGAGGTATGAAGGTATAATATACTCACTATAAATATCACAGTGTTCGCCCTCATAGTGAGTCCCGAAACAGTCGCACGAAATTCCATAGAAGTGATTAATACATCTGGATCCCACGAAGCACAAATTCTGTCTCGAATGGCATTTATTGGAGCATCCCTCGTTCACGTTTTCATGCTTTGTGGCTACCAAAGGGGTGATTGGTAGGAGATCGGAGGCAGCTTTTCCCGAGCTTAGGACAACATTCCGAATGCAACCAACAAATGATTCGATAATATACTTGACACCATGCAGCTTCTCTTCCGAGGATAATCCTTTTGGATGACGATGATGATGATGATGATGATGGTGGTCATGGTAGTGGCAAAACCAGCAACAACGACGATCACGATAATGGCATTGGCGGTCGTAATGGCAGCGCACACCCCCCGCGCATACATAGGCAAGTAGCATCCCCAAAAATGTTGGTGTTGATGACAGTATTTTGTTGAATCCCGGGCATGAGTGTGAGTTATTTGTCCATTTTTTCGGTTGAATTTCCGGATTGCCGCCGGCATATGTTCCGTTGCAAAAAAAAAAAGAGAAAGAAGAAGAAAACACCGTTAGATAATTGAAGAATTTTCTCGGACAAAGCATGAAAAATTGAAAAGGATACACATATAGGATATTCTACACCAAAGATTTGTTTTGGGCAGCAAGGCTGGCTCAGGCATCCAGAAAGAGATATCTTGGTGGGTTCTGTTGAGGACATGATTAATTAGTGTGATTTGATGGTTTTCTTTCGAGATAAGTCTTGGACTTAGGTCACACGTGTGCTGCTATAACTAACAACAATAAAACGTATTTCGAACGGGAATTAATTAAAAATCCTGGTAGACTAGGAATCCTTTTGTGGGAGTTGTGTGAAAAATTTGATGACTTCTGGAGAATTTTCTTTCAATCTGGAAAAATCATCAATTATGCATTTTGAAAACTACATTGTCTTGGCAGATTTCGTTTTTGAAATAGGATCTATTTTGGATAGTTTTAAGGATAATTTCATTGCTAAGCTTTAAATCATTAAAAATGGTTAACTTTACCTTATCAGACAGAGAAAAACATTGAGCCTTTTGAACCAAAGTATACGAAACATTTTCCGTTCAATGTATTTTGCTATTATGCTGTCTTATGAATAAAGTAAGAAAAGTTTTGTCTGGAATGTATTTCGTAGTTTTTAGTTGCCCGTTGATCAATTCTTGTGAATTCTTTGGGAAGCGAAAAAAGAAAGGATCTTTTAATATTAACTCAATCGATAAGATGATTGTTTCTTACTGGACCCTCCATCCGGCTGAACCAACCCATCCTTCTTCACATAGAACCGACAGAACACTACATTAAGCAATATAATATGGAAGCTGAAAGGCTAAGTAGTGACATCGAAGAACAAATTGTGCTACCAACCTTTAACAGGAACTTGAATGATATCGAAATTTATGCAGCAATTGAAAGCTTGGAGCAGACAGTCAAAAGTGCATTCAAAACCTAGCAAAAAGAGCCAAAGATAGGTACCAGCACCATCCTGAGTAAGTACAAAGCCTCTACGTTCACAGACAGGGACTGAGAAAATGTCTTCAAAGGATCCTACAGAGAGAACTATATACAGTCAAATGTTGCTACAAAGCATTTCCAACACTACAACAACATCGAGCTCAAGAAACGTTTGCAAAAAATCAAACATGGAGCTAACGCCCTCAAAGAACTAAACAGAATTACTGGAAAAAAGGTCCAGTACCCAAAAGAATTGTTACAATCAATTGAGAGGCAACATCAACACAGAACACAGCCGAGGTATTTGCAGGTTATTTTTAAGAACATTTTAAACGAAGCCAGTTATCAATCCAACAGATTAATCAGCTAGACCTGGAAAAATCCAATTCAATGATGCCAACTCGTCAAGCGATCCTGTTGAGCGCCTGGATTTATGCACCCCAGATGAAATTGCCAGGACAATACACAACGCCAAATTTACAAAATCATTTGGACCAGATGGAGTATCCAATTACATTATCAAAAGGCTCCCCCAGACGTAAATCATATTCCTGGCATGTTTAATTAATAACTGCATCCACAACAGTTACTTCCCGCAGAAGTTGAAAATGGTAAAAATTGAAGCGATTCTCAAAAATGGCACCACCAGTCTCATTTCAAACTATAGGCCGATATCACTCCTTAGCAACTTCAATTTCAGAAAGATACTGGAAGAAGTGGTACTTAGAAAACTCGAACGCTTCTGCTGCGAAAGAAATATTATCCCAGGCATGCAATTCGGATTTCCGGAAAAAAAATTGACGCTGCATGCACATCTAAAACTTTGACACAAATTAATCCTAACAGTCACCGAGGCGACGTCGAGAAAGAAATTTAAAGTGTATAGATTGAAGTTCTCATTCATAAACTCCAACTACTAGGCTTTCCATTTACACTAATCAACATTATTTATTCTTTTCTTCCAGAAACTTCTTCGTCCAACAGGAGATCTACAAATCCACAGCGAAGAGCATCAGACCTGGAGTCGCTGAATGGTCAAGACTTAGAACATTTCTCTACAACATCGTTATATCAAACCAACCGTTTCCATTGGATGCAAGAACCTTCCCTTTGCGGACGAATTGCTCACCCACAGCTCATCAATGTTTCCAGCCTAAGCGCTCTGATAAGGGTGAAGCCCACATTGGAAAACTCTTCCACTTCTATACAAAAAGGGGCATCAATATCAACTCGGCGAAATGTGGACTGTTCTGCTTTAGAATACCTAGAGACAGAAGGCCTAACCAATCGGCGGAAACCCTGGTGCAAAAACTTCCTAATGGAATATTTATAGTAGCAAGACGTAGAGCCACATACCTAGGAGTACACTTCAGTGAGCTACTTAACTTTAACCCATATACGCACTTGCTACGTAATGTGAAAGCGTAATTTACTAAGACAGTCAATGATCAACTCTACGCAGAAGCTGGGATTTTCCTTATAGACAGATACGTCACTCTGACATAAAGAAGCCCGTAGGACAAGTAGGCAGCCATACCAATCAACTCATAAGCGAAATTGCCAATCAGCAACGACAACCTATACCAAGGTACCTAAGTGCATTAGACTCCTTGAAAGAAGTTAAAATACTAGCAATTGACAATGAAAAGAAATTTCCTTTTACCCTGACTAAGTATCAACGTACGATAGAGGCTAGAAACACCACCATCCACACCCAAAAGCCATCACCGTCCAAGAGCAAGGCAAGAGAAAGCAAAGCACATTATACAGTCCATTTCATTCTAATTTTAAAATAATAAATTTTTCAAGAAGATTTGTGGGGCCATTGGCTGCATAAAGACTTAAATAAACAAAATGACCGGATTCATTAATAAATGTTGATAATTCCAATAAAGAATTTCATTTCAGACTTTTCCATGGATCCATTTTTAATGGTAAGGGCCTTGAAACGCCTGAACGAAGGTGCGTTGGTTTAATCGGAGGAAGATCGTCCAAAACATATATCAATGTCAATAGCGATAAACAGTCAAGACCAAGTTATAAATGACAATGATAACAAACATTTGCCTAAGGTTCTGAGATCATAATGACAAAAAGTTCAGCAAATAAACCGCTTAATTAGGCTAAAATATCTCTTCCAAATCCTTGATGACATCAGCCTATGCCATTCAATACAAAACCCGAAATCATTGTCACATTGATAAATACCAATCATTATACCAGTGTTGACAAACATTAATGGGCACACAAAGGAAAAAATGGAATCCTTAAAAAAGGCGAATATCAAAAGGATCCAACACACACACACTTAAAACGAGCAACTTACCACCAACAAGAACAACCGATGGCAGATTCGTTGAGACGCCATAGTTGGTGTCGTGATTCAGTCCCTTCAAATAGACTTCCTCCTGGCTATTGTCGACGCGAGCTATTAATCTTGCACCATGCACATCGATACGAACCTGCAAACAATAAACAAGAATAGCAAAAAGAAATTGATTTAGTTCGATGGAAGAAGGATAATGACTACGACAAGGACGAGAAGTCGATGTGATAGCATAAAGTGCATCAATAAGGAACAAAAAACCGTTGCAAACTGCTCCTGTTTATTGTGTTGAGTTTCCTTTCAACAACGCACCATCTCTCGAAACAATTGAAAAGTTGCAATTTTTCTTCTCATTGTTTAGTTTCGAAAGCGATTTTTTTCACTCGCGCGCCATCTGCATTGCGATTCACATAATGCTATACACACTTACCATGACACTGTGCCATTCATTGCGATTCAGCCCCTCGCCGACTGTGACACTTGTCGCATGTTTTCCAAAGACATGAACCACTTTGAGTTGTCCTTTTTCGACGATTACGTACAAAGCATAAGGATCCAAATCAATTCCGTCGGGATTCTTCACATTGTGATAGACTAGCAGACCGTGCGGCAGGCGGGTGCGGAATTGGAATGAGATTTCCCGGCACAATCTGAAACGGTGAGAGGTAGTTTAGTGTGAGGAGATATAATATAAAATATATGATACATTTTTTTAATGACAGTAAAAACATTTCTAGAAATTTAATTTGAGATTTATTTTCGGGAGGCGTTAAAAAGCACAAGGTGATCTCAGAAAACTCTTCAAATTGTAAGTACACAAAACCATTGCTTCTATTATTTGAGTCTTAAAAATGGAAAAAATCAACATGGCCAGCTATTGAAGGAGCATTGGAGTCTTAAGGAAAAACAGCGTAAAATAAACAAATTCATATTTAACTTTTAAAGAAGTATTTTGGGATTTTTTTCTTTTTTATAATTCACACATGCTTAAGGGTTTTGGGCTACCCTTTGGATCCCGGTGAACACAGCGTAAGCTTATCTAATCACTCCTCAGTAACTTCAGCAAGATATTGGAAGAACTATTACTTATCAAACTAAAATGTTTCTGCTGCCAGAGAAATATAATCCCAAACATGCAATTCTGATTTTGAGAAAAACTCGATATCTCCTTGGCTTTAAACAGTCATGCCATGTCCATTTGTACTAATGAAAATTATTTTATCTTTTCTTTCTTTCAGAAACTTCTTTGTGCAGCTGAAGAACTACAAATCCACAGTGAAAAGAGCATAAGAGCTGGAGTCGCTCAAGGATCAAAACTAGGACCATTCCTCTACAGCATTATGACATCGGACCAACTCGTTTCCATTTTGGATGCGAGAACCTTCTCTTTGCCGACGACTTGCTCACATACAGCGCATCAATGTTTCCAGCCCTAGCGCTGAACAAGGTTGAAGCCCACATCGGAAAACTCTTCCACTTCTATACAAAATGGGGCAGAAAAATCAACTCAGCGAAATGTGAACTTGTCTGCTTCAGAAGACCTAGAACAACACGACGCCTGTTACTGAAACTCCCCCATGGAACAACTATAGCAGCAAAACGTAGTGCCAAATACCTGATGTACACTTCAGTGAGCTGCTTAAGTTTATCCCCACACAAACGGTTCTCAGAAAAGTCAACTTCAATTTCCATCGACTACATCCCCTAATGCGGAAGCGCACTGGACTAAGCCAACCTACCAAGCTCCTCATATACAAGCAATTCATCCAACCTATCATCAGCTACAGCTTCTTCTTTGAGAGGAAAATGTGGAGAATATGAGAATACGCACAGGGCTTTTTTTCAATTATCAAAGACGGAGGCAGTTCAGAAATGAACAACTTTACGAAGCTAGAATGATCCCTATAGACCTCATCCTGTTAACTAAGAAGCTCATAGGACAAGTCAGCAGCCACTCAAATCCACTCTTTAGCGGAATAGCCAATCAGGAACGACACCCAATGCCAAGACAATGCACTCCTCATCGACAACGGAGCAGTTCTCTTTTACGCTGAAGCAGTATCAGCGTACCATAGAGACTAGACACCACAAAGCCCATCCCACATCCCCCTTAACAATTGGACAACCGGGAATGGACAACCCCAGGACGAAGAATCAACGAAATTCTATTAACATAACCCACAGTTATGGGATGGGAAAATAGAGCTGGCAAAACATGCCACATTCGAATTGTACGGCTGAGGAACGAAGCTCTATAACCGAAATGTGGCCAGGAGTAAATTGGTTGGCAATGAAAGGGCGAGTCTAACGGTAGAATTGTTAAAGGGGAGGATCACAACTGGCTATTCCTCTAGAGTATTGACCGTTGAAATAACGGTAGACAAGAGAGAGACATGAAACTGACATAACATAAGGAATTTCTTACATCGTCCAAAAAAGCCCAAAAATCTTATGGCAGCTTTGGTGACATCATATTGAAAATAGTTCTGCAAGAGGTGGTTGGTGATGCATATACTGAGGATTTCGACAGATGATCGGCTTCCATTTTTGGGTGTATATGCCGCTTTGGTGACAGAAGACAGTATTGTGTTTTGAACGCATTAAGGTGTTCACGATTTCTTATTCCCCATTTGATAAGGTTGTCAAATTCTGAATTAAGTGAGCTTAACATACTTTGCCGTTGAAGATGTATATCCGAAGAGGAATATGAAATGCAATAGTTTGCTGTCATTGTAGTGCCCCATGGCTTAGTGTTTAGTGTGTCGGACTGCTAAGCATATGAGCCTGGGTTCGAATCCAGCTCATAATCACTTTCTTTTTCGGGGTACTGCCTCTTGCGAGGAACTGATAAAACCTCCAAGAGTAAATTTTTTCTCGAAAAAGTGCATCTCATGTAGCCCTTCGGAATTGGCGGTAAACTGTAGGTCCATTCCATTCATGCAGATTAAATTAACAACAACACACACAGGAATGGTTGAGAATATAAGTCACTAGGCCTTGGCTCCTTAAGGAGTTGTCGCGCCAATAAATTTAATTTTAATTTAATTTATAGTTGCTGTCGTTAGCAATGCAGTAAATGCAGTTTAATCCTTAAAGGATTTGAAGTTTCTGATCATTTTTATAATAACGAGAAAGAGAGTTGGAGACAGAATGGAGCCCTGGGGCACACTAGTATTCATCAATAGATCATTATCAAAATCGAGCAGTTTTTATAAGAGGAAGGGCCCTCTTATCAAATGCTTTCTGAAAGCTGAAATGCTTTAGAAATATCAAATACAGTAATAATCCTACTTTATCCGCTACATTCTAAGGATTTGTTTCACTTTTCAGTGAGATAAGCTATCAGATCACCAATAGACCAACACTTATGAAAGCCGTACTGCCGATCATTTCGTTCGTCGAGAAATTTTTTGAGCTGATAATTAATTAGGGTTTCCATATTCTTCGACGAAGTAGAGGGAAGTCGAATCGGCCGGTAGTTTACGGGAGAGGATTCGCCTTTTTTTTGTTACAGGCCACACAAATGGTGTTTTAGCCCGTTTGGAACGAGCCTTGAGGAGTAGGATAGGTTGAAAAGCTTACCTAATGGATTTTCCAGCGAAGAAAAATACCTCTACTATCTAGACAAGCGGATTTATGTATGTCGAGATCTTTCATAATTTTAGTCATTGTAGGAGCGCGGCAGAAGATTGCAACAAAATATAAGGATGATTCGCAGGATACATATTGTTTCCTATGTAACGCCTTGTGGAGTATAAATTGTGTACAACAACCATATTGAACACAACACAAACATGTCTCCTAAAAGTATGCTACATATATGTCTCGACTGAGTTCGAATTCGAACACGAAAGCACAAACATACGAAATCTTAGATTGTGCCAGAACCATGCAATGGAAAATTACCAGTGGAGAGTTTACCAGACGGAAGTTTCCAGATGTTTGTAAATTTGTATAAATACCACTAATAGATGGCTTTAAGGAGTCAGTTTATTTTCAAAAGTTGAATTGTAGACAAAGGAAGCGCTAGTAAAAAGTGATTGAATTGAGATTAAATAAAAAGTGTAAGTTATAAAGGCTAATATGGATTGTGAATAAGTGGAATTAGTTAAATTGTCGTTATTTAAACTAAAAGACGTTGAGTTTCATTAAATAAAGAGATTTGTCTTGTTATTTTAAAAGTGTGATTGAGTTTTATTAGTTGAACTCCAGGCCACAATTGGTTTCATAGAATCATTTACGCTCTCAAATAGGGGCGAAGTCTTGACTTTTTTTGACAGCGTATTGGCAGCAAACTGCCCAGCAAAAGATAAGTTTTCTCGAGAAATAACAAAATGACTATCATTTAGGGCATGCATTGGAATCACGGACGAGGAGGAATTCTTCAAATGACCAAAAATTGTTTCCGCCTTTGGAACTCTGTAGTATTTCTTGCCTTAATATTTGGCCAGGTGAAATTACGTCTGTCTGAACTATGACAAATTGATAGCCTTATAGTGGATCTTACTAGCACATAGCTGGAGATTACTAATGACGTCAGGGAAAGACAAAACAAACAAATATTGAGCAAACAATTCTTGAACAACTGCGAAATGGGGAACCTGTCCTGAAAAATCTGGGTAAATGCAGAAACATCAGCATTACGTGGACTTCAGACATGTTAAAATTCTAAACTGAGAGTCTGCTTTAAGTTTTCTAAGATCAACCCGGTAAATCCCTCTCGTGTGTCAGTAACTGAAGCAGTTAAGTGGGAAGGTTCTAACCCACGATTTTAATGATAATCAAATTGAATCTTTTCTTCTTTCTATCTATGATCTCGATTGGCAACATAGCGCTTTAACTTCTCTGCTTCGCCCTAAAGCTCCTCCTGTAGAATTCGCCAAATTCACTTCAGAAATCGTTAGCAGGCCTCTCGGTCTTGGATTGTTCTTTGTCTGAGAACACCTTAACTCAGATGTCGTTGCATTTGTTCGATCCAGGAGTTTTACTCCTGCCTTCCTTCCGCAATAGTAATGGAACTAATCGTTGATAATTGTACAACGAACATGTTAAGCTTTGCTGATAAAATAAATTCTTACAGCAATTAATTGAAATGTGGTTCCTTATTCACCACTGAACGATACTCTAAAGATCAATGTCCGAAGAAAGGATATTTATTATTATTAATTGATTCAGATAGATAGATGGAGACTTCCAAATGCTTGAAGTGCGAAATTGAAGAAGTTTGGCTAGAGATCGAGCCGGATAGAGGGGCATATTAAACCAGGCCCAAGCATCACGCTTTGACCTGACAAAAGTAAATAAAGATATAGGAACCCGTAAATTAATACGAAAAAATAGAACTGGGCATAAAACGGAGCCATGAGGCATACCAGTCTTTATTTAGTGAAATTCTTCTACTAAGCGGTTCAAAAGGTAGTGCCCCGTGGCTTAGTGGTTAGTGTGTCGGACTGCTAAGCGAAAGAACCTGGGTTCAAATCCAGCTCATAGCCACTTTTTTTCTGGGGTACTGCCTCTTGTGAGGAACTGACAAAACCTCCAAGAGTAAAATTTGTCTCGAAAAAGTGCATCTCATGTAGCCGTTCGGACTCGGCGGTAAACTGTAGGTCCCTTCCATTCTTGAAGAGTAACAAGACACACACAGGAATGGTTGAGAGTATAAGTCACAAGGCCTTGGCTCCTTAAGGAGCTGTCGCGCCAATAAATTTCTTTATTTAAGCGGTTCAAAAGATGGTAAAAAATGTTACCAAGATTTTGAATAGTAAAAGACTGTAATGTTTCGATATAGACCTGCCAAGAGATAATTTTTATGTTGGTACCAACGAGCGCTGTCCAAAATCTATCTTAAAGTTCATTGTACATCTCACTTGCAAAGCAATTAATTTCGGATAATGTAGTTTCAATTTTCTTTTGGTGTAATTACGAATTCACTAAAGTTTTCTTGGAAAAACCCCAATTTATTATATTTACCAACCAACTGCCCTCCAAAGGATGAAAATATGATATGATGACTTCCAATAAATTTAAATATCATTTTCATCTTCTAACGACAACTTTGTAGTCTAGACTTGTGACCAATTAATCTGTGCCCCTTAACAAGTCTCTAAGCACATAAAAAACAAGTATCTAGAACCAAAGAGCATATTTGCTTCAATATTATTGAAAGCCAAAGTATGACATGAAATAAGGCAAATCCGACATACAAATCCTAAAGACACAGACATACATAGGTGCACAAGGACTTTCCGATTTATTTCATTTTTCCTTTCCACCGCTCATTATTCTTCTGACAATATTTGTGGCATCTCTCACTGTAATTCGGTATTCCACAAAACAGAGTAATCTTGTTGCCTCCCCGATTCAATACAAAAAGGAAAATGAATGAAAGAGAGGAAGGTAAGTATTGCCAGGTCGGTCACGTCAAGAGTCCTTGTTGAAAGTAGCTACACATAGCAGAGTAATGGAAAGAGAAGCCATCCAATTCAATCCTGCCTCATGTCAACAGCAATATTTCTAGGTGATGGGTGTTCTACGTCCACAACATCCTTGCTTTCAATCAAAATCACCAAGCAAGGACCTTTTGTTTAATTTTGTCCATTAAATCTGCACCTATGCAACGTCCAGCCAGAGAGGACACCCACACTGCACGCGTGTATACGTACCTTAATTGAAAAGTCTGGATGATGTCTCCGTCCATCTGGATGAACGTATTGTTCTTGGCGAAAAAGAACGTCTTTTCGTGTCCCGTCTCGGCAAAAGTCAACTCCGGCCCCCGAAGCTCGAACGGCACAGGCACATGTGACGGATCATCGTAGTGCTTCGGTGGCGGAGTATTCGATTTTCCACCGGCAACAGCTACTTCCGTTGTTGATGGTTCCTTTGTTGTGGTTTGCAGTAAATATGGTGGCAGCGTATCTGCAAGAACAACGGTAAATTGAAAAATACACCCAACTCCGCCATCCATCCTGGAATTATGACAAATTGCAAAAACTTACGTGGCGATCCAATGCAACGGTATAAGCATTCAGCTTCCGTATTAAAGCGATTCTGGCTATTGCCCTCGCACCCACCCCAGATAAAGGTAGTGCACTCGTTAGTTGTCGGCTCGAATCGCCATTTGTAAAGGTAGTGTTTACACGGCCCCGGATCACCGGGACCTGTGCACTTTTCATAAGTCTTCTCCTTGACCAATGGGCTGGTGGCAGTGCTGGTCGTGTTACTGGTGCTGGTGATACTGGTGCTGGGGTTCGTGTTGGTACTGGTGCTATTGTTGCTATTGTTATTGCTAGCTGGACCGGAAATGCTATTCACATTTACATTAGGATTGACGCTTGCTATGGAGTTTGTATTTGCGGCAGGTACGGAGGACACGAGCAATATATTCACTAAAACTAGGAAGTTACACAGCGTCCAGGCTACATGACGACGCTTCATTTTAATTGTACTGGAGGTGTGGTTCTGCTGTTGTTTAATCTGGAATAAGAAATACAAACAAAAATTTATGATTAAAACAAAGTATATCGTCCAAGGTTGAAAATGTCCTTAGGACAAACTCGACAAGGATTCTCATGGTAAACACACTATACACACTTCTTGAACAAAAGGATTCTATGGTAAATTAATTTGGTCCTCAAAGATTTATGGTTTGTTTGTGTTTTGTCGAATGACACTGAATAACTAAAAGGCTTAAGGATCAACAAGTTGCCACTTGTGGTCCTTTTCCGATTTGATTAATGTGAACGGCAATTTATATAGTTAAAGATGAATCTTGTAGACGATATCGACTGGCAACGAGAACGTACGTTTTTTTTGATACCAAACCAACCAACAACTGGTGTATTGTTATACTGCGTCCTGGAAGGATCAGTAGGATGAATGCTTTAGAGAATAATGTCTCCTTTATGCAGAAGAACCGACCTTGAATAAATCGAAATTTAATAATTTTGTCTTCTAAGAATATTTATTAAGGGTGACTGGAATTATTAATGGCTGTTTATCTTAATCCTTGAACGGATTGAAGTTCAAAGGCAAATGCTTGAGGATGTGCCATGCCAAAGGTTAAGGTGAGATAAGGAGATTAGGGTCGAAGTAATAATTGAGTTGAGCCTACTCCAGGGATTTGCTTGAGTATATATGTAGGTTAATATTTAAACTTAATTAGAAAATTTATTGCAAATGAAATGTGATCCGCATTGCTTTGGTTTGTATGAAGAGGTTACCTCTTTGTTAATTGGTATTTCTCTTGTGTTGACACAATAAACGTGGGAAATGATTTAATTAATTTTACATTTTTAGATGCATTAAATAAAAAGAAATTTGAAGAATTCGAGTAAAGAAACCATCTTTCTGCAACCGATTCCTCGGCTTTAAGAAAGTTGTAAAATAATCTGACTTTTTGAGAGTTCTTGAAAAGAAAATTGTTTCACTAATAAAGGTTCCTTGCAACTTAAGCTTATCCTATTATTCAAGTAAGCCATTTATTTCCGTTTTTTAATTTCCTATGCTTTCAGCTGCGAACTGCGAAGCGAATACGAAAAAAGCCTTTCAGGGAATTCCTACAAAGTTATGAATGTTTAATGGGTCAAATCCTTTGTGTTGTTCAAAAATACTACTAACGATGCCAAACAAGCTTACTCATACATACACAATGCAAAACAGGTTTACTAAGAAAGACGCACGACGGACAGACAAACCACAAAAGAGCACGCGCCCTTCTTCACTATTTTCTTCTTTTTTTGTGTGTTTTGTCCTTTATATTCAATGTGTACAGAGTTCATTTTAGTTTAAACCACCGTAGCAATAGCCTCGTTCGCCACAACGCGCTCTTAACTTATTCCGTATAGTGTATGGGGTAAAAAACTTGTAGTCAAACAGTTAAAAAAGTATAATCATTATAACCTTTAATTAAAGAGTTTTTTCTTGTGCATGAAATCTAGCCAAAGAAAGGATTATAAACAAAGATCGTCCACGAATTTATTTTTATTTTATTGTTCGAGGAATTTAGAAAGAAAAGAATTTAAGTCAGTTAGTTTGAAACGTCTGAAAAAAACCAGAGATGTTAAATAAGGAGGATCTAGGAGGCCATTTTAGATTTAGCCAGTTCATCGTTCATCAAAGGGTAGACATGTGTCCCCAAGAGGGTTCCAACACCCATAAAGTTTTTCCAAACACAGCTGTCTATTAACTCCTACTCTTACTTCCTCATACTACACATCACATGCCTAGTACCAAAACTTTAAATTGTGTTCCAAGCCCTATGGAAGTTAACTTATGGCAGGGAACAAAAGAAAGAGGAGGTCTATAACTAAGGCACTTTTTTTTCATCTAGACGACAGCGAAAGAATTCTCTAGATGAAATCAATTGAGGACCGTCGCTTCTTGCCTTTCGCTTTTTTGTCGATATTTCTTTAAACAATGCTCTAGTGAAATAGCCAGTTGCATTTTACCCCTGAAAGAATTCAATCGTAATATTTGCACTGCAAGGAACTCCCATCAATTTACCTTTCAGCTGCAGTACTACAAAACTACCGAAACAGCGATGACGAAACGGATTCCACTGTTAGGCAGAGAATGAACCATTCTATTTCGATGAAGTAGAACAACAATTCCAGCCACCCGATCTGAATGAAGTAATGTTAGCCTAGGCTAAGAGCAATAAAGCCGCTGGAACCGATGGCCTAGCTTCAAAGCTCCATTCACTGACTTGGTTAGAAGTATGCATCAACACATAAGCATAGTATGGTTAAAAGAAAGCATTTACGATAAGGGGATTCTCAGCATAATTTTACCAATCCTGAAGAAAAGAGACAGATATATCAGTCTCCCCAACATCACCTGTAAGATCATTTCTGCTGTAGTATTGGGATCGGTGGCCATCTCGTTTTGGGCCTATTCACCGAACGTGCGGCACGTGATGCTCATTCGGCTTCATTTTTTGCGCGAGTTAGATTTTGTAAGCCCGCAAACCAAGATCCTTCCGCATAATCCTATTAATTAATTAATATTATAAACGTGAAAGTTTGTGAGTATGTATCTTTGTTGCTCTTTCACGCAAAAACTACTGAATGGATTTTGATGAAACTTCACAATAATATAGCTTACATATCAGAATAACACATAGGCTACAATTCATAAAGATATATCGTATATTATGCAATGCATAACGATAAGTGTCAATAAAGTCGGAAAAAACAGTTTCATCAAATTATCAGCGCGATTTGTTTGTGGTTAATAATAAGTTATAAGGAATTTTTTATGTCAATTGTGTAGACTAATTAATTATAGTATTGACTACTGGAGATAGTGGTTTTGCATATGGGTAAACCGATGTTATGCTTTGCTACCAGGTAGTATCGTATTCTGTTTATGTATACTTATGAAACAATTTGTAGTATTAAATAACTTGTTTTTAGGATGTATTGCAGCTTTTAATTAAGAAAACTGCTATAAAATTAAAAGATATGTATGTTTTAAAGCGATTTGCATCAATTTTCTAATAAATTAATACAATTTTCATTCTAAAAAAACTTATTTTAGCTGCACGTATTTACACGTATTTTTTACGGTGGTCAAAGTCTTACATGGGTATCACTGTAATTTTGCAATAAAGGAAAGGGTTGGAGCTGACAGAAAAGTAACGCGTTACGCTAACCGCGATACTGTGTTTTTTTCCAACCAAAATCAATCGCAAACGTATTCTGAGCACCAGGCGAACATCAGATGTATGTATGTGTGTATGTATGTCGAGTAACGTACCGCCTAACGGATATTTATGAAATTTACGGGGTAAATATAGTTTTGTCCAGGGATCGTTCTGTGAGTGTTTGGTTCCGCTGGCATTATTTTCCCATTTCACATTAAAACATGTTTTTCTAGGGCGTAGTAACACGCACCGGGTACCGCTAGTCTTCTGTAAATTGGATGGACACAGCTCCAATTGTTGCGCGCGATGGCGGATGGACTCATTCGGGTCTTCATCGATACTCTGCTCCACTGAATCAAAACATTATTTTGGTAATAAATGTACACGATTTGCAAACGTTGTTTAGGAGAAAGTCTATTCATTATGAAATGGCAAACCAAACTGAGCATAAATCAAGTGACAGCTGTCAAAAAGACCAACTCCGAGAAAATAATTGCCAGATTGAAAACTACAAATCTAAAAAAAATAATACCCTTTATAATACCAAAGCGCAGTTTTGGCATCCCTGCCTGTGAGTATTGAGACGGAAGCAGCGAAGATGATCTTAGCAGTCAATGAGGGCCAAACCAAGTTTATGCTGTCATCAAGAGGAGGCCCCCAACATCGACAGCTTGGACAAAACATCACGATAGACAGCTATAACTTTGAGGTAGTTAGGGACTTTGTCCTCTTGGGCTCCGCTATTAACTCAGACAACAACACCAGCGTTGAAATCAAACGAAGCATAACAATCGCTGCTTCTTCAGGCTTAGAAGGCAATGGAGTAGCAAAGCCCTCTTTTGGGCAACTAAACTGTCCCTTTATAAGACCATCATCATCCCAGTCCTGCTGTATGGTACAGACGAATTGGACATTGTCAAAAGTGGATGAGGAAGCCTTATAGTTTGCTTCGAGCGCATGGTCTACAATGCTCCGGCCTGGACTGTTCCTGATAGCAATTGAGTCATTCAATTATTCAAATTAACTATTCCATTGCTATTCATAAATATAGATTTACAAGTTTTTTTTTTTGAGATTGAGATTGAGTTCTTCAAAACAATTTAACAATTTTTGATACCAAACCTTGCAGCCAGGTTTATTGCGCATTATGGAATGTCTTACATGCAACTTTAATAGGTCTGTTTCAAAAAAAAAAAAAAAGTATCTGTATTATGTATTCAACACTCTTCGCTATCAAGACGCTCTGATGAATACTAATCAGCAAGTGGAGCTTATTATGGCTTAAGATTGTCATACTTGCGACAGGTGGTCGGGTATGATGACATTGTGTACACTCTTCAATTACACTTCAATTAGAGTCTTATTTTTGAGATGTCTTGTTTTGTATAGTAAAAACCGCAATTGGAAACATACTAAGGTAGCTCGTTGTTTACATATTAAAGTTTCCAAATATTAACAAACGAAAATCCCAAACCTGCATTGTGAAACATTATTCATGTTTCCTAAGGGCAATGGAGGTTTAAAGAAACCCTTCAGAAGCGTTTGCAATGATTATAACATCCGAGAACAGCAGATGATCCGGAGAAAAAATTAATGTTTACATTTGAAACATAAATGTGTCTAAAATCTGTCAACCTCAGAATTGATTTCGATCAATTTGAATAACTCATGTCAGCAGCATTCCAATTATTTCCATGGTCAACAAACCACAATAAAATGAATACTGAGTATTGCTATTTATCTTATGTGCACTTATGTTAACCCCATAACAATATTTGAAATTTCATATTTGCACTGAGCAATTTAATATTATATGTTTGGAGTAGACAGTACGTAGCAGATAATACAGTCTAGTGCCTTGCGGCGTAGTCTATCTTTACACTGCACTACCGACGCAATTCTAAAACTCAATCTGTCGTAAAAGCTGAATTATTATTTGAAATCTAAGCTGAAATATAAATTACTAGACGAATAATTTGCCGCTTCGATTGCCTTTATAAATAACCCGATGATATAGGTAGGTACACAAGAGTTCGCCCGTGATGCTCAAACATCTACAGTCCATAAACAGAGTGTAGCTGGAGCACGGAGAGAGAGCCTTTTGAAGCCTGGTTGGGAATCATTCATATATATGGTCCTTTGTATCCATTATGTATGTCAAAACTGAATTCCCGAAGCCCGGATGTGCGTCCTTCCTATACCACGCAACAACATGCTCCCATTTCTTGCTATTTGGACAAATAATTGCTTAGTTAACATAAATCGTGTATACACATCCCGACCAGCTGGATAGTATCTAGCGCCACTCTGCTGCCATAAATACTCGTAAATATCTATCAAATTTTTGCAACAATTCTGTACATAAATATACAATCCTAGATGCAACAAGGATGTGCGTTTGTTTGTAACTAACTCTAGTACTTGGAGAGGAGGCATCGTGGACCATGGTCGGTCACTTTACTGGCGAACCATCGTCCTTCGGTTTTATTCAAAACTAAACTAAATTGGAAATTGTCGGAGAACCAGGACGAACGGGTGCTGGAGGAAAGATTTATTTATATTGAACGCACGCAACACTAGGTAGCCCATCAAAGCTTATTTATTCGCCTTATCACATGGACTGCAGAAATGGCCGCCATAAACTTGCATTGAATTAGTGGGTAAGGTGGAATCGAATAAAATTATTATGTTTTCAATCCGTAAAATTGACCTCATAAAGGATTTTTTATCCTTTTCATTATTATTTATGTAGTTTATGTTCACTCTTAAGGCATTCATACAAATAAGAGAGTTAAGGTTATTACGCCAAGAGGAGTGGATCGTGAGTTCTTAAAATTATCTTCAAAAACAATAGCAAATCCAAAATAAAAACGAATGAAATATCAATGATCAAAGTTTATCTGTTTTCCCAAAATGATCCACCTTATTCCCCCGAAAATTCAAGGTTCAGCTATGCATGTTGAAACTGACCTTATATATATTATTAAACAGATGTTGGCCGTAATGTTACGTGAATTTCATTGTTTACCCCTGAATGAATTCTGCTAGAAATGACCATCAGATAATTCTCGAACCCAAATTCGGACCTAATGTTAAGTACAGATATTTTTCTTGAGTTGCACCACACGAATGTGGAACGCTTTGTCAAGATCAGCTTTTTCTTTGCATTTTGAAATGCTGTGATGCATCGACATCTCTTTAACAATCTTCCTTGTTTTCTTAATTCTCTTTCTTCGGCGCATTTAAATTAAGATAAAAATAAGATCTACTCTTAAGAGATATCAAGCGGGTTTCAGGGTGGTTGAACTTGTGGACTATATTGAAACTTTGCCTTTTATTCTGAAATTGTTCACTGAATTTCCATCAAGACCTTAACTTATGTTTATAGATTTCAAAAAAGCCTATAATTACCGGTTTATAGGCTTTTTGAAATCCAGGCGTAAATGCAAACTTATACATTTATAAGCACTTTAGTACTTTATTTGGCGAAAAGTGATGTAGTGACTGGTACACCTAGGTTCAAGGATTCATCAGTTGGGCTGTGCCTTTGATAAATGTCCCCTGGCCATCAACCTCATTGGGCTTTACGAAATTCGTCAATCACTAGAAGTGAAAAGAAAACCGATGTTTTTTCGGCAGGTCGCGTACATTGGGAGTATTTGTTCGATTCCAATTCTTCAACTGGGATAACAGGTTTTAATATTAATAAACATAGGACAGATTACATACCATGATTTTTATATTTGCCTTTTTCGGAAGCCAACATAACCATAAAAATGGTAAAAAACCTCAGAATCGTTTTGCCTATGCTGTAGTTTTTACGTTCAAATTGATCACGGCATCACTTATGCTGTTCAATTATTTTGTACGCATAAAACCATTCTAATATTTTTTTACAAATGATTGCTTTTTAATATTAACCTTCATCCTACCTAAAATATGTACAACAGAATAATAAAAAAACGATCGTTAGTTATTATTCTTTTCTTCTTTCTTCTCTTTGTTAAGCAAACAAACCTTGAAATAAACAAACAGTTTAATATCAGACGCCGAACGAAGTGGTTGTTTTCTTATTTCGCTGTCACCAAGAATTGGTTTTTCCCCTGACTACATCAAAAAATGTTTTTTTCATTCTATCCAATACGAAACCGATGTTTTGAATGCTTAAATAATTTCAAATATTTCTTAAGCTCTCTACAATTCGAATCCATTATCGGACCGTCCTTCAGCTGAAAGTCAAGGACTATAATAAATGCATTCTGTCCCAAGAAAATCAAAGGATACGGAAATCAACGGAAGGGGGAAAAGCATCATGGAAATGGGGAGTTCTTGTGATTTAACCATAATGAATGGCACACAAAAAAGAGATGAAGAAGGTAAACTTACTTTCATCAGAAATCCAGGCCAGCCTGTTATCAACTAACTCTTTAAACATGAATACTGATATACTGATATAGTCTGTAATCTATTAGATTTTGAAGTCAGATTTATTCCGACCATATGCCATTGATTACCATTCTAACCACTACAGAATCAAATAAACAACCTCAGATTGAAAAAGAAAATTCACTTCTTCCAAAACTAAAATGGCAGAAAAACAAGAAATATATCAAAACAATTTAAATCACAATATAACAGCACACGGACTACATGAGCACCCACCAACGATCGAAGAGTTATGCGCGAAACAGATTGAAACAGCGGCCGCCATTATTTTAGAACCAATGTATTTCAATTGCTCAAGTTAGATTAGACCAGCAACAACAACATCAACAGCGTCTTTAGACTTCCATTGCTACCAACTTTGCGCTAGTGAAATTCAGGGGCACCATACTGCAAAAGAAAACTTCGTATACTTTTTTTATGACACAAAGTGTCAAACAGAAGTAAGAAGACGATGCTAGTAGTGGTGGCAATGTGTTTCAATTTCTTTTGCTGGTCAGCGTGCTGTTTGCTGTTGACGGTGCTGGTGTGTCGCTGGTTCAATCTGTTCCGCGCTTTACAGAGCGTGATAGCACCGACAGCAAACTCACATCACTTAAGATCTGGACCCTGCAAAAACAAATAGCCCTGGTTTGATAAAGACTGCGAGAAGTTTCGGAAGAGATCTTTTGCACTTATGCGTTTATACCAAAATTAAATTGCCGAGTCTTTGAAAAAAGATTATATTGAAGCAAATCGATCCTATTAAGCTTTATGTAGATCGAAAAAAGTAAATTTCTCCAAAAAACAAGCAACAAGTTTAACATGCTGCACAAACTCCTCGGAATTTTAGAAAGGAATACAAAATATAAGAGGAAAAATTTTCGCAGCAAAGTTACTTTTACTTGCAGCAACACTACGATACCATTTCGAAGGACAATTAAACGCGGAACTTTTTTCTCCAGCAATCCAATACGCTACACCAAATGTGAAAAATATAATTTTGGATAGTGAAATAATGATTTCTGAGGTAGAGTCAGTTGTATCGAAAATAAAAGACAACAAAGCTCCAGGGGTGGATCGGATCCCAAAATGAATTCTGGAAATAGAGCTATTAATACATCTTACAAAAGTGTATAATGAGATCTTCACCACAGGAGAAACACCAGAGGCTTTCCAAAAAACCAATCCTTTTTCCCATATTTAAAAAAGGAGGCAAGATGGACCTATCGAACTACCGAGGTATTGCTTTTCTCAACACATCGCTTAAAATATTTATGATAATTCTAAGACGCCGCCTTACAACATGGATTGAAAGTAACCATCTTCGCAGCGAATTCCAAATTGGTTTCAGAAAAGGATATTCAACAGTAGACCACATATTTAGCCCGACCAATATTGCAGCCTGACCAATATACACAGACGGAAAAAATTATATGCCGTTTTCGTTGACTTTCGAGCGGCATATATGATTCTATCGACAGAAAAGCTTTAATTTTTAAATTGTTAGAGATGGGATGTCACTCAAATTTGGAAGAATATAGTGAAACACTTTATGCAGTATGGGATGGTCAAACTTTATCGGATTGGTTCCTCACGTTAGTAGTATTGAAACAAGGATGCAATTTTAGCCCTTCAGCTTTTTTTCTTTTATATCGAAGACTTATTAAAAGACATGCCGTGTGGAATAACAATTGATGGGTTTCTGATTAAAATACAAATGTATGCCGACGATCTTATCCTTTAAGCTTAATCACCTGAGTCCCTTCAGCTAATGATAAACAAATTACGCGAATACTGTTTTAAGTGGAACCTAACTTTTAACCTAAGCAAATCAAAAACATCAAGAAGAGACACCCAACATCAAAGTCTTGAACAAAACATCACCATAGACAGCTATAACTTGGAGGTAGTTAAGGGCTCAGACAACAACACCAGCGCTGAAATCAAACGAAGAATAGCTCTTGCCAATCGCTGCTTCTTCGGGCTTAGGATGCAATTGAGTAGAAAAGCCCTCCCTCGGGCAACTAATTTGTCCCTTTATGAGACCCTCATAATCCCAGTCCTGCTTTATGGTGCAGACGCATCGACGCTGTCTAAAGCGGATGAGGACGCTTTAGGCTGTTTCGAGAGAAAGATTCTCCGGGTGATTTTTGGTTCATATTAACGGAGAGTGGAGAAGAAGATGCAATGAAAAACTGTACCGGCTGTACAGCGACACAGACCCAAAGAGTAAAAATTCAACGTCTCAGATGGCTGGGTATAGAGCGGATGGACATCAATCTTCCGGCCCGGAAAATCTTCAAATCCACGACAGAGGGACGGCGCAGTAGAAGAAGGCCGAGACTCAGGTGGCGCACACAAGTGGAAGAGGACCTCAACCAACTCCACGTGCGAGACTGGGGGCAGCTAGCTAGGGACCGAGCTGGCTGGAGAAGCTTGTTGGTTAAGGCCTAGGTCCACTGCGGACTGTAGCGCCACCTAAGGCAGGAAGGAAATCAAAAACAATGGAGAGGAACAGTACGTTTGGCTGCAAATAAAAAATGTTATTATGGAGTAGAGTCTATCGAAACGGTGAAGGAATACTAATATTACAAGTAACTTGAACCTAGAAAAGCACCTAGTCAAAAAACTTTCTTCCTCCATTTAATGCGAAGTACAAAATTTTTCTGGCAACGTCCGAATTAATAATGCTTTATGCTACAGGAATCATGAGGCTGGAATCAGTCTGAATCCACCGAACAACTCTTGAGGTTGTTTCTAATCGAAACTGGATTATCACCAGTGTACCTTTCATTTTTAAAACTTCACTTCATTGTCAAACAGGCCCCAAACATTGGAGGGTATTCGTTAGATCTCAATCTTCAACTGGGTTAACAGGTTTTAATAATATTAATAAACATAGGACACATTACATACCATCATTTTTATATTCGGGTTTTTTCGAGAGCCAACGTTGTTAAAACCTCAAAAAATCACCATAAAGATGGTTGAAAACCGCAGAATGGAAATCGTCCTCTGTTGTAGTTTGTACGCTCACTTCTGTTGTTCAATTATTTTAAACACATAAAACCATTCTAATATTTTCAGCAAATGATTGCTGTTTAATATTAACCTTCATCCTACCTAAAATATGTATGAACAGAATAATAAAAAAACCTATCGTTAGTTATTACTCTTTTTCTCTTTCTTTTCAAGTAAACCTTGACTTGAAATAAAGCAGTTGAATATCAGACGTCGAACGAAGTGGTTGTGTTCTTATTTCGCTGTCACCAAAAATTGATTTTGAACCTGATTACATCAAAAAACGTTATTTTCATTCTATCTAATACGAAACCGATGTTTGGCGTAGGGGCGTCAGCTTGAGAGAAGCTAGCTTTTCTTTTACTGATAAAGTATTTGCTGATCGCTGATAAATTTGGGAATGGAGATGGTAATCGTAAGTCATTTATAAGCCTCTGTCAGGAACTAGATGATTTTTTTTATATTTTTTTTATTTTTAACAAGCCTAACGGTTCAATGGAAGCAAGCAAAATGTTTTTTTCTCATAAGCTTAGAAATTGTTGCAAAACGGAAAACGATGTACAACGAAACTTGCCGTAAACAAAGACTTCATGGTTTTGAAGACCTCATTTTTGAATTAAATAGAATCTGTCCAAAAGTTTGTAGAAAACAAAGTAAGATGAACTATCACATCTCAAGGACATTAAAAAGCAAATAATTATGTAAATGGAAAGATTGTCAGATCATCTTCTCCTATACCAACATTTATATGAAACATAATAAATTAAATGCACCTCTGTTATGTAAACATAGCTCTTTGGCCTGGCAATTAATTACAGGACTATTTTCTATTCATCATCCTCCTGCCCAAAAACAAATTTCACAGAGACACAGCCAACGACAAAATACACAATGACTTTGAGTTTTAATGGTACCAGATCCAGGTCCTCCTAATGGGTTTTCTACTTCACACATCATATTGAGACAAGGACTTTGTTCTTTTTGGACGCATTCATTACCCACTATTTAATACTCTACTGGGTCCAAACAGCTTTAACCATGTTTCAAAACAGAATTATTAATTCTTCGCAGTTGCCCTCAACACCCCCTATCCGTCCCCCCAACCCTTTGCTCCTGACTCGTGTCATTATCATCATCGTGGTCTTTTTAAATAATTCAATTGTCCTTAAGCTTAATCCCTGTTTACTGTGTCTCGGTGTGCCACCGCAAAGCAGCACGTCTCAAAACAAAACGAACGATATTCCGATGTGGTCTGTACCTGGGTATTGGATTAAAACTGTCCTGTGCGGATAATGATCTTCTGGATTATGTTGTACGTTGTACGCCTACACCTGACGGCCATGTTTAACGAGCAATTTTCTATCGTTTAAGTCCTGAAACAATGGACAGACTTCATTTTATGGCATGGTGTCCTGGAAGTATGATAGTTTCGTAGGATCGTCGGAGTGGGGGGGGGGGGGGGGGTAGTGTGTGTGTGCGAATTATAAGGATTTAAGTTGCAGTGTATTACTTCCACGTCAGCCACTGGCTATTTGTGGATACTTGGAATCGATTTATGAGTTGACACTTTCTACCTCAGTCTATACCTATCTACTGGGTGGAGATTATGAGTTTTATTGTAGTTGTTGTTGCTGTTGTTGTGTTGTTGGACTTTTCGGGAGGAAAATGGGGTTTGGCTTGGTTTTGATGAAATTGATTGGTTTTAAAATCGAATGAAACTTTAATGGAGTCTGCCACTGGCTGGGAGAGTTAATTGATTGGAAAATTTTGTTCTTGTTATTTATTGGGTGCAGTTGAGGCATGGAGGATATGCGGCAAGTAATTAAAGAAATTTTCCAGTCTGATGGGGTTGTTGAAAGCATTTGCAAAATTTAAATGATGAATAGTTGTCATTTAGTTACAGAGCAAGTATTGAAAATGACTGATGTATTGAATGAAGAACTGACAGGTATAGGCTTTCAAAAGAATTATCATTCGAAAGATACGATTTTGTTTGACTTTCAAAATATAAATGAAAATCACAGAAATTACTGAAAACATACAAAAATTACGTATGTTTCTTTAAACATGATTTTTTCCTTAAAACAAAAAAGTAAAACAAAAACAAAAAATGCAAGTTTCTTAACGTCCCATGAAAACATGAGAATCAAGAAGAACACACAGAAGAAATCTGTTGTTGATTACAGATTTATGATCAGCTTGAATAATTTAGTTAAGTGTATTATTAAACTTATTACAAATTCAGAGAAACATTTAAGCAACCTGGAACTATTGATTACTTAAATTGTAATAGTTTCTTCTAATTGCCAAAACCAGAAACGTACTAAACTTCAATTATTACAAAATACAATGCATTCTTCCATGCTTGCATGCTTAGGAGTTTCTAATTGTGATTTCCTATTCATGTTGCAAATAAAAATTATTGTTAAATTGTTATCGGAGTAAGTTGCACAATAGTTTGTGTAGCCTATACTTTCAATAATTATTCCAATTTAATTCTACCTTTGAGAATGTTTATCTTTAATGGCGCTGCATCGCTTAAGTGTTGAATTAACAGTGAAGTGTATACTCTAGAACTCACTTAAAATTGCACAACTCTAATTCCAATTTCAATTGGTATAGGAATGCATTTTTTTTTTTAATTTATGTGGAATGATAGAATGGTAAGTAATAGTTTGTTGCAGAAACAAGTAGAAATAATAAATAGTTGGGGCAAGTTAGAGTAGGGAATTTTGGTGGATGAGGTGTGAAACTTGGGTTAGATTTTAATTCAAATGCTTTAATTGGGAGATGATTTGGCCGGTGTTAGTTGTACTTGGGCGCCATTTAATTGATTGAATTATTCGATATTTAGGTTCTGAAAATTTACGGAATTGTTTTAATTGGAAGATAAGCGAAGTAAAGAGAGTTTTTCAGCGATTTTAACAATGTAACTGAGAAGAAAATATGCTTAACTCTTGGTGCAAACAATAACTTTAGATTACATTCAACTCGGTAATTATACACTTTCTCGGTCACCTGTTTTTTTGGCTGTAAACAGAAATTCTTTCGTTCGTGTTTACGGCAGATTTGCGATAAGAAACTTTTTACCTCACCCAATTGATTGCTTATCGCAATCTAAGCAAAAAAAAACAATCAAATAAGGAGAAGAAAGTGGTGAGATCCTCCACGGTAATTTTACCAAATACAGACTAATAAATAAGAAGCATCAATTCCGCCTTTAATAACTTGATGAACAAATATTAAATCGTTATTTACACGCCTTAGTGAAGAGTTTGCATCTGGATTTGCTGTACATAAGGTAGCAGATTAAAAGGATCATTCCAAGGTAGACCCTTCAGGACAAAACGAATAAAATTATGTTGTCATTTTGAGGCCTCTTTCGGCCACTTCATCATCAACATCACTCTGTCATAGAAGTATATGACAAGGCTTAAATAAAAAAGGCTTTTCAACGCGTTGTGGCAGCCATCCATTTATTAAGATAACACCACGATTAAGTAAATGGCTTGAATTGCTTTTGAGTATATTGCCAAGAATCGTCATATTACTCTAGTTCTTGCATGGCCAGGTTCCTTGTACGTATACCAGCTTGAATGACTGGTAATGTTGGATAACTCTACTAAAATATTTAAATAAGTAATGAAGATATGCTTGGATCTTCTACATCAGTCTTCAAAGCTCCGTAGATAACGAAATACATAATATGATTTGGGTCCATCTCTCCTTTTCATAAATTTTCCAATCATTCTTTGTAGTGTAAGCGAAAAGCCTGGGTTAGAGTCCCTCTCAAAGCCACCTTATTTTCCCGGGTTCTGGCTCTTGCGAGGAACTGATAAAATCTAAAAGTGTAAAAATTTGTCTCGAAAAAGTGCATATCATCTAGCCGTTTGGACTCGGCGGAAAATTGTAGGTCCCTTCCATTCCTACAGATTAACAACACACACACAGGAATGGTTGAGAGTATAAGTCACTAGGCCTTGGCTCCTTAAGGAGCTGCCGCGCCAATAAATTTATTTATTTATTTATTTATTTCTTTGTTGAGATGATTGGGCCAACTAGGTTTAGTAAAGCGCCTATGGTATGCAGTTTTTTGAGCTCTCACATATAAATCGATAGCTTTAATTTCCCCCCGCTTCGTGATAGTCTCACTTGAACGATAGTAAGGAAGAAGCCTAGAACTCAAGGACCAACAAATTTCAGTTAGTGTGAAAACCATACCGTCTAAAACGCGCTCGGAGAGCTCGATGAGAGAAGAGCAAGTCCTGGGACAGAGTACCGGGTCCAGATGAAAAATGTTCACTCATCTAATACTAAGGTAGGTAGGTAGGCAGTATTCGCAGAGATCGAGGCGACTGGATAACAATAACGTATAGCCCCATACACGAAAACCATAATCGGCAACTATCCATCTGGTTTCATTCCAGATAAATCAGCAATTATTCAGATCTTTACCCATAGGCAGGTTTTTTTTTATAATTAACGCACGTACAAGAGACTATTTGTTTCCCTTTTAATGTAGAGCACACTGCGCGGGCATTAGGAAGATATTGAAGAAAAAGAGAGAGCATGAGAAGCGAGCGATCGAAGATATTAAGAGATGCTACTCCAGGAACAATGTGTGGAAGTCTTACCAACAGGTAAAAAGAACGTGCCAAGGGAAAAAAACCCGCACAGAAGCCTGTAGAGATAGGATTGCCAACCTTGTAAGAGTCACAGTCGGTGCCGAGTACATGGAAGGACCATTTCTGCAGACTGTTAAACGGCGATGAAGACCAAAATCCCGCTGTCAGGCAGAATGAACCATTCAACATGGACGATGACAGATAAAACTAAAAAACAACAAAGCTGCTTGACCCGACGGACTACCCTCCGAACTTTTTAAAGCGGCCGGAGATGACCTGGTGGAGTGCATACACCAACTCATCTCTAAAGTTTGATCCGAAGAAAGTATGCCTGATGAATGGAACCTCAGCATTGTTTGCCCGATCCACAAGAAAGGAGACCCTCTAAACTGCGCCAACTATAGAGGAATTAGTCTCCTGAATATCGCCTACAATATCCTCTCTGCCGTACTATGTGAACGCCTGAAACCTTTCGTCAGCAACCTGATTGGCCCCTATCAGTGTGGTTTCAGACCAGAAAAGTCCACAATCGATCAAATGTTCACGCTACGGCAGATCCTGGAAACTACCTAAGAATTCCATATTGTTACCCACCACCTATTTATCGATTTTAAGGCCGCGCGTACGATAGCATTTATAGGGACGAGCTATACAGAGCCATGTCAGGTTTTGGCATCCCCACAAAACTCGACCGACTGTGCAGGATGACGATGGAGAACTCTCGCTGCTCCGTCAAGGTTGGTAATGACCTCACAGAAGCTTTTGACGTCAAAAAAGGATTCCGACAAGGTGATGCGCTATCGTGCGATTTCTTCAACTTAATACTTGAAAAAATTATAAGAAACTCGCAAGTCAATTGTAGTGGGACAATTTTTTTCAAGTCTGTGCAATTGCTAGCATACGCTGACGACATAGACATCATTGACAGAACTCGGCGAGCTGTCACTGGAACGTTTGCTAGCATTGAAGCTGAAGCGGCTAAAAAGGGACTAGCAGTCAATGAGGCCAAGACGAAGTACCTGCTATCCACAAAAAGAGGCACACAACACCGGCGGATTGGACAAAACATCACAATAGACAGGTACAACTTTGAGGTAGTTAGGGACTTTGATTATCTCGGATCCGCTCTGTATAAGACCTTAATTACCGCAGTACTGCTATATGGCGCCGAAGCATGGACTATGTCTAAAGTGGATGAAGGTATCCTTAGTCGTTCCGAGCGTAAGATTCTTCAAACAATTTTTGGCCCTGCCTGCTACGAGCTGTACATCTTTGATGCTCACTTTTATGTTTAATGTTCACTTTAATTTTCTTAAATTTTATTCTACAATGTGACCGCACATATGAGCAAGAACGTGCGATCCAGTCGTGCAATTTATTCTTAAATACATTCTTTTTATTAATAAATGAACTCACTTTATCAGTCACTTTCAAATCAATCCCATTAATTTTAAAACTTAATTCAAAAGACAGCTTATGTTACTGAGATACTTTTCGTGTCTCGAACATCACGTTTCCAATTTGCAGTCAGTGCCAAGTTTCATTGCACTAAGCTAAGAGAGACCAACCAGCTTGAACCGGAAATTTTATTTAAAAAAACAATCTTTCTCCTTTGCTTTTGTTTATTATTATCCACTTTATAATAAGCAAATCAAATCACTAACAACGACGACGACAACGACGGACAACACGCTCAATCACCCGGCCGGCTTCAATAACATAATATAATACATTTGCAAATTTTGCAACTAAATGTATCCCCAACACTAACACAATTCACTTGATATTCCTTAAATTAATTCAAATGAACCACTCTGCACAGAATTTTTTTTGTCCAAATTTATATTTAAAAGGGGGTCTGTGCACTCTAATAATCGTCTTGGTGGTTATAAGTATCTTGACCAGTTATCTATTTACCCCAAAGACTACAACCCAAAGACCTTTAAATCAATTTTAGTATTATAGCTGAGTCAGTATGTAAATAGCACTTAGTCGTCAGTTTTATTGAATGAAATTTATCTCATAGATGCACACTTTCACTGGAACTTGTTGGTCAGGAAAATGCCATAACGCATTATGTGCCTCATATCAAAAACGTTTTTTTCACACCAATATGTCACCGAATGAACGAGCTCAGGGGTCTTGTAGGTGGGTGTTTAATTAATAGACGAGCCGACTAGAAACCGAGTAACGGAATTCTAAGCACTGAAAGATACCATTTAAACTGGGTAGATATTTTCCATCGAATTGACACACTTATGCTTTGTTAAACTTTATTTCTGAAGGGGGTGTCGGTGTTTTATTTAATTTTCCGTCAATTTTCCTGAATATCGATAGCAGCTATCAGATGAGTTGGGTTAAAACCGGATTTCATAAGGTTTGGAATAAAAAGATACACTTGAAGGGAAACAGATACTTTTTTCTTGTGCAATTTTGACACATTTATGAACGATAATGGATTTTGCCGGGCGCCATTCGTGGTAGAATATATTTTTCTCGAAACCTCTCTGTGTAATCGAGTCGTTGTATCCTGAATATGTCGGTTATTTTAGTTCGGTAACGGTTTCGCATAACTAATACGGAAAGTACTGGCACAAAAAAATCGCACCTTATTCCGTGACTAGGATGAATGTAGGCATATTCAAGGTCATTTATATAGTCATTGCAACACGGCGCGGCATAAAGTTAAAAAAGGAGAACAAGGCCTTGTTTTCACAATGTATAGGTTTAGGTAGGTACCTAACCAAGGGAAACAAAATGATGTGGCACGCAAAACATAAATACAAACAACCCTAAGGATCCGCAATCCAAATAGCGTGTGCGATAAAAGGCTTAAACTATTTTACTTGAGTTGCTGTCATCCTTCAGAAGGATGAGTCAATATATTTTGCAACAAAACAAAAAGAAAAAAAAACAATATTTCCGTTCAAGTGAAAAGTAAGGAGAATAAGCAAGCAACCACGCGTGTAAAGTATCTGGAATCCGCGGTTTGACTGAGCTTACTACAGGAGCGCTGAAACATTTTATTAGCTTGCCGCGGGGGTATATAGTCACAACAACTATGAAGAGCCATATTAAATTAATAATAGTATGGTTTAGGGTATAGTATGTAAGATTATGAGGACGTCGAGCGGTGGCGGCGACGCCACGATGGGGAGACGTGTGTTGGGTTAATACTAGAGTTCTTGTAAATGGGGTGACGATAGGGAATTGTTTATAATGATACATTTAATTTCGTACTTTTTTATTTGTAGCACATATACGAGTTTAGGAAGGGAGAATTGAATAAACGTTGTCCAAGAAATGTATCTAAATGGTGGATAAATTGAAAAATGTCGTTGCAATGATAGTAATGATGAAAGAATGCATTTACGTACTATTTGAAAACATGATGAATTAAGGGGATCTCGACTAACTTGTGTCTGAGAAGAAAAACTACTGACAATTCTTAAAACAGCAACAAATTCAGGGGTAAGCAACGCTTTTCTATCATTTCGACTAGAAGAAGCTTATCACAAAGTGAAAACAGAAATTTGAATACTATTCTTGCAAAACCTGGTTTAAATGTAGCAAGAGCTTTTAAATTTTGAGGAAAATTGGAAAATCTTATAAATCTTCAAACTGTCCCACCCCATCCACCAGCTGTACTGATTTCAAAGCTTAGAAGATATAATTCAATTGCCGAATATTTCTAATAAATGCTTTAACAACCATAATTCCCAAAATTTCTCAAAAGCGAATTTGAAAAATATCTTGATGAACATAGTATTTAACACTTTATAGGACCATTTGGCCTACACATGTTAAGAATGTATGCAACAGAAAGGGAATACATTTTACGCCAGCACTAAGGCTTAATATGGCGGTGGGCCTACCCACATTTGGAGTCAAAAATGACAAGTCCCCTAGAGTGGTCCACCAAGCGACTCTGGTTGCAATTAATGGTATTGTTATGGGAAAACCTATCCTCCTTGTTAAGGAGCAGGGCCTATCCGCACTTCTAGTATTAAGATTAAATACGAAGATGAACAAGACTCCTTTCGAAGCCGAGCCATCTCCCCAGAAACCAATGATACCTTTTCAATCCCTCATTTGGGTAATCACTGCCACCAAGATACTCCAGGTAGCCTAATTCTATTAACCGAGGCTAATAAATACCGAGCATTGGTCGAGTAATTAGCTGGGACTCCTGCTAACCCGTGGTACCCATTCGAAGTCTGAGTCCGGCTTCGCACATTTCTGAATTAACGAACTTGTAGATCGACCCCATAAGGTTTGATGGCCTAACCATTAAAAGAATAAAAGTTCGGGAATATAAATAGCGATTAAATCTAGAACACTTCATCGTTACTTCGCCTAGCCCTATATAGATCCGCAGGTCCTACACAGTCGTCATGGGACCGCATGTAGAGCGTTGAACTACACTTGATCTTGGAAGACTCTGACTTCCGGCGGCCCACATCATACAACTATTCTTAAACCCGATCTATATGGAGGAAGTGATTAGAAAACCCTTACCTCAGGCACACCAATGACTGTAGGACAATTCTTGACCACGTTTCCCACTGGAGTTGGGTATATTACCAGGCTTCTACTGCAGGCAACCCGAACCATAGTCCTTATTTTTATGGTACTCTTACTGCTGGAGCTTCTCATACTATAGGCCAATTTTGCCTCTGAACTTATAGTGGGAGGCATGTCTTCAACAGATCGTGAAAAGGCTTTACGTGAGCACCTGCTTATTAAGGCTTAATCTCACGGTGGACCTACCCACATTGGAGTCACCTTGGGGCGCAACAAAACACCTAGAAGTGGTACGCCAGACCACACTATCTCTATAGTGGGCTGTCAAGCCACTCTAGTTGCAAATAATGAATTTATTATGGTAAATCCATCCTCCTCGCTAAGAAGGTTAAATAAGACAATGAACACACACTTCTTACGAAGCCGTGCCATCCTCCCAGAAACCAAAGATACCTTTTCGCTTCCACATTTGGAGTAACCACAACCCCCATGAAGCTCCCACAAGGGGGCCTACCTCAATTTTAACAGGCAACTGGCTACCGAGCTAGCTCGTGTAATCAGCCGGAGCTCCTGTTAACCCATGGTACCTAATTTTAGACCCTAGGTGAGGACTCGCCCACTCGTCATGAGACGCACTTGTGGTTCGACTCCATAAAGTTGCTAGCCTACCATCCAGCAAGACAATAGTTCAGAAATCCTGTCAACCAAGGTGAATACCGGACACTCCCTGAATGCCCGCCTAGAAGCAAGGTTACTACCACCCTTCCTTACGGAATAAAGTGGTAGTTGCTTAACTAGACTTGGTATTGGAAGATTTGTACTTCCGACAACCCGGCCATATAATTATTCCTCCACCCATTCTATAGGGCGGTGGAGGGCTCTTACCTCAGGCACGCACCAACCATAGGCCAATTCTGCCCCGGACCTATAGGGGGGTAATTTTAGCAGACTTTTACTGCAGGCATATCCGTACCGTGGGCCTATTCTTTACAGGATTCCTAGTTTCGTATCCCGTACTTTCATGGCATACCATAGTCCTCGTTAGATCCCCGCCCACAAACAGAATGGCACCTTTTTCCGATTTTCCACATCCAATTTGGGGAGCAGGAGCGCTGACAATATTCCACACCATTCTCTGTATTACCAGCTTCAGAGACCTCAAACGGTCACTGGACTTCGAAATAGCCAAGACGTAACCAAATAATTACTCCGCAAGGATGATACTTGTCCCATTCTGAATTTGTTCTTCTCCGTAATAGAACATCTTGTTACACCTTTGTATTAATATCCAAGTAACAGGTACTGTTTCCAGTGTTTCGCCATTTTGTTTCTTGGACGCCATTCTGCTTCTTTTCATAATCTCGAACGTTCCAACTCGCCACTCTTAGATTTCGGATAATCTGTTGCATTACTTGCCTAGCCACCGAAATCTCTATTAGCTCTGAGTCCATAAATTCGGTCGGGGATTCATGCATGGCAATGGTATTGCCTCTCGTATTTGCAAGTACTTCCACCGAATGGAACCAATGGTATTCTCGAAAATAGAAAATCCTCCTCGTTAAGCTCTCCAATTATTATTTTCAGGGGGTTCCTTTGGTTTGGCATAAATTTAATACAAAAATTAAGCCAGTTGGAACTTTTTCATTGCCAATGTCTAATAACTGCTTCAAAAACATTTGTGCTGATTCTCAAGGCTGACTTACTTATGTTGCAAGGAATCTTGTCAGCTTGTCGCTGATTTTGGTTAGGCTCTCTGTGCTGCTTTTTAATTCGTTCAAAAAAGGCAATTTTAAATTCCCAGCTTTTCGGCTGAACGGATCACAGTGGGATGACGATTGTCATTGATTGTTATGTTATGAAAGATTTTCTAACCGTCTTATTCTTGCTGATTGTGAAAAATAAAGTTTTCGGTTTGAGCCTTAAATATAACATAAGTACATGGCTTTTTAATACCGTTGTTTTTGCTTTATCCTCTGCAGAACAACCTTCCTTATATCTTTAAATTTTATAATTCTAAATCATAACATTTAACCCTCTTTCTAGCCTCAGAATATACAAAAACTTCTCTTGAAAAAGATACATATTAACCTACAAGATACATAAAGTATATTATGACTAAAAAAAAAAAAGAATCCAAGCTTTATATTTGCTCAGAATTATCTTATTGACTTAAATCGCTTCAATCACAGACAAGTGGCTGAGTCCACATGATTTCACTTATGAACCATCACACGCCCCTCCCCCTCTTCCGAACCCTACCGCACTTGATTGACCTTTAACAAGTCTACGGACTGGATTGTCCAAGTAAATAGCCTCCGCTGGGTTCAAGACAATGTCTGTGGTGTACACAGAGCAGTGGCAACCCTAACGAGTGGGACACATCACTTTGCCGACATCACACAATGCATCATCATCATCATCATCATCAACAACATCATCATCCTCAGCAGCATTGTTTTATTGAATCAATGAACTCTCCAAATTGAAAAATTTGTTTGAATATTCAGCCAGCACATTGCCTTGGTATGTGTATTTGTATTTGCCTCAAGCTTATCAGCATCTGTATCTGTAAGTTTAAAAAGTAAAGAAAAGATAATATTTAATGACAAAGATTCTTCGACAGAAAAAAAAACGCATTTCAAGCGCTGTTGCAATGGAACTTGCAGAGTTCAGCGGCCAATACAGTCTCTGGGAAGAGATTCAGACGGATTTGGCAAAAAGGATTCCCCAAAATAAAAATCTAGTTCGATATACTAAGTTTGAAGTGGACATCAGTTTGCACTTAAAGGATTCGTTGGAAGGGGGGATGTCAATTTTCCCATTTTCCATTCTATAACTATTTTTGAGGCAACTGGAGCATTCAATGCTTCAAATCTATCTTTTTGTGCTGTTGTTGAAAAAGATCTAGTTTCTTCTCTCGATTGTATCTTTTGTGTATACATTTTTGTTTGAATTTAATTCAAGTGAAGAGCATTATATGCACGAGAATTTGGCACTGGATTTGAGTATTTTTTTTATTTTTTTTTTTATTGAAAGCTTTTAGACCTTTGAACTTATATTTTGCATGTGACTTTTGCGGGTTAAGATATAAATTGATGATTATTGTCATTAATTATGTGTCTGTTGAGTATGAAGATTTTTTTTTGCTTTAAATTCGGTGTATTTGAGAGAGAATTGAGTAAAATTAATTGCGTATTAACGGCAACCTTGAAAGTTCAAATTTTGCAAATTTGTCGTTTATCCATGAGATGATTTAATTCAAGCATTTTGAAATAAAAGTCTGCTTACTGATTTCCACTTTTAGTTGTTTAACATAAGAATTAGTTAAAACGTGTGGATAATTGTTCAAAGGTGTGGTATGATAGCTTTTTTCATAGGGCAAAATGCTCATTTAGACATTTACAGACATTTAGGATAAATATCAAGAAAGTTTTCATCCTTCATAATGAAACCAACTTTAGCCGGTTGGGTCATTTTCATTCCTTCATTTGTTTTGGCATTTGGCTCACCATTCTGTCTTGTTGCTCTTCCAATTCAAACTGTCTTTTATCAGAAAACCAATGTTTTACTCTTCAAAGAAGGTAAACTTGCGGGCAGCCCATTTTGCTGCTAACTCCACGTAGCCTCACAGTAAGGTGGCCCCTCCTGTACTTGAGAGTAGTGGGGCAGATTTTCTTCCACACTCGTACAATAGCAAGATTTCTCAAAGATCTAAGATGTACAGAAATCCGCTGGCCCAGATGGTATATCCCTTATTCTTCTGATGATGTGATTTTCCACACTGGTAAAACAATTGCGTAAGCTTTTTCATCGCTCCTACTCCTTTGGAATAGGTATTTCCTTAAAGATAGAAAACAGCATTTGTCCAGCTTGACCCTAAGAGCGATGACCCCTCCTCTGCCTCCTCATTGCGACTCCAAGCACTCGCATCCTTTCTTTCTAAGTTCATGGAAACGCTGATTAACCGTCAACTTTAGAAATATTTCGACGACCGAAAGCTTCTCTATGACCGGCAGTATGACTTTCGCATCAATCGTTCCACCGTTGATCTGAGGGCATATCTCACCGAACAGTGGAATAAAACTTTACATCTCTTTCGCGAAAGTAAGATTATTTCGGTTGGTATTTTCAAGGCATTTGATAGAGTTTGGAATAGAGCTCTTTAATCGAAAATGTGTTCTTTTAGGATCCATGATACTTCCGTTTGTTGGATTAGAAGCTAACTTCGGGACTGTTGCGTACAAGCTGTATTGGACGGTTTCAAGATTAATTCCTACCAAATAAATGCTGGTTTACCCAAGGGTCCGTTCTGTCTCCGACACCCTTCCTAATTTTTTATAAATAATCTTCTGTCTTTTACTTTTAATCCACTAAACTGATTTACCGATCTGCTGCTACTACCAAGCAGTCTTCAGGGAACCACAATGTGTCAACGTTATGTTCCGGAACACAATATAACAATGCAACAACATCCAGTTCCAGATCTTCACCGAACACTTCCAGTAAAACTTCAGCTCAAAACCACTAGCCGATAAAGCGTTTTTGGATCAAGTTCTTGCAGAGCACTTCCAGTGAAACTTCAAAACAAATCCACCTGCTTTTTCATGTTTTTGGACCGAGGCAAGTAGTTCATGCAGCTGGCAGCCAAAGTCATAACTCAGAATCAGAAGAAGTAATCTGGAGGGCCATCAATTCCGTCCATTAACCCATTGAGAGCTGGTATTAGCCAGTATTAATGAAACTCTAAAAGATAGCAAAAAACATCATCAATCTCAGGCTAAAAAAGTATGAAGATTTCCGACTTTTGCCTTGAAAAAGTTTCCAATGTAGTGATGATACTTCTGACAATCAATCTCATCATCATCATCATCATCATCGGCGCATCAACCGTTCTTCCATACAAGTTCATCCATGCTGGCCGGCCCCATCCAATTGCGCACCCCCAGGGGTCGGGCGCCCTAGTCTACGCCTTCCTTCCAACGCAAGCTAGGTCTGCCGACAACGTGGCATAAAAAGGACTGCAAAAGACTTTCTGGCCGCGTTTCTCTTCGATCATACCAGCTAGGTGCTCAGCACACCGCAGTCTACCAAGCTTTATTTTTTTAAGACCATAGTCTTGTACAGCAGCAGTTTGGTTTTTATGGTAAGGTGTCTGGATTTAAAGAGCTTTGATAGACTATAGAAGGTTCTGTTGGATTTCAGCAGCCGCCCGCATATTTCTTCCTCCATATTATTATCGGCTGCTACTTTGGCCCAAGGTAGTTAAAGGACTGCACTACTTCAAATTCATGCTCCGCTACCCTGATACTTGGAACAACACTTTTCGCAGATGTAGCAACCATGTACTTAGTCTTCCCATTATTAATATGCAGACCAAGGTTTTGTGCCGCCTGCTCGATCTGGGTAAAGCAGTCTTGTACAGCTTGTTGGCTTCTGCGGATGATGTCGATGTCGTCTGCGTAAGCCAATAACTGACTTGTCTTGGTGACGTATTGTCTTTCAGGAGTCATGGATTGCTTTGTCCAACGCCAGGTTGAAGAGACCGTCCCTTGTCGAAGTCCATTAAAGATGTTGATTGGTCTCGACAACAACCATTCACTTGGTTTATAATGTTGGTTAACGTCAGCCTACACAGATTTACCTGCTGCTGCAGGGTTTCTTGCCGTAAAGCAATCTTTATTGGACATCAGTCCAATGGTCCCAAATGGATGTGAAAACTTTTTATTTGCAGATGACCCTATGAGATATGCCACATTAAAGTCGCAAAATAATAGTGGTGTGTCCACTATATGAAGCCTATATAACAAGACTATTCGACTACTACAAGTAGTGGGAATCAGAGCCCCACAACCGGTAGAGCTAGTCGAACGGTAACTAATTGTAGATGCCTGCCTGGTCCTAAAACTTCTAGAGGGATACACAAAATTGGCCATGAGAAATATTAAGAAGCTAGGGATCCAAAGTTGCTCAGGTTCATACGGCACTCAAGAAGCGGGATGTCAAAGTTTTAGAGTAAATTAGGCACGTTCTCTGAAAATGTTAAGGCCATTTAAAAAGGTAAGTTCCGTACTGACGACAAGAATTTCTGTGAGGCTCTCTGAAACAACTTTATAAGAAATTCTTAGTTTCGCAAATAAGAGCCAATATATGCGACTATGACAATTGCTATTTTATTTTTAATTCAAGATTTAAAAAAAATCCATTTTACCAGAAATTTGAAATTATTTGGCTCACTCTTGCATACTAACTTTCTTCTTCAATCTATCTAGATGAAACCTTCACATATCTATAAAACCTTAGAAACTCAATAAAACGTTGAAAGAAAAATTGTTACGTTCCAGTAGTTTCCAATTGAACGTAAGTGATACAATAAACTCGCCAATAAGTTAACAATTGCATAATTTTTTATAAAAAAAAAAAAAAAAAAAAAACTAAACGAATAATGTTCGTGATCTTCTTTACATCATATACCTTGAACGGTTGCTATTCATTGCACTATTCAAAAAATTGTATCTGCTACTCTTAATCTGTTGTATCTGGGAGTAAACTACTGAGTATGATGGCTTTTATGACTGAAAGTTGTCAGTGGGAGGTAAATTTCCATTACTTAAAAGGTGTTTGGTTTATCTCACATTTAATTTTCTTTATCCGTTTAGATAAGGCAAAGAGTCACATAATGCAATGAAAATGCAGATAATCTTCCTGTATAAAGATTATAGGGAATATGAGTCTGAAGTTTGCAGATTTTAGAAGGCTTGTGTGAAGTTTTGGCCTGGGGTTCGACAAATAAAACTCAATCAAAATTCCAAAATAATACAAACAAATCTCTTTATTTTATGAAACACAACGTCTTTCAGTTTAAATAACAGCAAATTTAACTTATTCCACTTATTCACAATTCAAAGACGTTTTTATAATTCAACACTTTTATTTATTTATTTTTTATTTTTACTAACGTTGTTAACAATTCCACTTTTGAAAATAATAATAATTTTTTTATTGGAATTTGAATTTACATATATCTTTATTTTATAGCAAATGGCACATAATATTTGTTTTTCTTATTTTTTTACTTTATATTTTGATCTATTTTAAATGTACTTCTTTCATGAAGTGTATTGAATTGGAGCACTCGAATGTGCCTAATAACAATGTCAAAGAGTTATAGTAAATTTACCGGAAGCCTTTAGTGTGTAATATTATAGCATTTCATCTGCAACATTGTTTTATTTGTTCGGGTGACTTTGTTCGTTAGTATTTTTCAATCAATGTTGAACAATCTTTTTTAAAAAATATACTTAAACAACACAAATTATCATTTTCGTTAGTTGAGTTTTTATTGTGATCGGTGCATTTTATTAACTTATTTGTTTTGAATTTAATTCGATATATTTTTATTCATTAATTTTCATTTTGAAATACAGGTGCATCTCAATTTATTCTATGTGCGCTGACAATTTTCCAGAATCTTATAGCTGTATAGCGTGCTATAAATATGGCACAATAAACTAATTGTTTGTGTGCGGCCGTCACATATACATATATTTTCATTTTCTAACATATGGCACAGAATATTTGTTTTTCTTATTTGATGTTTTGATAGTACATAATTGGTATCTTTTAGGTTTTGTTAGTGTTAAGTGTACTTTGGGAGGGTATTTTGAATTTGAGCACTCGAATGTGCCCAATAACATTGCCAAAAAGTTATAGCAAATGTATGCGAAGCCTTAAGTGTGTACTCTTTCTATCTTATATATTAGTCTTGTTTTACTTTTCTTCAAATTTGCAGATGCAGATCCATGTAAAGCTTCCATAAATCCATTCGCTAAGAACTTGATAGGTTCATAACAGTGCAATTTTAGGCCAGGAAAGTCCGACAATCGACCAAATATGTATTCATATTACCGCAGATCTTTAAAGAAAACCGACGAACTTCAAATCGGTACCCACCCAGCTTTTCATAAATTTGAAAATTGTGCATTAATATTTTCTGAATGCAAATTATTAAACACAAATTATAATTCTTCTTGCGGGAACCCCAGATTTGGTTTTATTATTAATTTCACTGTTAAAAATCCCATAAGTTGTTTGCCCTACCTTAATGAAAACAGCAAACAGGTAGAACGGTATTTTACTGCAACTATTCCCTTAAAAAAAATAAAACTGTCTATTAAATCAAAGTTGTTTCCAACTAACCCCATCGAATCTCCAACAAACTCCCTTACGTAAAATGTAACCTTCTCCCACCACAAGGGTGCCATTTCCTTTCGAACCTCATAAATCCCAGATGTAAATTTAAGTTAGCACTCAACATCTAAAAGCTTGCCAACTCTCCCACAAGCATGCTAAAATTCAATTACTTACCAGTGAACTAATTTATTAGACATGATCCGCACAGTGTGTTGAGTATAAGTGTCAATAAACTGACACATATACAATAGAACTTCAATTTTCACCTCACGCTCGCATATGAATTCACCCTGCAGTCGTTTTAGCAAACATCTGTTATGAAATTGTAATTACAATTGTATTTGTTTAGTGGTGCGATGATAAGTGCTGTCAGAATCTGTGACGTAATATGCTACCGCAATATGATAAAAATTATGCCCTTGTGGTCTGACTTTGGCAGCTATATCAGCGTCTAGTGAATTTTTTGACGTTTATGTCATAATTACTCAAAACGGTGTTTTATTTAACTAAAGCACAAAGCAGGGGATTTGTTTGGGCAGTTTTTGCAGAAGTTCGGTGAGCTCATTTGATTAGAGTTATAAATTTAATGTTTATCAGTTTTTACAATTATTTGGGCACGTGGTTAAATTTGGAAGTAAATAGGGAGTAATTTGGATTGGCAGACAATTCTTTTTATCTAATTTAAACAGTCATTTTGGCTTAATGTTAGGCTCATTGTACTGATTACAGGTGAATTGTCTCTTAAATATATTATTAAAAAAAAAATAAAATTCACACGACTAGGTCGCACGTACTTGCTTTTATGTGCCTATTCAAATTGGAAGACAATATCTTTGGCAGAAATCTGTAATATTTGCCTAGAAACCACAATGTAATAATGAATTAAATATATAAATAAATATAAATAATAATGAATTAAAAAATTAAAAATATTTCGAGAAATGGTAGGACCGATTTTGATAATATCCAGTATTTTTTTTTATTTTTAGTTTAAGCAGTTTTTTTTTGGTATTTTTCTATGCAGCTTTTTAGAGTTCATTAATATAGAACTGATTATAAAATTCAAAGTAAAATTAATACATTAGATGTAAAAAATATTGAAAATTAAAATAAAAAAAAAAAAAAATGGGCACGACTCTGTTGGAAGTACTAGCTCTTATGTGTGTAATCACATTGGAAGGCAAGGTCTTTGACAGAAACAAGTATAACATTAACGTAGAAAAATTACATGGTCTTGAACCTATTAAAAATCTCAAAACCACGAAACTTAACCATTTTTAGTACAAATGAAGTATGAATTATGAATTTGGGAAAAAAGTATTTCGAAAATTGAAGGATGGATTTTGATGAAATCCTATTTTTTACTTTTAGTTTTTTGAAAAAAAAAAATGTTTCTTAAAATTTTAGTATGCAGTAGAGTTTATTAATATACAGTAGATGATAATTAAAATAATATTTTTTGATTAGTTTTAAAATTATTAAATAAAAAAAAAAAAAAATCAAAAATTAATTGTAAATAGAAAAAAAACAATTATTCAAAATTTTGGTATGCAGAATTAATTTGGCTAGATCTTTTCAAATATTAAATTGTATAGAAATCCAATGAACCGTTACCCAGAAAGTCGAAATTAAAAAAAACGGTTACATGAAAGGTACCGTTAATAGACTTTTCCCGTAAATGTGTTTCCTATCAAAGGTTGGCTATCATCAACAAAAAAATTCTCAAAAATTTTCATTGAAATCGTTGAAGTCGTTTTCGAGAAAAATAAGCTTTAACTAAACGGTCATATGGCAGGTTTATTTTAGGCCTACAAATAAAATTTCATAAAACTGATAGCAAATACTAACCAAAACGCACTCAAAAAATTATAAATTTCATAAAAATCGTTGTAGCAGTTTTCGAGAAAATAAGTTTTTCATTAACGGTTATATGCATGTGGGAGCATACCGTAATTTTTAGCCCTAAAACTAACATTTCAAAAACTAGTCTGAGGTATAGATATAGAAAGACAGACAAACATTTATCGTTAAAAACATTTTCATTCTTCTCTATGATCGTAATGTCATGTTTGAGTCCGCGATTGAGTTCATGGAGAGCTTTTTCTGCTGCAGGTATGAGGCCTTAACAGTTTTCTAAAATTCCACATTAACACAACAAAGCTCGAACCTGAACTTGCATTGACTATCAAAGGAACAATGCAGAAGAATCACAGTCAATGCTAATAATATGCAGAAGCCATTTTTGTAGATTATTAAAAGGCTAGGAGCTAGGACGAACCGATTTACATGGGTAAACAGGAAAAGCCATTCATTTGGGGCGAATTAAGCTCGCTCTAGAACATGACCCTAAGAGCTTTTGGAATTTTGTTAATATATTGTTTTGAATAAATCTCATGGCTAACAAACAATCTTCATGTATGTAGTAAGCTTATTGCTTCCTATAAAACACTTTCAAAATATACAATGCGATGGCCAACAATTTTTAAAAGTCCTTTATTGAGTAATGTAGTAATCTTTTATATCATTCCTGTTTTTAAAAAGGGAAGGGGACTGAAATTCCTAACCACATATCAATTTCTAAATTTTCTTCTAGTCTAAAGTTCTTTGAACAAGTCTTTTGTGAAAGCCTGTCTTTCCTTTGAAAATATATGATATGTGAACAAGAACATGGTCTTGTAAACAATTTCAAACCTTGTTACATTCATGCACAAAAGTTCAAACGCTCTGGAAAAAAAGGAAAACGGGTGGATTGCATATACACTGATTTTTCAAAAGCATTTGAATAATTAAACCATTAAGTTAAGGGCATATGGTTTTCCATCATTATTTATTATAAAACATAAAAAAAAAAAACGCACATTATACCACACACATTATCCTAACTCTGGTGTACCCTAAGGAAGCCATCTAAGTCCTTTTCTTTTTTATTCTTGCAATAATTGATGTGACATCCTGCATTCAACATATCGAGATTCTTTCATTCATACTTCTCTCCATGTATAATTGCCATGTGCACCCTCATCTTGAATACGCCAGACAAGCTTGGATTTCCTGAAATTCATGGTAGTTTTATTGAAAGTATTCAGCATAAATTTGTCCCTCTTTCTGATCCTTACAATATTCTACGTTATAAACATCGGATGCAACTTTTTCAGATTGAGCCGTTATCTCAAGGACGAGTTAGTAATGACATGGTATTTATTTACCAATTTATCAATGGCTAAATTGACTGATTCTGATTTTGGTCAGATCCCTTTTCTATAGCTAATGCATTTTGCTCAACACAGAACGAACCAACTATGGTTTAAAAACGATATGTTTCGTATCAGTGCTCATCTCGTATATTTTTTCTACTAATACTTGCACTAAATGATGAGCCTCAGATCATAGATTATAGATTGCTTTTAGCTCTTCGGCCGAAATTCTGATAAAAAAAAAGAATTTAAGTTAACACTTCCTTAGAATATGCTTTTTATTTGCCTTCCTTCTCTATTCCCAATTAAGTAAGAAACATTAGTTTCAATTTGTTAGGATATTAAATATGTGTTCACAAAGTTGATATTTATTTGAGTAAATTACATAAAATTTAATTCATACAATAACGTACCCCAACTTCCCGCTCCACTTCACTCTCTGCTCCAAATGACAGGATATTAATAATTTTCCAGAATAATTGATATCCACCGATGAAAGCGACTCATGGACAGTATTAGTCTCTTTTCTTTTTTCTTAAATTTTTTTTTTATTAATCTAAATAAAAAAAACACTTTCGCAACATCAAGTCACTTAAAATTCACTTTGAAATCCAAAATGACAAAAACTCAGAGGAAAACAATGAAAAAAATATCTCAAATCACAACTAATTAACACTTCCTCCCTTCGGCGACGACAAAACGATCTTCCACTTAAATTCAAATAATCACCGAATGATGTGACAAGTGATTTGTAAACTTTTCAAAAAAATGAAGAAAAAAACGCAACAAAAACTTCACTAACTTTACACACCGCTGAGTGTTTGACAGTTAATTAGAATTTTTTTAATAATTTTATTAAATCATCGTAATCGTATTGGTGTTGGAATAAGATTTACTAGAGGCACCCCAGCCCAGCTAAGACCGCACGTCAGGGAAGTTCAATATAATTGAAGTAGACTGAAGACCGCAGAGATCAGATTCTACCTTGACGGGTTGACTGGATTGATCTGACTGATCTCAGATTCTGTCGGCTGATCCGCAATTCACAAACCTCGACGTTCGACGATGAGACGACTCCTCAACTCTGATAAGACTGACAAATAAGCATTCAACTTTCAACAATGAGATATGAGAGTAGCAAAAGCTCAAACTGGAATACGTGTATAGGGTCTCTGGAAGGCAGACGAAACGAATCTCTGTTTTGAATTCTCTTTGGAAGATGAGTGCGGCGAAATTGTTATCAATTTCCAGCGAGCAACAGCAACTAAGCAGTAATCACTTGTTTTTAAAAATGAATGAAAACAGCTGAACCGAAGCTTCATTCAAAAGCAGTAATCTACTAACTAATATAATAATTTGTTAAATTAATCCAAGCGAAAAAAAGAGTCACACTTAAATAAGCCCAATCACAATATATAAAGTTGATGTGATAGTCTAGGTTGTGGAATGCCTTAAATCACAGCTGTCGAAAGTGCTACTGCCTGAGTAGCACTACCTTAGTACTAGATCAGTGCTATGCTGATTTTTAAAAAAGGTCTTTACCAAATTTGCATAGGTTCAAAATCAATGTATTTCTCGAAAACGGTTAAAACGATTTTGAAAAAACCTTGTAGGATATTTGGTGTGTCCTCTAAAAACCTGTTTGACAGATTTTGCACCTGAAATATACAATGCGAAAGAAAGTATTTTAACGGATTTTGTCCAAACTGACGAAGGTTGTCCAGAAACTGCTCAAAGGATCTTAGTAAACTTCTCATTTAAGAAACCGGAAATTATACATTTTCGTGGTTTTTTGGCTGTATACAATTAAAAACTGCACCAATTTTCATGATTCTTATTTAAAAATGTCTACGGCGGATTTTCGATTAAAATTTTTCTTAAATTATCCCCGTTTCAGATTTCAGATAGTTTTTTAGCTTTGAATGATGAAATCAATTTTTATGAACAATTCTTCATAACTTTTTTTCCTCACCCAATTGAATTCACAATTTTTTTATTGTAATTTAAGCAAGAAACAAATAAATTATCAGAAAAAAGCACACTTTTTTAACTTTTCCAGCTTAAAGTAAAACCAGTGCTAGCATCATAATGATGTTTATGACATTTGTATGGACATTTGTAAGCAGTTTTTTTAGAGTTTATATAAATTAATATAAAATTTAAAACAATTTTTTTGATTATTTTTAAAAATATAGATTTTTCAAAAAAAAAAAAAAAAAAAATGTTTAGTAATTTTTTATTTGAAAAAAAAGTTATTTTAAATTTTAATATGCAGAATTGATTTAGGTACTTCGATCTTCTCAAATATAAAATTTGACAAAAATCCAATGAGCCGTTACCGAGAATGTTAAAAATTAAAAAGACCGTTATATAAAAGGTACCGTTAATAGATAATTGATAGCCAATACCAACAAAATAATTATCAAATTTTTTTTATCAAAATCTTAAATGCCGTTTTCGAGGAAAATAAGCTCTTCCTAAACGTTCATATGGCAGGTACCGCCATTTTTAGGATTACAAATAAAATTTCAATTTCCCTCTGGGGAATGCCAAAAGAAATACACACACTAAATTTGAAGATAATCGCTCTAGCCGTTTAGGCTTTATCTCGTTATACATACTGACAGACAGACAGACATTTTTCGCCACAAAATTTCTTAGACTTCTCTATGATCGATTTTTATCTCAATTTTTTGTATATTCACGAATTCTAAAATTGCCTTTTAGTGCCTATAATCGCAAGTAAAAAGAATAAAGAAAATCGGTCCAGTTTTGAGTTTTGTACATCCAAAAAACCAGGTAACCGCGAAAGTGTATAATTACCTAAGAAACCTAAGGGAGCGATATGGGTGCTTTAAATGGAAGTTTTGGGCCCGTGAATGTAAAAGTATGTCAACAAAATAATCAAACATAACATTACAATTGATGACGAATCAAAAAGGAGTTTGTGGCAAAGTTTTGTTCTACTGTCTATAAGTTAGCTCAAGTTCAAGGTTCAAGTTGAAATGATTGACTTAAAAATAGTAAGATTGTTTTTTAAGCATAATTAAAATACATTCATTTTTTATTTGCGATTTATAGACTATGAGGCAAGTTATGCATTAGTAAAAAAAAAGAAGAAAAAATTCTAACAATCAGACATGACATTACGATGATAGAGAAACAAATTTGAGTTACTGGCAAAATTCTGTCTGTCTGTCTGTCGTTTCGCATGTACGGATGAATATTGAACTGGAGCCTAAAGGGTTTGGCCAATCGTCTTCAAATTTGGAACATAAGGTTATATCGACATTCTATAAAGGACTTTTTAAATTTTTTTCTTAGCTCAAATATTAACGGTATCTGTCATACAACCACGTTAAGTAAAAGCTTATTTTTCTCGGAATCGGCTCCAAGAATTTTTATGAAATGTTTTGGTGAAAAAAAAAATCAAGATGGTGGGTTAAAAACGGTACCTCCCATAGAACGGTTTTTTTTCTTCGACTTTCTCGAAAACTGTTGTTCCGATTTCAATCAAAATTGATATTCAGGAAGATGTTGATGGCCTAAGTAATTTTATTTTAAAATATTTTCGAAACATTTTTTTATATTTTTAAAAATTTTCTTAATTTTTTTTTAAATCAATATTTTAAAAACGGGTAGATGTTTTTTTTTTTTAATTTTGTTTTTAAATGTAGATTTTTTTGCTTAAGTCTGCAATCTTAAATTATTTTTTTTTTTTTAGTTTTTAAATAAAGCTGTTAAATAAAAAACCTTTTTATTTAAAAAACCGTTCCTACGATTAAAAAAAATATTTAAACTTTTTCACGTTTTCTAAATGAATAAAATGGCGTTTAAATTTAAATATTTTACGTACTTTTTTAAGCAATCAAAAGTCAGAAAAATGAAATAAAAATTTTGAAGTTCTCTTAATATTTTTCAATTTTTATTCGAAGCTGTGACTGCACATACAAGCAAGTACTTGCGATCCAGTCGTTCAATTTTTTTTTGATGTTTCGATGGTTTTAACATTTTTTTTTAATAAACAATTTATCATTAACATTTAATTCTAATAATTTAAAATACAAAAAACTGGAAAAGAGTTTATAAACACGCATCGCTTCTGGTCTTTAAATTTTCGAAATACTGTTTTCGTAATTTAATTGTAAGAAACAGCTTAGAAGAGTGATTTGGAAATATTTGTCCAAAGTTTACATTTTTTTGTTAAATACAATAACTTCCATGTACCATGCCTATCTACAGCCTTAATAACTTCAAGCTACATGAAGTTCGTTTAACAAATTATATTGCCTTATTGGTTTTGGTAAAATTTAATAAAGACAATTTTTGGGACAGTTAATAACAAATTTAAAAACTTGTTTTCGACTGTAGGTGTATGAAAAATTAATTGATACGAAATTACTATAAAGACTACTATAGTTGGCATTTAATTGCAGCATAATTGTGTACTTTTCCTTAGCTTACTCTAAGCTTTCCTTTACTGAATACTTTGATATTGAATTCTTTTTTCTACTATCGCGGTGTTGTTTAAAGTGAAACACCATCCTGTTCAAAGAAAAGGAAACGCCGTACTTGCTCTTAAGTGCATAATCACATTGGAAGGCATAAGATGTTTGACAAAAAATTAGTAACGTAGAAATATAATAAAAGCCGTGTTTTATTGGTTATCTATAGCTAGCGCAGTATTGGACGTCCCAATTAAACGCTATATTCACTCCATAATTCACTTTTAAGTTAACCCCCGAAGTGACAACTGACGTCTGGTTGAATTAATTTAGAAGAGTGTGTTCCAAATTCAACTCAGTTCTTGGACAGAGACATCCGGATAGAATATCAATCCATGACGTCATCAGTGACCCTTGATGACAGAATTTAATTCGGTTTTAGAAAAAAAACTGCAGTAATTTAAGTTTCAATTGATGCAGGTTTTGTCTAATGTCTTATTTGATTTTAAGTCAACTAACACTTTGGATCCTTTCCAAAAATGTTATTTAATTTAGTCCATTTGGGTCACTGATGACGTCAAAATACAGGAAGACGCTGTCTTGTAATCCTGTATCACGATACTCAACGAACATATCCTTAAATAATAAAATCTTACTAACCTTCAAGTACATATTTTTTGACATTGCTTTCCAAGATTATCTCAACTTATTACATTCACTAATTTCACTTACATAATTATCGACACTTATTGTTTGTTGTTTGTTTGTTTGAAATTTTATTGCGCTGGGTATACACTTATCAATAAAAAACGCCTAAGTATGAACTTATGAAACTGTCAAAACCACAACACTTAACAGTGTTAATTGAGAACGCAATCATATGTTTTAAATAATACTGAATTAATGAAAAACAAAATTAATTGCCTTATTTATTTATCTAATAATATATAATAAAAATAATTTTCAAAAAATCTTGCGGATTTTCTAGATACAATTTTGATAAAATCCGGTGTTTAATTTTAAGTTTAAAAAAAACTTTTTTTTGAGATTTTGATATGCAATTTATATAAGTTTAATAATATACAGCTACAGATTATAAAATTTTAAATTAAATGTATAGATTAGTTTTAAAAAATATTGAAAATAAAAAAAATAATAAATGAAAAAAATAATTATAAATAAAAAAAAAAATTATTCGAAAATATTGGTATGCAGAAATAATTTCATTTATAACATTTAAATCAAATGTAAAATTTGATAAAAATTAAATGATCTGTTCCAGAGAAAGTCGAAAATTCAAAAAACTATTATATTAAAGCACCGTTAATAAAATTTTCCGGTAAATTTGTTTTTGACAAAATAATAACCAAAATCTACCAAAATTTCATCAAAATGTTTGGAGCCGTTTTCGAGAATAATAAGACAGACAGATAAAAAGACATTTTTGTCACTAACATTCAATGCAGTAAACTTATACGACAGCGCTGTTCTCTTTGATTCTCATACAGAGATGTTTTCGAGCCATATCATCTTTTGTCCACCTCCAAAATGAAAAATAAGCTGTCGAAATAGTCCTACATACTGGATGAACTTTTTGTTTAATTTATAAATTCGCAAAATAAAAATAATTATTTGAGCTCGGTTGGCATGAATAATGTCTAATTGCACTTTTACTTTCCAATATATAGAAGTATTGATAAGAACGATAGTAGCTAAAGGTCTGTTATCATATTTATGAACAAGATAAGTACTAATGACGTGTCTTTGATATCACATATAAAAAAATAAAAGAGCAGCAAATTTGAATTTGGGTTAACAAATATTATTTGCAAGTATTAGTTCATATAAGTTATTAATCAATTTCATCAATGTCTTTAGGCTCAAAAATTAAACCAGTCACGGAAGGATTGTTTCCATTATTTAGACCTGTGTTCGCAATCTTTGTTACACTTGCCATATTTTAAAGTTTCATTCTTCAAATTCAAATCAAACGCGTTTTAAAGCTTTTAAAGTAAGCCTAAGTTTCATTCTTTTTGTTTCCGTTATTTCTTTTAAGCTTTAACTTAAATTCCTTAAGAGGACTTTAGTGCTCTGCTGAAATTCATTCCTTTGGGTACATTTATTCATTATTTCTGATTTTCTGAACTTTTATAATGCTCAGAATGAAAACTATGAACTCCAATATTAAAAAAAAAAGAAAAACAACCTACGATTAAAAAACATAAAGCATGGAACCATTAATATTCTTTTTTTTTGTATTTTTCACTGATTGTTTAAGGGGTTCAAAGCTTTCAAAACAAAAACAACTCATCAACAACATTTCAATCCGCGCCTCACCCCCTTCGACTTATCACCATCCACACAAAGTTTATGTACTGTTTCCATTCTGACAATGATAAGTTTGCATCGAAGTTGGTGTTTAATGTGACTGCTGTATTTATGTTTATCGATTAATAAAAAAAGGTGTTAAGCTACCTCAAACAAGTTCCTATAGTGAATTCCCAATGGGACACCTATTCCTACTTTTCACGGTCTGTTGGGCTGGGATTCGCATGACTTCCCCTGGACTACTAATGACCGATTGATACAAAAGTGTGGATAATTTATTGGCAGTAAGAAATGGACCCCCTTGTTCCGTTTTACTTGATTGTTTCATTTGTTTATTTTGTTTTTAAGATTTTTTTTACTGGGGAGCTGAACAATCTTAACTTTCTATTTTAAAGAGACAATTTTACAAAAAAAAAAAAAAGAATTATTTTCTAAGCCCCACTTATATTATAAATGTGAATGTTTGTTTGTTTGGATGTTTGGATGTTTGGATGTTTGTTCCCCAATCACACCTCAACGGCTCAACGGATTTGGATGGAACTTGGTGAATTTGTGAAGTTTGGTAGACGGAAGACTTACAGGATTTACTATACTATTAAGAGATATAGAGATGTAGGGAAATAGAGTTGTAAAGATATAGAGATATAGAGATGTAGAGATATAGAGATATAGAGATATAGAGATATAGAGTCATAGAGATATAGAGGCATAGAGATATGGAGATATAGAGACATACAGATATAGACATAGAGACATAGAGATATAGAGATATATAAGGATAAGGAGATATGGAGATTTAGAGATTTAGATATATAGAGATATACAAATATAGAAATATAGCAATAAAGAAATATATAGAGACATAAAGATATAGAACTTTAAAAATATACAGTTATAGCGGAATATCACTTCGATTAGATAAACGGTATTCACTAAATTAATAAAAAATAAATTATAGATGCTTAATCTTAAGTCCACGTAGACGAAGTCGCGGGTAGAAGCTAGTAAATTAATACATGAAATTATATTAAATCCTACTAATATTATAAATGTGAATGTTTGTATATTTGGATGTTTGGATGTCACGCCTAAACGACTTAACGGATTTGGATGAAATTTGGTAGGTAGATGGATAAGTTGCTGGATTGAATCATAGGCTAAAAAAATGCCGAAAAATGCAAGGTTCCTGTGAGAGAGGCTTAAATGTGAAATGATGAATAGCTGGAAGTTTGTTTGTTACGCTTCCTTGCCCCAAAAACTTCTCGAGTTTGTTAAGTTTAGTAGATGTAGGAGTTAAGAAATCTGAATTATTATCTTTAACATGTTTTTCATAAAATAATGAAAAAACATTCAATCTAAGTCTAATCCTACGTCTACGGAGACGAAACCGCTGGCAGAACTTGGTGAGCTTGTAAATTTAAATTTTAATTATTGTTGACTTAATTTATTAAGCTTTTTTCTTAATTGTGTTTTAAAGAAATATTAAAAAAAGTGCTAAATATTTTCGAATTACATATATATTTTTTTAGAAAAAAAAATCCATTAAAAATATCCGCGGACATGCTTTTAAAAAAATAATTCAAAAACTCTCTCCTAGTTTTTTGAATCTGAATTTTTAGCCACATATTTTTTATTAGAATGCATTGTTTATTCTTCATAATTTTCTATTTCATCAATAATAACGAAACACTGCTTAAAAAAATGAGCACTATCGATTTACACCAAGTTGCTGCTTATTACATTAGTAACTAATATTTTAACAGAATCATGTAATATGTATGTAGAAAAACACAATATCTACAATGTTAAAAAAAAGTTGAAAATACCTTGTCAAACGCTTTTGAGTTAAAAATTGAGAATGCTTTCATGTGGCTTATATAACAAGTAAATGAAAAAAGGTATTTCGAAAATTGTAGGACCGGTTTAAATAAAATTTTTGTTTAAAAAAAAAGTTATTATTTTGGAAAGCATGTTTTATAAACACCGTGTGGGGACACGATCATCTTCCAATCAAATTTCATCCTCATCCATTAAGTGGATGAGGCGTGTTCGCAACCAACAAACATCTGTAAGCGTTCTTTAAGTTTTAAAAACGTAAAATTAATTATTTAAATAAAAGCAATAAGCAAAATAAGCAAAAGCGTATACAAAAACAAAAAAAAAGCAAGCAACTACAAAAATGCAAAAACTCTTTAAAAGTAAAACAAAAAGCTAGTCATCATCGTTTTAAGGCTTTATTGAGACTGAGCCTGACTTAAACATAATATAAGAACATAATCATTTTAACAGGAAAGCTTTTACAGTAACTTATTAGAATGCATTATTAGAACAGTAAAATAAATATATGAAACATCGTATGATCAAACTGTTATTTTAGGGAAAATTAAGAATACTTTATGTACATAGCGCAAACAAGAAAGCTTTTCTTATCTCGTAAGATATGAAGATATGTACATATGTCATATGTATATCGTAAACGAGTTGCCGGATGTCTTTATTTAAAATAAGAATAATGTTTTGGAGATGAAGTCTCTTACAACTCGACCATCCTGACATTAAATCGTCCTCGATTTACATTTGAATATACTTAAAAGAATACATAAGCAATTTATAGATTGTTTTTTTTTTTTTTTTTTTTGTTAAATACATTTTCATCTCGAAATTACAAAGTAACTGTTAAATTCATGTTATCTTAACATACCAAAGTATATTTCTTTGTATGAGTATAAAGATTATACATTTTTGATTTATTTTCTTCTTTAAAAAATCATTAATTTTTTCCTCTTTATTAAACGATTTTAATAATAAGGTTGAAAAAGCATAAGCATTTAATATTATGCAATATTAATTGTAATTTTGACATATTTTTTTTTTATAGAATCTTAAAACTGAGCAATATTAAAAACACAAACTATACTGAATACTGATACATGCAAAATTCATTATAATTAAATTTGAACGTAAGGTTTCATATTCTCAGGGCAACATACGCCTTCGTAAGGTACTCGAGATATTTGTAAATTTTCCAAATCTTTTATAAGATATCGATCGTTTGGTAAGATTTTTACAACCTCAAACGGTCCCTTATATTTGGCCAGAAATTTTTTGTTTAATCCAGGAGTAGTTACAACATTTTTTATTAAAACATAATCGCCGACTTTGTATTGCAACGGCTTTTTGTGGCGCTTATCAAAATAAATTTTGTTTTGGTTCTGACTTTTAACGGTGTTTTCGTTTGCTTTTTCCCTAAGTTTTTCAAGGTCGCGAGGCTCTTGCTGCAATATATTTTCATCTAGAAATTCTTTTAGATTATCTGTATGTTCACCCTTTTGACAAACTCCAAAAAGCAACATGCTGGGACAGACGCCTGTGCTCTTATTTTCAGTGTTGTTGAGAGCAAACTCAACTTTTTGGAGACATTTCAACCAACTACCTGGTTCAGCTTCACTTTCTTTCGACAGCATAGGGGTTAGGCACCTGTTAATTCGTTCAACTTGGCCGTTCGATTGAGGCGAACTTGTGGCCACCTTAATGTGTTGAATGCTATATTTTTCACAAAAAGTTGAAAAGTCACCCGAGGTGAAACAACTACCCCTATCTGAAATGATGCGCGTTGGTTTACTATAAAAAGCAAAATAAGATTCAAGGCACTGGATCGCTTCTTTAGATGTTGTACTTTTAACTGCATAAAGTTTCGTATACTTCGAAAATCCATCAACTATAACAAATATATGCCTTTTGTTATTCGAGGTAGAGGGTGGCAAGGGACCATAATGGTCAATATGAAGGGTTTCAAAGGGTTTGTCTCCCTTAGGGATGTTATGTAATACAGCTTCTTTTTTTCCACTTGGTGGAGAGAAATGCAAACATTTTAAGCAACTGCTTATATATTGTTTAATTTTGCTTTTCATACCAGGAAACCAATATGTTTTCTTTAAAAAATTGAAACATTTATCAACACCAAGATGACACAAGCCTTCATGGTGTGTCTGAATAACATTTCTTTCCATCATGGTCGGAACGTAAAAGAAGACTTTTTTGTTGATTTTACGATAAACTAGCCCATTTATTAATTCGTAGCCGGGACTATCGCGCTTTTCAAGCATCTCGACTAACCTTTTTATAGCCGGATCTTTTTGTTGCGATGCCGCAAGAGCGTGATTAAAAGTTTCAGGTTCGACTATTAAAATGTTGTGGCACCGACTTAAAGCGTCAACATGAACCATTCTCTTGCTATCCCTGTGCTCAATAACGTAATCAAAATCCTGGAGCTCCAAAGCCCAACGTGAGATTCTTGGATTTAAGGTCTTTTTATTCAAGGTTTGAGTCAGTGACCTGCAGTCGGTGACTATTTTGAACCGGATGCCTGTAAGATAAACTCGAAATCTTCGCAGCGCGTAAATTATGGCAAGAGTCTCCATCTCATAAGAATGGTATCTTGATTCTTGATCCGTAGATCGCTTAGAGAAGAAGAAGATAGGATGGAGTTGCTTGTCGTCTTGACGCTGCAGTAAAACAGCGCCAAAACCCAAGCTACTGGCGTCGCAGTGAAGCTCCGTTTCGGCGGTTGGATTGTAAATGCTCAAAAGAGGAGCATCAAGGAGTGTTTGTTTCAATGTGTTAAAAGCTTCTAATTGCTTCTCGCCGAACACGAACCTTGCATTCCTTTTCAATAAGTCATTAAGTGGTTTTGCTAACAAAGAAAAATCTCTTATAAATTTTCGGAAATAAGAGCATAAGCCCAAAAACGAGTGTAATTTCTTTTCATTTGTGGGTATGGGAAAATCCGCAACAGCCTTTAAGCCGTCATAGTTTGGACCTATTCCAATCGCAGAAACCTCATAGCCCAGATACTTAATTTTTTCAAACATGAATTCACACTTGTCAAGACGTAGCTGTAAACAATTTTTTGAAACAATGTCTAAAACTTCTTTTAAAACTATAAAATGTTCTTCTTTTGTCTCCGTAGCTATTAACAAATCGTCAATATAGATTAAAAGTTTGCCAGAATTTATAAGATCTTTAAAAATTTTATTTATATAGCGCTGAAAGACAGCCGGGGCATTCTTGAGCCCGAATGGCATGCGAAGGTATTCGAACTGGCCCATAGGAGTTACAAAAGATGTTAATTTTATCGAATCTTCGGCCATTTTCACGTGATGAAAACCGCTTTTAAGATCGAGCAAAGAAAAGTATTTTTTGTTTCGTAACCTATCAAGGTGATCTTCAATCAAAGGTAATGGAAAATTATCTTTGGCTGTAATTTTGTTTAAGTGACGGTAATCCACACATAGTCGAACTTCACCAGTCTTTTTCGTAGTCAGCACTATTGGAGACGCAAAAGGTGAATTACTTTCCCGAATGATATTTTTTTTAAGCAATTCGTCTAAAACTTTTTGCAATTCAATTTTATGAGCATACGGAAGACGCCTAGGAGCGCAACTGAAAAAACCGTGTGGGTTAGTCAAAACTATTTTCATTTCATAACCGTTTTCCAAATATTTTTCGCTAGCCATAATAATACTCCCGAAAACTAAACTTTTTAATTTGACCGTTTCATCATAACTCAAATTCTCATTAATTTTTAAACATATAGTTTCATCGCGGATATTGCATGTATCAATTCTTAAAATCATTTCATCAAAATCTACATCTTCAAATTTTTTAACATTATTTTTATCGTCAAATTTTAAATCATTTTCGAAATCTTCAACGTATTCAAAGTTTTCAACATTATCAAAATTTCCAAAATTTTCGTAATCTTTAACATTTTCAACAGGTTTTATATTTGAATTTTCAATCATTAATTTAATATTTGTTTTACGTAAAAAATCTCGACCTAATATGATTGGATTGTGCATAGTCTTATCACTCACAACATAAAGACATAAATTAACATAAGTATCACAAAATTTAACATTACATAAAAAATTACCTAATATAACCAATTTGGAATTATTAATACCAACGAAACTGCAGGAGGATGGTTCTAAAGATGTCTTCATAAAGAGTGGCACACATTGTTGTTGGATAAAACTTATTGGACTACCAGTATCTATGACAGTCATAATGTGCATACAAACTCGAACACTTCCAGCTTCCTCATTCGTAGACGTAAACTCATACTCCAAAACTCCATGGAAATCAGTCATCAATCTCGTAAATTGAGTTCCTTTTTTGAACGACGAGAACCGAAGATGTTTGTGGGCAATTGGTAACCACATGCCCCTTTTTCCCGCAACGGAAACATGAACCCTTTTCTCGACGTGGTTTTGGACAGTTAGTTGATAAATGGCCAACTTCGTTACAGTTATAGCACCTGACTTTGGATTCGACACGTGGCGGAGGTCTCGAATGCTGCATAGGTCTGTTGTACGCAAACGTCGTTGGCGACAGCTCAGACTTCATTTTCTCATACTTTCTAAGAATAACCTTGAGATCAGCGATGGTATTAGCCGTTAGCATGAGCTGTTTATTTAACAAAGAATCTGGGATTCCTTTGATGATGTACGCAATTACGTCCTGCTCGTGAATGTCTGCTGAAGATGCCAGCTCCTGCATGGCCAGAACGTACTGCTGGTAGTTTTCATCCTTACGTTTTCTTCGGTTTCGCAAAGAATTGTGGACGTGTGTTGCGGTTGTGTGGTTATGAAATTCACACAAAAGAGCACCTCTGAGTTCCATCCATGACCGAAACGTTCTAGACCTCAGAAACAACTTGGCAGTACCTTTGAGGAGTCTTTTGAAATAAACGAAAGACTCGGACTCACTTAAATGGTGGGTGACCATTGCGTCTTCGACGTTTTCAATCCACTTTTTAATGGGGTACTCATCGTCACCACAAAATGTCGGCAAACAATCCTCGATGTCACGTGACGAATATGCACCAGCGGTGTGAAACCCAACAGTAGGGCTATTAAGTTCAGCCAAACGTTTCTCGAGCGCAACAATTTCTTCCCTTTTTCTAACTTCTTTACGAAGTCTCTCAAGACGCTGTGACACAGCATCGTTTTCGCAGTCCAAATCATCAACGTCATCATCACTTGCCTCACCTTCCTCCTCAATAACGGTTGGAAAAAACCCTTCAATTTGGTTGGGCTCCAACGACTCGATGGCTTCAGTCAGGCGAGTTTTAAGCGTAGTTTTCGGTCCATGTGTAGCCAGACCCATTTCGGCTAGCTTTTCTTTTAAGTTTTGCACTGTAGCGTTTTGCAAAAACTTCAAAAAACGTGCCCTTGCATCCATGATTAAAAAAATATTTTACGAACACAATCAGTAAAATTAGTAATTATTATTATGTAAGGAGAACTTTATCCCACTTCTGATAAATTGTAAGCGTTCTTTAAGTTTTAAAAACGTAAAATTAATTATTTAAATAAAAGCAATAAGCAAAATAAGCAAAAGCGTATACAAAAACAAAAAAAAAGCAAGCAACTACAAAAATGCAAAAACTCTTTAAAAGTAAAACAAAAAGCTAGTCATCATCGTTTTAAGGCTTTATTGAGACTGAGCCTGACTTAAACATAATATAAGAACATAATCATTTTAACAGGAAAGCTTTTACAGTAACTTATTAGAATGCATTATTAGAACAGTAAAATAAATATATGAAACATCGTATGATCAAACTGTTATTTTAGGGAAAATTAAGAATACTTTATGTACATAGCGCAAACAAGAAAGCTTTTCTTATCTCGTAAGATATGAAGATATGTACATATGTCATATGTATATCGTAAACGAGTTGCCGGATGTCTTTATTTAAAATAAGAATAATGTTTTGGAGATGAAGTCTCTTACACATCCAAAAATTCACATTTATAATATTAGTAGGATAACAAAATTTATTCAAAATGTTGGTATACAGAATAAATTTGCCTACCCTGATCTTTTCAAATATAAAATTTGGGAGAAATCGAATGATCAGTTACCGAGAAAGTCAAAAATTAAAAAAACGGTTATATAAGAGGTACCATTAATAGACTTGGATAGGATAGGATAACAAAATTTATTCAAAATGTTGGTATACAGAATAAATTTGCCTACCCTGATCTTTTCAAATATAAAATTTGGGAGAAATCGAATGATCAGTTACCGAGAAAGTCAAAAATTAAAAAAAACGGTTATATAAGAGGTACCATTAATAGACTTGTTTGTTAAATGATAGCAAGTACCAACAAAAAAAAATACTCTAAAAATCTTTGGAACCGTTTTCGTGAGCAGTTTCCTCTTTTCTCCTCGTTCGTTCATTCTCAGGCACTGATTTTTAATCAAAATCCTCTCATATGTTTGTATTTCAAAAACGTACTACAGGAATGTTTCATAAAAGCACTTCTTCCTGTTTGAATCCCAAATTAGAAAGAGCGAAATGCAATGTGTGAAACAAATTCCATAGCAGTACATCCTTTCCCTAATTTTTCGAACTGCCAGCACCTATTTTCCTGTTTTTGAATGAGGAATTAATTCATAAATTGAATAATTATCAAAGTTGGATGCATCATACATACATGTGTGTAGATAGGATTTTTTAAACTTTGTGAAGTTTCGAAGAACCGCAACTGAATTGAAAAAAAAAAAAACATTTCACGCTGTCCGCCATGCACAACAGGGATGAGAAACGTATCTTTTCGTTGGTTGTGCTGTGTTCTGTGTATCTTTGCCTTATGTAGACATTGAGTGTAATTAACATCCCAGATACATTTCGCATTCGTGCTTTAATTAACTAATTTGATATTCACGACTGATGCCCTCGTTTTGGCGAAAATTTGGGTTGCAATCTTGCAATCTTAATGTTTCGTTTCGTTTGATCTGCTAGTTGCTGGTTAGAGTTTGGCTGGAGCGTCGGCCTTGTCGTGGTCAAAACTCTGGAATAGCTTTATGTAAAGCGCATTGAAAGCAGTTTTTCCAATTTCCAAAGTTCAATCAACTAGAGTAGATACATTTATATTACTTACATATATGCTACTTTTTATTCACATAGATTGATACTCTTTGCACTATTGAAAAGCCTAAATGATATACAATTCGAGGACCCCCTCAAAGCTTATGAATTATCATAAATTCATAAATAAATACAAATAATACATATACCTAAATCCATTTGGCTAACTTTAAAATGTTCTAATGTATCTCAAATCAAAATTATTTATTAGATTATGGATCAAATTAAAACCTAATGCAAGCTCACTACATTCACATGCGTCGTCGCCACAAAGCAATGCGTGTTGATTATCATAATTAATGTGACATTGAAATTCCAAACGCATTTCGAACTCTAAAATCCACCTAAATCCGTTTAGGATACTCTGTCTATTTTAGTCAGCCTAATTAAGATTAATCGATAAATAATTATACTAATTTGCTTTGCCTAAGCCCATATGAAATTTTTGTAGGATTTTAATACACAAATTACCTAAAATTATAGATTTATAGAAAAAAATAAAAATCTGATTTAAATATATTCCAAGCTAATAAAAAAGGTATGGCTGGTGAGAGCATAAACATTCTAAAACCATAATTTTAGTATTCCACTTATAGGCTTGTCATGTTCAACCGTTAAGTACTTGTATTTCAAACCATTTTTATGATTTAGACGTTTTATGTTGGCCAGTCTCTTAATTATTTAAATTAAAATCATTCAAAAATATATATTCAATTAAAATCCTTTCACAGCCTTAAATTACCACCACCACCACTTTGACCAATATATACATGATTCGAGGTGGAAATCATCAATATCAGCCAATTGGTTGCCAATTATCTTCCAATTAAAAACACACGCCTTTTGTTTGGAACACAATTTATTCATTATGCCTTGCAACATAAAAAATCTCAACACGCGTGGTGTAGTTTAATGAACAATTGTGTCCTTTCTTTAGGATGAATTTTATTTTTGGACTCGCTGGCACATTGAATCCATATGGAACCGCGTTTTATCGAAAACTTTTAAGATCCTTGGCTTTGACAGGGAAACGAAATTACAATTTAATTAAAAAAAAAAAAAAAATCGGTGAGAATCTTTTTTGTGGTCCAGGAAATTAAAGAAATAAATCGTGCAACTGGATGGCACGTACTTGCTCTTATGTGCGGTCACAACGTCGAATAAAAATTTAAAAAAAATATTAGGTTTTTATTCGACTTTTTATTGTTTGAAAAATGGATGTAAAATAATTTTCAGTGGAATAATTTAAAAGCTATTTTATTTCTATAAATATTGAGAAAAAATGTGAATTTTACTTGTGATTATAGGGACTAAAAAGAAAGTTTAAGATTCGTGAATATTAAAATAATTGAGATAACAATCAAACATGGCATTACGATCAAAGAGAAGTCTAAAAAAGTGATTGGGAAAAATGTCTGTCTGTCAGTATGTATAACGAGCTGCAGCCCAAACGTCTTTGTGTGATTCTTTAAGCATTCCCCAGAGGGAAAATTAAAATTTTATTTTTAGGCCTAAGGAACCGTTAAGGAATAGCTTATTTTTTCTCGAAAACGGCTCAAACGATTATGATACAATTATTTTATAATTTTTTTGTTGGTATTGGCTATCATGGGTTATAATCAAATGTAAATTAATAAATTCTAAAAAACTGCATGCCAAACATTTTTTTTCAAAAAAAAATAAAAATAAAAACAGGATTTTATCAAAACCGGTCTACAATTTTTGAAATACATTTTTCATAAATTCGTTTTTATTAAAGACGTGTGATGGCGTACTTCATTCTTACTACAAACCGTTAAGTATTGTGCTTTTGATACTTTTCATAAGTTCAAACTGTGTTATTTTAACGTACATTTTACTTGTTTCTGTTAAAGATCTTGCTTTCCAAGATAATTAGGCACATATGTAAGAGCAAGTACGTTCTTAATCGTAGGAACGGTTTTTATGCACACAAAACGGTTTTTTTCCAATTTTTTAAACAAATTTAAAAAAGAATTCAAGAATGCAAACCTTAGCACAAAAATAACCTACATTCAAAAAAAAAAAAAATATTTTTTTTATTATAAAAAAATACAAAACAAAAAAGTTTTGGAAAATATTTTCATGTGAAACTACTTTGGCTACCTACGTCTTCCTGAATATCAATTTTGATTATAATTGGTGAACCAGTTCTCGGGAAAGTCGGAGAAAAAACCCTGGGAGGCACCGTTTTTAGCCCGCCATCTTGAATTTTTTTTTACCAAAACATGATCAAAATCTACAAAAGAACAGTGATTTTTTTTCAGAAAAATTCTTGGGCCGTTTTCCAAATAAAAGAAGCTCTTGTTTAAAGCTTATATGGCAGTTACAATATAAAAAGTAAAAAAAATCCTCTGTAGAATGTAAATTAAATAAATTTGTATTCTTGAATTATTTTTTTTTACGTTTTAAAAAACGTTGTTAAAAAACACCGTTTTATTTAAAAATCGTTCCTACGATTTTGAAAAAAATCGCACTTTTTTATATTTCTTAAAGAAATAAAACGGCGTTTTGATTATTTCACTTAATACAATTTAACGTACTTTATTCGAACAATCAAAAGTCACAAGAAGCAAATAAATTCTTTGATGTTTACCTTAATTTTCTAAAATTTTATTCTACAATGTGACCGCACATATGAGCAAGTACGTGTGTTATAGTGCCTATAATAGCAAGTATAACATTAAGAACGCCGCAACATATTTACTTTAGATAACAATCAAACACGACATCACGGTCATAGAGAAGCCTTAAGGAGTGAGCAAAAAAATGTGTGTCTGTCTAACAGATCATTCCTTAGAAGGGTTCTTGAAATTTTATTTTTAGGGCTAGATAGTACCTGCCATATAACCGCTAAGAAAAAGCTTATTTTTTTCGAAACAGGCTTTAATGATTTTGAGAGATATTATTTTTGTAGGTATGGCTTTCAATTTATAAAAAAAAACAAATTTACCGGAAATGTCTATTATTTGTACTTTGGATACAACGTTTTTTTTTATTTTCGACTTTCTCGGCAACGGCTTATAGGGTTTCCAACAAATTTGTTTTAATAATTTTTGAACAGATAAATGTAGCCAAATTAATTCTGCATACCAAGACTTTGAATATTTTTTTTCGTTCACTTAAGATTAATTTTTTTGAATTTTCAATATTTTTCAAATACATAAATGAAAGCTAAGCAATTGAAACAACAAAAAAATGTATCTACTTTTCAGTTCGGAGTTCATCAGTTTTTATAAGAAGAAACGAAAGTGAAAAATGTATTAAAATAATAATAATAATAATTTTGAATATTTCTCCAAAAATAATTTTAATATTAAAAAATTACCAATAATTGTAATTAGTGTGTTTAATAGTGTATTTATAGTGTAATTATAGTGTTAATAATAATAACAATTTTTTTAGATAGTCCTCTTAATGATTTAGATTATAATAGTTCACTAGAGTTCACTAAGTATTCGTAGTATAAGAAAAAACTTTGATGTGTTTTTGGCTCATCTAGCATATTTAAAACATTTAGGTGATTTAATTTTTCTCTCTGAAATATGGATATTTGATTGCGAAGTCTCCAATTATAAAATTCTTAATTATACTTTTGTGCATGTTGTAATGACTCTTATGCTTCTGGTAGAGTTGCAGTATATTGTCGTTGTTATATTTCGTGTGATATTGCTTTTCCCAAACTCAAAAAACTATTGCATAAAAATGGGCCACTTCCTGTCTAAATAACAATCGTCCAATATCACTTCTTTCAATTTTTTCAAAAATCTTTGAAAAAAGTATGAAGTCCAGAACGATTTCTATTTTTAAAAGAATCAACTTTTTTAGTGATTTTCAATTTGGGTTTTTGAGTGGTAGGGTTACGGAGGATGCTGTTCTAAAATTATGTGTGGTGAGATTGATCTTAGTTTGAGTAACTGTAAGTTACCTTCGTCCATGTTTATTGACATGGCTAAGGCTCTTGATACAGTAGACCACATCCTGTTGCTCAATAAATAATATAAAACTGGACTCAGAGGTACTGTTTAAAAAAGGTTTAAAAATATGGGCGTGCCACAAGGATCAGTTTTGGGTCCAATTCTGTTTTTAGTCTTTGTCAACACACTTTTTAATCAACCATTTAAGAGTCAAATTACTGCTTTTGCAGATGATACCGCCCTGGCTTACTCATCGAAAAATTATTTCAAATTATTAGCTATTGATGTAAACTATGATCTAGAAGTTCTTCGAAAATAGTTTTATCTACATCGGCTTGTGATTAGTGACAAAACTAAATTAATGATTTAAAATTAATTTTTGAATTTTTTTTTGAAAAATCAATATTTTTAAAACTAATAAAACAAAATTAATTTAAATTTTATAATCACATGTATATTAATAAATTCTAAAAAACTGCACACCAAAAATTTTTTTTCATAAAACTAAAAATAAAAACAGGTTTTTATCAAAATCGCTCTTACAATTTTCGAAATACATTTTTCATAAATTCTTTGTTATTTAGTACGTGTGATGGCGTACTTCATATTTACTAAAAACCATTTTGAAATGCAATATTAATTAAATTATAAATGTCTTCTTCTGTGCAATTTTATTGAAATCGGGATAATGGTTTACGATAAATCCGCATTTAAAAACCGGTTCTATGAGAGGTACCGTTTTAGAGCAAATTTCTAAAAAATCATTCTAACTGAAAGATGTATTGTTGTAAAAAATAGCACCCTAAAAGTTTTATCAAAATCGTTAAAGGCGTTTTCGAGAAGATAAAACTTTTTTTTTAAAGATCGTATGGCAGATACCGTTATTTTTCGACCTAGAGCAAAAATAAAAACACCCCCCGAGATACTATCAAATAAATACTAAATACCAAGTTTGAAGGAATTTCCGAACCCACTTTTTTCGACTTCTCTATCATCGTAATGTCATGTTTGATTGTTAGAATTTTTTTGCACGAATCCTAACTTACTTTATAGTACCTATAATCGCAAGTATCTATAAAAAGATCCCCATCAATGTTGTTGAAGATGCTTTGTAACTATGTATATACGGTTAGTCCAACTCTTACCCTTAGGCAACCGGATGTACGAATAAGAATAAATCTATTACATACTTAAGATTTTCTCAAGAAAATTCTACTCCAAATAAGCCTATAATTTATATTCTGAAATTTAACCAATACCATTGCCTATATATATAAATGATAATGTATATACATCATCATCACTTGTACTGTTTCTCAAACTTGAATCAAACTTTAAGTACACCTACAAGTATGCAACGCTTACAATGAAAACTAAGCTAAATAATGACAGTTACAAATTCAAAAAGTCTTAACATTGGAATTCATAAATCACTTCTTTTTCAGCCAAAAATAAACATTTTTTCGAATTATTTTGAACAATCGACACAAATCGACACTCCTTTCAACAAATATACTCAATTTTTGTTTGAATTTGAATTTCTTTCTCTTTTACCCGAAATTTTAGTAGAGAAATCATATTTACACTATTTTTTATTAAATTTCTAACCGGCATTTTCTCTCCAAAATCAAAGTCCTAATTGGATTCAGAATCATTTTTTGTTGAACAAAACATGATTTTTCTATATTTATTCCCACAAGCGAATGTCCGACTTCGATTTAGCTGCATGTCGCTTGTATCTATCGCCCATTCCACATCCGCCCACATCCGGTATGCTTAGATGGGTTTTGTTGAAAACCGTTGCACTGAAATTCGAAAATCACTTTATTTTTTCCGCTTATAATTGGAATGTTGAAAATGTATGTTACACGCACTTGGTGCCATCACAAATGCTCCGAACACAGTAAGGTGCAGTGATGCAGCAGCACAGAGTGCCTGTGTGTGCCCCAAATTTATTGAATGCCCCCCAAACCAAACTTATTGGACTTAAATCCCGGACTAGCCTGCGCCATCACTCCACTGGCGGTAGTTTTAGCTCGTTGTTCGTTCAACCGGGACACAAAAATAAACAATATATGCATTCGACATATATGGACAGAGTTTTTGTTGTTGACAGGACTCAGGACTTAGGACAGGAGGAATAATATGCGAGTCGTCCGTTGTACAATCTAATTTCCAAATGTCTGAACATACGTAATCGCAAAAATGGTATTTTCGGATTTCGATTTTGTTTACTTGGCGGGTTGACAACAGCGCTTTTGTGTTGCTGCAACTACCTAAACTACCTGGTCACCGTTTCCACTTCAACTCAACCAATGTTGTGAATGGTGTGAATTTCGCACTTTAATAGTGACTTTTGGATGTCATTCTATGACCACCAACCTTACATATAAACATGGAAAATTTTGTGTGTGGTAATGGAACGGGAAAGGGGTTAGAGGTGTACCAATTTATTAGAAAATTATTAGTTTGAATGTGCTTTTATACTTTTTAAATGAATTTGGACGTAAAGTAAGAGAATATTGACAAAATTGCCAGAATAATGATGCCTATTGTGTCAGTGTCACGAATTCTTAACATTTTTGGAAGAAGAGTAGTTATGAAGCGTTGTTTTGTTTTGTGAAGCTGAAAGATTTACTTATCACTTCACAGGTTATCAATAGCAGAAGGCGTATAATATGGTGCCGTGTCATATGGCCATATGGTCATTTGAAGCAATTTGAAAGTGTCATATGGCCATATTCAAACATATGGCCATTTGTCGCTTTGCTAAAGAGTCATATGGTATCCATCTAATTTTTTTGAATATTTTCCTTTTTTTCGATTCTATTTGATCCTATTTGCATTTCCAGCTCACTTTCCCTTCCGATATCAGTTCCATTCCATTTTTAGTTATACCTTTACTTCCGATTTTGCTGTTGACATGTGTTATGTGTTTTTTGTTTTCCGTTCTCCTTCTATTTTCTCTTCTGTCCTGTATCAATGTCGTCTTGTGTATTGTCTTGTAATTGTCTGATCCGATGGCCTCAGTAGCCAGTGTTCGTAAGTGTGTCTACTACGTAGATTTATCTAATGAGTAGATAAAAATGTAATGTAATGTAATAAAAATTCCAACATGCCAAGCAACCATAAACCTGAACGGTTTATCCTTCAGATCCGCCATCTTTCCTATTTCCTGCCGTCTCTTAAATTCAAAATTTCAAATTCCTTCTCATTCCCATCCTGTATCCTACCACAGATGGCGTTTCACATCATTTCTTTACCCTATCCTATCCAATTTTTTTCCAATCCATATCCTATAGTATCTCGTTCCTGTCATACCCATTTCCTTTTCCTTCCATTTCCTATCCAATCCACTTCCTTTCCATAAACATAAAAACTGATCCTTACAATAAATGCCGTTAGCTGAAGGTAAGCTGAAAGTTAAAAACTGACCCTAATTTTAATCGAAAAATCATTTTTAGCGATGAGGCCCATTTTTGGATGAATGGGTACGTCAACAAAAAAAATTTGTCGAATTTGAAATGATTGCAATCCACATGAGATCCATTAGGGTCCAAAGAATTCCGATAAAGTCACTTTTTTGTGTGGATTTTGGCCTAGCGCCGTCTTTGCTCCATATTTCTTTGAGAACGACGTTAGCTGTCAACGTCGAGCACTATAGCTATAGGTCGATGATTATCCACTTCTTTTGGCCTGAATTATGTGAAATGGACAAAAAACGGCTATTGGTTTTAACAATATGAGGCGCTAGATACCACACAGCTCGAGCGATTCGAAGGCTCGGTCATCTCACGTGGAAGTAATATGAAGTGGCACCGAGGTCCTAAGATTTGACGCCGTTTCTTGTCGATTTTTCTGAAGTAGCAGGTGCAATGCAAATAAACCACAAATCACAGCGGCCCTTAAAGCCAACATGATCCATGTGGATTTATGTGCCAGATTCATGGAAAATTTCACATTTCAGATGCACGCTACCCAGAAAAGCCACTGCGGGCATTTGAAGGATGTTAAATTCAATGTACTGGTATCAATAGGCCTTTCAAATGAATACAACATTTCTATGATACCCAACATACCTAAACTTTGTTTATTTAAATTTTAAGAAAGACATTAAATATGCCAATTCTTGTGACTAAGAGAACCTACCTTAGTAAAGCTTATCAAATAAAATATTTAACATATATCTAAAAATAACAACTTACATCTAACGGACTTAAATTTCTACAAACACACCTTCCCAATCAAATATTACGTCTCAAAACCACCGACAAGCCCACCAAATCACGTTCGAGCTATCCAAACAATCAATAAAACCAATTTCACAATCCCAATACCTAAATTATAGTTCTCTGCTACAACAAAACGATCCATTGATCGTCCCAGCCAATAAACCTGTCATCAGAAACAAAACAAACAAACAAACAAACGCAAAAAATTAGCCCAAATTTATTCGCCGAATTGGCCATATTTTCAGCTGTCTGTCTTCCTTCTTTCTTGCAATATCAATTCTTAACCACGATAACTCATCGAACGCTTTATTTATCAAGACTCAAAAAAAAAAAAACAGCTCCAGCTCCAGCTAGCCACCAAAATAAACCAGAATCCAGTAAAGGTACGTTCACCTCTCCAAACATTTGCCAAAAAAAAAGTAAAGTGATAACAAAAAGACGTTTTGAATTCAATTCACCTCTATACCCGCCGCCGCACCATCACCCAAATAAATTTACAATTCCGCATGATCTTATCATTCATTCCCTCTTTATACCTCCAAAGCCTCAACCCAAGCTCAAAAGTTTTTTTTGATACCGTTCCTCATCGTTGAGTTGGTAGACTGACATCTGAACTGGAGAAAGCCCTAAAATGGAAAACATATAGGAACGCCATGGAACATCGAACGTCAAAAGAAGGAAGTGAAAATTAAAATTAAACAAAACTGAAGAAAATGTGGGTTTCCTCATTAAATTGCTTTGCCTATCTTTTTCGTTGGTTCCTCTAGAATTAACCAAATCGGTTGTTTAGATAGATTCTAAATTTTTTTTTTTGGAGAGTGGAGACTTTGGCCAAGATCTGCAATAAACTTGTTGTGCAGTTACCAGCCATGGTGAAAATAAAGTTTCTCTTTTATGCTCTTTACACCGATCCATCGCTAACCGGCTTGCGCAGTCTCAGAGTCTCTCAAAAATTGATACCAATTTTGGTAGCCAGTTTCGTTAAGTTCATCTTTGTTATGAAACCTACAGTGGGGGGCAAATGGTGGAGAAGCAGCAAAAACTTAGACAAAACCAACGTCGAAAGAGAGAGCCCAATAAGAACCCGTTTTCCACTATACACAACAACAAACCAGAGACCAGAGTATAGCTTAAGCCTTCTTTGGAGATTCGTTGAGTGTATCTACGGTGACCTCCTGCCATTCGATAGTTGTCCGTTGCAACGTTGGTATCGCTGTCGCCTTATAGATTTTGTGTAAGACACCTTCTCAATCTCAAGCCCAAGTAGATATTCGGCTTTCATATAACATGGCTCACAGTGAAAAAGCCCGTTTTTATTAATTGAACTTTTCGTTAAGCCTCAAGCCGTTGTGTTTTGTTCGATAGCTGGTTCTAAGCGAAAATATCTCGTTTTTCCTCCTTGCGGATTGGGAAGAAGATTTTAATATATTTTCAAACAATTTTTTTGTGTCCCCGTTTAACGACTTTGTCCCTCATTTTCCCAGACTCTGTTCCTCCTCATTAATTCGGTCATTCGGTTCACTGTTATATTAATCTGTTGAATATTATATTCATATTTCGGTTTTGTGATCAAAATTTTTGTTTTTTTTTTGGTATTTGTGAGCGCCCGTGCGCCTATTTCGGGAGTTTTTTCTTTTACCATCGATGCAGCAGTGTTAAGGTGAAACATAAAGAGTAGTCGTTCTGCACTAGTGGTAGTGGATTTTCCCAAATTTGGGTTAAGATACAAAGAAATATTAAATTAATGATCTTGCGGCGAGCTGAGTTGTAAAAAAAAGAAGATTTCTACCGTTTTAATCATTATTAATTGTTATTGCAATGTTTTTTTCTTTTTTTGTTAGTAATTTTTGTTTGTGTGTAAATTTTGTTAAAATGTGAATATTGGGCTTTGGAATAAATTTAAAGAGAGAATTTATTAAGAAAAGTGAAAATTATAATTTTTTTAAATGAAATCTGTTTGATTATTAACTAAAAAAAAAAAAAACTAAATTAAACAAAGACCGAAGAAAGGATAACCTTTCAAAAACTCGGCGATAAGTGCATTTTTGGATTACTCCGGAATATCTACTCCTTTATTTTTCTTTCTTTTGGAGTTCCTGTGTGATTTTGTTAAATTATAACAATAAGGTATGTACTTGGAAATTCTACAAATTAATTGAGGAAAATTGTCTACAGTATTGTGTTCATACCACAAGGTAGCCATTTGGGACCTGAATTGTTTATCTGCGTCTTTCCACTGTTGAATTCAATCCTATGTAGCACATACTCGTAGGTGGTTGCTTTTCGTGAAAACCTAAATTTAGTAGACTTTTGGTCTTCCCGGAATAACCAAAACCATGTCTATTCTAATTTTGTTTACTTTTTAAATAAATATTAAAATTGTGGACTTTAAGGTCAAATATTCATATAACTACAGTTGGTTACTTAGTTTGATAACAGCTTTTTAAATAAGCAATCAAATATTGAAAGACATGAAAAATTACGAAAAAGCTATGGAAACGTTCGCAACCTAGCCAGTTCAGTTTTCTTAACATTTCAGAAAAATCAATCTCAAGAAATTTCTGCAGTCAACTTTGAATGAGCTGAAAAATTAATTTATCTTATTTCCCAGTAAAAAAAATTGAGTAAGCGATTCGAAAAAAACATTACGAATCATTTTTGGAAAAAAAAATTTTGAGATTTTTTTTCTTAAAGGTGGTGTTCAAATTTCCGAGAAAACATACATATCGAAGTTCTCAGAAACTTGAACAGGCTAAATAGTCCAGACAAACTAAGCCTGAAAACAATAAATAAACCAAAAAATCCATGTAGTTCCAATTTTTACAGGAGTGTGTAAGGATGGGTCCCTTCTACCCAAAATAAAAAAGGGACCTTCCCGCGGTTGCCCCCGCATATCTCGAAAACGGTTCGTCGTAGAAAAATTAACTCTGAAGAAAATAAGAAGCTGATAAAGTTTCCTACAGTTAACTTTGCCAATATATTTGAAAATAAAGAACTGTTTTTGAGATATAGTCTTTGAAAAATGGAACAATTTTCAAGAAAAAAAATATTTTGCCAAACTTGTTGTTCTAACTCCTAACCAATATTTTTAACCAGAAAGTTGTAAAGCGATAACTTGTAGAAAATCTAATTTCCTACAAAAATATATGCAAAAGTGTTAATTTATCTTTAAGAGTTCAACAGATACAGCGAATTGAAATGTTACGATAAATCTCAAAACTTAGTCAATACAACAAATCTTCTATTTCGCAATAATTCCAATCAACATTTTCAAAAATGTTCTAAATAAGTTGTACAGCATTCAATTCGGCGTCAAATGAGACCATAATAATATGTTTTGGGCCACCCACCACCAAACTACATTATGTAAAAGTTGGGCGAAATTTCGACATCTTTAATTTTTTCTCAAAAAGCTTTGTAAATAAACTCTTTATCATAAGGGTAGTGCATATAAAAGATATAGAACTGAAGTCTGCGTCCTTGAAAATGAAAGCTAGATAGAAAACGCACGTTATTGCCGACTCCGGTGCCGATAGCACCAACGGCTGAGGAGCTATTAGCAATTAAAAGGGAGAGATTCGGGGCGAACCAAGAACCTTCCACGTCCAATTATTTCACTACTGAAGGTGCAATAATTATTTTTTCTTACCTTATTTCTAGTATATAAAAGACTAGTGTAGGTAGCTGAATTCAATACCTTTCTGACACTCACGTAGGATGTCAAAATAACTAGATGTATGCGTGAAAGGTTTGAGTGAAAAAATTATTTGAAGGGTCAAATCCGCTCCTGAAGGCGCAGTAATTTTTTCACTTAACATCTTTGATGTTCAGCTCGGGCAAGATTTCTTCTCGAATGAATAACGTTGTCTAATATTATTAAACTAGCAGGTATAATGTAAGTTGCTAGGAATTTGTCCCTTTTTTTAAATTTGCTCTGTCAAATGTACTTCATTGGTTCGCCGGTTCGTTCTTAAATGATTATTATTTCGTTAATCAAAATCCAGTAACTCAATAGTTTACCCACCAATTTTTTCATATCCGTGCATTAATTGAGAAGAAAAAGTAAAACAAACATCTCATTTTTCCAAAAAATACAATTTCAAATCAAGGCCTCTTCCAAGAGAATAACTTTTTTTGTAATAAAAAGTTGGACCCCATTCATTTACTAAACAAATTTCATCTAAGTAAGTAAGTCCGTAATTCCAGAAGAAACACGTTTTTATAAAAAACTATTAGTGCGTCGCTACGGCATGTTTCTTTATTAATTTAATGTTGCAATTGTAAAATTTGAGGAAGACTTTGATTCTGTAAATTTTTTAGTGTAAAAGTACCTTATATAGTAAATTTAAGAACTCTTACTGCCTACCAATATTTCTCAATACATCCTGTCGTTAAGGCTTCTAATCTAAGCCCCTCCCACAGGAACCATGTTTATATGGATACAGAACGAAAGGATTTAAAAGGTTGTACTATGGAGTATTTGCTTTAAAGTTCTGCGACAGAAAATTGTTTATTGAAAAAGCATTTAAATAACAAAACGCAAGAAAAATTACGAATATGACTATCTTACAGAAAATATGCGTATTTCGTAGTAAAAAGACTTCGTTTTTGTACTGTTCCTTTATCCATCACCCATCATTTTATTTATTACAAAGGTCATTCCATCGTTGTGAAATGAAAGAGAAACTACAAAATGTATTCTTTAAGCTTTTCCAAAAAGAACCGTGCATTTTTCCAGGATAACAATTAGATTATTTTTTAATCAAGCAGCTCATCCATCTTCTTACCTAATTTCATCAAATTCAGTTAAGCCGTTGATGCGTGATTTTAAAACAAACATCCAAACATACAAGCATTGAATTTAATAAATAAGCTTTATTAAGACTCAAAAAATCCAACTCCCGATTTAATATTTTCTTCTTACGCTAATAGTCCACCTAGATACAAGATCTGGAATCATTAATATAGATAACTACTCTCCACCTCTGGACATTTTTTTTTTGATTTGACTATATCTTAGCTTGGATCAAATCATACCTTGAGAATAGATCCTACTGGCGAAAATGTTGAAATTGTCTTTCAGACCTCATTCTAGCGTACCTCAAGGCATCACTCTTAGCCCTTTACTATTCATTTTTGCTAAAAATGATGTTACATCATGCATATAGTGAAGTGACATACTTACATTTGCTAATGGCATTTATATTTTTAAGACAATAAAGTCTAGCGATGACCGCATTCTTCTGCAGGCAAATATTGATAGCTTTATTATTGCCTGTAAACCCCATCCATTCCTATTGTATTTTGCAGCACAAACTCTATCGCGTCTTCAGTTGTAAGGATTTGTGTGTCCATCTTACCTCTAAATTAAAATTTACTCAACACATTAATTTCATTGTGAATAAAGTAATCTCTATGCTTGAATTCACAAAACGATGGGCAGAAGAATTTTGTTTAATGATCCATATGTAACTCTTTTCTTGAAGAATTGCTCCGAAAATATTTCTTCTTCAACTATAAAGTGCGAAGTTGATGCTTCCTATTATTTTTTACTGTAATGGGTTAAATTTAACGTGTGGATCGGAAATTTTGCATTTTGACTTCCGTAGAACTAACTATAGCAAATATGAAGCTCTAAGCAGCATGAGCAAAATTTTTTATCTCTATGGACTTCAAATTTTCGTAAAATTACTAGAATTAAAATCATTGTTTCGAAACAGAGCTCTACTTTCGTGATTGTTTTTTTTAACGTTTTTATGTAAATAATTTGTTAAAAACCAATTGCGACATTGATAGCTTTTAAACTAATAAAAGATGTGAATTTTGTAATATTTTTTCAAGAAACTATAAAAAAAATGTCATTCCAATTAAAAACTAATTTCTTTATCGACTATTTCACATGCTACCGCAGTTTACCAGCACTCGATACAAAAGTTGCAAATAAAATTAAAAAAATTAAATATTTAATCATATGGACTATTAATATTCACAAAAAAAAATTAAATATTCAATTGAATAACGTCTCAAACATCGAAAAGAAACATTTACATTTTGTTTTTTGATTGAACAACTACAGCTTCAACAACCACTTGTTGGTAAAACTGAAAGTAAGCCGCAGCCCCGCCCGGCCCGGAAGATATATTAAATATTGACTTCAGCTACTGTGTAGAGTATGCATTAAATTTCTCCTTTGCCTTGTCTAAAAACAAATAAAATGGCATTTTTTGTTTTATAAATTAAAAGTGTTTTTTTCAAATGTCAACACTTATCATCTCACAAGCTTTACAGACAACCGACAGTAAATATGGTTGGTTCACAATCAAATATACTTATGTTAACTCGGTGATAAAAAAGCAAAGGAATTTTTTAATTAATTAGAAATCATTTAGTGAAATGCTAATTTGGGTTTTGACTGTAAAAAAAAAGAAGCAAAGTGTCTGTTGATACAATATTGCTTTAGATAACAAAATCAGTGGTTAATTTTGTGTTTCCTACCGAATTTCGGTGTTAATTTGTGTTTTTCCGCACAACGTTGTCGATTTTTTCGCATTTCTTGTGACTTAAGTCACGAAAAATATAACTGGTATAGTAAATGACTGAAGTAATGTTGTTTTTGTTTGTTAGAAATGAATGTATTTGTTAATTAAAGAAAAAAAAACAAAAAGATAGCACGATTACGACTCGATGTATTCCTTTAACGAATATATGGTAGCCAGGTGAGCTGAAACTTCAGATAGAAATTTTATATATTAATAACTAACTATTACTTTCAATCTGATTTTAGTGTTCCTCAAGGGGCATTTCTTAGCCCTCTACTGTTTTCCAAATTCATAATTAATCTGTTGCAATATTATTTTCATATTTATATGGATGACGAGGTGTCAATCCAAGTACGGAGCAATGATTTAGGATGGTTAAGTGTGAAGGTCGAACAATTAATTGCTAAGAGAAATGCTACATGCAAGCGTTGGAAAAGATTCCGAATTCCATCATTATTTGAATATTTTTATTATAAGACGTTACGAAATGCTGTTAACACTGAGATAAGAAACTCAAAGAAAAGATTTTATGCAAGTTTAGTAACCTAACTTCAGGAGGAATATAAAATCTATTGGTGTCTCAAAACAATCTGAATTTGTGAATACTCCTTAGGTGGAAGGCGTTTATGATGACTCTAATATCGCCATGAACTTTGTTACTAAAACCATTGTATATACATTCTCTATAGTACTCTCATTGTATCATTTTTCGTCTGGCCATCTTCTTGGTTGATTCGGAACTACCTCTAAATAGTGGAGACGAGAACATTTACCGATATTTTACCAGTATTCAATACACTTTTGTTGTTTTTTTAATTTATATCCAAATTCATTGCGACTTGATTCGGAATTAAATAAATTGCACGACTGGATCGCACGTATTTGCTCATATGTGCGGTCACATCGTCGAATAAAATTTAAATAAAATGCACGACTGGGTCGCATGAACTAGTTCTTATGCTAGATAATTGCTTAGTGGCTGCATATGTATGTATATAAAGGGTGTTTTTTATACGTGTGGTTTTCAAGAAGAAATAAAACGCATATAGTTGATTTCGGGGAAGTGGCCGCCGTGGCTGGCTCGAATAAATTCCAGCCGAGGCCCAATTTTCCCAATTTTGTGAATATCGGTATCGGTGGCCATTTGGTTTTGTGCCCATTCACCGAACGTGTGACGCGCTTGCTGGGCGTTCGGCTTTAATTCTTGAACGAGTTGGAGTTACAAAAGTAAGCCTGGAAACCAAGATCCTTCCGCGCGCGATGGCGGATGGCCTCATTTGGGTCTTCTTCGATAATCTGCTCCACCGAAACGAACCATTATTTTGGTAATAAATTTGCACAATATACAAACTTTGTTCAGAAGTAAATCTATTCATTATGAAATCGCAAACCAAACTGAGCATAAATCAAGAGACAGCTGTCAAAAAGACCAACTGCGAAAAAAATATTGCCAAATTGAAAACCAAACGTCTATTAAAATAAAAAAATATTTTTTTAGAAAATTCTTTATTTTTTGTTTAATTAGTTCCAGAGTTTTCTTGGAAAAACTAAGTAATCAATAAAATTTGAAAACTAAATATCTATCGAAAAAAAATTGAAAATCGTTCGACCAATTTTTTTAAAAAGTGTTTTTTTTGAAAAACTTTTCGAAAAAATATTTGAATTTTTTTTCTAGTGTGTCATTATAAGGCAATCTGTAGTTTTCATCTGGGAAAATTATTTAAAAAAATTCAATCCACCCATTTTCAAAATAATTCGAATACTAATTTTTTTTTATATTGAGAAAATCGAAAAAAAAGTTTTTGAAAATTTTGAAATGCGATATTAATTGAATTATAAATGACCTTCTGTGTGCAAAACTTCATTAAAATCGGGATAATAGTTTACGATAAACCGCATTTGAAAAAAACTGGTTATATTTCGAAAAATTTGTTCTAACTGAAAGATGTATTGTTGTAAAAAATTAGCACCCTGAAAGTTTTATCAAAATCGTTAGAGCCATTTTCGAGAAAATCAAACTTTTTGTTAAAAATTGTATGGCACGTACCGTTATTTTTCGACCTAGAGCAAAAATGAAAAACACTCCCCGAGATACTACCTAATAAATACTAAATACCAAGTTTGAACCAAATCGGTCCACCCCTTTAGGCTGTAGCGGCGCGAACAGACAGACAGACAGACAGACAGACAGACAGACGGAATTTCCGGACCCACTTTTTTCAACGTCTCTATGATCGTAATGTCATGTTTGATTGTTAGATTTCCATAACTTGCATTTTAGTACCTTCTTCCGTTTTTCTTACCTTATATTATTATATTTCCAATATCTTCAATTCCATCTTGACTTTCTCGTGCTATCATAAGCTCTGGAAGCTTCCAAAGTAATTCCGGTTCCTAAAAACTCCCTCACAAAACAGAAAGAACACCGCCCAATATCTATTTTACCTTTTATTTCCAAAGCGTTTAAAAAGCCGGCAGATTTCATCTTTTTTAAGTACCTGTGGTGGATTACTCTTCCCCAACCACAGTTTCTTGTTGGAAAAGTTAAAGCACAACTTCTTCTTTGAAAACACGGCTTTTTCCCTCCTTAAGGAATACCTAACTGGTAGAACTCAGGCTGTTCTGGTTAATAATGAACTTTCTGATTTCCTCTCAACGCATGCTAGTGTACCACAAGGATCAATTTTGGGCCCACTCTTCTTCACCCTCTTTAATAATGATCATCCCTCGATCCTAAAAATTTCCATATGTCAGCGGATGATATTCAAATTTACCTGAGGTATCAAATTGACATGGTTGAGGATGCAACTGCTCGAATCAATGAAGATTTGCTGAATGTTGTTGGTCTGATCGGAATCTTTTGAAACTGAACTTCAATAAATGTCAGGCTATCGTTATCAGTAATACTGTGTTCGAAACATCCTATTTTGAAAACATTGAAATAAATTGCTCTGCACTAAATTACGTCGAAAAAGTTAAAAACTTAGGAGTTTGGTTTAATCAAACTTTGTTGTGGAAACATCTTATTTCTTGAGCTCTGGGGAAGACCTAAGCTGCATTAAGGTTTCTAAATATCGCCTGTAGTTGTCTGCCTATAAACACAAAACTTATATTAGCAAAAACTCTTGTTCTTCGTATTTTATTATACAAGTAGCCTTATCTTCTGCTGTTCAGATAGTAGAAGCAAACGAAAGCTAGAAGTGGCTTTCAACAATATTGCTCGTTTTGTTTATTGTTTAAATCGGTGAGATTATGTCTCTCTGTACTTTTGGCACGCCCTTGAGCAAATTCCTTGATTTCCAAGCTCTAATTTTCTTATTTAAGTTGATCCAACATAAGACTCCTGAGTATCTTTTTAAAAAATTGTCGTTTCCCTCATCACAAAGAAGTAATATTTTAATCGCATCCATATTTAACTTTCGTAACTCAAAGCGAGAGAGTATAAGTCACAAGGCCTTGGCTCCTTAAGAATCCGTCGCACCAATAAATGTATTTATTTATTTAATTCAAAGCGACAGTTCTTTGTGCATACATTTGCTCTCTGGAATTCCCTGCCGATCAAGCTAAGGAGACCAAACAGCTACAATTCCCTTCAAAATCTCTTAAGGATTCATTTCAGAAGCCTAAATCATTAAAAGTTAGTTTTTAAATCTTACTTTTATTATCAATTTTTGTCTCTCTTTCCATCATTTTTTGACGTGATAACGTCTTATAAATCGATAACAGGCTACACATACGAAATAGCATTACTCATGCTGATAAGACTCATGCTATTAATGCTGATAAGAAAAGTGACGCACGCTGCGATACTGTGGTTCTTTTAACCAAGATCGATTGAAAGCACCAGGCGAACATGAAAAAGAACAGGCGTAAATTCCCAAAATAATTCCACTCGAATTCAAAAAGAATAAGAAGAGAAAAAGAAATAAAAAATAGGCGGAGTTTTGTTAAGGTAGAAAATAGATATTGGGGTGTGTGTGTGTGGATTTAACGAGAGGGTTTGTGTTGGTGTTGATGCCATCAATGTTTTCTTAAACAAACACTTAACCATTTTACAGCCAAAGGGACAAGAAAGAGTTTGTCCGACCAGCGGTTTTGTACATTTTATGCAATTGGCCATTTATTAATGGCTAAATTATCCATTGTGTTCCTACGGCTGCCTCCCATTCCAATATGATACCTTCAGAATTCTGGGAAGAGATAGGAAACATCTGGCTTAGATGGCTCACAATTTTCAATTCCAAACTTGTTAGCGGGCGGGCTTAAAATTGGTGTGTTCAGTGGGGCTAAAATAACTTTCATCAAATCTACAAGGGGAAGGGTGAGATTTGAAATTCAATCAAGCTGATGTCATCCGCCATGAAGATCATTGAGCGGGTATTGGAAGGTGTTTAGCGGAAAATAATGAACAGTCAAGGCTTGCCGAAACAAACCCACATCTACCTTAAAAATTCCAAAAAGTCCAGCCGAAATATAAAAATTAGAACAAAATATCAGGTTTTCGTAGTTTGAACATTGTTTTGGTTAATTCTGAAAAAAAATTAGATAAACGAAAAATAAAAGCGTAGACGTCTAGACAGTCTTGAATATGACAACATCTACCTCAGTTTGAAAATATAGAAAAGAAGCCCTGGAAGGGGTCATCAGCAATCGAACAGACAGGTAAAGTGACGGTCCTGAAAATAAATCATAATCAATTATTGTTTGCTGACGATGACACCCATCTTAATTGGAGATCCTGCATCCTTGCAGTAAGCACTTGATTGATGAATAATAGTGAATGTTCTAGAGGAAATTTTATACCGAATAAGTTGAAAAAAGACTGAATACATTTAACTCCCTTTTTTTGATCCATTATTGAATAGAAAAGTTCTTCCCAATTACGAATCTTTCAAATAAAGTTTGTTTGTTTATTTATTATTAATACGTTAAATGCTAACGTTAAAATTACAATATTAGAAAAATTATTAAAAGTTTTAATTAATTGATTAAGAGGACTGTTCTCGCCATAATTTGAACTGCTGAATATTGTTTAAAGAGGCAAATTTCTTCTTAAACTTGTCCGACTCAAATTGAAATTTATTCGACTTAGAGCTGTTGGTGATGAAAAAGATCCATTCATTATTTAGTTTAGAGTTTTATCAGTTGTAGTCTTTGAATGTATGGAGGTAATATAATTCTTTGAGACCAAGGAAGAAAACGAAGAGAAAATCTTAAAAATCTTCTCGGGATGCTTTCTATTCTATTAATGTGAATAGAGTAGTATACAACGCAACCACATTCAAGGATTGGCCTTACAAATGAAACATAGAGGGTTTTGACAACAAAGTATCACGAACCTCACAGGAAAATCTTTTGACGAACCCAAGTGTTTTGTTTGCTTTTTTATGATGTAGTTATAGTGATCCATAATAGATAGTTTTGGGTCTAATAGGATTCCAAGATCGGAAAAACTAGATAATTTACACAAATTAGACGAATTCAACACATAGTTATAAATAAGTAAATTACGTTTGCGTGTAAAACACATTGTCTTACACTTGTCAATATTTAAAAACAAAAGATTATTATTGCACCATTCCCAAAATTTAATTAAAACGTGCTGAAGTTGTTCAGAGTCTGCGCTGTTATCAATTGCTCAAAATATTTTTACGTCATCGGCATAAATAAATGTCATTGAATGTTTAAAACAGAAGGGAGATTATTGATAAATAAAACAAATAATAGAGGTTCAAAATGACTCCCCTGAGGGACACCACAATTAAAATTAAATTGATGTGAGAAGGAAATTTGGAACGTTGAAGTGATTCATTGAAAAGAATAAATAGCGGATAAGATATGTAAGACACACATTTCTTTTACATACATGATGGTACACAATCGGTACCGAGACTGAAACATTCATCAAGTTTTAAAATATTATCATGTATGGAAACTTCGGAGATTGAAAAGTTTATGTAATTAAAATGTGTGTATTGTTGAGTATTAAAAGAAATAGGAGAGGAAGTGCTTTGCGAACGAAAGTCTTCAAAGGCACTTTTAAAATAATCCGCAAACATGTTAGATATTATATCTGGATAATGGCTTTCACAATCTTGATAAATCATTTTTGCTGGATAACCGTCGCATTTCCGCTTTTCATTAACGTATTTCTAAATTTTTTTCGGGTTCATTTTAAGCTCTCTTTCAGTTTTTGAAATAAACTCGGAATATATGTAATTTGAATAATTGATATAGTCAATTTGCAGTTCTTGATAAACTCTAAGTGTCTCTTCAGTCTTCGATAAATTAAACCTCAACCAGGCCTTGTTTCTATTATTTCTTAAAGTCCTTATATGCAAATCAAATCATGGCGGATTATTGTTAAAGCTTCTAAGTTTTCGTAATGGGATAGTTTCTAAGAAGCAATCAAACAAAATTTCATAAAAAACGCGAAATATCTTGGATCTATGATCAATTGCAAAGGATCTTTTGATGACGCAATCAAGCATCGCTTAATTTTAAATTTGTTGAGGTAATTGGAAAACTGCCATCTTCTGAAAAATGGTCCCCAAGCTAAAGAAGGCCATACATTGCAGCTGTTCATCCAGCATTTACAAACAATTTCACAATATTAGAAAATCAAAAGAGTAAATTGACAGCAGCTGAATTGAAGATGCTTCGCATGGGTAACTCAGCTTCTATATTATAATTTAATCCAAGAGATTAAATACAGCATGATAAAACTCATATACACTTAAGGCAATGGTTGAAACAGGGTTTAAGTCCAAGAACGTTGACTTAGCAGCACTGAGAGGTTCGAAGAAGTATTCGATAAACCCCTTTTTGAATGAGTTCAATCTTTTAATAAATTCTTAAATATTTATATTTTTTAAGGAACTCGTTGTGAGATGTTATCCATACAAAAATTGAAGTGTTTGTATCCATTCATCCATTTTTTTTTTGAGAATTTATAGGTTTCGGTTACAAACCTTAGATAAACAAACAATAATTTTTTGTTTGCATTTTATTTGCATCTTCTAAAAACTATCTATTTGCTGGAATCAGTTCAATGCTGAAATAGAAGACCCAACAGCCTTACAAACCGACATGTCAGCAAATTGGCATGGTAATGCAATTAAACTGGCCTCGTCTGAATTTAGTCTGAAAACGTTTCAATCTTTCAAGTCAACAAATAACACAACCAACGTGGGCGTCTGTGCTGAAATTCCCGGACTAACTTAGTTCCAAATGAAAATACTTGTTGATTATGAATATTCCACAAAACTTAATTCTTCGTTACATTTTTCATGATTTGTCTTCATACCTTCTCATATTACTAAAAAGTAAAAAAAAAACATAATATCTCAACTTTCTACAAAGTTTAAATATCTTAACGACGATTGTCTGTTGTAATGATCATGATTATGGCTAAAACCGAAGCCATCATTCGGAAAGTGCTGCGATGTCATATTAACTTAGCTAGAAGCTCTTAACGTTTCGGTAGCTTAAAACAATGAAGCTAAAGTGAATGTTATTCCGCGTATTGGTTTACCCAGGGCCGGCGGCGCGGTGTCTCGGCGACCGACGCTGCGCCGCGACGCCGATGTCGAAGACCGCCGCAGCGTCAGCATATTTTTTATTTAACTTTATGGTTTTTACTTGTAACTCTTTCCCTTGAACAAAAAAAAATTAAAACGTATCTAAGAAGTTTAGACATATGAAGTTGGAAAAGTGGTAGAAAATGAAATGAAAAAGTTCAAACAATGTTTTCGGGCAAATATTTGCCTCTTTCGCTCTTGTTTTTCTATGCGGCTAACTTATTTCGAGGGAGTGTGGTGGTGTTCATTTTAAAATGTTAGAAATGTATCTTTGCATAAAAGTATCTTTGAAATTCAAAAGAGAAAGAAAAAAAAAACCAACCAAATTAATTGAAATTATGAATAAAACTTTTATCTAATGGAAATAATTTTGTTGTTTTTGCAATTTTTCTTTTTTCTTTTACATACATTCCGTTCTAATTACTGTTTTACTTTGGAATAAGCATTTAAACCAGAATTAAAAATATTAAGAAAAGAGCAAAACAATGGTTGGTTTTTGCACTTTTTGTTCTTTGGCTGTAGTAGGTGTTCCTTGGTGTAAGAAATGCGAAGTATTTCATTATGTTCAAATACAAACATGGAAATTGGCATAGATACTTTTTTTATGTGTAAGTTAGAATGACATGAAAGGAGCTTTTAATGTCCGCATGGGTTTGGGGAGAGAAATGTTCTTAATGCTGATATGAACAACATAATTAAAAATGCAGACAAGGTAAGAGGGCTTACGGAACTCACCAGAAAGCTTGAAGTTAAAAATGGTACTGAAAAAAGTGGAATTCGTATATTGCTATAAGCTCCTAGCATTGAGAAAGACCCGAATAAGTCCATGCGCTATGTATTACACAACAATTGGATCTGTGTCCATCTTAGTTTGCTTAGAAAATTCCAACTCGTACAAGAATTGAAACCGGGCGACCACCAGGCACAGCAGCAGCGTTTTTTTTAATTTTTAATAATTTTCCCACTGAAAAGGGGTTTTGGCTACTCTTATATTGTTGGCTAAGCACGGTGGGGGCTTTAGGAAAATAGGGAAGGATGTAAAAGGAGCTACCGATTCACATTTGTTTTAAAGTTCTGCAATTCAAAATGGGAGGGAAAAAACATTCGTGTGGTACGGCTAAAGAAATAATCCCTGTACTTGACTGTACGTCCGAAGTTGGGCTCAAGGGTGAATTTATGGGCATTCCTAGCAATGCGAGTATTACGGTTGAATATAGTTTCAGAGGAGGAATGCAGCTGGCTATTTCACTAGAGCATTGTTTGTAGAAATAGCGATAAAATAATGAAAGGCACGAAACATTATGACGGTGCTCAAGAGAAGTGAATGATTCTGTTATTGAAGGATTGCCTATCATTTTTAGAGCTATTTGTTGAACTCTTTTTTGAAGCCACGGCGGCGGCGTATATTCAGTGAATGCGCTCAAAACGATTTTTTTTACAGCGATGAAGCTAATTTTTCCTCGAATAGCTACGTCGATAAATCTGAAACCAATGTTGAGACACCGTTATATCCAGAAAAAAACTGACAGTTTGGTCTGGCTTAGGGGCTGATGGAACCATTGGTCTTTATTTCTTTAAAACCGATGTCGACTAGAGGGTTACCATCAATGGAGACCGTTATATAGCCAATATGTTATACAGCTCGCGCCACATTGAATTGTTGAAGCAAACGTTTGATGAGGGCATAATTCCACATTTTAGACTATACGTTGGCCTCCAAATTGTGCGATTTAACACCGTTAGCCAATTCATTGTGGGGATGTGAAGTCGCTAGTCTACACCGATAAGCCTGAGACGATTTAAGACTTCTAAAACACCATTCCGCATTATTCCCGATATACGATACAAAATGTTGCAAAGAGTGATAATTGACCTCAAGATTGGACTTTATCCGAACCAGTCACGGTGACCATATGACAGAAATCATATTAAATTAAAAATGGCAAAAAAGTGCAATTTATTTGTCTTTAACTTCATTTTATAGTTCTATACCTCTAGGCACATGGGAAGAACTGTCGATTTGGCAGAATAAATTCAAATGTGACTGTTTTTAGACCATTGTTGGATGCGGAGTGCCCCGTGGTTTAGTGGTTTTTGGTGTTGGACTGCTAAGCGAAGGGTCAGGGTTCAACTTTTCGTCAGAGCCACCGTTTTTTACTGTGCTACTGCCTCTTGCAAAGAACTGATAAAACCTCCAAGAGTAAAATTTGTCTCAAAAAGTGCATCTCATGTAGCCGTTCGGACTGGGCGGTAAACTGTAAGTCTCTTCCATTTTTGCAGATTCACAAAACACACAGGAATGGAATGGTGGAGAGTATAAGTCACTAGGCCTTGGCACCTTAAAGGAGCTGTCGCGCCAATAATTTAATTTATTTATTTATTTTGTAGGATGCGGAGTAGACCTCATTCATCAGAGCTATGGCATTATTCTTTTCTTCTCAAAGGCTCCACTAATAAAAAACATCAAATTATTTATAAATACATACACCAAACAATGCAATGCAACTTGTGGTAGTTCGTTTATGTACAGCGAGAAGAGGACATGCTCGAGCATTGAACACTGTGGCACACCAGCAAAATCTCTCCCGCTAGGGAGACTTTTGTAACTTACAGGATTCTCAAGAAAACCCGACGAAATTACGTATTTTTTTATATAGAATCGAATAATTGACAGTCTAATAATTTTTTTTAATAATATTTTAACCACGTGTCTGTAAGGCACATTGCCTTTTTTACAATGCAACATGACATTGCAGTTAGAAGAACTAAAAAGATAGGAAAGATTTTTTTTGCGGCACAGTAGATCGAGAATTAGGTGACTATTTTCTCACTTAAAACTCACGGACGGCTCTAGCTTGCACTAGGAGTTAGAAAAAATTCTGCTCAACCTGAGTATCGAACTGACGACCTCCGGGTCAGAAGCAAACATCTTATCTACTGCACCAATGCCGCCCGCATAAAGTATCAAAAGCGTTTGAAAATTCTAAGAGTGTTGGCAGTGTAATATAATTTTTTTTTAATTTTTAATTGTTTCTCAAACACTTCTGATAAAAAACGAGAGTACAGCAATATGGCCAAACTCTGTAGCATTACCCTAGCGCTTTTAAGGGACAGGCCGGAAGTAAGAATTGTTGTTCTAATGGAAACTCCGACTTGGTAAATATATTATAATTTTATTGTTTAAGTAATACAAACTGCGACGTGGCGCTTATTCCTGTAAAATACTCTCTTTGTTAATCGAAAACCCAAGGTTTATGCATCCTAAAACAAGTTCAATGATTCAATCAATATACATACAACTTCTTAATTAATATCACTTGACCAATTCACAAATCAGCAAAATCGTCAACATTCAAGCAATAAAGAAGAAATCCTTCACAACAATCCAGTTTATCGATATGTCATCGACACAGAAAAAAAACCCGCAAATTAATGTCATTTGTCATTTGCATTCGCCTATTAGGTGGTCATAGTCATCTCATCACATAACCTACAAGAATACCGCAATATTTTTCTTCATCACTTCTATCTATTGGATGTATCTTACACTGCGCGAAGAAAATTTGCATTATTTTCCCATTTTTGTTGATTCCAAAACAAAACTTTGGTCACACACTCTGACTCTGATGAAAATTCATGCCAATAAACTAGCCAATCTATATGCGGTCGGTTTGCGAAAATCCATTGGCATTAAATTTGTTTAATTTATCGTCAGTTGATAAACAAATATTTTGTCACACGAAAAAAAAAAAAACAAATAATTATTTATTGACATCAGTTTTTTTGTAACTTTTTCTTGTATCTTAATAATTAAACATGAAAAGATACAAAACAAAGAACAGAAAAAAGAACTACAATCTTACCATTCTCGGTTGTCATTACAAATGGTTCATTTTAACACCTCATTAGTTTTTTTTTTTCTAAAAAGATACAAAAGTATCTTTTTGCCACGAAAGTATCTCAATTGCATTTGCCACTGTGGAACTCGAATAAAAGCATTAACTTGTTTGGAAATTTGAATGACAAGTTGACGCGACCGAAGCAGTGGCTATCCACAGTTGAAGCTGGTCAAGCTTAAGCGGATTCAAAGCTTCAAGTGCTGTTGCTGGTTCTTGTGGTCGTGTGTGGTTGTTTCTTTCAAACTCAGATCGTTAAAAAAAATACCTTCATTGCAAGCGACTACAATTTTAATTAATTCCGTTTTTGTTTAGTGATTAAGGCGTGTAGACCAGCTTCAACGAACCCATGTCTAAATATGTAGAATTCCTCTAACGGTTCTTTAATATTCTCGAAAATTTTATATTTATACCTCTTCTCCTAATAGGATTAGATTTTTTTATAGCTAGAAGGTTAATTTAAGTTATAAACAAAAAAATTAGTTTTTTGATTCGCATTTATTTATGTTCGTTTGATGAAACTTTTTTAATTTTTTTTTCTTATTTTATATTTTTGCTCATGCGGCCTTGAAAAAATTTCAGAAATTGTATAATTTTATAATTTTTTTGCAAATATCATATAAACTTGATTTTTTTAGTGCTTCGATGAAGTTTTGATTTTTAACGGAAAAAAACAACGTGCTGATATGGGAGGTTTTTAGATTCATTAAGTAGAGTTAGTTTCATTTTGATGAAAAAAAACGTTGGTTTGTTGACAGATTTATGGCAACTCAATTAAGGGGATTTTAATTATATTTAGATACAAAAATGCGATATTTTTATCGGCTTATGGTAATGTTTATGGATGGAATTAAGATCCTCTTGTTTCTTGGAAGGTGAATGAATGGAGACATTTAATGACAAACAAAAAATATTATCCACGTTCTAGCAAATATTTTTCTGATAAATATGGGGGATTTGACATTTTTTTTGGCATTTTGTTGGAAAAGAGGATGTTTATTTTTTATTAATGCAACACTTAAATTTATTTCTGTAAGTTTTACAAATATTGCAAAGCGTCGCCAGCTTACAAACGAACAAATCCGTTGGGGACGATGGGCTACAAGCGGAACTTTTCGGAAGCGCTGAAAAATAATGACCTGCTCAGTTGCATAGATCAACTTATCAGCAAAACATCGTCGGAAGAAAATATGCCGGTTGATTGAAATTTGTGTATCATCTGCGCCCGATCCACAAAAACCGAGGTCGAAGAGGAATTAGACTTTTGAATATCACTTACATATACGATTTTGTTTAGCGTTGTATGCGATGTTTGCTGAGCAACTGGTAAATCTACATACGTTCGACCAAATTTTCACATTACGCCAGATTCTGGAAAAAATTTAAGAACTTAACATCGAGAACCACTACCTGTTCTGCACCGTCAACATTTGTGGGAATTTTACTGAGACCTTTGAGTCATTAGGCGGGATGAGAATTATTACGATGATAAAACGATGATGATTTCATCAACAAAAGTCCAATTCTACCACCGATTTGGACAGAATTTGACAACTAAAAGGTAAAGGGTTTTGTTTTGAGGTAACTATAAAATGAAATAAAACACAAATAAAATTTATAAATTGCCATAAAATGGATTTTATTTGAGAGATAGTTCATTGTCATTTTTATTTGAATATGATTTCTGGCATATCAATTTTCGATCACTTTTTGCACATTTGTGATAACATATCGGCAAATAACGCAGCGAATTTTGTTTTCAAAGTCGTCAATCGTTTACGGCTAATCGGTGTATGCAAGCGACTTCACATACATTTTTTAAATACATTTATTGGCGCGTTGGCTCCTTAAAGAGCCAAGTCCTATTGACTTATACTCTCAACCATTCCTGTGTGTGTGTTGTTAATCTGCAAGAATGGAAGGGGCCTACAGTTTACTGCCGAGTCCGAACGGCTACATAAGTTGCACTTTTTTCAAGACAAATTTTACTCTTGGAGGTTTTGTCAGTTCCTCGCAAGAGGCAGTACCCCGGAAAAGAAGATGGCTATGAGCTGTATTCGAACCCAGGTTCATTCGTTTAGCAGTCCGACACACTAACCACTAAGCCACGGGCGACTTCACATAACTCACCAGAAAATAGTCTAGCTGTGTTAAATCGCACAATCTTGGAGGCTAACTCACAGGTCCAAAACGCGAAATTATGAGCTCACCAAACGTTTTCTTCAACAAATTATTTGTAGTACGCGCTTTGTGAAATGTTGCGCCGCAGCTCCCCCACATCAACTCAGGAACGGAAAAGTCATTGATGGCTCTATGGCTCTATAACGATCTTCATTGATTGTAACCTCTCTAGTCGGCATGGGTTTAAAGGAACTAAGGATCAATGATTGCTTAAGCCCATTAGGCGCACCAAACTGTATTTTTTTTTCTAGATGTACCGACGGCGTAAAAGCCATAGCTTCAGGATTACCTGCACTGCAAATGCAGCTGTGGATAAACACAGATCCAATTGTTATCAATAATCGAAGCAATTTTTCTTATGAAAAATTGTGTCGGCCATAAAATGGAAGTAGTGCACGATCCGTTTCACTAACAGAACAAACTTAAGATAAATCACATGGCAGATGAAATAAAATGGCAAAAATTTGATATTTTCACGTAAGCGCCTCCCTCTTCCTCTCAGAAACTATCAAATCAATTGTGATCTTGAAACTGTATAGTGAATTCCTCTAATGATTAATAAGTCATTTGTGATAAGTTCCTTAACTTTTGATACCACATTTAGAAAATTATCAATAAAGCTTATTCGACACTTGACTTCATAAAGTTTACAATGTTTCTTTTCATAACATATGTTCCGCACACGAGTTGAACATGCGCCTCAGATTTGGTCCCCATATCAAATGACTCAAACTTAAAGGACGAAAGCTGTCCAACGTAGGTTTATTTGATTTGTCATGTGTAATCTCCACGGGATGTCAATTATTGACTTCTTCCATAAATTCAGTTGCTTTAAAAATTACGTGAAGGTGCAGATTATTCTATTTCACAAGTATTATTCATGCTTCCAGGACTGCCCACCAATTTGAGCCCAGTTTCGGGTGTTCTGTTAAGTTCAGAGAATCGTTCTTCCGCCGTACACCTCGAATGTGGAATATTTCACCTAACTCTATTTTTCCATCTCATTATGATGTTTAGAAGCTTCAAATCAAGGTTTATTGGCATTTCTTTCTAAAGCCCTTCTTTTTTCCTAAGTATGCGATCTAACCACTGACATCAAAAGGTTAGGAAGCCCGAAATTCTTAAGTGTATTCAATTTATTTTATCCCATTTAATGGCAAACAATATCCACTCTCTTTTTTAGCTCACCCTATACTAACATCACAACAAACTTAATCGTTTAAACATCTGCCTAAAAAAAATATTTCTTACCTAAATCAAAAATATTTATATTACTTTGTTTTTTTGGTTTGTAAATATATTTTGGAAAAGTTCATTGAAATAAAATAAATTGCACGACTGATCGCACGTACTTGCTCATACATATGTGCCGTCACATTGTAGAATAAAATTTAAGAAAATTAAAGTGAACATCAAAGCATTTATTCGATTTTTTTGACTTTTGATTGTTCGAATAAAGTCGCAACTTCTTAAAATAATACCACTCAAATTCAAAAACGAGGAGAGAAAAAGAAATACAAATTAGGCGGAGTTTTGTTAAGTAGAAAGTAGATTTATTTATTGGGGTGTGTGTGTGGATTTAACGAGAAGGTTTGTGGATCATTTTTTTGGTGACTCTGATTTTGACGCAGCGGTGAAGCTTTTGCGTCTTACGTTACTCATAAATGACCCGGCGGCATCTGACGAGTGTGTGCACCACTATATTTATTTGTGAGTACTGTGAGAATTTAGTACTATTGTAATTTTTTGTACTGGATTTGGTTCTAGACTTAGTACTAGATTTGGTATTTAGTAGTATATACAGTACTAAATTTTTTTTTGATTTGGTAAGTGCAAGTGTATATGGTGTGAGTTAAAGGGCTGTATGTTGGTGTTGCTGCCATCAATGTTTTCTTATGACCTATAACCTAAAATTATCCTACGTAAACCGACTTTTTTTTTTTTAAATTAACAAAAAAACAATACAAGAATACAAACGAAAATATAATACATTTAAAAATAAAACTAAAAAAAATTACATACCTTTTACATACATTTTGAAAACATTGATTAAAATTTTTTTTTTTTATTTTAAAAATCCAAAAAAAAAGTTTTCGAAAAAAATAATGCGAAATTCTTCTTGAATATCAATTTTGATAGTAATCGGATCACCAGTTTTCGAGAAAATCGAAGAAAAAAAAACCGGTCCTATGGGAGGTACTGTTTTAAGCCCACAGTTTTAATTTCTTTTTTCCCAAAATATGACTCACACGTACAATAACACTGATTTTTTTTAATAAAAATCTTGGAGCCGTTTTCGCCGTTTTTGCCGTTAATTTTTGAGCTTAAAAAAAATTTAAAACTCCTCTGCAGAATGTCAAAATAACCTTAAGTTCTAAATTTTAATACGATTGGCCCAACCGTTTAGGCTACAGTCCAAAATACATTCATACAGACAGACAGAGAGACAGACAGACGGTCATAATTTTGCCAGTAACTCAAATATGTTTCTCTATCTTCGTTTGCACGAATGCATAACTTGCATTATAGTACCTATAATCGCAAGTAAAATATTAAACAAGTTAATATTTAAGAGGTTAAGTAGGTTATATTAATACAAACATTTTATTGATTTTTTTTTTAAAAATTACGTTTAATTCTCATTTTAAATTGCACTTTAATTATGTCAGAGCTTACACTTGACACCTGTCATAAAAATCAACAAAAATAATTTCAACTTACATATGTCATTTAATACCTTCCCTGATAGCTCACCCTCTTCTACCATCTATAGATACATTTGCCTGAACAAATTACAACTTTTATCGAAAAAGAAAAACAATAATGAATTTAAAAACTCATTCCTCATGCATCGTCTGTATCTAAAGGTAAATTCAAGAAAATGCCAATAAAATTAAAAGAAAATAATGAAATTGCATAACATAAATAAAAAAAAAAAAAACTTTACTGCACGGAATGGCGTTAATTAACAACGTATGCTTCATTAATTTATCGACTCAATAATAATTGTAGGTTTTCTCTGTGAGAAGCATTTAATTATCACAGAAAAAGTTCTCTGATTCAATCACATCCCAGCCAAATGTGTGTAAACATTCTTTGTATCCTTAAAAAAAAAAAAAAAAAAATGGGACAATATTTGTCAGTGAACATGGGCTTCCCGAATCCCAATATGTATTGATGTTTACATATATATTTTTAATTAATTGTCATGTCAAGTCCATGTGGGATGTACTGTGATTTCCTTTGCTCTCGTCAAATTGGATGGATTTTCTCAAATTGATCAGTGAAATTGGTTTATTTTTAAATAAACTCATTTTTTTTATATAAGCTTGCGGAAAGAATCGTATTTTTACGTAAAAAATAAAAAAATATAACTTACCTTAACTAAAATATTATTTTTAAATCAAATATTTATGCGCCTAAAAATAGACACGACAAAATGTTGACGATACACTTAATTAATTGCTTTTCTTCCTTTACCCTTTGATTTTTCACAATGCATCATCCACACATCGAATAAAATTATTTATAAACTTTTTTTTTTATTTTTTTTGATGAATTGCCAAAACATAACACTGAGGTGAAAATTAAAAAATAAATTATATTTTTCAATGAATTTCACTGTTTCCCTTCATAGGATTTCAAAGCACTGAGCTTGTTGAAGAAATCAAAAAATTTTGCCATATTTACATGCAAACGCCTATCCAAAATATTGTATCTACTACACCACATAGATACAAGATACATGACGGCAGATTTGGCAGCTTAAATTTTTTATATTTTTTTTCGCACTCATAGGACAATCATATTAAGTGCAATAGTGTCAAATACACAGCGGAGGAATCCCCAGTCTCACAAAGAGAAGGCAAATAAAACATTTATAAAATGTGACAGAATCTTTATGGCGATATAAAATGAAAATATTTATTTTTTTCAGAATTTTTAATAATTATGTGAAAAAATGTGAAAATAAAAAAAAAATATATATTTTCGTCAAGCCATGGACGAACCTGTTTATAGAGCTTATTATGATACAAAATTCATGCTGAAACATTAAGGATACTGAATTACTTTATGTTTATATTGATGAATTTTAAATTTAAACTACAGGGTGTCAGTAGTAATATATATTTTTAATTTTTTATAATTTATTTATGATTTTTTTTATAATTCTCTTTTTCTGGGCGTTATTATGTTTCAACGACTTCTGCCCAATTTCTAAACAAAACCTTAACTATGTAGGGGAGAGGCGGAAGGGGGGGGGTGGCACCTTTGAAAGCGGGGTACCTTTGAGCATCGCTAATAAAAATAAATTAAAAACATATTTCAGAGTGCTTACCAAATTTTGAAATTGGCAATACTGTCTTCTTTCATCGTTAACTGCATTCGGTGGTCGTCTCAGAAGTCGTCTGATAATAGCTGGCGGAGGTTTATTTGGAACCCTTTAAGGTTTAGTTTTTTGATAAATACATAAGAAATACTTATTTATGAAAAACTTTTTGTCGCTCAGCTTGTTGGGGCAGCTTTGAACCAAACAGTCTGGGCCTGTTTGAACATGAAAAAGCAGCGATGCGCTCTTTTAATAGGCGTTTAAAAGTACCGAAAGTATCAAACTGAAGAATTCTAGTTCGAAATCAGATGGAAGTTTGTTTTCGGTGAATGATGACACCGCCTTGGACTTTGACTTTGCTGAAGATCCTTCAATTGATTTACTTGATAAAGAACATGTTGACAATATATGTTTTGATTTGAGCTATGTAAATTTTAATTCAAGCGACTACACATTGATTAAATGTTCCAATAATTAAATTTCAATTGGGTTAAAATTCACAAAGTTCATGTTAGTGATATATATTTTCTGTTTCTTTTTTAATTACATATGCTGTTTCAGTTAATTGTCAATTCGATTGTTAATGTTTTGTTAAGTTTTTATTGTCTTCCTTTGTTCAGTAAATAAAAATAACCCCGCATTGGGGGCACCATTGAACCTAATGAACCGCTTCGTTTTTAAAATAATAATAACTATACATTTTTATGAAATTAATAGAATTACTGACTTAAACCACGAACCAAATCCATATCTTAAAGCGGAATTAATTTACAGTATAATTATTCAAATACATAGCCTTTTATGAGACTCGAAAGCAAAAACTGTTCAAAGGTGACCCACTCTCCCCTACTAATTTCTAGAACTCATCGGAAAGTTCTTATTTATTTCTTTACCAATTTTTTGACGTTTGAAATAGAACATCAAAGATATGTTCATCGTAATAGTGAATTAATTTTGGAACTTCTTTGATATAAATGAAGAAAAAAGATGGCCTTAAAATGGATCCCTGGGGAACTCCGCGAGCAAGAGGTAGAAAGCCTGGGATCTGGTTACCTACAGTGATAATTTGTCATCTTCAAGAGAGAGCTAAAATGAGCTTTACCTATTCTGGAGAAAAATTGTTTATATGTAGAAGTTTTTGAGACAAGATATTATGATCATATGTGTCAAAGACCTTTGAATAGTCTAATCATATTCAAAAGATAAGGTAGGCTTTTCTGTATCAGTTTTTCTAGAACTTTTGATAGGAAAGATAGGATTTCAATCGGACGAGAAATTCAATGTTGATTTAAGGGTAGAAACTCTTTCCCAGTTGACTTCTTTTATATATTTTGCTCGAGAGATAGTTTGTAATTTGGAAAATCACGAAATTAAAATGTTCTTACGAGTCTGCAGAGACGGAAATCGAAAAAGATTAAGTCGTGTATTGAAAAAACCGGGGCTTGGAGTTTTTCAAAGAGGAACACTTTGCTGGTGTAACTCACAAAATACCATTGATGTGTATTTTGTGAGTTACACCAACAAAGTGTGCCAATACGAATACCGGAATATTTCTAGATAAGCCGCCTATACTCTTGACTTATTTCTTACTTCTCATCCTGATAAGTATGGGTCAAAAGTCCATATATCGGTAACTTTAAAACACATTTAAGTTATGGCTTTAGTAATGGACTTATGACCCAATGTCTTTCTTAAATTAGGTAATATTGACCCATTTTATTATGAGCTTTTGGCTCTTCAGGGTGGGTCAAAAGTCCATAAATTATTAGTGTTACTTCTCCATTTGGCACTTCGCAGAATTGTGTCGTTGCAGAAAATTTCTCGTCCTCCACTCATCCAGTTAAAGATAAACATTCCACCAGGACCGTTTGCAAATATGAGAAAACCAACTGGGACGGCCTGAATAATTTTTTCAGTGACTTTAACTAGTTACTTTGCTTCCTCGGTAGTGAAATTGATTCCAGAGCTAAACTCATCACAAATGTGGTTTTTTTAGACATTCGTTCTTTTATACCCAACACTGTTAAAAGTATCAATTAAAAATCTTGGTTTAACTTAGTATAAAAAAGATTACAAACCAAATAAACAGAGTAAAATCAGAAAAAACATAAACAAGCCAGAAATAATGCAATTCTTTTATTGATAGAACCAAACTTTTAATTGGTATAGGGTCTTACAATAGGGACTTCCGAACTTTAACAGTTGATAGCGCCGTCTTGTTGAATTGGATGTCATTTATTTAGTCTGTGTTGCCATATTACCATGGACGGATATAGAGTTCAAAAACACCTGCAAATGACGTGCCACACAGCTCATGCTACATTGGACTGCACGAGCGATTTGAGGGCATGGTCATCTCACATGGAGGTGATGTGAATTGGCCACCGAATAGGTCATAAACGACAGCGGACCTTAAAGCCAACATAACCAATACCATCGATCAAATTCATTGTGCTTTATGTGCTACAGTCATTGAAAATCGGACAATTGGATTCTCGCCACTAAGAGTAGCCACGGTAGACATTTAAGCGATGTTACATCCCAAACATAATGGCATCAATAGGCCTTTCAAACAAATACAACATTTTGATGATATCTCACAAGTACTTCGTTTTATTTAAATTAAAATTTAGAAAGCGCTTAATAAAAATGAAAACCTCTTTATTTGCATGACCTTAAAAATTTTGGTCATTTGTAAAAAAAATATTAAAAACTCGTCATCATCGTCATCGCAAACTTGATCACAGCCCATTCAGCTGCTAATAGCTCTTATTTGACTCATAGCAATTTTGCCCCTCCTGTACTTGAAAATTTCCATTTTTACTTGCGTTTGTAGGTGCTATAAGGCAAGTTATAGATTCGTGCAAATAACAAAATTCTAACAATCAAACATGACATTGCGATGATAGAGAAGTCGAAAAAAGTGGGTCCGGAAATTCCGTTCGTCTGTCTGTCTGTCTGTTCGCACCTCTATACAGCCTAAACGGATGGGACAATTTGCTTTAAACTTGGTAGTTAGTATTTATTTCGTACCATCTCTAACGTGTTTTTCATTGTGGCTCTAGATCAAAAAATAACGGTACCTGCCATACAATCTTTAATAAAAAGTTTGATTTTCTCGAAAACCGCTTTAACGATTTTGATAAAACTTTCAGGGTGCTTTTTTTACATTACATCTTTCAGTTAGAATAATTTTTTCGAAATTTGTTCTATAACGGTACCTCTGATAGAACCGTTTTTTTTCAAATGCGGTTTTATCGTAAACCATTATCCCGATTTCAATAAAATGTTGCACAAGGGAAGTCATTTATAATTCAATTAATACTGCATTTCAGAATTTTCAAAAACTTTTTGTTTCAATGTTTTTTTTTAACTTTCTAAAAACAAAATTGGCTTTCGAAATATTTTGAAAACGGGTTGATTGAATTTTTTTTTAAATAATTTTCCCATATGAAAACTACAGATTTATAGTGACATACTAACTTAAAAAAAAAACTGCTCGAACGATTTTCAATATTTTTTTTCCTCGATAGATAGATAGTTTTCATATTTTATTGCATACTTAGTTTTTCCGAGAAACTCTTAAACTAAATAAAAAAATTAAAGAGTTTTTTTTATTTTGTTTTATTTTTGTTTTTTTTTTAAATTTACAAAAAAATTGTTTTCTGATAATAACAACCAGCTGCTAGATTTTGGCGTACTCAAAAAAAAATTGGAATATGTTTTCGAACATTTTTTTAAAAAAAATATTTATTTGAAAAAAAACTGGTCAAACGATTTTGAAAAAATGTTTCCTTAAAATTAAAAACTGTAAAAGAAATTAAATGGCTTACTTCATTTTTTCCAAAAAAACGTTTTTACTAGTGGTTTTTAAGTGATAAACAAAATTTCAAATGTTTTTTATTTGTTTTTTTTTTTTTTAATCTCTGTTGCATATTAGAGCAAGTTCGTGCGACCCAATCGCGCACTTTATTTTCATTGGACAAGTTTTTTTCCGCACTCATACAATAGCAAAATTTCTCAAAATCTTGATATTAATAAACCACTGTCCCGGATTCTTCTGAAGAGGTGTTGTTCCACACTGGCAGAGCCACTGGAATCCTTCACAGAAGATGGAAACCAGAATTTTTTCTAGGCTGGGCCTAAGAAAAGCATTTACGTCCCTTATTTCTAAGGTCATAGAAACGCTGATTTACTGCCAGCTTAAGAAATATCTCGAAGACCGAAAGACTATACAAACTCCGTTATTTTGCCATCAGGTATCAGCTTTCCAATCTGTTGCAAAACGAATCATCGCAGCAAAAAGTATCTTAAAAGTTTATCAAACCTAATTATCATCATCAACATCAATGTAAGACACTGTCCACATGTATCCATTTTAAAACGAAACAGTTTTGGATCCAAACAAAATAACCTTAAGGGCATTCCAGAAGAAACATTTCAAAATCTCGTCCAGCACTCAATACAACACTTTGGTTCCACCACAGGCGAACTATGTTTATCTTGATCGCTTAAATGTCATTCAATTAGTACAAAGCTTTTGTGTTCTTCCGCCATGTTTGATATGTTTGATTACATAAAAGAACCGCAATAGAGACATTTTCATTTCCATATGAGTATCTATTACAAGCAAATCACGTAAGAAACATCATGGCCGTCAATCGCTGGGAATGAACAAACAACTTACCAGAAAAAAAATAAAACTTTTTTGACAAAATGAAAAAGTGCGTTAGATTAACAAAACCCAGGTAAACACGATCAAACTACCAATTAGCTTAGAAACCACCGCACCGCCATCGAACCGAATTTCACAAGACCAGCAGCTGGCCTTATATCTGCAATTATAATGGCCAAATTGTGGCCCAATTTTGTTTTCCCATTTTGGACCGCGTCATCGCATCGTTAGCTGAAAGATTTTTTTGACAAATGCGTGGTTAGAGATACTTGAGTCAGCAGACTTACGACGCAACGACTCAAGTCTCAAGGCGTGTGGGCCGAGAGCTTTATTGATGGCTATCTGAAAACTGATGAAATAGCACTGATGGATACATTAATTCCATTGCGCAACACTCTTTGCTCCCAAGACTTGCTTCATGATGACTTGTGTCCAAAGCGGTACTTGGGATATCTTTTCTTTGTTAAGTCACCTATATATTGTAACTGTTACATTCATTAGCCATTCCCAGTGAGTGTATCTTATCTCCTGTGAGGTATTCCTTGTCGTTTGACATATCAGTATGTATTGGATACTGTTAAAGGCTAATCATTTCAATCGCAAGGAGCATAGAACTCTCATCATCGATTAGAATTTAAGACAAAGAAAGCCATTAAGTTGACGACGAAAGTATCTATGTATCTATCCGTGCATTGCAATCTCACGGAGATGCCTTAACACCTGCATTCTAATGATGATGTACTCTATAGATACTTTGAAGTTAGTTCTGGTCGATGAAGAGTGTAAGGTATTCAGTCAAGCCTAACGGAAAAAGTTGTCATGTTGCATAGTTTCTGAAAGCCATCTGTGTTGAGCTGTTTGGCCTGTGCTGTGTCGTTTGTCTTCCTGTTGCAGTGGTGATGTTGTTGTAGATTCTTCCTGTTGATGATGATGACTATGACGAAGTTGCTGATGTGAGACATCATAGTTTATGGAAGAAGAACCAATGATCAACCAAGCGCAGGTTGAATAGCTTCTTCGTTGTCTTTTTTTTTTTAGATTGCATTACAGACACAACACATTTTTTTGTCCATTCGAGTGGAAATGATGGAACCGATGAGACATAAATACCGCGCATCGAAGAGTTAAGATTGAGAAACAATATTGTTTTAATTCAAAAGGCACTTTGAGGAAATTTTTTTGTAGGAAAGTTTAGAATTTTGATGTTTTCGATGTTTAGTTGATTTTTAGTGAGTATTGTATCATTTAAGGTACCATGGTTTAAGTATCTTTGGATTTGGTTCCTAGAAATGAATGAGATCTCGAAGTTATTATTGAGAATTTCATAAACAATTCTTATATCTCCTAACCCTAACCAGTTTTGATTGATTTCGACTGAGTTTAATTTGTACGCTTTGATACCTAGGGGCCCCACGCATTTCAGAAATTTTAAATGTTTCATGGAGTGACGGTTTATTTGGAAAATTTGTATCATTATCACTCAAATCAATTTAATCCTTTCAAACCGAAACGTATGTAACTCCTTTCATCTGGATCACACATTATCTCTAACCTATATTCATTAAGATTATTTCATTTAATCCAAATAAAAATAAAGTGCACGACTGGGCGCACGAACTTGCTCTAATGTGCGACAGTGGTCTTGGGGCTTGAGATTTTTGAAAAAAAAAAAAACAAGTAAAAACAACATTTGAAATTTTGTTAATCACTTAAAAATCACTATTTATTTTGAAAAACTTTTCGAAAATATATAAATTTTTTTTAGTATAAAAAAAAATTTAAATTTTTAACAAACCAATTTTGAAAAAAAATTAAAAAATTAAAAAAAAAATCAAATTTTTTTTTTGATTTTTTTAAATTAATTTAAGAGTTTTCTAGGAAAAACTAAGTATACAATACAAATTTAAAACTAAATGTCTGTCAAGGAAAACAAAATATTGAAAACCAGTTTTTTTAAAGTCGTTTTTTTTTTTTAAACTTTTCGAAAAAGTATTAAAGTTTTTTTTAGTATGTCATTATAAGGAAATCTGTAGTTTTCATTTGGGAAAAATATTTAAAAAAAATTGAATCAACCCGTTTTCAAAATATTTAGAAAACCATTTTTTTTTAATTTAAGAAAATTGAAAAAAAAGTTTTTGAATTTTTTTAAATTCAGTATTACCTGAATTACAAATGACTTCCCGAGTGCAAAATTTTATTGAAATTGGGATAATAGTTAACGATAAAACAGCATTTGAAAAAACTGGTTATATGAGAGGTACCTTTATAGAACAATTTTGGAAAATTTATTCTAATTGAAAGATGTACTGTTGTAAAAAATAGGAGCCTGAAAGTTTTATCAAAATAGTTAGAGCCGTATTCGAGAATATCAAACTTTTTGTTAAAAACTGTACAGTTTTTTTTCGACCTAGAGAAAAAAATGAAAAACACCCCCCGAGATACTACCAAATAAATACTAAATACCAAGTTTGAAGCAAATCGGCCTATTCGTTTAGGCTGTAGAGATGCAAACAGACAGACGAACGGAATTTCCGGAACCACTTTTTTCGACTTCTCAATCATCGTAATGTAATGTTTGATTGTTAGAATTCTTTTTGTTGCAGGAATCCATAACTTGTCTTATAGTACCTATAAACGCAAGTAAAAAAAATGTTTGCCGTAAGTTCCTGAGGAATTAAGCATCAATCAGTTGATGCTGCATATTCTTAACAACCACAGATCAGGGCAAACAATTCTACAATGTCGTAAACGTAGGGACAATTTTTGGACATTTGTAAGAAAAATGAAGAATTGTGCAACGATCATATAAACGATGTTGCCAACAATGCCAAAAGCTATTTGGGCTTCCTCCGACAATGCAAGGGCCCTTTAAAAAGCCCCTTAGAGCGTGTTGATTATAAAAAAAGATTTGGTTGTCTGAAAAGTCGCATCAAATTATTGATGCGGGATCAAATATTCACAGGAACGATCCCTGACAAAACTATATTTACCCTGCAAATTTCATTAAAATCCGTTAGTCGGCCTAGGAGTACATACTCGACATACATACACACATATGAACATACATCTCAAGTTCAGAATACGTTTGCGATCGATTTTTGTCACAATTCAGGCCTGGTGCACACTTACGTCATTTTGACGCAGCGGTGAAGCTTTTGCCTCTTACAGTACTCACAAATAAATAGAGAGCTGCTCTCTCAAAATGCCGCCGCGTCATTTAGCGTCACCGCTGCATCAAAATGACGCGAGTGTACGCCTGGTGCTCAGAATACGTTTGCAACCGATTTTGGTTGAAAAAAATGACCAACAAACCCTCTCGTTAAATTCACACACACACATCCTACCTATTTGGTATTTCTTTTTCTCTTCTTGTTCTTTTTGAATTTGAGTGGAATTATTTTGGGAATTTGATTGAGCCTGTTCTTTTTCATGTTCGCCTGTCGCTTGCGATCGATTTTGGTTGAAAGAACCACAGTATCGCGGTTAGCAAGAGTCAGAAGTCTTATCAGCATGAGTCTTATAAGCATGATTTTTATCGGCATGAGTAATGTTATTTCGTACGTGTAGTCTGTCATCGATTTATAAAACGTTATTACGCCATTAAATCGTCTAAAAGAGGGCGCAGGGAATTGCATTGCCTCATGCCCCCAAACGTGGCAAATCCGGCCCTGCTTTGATGTACTAGTTAGAAATTGAATTCAATTGAATTAACGTCAAATTAATTGCTTAGATTCTTCTTAGTTGAGGACTTTTCAATAAAATAAAGGGGAATACAGAATAAGCCTCAATCTACTTAAATAAACATGAGGCATTTGATCGGTGTTTCCATCATACAAATGTTTTATTCCTATTTCTTTATTAACAGCAGTTTAAAACAAAAAACTTCGCTATTTAATTTGAAGTGCCTCAGGGCAGTCAACTAGGCCCATTTCTTTTATCAATCTCTAACAGTCCCTCTGCTTACACAAAAATTAAATTTCTATTTCACTTTCTAGCTAGGTTGAAGCCAAAACTAAGACCCAATTTACTTAAATAAATATCAAGAATTTGATCGGTTTTTCCATACAAGAGTCTTAGATATGATTTGATTTGAAATCAAAAAACATCGTTGCTTTATTTTCGGGTCCCTTATGAAAGTAAGCTAGGTCCCTTTCTTTTAATAATTCCCATCAGTCTCTCTGCTTAAACGTTAGTAAGGCCTTTAATTTCAATCATAATATAAGAAACTCAAATAAAAATCAGGTTCGACATGGTTGACGTCACAATATTTTGGAAGCCCATAAATACTTAGACGAAGGGAGGTCCATTGTTTTAATACGTGAATCAGGGTTATTAACTTGGAAACTCAATCAATTAGATATTTGAGTTCACCAAGATCATTGTTGAAAAATGCTCTTTAGGTAGACTCTCCGTATATTGAAACGTCCATGGCCAACTTGTTCGTCCAAAAATCTTCGGCGCGCCTATCCTTAAGGCAAGAAGACACCTTTTCTGTTCTTAGACTTTGCCAGATTTATCGTTTCAAAATCAGTTTAGGTCGAATCGGTTCTGTCATTAAGAATATTATTCCACTTATTAGCTTTGCAACATGAACCAATAGGGATGCCTGAGCCACATATAGGTGGCATAGGTGAATATTCCACTACTTTTTCTCTTCCCGAGAGATGAGATACATAAGAAAAGATTCTGAGAGTTGCTATAAATTCTCAAAAAAGTGTCTTCTAGATTTTTGTCTCATGTTATAAAGTGTAGGGCAGCGACATAGGATATAGGAAGGGTGCTATGTCCTCGTTTACTTCCTCATCACCACATTCCCTATACAAGTCTTCCATACTGAGTTTAATTTTTTTTTTCGTGGTAGCCAAACAGCCTGTGTCCTGTGGTTATGCCCACGAAAGAGTTCAGAGACCTTTTCTTCATCAGCATGATGTCATCCGTTCTCTGTTTGTTGAATCGTGGCCATAGTTTTCTGGTAATGGCACAGGACTCCAACAAGATCTATCTCTCGCTTGTTTTTCTTAGTAGTTTTAACCGGATTTTTTGTTTGAGATTCCAAGGTGGAATTTATACGGTTAAGTCTGCCTGGCTCAGATCTATCAAGGATTCCGTTAGTTACAGTTCATCAGCTTTTTCATTTTGGCCAAGGACCCAGTAAAGTCTAATTTTATGCTGAGCGCCAAGAACCTTTAGCTTCTTGCGAATACACGTAACAAGATTTGATTTCAGTTTAAAGGAAGTGATCGCTTTTATTGCCGCTTCGAGAGTGTATATTCCTTGCTCTTTGCCTATATATTTTTAAGATGAAGGATTATGTGTTCCACACATTTCTGTAGCATCATAAAGAAGATGCTATCCACCCTTGTGATTTGTAAAATGAGAAAACGTTCTACCGAAAATATAATTTCTGGTAGAATTGAGAGTTCTGATTGGTATTCATTCTGTTGGATGGTTCTAGAGGTACACCCAATGAAGTGAGTATTACCTAAAAGCTTCTAGAGTCTTTTCACATGATTCTGTTCGATCCCCATTTGGATTTTTGAGAAATCATCCGGTTAAAGTTAGTTTTAATAAAAGTACAAACATTAATAAAGCCGTTTGTATGACATACGATACATGTAATGTTTCCTGCTTTTCATTATTTTATCGCTACTTCCATAAACAATGCTCTAGCGAAATAGCCAGTTGCATTCCTCCCCTGAAACGCTTTAACCGTAATACTCGCACTGCAAGGAATGCCCATCATAATACCCTTGAGCCCAACTTCCGACGTACTGTCAGGTACAGGGATTCTTTCTTTAGTCGTGCCAGACTCTGTTTTTCCCTCCCACTTTGAAGTGCAGAACTTTAAAACAAATGTGCATCGTTACCTCCTTTCACATCCTTTTCTATTTTCCTAAAGCCCTCGCTGTGTTTAATTAACATTATAAGGGTAGTCAAAATCCCTTTAGTGCGGGCTAATTATAAAAAAAAAAAATGTAGTAAAATATTAAACATTTTAATTAAATCGATTCAAAACTGATAAAAAAAATGTTCCCGATTCACTCCCTAATCTGCATGTCTCAACTCTCAATTTTCTTCTTTTAGCTTTCAATAATTGATTTCATCATATCTGCAATTTGTTCTAAAAGAATCCTTATATCATGCCATAAATTCAATTTTTCAAAATCTGACTACAAACAGATTGAAAACTTTGAGATTGTTTATCTTTTTTCTTGTTTTCTTTATCTAAAAGTTCGATTATCTGTTTTTTCTAAGGTTCATTCTGTGGGGTTATGCGGTGTTTTGCGGTGTTGCACGATTCACTCTGCCGCCGCGCCGGTCGTCTAGCATGACATAGATTGCAATAATGTATACGCAACCGCAGGAAAGTGAGGCACTACTCTAGTACAATCTACAACCCAGACAACCACCATCCAAACCAACTTCGGCTGGTCAAGTAGCCAGGCGAAACAGTTTGTTTTGCAGCTTGGCAGTTTGGGCTTCTAGAGCAAAAATGTATTCTCTTCTTCTGCTCAAACAAGAAGATACATATACATACCTATAGATACAATCCAAGCTCCTTCAGCCGTGCATTAATGTAGATACAAATATTATGGAAAAAATATTGCAAATAGACAGCAAACTATGAGTTTAACATTTTGAAACGTTCGTTTGGACAAAGGATTCTCAAAAAATTATTGAAACAAGCATGCTGCCAATCCATCCGATACACGTCGATGTACATATCGTCCTCCTAATGTGAACGAGATGACTAGCATTTTTCTTGTTAGATATTTTCACAGATACACATACAGCAGCTATATGCATCTCGAAGAGACTCGAGATCACGATCCATGGTTTAGTGGAAATGCTACCACGATGTCAGATTACAACCGCATTCTTAGCGAACGCGGGGTATCAGATTTTTATTTTCGCGCAACCCGTATTTCAGTGGAGCTCCTGCTTCATAGGTTCAGCAAAAAAAAAAAAAAAAAATGTGAAAAAGTATCTAAGCATGATGAAGTATTGGGTAACTTAACTTCATTTGCTGCCAACTGACTTATTACTGTGTGAGCCAAAGTGATTGTAGTGTAATTATATGCCAAAGTACTGCTTATGTTACAATTACTATGGTTTCTCAAAGAATGTTGCGGCTTCGTAAGTTTTTTGTTATTTATGTATTCATCTTGCTTGAATAATAATGGTTTTTTTTTTATAGAGCTGATATGGATGGATTGAACATCCATAGAGAGAAGGGTGACATTTTGAGCCAAGGACGAGCACACAGTATGCATTTGTTTTGTTTTCACATTGAGGTACTTGAACTATGGGATAAAAAAAGATTTGGTTGTCTGTAAGGTCGGTTTACGGTAATAACGGTTACGGTTTTACGTGATAATGTCATATGGAAAATTGATAGCAGCAACACCAACATACAGGCCCTTAACACACACCCACAAACCTTCTCGTTAAATCCACACACACACCCCAATATTTACATACATCTTCTTTCACCTTAAACAAAACTCCGCCTATTTTGAATTTCTTTTTCTCTTCTTGTTCTTTTTGAATTATTTTGGGAATTGGCGCATGCTCTTTTTCATGTGCTTGCGATCGATTTTGGTTGAAAGAACCACAGTATCGCAGCGTGCGTCACTTTTCTTATCAGCATTATCAGCATGAGTCTTATCAGCATGAATCATGTTATTTCATTAATGTTATTTTACTTATGCGTAGTCTGTCATCGACTTATAAGACGTTATCACTTCAAAAAAAAAACTAAAGTTCCTTTGAACTTTTTAAGGTGATTTTGAGATCAGAAAGCTGGTCGTAGAAAATCGTCAATTTGAAATTATCGTTGCTGATCGGGGCTGGTTAAGTTTGAAATCAAGTTTTAAATTTAAGCTTTGGTGGTTTGGCACAGGCATTATCTTGTAATTGAAAATACACTAGATGAAAACTCGCTGTTTCTAAATACTTCACTTAAATCAAAAAACTTCGAAGATTAGATTTTCAATCTTATTGATTAGTTTTGATATCATAAACGATAAAATTATTAAAGAACAACCAATTTCGTAATAAATAGAAGACAACCGTTTACAATATTTAACGATCGAAAACGGGCGATCGACAAAAGTCGTGTATCGATAAAAAAACACTCATTTTTTAAATCTGTGCTTCGTCGCACAAGGTTATAAGTTGTGTCTGCTAAATTTTGTTATTAATCACGATCTCGTCTTTTACATTAGAAATGATGTTGTATACGGTTAATGTGACAAGTTTAAAAACCCGCATAGAAGCCTGTAGAGATAAGAATGGAAACCTGGTAGTAGAGTCACAGTCGGTGCTGAGTACATGGAAAGACCATTTCTGCAGACTGTTAAACGGCGACGAAGACCAAAATCCCGCTGTCAGGCAGAATGAACTATTCAACATGGACGACGATAGAGAAAACTTCCGTCCTTTTGACCAAAATGAAGTGAGATAGCAATATCTTAACTGAAAAACAACAAAGCTGTATGCCTGATGAATGGAACCTCAGTATCGTTTGCCCGATCCACAAGAAAGGAGACCCTCAAAACTGCACCAACTATAGAGGAATAAGTCTCCTGAATATCGCCTACAAGATCCTCTCTGCCGTACTATGTGAACGCCTGAAACCATTCGTCAGCAACCTGTTTGGCAGTATGGTTTCAAACCAGGAAAGTCCACAATCGATCAAATGTTCACGCTATGGCAGATCTTGGAAACTAACCAGGAATTCCAAATCGATACCCACCACCTCTTTATCGATTTTAAGGCTACGTACGATACCATTAATAGAGACGAGCTATATAGAGCCATGTCTGGTTTTGGCATCCCCACAAAACTCGTCCGACTGTGCAGAATGACGATGGAGAACTCTCGCTGCTCCGTCAAGATTGGTAATGACCTCACAGAAGCTTTTGACGTCAAAAAAGGATTCGGACAAGGTGATGCGCTATCGTGCGATTTCTTCAACTTAATACTTGAAAAAATTATAAGAAACTCGCAAGTCAATTGTAGTGGGACAATTTTTCTCAAGTCTGTGCAATTGCTAGCATACGCTGACGACATAGACATCATTGGCAGAACTCGGCGAGCTGTCACTGGAACGTTTGCTAGCATTGAAGCTGAAGCGGCTAAAATGGGACTAGCAGTCAATGAGGCTAAAACGAAGTACCTGCTATCCACAAAAAGAGGCACCCAACACCGGCTAATTGGACAGAACATCACAATAGACAGGTACAACTTTGAGGTAGTTAGGGACTTTGTGTACCTCGGATCCGCTTTAACATCTGACAACAACATTCCGTCAGAAATAAAGCGAAGAATTACTCTTGCCAATCGCTGTTTCTATGGGCTAGGAAGGCAATTGAGTAGCAAAGCCCACTTTCGAAAGACAAAGGAGACTCTCTATAAGGCCCTAATCATCCCAGTCCTGCTCTATGGTGCCAAAGCATGGACTCCAGCTAAAGCGGATGAAGATATCCTTAGTCGTTTCGAGCGAAAGATCGAACCCGGAGGCAGCTAGCCAAAGACCGAGCTTGCTGGTTGAGGCCCAGGTTCGTCCCGAACTATAGCGCCCTTTAAGTAAGTAAGGAATGGTTTTTTAATAAAACGGTTTTTTCAACAACTTTTTTAAAAAAATTAAAAGAAATAATTTAAGAGTGCAAACTTAAGCACACAAACTAAATAAATTAAAAAAAAAATTCGATTTTTTTTTTAATTATTAAAAATACAAAAAAAAAATTATTCGAAAATATTTTAAATTGAAATTACATATTTATTTATTTTATTTTATCTTCCCGAATATTAATTTTTGCTGTAATCAGTTAACCAGTTCTCGAGAAAATCGAATATAAAAAACGGTCCAGTGAGAGGTACCGTTTTTAGCCGAACATCTTAATTTTTTTTTCACCAAAATAAAATGCTTACTTACTATCGTACATTTGTTTTTTTTTAATATATTTTAGAGCCGTTTTCGAGAAAAAGAAGCTTTTACATAACAGTTATATCTATAAACAAAATCCGTCCTACAGTTTTCGAAATAATTTTTTTCATAAATTCTTTATTATATTAGCCGCCTGATGGCATTTTTAATACTACTTCTACTTAGGTGGCGCTACAGTTCGGGACGAACCTGGGCCTCAACCAACATGCCTCTCCAGCCAACTCGGTCTTTGGCTAGCTGCCTCCAGTTTTGCACTCCAAGTTGGTTGAGGTCGTCCTCCACTTGAGCGCGCCACCTAAGGCGAGGTCTTCCTTGACTGCGTCTACCCTCTGGGATGGAATCGAAGATCCTGCGAGCCGGAGCATTGTTGTCCATTCGCTCTACATGACCTAGCCATCTTAAACGTGGTCAATGTCGCTGTACAGCTCGTATAGTTCTTGGTTGAACCTTCTCCTCCAAAGCCCGTTAACGCAGATAGGGCCAAAAATCTTCCGAAGAATCTTACGCTCGAAACGACTAAGGATATCTTCATCCGCTTTAGATAGAGTCCATGCCTCGGCGCCATAGAGCAGGACTGGGATGATTAGGGTCTTATACAGAGTCTCCTTTGTCTTTCGAGAGAGGGCTTTGCTACTCAATTGCCTTTCTAGCCCATAGAAACAGCGATTGGCAAGAGTAATTCTTCGCTTTATTTCTGACGAGATGTTGTTGTCAGATGTTATAGCGGATCCGAGGTACACAAAGTCCCTAACTACCTCAAAGTTGTACCTGTCTATTGTGATGTTTTGTCCAATCCGCCGGTGTTGTGTGTCCCTTTTTGTGGACAGCAGGTACTTCGTTTTGGCCTCATTGACTGCTAGTCCCATCTTAGCCGCTTCAGCTGCAATGCTAGCAAACGTTCCACTGACAGCTCGCCGAGTTCTGCCAATGATGTCTATGTCGTCAGCGTATGCTAGCAATTGCACAGACTTGAAAAAAATTGTCCCACTACAATTGACTTGCGAGTTTCTTATAATTTTTTCAAGTATTAAGTTGAAGAAATCGCACGATAGCGCATCACCTTGTCGGAATCCTTTTTTGACGTCAAAAGCTTCTGTGAGGTCAGAACCAACCTTGACGGAGCAGCGAGAGTTCTCCATCGTCATCCTGCACAGTCGGACGAGTTTTGTGGGAATGCCAAAACCTGACATGGCTCTGTATAGCTCGTCTCTATAAATGCTATCGTACGCGGCCTTAAAATCGATAAAGAGGTGGTGAGTATCGATTTGGAATTCTTGGGTGGTTTCCAGGATCTGCCGTAGCGTGAACATTTGATCGATTGTGGACTTTCCAGGTCTGAAACCACACTGATAGGGGCCAATCAGGTTGCTGACGAAAGGTTTCAGGCGTTCACATAGTACGGCAGAGAGGATCTTGTAGGCGATATTCAGGAGACTTATTCCTCTATAGTTGGCGCAGTTTAGAGGGTCTCCTTTCTTGTGGATCGGGCAAACGATGCTGAGGTTCCATTCATCAGGCATACTTTCTTCTGACCAAACTTTAGAGATGAGTTGGTGTATGCACTCCACCAGGTCATCTCCGGCCGCTTTAAAAAGTTCGGCGGGTAATCCGTTGGGTCCAGCAGCTTTGCTGTTTTTGAGTTTAGATATTGCTATCCTTACTTCATGTTGGTCAGGTGGACGGAAGTTTTGTCTGTCATCATCCATGTTGAATGGTTCATTCTGCCTGACAGCGGGATTTTGGCCTTCATCGCCGTTTAACAGTCTGCAGAAATGGTCCTTCCATGTACTCAGCACCGACTGTGACTCTACTACGAGGTTTCCATTCCTATCTCTACAGGCTTCTGTGCGGGATTTTTTTCCTTGGCATGTTCTTTTTACCTGTTGGTAAAACTTCCGCACGTTGTTCCTGGAGTAGCATCTCTCAATATCTTCGATCGCGCGCTTCTCATGCTCTCTCTTTTTCTTTTGGAGAAGCCGGTGTTCTTCCCGTCTTTTCTGCTCATAGAGTTCGCGAGCAGCTCTCGTCTTTCTTTGCAGCGCCGCTTTATATGCCTCTTGTTTGGCTGCATGGGCCTGCCTGCATTCGTCATCAAACCAGAGGTTTCGTGGTGGTGGTATGGTGAAACCTAGCACATCAGTTGCGGCATCTCTGATGGCTTGTTGGCAGTGTTGCCACTGATCTTCGGCACTTGATGCTGGCGGTACTGGATTTCTTGAGAGGTTACGGGATATTCGATCGGCATAGGTTCTGGCGGTTTCTTGCGATTGCAGCTTTCCGACGTCATACTTCCTCACAGTATTACTCCGTTGTTGTGGAGTTCGGGTTATTCGCATTCTTACCTTTGCTGCAACAAGGTAGTGATCCGAGTCGATGTTAGCTGCTCGGAAGGTGCGCACATCCAAGATACTGGAGGCGTGTCTTGCATCGATCGCAACGTGATCAATCTGATTGACGGTTCTTTGATCTGGGTGTCGCCAAGTCCCTTTGTGTATATCGAGATGAGGAAACCGTGTGCTTGCAATGGTGACGTTATGTGCCGCTGCGAAGTCAATTAGCCTAAGTCCGATGGAATTTTTAATAAAAACCGTAAAAGGGTTGTGGTTTTAAATTGTTACTTGTTTCTTTCAAAGAGTTAGCCTTCCAATGGGCTATCAAATTTGAGGACCTATCCATTTCCCCTACCATTACATAGGAGTAATTCATCTCTAATTTGCAACGAGTTATAAGTTTATTTGTGAACTATTAAAAACTTTCTAAGTAGCCCTTTTTTGGATTTTTTTTCATTATTCCTGCCCCCAATCGATTACCATATTTTTCCTTCGTGTTTAAAAAATACCATTCTAATCTATATGTTGGTACTTCTGCCCACATATCACATCACCTCTGCAACTGCAACTACCACTTACCTTCTACCACACCCTTCTGGAAATAGTGCTTCCATTTCAAATTACCAACAATTAATGCAGTAATTCTCTTCAACTAACCTACCAATCACAAAGTGTGATTCGATGTAAAAAAATATACTTAATTCCTTATGAGGGGGATTTCTATGCTAAGTAAATCGATCTGCAAGATATATGTATCGCCCCCCTCCCTCCTACAACTGCCAGTTTTCTCACACAATCTACACCCGTTTTTCTGCATCACAAGCATCCCATTTAGCTTTGGAAGCTAGCCTTTTCCTAGTTGGAACAAAAAAAAAAAAAACAAAACAAAACAAACTACACATGGAACACTAACTTGGCTATATCCCTCGTTTGCATAAAGCCAACTACGACGACGACCAGTTCAATGCGATCCAAAGAAGCCTCCTCTGGCTACGAAGAGAATTAAGTCAGTTCGTTGGTCGGTCGAGAGTTGTTGGCCAGAATCGGTTCTTTGTGCTTAACCGAACCGCACTACACATCGGCCATGCCATTTGTTTATTTATGTGCGAAATTCTAAGCCACATACACCGGTTTTGTATCTTACAGAACCATGCCATTGCTGAAAGATACTTTTTTTCTAGTTTTGCCTCTGTATGGCATAATTTAACATTCACCTATTCATCGGGAGGTAATCAAGAGTAACGGGGACTGCATAAGCGAAAGGGGAGAAAATATTGTAATTTTTTACTGGTGAACTTTTCTTGTTCGATTTACGTTACGAAACGTTAAAACAAAAAAAAAAGTATCCATATACTAATTTTGTATCTTCTGTGTTTCTCTTTTCGGATACAAGTCCAAGTATCTATACACCTTTCTTCCTTTGCTGCATTTTGAACCAAATAAATCCTTTGTGTCAAGTTTTACACAAAATATCTAGACAAGAGTATTTCTTTGGAGAGTATCTATAGCAAGCTATCTGCAGTAAAGGCCTTATGTGGTGAATGTAATTTTGTATCTGATGTTGCTGCTTTTGCATCTCTTAGCCTGAAGTTTTCCAAACTCAATTTAAGCACACAAGGGATCGAAACTACCTTACAAATGATAAACTTTCTCTGTACTCTCCTTGTATCTACTCTACATGAAAAACGGATCATAATGAAGGTACATTTTTAAGTGAAAAAAAAGTTAAAAAAAAAAATATATTTAAATAGTATAATGAAAACTGTAACTGAACCGAACATCCCACCGTTAAATTTATCTTCGAATCGAATTTCATTTAATACACTGACTTTGTGAAAAGCGCGAAATGCAAGTAAAAAATACGTTACAAAGATACAGATACTCGCTCTAGAAGATATTTGTTTGCTTGCTGTTCGCTAAAGTATCTCAACTCTGACTTCAAAGTAATAGTACTTTATGTTGTCGATTGTGTGCAAGTTGTTTGTGTTAAGATACTGTTTTGTCGTTTAAAGAGAAAAAAAAGTATCTTTCACAAAACATGTAATTTGCAAACGAGTGCTTTGGTGATAACAATCAATTTTTAACCGGCAGCAATTTTTTTTTTTGATGGAAAACAGTTTGTGTTATTGTTGTATATCTTAGAGTGGAGAATTTGAAAGTTTTTTTTTTGAAACACTTAAAAACTCAAACTATGTTGTAAATGAGATCTTTTCTATATTAACAAGTTGAAGTGTAACACCATAAAAAAAACACGTAGATACTTTTTTTTACAACTTTATAGATACTTTCTTTTTGTACTAAATTAAATGGCTGATTGTAGCATTAAGCATGAAAATTACATGTTTGAAGTTGGGTTCAAATTGAGGGATTTTGTTAGCGCGTAATCAAGAAATTACAGTAGTTATGAGAAAAGTTTTCGAAATGTTAAAATGGGTGTAATTTTTGTACAATATTTATACCTGTAACTTAATTCAACAAAAAACTTTAAAAGGTAGGTTAGGGTTGATGGAGAAAGATTTCTCGATTTCACCATAACCTAAGTATATTTAGGGCCATCGTGATGCCTAGTTGAGGGCTTACCAAATCTTCGGGTTTTAACTGATTATTGACTGGAAGCAATGTGCAAACGATACCTGTTGACCTGCCCAAAGCAACAGACTTCCGAATTCGCACCCTCCAGTAAAGATGAGACCGCAATCAAAGTACTGAAGACCAACAAAGCGGTAGGACTTGACGGCATTCCCGCAGAACTTTTACAAGCGACGCGAACGACATCGAGCGAAAACTCCTCCACTCATAGAGACAGCCTAGGTTTTTGAAGGTTTCCTCGACGAGTGGAAAAAGTCAAGCCCCCGAAAAAAGGATATTTACGAAAGTGCGAAAACTGGAGGCGGATTTGCGTAGCAAAGATTTTTCTGGATCGCTAGAAGCCACACTCGATATCGAACAAACCGATTTCGGCGATGGATTAATCATATCAACAACTTAAGGGTCATTACTGAGCATTGCATTGAATATCACTCACCCTTTGTTCATCAATTTTGAAAAGGCTTTCAAAATTTATTTGGCTTGCTGTACGCAGGAGAGGCAGGCAACATATAAAGGATCCAAAAGATACATAAGGTTAAATTGTCGTAGGAATTTGAAGTCCAAAGTGGATTCAGACAAGGCTGCATTTTGTCACCAGTACTGTTTTTATTGAAGATAAGTGATGTTCTCTGCACAGGTTTGACAGAAAACGGAGGGATTCGATGGACTCTGACATCCTACCTGAAACATCTTGATTATGTGGACAACGTATGCTTACTCGCCTAAAGGATATTGGATCTACATCAAGTGACAATAAGGGTGGAGAGTTGAAAACTCAATACCGGCAAAACAAGGATGATCAGCCTCGGTACCCAGTCATCCTCTCTCATAAATATCTCTCAACAGCCGGTAGAGAAATTACAAAGCTTTCAATCCTTATCGAAGCCAAAACTAAACATGACATCAGCAGCCGCTTCGGAAAAAAATATAATAAATCGCTCTACTAGAGATCCAAGCTACGACTATTTCGCTCCAATGTTAGGATCCGTCCTACCATATGCATACAGCAATTGAAAAGATACTTCGGCTGTCATGGAAAGCGTTTAGCCCTTTCTTTAATAAATGTCTACGAAACATTCTTAGGATTTTTTGGCCGAATCGAATATCTCCTCAGGAGAACGGGTTCAGAACCTATCGACTCTACCAAAATAACTTCCCTAAGGTGCGCCAACATTATGATTTGCTTGTTTTCAATACACACGACGAGGGTAGATTGTTTTTTTCTTAAGGCATCAACAATTTGTGTGTAATTCGTGGGTTAGTTAGTGGTTGGCTTTTATTTCAGTGAGTATTTCAGAGAGTAGAATCACAACCTAGCATCATTTGTCAAAATAAAGATCTCATGTAGGGCCTGCACTGACAATTTTTAGTGGACAGGCTACAGCCTATGCTTTTCTTCTTTAGAAAATGCACTCAAAAATGTTTTCAAAATTGAAATAAGGTACAGTGCAGTCAGAACCTACGTTTGTTCCAAATAAATTGTCTTAAATTTTAGCATATTACACTGAAGAAGTTCAGGGTATTTCTTAAAGCATTTTTGGCAGCAGGTTCTTTCATCTAGAGATCGACTTCCTCTCCATGAGGTAATTATGAAAATTCCTTTAATATAATATTTTCAAAAAATTATAAAAACTTTGTGTCTTTTAAAAAAATGTCGACTGGACAAATATAAATTTCATCGACATCATGTAAACATCATTCACTTTGCCACCATCGATGTTTTCAAAATCGACCTTATAAGAGTCGACATTTTAATCAGTCGGTAATTTTACAAATCGAATTTTTGAAAGTCGACAATATGACGGTCGATTTTTTTTCAATCCACTGGTAAATTTCCCACAAAATCAATAATAAATTTTCTAAGAAAAGCAAATAAACTTTTTGGATTACTTCATCAGCTAAAGTATATGCTGTCTTGTCGGTTAACCGCTTTTCATTTTCCCAAGACTCAAGTCAATTATTATTAAACTCCAACTAAACAACCCCTCAAGTCATTTCATATAAAAAAAAAATACCTCAACGAAGATTTTAATCTTTTCATCAAAACATAAAATGCGTGCACGGATATTGTTAGAAGCAATTTCCGTTTGGAAAACATAATAACGTCATTTTCAAACAACAATAGATGCAAATGCCAGCAACACACACACCCCTCTTCACCGTGTTCGCACTAAGCCCGTGCACCAATCGTTTATAAATCAGTGAAAACTTTTACTTATTTGTTTTTTTTTTCACTTTTCAGGTGGGAAATGTTAAACATTTTCTCTAGACGCATCACATTATAAGCAGCGCATCACACACTCCAACACTCAACAAAAAAAAAACGCACAATTTTTTTAACGAGCTATGCATCTCAGGTGTATTCGTATATTGAAACGATGATATAGAAATCAACTTGATACCGTTGGGGATACTTTAAATAAACTATTTCACATTTTTATACTTTAAGTAGATACAAGTATCGGATAGCAACAGCGGCAGATTTAGTACCAAAATACGTTGTCAGGCCGAAAGATATTTTTTTTTCAAATAATTTCTTAAATTTTGAAACACATTCTTTTTTTCTTAGTGATATGCATTATAATGTTTTTGAAATTTTATGAATTAATGCAATGTTCTATCTAAAAAAAAGCAACTATCGCAAAGAAGTGGGGCCCTTACCAGTTTTATTATTTTTTCATTAGTTTTACAACTGTTCTAGCGACTAAATGTTTCTCTTTTGTTCAAAACTCAATTAATGGCTTATATACCTAACTATATAAAAGGATTGGCCATACCAAACCGAACAGGCGATGTGATGCGCCAGAACTTAATTTCGATTTTTCAATTCGTGAAAACAAGAAGTATGAGTTTCTTCAATAAAAGAAAAAAATAAACCCACCTTTTCATAAAAAAAACAGCACTTCGTGGTTTTCCTCACCTTAGATTAAAGTCACATTTCATCGCTCAAAGAGTTCGAATATCATACAGTAATGTGTCTTCTACGATATCTGCACTTCGACACTGAGGCATCTACTTCCAAGCAACTGGGCTTATTTTTTAAGGAGTTCCATAGGGGTCAGTTAATGGGCCATTACTCTTAAGCATATTCATCGATGGTCTGTGTTTTTCCTGTTCGCATACTTTGATTCACTCATGATATTCAAATAATATTCCACTAAACTGGACTAGGATAATTTAGCAGACAGATAAGCTTGATCTGCATCAATGAAGATCTTATCTTTATCCAGATGCAGATTTGTGTATCTGTTATATCTTCACTTCGCAATCAAAAGCATATTTTTGAGTCTCAGGAGTTATATAGAAAATGGTCTTCAACGTTAAACCCAAATGATAGCTACTTCCAAGCTTCTGGACTTGATTTTTGAAGGAGTTCCATATGGATCAGTTCTTGGGCCAGTAGTCTTAAGCATATTTATAAATGGTGTGTCTTTTTTCTGTTCGCATACTTTGATTTGTTTGATGAATAGCATGATTGAAATGATATTCAACTTCATCGGGCTAAGATAACTAACATCCAGATGAGCTTGATATCTTGATATCTGTTGCACCTTCACTTCGTCAATAATCAATTGAAAGGAATATTTTATAGCCCCACGGGTCAAATGACAAACATGTAAGGGTCTTCTACAATAACTGCATCTCAACCCTAATGGAAACTACTTCCAAGCTTCCACCCATGCTTTTTAAGGAGTACCATAGGAATCAACTCTAGGGCCATTACTATTAAGCATACTCATCAATTATTTGTGTTATTCCTGTTCGCATGCCTTGATTCACACTTGCTTTTCAAATGAGTTTAATCTGCATCAACATTAACTGAATCCGCCCCTGTACACCGTGCAATGGATAACGATGCGATGGCGTTAAGCAACCTTAACATGAAACCCCACAAATGTGGGCTGTGTGAATGATTGTTGGGTATCCGTGTATCTTTTTCCCCGAGTCTACATTGAAATTCCATGCGGGCTCCATAGTTGCATGAAGTCTTTCAGTCTTTCAACCGTGTGACAATAGTTTTGTGGGTATTTTTTTAGTGTTTCTCTATGAAATAATTGAAAAACCAACAAAAAAAAATAACGCATTCAGTTAAACATGCAACAGACAATTAAATTTGGCAATCATTTATTTAAATAAAAATGTTTTTTTTTTTTTGTTATATTAACAAATAAAAAAAAAATTACAAAATAGATTTGTGGAAATATCCTGTGGCGTAGACATTTAAAAATCCATTAAAACGCACATAAATACACACTTTTTATCTAACTTCATAGGATAAATTGAATAAGAGGTATCCTAGCCAGGACATGCAGCAGGACTGGGATGTAGCTAGACAATTGGTGATGGCAGCACAGCTCGTTTATTTTTTTTAATATTATTTTTTTATTTAAATTTTTGTTTAACATAAGTATACACGATATGGTGGTTAATTTAATCCGATTATATAAGCTGCTCATGACTTTTATGGATTCGCATTGAATTGTGGTTATGGATGATGATGAAAAGTTATATAGACTCAAAAAAAAAAAAAAAAAAAATTTGTAGGTGAATACATTGGTGAGATATGTAAATACAAATAATAATAAAAAAACCATAATGTATAACAACTTATCACTTGCAGTGCCAATTCATTTTTCCTGGGTGTTGATGTAAACATGGTCAGGTCATTGCTCATAATTTTCCTCATAAAATGCAGATAATTTTTATTTATAATTTTAATTATTTTTTGGGAAATTTAAAATTAAGTCACAGCAAATGACAGAAATGAGGATGATATTCCAGGGATTTTGTGAGGAGTTTGGATATCAGCTTTAAATTAAGCTGTGGAAATTAAAATCACACTGAGAACAATTTAAATAAACACTGCTGAAATAAGGAATCAAAATATTGTGATATAAAGCTCTGTTAAAGAGCTTAATTACGATAACTTAATGCAAAATCCATAGTCTTATGTTGTATTTAAGAAAATTCCATTTCGCAATGAACTCCGAAGAAACTTAACCGATCTTGATGAAATGTTGTAATTTGTAGTATGCACTCTAACTTTCTTAAAAGATTGCTTTTGTCTAATAACGGCTTCAAACTTTTTTTTTATGAAAAATAAAATTTCAAGATTTCGAATCAACTTTTAGAAACAGTTGAAGACTGAAAATATTAATTTAATATGATCTTTCAATTGAAAAAGAAACAAGATTGATTTCTCTGACATAGCGAATAAAGGGCCGTTAAAAGCTTACTTTACTCTATGATTAAGCTTATGGAATAAGTTCCAATACTTTAGTTGGAGCATACATGCAGGGCTGCCGAAAAAATATGTTCCCAGAAAAATTAAATATAATTAAATAAATTTATCTATTAAAGACAATTAAACGGACAATCTATCCGATACGATAACACAAAATTAATCACCATATTGGAAGATGCTATAACATTTGCAAATGTCAATTCTAAGCTAATAAGCCACAGACCGCTATAATCCTTAAGAACGCCGAATAATTGTTTCCATTTTTTTTTGCACAAGATGAGGCGATTTCTCATCGAAAATCATCATGGGCGATGAGGATTGTAGAAAACTTGTGGGCGCATTACTTTTTACTTGCGATTATAGGGACTATAAGGCAAGTTTAGGATTCATGAATATAAAAAAAATTGAGATAACAACCACAAATGACATTACGATCATAGAAAAGTCTAGAATAGTAATCGACAAAAAATGTCTGTCTGTCTGTTTGTCTGTCTGTCAGTATGTATAATGGGCTGCAGCCTAAACAGCTTAAGCGATTACCTTCAAATTTGGTGCGTTTGTAACGGTACCTGCCATATGACCATTTAGGAAAAGCTTATTTTCTCGGAAACGGCCTCAACGGTTTTAATGAACATTTTTGAGAATTTTTTTGTTGGTATTGGCTATCATTTGATCAGAACCAAGTTTACGGGAAAAGTCTATTGACGGTACCTTTCATATAACGTTTTTTTTATTTTTGGCTTTTTCGGTAACGGCTCATTGGATTTCCGTCAAATTTTATAATTTAGAAGATGTAGGTAGCCAAATTAATTTTGTATATCAACATTTTGAATAACTTTTTTTCTTATTAAAATTAATTTTTGAATTTTTTTTTTGAAAAATCAATATTTTTAAAATTAATTAAACAGGATTTTATCAAAATCCGTTCTATGATTTTCCAAATACTTTTTTTTATAAATTTGTTATTATTGAAGACGTGTGATGGCAAACTCCATATTTACTTAAAACCGTTAAGGGTTGTGGTTTTGACACTATTTATAAGTTCAGAACGTGTTATTTTTGTACGTAAATGTTACTTGTGTCGATCAAAGATCTTGCCTTCCAATATGATTAAGCACATAAGAGCAAGTACGTGTGAACCAGTTGTGCCCATTTTTACTTGCGATTTATAGGGACTATAAGGCAAAGTTATGCATTCGTTAAAAAAATTCTAACAATCAGACATGACTTTACGATGATAGAGAACATATTTGAGTTACTGGCAAAATTCTGTCTGTCTGTCTGTCTGTCCGTCTGTTCGGGTGTATATTGAACTACAGCCTAAACGGTTTAGACAATCGTCTCCATATTTGGAACTTATTTTAATTTTTTTAGCTCAAATATTAACGGTACCTGTCATATAACCATTTAGTAAAAACTTATTTTTCTCGGAAACGGCTCCAAGAATTTTTATGAACAAAATCGGTGTAATATTGTAGGTGTAAGTTAGACAAAAAATTCAAGATGGTTGGCTGAAAACCATTTTTTCATCGATTTTTTCGAAAACTGGCGTTTTCAAGAAGATGTTGGAGCCTTAGTAATTTTATTTTAAAATATTTTCGAAAACTTTTTTTTGTAATTTTTAATAATTTTCTTAATTTTTTTTTTCAAAAATCAATATTTTGAAAACGGGTAGATAGTTTTTTTTTTAAATTTTGTCTTTAAATGTAGATTATTTTTTTGCTTAAGTTTGCATTCTTAAATAATTTTTTTTTATTTTTGAAAAAAGTTATTAAAACAAAATCGTTTTATTTAAAAACCGCTTTTATGATTTTGGAAAAAAATTAACCTCGTTCACATATCTTAAAGCCTTAACTTTTTCCGCTGAAAACTATTTTACATACATTTTTCAAACAATCAAAAAATGTCAGATAATCGAAAAAAAACTTTGAAGTCGCCTTTATTTTTGAAATTTTATTCCAAGCTGTGACCGCACACAAGAGCAAGTACGTGCGATCCAGTCGTGTAATTTATTTTATTTTTCAATTCTTATGTTAGTTAGAGTAAAAAAACTTCGGGTAAGTCATTTTAGATATTAGAAACAGAAATTGTCCAAGATGCCTTCCTTTTCGAACACCAAATGTATCTTCAACAAGATCAGAAACTGTTTGAATCGACAAGATCGCGCAGGACAGTTAGGAGAATTTACCAAGTGTGGTACAAAAAGTACTTTATTTACCCATGTTCCATTATCATATTAAATTGAAAAGAATTTTAAGTTCACTTGAATTGAAAAAACAAATTCCAGATTTCAAACTCCTGTTGAAGTATCAAAAGCAACCATGCGCAACAAATTCATTGCTTTAATCAAGATTTGGAACACCAAATTCAATTTTTCTATTCCAATTAATAAAAAAAGTAAAAGAACAGTGGGCAAGACTGGGTCGCATGCCCAATTACACCTTTGACAGAAAAAATAAACATTTACGTTTAAATAACTGGTATAATAGTAGATAAAAAGTATCAAAACCACAATACTTAACGGCTTTTAGTAAAAATGACGTATACCATCACACGTCTTAAATAACAAAGAATTTAATAAAAAAATATTTCGAAAATTGTAGGAACGGTTTTGATATTTTCAGTTTAAAAAAAATTCTTTGTAATTTTGTTATGCAGTTTTTTAGAATTTATTAATTTATACTTGGTTTTAAAATTTTAAATATTTTCTTGAAAAGTTTTAAAAACATTGAATTTTCAAAAAAAAAAAAATTAAAAAAATTTATTAAAACAGAAACAAATAATTATTCAAAACTTTTGAATGTAGAACTAATTTGGGTACTAAGATCTTTTAAAATATAAAATTTGATTGAAATCCATTATGCTGTTACCAAGAAAGTCGAAAATTAAATAAACCGTTATATGAAAGGCACCGTTAATAGACTTTTCCTGTAAATTCGGTTCTAATTAGCTGATAGCTACAACTAACAAAAAAAATCTCAAAAAATTTCATCAAAATCGTCGGAGCCGTTTTCGAGAAAAATAAGCTTTTCGTCAATCGTTATATATGGCAGGTACCGTTGTTTTTAGCCCTAAAAATAAAATTTTAATTTCCCCTCTGAGGAATGCTAAACTTGCCTTATAGTCCCTATAATAGCAAGTAAAAAGTACGTCGGTGATTCATATAGATAGAATTGTTCTAATTCTTTCCTCTTGACCGTGATCTTCGGTCTAAACGCTAATCTTTAAATAATACTTATATTAGCTACAAAGAAAAAGTAGATTTACTCGCTAAGCAATATGTCTTCTTCACTCTAAATTCCAAGGTTATAGATATGCTGATTAATTATTACCTTCATAAATATATTAAAGAATTGATCTTTTCAATAACCGACAATTCAAATTTTCATAACAATGGTTGCACTTATGATCTGATAGTAGAAAGTGGAACTTGTCTTTATTTTTAAGAATGTATAATTGAAATTGTTTGAAAAAGTGTCACAATAGCTTTTTATCAAACATCTCTTCTTCGCTGGAGTGCCCCAGGGCTTCGTATTATCTTCGTCTCTATTTTATGAAACTATTTAATGAATTGTTTTGCGGGGAACAGTACTTTCAGCAAGTTGGATCTTAAGGCGTGGGAATTTAGGGAATGATTTCCGCATTTAATCTTGACAGAATTGTCCTTTGAAGATAAAAAAAAATTGCATAGAATTTAAGGCTTCAAAAAATCAATGCTACCTTATGTTATTAGGGTGAAAAAACTTTAATGCCACAAGACACCCCTCTTAATAAATGGTACTGCACTGATTTTTTTCAGTTAAAGGTAAATATATGGGACTTACTTACTCTCAAGGACTTAAATTACATTTGAAAGAATTCTTTATCTAAGATGATCCCAATGATCTGATAATCATACATGATATCAATCTTCATCACTTAATTAAAAGCTACTATTGGTTTAACTCTTGAGAAACTTCTCACAATACTAAATGGTCTGAGCATAAAGGTGTCGTCACACAATGAAAGGAAAGTACTTTTAGAAAACGGTTTTAAAGTTTTCTTGAAAGTATTTTCAGAGAGCAGCCACACTATGAGAGGAAAATACTTTCTTAAAACGAATTTTTACTTTCCAGAAAGCAAAATTTCCGAAAGTATTTTTCGGCTCGTCACACTATGAAAGCGAAAATGTTTTCTGAAACCGCTTTCTTAAAGTGTTTTCTGTGTAAACGAGAAACAAACATCATTTGGATCATATTTTTTTATTTTTTTCACACGTTTACGAGAGCTCTTAATAAGAAGAACACAATAAAGATGCCAGGTCGTTTTCAGAAAATGATTTGCTTTCTTGAAAACACTGAACTAATCATACACTGAAAGTATTTTTGGAAAGCGTTTTCCGGCAAGCAAATCGCTTTCTGAAAAGGTTTTCTGGAAAGTGCTTTTCAGGTCGTCACACTATGAAAGTTTTACTTTCACAAAACTGTTTGCTTTCTGAAAGTACTTTCCTTTCATAGTGTCACGACACCTTTAAGGCTAAGAGAGATACTATTGGGTCCTTCAAAAATTAAAATTTTATAGAAATTGATTTATTCGTTTTCGAGGAGTTCGAAAATTAGGGGGTTTTATAAAGCTTCGATTTGAGGGCTACATCATCATTCTTACAATTATAGAGAAAGAATCTAAAAATTTTACGAATTTTTGAAGGCATACTCAATAAATTCATTAAAAATAATCTTGTCAAATCATTATATAAAAAGTACTCACCTTACCGTGTTTTTTTATTTATTTGATTTGTTACCATAATTTAATATTTAAGAAAATTTAGAATAATACTTGTTTCGTAATTTTCATTAAAAAAAATAAATTATTCAGATCTTAAAACTTTGTTTTAAAAATGTAAAATATTAAAAAAAATAAACAAAATTCTTCTTTTTTTTCAACACAAATTCTAGAACTATTTGATACTTTTTTCAAAAAAATCATTTTTTTCTCAAGAAATCTGATTTTTATAAAAAAATAATTATTAGATTTTTTACATCTTAAAAAAGTAGCAGACGGTTGCCATTCTAAAATGTTCAGAGAAAAAGTTCTGGTATGCCCCAAGGCTTCGTTTCGTCTCCCACTTTATTTCTTAATTTTAGTTATGTACATGATAAACATTTTTTGCTGCGAAATGTATCTACTCTTGGGTTAAAAAAAAACTTACACATTTAAAAACCGTCTTTTGATAACCTATTCCAATGTCATCATCTTGTGAATGCTTCAGAGCCCAAAGTCTCAAAGACATATTCATAAACAGAAGTTATATTCGCCATCAAAACTTTACCATTTCCGCCGGTATGCCTACTAAAGAGATAAATGTTGCCAAAATTAATAGTCTTAGTCTTAGAAGTTTAATTTGAGCCAAAAATACCAACTTGTCAGAAATGGTAACCAATTAACTCTACAACATTCTGTTAATTCACAAATGTCAAAACCACAGTGAGATAACCTGTCATTTGCTGAAATGAGCGCATCTTCCAACACGGTTATTATCGTTTGAGTTTTGCGTCATTTTGGGGCAAAAAAACCTTCTGAAACTAAAAAAAACCATAAAACTATACAAATTAATTAACAAAATAAATTATGCATGCGTTTGAAGTAGCTTCGCTTCATATAAGTACAACACGTGCCTCGAAATCCCCATAACCAAATCCCAATTTAATGTTAATGGACACATTTAACTTTTTAGTGTGTTTTTTTATTTTATTTTATTTCATAAAAATCTACCCGTAACTTGTATCTATACCAACCCACATGCACTAATTACCGCCACAATGATAGTTAAGACCTTCAAAAGAACTGACATTTATATAACTTTTTTGTTTCAATTTAACTTACCCTTAACCAATAAAAAAATAACATCACTTTTCCATTTGGCTTTCGACGTTTAGTGTGACAAGCAAATTGAGTGCCTTCACCTTCGTTATAAAGTGATAAGTTATAACCTTGACATCATGGCAACTCTAAAAATATCTGATAAATAATTTGTATGTGACCAATAAAAAATAAAAAAAAAGTTTAAAATATCTGTCACCAGCATTTAACCTGCATATTTGTTGTAAATTAATTATTTTAGAGTTTTTAATTGAATAAAAAGTTAAATACTGTCAAACTTACAAAAAACAAAAATGTAATTTTAAATTTAAAACACACACAAATGAAAAACGTAGAAAATTAATAGAAATACCAACAAAACTGGGAAAACTCCATCAACATTCTGTTTGACTTTCTTTTCATTTAATCTATCAACTCTCCCATTGTGTAGAGTGGAGGGAAAAGTTAAGAATTCCACGAGTTTCTGGCTTCTTGTTTACTTGCAAAAGGTGGGCCTGACATCTCATCTCAATGTATACCACAAAGTGGGTAACTTTTTTCCACAGTTTGTTTCTTCTTTCTATCTCTGGTTTGATTACCTTTCGAGTGATGAAGATTCATTCCCGGAAAGCTGACATTCTATAACTACAGTGCATACAATGTAGCCAAAGAATGATTAGATACTCGCGTATCTGTCTGTGGAAAGCCAGAAGCAGCTAAGTATAAAAGAAAAACAGGGCGGATCTCATGGAAATGATAAGGGCCCAGTATTTTTGCTAACATTTTTAACCTTCGGTGTCTTATATCAGAAGATTTGCAACATATTTTTCAATTGTCTTAATAGTTTAATCAGATTCTTTTAATAGTGATCCAATTTGCATTACTCGCCCCATAAACTCCTAAAATTGTGCTAGGATCGCCGAAACCGGTCTGAACGATACTTATAAGAAGAAGATAGAAGACCGAAAATTTGGTGACCAGTTTCTTATTCAATACTATCAGACAAAGCTACGTAATACTCGTCTCGCAAGGAATGCTCATCAGTTCACCCTTGAGCCCAATTTCAGATGTACCGTGAAATATAGGGATTCTTTTTTTATCTGCAAACATTCAAAACCAATGTTAATCGACACCTCCTATATCTCCCCTTCCTATCTTCCTAATGCCCGCGCAGTGTGTTCTACATTAAAAGGGAAACAAATAGTCCCTTGAGTTAGTTAAAAAAAAAAATATATTTCAGCTACTGCAGCACCACTGATGCTCGCTTAAAAAATAAACGGCCTCATCTAAAAAGCGCCTTTAAATAATTCTCTCTTATCACTTTGACAAATCCCCCTGATCGAAAACCAGATTAGTAGCTGAAAATAACACCATTAAGAGAAATATGACTTTGATATGACATTAGATACAAAAAAATTTTACAAATAGATACATTTTCCATACAAGATGGACCACATTGCCATACCGCATCTCAAAGATACACAAAGCCAAAATGATGATGGCGATGGTGGTATCTTAACAGTAAACATCAATGGAATGGAAATGTAAATATTTGCAATATTCTCCGAATACATCATCCTCGTGTTTGTTGACCAAATGTCCAAATACAGTGGAGACAGCTTCGAAGAAATTCGACAAATAAAAGAGAAAAGATACAAAAAAAAACAGGAGTGGGAAGCAAGGTAAAAATTGTATCTGAAATTGACATGATTAACACCTGTTTAAGGTGTATAGACATTAGATGGTTTGAGGATGCCTACATCCATGTTTGGTGTTAATAATAGTTAACTTTAAAATTAAGGCAAAGTATTTTAGGTGCGAGTTTTTTATCTTCCTTTGGTGTTGTATCTTTCACTATTGCTAAGTCAAGAGGTGTGTATCTTTTGGATTTATACCCATTAGCTACATATTTAGATTACTAAACCATGGTAGTAAGTTTTCCTTAAATCTAGACTTTAAAATTAAAGATTTATTTACATTACCCTAATGAAGTTGGAATTGCATTTTGGCCTAATTTTTCCATCTAGTTGTTGTTGTTGGTTTTGTATCTATAGAAATACTTTTTTTTATGAATGGACGATGATGGAATGGGGAGCAAAATCCACGCTGAAATTGGAATCGAGGTCAGTCTGGTGGTCTGCTGTGTGTTTAATTTTATCATGAGATAGATGACTTTCATTTGAGTGGCAGCGCGCTTTTCAAGTTGTTTATCTATGAGTTTTTTTTCTATATTTTTTGTATTTATTTTCAATGATTTTATGCTTTAGGCTAACTTCAATTAAAACAAATAAATCAAGTTTAAAGGTTGTTGACAAAAAAAAATTAATTTTTCTATTCTTGTCTTTTTCAGGTAAACAAAACGATTTAATTTGTGGCCAAGTAATGCAATAAATCCCTACTTAAATTTAAAGTGAGTAAGGTTTAATTGTAAGATATTTAAAAATATTGCAATTTGGTGAATTCTGAAATAACTAAATTGTTGAAAATATTGAAGACACTATTGCGAGTATCTATAAGTACATATAAGTGTAATTTTGGACCAAAATACGTCTCCTTAGAATATCACCAGCTTTATGGCTTACTACTATACAGTTCGTCAAAAAAATGCATACGATTTTGCATTTTGCCTCTTTCAATTCCCACTGCCCTTTGCCGGAAAAACTTAAACAAACATTGTTGTTTGGTTCTCCAGTTGTACACCAATTTAGCTAGAATACGTTTAAGATTAGCCTATTTCAGCAATATAGTCAAAACAGGCAGAAAAAAGTTTATTTGTTTAAATATTAAAATCTAAAGATAATAATTGTTGTTGTAGTACATTTTATAGGTTTCAAAACCAATACACATGTTCAGTATAATGAATCCCTATTTGAAGTCAGCTGAGTCAGCCCAAGATATAGGGGGCAAACCAGGTCAACAATGACCACATTACCAGATCCAAACGAAATTATCATCGGCGGAACGTAAAAACTTTCCTTCCTTAATCACCAACTAGTCCAGTCGCGTTAAAAATTTGAAAAGAAATGCTACTGTTCGAGAGATATTCATGAGAAACTGTTTTTGGGGCTTGTGGTCCCCTTCTGGGATCATGAACAAATTAATTCGTAAGACTTTCTCTTACAATTTGTTGATAGGGGATCATTAGTAGTCTAAATATCGATTTTCGGGAAAATCGTGCTGGGGAATTTGTTATCTTTTTTATTCAAATAAAACCCTTTTCCGCACCACACCGTGAAAATAAAGTTTTTCGTGCGTTTTTCGTGGTTTGCTCTGAACGAATTTGGTTACTTGAAAGAAAATTTACTGGAGCTAAGTATATTTCCTTACAACTAAATTCTTATTTTTCTTTTTGTTGATGGTGACGCTAAATTAACAGCATCGGCTCCGTCTTCGAACATGTCAAGTTTTTGTTGATATTTCGCGAACGATAAATTTTTTGGAAAAAGAAAATAACAAGACTAAAGTTATAGAAAATTTAATTTCCTACAAGTTTTACCTTTATTATTTTAATCAGAAATCAAACATGGCGAAGTTATTGGCAAAAACAAAATCTTCATTAAATTCAAAATGGCGGCTGAACCCCAGCACGATTTTCCCGAAAACCAAAATTAAGACTCCCTAACGAACTGTAAAAGAATATTATAGGTTATGCATTCTTGCAAAAAAAATTTAGATAACAATCAGACATGACATAACGATGATAGAGAAGCATATGTGAGTTACCATTCTTGCAGATTAACAACACACACACAGGAATGGTTGAGAGTATAAGTTACTAGGCCTTGGCTCCTTAAGGAGCTGTTGCCTTGAGTTAGTGGCAAAATTCTGCCTGTCTGTCTGTCCGGATGTATTTTTGGCTGTAGCCTAAACGGTTGGGCAAATCGTTTTCAAATTTAGAACTTAAGTTTATTGTGACATTCTACAGAGGAGTTTTCTTTCAATTTTTTTTTAGCTTTTTTTAAAAAGCTTATTTTTCTCAAAAACGGTTCCAATTTCTATAAAAAAATCAGTGTACTACTGTAGTAAAGCATTATATTTTGGAGAAAAAAGTATATAATATAGTGAGCAAAAACGGTACCTCACATAGGACCGGTTTTTTCGACTTTTTCGAAAACTGGTGTTTTGATTACTATTAAAATTGATATTTAAGAAAATGTAGGTAGCCTTAGTAATTTAGCATTAATTTTTTTTGAAAACTTTTTTTTTGTATTTTTAATAATGTATATATATATTTTTTTTTTGAAAAATCAATATTTTGAAAACGAGTACATTTTTTTAAATGTATGTTATTTGTGTGCTTAAGTTTGTATTCTTGAATTGTTTTTTTTTTAATTTTTTAAAAAAAAGTTGGTAAAAAAGCCATTTTATTTAAAATCTCCTCCTACGGTTTTGAAAAATAATCACAATTTTTTAAATTTCTTAAAGAAATAAAATGGCGTTTAAATTATTTCACTCAATACAATTTAACGTACTTTATTCGAACAGATCGTGAAGAGGCTTTACGTATAGACACCTGCCTATTAAGGCTTAATTCCACTGTGGGCCTACCCACTTATGAAGTTCCCTTAGGGCGGACAAGATCCCTAAAGTGGTTTAACAGACCACACTATCAACTAGAGTGGTCCGCTAAACCACTCTAGTAGCAAATGATGAATTTCTCATGGTAAATTCATCCTCCTTGCTAAGAAGCAGGGCCCATCATGCACCCCTTGGATCAAGGTTAAATAAGACAATGAACACACGCTTCTTACGAAACCGTGCCATACTCCCAGAAACCAAAGATACGTTTTCGCTTCCGCATTTGGAGTAACCAACAGCCCCCATGAAGCGCCCACAAGGGATCCTACCTCAATTTTAACAGGCGACTGCTACCGAGACAAGCTCACGTAATCAGCCGGGGCTCCTGTTAACCCATGGTACCTACTTTTAGACCCTAGGTGAGGCCTCGCACGTCTCTCATGAGACGCACTTGTGGTTCGACTCCATGAAGTCGCTAGCCCACCATCCAGTAAGGCAACAGTTCAGTAATGCAGTCAACCAAGGCGAAGACTAGGACACTCCCTGAATACCCGCCTAGAAGCATGGTTACAACCTCTTTTCCTTACGGAATAAGTTGTGATTGCTTAACTAGACTAGGTATTGGAAGGCTCGTACTTTCGGCAACCTGACCATAGGCCAATTCTGCCCCCGGACCTATAGGGGAGGATGTTTTAGCAGACTCTTACTGCAGGCACATCCATACCGTGGGCCTATTCTTACATCCCCGAACCCACAGGGATAACTTTATTCGAACAATCAAAAGTCACAAAAATCGAATAAATGCCTTATGCGCGAAACAGATTGAACCAGCAACAGCAACAGCACCAGCAACAGTGGCCGCCATTATTTTAGAACCAATGTATTTCAATTGCTCAAGTTAGATTAGACCAGCACCAGCAACGTCAACAGCTGTTGCTGTTCCATTGCTACAATATTGCAGAAAAAAAAATATTGACAATTTTATTTTGCGCTCGTCGCCATTGTTGTGCTTTCAGAGGCTATTTATTAATTTATAATTTTTTTTCTTAATAGTGGAAGAAAAACTTATTGAAAAGGTAAGAGAAAATACATTTCTTTTTGATAAGAGAATGAAATCTTATAAAAACATCGACTCAAAAGAAAAACAATATAAAGAGATTGGAGATTCGCTATGTGTACTATATTGACCCTTCGTATACTTTTTTTATGACACAAAGTATCAAACAGAAGTAAGAAGACGGTGCTGGTGCTGGTGGCAATGTGTTTCAATTTTTTTTGCTGGTCAGCGTGCTGTTTGCTGTTGTCGGTGCTGGTGCTGTTGCTGGTTCAATCTGTTCCGCGCTTTAGTGTTCACTTCAATTTTCTTAAATTTTATTCGACAATATGACCGCATGACATATGAGCAAGTAAGTGCGATCCAGTCGTGCATTTTATTTATTTTTTCTTACATTGCGACTGGACTACATAAGGAGGATGGAGTTTACGTCAGTTACGGGGCAATCAACCACAACACAAAATAAAAATGAAAATCACTGAGCTTTGTTTTATTTTTATAATCTGCACGCACTCAAGGGGTTGTTACTACCCTTATCATGTATTAACACAGTCCGAGCGTAGGAAAATTGGATAGAAGATGAAAGGAGGTACCAATGCACATTGGTTTTGAACGTTTGTAAATAGTAATGGAAGGGAAAAATCGAGCCGGGTAAAGCATTCCACATTCGTGTAGTGCGGCTAAAGAATGAGTCTCTATACTTAACAGTGCGTCCGAAATTAAGCTCAAGGGTAAATTTATGAGCATTCCTAGCGGTACGAGTATTACGGGTAAAACTTTTAAGGGGAGGAATGCAACTGGCTATTTCGCTGGAGCATTGTTTATAGAAGAATCGATAGAATAAGGAGAGACAGGAAACGATGTTCTAGTGAATCAAATGTTTCTGTTATATCCTTATTCCCTATCATTTTCAATACATTTTTCTGGATTCTATCTAGGAATCGCAAGTGAGTAACAGGGGCACCTGCCCAAATATGAGAATTGTACTCAAGCTTCGGGCGAATGTACGCCTTATAAACAGTAGCCAGATCTAACGGGGAGAAGTATTTCTTGGATCGTCTAAGAAAACCTAAACATTTCGCAGCATTTTTGGCGATGTCATATATGTGTTCATTCCACAAAAGGTGATTTGTGATACACATACCTAGAACGCAAAGCTGTTCAGTTTCCTCGATGCAAGTACCACTCATGGATAGTGGCACGGGGGGCAGGTTAAGCTTTAATGACAACAGGCAGCATTGAGTTTTTGAAGTATTAAATTCCAAACGATTAATATGTCCCCATTGAAAAATGCTGGCCAGATCAGAATTTAATGAACTAATCATACGTTGCCGTTGCAGTTCCACATCCGAAGAACAGGGAAGTGAATGTGGAAACGAGTATGAGAAGCTGAGGGTATTGTCATCAGCAAATCAATTTAATGAATTAGAAGTCTTAGACAAGAGATCATTGATAAAAATAAGGAAGAGTGTCGGCACCAATCGGAATGTTGAAACAACAATTGTAAAGCAAACTTAAGACAAAAGTAGCTGTTATTGCCATCAAAAGAAGAGCAGAAATCAAAGTCCAGAATTCAGATGTTTAAGCTCCTCCCACTTTCATATTAAGTATAATAGCGGTAACCGTGACGGACAGCCAACGTGATTTAAGCAAGAAAACTACTTTATTTCATAATCTATACAGTCCAAAATTTGTATATTGTTCTTGGATTTTTTGAAAAACTCTTGATTTTGTCTTCAAATCCCATTCAGTAACTTTTAGGATATGTAATAATGTGTATTTGGTTGGTGGATAAAATACTTCTTGGATAGGGCTTCATTAACTCCAAAGGCACCCAAAATTATTATTTTATTTTTTTTTTTTGGAACTCCGTTTTATATTGTATTTAGTTAAATGGTAATATAGAAAAAGATTAGCATAAGATGTGCCAGAAGTTGACGAAAAATCAGGAAGTATCAACTCTACTCAGATGTTTTCTAAAACATAAAAGAAGTGTTTGGCAGAATTTTGACTGAATTATTATCTTAAAAAGCAAAATTTCCATATATTGGACGCCACGATTGACATTCTTCATGACCACCAAAGTCATGCGATTTTATCCCGCTAGGATTTTTCTTATGGGGTTTCCGTGTCAAGACGGGCATTTGAAAGATGTCATATTCCATAGTCAATGGCCCTATGGGCCTTTCAAATAAAAAAACGAATTTCACCACCCACACAGCTTGTTTTTTTTTTTTTTTTTTTTTTTTTTTATAATTAACGCGCGCACAAGGGATTATGTGTTTCCCTTTTAATGTAGAACACACTGCGCGGGCATTACGAAGATAGGGAGGGGAGAGATAGGAGGTGCCGATTAACATTGGTTTTGAATGTTTGCAGATCAGCGGCAAGGGAAAATCCCGCCGGGTAAACTATTCCAGATTCGTGTCGTTCGGCTAAAAAAAGAATCCCTATATTTCACGGTACGTCCGAAATTAGGCTCAAGGGTGAACTGATGAGCATTCCTTGCAAGACGAGTATTACGGGAGAAACTTTTAAGGGGAGGAATGCAACTGGCTACTTCGAGTGAACATTTTTTGTAAAAGAAACGATAAAATAAGGAAAGACATGAAACATTGCGTCGGTGTTCGAGTGGGGCAATTGTTTCAGCGGCAGTTCTATTACCTATCAATCTTAACGCTCGATTTTGTATTCTATCAAGCAGGTGAAGCGATGTTTGCGAAGCACCTGCCCAGAGGTGGGAGTTATACTCGAGTTTAGGGCGTATAAACGCTTTATAAATTGTAGCCAGATCAGATGGGGAAAAGTACTTCTTACACCGATACAGAAAACCTAAGCACTTTGCAGCATTCTTAGCGATCTCAAATATATGGTCGTTCCAACGGAGGTCGTCGTTGACACACATACCGAGTACTGAGAGCTTTTCGGTTTCTTCGATGTAAGTGCCATTCATGGACAATGGCATTGGGGGAATGTTTAGCTTTAACGACAGAAGACAGCATTGAGTTTTCGAAGCATTAAACTCCACACGATTTCTATTACCCCATTTGACAATGCTGTATAAATCGGAGTTTAATGAGCTTGACATACGGCACCGTTGCAATTGTACGTCCGAAGGCGAAGGACGTGAATTATCGAACGAATATGAAAAGCTGAGGGTAGAGTCGTCAGCAAAACAGTTAAGTGGATTAGAAGTAACAGACAGAAGATCATTTATAAAAATGAGGAAAAGAGTCGGAGACAGAACAGAGCCCTGGGGCACACCAGCATTTATTTTATGGGAATCAGACTTGAATCCTTCCAATACAACTTGTATTAAACGGTCCAGAAGATAGCTTCTAATCCAACGAACAAGAGTATTATCGATCCCAAAAGCACGCATTTTCGATAAGAGAGCTTCATGCCAAACTCTATCAAATGCCTTGGAGATATCAAGAGCAATAATCTTACTTTCACCAAAGCGATGTAAAGATTTGTTCCACTGTTCGGTGAGATATGCCATCAGATCACCAGTGGAACGGTTGCTGCGGAAGCCATACTGACGGTCATGGAGAAGCTTACGATCTTCGAGATATTCCTTAAGCTGACGGTTAATCAGTGTTTCCATGACCTTAGAAAGAAGGGATGTCAGTGCTATGGGTCGGTAGGAGGAGGGGGAGGATGGGTCACCTTTCTTAGGGACAGGCTGGACAAATGCTGTTTTCCATCTTCTAGGAAAGATTCCAGAAGAGTAGGAGCGATGGAAAAGCTTACGCAGTGGCTTTGCCAGTGTGGAAGAACACCTCTTCAGAAGAATCGGGGGTATACCATCCGGGCCAGCGGATTTGTGTATATCGAGATCTTTGAGAACTCTTGCTACTGTACGAGTACGGAAATAAATGTGTCCCATGGAAAAATTTACATTCTCAAGTACAGGAGGGGCAACGTTGCTTTGAGGCAGCGTGGAGCTGGCAGCGAAATGGGCGGCGAGCAAGTTTGCCTTCTCTGAAGAGTAAACAATTGGTTTGTTATTGTCGATGAGCGTTGGAACCGAAGATGTCGAGGAGTTTTTTATATTTTTTACAAATGACCAAAAATTTTTACTGCCTTTGGGACACTGCAGAATTTTTTGCCGTAATTTTTGGTCATGCAAAAATTTGGTTCTTTCTATAACGGAGTTGCATGAGTTCCTTGCTTGTTTGTGCTTTTTCCGATTTTCCTCTGTAGGGTTGGCTTTGTAAGATCGGAAACTTACTTCTTTGAGCCTGATAGCTTCTTTACACTCAGAATTAAACCAAGACTTTTCTTTAGGTTTGATGCTTTTTACTCTGTTAGGAATAAAAGCACGCATCCCTAGAAGAATCACATTTGTGATCATTTCAGCACTGGCATCAATGTCACTATCGAGGAAGCATAGTGACCAGTTAAAGTTTCGGAAAAAGAAATTCAGGCCGTCCCAGTTGGCTTTCTCGTATTGCCAAACGGTCCTGGTGGGAAGTTTTTCTTTAACTGGATGGGTGGGGGATGAGAAATTAGCTGAAATGATACAATGGTCTGAAGTGCCAAATGGAGAAGTTACACTAATGGTATATTTATCAGGGTGAGAAGTAAGAAACAAGTCAAGAGTATGGGCTGCTTGCCCAGCAACATCCGGTATACGCGTTGGCACATCGATCAGTTGGGTAAGGTGATGTAACCCGGCAAAGAGCTCGACATACCTTCCTTCGGGTGTTGTCTGACCAGAATAGCGGAGCCAGTTGGAATTGTGTACATTGAAATCGCCCGCAATAACGATTTCAGTGCGAGGACAAAGGGAAACAATTTTCGAGATGGAATCAGACAGTGCATCAAACTCGTTACAAGTCGAATTACTGTCAAGATTTGGACTCCTGTAAATAAAACAATAATGAATGACATGCTTGCGGACAGTGAATTTGAGCCATAAGAAGTTAAAGTCCGTGTTGGAACATTGCCCATATTGGGGAAGGCTATGGCAAGCAATATCATTCCTAACATAGACCACGAGACCATGATGAGAAAAGAGTAATGGCACCAAGCTATACCCATGTAGAGCAAATTCTGATAAATCAGTATTTGCTCCAACCTGAGTTTCATTTAATGCCAAAACAGCTGGCCTGTGTTGAACAGTGTAGACGTACACGTGAAAGAAATTCTTTCTTAAACCACGAACATTTGAATACACGACACAAAAATCACTTACCATTTAAAAATACTTACATACAAAACACAACTCTGATTAAGTCGAACTGCGCAGTAAAAATCAAAATTAACTTCTGTAATAATCAAACTGTCTTAGGTGTTATGCCCATAAGACAGCCTGTTTACAAAAAATCAATCCAAACATTCAGCACAATAAGACAAATTCAGATGCCCTTATCTATTTACCGCAAGCATTGTATGGTCATACGATGCCTACAGTAGATAAGAAAGAGGCAGTTAAGCACAAAGGTCTTGGGACAAAATAGAAGATAATTTGTTATGCGAATGCGTTTTATTTATTTTTTTTTTCTTCTTCAGCGCGAGTGGGCATCTTTTTCATTCATCCTACGACGCGAGTGAACACTATTATTTTTTTTTACAGCACACGCGAGGGGTTTTTTTCTAATTTCTCAACGAGCGTGTATTATTTTTTTTTTTCCTTAAAGCACTCGCGATAACAACGCGCAACAATTATTTGTTTGGACTTCGTTTAACTAATTGTGCGCGCACCTCGACATCCGTCTTCAACGAGCTTAGGATCGACACTTCATTTTAACATCTACCATCCTTATGCAGATAGTTTAATTATGCCTTATTGCCAGTTCAAAGACCCTCATGTCATTAAGTGTGACAGCTTTATTGGGCTGCAATCGCAATTTTACTTATCACTCTTCCATATGAACATAAACCAATGTTATAGCTATGAATAAAATGAACTTGATTCTGAACTCAAGAATCTCGACAGCTTCAACAGCCCAGCTCATTGACATGCAAACCAAATCCATATCCGCATCTTAAATGGTATCCCGCATCAAAACAACTCGTTCTCCAACAACACATAAATTGCAATTACAAACTTCTCGACTCTAAATAAGATGTCTCTCCCAGTATGGCACTTGCATGCGTGTCACAAGCTGCATTTAACACCAAAAGATATAAATCGCACAAGATTATTCGCCAAATTAAAAAAAAAAAACAAAGAGTTCGCGCGCGTTAAATGGTGAACCACAAGTAGTAGATTACTTTCATTTCCAGCTCATTGCCAATGGCATTTTGCCATACCAAACCGTAAACGTTGGCTGGATATGCAAAACCGCGACAACCAAGGTTAAGAGGCCTTCAAAATCCCAACACAGAAACAAATTGCACAAAAGATACGGATGTCGCGAAATTGTTTAAAAAGTACAAAAAAACAAAAAAAAAGTTTAAATAAACTCTTAACAAACAAATGTGTAAATGTGCACTTGGGACAGAAGATTATCTAAATCTCTGACAATATCCGTGTTGACATTGAAAATTACAAAACGTGCCATGCCGCCAAAAATACAAATCATCAGATTAATGAATTCCTGTGAAGAGATAGCGCGGTCTTTATTTTTTTGTATCTATAAGATACTTTTTGTGGGGTTTTGGTCTTTTTCCCGTTTGGGGTTGAAGCTTTTATTTATTTTGATTTAAAATATGGTTAAAATGTCATTCTTTTTATCAATTTCTTAATTTCTTCAAATTTAACACTTTTCAAGGTTTTTTTCTTAAGTTTTAATTTAAAAAAATAATTAATTCATTTCCATGAAATTACTTCTCTACTTCGTTTGCAAATTGCCAATTAATTTTGAAAAATTACATTTATTTAAACATTAGCTCACTTTAATTGAGTGCCCGCGTCCATTATGTGTGATTAAAATAATTTTCAATAAATATTCAGGATTTTTCATCAAATTAACCCCGACCGGTCACTCAAAACATCAATAAACCCAAAATGGCCCAGAGTGAGAAATATGCCAGACAAAACGGTGAGTTTTTGTAAACGTCCGAAGGCGCCTGTTTCTGGTTAACCCATGCCCACTTGGTTAATTAGCTCCATAATTACATTAACACTGCCCCTTCCATGTTCTTTTAGCCAACCAAAAAGTCCCCAGATATCCATTCACACATTTTTATTGTATACATAAATATTAATGTATGCTCACCCTCGAGTAATTAAAAACAAAAAGAAAGAATTAAATTGAAAATAATTGGAAATTAAATTGGTAAACTATTTAGTCCAGGCTATGACACTAATTACAACCATTTTCACAAATTTTAATAACAAAATTGAAATTTGATGATAATAGTTTGGGATTTTATGCGCATGGTGCGGGGGATTTTTTTTTGTGGGGTTGGTTTATTTTTGGCAATTTATTGTGCATGAAATGAGTTCGATTATTTATTTGTGTTTGAGTGTATCTGCGGTAAATGAACAATACAAATTGAAAGGTTGGGATACAAAAAACAATAGAATATTTAATTAGTTGTTATTGGTGGACAATCTTGTGGTTGTGCGGGTGTTGGAGTCAACTAGTAAACGGTATTGTTTTTTTCTTGTCTGGTGAGCCATATCGATAATTTAAGGCAGTTGAAGCGGACTTCTTTAAGGCATTTGTATAAAATATTGCCAATGACAAAGTTAAAAATTGATGCTTATTTTTTGTCGACTTGGCTCCTAAACTCGGCTTTAACCTCCAACAGCTATCATAAAAAAAATATTTTTTTAAGGATTAATTTTTACTTGCGATTATAGGGACGGCAAGTTTAGGATTCGTGAATATAAAAAAAATTGAGGTAACAATCAAACATGACATTACGATCATAGAGAAGCCTAAAAAAGTCATTGGCAAAAAATGTCCGTCTGTCTGTCTGTCTGTCCGGGTGTATATCGAGCTGCAGCCTAAACGGGTGAAGCGATTACCTTCAAATTTGGTGTGTGTGATTCTTTTGGCATTCCTCGGAGGGAAAATTGAAATTTTATTTTTAGGGCTAAAAATAACCATACCATATGACCGTTTAGGAAAAACTTATTTTTCTCGAAAACGGCTCCAACAATTTTGTTGAACATTCCTACAATTTTCGAAATACTATTTTCATAAATTCTTTGTTATTTAAGACGCGTGGTGGTGTACTTCATTTTTACTAAAAACCGTTAAGTATTGTGGTTTTGATAGTTTGTGTAAGTTCAAACGGTGTTACTTTTAACTTAAATGTTATTTGTTTTTATCGAAGATGTTGCATTCCAATATAATTAGGCACATAAGAGCAAGTACGTGCGACCCAGTCATGCCCTTTTTTTATAAAAGTATTCCTTTATAGCTCCAATATTAATTTGGTACCACTCTTTCTCAAATATATATAAAGGGGTAAGAATGTAGTTGACCTCTTAAGGCAGTCCTTGATCCAAATCCTTATACGAAATCAAGATTATCATAATATGCCATTATTAAATGAAATACATATTTTTTTAAAGGTTACTGATACTAATCCTCTTTTATTTCAAGGCATTGTTCTCTGTACCCGGAAATACAATCCTTGACTTCATAAGCTTTAAAAAAGTCAAAAAAAAATCTTCTTCTTGATTTACTATATTCTTATTCACAACAGACGATGGTAATGATCTAAACTCACAATTTAACTTATATAATGTTACATTTTTTTAATTTGATTAGGGATAGCTTTTATAATGCTGTCATAAAACTTGTTTAGGGTTGTTCATCATTTTTAAAAATAATGTGTCAATAATGTCTTCTTGAAAGCGTTATGGAAAAAAATAAACTCACAAGTTAAGAAGAGAATCAATGTTCCTTGTTTTGTTCGACAAAGCCTCTATAAGACCTGCTAAAGTAGGTACGTTGAATTCTAAAAAAAAAAATAAACTTCTATAAGCCTTAGTATTCAAAGTCATAAAGAAGACTTTTTAAAAGACTTGTTAATGGAAACAATATACATATACTGAGATTTGATTGTCTTGTTTAAGGCTATAAGGCTTGCAGTTCAAAATTGCTTATATTATTTTCTATCGATCTTATTAGACAAAAACCAAAAAAGATACATAATATATATAAAATATTAATAAACTGGAAGTGAAAACCTACGTTAATGACGAGCATAACAGGCTTATTCAATCAATTCAATATTGCCTTTATAGAGCTTCTTATGAAAAGTCTTAAAGGAGCAAATAGCTTCCCTTAAGCTTCCATAAGACCCCTTAAAGTTGTTATGGAAATAAAAAAAGCTTTTTTTAAGCATTATGAACGTTAAATTGTTTTCTGGGACCTTAAGGTTCCACGAGATAGAGTTCGACACTTTGATCTCAGAAAATGCAGACATCTCAGTCTAAGATTGTTTCGCGTATGAAATCAGCTAATTGCAGATTTCATTTCACACATTTGATCCAGGAGCTGATGCACCTGCTCTTCTCCTGAGTTAGTGTAAGAACGTGTTTTCAAGGCGTCAACCCTTTAAGCAGTATCAATAAATAAATTTTGAAGTTGATTTCTTGCACGAATCTATGAATAGGTAAAAACACATCACGACATTTCGTAGTACCTCACAACATCATCCAAGTTTATTTTACGTTTTTTTTTAATAACTTGTCATGTATGGCCACTGTAAAAGTTTAATGGAACGAGCTAATAAAATCCCTCCTCCCCTCCCCACAGCCACCATTTCACCTATTTTATTTCCCTATACCACAGAACCCGCAGAGTTTCCAAATTTGTTTTCCTTTCCATGTCCAGTTCCAGCCCGCACCAAAGTCCATAATAACAACCACAAACATAATTTCCAAGCTCATAAAGAGCGAGTTTAAGTTTCCAAGTGGTTTGCTTTAATTTTGCGATTTTTTTTTTGATTTTTTTTTTTTAATATTTTTATTTAACATTTAATCACATGCGCCTGCCATATGACAGGCCGCACATTATTTTCGTACTGCACTTCCAAGGCTACCATAAAATATGGTCAAGCTATACAGCCTTCCGCCCGCGCGCTGTTCGCATTAATCGCAACTTAAGTCCCGATCGATTGGTGCGAAATCACGTGAATTTATTACTCCGATACGCTCCCCGCACGCCCCACAACTTATCACACCTACATTAGCGTGTATGCTTAATCAATTGCCAATTAAGTCCGCGCTTTGGCCATCGAGCTATGGTGGAGCTGGAAGCTTGACGCTCTGGACTAATGCCGCTTTAAGTGGTTGTTGTGAAATTTACCGGAGTTAATTCGCATTAAAAGCGCTTAACACAGCGCCACAGCTGAAGGGTGGAGACTTTGGGGGTAGAAATAAGGGCGGCCGGTGGCACAACGACATTCTGTATGCCGATGTTTGGTGTGGCTTGGGCTTATGGGAACTTTGTTCTTTGGGGGTATGTAGTCTGCGGTGGTGTGGTCTCGGGACCAGATTTCGCCGACGACGACGACGACGTTGCTGCAATGGAACATTAAAAGGTCACCCAAGCGGTTGATGGTAACAAAAAAAAACTTTATCGTTTTTTTTTCAATACTTTTTGTAGACTTTATATGAACCATCGATATCGACTGAACCCAGACTGGTTGTGAACGCTTAGTGTGCAGCGGTGAAGCTGGAGCCAGTATGTGTGCTCGAATATGGCAATAAGCTGTATGAAATTTATTGCGGTCGAGGACTGAGCCACCACACCATGGCTATGGCTATTGGCATCAGCCAAGGGAATAGAAAGGCAAAGAGATGTGCCCGGTTCGGTTGGAGTGAGTCTGAGTGTAGGTGATTTGCATATCGAGCTAAAAATCCGAGCATATTAACATTTTTTATTGTGTACCTTTTTTTTCATCTCATTTGAAAGAGTTGAGTTTTAAATGTTAAATTCCAAAAGTGAATCAGCGATCTCCTCAATGGCGGCGCACTCTCGAGGGTTCAATGATGTGGGTGTGCTATGCTGTGGGTAAAAAAAAAAATCTATTGAAAAAGCGAAAGTGATGCTTGTGGGTATTATAACTTTTTTTTAATAGCCAGGTAATTAAAGGTATTTAACGGTTGAGATTGTTACGTTATCTGGCTTTGGAAGGAAGTACATTGTTTGGAATTACTTTTGGCAGCAAGGGATTTGGGTGGCGATTTGCGCAAGTGTATTTAATTTTAAAAGATAAGTCCTGTAGAAGTAGCTATGTGGTTATGTATGTACTATAGTTTTGAAAATATTTGCAATAGATACTTTAATTTGGACGATTTGGAATTTCTTAATTTTGAAATCATTTTTTATTATCAATCTTCTGGTAATTCTCAAAAATTCCATTTAGATCCTTTTTTAAAGCCAGGTAACCGATCACTGTCTGCCATATCTCAACAAGTCGTACGAAAATACTTTACTCAGCTATCCGCAGAACTGAAGTTTAAAAATCCAAGTGTCTTGGGAAAAAAATAATCACAATCTCTGTGAGTCCTGAAGTGGAACATTAAAACTCCTGCAAGGCAGTTCTGGAACGTCTAGGCGTTTATTTTGCGACTTTCAACTCAAATAGTGAGAGTCTTTGAGTAGGTTTTCGCCGAAAATCGTTTGGCAGTTCAGATTCAAATATCAACTTCAAAAACAAACTACAATAACATTTACTAAGATTAATGGAAACATTTGAAAAAAAAATCACTTTTGCCAGCGTCTGGTTTAAAGTTTACGGTTTGTTTGCATAACGCGTGAAATTTGCTCAAACCAAAAACATTTTATGAAAACTTTTGTTTTTGAAAAAAGTTTTGATAATTTAATTAAGTTTAATTTAATTTAAGTTTAAACGAAATACCATATGCACGAACCGTAAAGCTATCAATTTGTATGTGTTTGTGTGTTTCGTCTCTTAACCATTGTATATGCATTGCTAGGCAGCTTACATACAATACTCTTAACCAAAATTAATTTTTAATTTCAATAACCAATAAAAACAAAATTAAACTAAAATTATTATATAATGTCTTTTAATAAAAATAAAAAAGGACGAAAATTAACAACTTTTAAATTATATTTATTTTCCACGCGCTTCGGAATTAAATTCCGTCATAATAGTAGCGAATTTATAAAAAAAGAATATAGATTCCGAATAGCGTAGAAAATAAAAATAATTTAAAAATTGTGTATTTTCGTAATATTTTATGATAATAAAAAAAAATTAAATAATAATTTAATTAAAATAAAAAATTTTAGATAATGTATGTGTTTGTATTTGTTTTTTAAATTAAAAATTAATTTTCGGTAAGGCTATCGTTTTCTTACATTCTTTTCTATGACTATTTTTCATGTTACCGACTCATTAGTATGATTTCTGTTTTCAACTTTAAAATTCACTTTAGATTTCAGCAAAAAAGAAAAAAACATGAATATTTTACAAAGGCTTTAATTCTCCATAAGTGGTAAACCAATAAATGTTAAAAGATACTCCTTGGAGAACTGCGACTAGAATACCCTAGTTATATTTTTATTCAATTCATCTCCAAAGATAGAGTTTGAACCAATTTTTGGGCTTACATCTGATTTTTCATCAAAATCGGTGAACTAATTACCAGTATTTTACTTCTTCTTTGTCAACATGTAAAAGTTCAATTTTTTTAAGAATTGAATTGGCGTTCATTGTTTTTTTACTAAAAATTATTTAATATTATTTTATAAAAAATATCGGTGAGAAAATCGAAAATAAATCTAGATCTCGACAAACAACGCCACCAAACAATAATAAAAAATGAAATCAAAATATCAAGTAAGATAAAAACAAAAAATACAAATTAAAATAGAAGTTAAATTAAACCAAAATCAGTATAAAAAGATATATAAAAAAATCAAAAATCGCTTTAAAGTTTTAATTCGATTTTTTTAACTTTTGATTGGTCGAAAAAATATCTCAAATACATTTTAGTTGAATCATTTGAACGCCATTGTATTTCTTAAAAAAATGTGAAAAAAAAATGTAAAAAATAAAAAAAAATAATCAAAGAATGCAAACTTAACCACACAAATAACCTACGTTAAAAGCAAAATAAAAAAAATCAATTACCCTCTTTTAAAGTATTGATTTTTCAAAAAAAAAAAATTTTAATTATTAAAAATACTAGCAAAAATATTCGATAATATTTGTATGTTATATTACTTTGGCAAATTTTATCTTCTTGAATATCAAATTTTTTTTTAATCGGTTAGCCAGTTCCCGAGAAAGTCGAAGAAAATAAAAACGGTCCCATGGGTTGTACCGTTTTTAGCCAAGAAACTTAATTTTTTTCGCCAAAACATTTACCACCCCTACAGTAGTTCATAGATTTTTTTCATAAAAAAACTTGTTACCGTTTCCGAGAAAAAAGCTTTTGCTTAACGTTTGTATGGCAGGTATCGTTAATATTTGAGCTAAAAAAAAATTAAAATAAATTGCTCGACTGGATCACACGTACTTGCTCTTATGTGCGGTCACAGCTTCGAATAAAATATGAAACATTTTAACGGAACTTCAAAGTTTTTATCGATTTTTCTCACTTTTATGACTTTTTATTGTTTGAAAAAAGTACGTTAGATAGTTTTCAGCGGAAAAATTTAAACGCCATTTTATTTTATTTTGTATGTAAGAAAGAGTATTTTTTTTCAAAATCTTAAGAACGGTTTTATTTAATAACTTTTTTTAAATAAAAAAAATAATTCAAAAACGCAAACTTAAACACAAGAACTACTTACATTTAAAAATAGAAATAAAAAAGATCCACCTACCCGTTTTCAAAATATTGATTTTTTCAAAAAAAAAAAAAATTATTAAAAATACAAAAAAAGACAGTTATTGAAAATATTTTATGTCGAATTAGTTTGGCTATCTACATCTTTCTGAATATCAAATTTAATTATAATCGGTTAAATAGTGCTCGAGATAGTCGAAGAAAAAAAACTGCCCACTAACTTAAATTTTATTGCTTCAGAACATACATATACCACACGTGCAAAAAAGAACTGAATCTCTTTCATATAAATTCGTCGAGCTAAAAAAAATTAAATAAAAGTCCTTTGTAGAATGTCAAAATAACCTTAAGTTCTAAATTTGAAGACGATTGGTAACCGTTTAGCCTGTAGTTCAATAGACATCTGTACATACAGATAGACAGAATTGTTTTTCTATCATCGTAATGTCATATTTAATTGTTATCTCAAGTATCTTAGCTGCACAAATGCAAAACTATAACCTATAAAAGAAAACCAAAATATAAAAAATAAAAATATATATAAATAATACACAAAAACAATATTATAATTTGATAAAAAAATAATAAATAAAAAAAAATAAAAAAATAAAACAAATATAAAAATATGAACAAAAAATAAAACAAACAAACTCTTTCAAAAGCTTAAGCGTTAAGTTTAAATTAAGAAATATTTTTAAATATTTTTAAGAAAAGCACGTAGAATCAAAAGTCCGTAACATAATTTTGTAAGAAACACAAACAAACTTTTACTTCTGTAAGCGTTTCTTGAAGTAAAAACACACCGTTCCAATCCTAACCATCCATTGGGTTTAGTAATCAAACTTGTTAAATCCGTCAAACGATTTCTTGAGGAATAAAAACAAAGGCCTAAGTAAGTATTTCATTGACTCATTTACTAAAGATAACTGATAACACGCTCTTAAACAATGCCTAGACCTAAAACAAAACCAAAACAAAACAGCCTGCCATCATAAAACCATCAAATCTAATACGATTGTTTGTTCCCCATCGGCACACTCGTGTATCTTATGGATGCCGTATATCATTCATGCAAACTCCGAAAATAAAATAACAAAACAAGCAGCAAACACAAAACACAAATACCATCGCTCCAGCATACGAAACAGAAACAGAACTCCAAAAGTCAATAACATCATCGCTTTTCCAATAAAACAATGGCCTCATGAATATTTATGAAAATGAAATTCGTATCGAATATCTGAATATTGGTGCTGGTGCGTCCATCGCGGTGGTCATCTGGATGCGCTGCGCCACCGAACTATAAATATAACGTCATTGAGACATTTTCCCATTCATTTGTTGTTGTGCTCCTGTTATTGGGTGCAACCATGCCGATGCATCTTCTTTTCAAGGCATGTGATGGCGCGCGTTCCAATTTCCTGCTGCTACTCGTAGCCACAACAAACTGGAAAAATGGATTTCAGTCTCATAAATCGAATCGCAACTGCACATTAGATTCAGATTGTTTCCTCTCTTTTCGAGGTGCATAAGTGGCATAGTCAATGAAAGAAAAATGCGACACACAAAACATTATAATTAACATTATTTGTGTTTCAACATCAGAATGGTGCCAGCGATGCGATGCGTTCGAAAGTTTTTTTTTGGATTCATTAGAATGACACGCAATCGATGCACTCTGAATAACCGATTGGAATTGATACTTTGGAGCGATCAGTTGGTGTGACATTCAATTATTCTGGGGAACGTCACAGAATGTCACGAATTTTTGACGTTCTCCCCAATAAACGGTGCGGCTTGAACTGACGGGTTTGGGATAACCTTTGAGATACAAAATGAAGAATGTGTATCTGTGGCATTTATTTTTGGTTGTTTTAAATGCTTAATGAGGACTTGGTGAGAAGAATTATCTTCCGTAAACCTAATTTGTGTGGAGGAGATAATAAGATTCAAAATCCCGAACATGAATCATTTTCCGGGAAGAATACAAAAAAAAAAAAATGAAAAATATTCTCATTACCCTAATTTGCTGAACTGTTTCCCTGGTGGTCGTAGTCTTGTGGATAAATTACACTTTATCTGTAGTTCTCCGGATATATAGAGGCAAACATGGTCTGAGACCGGATGAAAGCTAGACAAATGGACGGATAGTGTGCAATAGAATGGAGCTATATGTGGCGTTTGTATAATACACTTGTGCGGTGCTGGGTATTATTTTCGGGCAAATTGTTTGGGAGTAGCAGAATGTTTGCTTTTATTAACAAGCTGCTTCATAACATTTAATTGAGTTGTTTTTGGAAAACAAATTGGTGTTCATTTTGATCATATTGTTTGGGATTCTCTTGTGAAATGATAGAATTAAGTTCGTGCATCAGCTCTTTTGTTTTAAAACGAATTTTTTTGCGTAATAGTGGAAATCATCAAATGTCAGCTGGAAATTTATTTTTAAGAGATTGTCATCAGATTTAACAATGACGATTGCAAAATACTCGAGGCTGAGAAAATTTCATGTACAGTGATAGAGCCACAGGAAGCTTTCAAAAAGACTTATTGAAGTCACGAAGATTATGAGAACCAACTTTGAAAAAGATTTGTTTAACCTTAACGAAGAAGGGACTAGTTTCTAGTTACTACGAAATACTTACTTAAGAAGTTTTAAATATAGAAGATGAAGATGTGATTTAGAAAAAAAAAACGGTTTGTTACTATTGCTAAACAACAACGGTGTTGTGTAGGAGTTTTGAATTAAAGTTAGAAAACGTTTGCTTTTTGACGTGATAACATCTTATTAATCGATGACAGGCTATACGTACGAAATAACATGACTCATACTGATAAGGTTCATGTTGATAAGACTCACGATACTCAAATTGAAAAAGAACAAAAAGAGAAAAAGAAATACAAAATAAGGGGAGGTTTGTTAAAGTAGAAAGTCGATGTAGATATTGGTATGTGTGTGTGAGTGGATTTAACGAGAGGGTTTCTGGGTGTGAGTTTACGGGCTGTATGTTGGTGTTGCTGCCATCAATGTTTTCTTATGACATTATCACGTAAAATTATCGTCCGTAAACCGACTTTACAGACAGCCAACTCTTTTTTTTCAGATGAAAGATGGAAGATACAACACCTCAACATTTGAAATGAAAACTGCGTTTTTCATATACAATAGGGATTTTCTTGGAATTTCGGAATTTCATTTTAGTATACCTTCAAAAGTCAAGTATAACTGTTTTTTGATTCAATTTAGTTTGTTTAAAGAGTTGATGATTATTTACATACATGTTTATTGATTTAACAAGCATACCCAACCCAAGAATAAAGCTACAAAAGTTTCCTTAATTCTGAGTCCGATTTTTCATCGTTTTCAAAGATCATTTTACCTTCACCTAAGGTCACCAAAAGTCCTCTTTAAAAAGGACAAGTCCTCTTTTTGAGCTAAAAAAACGTGTCCTTTTTTTTTTTTTTTTTTTGTTAATTTGTTGCAATTTGTGGTTTTTTTTTAATTTTTCACGATTAATAGAAATATTTTGCTATTATTTATTATTTATTATTTTTCCATTATTATAGTTTGTTTGAGGTCGGGTGAGTGTTATTGAAATTTGTGGGTGCTTCACGCAAGGGGTTTCTGGTCGTAACATCGATATGTTCAAATTTAAACCCTAAATGCAAGACCTTTTGACTGTGGCACATAAAATCAACATTTTTTCAATTTTTGTAGTATCCATTTTATTTTTATTTTTCATCATAATCATCATAATTATCATCGGTGCAACAAACGTGATCTAGTACGGGCCTCTTTTAACAAGTTTTTCCATAAATCCCGATTGCTGGTACACCCTGAAGCTTCGCGCGTTCAGGTCTGTTGTCTGTTACCATATAAAGGACTACAAATGACTTTCCGACAAGGTTCCTCTTCGCTAATGCGAGCTAAGTACCTAGCCCAGCTGTACATTATAATTCATGATTTGTATCTTTTCCGGAATCGTCCTCCATCGCACACACGGTCAACAATTCTTCATAAGACTTTCCTCTCGAACGCGGATAAGATATCAGAGTACCTTTTTTAAGCTCCTTCGGATTCGTATGTGTGAACTGGTAAAACCATAGTCTTGTACAGCAGCAGCTGAGTTTTTATGGTAAGGTTTCTGGATTTAAGGCGCCTCGACAGACTATAGTAGGTTCGGTTGGATTTTAGCAGCCGCCCACATATTTCTTCTTCCATATTATTTTCGGCTGCTACTTTGGACCTAAGGTAGCTAAAGGACTGCACTACTTCAAAATCATGCTCTACTACCCTGATAGTTGGACCGACACTTCTCGCAGGCGTAGCTTACATGTAATTAGTTCTAATTTCATTAATATGCAGCCCCTGGTTTTGTGCCGCTGCTCGATATGGGACCATGAACAGAATTTTTTTTTTAATTATATTCAATCGGGTTTGAGCCTATCATTACAAAACGAGTTTCTCCTTGTCTAGCAAACCGATATGTTTTTTGTTTCAGATCTACCCTCTTCAATCAATTTTTTAAATACTTCCGGGATTCCACAAGGCAGCCACTTAGGTCCTCTCCTTTATTTCTGTACTATTAAAGATATTGAAATAGTCATTAAACATTCTAATATCTCACTCTACGCTGATGATACGATGTTTTTCAAGACACTTTCTATATCTCAATAGTTTTGAGGCACCTGATTGAGAAACTACTAAATATTGCCAAATGCAAAAAATCTTCTCCCCATAGGTATCAACCTTCGATTTGATTCGTGACCTTGGCATATAATGTAACCGAAAGCTCTTTAAGACCAAGTCCGCACTTGGCTTTGTGAAGCGTTGGTCCAAAAAATTCTCTGATCCTTTATATACTTGAACCTATGTACGCCAGCCAAGTATGGTCCCAGTATCAGCAGATTCACATCTCGAGAACTGAGAGCATTCAACATGGTTTCTTTAGATTTGTCCTTCGTTGTCTGTCCTGTAATAATCCACTTAAACCCAAATTATTATTTTTTCACACGAAACACTCAGTGAAATTCCTTTAAATTTGTACCAACAATTTCAATATCCCCCGGAAGTTCACAGAAGCAATTCTAAAAATTCCGGTAAATGCACAATTCCATGTGTTTCCTCGTTTTTTTATTGAAAATTTAATTTATGATGGAACACAAGGAAACATAATACAAATAAAAAAAAAAACAACAACAGGAAAACGATACGCTTACATCCTCTTTAACAGTCGAGTATCGAGTCGTCCATCGTCCAGCTCGAGGTCGGATATGAGCGCGCTTCGCATCACGCATATCACACGTATAATTTGTAATTAGCCCGACAGGTGGGTACTCACAATCTCATCAGCCAGAGCTATCTTAATCCCTGCATCATGAGTTCATCATTCCCAGTGAGGGACGGGGGAAGCAGTGCTGAAATAAAGGGAATTGATTATTATACAATACTCAGCTCTACCTATACCACCACCAGACCTTGCATCAGACCTTCAACTAACCCTAAAGGTTTTCCATTTCCATCTACAGCACACGGTTCTTTCCAGCAACATTTAGATAGCCATTATGCATTCTTTATGCAATGCTTAGCAACTCATTCTTCGGAACAGTGATCATCATTCGAGAGTGCACTCCATAAAGACACGGACATGGCCAACAACGTGGCATGCCACCGATGGACTTGGACGCCAGTCTGCATCAGAAAAGATGTCCATATAAACTCAATCGCGATTATATTATGAAAAGTATCTTATAGATACACTAAGAAGTTTAAAAAAAAAGAGAAATGAAAACAAGAATATTGAGAGGTGGATGAAGCCTTGCGTGCAATTACGTATTCCGGTCATCATAAACTGGGAAATTATAAAATAGGTAAAAAACGCAGTTTTTCTTTTTTTGAGTTTGTCGTCATTGGCGTTGCTCTCATTCTAGAAGGAAAAACTCTACAACGATTAAGGAAATATTCATTTCGGAAGTTTTGTATCTTTTGCTCCATGGTCGTAACAGAGGGAGGGGGAGAAGTGATTTGGATTTGGATTTGGTTAAGTAAATTTTTGAGCAGTCTTCATTATTCTCACTTTAGAGGTTTTTTTATTATTTTTTTTTTAATTCCCAATGCTCATGTGGAAATTGTTTTTCTTCTTTCACTCTGGGAGTACGTTCAGTATACATAAAGACCGACTTAAATGAGCCGGAAAATCGGGGGGCTTCTTTACGGAGTGCCTCAAAAATTTAAGTAGATTAATGATTCAATTAAGATGGTTCTGCTGTGTTGTTGGTGTGTTGAATGGGAAAAGTGAAGAGATTTTTTGTGAATGGAGGTGATTGCTAGAATGAGCTCATATTGTTTCAATAATTATGGGAGTTAAAATAAAAGAGCTTGTTTGTGGAGAAAGTTTGTGTGGAAGCTGTAGGTTTCTTAAATGGTTTTGTGTTTTTTTTTTTTTTTTTTGGAAACAAAATTGTGTGACTAAGTGAAAAGTTTTTGTGATGAGTTGGCTTTTTTTGGGAAAGAATTTTAATGCAAATTACTTGGCTTTTAATTTTTAGAAAATATATTACCTTAGTATTGAATTAAGAAGTTAATCAGGGTGATTTGGGTTTGGGAAGGAGATGTCTTAATTATGTTTGGAGGGAAGAGTTTTGATTAATTTTTATTCAATTACCTTAAGATTAAAGAATTTAAGGTTTTAATACTAATTTAAATAATACATTGAAAATAAATACAAATAAAATCAACTAAGCAGAAAATTCACTTTTAATTTTAGGCATTATTTATTCAAAATATCTTCTATGTGACCTTTAGTCTAGCAAAGTTAGTTATCGGGACGAAATGCCAAGTTTTGTTGGACTAGAGGCCGTAAAAATCTATTCCGAAATTATAATTGATGCCAAATCGTAAATATGAAACTGTTAAGCAATGGAGCTCAAAGTGAAGCATTGGGCTATCTTTCTAGAATTGCAGTCGATGACAGAAATATGGAAACACAATTTCTGCAGACTATATTACAACGGTAACAAAGCGTGGTTTAATACCAAAATCCATAATTGAACAGATCCTTACTCATAGGCAGGTGATGGAAATAAGTCTTGAATTTAATATTCCAACATACCATCTTTTTATAGACTTTAAAGCCGCCTACGATAGCAAAGCCAGGGTAGAATTTTATAAGGCCATGCGCGAAATCGGCATCCCAAATAAATTGACACGACTATATGTAGGCTCATCATGAGCAACATTATAAGCCAATTAAATATAGCCAGTTTACTGTCCAGATAAATCGATATTTTTAATGGACTCCGGCAAAGGGATAGTCCGGCCTGCACCATCTTCAAATTGGCGTTGGAGAAAGCAATCCGTGACTCTAACATGTCAACAACAGGGACTAACGTGACCGAGTCCATCCAGACTTATCAGACGACATCGACATCATCGGCAGAAGGCATTCAAACTCCTTTCCCCAGATCGAGCAGGCGGCACAAAACCTGGGGCTGCATATTAATGAAGGGAAGACCACCATGTAGGCTACGTCAACAAGAAATGTTGGTCCAACTATCAGGATAGCAGAGCATGAATTTGAAGTAGTGCAGTCCTTTAATTACCTTGGGTCAAAAGTAGCAGCCGATAATAATATGGAGGAAGAAATACGCGAGCGGCTGCTAAAATCCAACAGAACCTACTATAGTCTGTCAAGGCTCTTTAAACCTAGAAAATTAACCATAACAACCAAACTGCTGCTGTACAAGACTATGGTCTTACAGTACTCTATATGGATCCGAGACTTGGGAGCTTACAAAAAGTTACTCTGATCTGTTATCTGTGTTCGAGAAGAAAGTCTTACGGAAAATTGTTGGCCCGTGTGTGCGAGGGATGACGATTCCAGGGAAAGATACCGGTTCGCATGAAGGAAGAGGAACCTGTTGGGAAAGTGTTTTGCAGTTCTTTTTATGGTAGAAGACAACGTGGCAGAAATTGCTTGGGTTGGAAGGATGGCGTAGACCAGGACGCTCGAAGACTTCTGGTGCGCAATTGGATGGCGTCGGTCAGCAATTGGGATTTATGAAAGAACTTGTTTAAAGAGGCCCAGACCGGATCCCAGTTGTTGCGCCGATGATGAGCAAATCGAATCCATCTGTTAGGTGGATGGCAAGGCGTAGGGTCAAAAGTCCACAAAAACTTCCTGTGAAGTTCTGAGCCATTGATTGTGCACTTATGACCTATTTACCAGGGCTCCCACTAAGGGAGTTATATCCTACTTTTTTGTTAGTTTGACCTTTCATAGAAGAAGCAATGAAGGTGGAGACAAAAAGCCTTTATTCCAACAGCTTGAATATCTCTTTTTAATCCAAGTCGTACCTTATGATGAAGAGACATGGAGATTATCAAAAAGTGAATGAAGAAGCTAACTGCTATGTGAAGGAAACATTCTTCTACTAATGAGGAATTCTACGAGCTTTAAAGCAGCATAGGTCAAATAAAGAACGACCTTGTGTGGAAAACTGGGGGACCAAGGAATCAAACAGCTGAAAAAACTAATTTATTGAGGCCCAGGTCCACCATTGGTCGTAGCGCTACCTAAGGTAAGGCAAGGTATAAACGCGGATTATTAAATTCGATTCTTTGAAAGACCTATTCTGTCAAATGAAGAAGAAGGAACACTATCAACACAAAGATTTTTCAAGGCTGCTTTCTTACTTCTTTTTTGAACAAATTGAGTTCAACGGCCTGGCTCTGCTTTCCTATAGATCAGAAAAATCAATCATCGTTGCACGTCCGAAACCAACCACTTGCTATTGACATGTGTTAACTGTTCTTTCTTTCTTCTGTTCTGACACATACATGTCGTTTATCAATGTTGTCTTGTAAGTCTTGTATTATATGAGTCGAAAGCATCAATTGCAAGTTGTACAAATAAATTAAAAAATAATTCTTATACTCTCGGTAGTGACTTCATCGATTTTGATAAGAAAAAAATTTTGCTAACTTAACATTTAAAATTGTTTTAAAATGATATTTGAGCTTAAAGACCCCACTTACCATGAGTTTCATAGAAGTTGTCCTCCTTTTCGACTATGTAGAACGTATACCCTTTGAAGCGCATTACCATAGTTCCAGGACAGTGTCACAAAACAGTGCCTAATTTATGTTCGATAATTGATTAATGTTGCGATTTGCTTGTATATGATGTCTGATAGTTGGCTGATAATGCGGTGGTGGTGTGTCTGAGTCTGACTCTGGAATTAAGCAACACTATAAGGCAGACCTACTGCACTGATGATGCCTTGGGAAAGGCCTTCACGTACGCACCAAACTGTCGACTAGTGTAGTAGCTGCCTCTGCGTTATGTAGGCACGTTCCGCCACAATGGCCCAGTGAAATTTTCCATTTGCAAACTACCACCCGCAACACTGATGATGGTAAATGGTATAACAAAGCACATCATGGGAAACTAATGTCCAGCTGAGTATGCTTTCGTCCGAAACGACCATTTAAGTTTCTTTGGTCATTTTTGGCCAAAAGAAACACACACATCGATGTAGTTATGGACATTTTATATTTTACTTTACACTCGACGCGGCGCGTAGCGGCACACGTGATTTATGTTAATTTCTAGTGAGTTTCTATAATGTTGTATGAATTTGATGTTGCACCTCGCCTTTGGTTGGTTGTTGATGGTTTTCGTTGGCATCAATTAGGAATGCCTAACATAATGCTAGTGGCTATTTGGTTTTCGAGGCTTGAAAATGACCCACCAACCCAAAATGCAAATTTTGGACTTTTTTTGTTGATGTTTCTTTCTAATTTGATTATGATTTTGATTGAAAGTTTGTTGTGATTTTTATTTCTGTGGGATCGGTACTCTGGGTGTGGTCATGTGGTTTGTTTTGGTGGGTTTGTCTTTGTTTGCTAAGCCAAAAGTACACTACTTTCGACGTGAAAAGAAATTTATGAGGTATTCAACTTTGGTGACCAATTTGTCAAAATATTCTTTAAAATGCACCGAAAACCCTTATCCAGTTCCTTAAATGCTTTAAAACCAAATTAGCACATTTTTCTTTCAGCTCAAAATTACATTTTATAAAGGATTTTACCCAAATTGTTTTTCAGTGGAAAATTGAAAAGTTTCCCGAACGGCTAGCTAAAGTTTCACAAATTCGAATCACCATTATGGCATATCAAATAATCCACGTCCGTTGTGTCGCCATGAGTCCCTTCTTCCCATCATCATCTGCGTATATATGTATAAGGAAAGAGGATGTGCATATAGTCTTTCAATTTTCCCAAAAATAAGGACCCATATAACTTCCCAAGTGGACTGTTAAACTATAACCAGGAACAGAGACGAGACTACTGTGAGCAGCCAAACACTCGCATGTGTATGACTTAGTATATGACATCTCTGGCTGGCTTATACGATGCGTCGAGAAAAGTTTATCGCACACGTTAAAACTTCTAATTGCATTCTAACCTCGTTCGTTGGTGCGGGGCAGGCGTACTTTTGCACCATATCCAGCTAGCCAGCATGGAAGTACCATTTACCCGAACACGCCAGCCAACAACGCCAACGCCGGTCATAATTGAATGAAAATCAGGATTTCACACATTGCAGTAAGGTAGAGGGGAGTATGATGTGGGGAAAACTGCTCCAGAGCTGCTGCATCTAAGACCAGCGGGATAAGTGTGAATATGGGAAGCGCATAGAATAAAAGAACCCAAACAACTTGGACAGAGAAATTTTGAACACGTTTTTGGGGGAAAACGAGAACAAAACGATGAATGCAGGCGGAGGATGACTATGACAACCATGACTCGAACAAATGGAACTACCACCACCACGGCCGTGTTTCTATTGATGACGACAATAACAGCAATGCCGACAGCGCTTTGATGATAAGAAAAGCCTTCTAAGCCCAAAGGCATGATAAAACTCATATACCCATGTCATTGATATTTAGCAAAGAACAGGGTTGTTATGCGTTTTCTTTGCTATTTTTTTTTAAGAGTAGAATTTCATTTTTTGTATTTATCCTCATTTGCAGAATGACATAACAACAAAATATTATTAAAAAAAAATAATTTAAAAAAAATTATAATAAGCAAATTGCTTATTGTAAATAATCGTTATAATTTCGTTTTGACGAATTCGCCGGAAGAAATAAAAAGAAATTCGGAGTCAATGACCGCAACTTTAAGAGTGGTGAATTGTTGAAGTTCATCGCAAAATCATCTTCAGTGAAGAAGCTCATTATTAACTCAATGGGTTGGTCAATAAGCAAAATATGCGTTATTGGTTGGGTGAAAATCCTCATTAAGCTTCATGAATCACCACTTCATCCACAAAAAATAACTCTTTGGCGCGGTTTGCAAGCTGGCGGCGTTATTGGGCCATATTTTTTCGTCGACGATAACGATCGTCACGTTACTTGGAATGGCCAGCGTTATCGTGCCATGATTACGTATTATTTTTGATCCGAATTGGAAGATATGGACTTGGACGATATGTGGTTTCAACAGGATGGTGCCACAAGCCACACAGCACACCTTACAATCGATTTACTGAAAAGTAAGTTTGATGAGAGTGTTATCTCAAGAAATGAGCCAGTCGATTGGCCGCATCGTTCATGCAATTTAACGCCTCTAGACTATTTTCTTTGGGGCTACGTTAAGTTATTGCATTATGCCAACAAGCTCACGACGTTGGAAGAGCTCAGAGCCAACATTGAACGCGAAATTACGGCGGTGGCCGATTCATCGAAAGATGGGGCCAATGAATCGACTGCTGCAAACGTGCCCGCGGTGAACGAAGTGGAGTTCCAATCATAAATGTTTTGATTGTACTTCAAGCCGATAATAAAGTTTTTGAAATATCTCAAATGGTTTGCGTTTTATTTAAAAGTTGTCAAGTTCTTACTGTATAATGTATAATTCCCCCACCAACCTTGCAGTCTTTCTTTCTTCTTTCTCACTTATATAATATTATGTTCTTCTCTTGGAAATGTTGCCACAATATTTTTACTTGCGATTATAGGTACTATACTATAACGCATGTTATGCACTGGTAAAAATACAAAATAAAATTAGATACTAATCAAACATAACATTACGATGGTAGAGAAGTCCAAAAAAGTGGGTCGGAAAATTCTGTCTTTCTGTCTGTCTGTCCGTATCGATTCCTACAGCCAGTTTTCTATGCAAAATCTATCTTTTGGCTTGAATGTATTTTTTCAGGAAAAGTCTTATAACGGTACCTCCCATATGACCGGTTTTTTTTTAAATCAGACTTTATCCTTAACTATTTGACGGATTTTGATGAAATTATTAAAATAGATAGTGTTTTATGATTCAAATAACATTGTCTTTAAAAAAAATTAAAAAAAAATAGTTTTTATATTTTTTAATATTGAAAAAAAAACTTTTTTGTTTTGGAATAGTTTTTCAAAGAAAACATTTTTTTTGAAAAAAAACTGGAAATGAAAAATTTATAAAATAGAAAACAGCAAAATAAATCATATGGCTTACAAACTTTTTTACAAAAAAATGGTTTTGGAAGACTGGTTTTTTGATTTCATTAAATTTCTTTATATTATGTTTTCCCCCAAATTTTGTTTTATATTGCTCGGTTGAGCCCTAGCCAGTAATCAAATATGATAATGATAGACCTTGAAGAGACCTATAAAACAATGTGTAATGTATTCTATCTCATTCTCTTGCCGGCTTAATCCTATATGTTTATGTGTTTGTCTCTTTGTCGTGACTCATTTTCGTTTGATCGGGCTTCAGCGATTCTAAATAAGTTGCACGTCAAAAAAACATTAAAATGAAGTCTTTTTTTCAAAAAGACGCCTGCACTTACGCCTGACGCCTGATTTACAAATAGTTATTTATTTTTATAATAAGTCTATCAATCTATCACCCTTTCTATCAATTTATCAATGAATCTATCAATAAATCTATTATTCAATCTTTCTATAAATCAATCTATTAATCTATCTATGAATCTATCTATCTATCTATTTATCAATTTACCCATCAATCTATCCATCAATATACCCATCAATCTATCTATCAATTTATCTTTTAATCTATCTATCAATGTATCTATCAATATAGCTACGGATTTATCATTCTTAAATACCTATCTATTTCTTCTATAAAATATCCATTTTTTAAAGAATCTTCTCTGTTTATTTTGGAGATCCAACGAACCAACAATGCCTTAAGTTATGTAGTGTGATTTGAGAAGCGTTATGAACATTCCAAGGTTAAGTTTTAAATAAAAAAAAAACGAATTCTAGTTCGAAATTCGAATTTCCTTATTTTTTTCATTTATATATTTATTTCTCACTATTTTACATATTTTTTTATTTTTTTTAAATAAATAAAATTTTAAAATTAACACCTCCTTTTCCTAACAATTTAAATTGTAGTAGATTAAATTAAATGTACCAAGATCTATAACATCCCTGCTCATTGCTGCTATTCCTTTATTTTTAAAATTTTATTTTCTTTGATTGGAATACCCGAATGCCTGCCATCAGAGGTGTCTGTCTAGCTGCGACTCCATTCAAATTCTTGCATTTCTGCAATCTCAAAGGAACACACACACAGTTAGTGCTCTCTGTACAATCGGGTCACGTCACTGAGCTGTGAGTCTAGGATTTTGTGTGTTTTCGGTATATTACCACGAATCGCATCTGAAAGAAGTACATATATGCAGTTCCAGAGATAAACTGCGATGTGAGTTAGAAAATAGGACAGACCATGCAGCTAGATGTGTAGGCAGATAGATGGATTAATGTGTGTTTTTGAGAAGCCCACGTGCATGAGATTCATCCGAGCGATATAACAGCTTTATACAGTACACCCGAAGACCGAAGGTATGTGACCCTTTGTGGAAATGAACGCTCGTTTTGTAGTAGATTGTGTGTCCGCCCCGTAAATTTGTGACTTAGAATTTCTCACTTTAAAAGGCGATTGAAGTGATAGGTCTTTCAGGTGATGGGTGCGTTGGATGTGCATTGTACAAGAACAATGCATTCTGTTGCATTCTAGAGGGGAAGTATCTAAAACTAGGTAATAAATTACAAAACCATGAATTCTGCAATCTGCTTAGTTCTATTCAATCTGGTTATTAAAATTTCATGAAGCAATTGATGGTTCTTGACATTGGTCTAGCCCATGGTATGATTTAAGTTGAGACATGGAAGAAGAACCTAAATTTAAAATATGATTTGGATATTTTTATAGTTTTTTTTCTTTGTGAACATGAAACTTTACAAATACTTATAGGTCTACTAGCCTTCATCCACTTTGGCCACCAAGAGCTAAATGACTTCAGCCATTTTACTTCAAAATTTGAAAATTTTAATTCCCATCAATCCCGCCAGCAATAAGTCACTTAATTTGAAATTATATATTTCCCCACAAGATACTTTATCTTTTTTTTTTGTATTTTTGTATTTAAGTGTTTTATTGTATCTTTTCACATCACAATCCATTCAAAAAACCTTGAAAGACAACGATAATCAATGATGAGAGCTTCAAGCAAAGATTATCATCTCTGTTTCACTCTGATTCCATCTGAAATTGGGCTATCACTGACTATTTGATTGACAAAGATAGCCAACGGCTATCGAAGACTTCTTTTACATAACTCAAATGTTAAATTATTCAATTTTGAAAAAAAAATCTCTGCGATAAATTGATTTCATGTAATTAAGTCAGCAAAATTCCAACATTCACCACAAACGATAATCACGACTTTTGCTTAAAAGTCTTAAGGTGACTGGTGATTCGTGCCTTCTAATCTAAGGCTAGACGTTATAAGTCACCGGCATAGTTTTAGTTTTTACTTCTTTGACTTTTCGACAGGATTTGTGAATAATGTGGAGTTTATTGGGCTTTTTGATGCGAGGGGATGTTGGTGGATTTAATTTCCATTGGTTGCGGAGTTGAGTGAGTACAAGAACCACGTTGCGGTGTTGTAATGTGTACTCACGACTTACATGTTGCTAGAGGCTTATGTAAAATTAAACAATGTTGCTGATTTCTTTAGAACACAAAATAACTGTTTTTGGAACTTAGTAGTATTTCATCTTAGCTTAAGTATGACAAAAATTCCAACACTACATTTATTACCACTAAACAGCAAATTGGTCATGCTTTATAAATAAGGTTGTTGCAATATGTGTACATTACTATGGAAAATAAACTGCACGACTAGATCGCACGTACTTGCTCTTATGTGCGGTCACAGCTTCGAATAAAATTTGAATGACATTAAGGGAACTTCAAAGTTTTTTTTCGATTTTCTGACTTTTGATTGTTTGAAAAAAGTACGTAAAATGGTATTCAGTGTAAAAATGTAAACGCCATTTTATTTCGTAAAAAGATGTTAAGAAATGTGTTCAAAATCGTAGGAACGGTTTTTAAATAAATCGGTTTTTATATAACAACTTATTTTAAGAATTAAAAAAAATTATTCAAGAATGCAAACTTTAACACAAAAATTATTTACATTTAAAAACCAAATTAAAAAAATAATTAACCTACCCGTTTTCAAAATATTGATTTTTCAAAAAAAAAAAAACAAAAAAATTGCTTTGGCTATCTACAGCTTTCCAAATATAAAATTTATGTGTAATCGGTTAAGCAGTTCTCGAGAAAGTCGAAGAATAAAAAAGAGTCCTTTGGGGAGGAAAAAACCCCTGTGGAATGTCAAAATAACTTAAGTTCTAAATTTGAAGACGGTTGATTCAACCGTTAAGCCTATAGTTAAATAGACATCCGAGATGAGATGAGAGATTCAGATCTAGATTGATCAATATTCCCATCTCCAAACTTTTACGCGGTAATCGAATCTCATTAGTTAAAAGAAAGTAACCTTCTAATAATCTACAAGAGGAAGTATAATTCACGAAATTACAATAGTTATGGTTCAATCAAGCTATTGAAAAAGGTCGTTGGGAGGGTATTATAGTAGGGGAGCTCACGATGCTAAAAAGTGAATTACTCGAGGTCTTTGGGACCTATTAGATCTTAAAGATTAGGTTGTAGGAATGATAAAAGTGTAAGTGATCGACCGACCGATGGTGGGGAGCTTCTACGGGCTTCGGAAAATGTAAAAAAAACCGCTACATTAAAATAGTCGAGCGCGTCAGAAATTAATAGAGCGTATGCCCCACGTGTCTCTGATAACGGAAAGATGTTAATCATCCGGTGTACATGGTGGGGTTTGCTATACAGTAGGGCAAAAAATGAAAACCAAAAAAAAAGTTATTCGAGCAGGTCAGATTTTAAGAGGGGGTGTTAAGTGAACCCGAAAGAAGCTCCCATGAAAAAAATCGCCATTTTGAAATACTCGAGCGTGTCAGATTATTATACGTTCTGACCAATATACTGACGATTATTTGAAGGGATTTTCTTTATTTTTTTCTTTTTTCAAATAAAGCCATCAAGTTAAACAGAAATTGCTTCCTTTAATATTGAGTCTCTTGCCTACACATCCACTGAAATATTCATTCCCCAACCCTACACAAACACTTCATCTTAAACAATTTGTTTTATAACCAATTATTTTTGGCGCAATAAAAAATTATTGCATTCCATATATCACACCGAATACTTAAATAAGAAAAAAAATACTCATCCACTTCTTTCCCTTCCTAAAAGACACCTAGCGCCGCACCGCACCGTGGCAAAGCGATTCCATTTGAGTTATATTGATTTAGTGGCAACATTAATATAATTCATGACAATATTCTGAGGTAACCTCCTTTCCTTACATCATCGCAAAAAAAAAAAAAACAACAACAAACCTAACATTGAACTGAACCATAAGGTATCCGGCGTAGAGTATCCATAATGTTATTCCTCCTGCGCGTGGTATGGTTATAAAATTAATCGCATTTCTTAGAACGCACGCCATGACACACTGTTTCTTGACTAAACTAAACGTCGGTTCAGACGGAATTTGCATTCCTAAACGGGGACATAGTCGCGGTGAATATAACGACTCACCGTACAAAATTACGCTAAATCAATATCTAGACCGAGATATTTGTACAAAATTGAAATTCAAGATGTCAACTCTTAACACCTAAAGCCTCCACAGAACCAGCCACCGAAGTAGTTCATTGCCTGTTTCGCTTTTTAGCAGAAATATCAGCGAAGGGGGACACCTATTGTAGGGAGATGAATAACACATTTACACTCTTATGTGAAACCGATGGATACTCCCGTAATCCATTGGATTCAGTGGCATAGATAGTCGACTCAAAACAAACTTAAAAAAAAAACTATCCATAAACATGACGCAAGTCCTACTTCGAAGTATCTATTTCATTACGCCATCTACCGTTGAAGTCAGGTTTTATCTACCGCCTGTGATTACGTATATCAGATTCGGAAATGTTACTCAGAAATAAAAAAAAATAAATTATTACTATAGCGACAAGAAAAACGATCTGAGCCACCAAGTCCCACCGCCAGCGCCGCGCCACCACCGTCAACAACAACTTTCTGAACTACCCGTAACCGAATTTTGTATTTATAAGATACAATAATTTATCTGACAGCTTAAGTGAAAGATGCAATAAGAAGGAACACGGAAAATGCAACAAAAACCTACTGATCTCCAGTTACGGAGATGTTATACTATCCTCTGATCCCGTGTGTCCACATCGGTGACTGGAATCCACTCCCTCTCACAGTGATGCAGTTCTTCTTCTTGGATCACAACACTTATTGAGGTGTTCTCGTTGTGAATTTGGGTAAAGCAAAGCTGCTATAGGAATCATGATTTAGAGGGCGTTGTATGGCTCCAAACAAACATTGAATCACGTTTCCATCCAGAATGACTGGGCTGGACAAGAGCCTCTCAATGGACGATGCCGGAGTCGTGGGCTTGGCAGTTGTAAGTATATGTTTGTAACTTCGTCTTCATCTGTTGGCGATGATCATCATTGATGATGAAGTGACGGCTACAACTACGTCGCTGTCGGTCGTCATCTTCGTTGTGGATGTCTCGTTTAGGTGGGTCATTTGTGTCGTATACGGCTTTTTGGCCTACATTTTGGATTCCGTGAAACTAAAAATACCGCGAAAGAAATGAAGATGCATGAAAGCATAAACCTGTTCGGTTATGGGTTCTGCTATAACGTTAGCAGGATGAGAGTTTGATTCCCACTTTGTACGGTTTGTTTACGTTTTCAAGGCAGAATGAGGTTGTCATTGATGATCTGGTTGAAAGGAAAATAATCTCTAATTAGTATATTATTGATTCACAGAAATTTGTTTTTTTTTTTCAGTAAAAATAAATTATTTGTTGAAAAAAATGTGTCCGCTGGTATACTTTAAAAAACATTTTTTTAACAGTTTTTTTCAATTATCAATTTTTACAATATTGATACGTGTGGATATGCGTTTTTGAAACTCAAAATATTAAATTAAGTAACATTTTCGGTCTTCTGGCGTGTTTTTTTAAACAGTGAAGAGCACAGGTCTTAAGATCCATCCTTGAGGTACTCCCACTCTTGGGGATTCGGGATTCCATTCAGGCAAAGATAAGATTGGTTTGACTTTCACGTTGGTCAATACCTGCTTTAGACGTTAGAAGAAGTAATTTGTTTTGTGATCGCTTGATCAAATACTGTAAATTTTGTAAAATCTCTTTTACTTCAATTACTTCTCCCTTCGACTGTTTGGTGTTTGTTCCATTATTTCTCAAGGTCTTATATGCTGTTTCTGAATGTTCTATCGTTTAAGGTTTGCCTAAGAAATCTCGGGCCTTTTAAGAATAAATTGAATGCCGCAAATGAAGGTATGGTACTGTTACACATCGAAAAAGCGTTGGATTCAGTTTAACATAATGGCTTAGTGTTTAAAATGTTAAATGTTAAAAGTGCAAAGGTGTATTTGCTATGTTATGTTTACGGTAACTAAAAACTTCTTTCGGTCTGCTATGTGAACCATAGACGAATTATTTTAGCACCTTAAGCTTTTTCTGACCAGTTCGACAACCTCCAAGAGAGTACTGCTGTTTCTTTATTATTTTTACAGGACTTGGGACATGAATGGAAGGATGAAATAAAGGATGAAAATCAGAGCTAATAGTATTTTTAGGGCTAGGGATACTTTTAGGGGTAGTGGATTCCGAATTTGAAATAGTTCAATCCTGTGACTATATAGTGCTAAAAAAAACAGCGGATAATACTATGGATGAAAAAATATGCCGGTGGTCTTAAATATCCAACAGAACCTACTATAAACTGTTAAGGCTTTCAAATTTAGAAATTTTATTATAAAAACTGGTTTAACTGGTTCACTAATGATGCTTCTGTGGAAGTAAACTTGTTGGGCTGGATATTTCTAAAACATGTGACGGAATTTGGCATTAAGCTCTTTTACCTGAGTTGTTATCGAGGATTAAGCAACAACCTTTCTCACTCTTCAATTCAAGTTGACCTGGAAGGTTTCAAGTCTGAAATTCAAAAAGTCTGTGCTGGTATTCTTCAAGTCTCAGACAATATCTATGTTCCGAGCTAAGCGGTATTATTGTTCTGCAGTATCAAAACCCCTAATGCTTCTAATACCCAGAATGGATTTCTTTCCCTGAAGAAAATTTTCTTTACACATGAAGGGTATTTCCATCAAGGACGCTGAAAAACGTTTGATTCTTAGTGTATTCAATACCAACTACCTCTACATTTTACATATTGTTAAAAATTTAACGTAATTCTTATGCTTCATTTGACCATGCAAAAACCTTATATCCGTTCTCATCTCCTGTACTTGAGAATGTAATTTTTTCCATGGGACAAATTTTTTTCCGCACTCGTACAGTAGCAAGACTTCTAAGAGATCTCGTTATACGCAAATCCAATGGCCCGGATGGTATACCCCCGATTCTTCTGAAGAGGTGTTCTTCCACACTGGCAAAGCCACTGCGTAAGCTTTTCCATCGCTCCAACTCTTCTGTAATCTTTCCTGGAAGATGGAAAACAGCATTTGTCCAGCCTGTCCCTAAGAAAGGTGACCCATCCTCCCCCTTCTTCTACCGACCCATAGCACTGACATCTCTTCTTTCTAAGCTCATGGAAACGCTGATTAACCGTCAGCTTAAGGAATATCTCGAAAATCGAAAGCTTCTCCATGACAGTATGGCTTTCGCAGCAACCGTTCCACTGGTGATCTGATGGCATATCTCACCGAACAGTGGAACAAATCTTTACATCGCTTTGGTGAAAGTTAGATTATTGCTCTTGATTTGATAGAGTTTGGCATGAAGCTCTCTTATCGAAAATTCGTGCTTTTGGGATCGATGATACTCTTGTTCGTTGGATTAGATACAAGTTGTATTGGACGGATTCAAGTCTGATTCCCACAAAATAAATGCTGGTGTGCCCCAGGGCTCCGTTCTGTATCCGACTCTTTTCCTCATTTTTATAAATGGTCTTCTGTCTGTTACTTCTAATCCACTTAACTGTTTTGCTTACGACTCTACGCCTTCGGACGTATAATTGCAACGGTACCGTTTGTCAAGCTCATTAAACTCCGATTTATACAGCATTGTTAAATGGGGTAATAGGAATCGTGTGGAGTTTAATGTTTCGAAAACTCAATGCTGTCTTCTGTCGTTAAAGCTAAACATACCCCCAATGCAGGAATGGCACTTACATCGAAGAAACCGAAAAGCTCTCAGTACTCGGTATGTGTGTCAACAACGACCTCCATTGGAACGACCATATATTTGAAATCGCTAAGAATGCTGCTAAGTGCTTAGGTTTTCTGTATCGGTGTAAGAAGTATTTTTCCCTATCTGACCTGGCTACAATTTATAAAGCCTTTATACGCCCTACAATCGAGTATAACTCCTACATCTGGGCAGGTGCTTCACAAACGTCGCTTCACCTGCTTGATAGAATACAAAATCGAGCGTTAAGATTAATAGGAAATAGAACGGCCGCTGAAATAATTGCCCCTCTCGAACACCGACACAATGTTTCATGTCTTTCCTTATTTTATCGTTTCTTTTACAAAAAATATTCACTCGAAGTAGCCAGCTGCATTCCTCCTCTTAAAAGCTTTGCCCGTAATACTCGTCTTGCTAGGAAAGCCCATCAGTTCACCCTTGAGTCCAATTTCGGACGTACCGTGAAATATAGGGATTCTTTTTTTAGCCGAACAACACGAATTTTGAATAGTTTACCCGGCGAGATTTTGCCTTGCCATTTTGATCTGCTAACATTCAAAACCAATGTTAATCGACACCTCCTATCTCTCCATATCTTTCTAATGCCCATGTTCTACATTAAAAAGGAAACAAATAGTCCCTTGTGTGCGCGTTAAATATAAAAAAAAACATCGTAGAAATGACACTTATGCCCTTCATTGTCTTATCGTTATTTCTTAATCAGTGCTTTAATGAAATAGCTAGTTGCATTAGCATTCCTGTCCTAAAACGTTTTTCTCCATAATAATAACGAATCACTAAAGAATCGCTCAAATATTATTTTACTGGAGACATGATACACTATATAAACAAAGGCTACGTAGTAAACTAGTAATTTAAAAATAATAAAACAAAAAATATTTTCATAGTAATCTGACGTACATACATAAATAATAATTTTCGCCAAAATAAAAATTAAAAAATTTTTTTTTCAGGATATCCTATTTGAACTGACAACTCTCGAAAGGACAATAATTAACCATCAACTTGTGGAACATGGACTGATGAAAAGCCATTAAAATTAAGGTGAGTTCTTTAATTTTTGTCTGTCAACTTATTAATATCAAATAAAATCTGACACTATTAGTCAATTATGTATGTATAAACGTCCATAAAAAAACTGCAAGCTTGATCATTTAATAATAATAAAATCAATCAAATAAATTACGCTTTTTAGCAAAAACAAAAACAAGGGTCATAAAGTTAATTATAATGTTGTACATCATCATTATAATCGGTGATATTTATTCTTTCGATGTCAATTTTTTTTATTTACCTCACTTGATGAAAAAAAAAGTTACTATAGTTGCCCCCTGTTGTGTGTACATAATTAATGCAACACAGCTGATGGCGTGAATTAATCAATTGTTTGCAAATTAATAGCTCTTGACTTTTTTAATAAATGTTTTAAAAGCGAGTTTTTTTTGATAGAATTATTTATTTTCTAGGAAGGTTCTGATTTTTTTGACAATATTTTTAATAGAATGCATTATTTGAGTGTGTTTATGTCAATATTTTACTTACAAAAAAATAATAATTATTATATTTAGTCTTTTAGAGTTTTTCAAACACACAGTAGTAGTGACATGTTGGGAGGTTAATCATTGTTAAGCTTGCCTTTTTTATGAATATACTAACTGAAAAAGGGTATATTTTCGTAACGTAAAAGGCAACATAGTGATATATATTATCCTGGAGTTTATTAATATTTATATAAATTCAAGAGAAAATATTTCTTTTTGTGTTAAAAGTCATTTAGAGGTTTTAATTATAATAAGTTTCAGGTTTCTATTGAAATTTACAATGGCACCGAAGTTGTTTCATTCTTTTCAAATTAAAATTGAGAAATATTGTTTCGAACATTTATTTACAATTTAAAGAAAACGACTATTTTTTACTTGCGATTATGTGGGACTACAAGGCAAGTTTAGGATTCGTGAATATAAAAGAATTTTGAGATAACAATCAAACATGACATTACGATCATGAAATTTGAATTTTTTTCGTTGATATTGGCTATCATTTGATCAGAACAAAATTTAAGGGAAAAATCTATTAACCTTTCATATAACGGTTTTTTTTTAATTTTTGGCTTGCTCGGTAACGGCTCTTTGGATTTCTGTCAAATTTTATATTGAAAAGATACAGGTAATTCTGAATATTAAAATTTTAAATTATTTTTTTTTTTCTAGTCAATATTAATTTAATTTTTTTTTTAAATCAATATTTTTAAAACTAATCAAAAAAAATATTTAAAATTTTATAATCACATGTATGTATATTAATTAATAAACTCAAAAGAAATGTTGGTATACCATTAAAAAAAAAAATCAAAAAAACTAAAAATAAAAAAACAGGATTTTATATTTATATTCCTACAATTTTCGAAATCCTTTTTTTTATAAATTCATTACTACTACAAAACGTGTGATGGCGTACTCCATTTTTAATAAAAACCGTTAAGTGTTGTGGTTTTGACACTTTTTATAAGTTCAGGATAGTGTTATTTTTCTACGTTAATGTTACTTATTTCTTAATTTTATTCGACGATGTGACCGCACATATGAGGAAGTATGTGGGATCCAGTCGTGGCATTTATTTTTGACAAACATTTGACAAAATAGATCCCTTCATAAAGTGTTAGTTTTTCCTGGTTTTGAATTTCATCAAAATCGGTTGAGTAACAGAGAAATCTAGAATTAAAAATAAATGTAAAGGATGATAAAATTTACTGTTTCATTTTCAGAAATTGGTTAGAAAAAATTGTGTTTAATATTTCTGGTATTTTACATTTGGAGTATGAGATGAAACTCATTCTTTGAATTTGTAATTGCCTTTCAATTCAATACAAGAATTGTTTCATTGATATTCACAAAATAAATGCTGGTGTACCCTAGGGCTCCGTTTTGGCTACGACTCTTTTTCTTTTATTTATCAACGACGTCTTGTCTGTAACAACTAATTAAAAAAATGGTTTTACCGACGACAGTACTCTCAGCTTTTCATATAGATTTCATGTTTTAGTATGTGGAACTGCAATGACAGCATATAAGGTGATTTTTGTCTGATCTTGACAGCATTGTACAGTGGGCATCGCATAAATTGAACGCCTTAATATTCAATGCTGTTTTTGTCATAAGACTGAAATACATGGAGTATCAGCTATCAGTTAGCTATTTGCACTAAAGAAACTGACCAACTGTCAGTTCTCGGTATTTACATCAGGTTTCCTGCGAAGATGCCTAAACATTTTTTTTTATTATTTCTGATATTGCTACAATTTATAAAACGAATACTCAGAAAAAACTTAAATATAATTAACATGTTTAGGCCGGTGCTCCCATAACATACTTGAGTTTCTTAAATCGAAATCAGAAAAAAGCTTTAAAATACATCTTTCGAGTATTCCTCCACGGTAAGAAATGCACCCTAATACTGGAACTGCTAAGAATGCTCGTCATTTTATTTTTCTTGAACCCAACCTCGGACGTACTGTTAAGTACAGATATTCTTTCTTTAGTTGTACCACACGAATGTGGAATGCTTTGCCTGTGTCTGTTTTTCCCTCTTATAGATATGCAGAACTTGAAATCGAAAACATCGAAAACTCCTTCCACATATTGTTTATATGGTGTCCATCAATTTAAGTTTCGGCAATAGAATCCCTTTCAATAATGACTTAAATATAATAAAGCAGCTTATTCGGATAGTTGTCCTATTAGAAGAATCAAATACCTCGGCTCAAAGATAGTCGGCGTGATCCACTCCTCCCATGAATGTTTAACAATCAAAAAAACTTTGTGGTTTGAAGCCAACAGTTCGTTTTCTTGTTTGTTTCGATTTATGAAATGTTTTCGGAGGTCCGTAGTCGAAATCTCCTCTTTTCATTTATTTCTTCCGTCAAATTTGTTGGGTTAAGTTTTTTTCTGGCTCGAATGGTATCATAAGCTAGTTTTGTTTGTTTTTAGGGGCCAGTTATAGCTATGATTTAAACTAATTATTGAACAATTTAATTTTTTTATTCTGAGGTGATCAAGAACTCAAATTAGAGTGATTATGTTGATGCAACACTAGAGATTATGACTAATGGGATACATAAAATGACTGAATATTTCAATTATCATTGAATTATCACTGATCGATCATTGAAAGTCATTTTATGTATCCCATTGGGCTGGAACCTGGAACGAATACTTTGTTTGGCTTAAATAATAATCTATAGGATATACAAATTTGTTCCAATTTTGTGTGTGACCTTATATCTAGAGTCCGGCTGGGTGGATTTTTATAATTTTTTTTCTTTAAATAGAAACAAAAGATTGAAAACCCATCCGGCGGAAGTCGAAGTTTTTTTTAAGCCAATTTTACAATCTGATAGCAACAAGTGTTTTTCGTTAAGGTTTTCGTCCCGACTTTTCATTGAAATTTTTTTCAAATATTTATTTATTTCATTACAAATTTTCCAAAAAAAAAAAATTTTTTATCCATAAAAAGAATATGTTTCTCGGGAACGGCTGCTCCAATCTTGACGGGAATTTCTCTGGTAGATAGATGGTATCATGGGACTTTGGATCCAAAAAAAATATTTTAAGCCTGAGAAACGTCGGATGGGTTTGCTATTCTTATATGTATATACAAACCTCATATTACGATGTTTGTCGCCAATAGACTGTAAAACTATTGAACCGGATTTCATGAAATTTTCTATTCTTGGATTCTAGGATTGTTTGTATCTCAATTAATGGACTCAATATTGTTTTATTGCAAAGTAAATGAGCCACAACAACGCATGGCCGGGTCTGCTAGTAATAATATAATAATAATTTATCTCATAATTCTTACTTTTGCATCAATAAAGTTGAGTTAACTTTGAGTTTTTAAGCACCTCAGAATCAAAAATTAAAATGTTCAATGATGAGTTTCAATGATAACTATACTGGCCTCTTAGTTTCATTAAAAAGCTCCTCACCGCATAAAAAACTTAAAAAAAATGATCTTTTGCTTGCCCACACTTATTAATATTATTTTACTGAGATTAACGTTCCAGCTGCTCATCTGCTAAGTTCCATCATATTATGTACATTCTCTTGAGATGTTTCATTAGTTGGTATTTATTACATACTTGATGGAGTTTGTTCCCTGAAGAGCTGAATTTTCTAATCAAAGAATCTATCATTGAATAAAGATTGGATGTTCGATCTTTATTGTTTTTTGGTATAAAGCTGCTATGATTTATGTGCTTGTTGTTCAAAATTGAATTAAGTCATTGCTTTCCCTTACCAACAAAGCTCTTGACTACATTTCCAAAAGTGCCTCTGGTTGGTTATATATGTAGCTCAACTTTCTTATTAGAGTAATAAGGATTTAGACTGCTAAACAATGTTATGTAGCCAAGCACACCTTTAAATTATAGATTGCACTAACGAAGCTCCAACAAATCTTCGACAGGATCACCGGCTGATATTCAGGCGTGAGTTTGTCATTGGTGATTTGGCTCATTGGACGAATATTCAAAAATTCCGCGTCATCACTTAACTATTGATGAAACTCTTCTTCATGATTAGCTTCATCTGGTTCTTCTTCCATTCCAGAAGACTTTTGGGATGTCCACTAACTGTCCAAGTGGTGGATTGAATTGATGCTGAATTTATTCTTCTTCCTATTCTTTAATCCTCAGCAGAGTCGCTAATTCGAGCAACAATGGATCGGTTTCGCACCACGTTTACTCTAATTGATATTGCCCATCCTCAGAGACGCCGTACAGTGCGCACCGAAGACGCTATTGCTGCTGTGGAGCAGAGTATGAAGAAGACCCCAATGAGTCTATCCGCCATCGCGCGCAACAATTGGAGCTGTGCTTATCCACTTTATGGAAGATTTTGCGGAAGGATCTTCTATTTGCGGGCTTACAAAATCCAACTTGTGCTAGAATGGAAGCCGAACGACCATCAATCGCGTCACACATTCGGTGAATGGGCCCAAAGCTAGATGGCCGTCGATCCTGATTTTCACAAGAAATTGTTCAGTAACAAAGTTCGCACTTTTGGTTGAATGGCACGTTAATAAGCAAAATTGTCATATTTGGAGTAATCATAATCCACAAGCCATTGTTGATACGCCGTTACATGCTCTATGGGCAGAGGGAATCATTGGTCCATGTTTCTTCAAAAATGAAGCCGGCCATAACGTTACATTCAATGGTGGGGAACGCTATAGAGCCATGATTAATGTCTTTTTTATGCTTGAATCAGAGGATGTTGATGTCGACGACCTTTGGTTCCAACAAAACGGCGCTACATGCCAAATAGCCAACGAAACAATCAATTTATTGAAGGAAAATTTTGGTGAGCGCATTATCTCGCGTCGTGGGTCTGTAGCGTGGCCTCTAAGATCGTGTGCTTTAACACCGCTGGACTTTTTTTTCTGGGGTTATGTGAAGTCTTTGGTCTACGCAGATAAGCCGGAGACGATTGACACCTTGAAAGAGAATATTTGGTGCGTTACTGCTGACATACGGCCCCAATTGCTGCAAAAAGTGGTCGAAAATTGGGCCTCTCGGCTGGAATTTATTCGAGCCAGTCGCGGCGGCCAATTGCCCGAAATCATTTTTAAAGCATAATGCCAAACCCTTATATAATATCTAATAAATCTAAACCCTTATAATAAAGCTAAATTCTTGGCCATAACATTAAATTATATGGGTTTTATATCTTCTTGAAAACCACACGTCTAAAAAACGCCTTTTAGAAGGTCTGCGGTTCTTCGCCTTATGCTTCTTACACTTGATTCCTCAAAAAAGATAATTACTGCAATCTGAATAGATACTTACTTACTTACTTAGGTGGCGCTACAGTTCGGGACGAACCTGGGCCTCAACCAACATGCCTCTCCAGCCAGCTCGGTCTTTGGCTAGCTGCCTCCAGTTTTGCACTCCAAGTTGGTTTAGGTCGTCCTCCACTTGAGCGCCCCACCTAAGGCGAGGTCTTCCTTGACTGCGTCTACCCTCTGGGATAGAATCGAAGATCCTGCGAGCCGGAGCATTGTTGTCCATTCGCTCTACATGACCTAGCCATCTTAAACGTGATATGCGTATTTTTTTGACCAGGCCAATGTCGCTGTACAGCTCGTATAGTTCTTGGTTGAACCTTCTCCTCCAAAGCCCCTTAGCGCAGATAGGGCCAAAAATCCTCCGAAGAATCTTGCGCTCCAAACGACTAAGGACATCTTCATCCGCTTTAGATAGAGTCCATGCCTCGGCGCCATAGAGCAGGACTGGGATGATTAGGGTCTTATACAGGGTCTCCTTTGTCTTTCGAGAGAGGGCTTTGCTACTCAAATGCCTTTCTAGCCCATAGAAACAGCGATTGGCAAGAGTAATTCTTCGCTTTATTATTTTATTATTACTACAATTGACTTGCGAGTTTCTTATAATTTTTTCAAGTATTAAGTTGAAGAAATCGCACGATAGCGCATCACCTTGTCGGAATCCTTTTTTTACGTCAAAAGCTTCTGTGACGTCATTACCAACCTTGACGGAGCAGCGAGAGTTCTCCATCGTCATCCTGCACAGTCGGACGAGTTTTGTGGGGATGCCAAAACCAGACATGGCTCTATATAGCTCGTCTCTATAAATGCTATCGTACGTAGCCTTAAAATCGATAAAGAGGTGGTGGGTATCGATTTGGAATTCTTGGGTAGTTTCCTGGATCTGCCGTAGCGTGAACATTTGATCGATTGTGGACTTTCCTGGTCTGAAACCACACTGATAGGAGCCAATCAGGTTGCTGACGAAAGGTTTCAGGCGTTCACATAGTACGGCAGAGAGGATCTTGTAGGCGATATTCAGGAGACTAATTCCTCTATAGTTGGCGCAGTTTAGAGGGTCTCCTTTCTTGTGGATCGGGCAAACGATGCTGAGGTTCCATTCATCAGGCATACTTTCTTCTGACCAAACTGTAGAGATGAGTTGGTTTATGCACTTCACCAGATCATCTCCGGCCGCTTTAAAAAGTTCGGCGGGTAGTCCGTCGGGTCCAGCAGCTTTGTTGTTTTTTAGTTTAGATATTGCTATCCCTACTTTATTTTAGTCAGGTGGACGGAAGTTTTGTCTGTCGTCATCCATGTTGAATGGTTCATTCTGCCTGACAGCGGGATTTTGGTCTTCATCGCCGTTTAACAGTCTGCAGAAATGGTTCTTTCATGTACTCAGCACCGACTGTGACTCTACTACGAGATTTCCATTCCTATCTCTACAGGCTTCTGTGTGGGTTTTTTTCCTTGGCATGTTCTTTTTACCTGTTGGTAAAACTTCCGCACGTTGTTCCTGGAGTAGCATCACTCAATATCTTCGATCGCGCGCTTCTCATGCTCTCTCTTTTTCTTTTGGAGAAGCCGGTGTTCTTCCCGTCTTTTCTGCTCGTAGAGCTCGCGAGCAGCTCTCGTCTTTCTTTGCAGCGCCGCTTGTTTGGCTACATGGGCCTGCCTGCATTCTACATCGAACCAGAGGTTTCGTGGTGGTGGTCTGGTGAAACCTAGCACATCAGTTGCGGCATCTCTGATGGCTTTTTGGCATTAAAATCGCCTAGTACGATCTTAACGTCGTATTTAGGGCATTGCTCATATGTTTTGTCGAGAAGCTCAAAGAAGTCATCCTTGGTGGCGTCATCTTTGTCCTCTGTGGGGGCATGAGCGCATATTAGGCTAATGTTGGCGAATTTAGCCTTGTTACGGATTGTCACAAGTCGCTCACTTACGTGTCGAAAGTATAAGATTTCTTGCCTAAGTGTACCGCTTATGACGAATCCGCACCCAAATAAACGCTGTGGTCTTCTTGCACAATCACCGTAGTACATGTCACAGTTTTTCATCCTCCTTTTGCCCGGCCCATTCCATCGCACTTCCTGGATGGCAGTAATTCCTGCTCTGTAGCAGTCTAGAGCCTCCGCTAGTTGTTTGGATGCACGTGATCTGTTAAGAGTTCTAATATTCCACGTGCAGATCCGAAGTTCGTTGTCCTTGATTCGTTTTTCCGGGTCGTCAACAGTAAATCCGTCCTTTTCCGAGGCTATTGATCGCTTCGCAAATTTTTCTTTTTTCCGTGGCAGGGTTGTTAACCCCACGCACAACCCCCAACCTGGAGGGCCAGGTCCTTTGTTGGATTCCTTGGACAAAAGGAACCGGAGAATCCGGAGTCAGTAACCCACTTCGGGGATATGAGCGCTGCCGTTGGCCCATTAAGGGTTCATCCGCCACCATCTCTATTTGAATGCCCTGACTTGCATTGAATTGTCCCAATGACCTTATCTCCAAACACGTCGAAGTAGCTCATTAGGGCGTCTGCTTCGTTGACTGTTGACTCCACCGTTGGCCCAATTGGTTGGGCTCATCCGCCGTACGTCCTCTTTCTGAGGGGCTCGTGCAAGACTTCTGCGAATCGATCAGAACAGTTAAAGCAGAGAATTATAGTGTTGCTATTTTTCCTGTGTTCAACACTCGCGCTTATAAGTTTAGCAGGAATGTCCGGATGGACAGACCAGTACCCGGTGGTTACCGCGGGGAGGTAAAATAAGCACAATTGATGTGTACGATATAGTTGCAGCGACTGTGCATCACCAGTTTGATGCCTTTCAGTGCCCACCCTATTCATACAGCACCCAACCACCAATGAATAGATAACGCTTTAAAAAAGGTTTTCTATTAATTTTTTTAACTCCATATATGCCACTTTAGACCTTTAAGCCAAGGGCCTTAGATAAAGATTTAGACGTTTAACTAATAGCCTGCGATGAACTGTTCTAAAAACTTGTTTACTCCATGTTGTATTTACATTTTATCAAAATCTTTTAAGCAATTTCGGAGCAACCTTGAATTTATTGAAAGTATTTTGAAATTAATATTAGTATCTGTGATAAGTGAGTTTAGGAAAAACCAATATTTCGAAAAGTTCTTGTCACAAAAGAAGGTTTGGCAAACTTCACCTGTCCCCAGCCAATCCACATACCAAGAGATACGAAAGAAGATCAATTTCACCAGAAAAAGTTCCGACTTGTAAGCCCTCATTGACCTTATATTGTATATCTTAAGCCTTAATTAAGACCTCAATTAGGATTGCCTAACACCATCTCAACCTCTTCTTGCAACCAATATAAACAATATTTTTCTTTTCAATTCTATAAATATCAAAACATGAGGTCAGCTAGAATATTCGTCACACTCTTGTTTGCGGTAACCCGAGGTTAACACAAATCCGCGTGACATACACGCTATTGGAGCTGGTGTCACCGCACCAGTCATATATCCCAACATCAGTATACCCCCGATTCGATCGGCTTTTGCAAAAGTTGCTACTGCTGCTTGGCATGATCTCACATTTCGATCCAAACCAAACCAAACCACCATCGATCGGATAAGCTTCAAATTTATTGAAATTGAATTGAAAATTTCCTCTCAGAAAGCTAAAAAAAAAATTAAATATGCAAATTAAATTGTGAAAACTAGTATCTTTCGGATTTTGGCGATCTCGGTGCGATCGCCGATCCCCAATAAATGCATCGTCGAACTTTCGAGTCTCTTGACTCCACAGTGCGGTCAAAAGGGGAGAAAAGTTGCCTGCAAAAACCACTTCGATTGGTTACGCCGCCGGATGACATAAACTGGATGCACAGATACAAAAATAATATTCAACTTTAGCTTTTTGTATCTTTTTTTGTAACTTAATCATCAGTAATTGAATTTCAGTTGAAAATCAATCCCAAACTTAGTGCGAAGGTCATTTTAAAGGCTTTTAATTATGATTTTTGATTTAGGCTTTGAGGTCAAGAAAGATTTTGGTCACTTGAGGTGATTTAGTGGCTTCTTAAGCCCCATTGAGACTACTAGACTATTTCACAGCATATAAGACGTTACGTCATTTAAGCTTCAGTGAAACGGCTCAGTGCGCTTGTGCATTGGCTGCGCCATTTTGTGTTTTGAGCTTCATAATGCTGCTTTGTATATACTTACGACAACGGTATTGAAATGAGATCGCGAGGTCGGCTTCCTTTCACTTAAATCGATATTAAATGGCTATAAGCATGGCAGCCATGTTTCTTTGGCCTGTATTATAGAGGCTAGTTGGATATTTGGTTTAACTTCCTGAACTGATTCTGTTCATAAAGTTGCTTGAGATGCTGGTCTTGGGCTAGATAAACTAGTTAGCGAGTTTATCCTGGTTAGAGTGATGCAGACATGCGATCAAAAGCGGAAATGTGTTAGCAGACATTTTATGTCTTTTTAATGATTTGCATGCGAGAACAAAGTGTGGGTGTTGACTTGGACGAAAGGTTATGATGATTTCTGTGTAGGAGTTCCAGAAACAGAAGATAAACTTTAAATAGAGAAAAGCCTTTTCCCAGTCAAACAATGTCCAATTGCTTGTTATTGTTAACAAAGTGAAAACATGTTTGTTAATTTCAATAATTGCTTGCAACCTTATAATTGACAATGGCATGCAGAAACGGCATGGTAGTTGGATTAATTAATTTTAATTGGATCCTTACTTTCGTAGATACGAATTTGAATATTCAATTAATATACAAAAAATGTTTTTTTTGTTGTATCTTTTTAAATGTATTTCGAAATGTTGAGATGATTTTTCAGCAAAAAAAATTATTTTCTGCAATCACATTGAACGTCTGTGACCTCAAGCAAATGAGAAAAGATGATTCCAATGAGTTTGTTTTCTAAACGACGTTTAGTTGTAAAGATTATCTTTAATTGTTATATCTTCCATCTGAAACCTTCGTTCAAGCTGTTAACAATTTGATTTATAGACAGATTTGCTGATGGTGTCATTTTTGCTTTTTCTTGGCCAACAATAAGTTATAATTTTTAGGTGTTGGATTTTTTTTTAGGTTAGGTTTAGGTTTTGTAGGTTAGGATGGTAATAAATTTAGGTGTTTATTGAGTTTAAGATTGAGAAGAATTTTGATAGTTTTAACCAAATTTTCTTTCAATACCTCTTTGATGGCCAAAGAAATAATTGTGCAAATTCTCAAAAAATTTTCTTTCAAAAAGACTTGTTCTGCTTCTCATGGCCGTTTTTGAAATCGTGAACCTCACTTAGAAGTGGTAACCAATAATAATAGGTCTGATAAGTTATTTATTAAAGAGCAACTAGGTTTATGTGCTTTAGTGAGTATGAGTATAGATGATGGAACAAACGATAAGTTGACCTTTCTGAGTAGTTACATAATTGAAGTGCATTCCTTAGTATTTATCACTATAATTTGCTGCTATTGTTATTTCGTCCGGCAGTTTTTGTTCACTACTTCTCCATTCTCCGGATTCTGATCGAACGATTGCATCTTTTAGCTCTTGATCTTCTGATACAGATAAGTTCTTATTTCGTCCAGTTGATTTCGATGCCCCAGTTTTGATAAAAGTGAAATAGTTTTACCAATGTGGGCTTCAACTTTTCTGTTACTCAGCTTTTCACATTTATTGAAAACAGATTAGGTCTGACTTAATGATGCTGCAGAGGAATGATCCAGATATTACCCCTTCATTAACTTGTCAGTGTTAATTTACGATCTCCAGTTGTTTTGTTGATAAAAGAAATATTTTGATTAGCCCAAACGAGCTAGAAGTTGAAGTTGTTGGATGATAGTATCAGATGATAACTCGGTGACTGGTATAAGGTCATTTTAAAACATCGATCGACAAATTCTCCGGGTAAAGTTTGGTTACGTATGCATTAACAGCGACTGGATACAGATAAAACGAGGCACTGTACGGGCTGTACAGCGACAAGTACCCAGCCAAAAGAGTTAAAGTTCAAAGTCTCAGATAGCTGGATTATAAAGAGGGGATGGGCATGAATGAACGGGAGGGCAATAAAATCTCCTGGATTGGGTTTGCCGGATGAGAATAACAACCGATATTTAGGATTTTCTTCTTGTTCCTTAACTGACGATTCCTATGAGCTCGACTGACCTCCAACCTCTCTGCCCTGCATAGGTATAAGGCTTCACTTGTGGAGTTCTTCGAGTTGACCTCGAAAAACGTTGGCATGTTCCGGTTGATACATTAATTTTTGGCGCCTGCTTTTCTTCCGCGTGTTAATTTCTTCGACACACTCCTTAATAACGCCGGTTTTTTGCCACACACAAAGGATAAATAACGTAAACATTTGAAAATAAATTGCAATGTTAAATCCATAATGGAATCCTGGTTCTTTGATTGCGTCGAAAGATTATATGGAATGCCAAATTAATAGATAAGTACAGTTTATTATTAAAGATGGTTTGAAGGCAGTAAAATGAGCGAAAAATGCAAGAGCCACGATTCGTCGACTGACTCAGGTCAATATCAGATTAAGACTCTCTTTAAAACTCAAACACATATGCTTATGCACTACTGTTCTCTCTACTCTGTGTGAGAAAACAAACGTGCATGTGTATTCCAGTTTGTTGCATGGTTGCATCTGTCCAAGTTTTTTTTAATCGTTGGTCGTCTCAAGTATGTTTATGTTCTGTGCTGTGGGTTACAGCATATAGTGCAATTTGGATGTCATTTGTGTAGGTCATTCGAGATTTGTCTGTGTTCGTATGTAAACAATTTTTTTCAAGAATCAAAATCAAAATTCACAAAAAATAATATTTTTGCGATCAAGTCGTGTCAGTTATTTTTGTAATGTTTTGATTTGTAAGCTGAAATTTCCAGAGTGAATATGGAATTTGTCATTTTTTTTTCTAATTTGAAGTTGGGAAACATTAAAAAAAAGAATACATTATTGGGCAAACATTTTTAGCATAAAGCGTAAACTTTGTACATAAATTAATAATTTATTTCGTTTGATTTTATTTTACGGTTTAGCATTGACTAAAAAATTATGATTGCCAAAAAGCTCGTCCAACTGAGAGATGACAAAAGTTTACTATTGACTGATGTTTTTTTTAAAGAATGCTTACATCAAAAGTATTAAGTTATTTCCAATATTTTTTTCTTACCACATTTCCCGTACAATAAAATGCCACTATACACAAAAAATTCCGCATAAAGTTAACCCCATTTTTTGTGTAAAATAAAGTTAAAAAAATCATAGCAATAAATATTCTGAGTGAGCTTAATCGTAATAAATAAATAATAAATGAAATCCAAAAAAAAACAACTGAATTTTCCAGAATTTCCATTCAAGTGCAACTCAAAGTCAATACTTTGCAATTGCGATACATATAAAGCATGCTACACATTCCCACACATCCCCAACCCTCCCATTTTGACCACTTCCGGCAATCGCCATTTTTTTTGTGTTTTTTTGCAAAAGTAAATATTTTAACTGAGTAAATGAGCTAAGGAGGGAAAAGAAAAAATGTACCTAACTGAAAAAAAAATATTCGGCAAAAGCTGGACAAAAGCTGTTCCGACGGCGATGGACGTACAGGGATATTATGAGTTTCGGTAAATGGAATATTAATTGTTGTTACATATACAGACTCGTAGTAAATGTAGGACGAATTTAAAGCCCATATAATGGATTGAGTAGCTTTTCAACATTCATCTGCCGTCACGTAGTTAAATGGGAAAGTTTCCTTTTAACTTGCGATTTATCGGGACTATAAGGCAAGTTATGCATTCGTAAGAAAAAAAATTCTAAGAATCAAACATGTCATTACGATAGTAATTAAGTTGACAGAAGTGGGTCAGAAAATTCTGTCTGCCTGTCTGTCTGTCTGTCCGTATCTATTCCTACAGCCTAAGCGGTTGGGCTGATTTGATTCAAACTTGGTATATAGTATTTTTAGAGAACTGTTTTTCGAATTGGCATTCTAGCTCCAAAACTAACGGTATCTGCCATATAACTTTTAATGAAAAACTTATTTTTCTCGAAAACGGCTCCTATCTATCTATATTTTAGTTTTAATGGATTTTTCAGAAAACGTTTTATAACGGTACCTCCCATATGACCGGTTTTTAAAAACAGACTTTCTCGTTAACTAATTGACGGATTTGGATGAAATTTTTAAAATATGTAGTGTTTTATGAATCAAATAATATTGTTTATCAAAATTTTCAAAAACATTTTTTTTAATACTAATATTTTTTTACAAAACTTATTTTGTTTTTTGAAAATTTTGAAAACGAATCTATAGATTTTTTTTTAAATGTTTCTCCTAGTAATAATAATAACATATAGATTTCTTTAAATTGACATACTCAAAAAAAATTAAAAATATGTTTTTGAAAAGTTCTGTTCTGGCGTTTCGTCCCGGTAACTCAATTTTTGGTAAACTTAAAGGTCGTAAAAAGCTATTTTGAATCAATAATTCAACAAAGTCCAAAATTAGTGCTGAGTCTTCAACTTAGTCGTTTTTTAATTTTATTTTCTTACAACGTAGTTTATAGAGTTTGTATTAAAACATTCAATTTTATTCTATAGGTTTTTTCGAATTCTCAACCATTTTCGAGATACGCGTTCGGAAAAAATGGAATTTTTTGAAAATTTGCCATCAAACATTCCTTCATATCGTCTAACCCTAACCTATTGGTCAGGGAAAAAAATTGACTCAAATTAAGTTTAAACTTTGAATTTCCATTTAGAATATATTATATGCAGATTAATCTCTAAACAGTCCAAAGTTACAGCAATTTCAAAATCGTTGTTCTTATAACATTCTTTACTCACAACTTGTCAATGTTCGTCTAATAATATGTTTGGCCATACTTTAACCAATTATTAAGTAATCCCGAAAATTTGGGTCTTCCCCCCCCCCCCCTCATCTAGCTCACCCCTAGACATCAGGACCGCTTTTCTGCCAGCTCAGACACTATACACCTCCTTTTGAGGCATTCATTGACTGGTATATTGAAAGTTTTTGAACTGTGATTTTTTTGTTAAAAAAAAAGGAAACTTCCTCATTTTCCACCTACATACATAATGCTTGTTCATCAAAAACGTTCGTTGAAATCTGAAATAATAATATTTTGAATTAACTGGTGTGGAGTATATACACCAAGACTTTTTTAAGGCACAATATTTAAGGAGTTCGCATATATCGGTGGTCATCAAGCTGATTTTAGCTGCAGGTATAGAAAGTTTTTAAATAGATTTTTATACTACACTACTACTAAAAACAAGTCTTATAGGAAGAGTTGATGATGTCGTCATGCTAAAAATTATTGCAGAAGCTATTTAACTTAGATCCACTCCATAATTTGAATATTAAAAGAGGTTTTGAAACAAACTCGCCTGGTTATCGATGATAATTATTAATCAATCGGTGAGGTGTTGGTCAAAAATATTGATAACAATAAAATTGGATTTCCTAAAACTTAGCTTAGACACTTCTTTAAGCTGGTGGCTTCATAAACCTTGGTCTTAGAAATCCTACAAGGCATTTAAAGTCATCTCATATTTTATTCTAACAGCTCTTATTAATTCCAGGGTAAAATTTCTGGTTCGATACGATTTCTGGCTAATGGGTCTTGAAATTATAGTGGAAACAGGGATCACAATAACCTGCAATTTTCTTGAGATGCAACGCAAGAGTTTTCAGAATGCGCAGGCATTGAGCAGTATGTATTTACTATTAAATTCGAAGAATCTGAGCTTAGTTCGAAGAAAATACGACTCGATACCCTTAATGATTGATATTCTTAACTCATTGCAAGTTCCCATTTCTATCAATTTCATGTTAGCATTTCCCACTTCTTGAACTATTGATTACGGAATTCAATTCCGTGATAAGATCTGACAATTTTTGATCTGTAGCTTGATACAATCAGGGGGGGGATCGTAGTAGCAAAAATGTTTGTCCATCCGAAATAAAACATCTCCATCGGTTCCAACGCTTGTTGTTAGATCTCTTGAGAAAGCTAACTTATTTATAAGGTACTTCGGCCATATTCAAGATTTTATCATGGCTCCCCAAGTTCCTTATCACGTAAATGATTTTTTGGGACAAATCTTCTTTCGCACACGTGCTGTGGCAAAAGTTTTAAGAGATCTGAAAAGGAAAAAACCTTGCGTTAGCTTTTTCATCTATCCTACTCTTTTCGGCTTCATCCAAGCATTTCAAGGGGTTTAAAATGTGAAGAACTTGTTTTGTCCCCGACCGTTTTTTTCATATTTATAAATCATCTTCTTTCAGCAGCTTCTGTTCTAATCCAATAAATTGCTGAGGATAGTTCACTTAGCTTCCCATATTGGTTCCTTGACTCACTTCCTTGCTTTTCGGATATGGAACTTTAACGGAAAAATATGATAACCGCATTAAATTCTGATTTAAATAGCATTGTACAATAGGGAAAACAAACCGTGTTCGCTTCGAATTCGAATTCGAAAACTCAATGCAGTCTTTTTTCGTTAAAGCTTAACTTACAGGTATCAACATGTGCAGATTTGAAGAAAAGTAGAACAGGACCAATATAAATCACGCTTAAGGCTTTCCATAAATGTAGGTTAACTTTTTGACATATCTCATGGACACGGAATCGCTGACACCAGTTTTCCCTAGCATCAATGATCACAATTTTGCTTTCAACAAAATGTTCATCATCAGAAAAAGCCTTCAACACCAGCGACCAGCTTCAAAGATTCTTTATATCACATTAGCACCAATAATCTTCAGATCAATCGTTATCATTCGGAGGTACTTTGGCTACCAGCTATCATCATCAACGGTACACTTTAACCTCCTAAATCCGAAGCCCTTTTACAAATTTCACTTCAATAATCATAAGACTACACACACCAATAACACACCTTTTAACTCATTTAGCCGAAGACTTTACTAAACGTGAACGCTGAATATGGTGCCTTCCTCAACACGAAACAGAGCCATACTCCCTTAAAAATATTAATTAGAAATAAATGCGTGAATAAATGCAGTGTCGAGATTGTCTCCTGCGGAACATCATTTTTTAAGGAAAAATATTTTATTTTATTTTATAATTTGGCTTAGAAAATGATCTCTTTTTATTTTTTTGACTGGTCTATATTACAAAACATTAAATAAATTAAATAGTATTCATGTCTTGATCAGTCTTTAATGATCTTCAATGTCACTTCAACGCAAAACATTGATTTTATGAACTACCACAAGGCTCTTTATTATCACCATGTTTCTTTGCCACCTTTTTAATCCTCATCACTTTTTTTTCTCCATTTTATTTATGACCTAATTTGCACCTCATGATATATAACGAACTCATACCCAATGACCCTCATACCTTATCCAAGCATTAGCTACTCCAGCTATAAAAAAAATAAAAAAAAAACATTGATCATTCGACATTTAAAGTGGAGCTCATGTTGACCTCGCTGCATGCCACACCGCCAAGCATGTTTCATTTTTATGGTATTTTTCCATACAATTTGTATCTTTTTTACCGAAGAAAAAAAAATTACTTTAAACCATCTATTACCATTATAACCACCAAACGGCTGAGGTAGTTTATGATTTATAAATCCTATTCCGACCGAGCGACCGACGCGAAGCTATGGAGGAGCGCGTGAAAAAAAATACCCACATTCTCCAGCTCCATGGACCGTTTTACATTCTCCACATCATCCGCGGAGTCTCTCGATTCACAAACTACTATGCAGTGCCATTTGTCTGTCCGTCTGTCATTCCAAATGGAACTGCCATCTTACTTGGCGAGCAATGGAGGTTTAATTGTGTAAAGGCGCGCAGCAAACCGAAACTGCAATTTAATATTTCATGCAGCGCACAGTGTAAAAGGTATACAAAAATGAAATAAGGCGAAGCTGCAACATGAGATCACTCCCATGGAGATATGGATGGATTCAGGTGATGGTCGAGGGGGAGTTTATAGTTTGTGCAGCGTCGCACAAGATCTCGAGTGACATTTTTATTTCACGGTATTGCTCGGCCAGCTTCACCCGAGTTGCAAGTTGCGACCCACTGCGAGGGCATAACTCAGTGTGAGTTGTGGCGTAGTTTCTTCTTCGTATCTCTGATAGTTACTTCGCCATCACCTTGGTTAGTTAGTATCAATTTCTTGGTAGTCGTTGTGGTTGCAAGCAAAATATTCTTCTTTTGTACTGAACTGTCAGGAATCCCACTTCTGAGCGGGCTTAGGTTCCAAAGTCCAGAAATGCATTTTCCCTGGAGCATTTAAGTCCCTCCATTCTTTGGGCAAGGATGCGTTTGAATGTGTCAAAAATACCTTCTTCTTAGAACAAGTCAGTGGGGTGGCTGGAATTGACATTTCTAATGGCATGATGGCTGATTTCTTTATCCACCCACTGCTCGTCACCGCTGCAGCTTCACCACTGCCGCTGCGACTTGGTTATTTAAAATGTCACCGGGAAGGAGTGGGGGTGGTTCATAGTTTTTTTTTCTTCAAGACATTAGATACCAGATTGTGTCGTTGGTGCACTTTGGTTTCCAGCAACCAGTTTCAAAGAGTTTTCCTTTTTTTCCAGCTGCCTGTTGTCGGCTATGAGCAAGAGCATGAAACATTTTTTGTTTAATAGACGTTTCGCCATGCAGCCACTGTTTGTTGGCTTTTGGCAGTTTGCGGGTTACCAATGGAAGTGAGTCATAGCTTTGGTCGTTATAGGAGAGTGGACTTTTCATCGATTAATCTTGGTATGCGCCATATGTTGTTCTGAAGAAAAATAAATGAAAAATAAAAGGCACGACTGGGTCGCACGTACTTGCTCTTATGTGCTAATCCTTTTTAAGTGCAGGCGTCTTTTTGACAAAGATTTTATTTTAATATTTTTTGTATGACGTGCAACTTCCTTAGAATCGTTTTGGGGTGAAGCTCGAACGAACATGCGTCACGACAAAGGGATAAACACATAAATATATAGGATTGTTAGCTTTTGCAGTTTTTTAGTGTAGTATTATCTTTCCACTTGCTGCTTACTGTTTATAATATAATTTGCTAATAGAAAGATACAAAGGACTTTTTTCAGTTAAATTTTCATTTTGGTATGGAAAAATTTGAACAACTGGCATAAAGATTCGTCGGAATCGGCAGTATGGCAATAATGCTAGGTAAAGGGACCTTTATACGTCCCAATATGGGACCAATGGAATTTATAAAGGATTAAGGTACCTATAATAAGGTTGGAAGGAAGGTAGGTACTAAAATTAAGATACGTGTTCCAACTACTGTTAAGCCAGTAGGTATAGAGACAATATTAAAAGTTAACACAGTGGTTTTGTTTATTTATAGGAAGGTGTAAACTTTTGTTTTCTCGATTGAAATTTTTGCTTTCAGTATTAATCGAATAGTTTTTTTTATTTGTTAGTTGTTTTTGTGTGTTTATCAAAGGCTTCCTCATTTATTCTGTGCTTTTATGATGATGAAAAATACTTTAAAATACGTAAGTATGTATTTAATGTAGGTTGTCACTTTCTTTTATTTGACTAATGGCTTGGCTAGGGCTTAGCCGAGCAATATGAAATAAAATGTTGGGGAAAAAAATTTATGAATTCAAAAAAACACTACTCATAACGTTTTTTGGAAAAAATGTTGTAAGCCATCTTATTTCTTTTGCTGTTTTCTATTTTATGAATTTTTCATTTCAAAATCGTTCGACCAGTTTTTTCAAAAAAATGTTTTTTTTGGAAAAACTTTTCGAAAACATATTTTAAAATTTTTTTTAGTATGTCAATTTTAAGAAATCTATAGTTTATACTAGGAGAAAAATTTTAAAAAAAATCTATAGATCCGTTTTCAAAATATTCAAAAAACAAAATATTTTTTAAAAAAAATTATTAAAATTTAAAAAAAAAATGTTTTTGAAAATTTTGATAAGCAATATTATTTAAATCATAAAACACTACATATTTTGAAAATTTCATCAAAATCCGTCAATTAGTTAACGAGAAAGTCTGATTTTAAAAAACCGGTCATATGGGAGGTACCGTTATTAAACTTTTTCTGAAAAATCCATTAAAATTAAAAGATAGATTTTGCACAGAAAACATCATTCTGAAAGTTTAATCAAAATCGTAGGACCCGTTTTCGAGAAAAATAAGTTTTTTAATACAAATTATATGGCAGGTACCGTTAGTTTTGGAGCTAGAATGCCAATTCCAAAAACAGTCGGGTAGAGCACTCTAAAAATACTATATACCAAGTTTGAATCAAATCGGCCCAACCGTTTAGGCTGTAGATATCGATACGGACAGAGAGACAGACAGACAGACAGACAGACAGACAGACAGACAGACAGACAGACAGACAGACAGACAGACAGACGGACGGAATTTCCGGACCCACTTTTTTTGACTTCTCTATCATCGTAATATCATGTTTGATTGTTAGAATTTTTTTTTTACGAATGCATAACTTGCCTTATAGTCCCTATAATCGCAAGTAAAAATGAGAAAAATAAAATAGAGCTGTCCTTTGGTTGGAACTTGGAAGTCATGAGTTCACGGTGGAAGTTTTTCTGCTGTGGATATATATATTTTTTTTTTATTTTTTTTTTTTGACTTTTAGTTTTCAGTTTTTATTAAACGTTGCAATATTTATGGAGGGAAAATATTTTAGTATAAGGTTTTTGTTTAAACATTCGAAAATATGGCATTTTTTCCAAGAAATCTGTTTCTAACGACGTAAAAGATTTTTCTGATGCGCAAGGTAGTCTCAAACTGATCACTTCATCAGAGTTTATTAGAGCTTCAAGTTCCAATTGGCAAGACTTAAAACCTAAAAATATAAACGTATTCCTTAATGCTGTAGCTTAGTCATTAAACTGGGCCTTTTTTAAAACTGCCCTTCATCTCCCTCTAACCTATTTAAGCTTCTTCATTCAAATAGAATTAACCGCCAAATTACAAAATTTCATCGTAAACTAGCTTTCAGTGTCAGTTACACGTATAATTGGCTTCGAACCAAAAAAGAAAAACAACAACTGTCACTCAAATTGTTACCATCGCCATCATTGCCAGAAAGAGGTAGCAAGCATTACAGTAATAAACAAAAATATGAAAGGAATAATTTCATCGGAGCTTCGGAGCGCGAAAGCGAAAGTCATCAACACAAGGGAGGAGGCGGAGTGCTAGGGTTATTGAGGGCATCGTTTCATTGTGCATTCATTACCGTTGTTGTGAACGCAGCAGCTTTTGTCCTCTCGCATTGTCATTGTTTTATGTCATGAATTTGTATTGTGGATTGCATGACCCTTTTCATCATCAGACTCTAACGAGGTGTGAGAATTCTCTTCTTTTTTTTTAATTTGTATCTTTTGATTTGTTGTGTAACAATGCAAAAAAAAATATGTAGATACTTTTTTGAGCAATTGTTGCGATTACGGGTTCTGTTGCAATTGCATTGCTTTTAGCGCCTACGCTTATTTCGTTTGAGAAAAAAGAAATATTCTTAGATATTTTGACATTTTTGAACCGAAGTAAAATAAAAACAACAAAATTGATTATTTTTTTATTTTAATTGAGTTGTTTTCTTAAAAATGTAAACAAATTTTAAACTGTAAAAACACAACCTGGCAATGATGGACAATGACCAGAAATGGACGAATGTAGAATAAAAGAAGATATGGGCAGATAAACTACCTATTACTTGTTTTCTGTTTGTTTACAACTCCGTTTAGAGTGTCAAAAGTCACGACAGCAAGTGAGTGCCAAAAGGCGCTCAGAAAACTAAAGGGTTTTTACACGTGTGGTTTTCAATCTGGCAATACTTTTTTCGGAGTTGGTCTTTTTGACAGCTGTCACTTGATTTACGTGTGCTCAGTTTGGTATGCCATTTCATTTGCATAATGAATAGACTTACTCCTGAACAACGTTTGCAAATCGTGCAAATTTATTACTAAAATTGGTTCGGTTCGTGCGACGCATCAATATTCGGTTGACATAATCCCCCAGCAGAGTCGGTAATTCGAGCAACCATGAATCGCACCACATTAACTCTAGTGGATAATGCGCATCCTCAGAGACGCCGTACAGGGCGCAACGAAGACGCTATTGCTGTTAGAAGCAGAGTATCGAAAAAGACACGAATGAGACCATCCGCCATCGCGCGCAAAAATTGGAGCTGTGCCCATCCTTTATGCTTTTTTTCTTTTCTTGATAAAATTATTTCCACTGACTTACAGCAAACAAGCTGTATTAAAAATAATCGAACCCTCGATTTAATATTTTCCTCTGACCCTATTAGTACACTCGTTCTAGAGTCAAGATCTGGAATCACTAATATAGATAATTACCACCCACCTCTGGACAGCTTTCTTGATTTGAGTGATCAAATTTTAAAAAACAGTAACCCTTTCGACTGCTCCTATAATTATGACTTCAGAAAAGCAAATTTCCATGTGTTGTCTGAAGATTTATTTAGTTCAGGAATTAAAAATATTTTATCTTGTTCCAATATTGACGAAGCAGTAACCAATTTTTATTCCACCCTTAAGAACTGCTTAAATAGAAATCTCTCTTTAAAAAAACAAACAATTCAAGCCATAGTCATTCATGGTACACTAAAGAGCTGCGCAGTCTTCGTAACAAAAGAAATAAAGCATGGAGGGTTTATTTAAAATCTCTTTCTCCAACACACTACTCTCGTTATCTCAAAACTTTTGACGAATTTAATATTCTTTCAAATACCTTATATACTAGCTACATAAATGATATGGGTATTTCCTTAAAAAATTAAAAAATCAGATGGATTTCCGGCTTATTTTCGCGTAGAATAACCTTCAGTTAGATAATCCCATCGATATTTCTAATGCCTTTGCAGCCAATTTTCGCGATTCATTTGTGGAACCAATGGTTGTTGATGACATTTTTTTCCACAATCTACATATCTTTTCGCAAACAAGCTGTAATCATAGCCACGTAGAACAGAGTACAGTACTTGAGCTTCTTTCTTCATTAAATGATGATTGTTCAGCTGGCCCCGATGGCATTCCTCCAATTGTGTTAAAAAAATGTAGAAATTCTTTAGTGCAACCGCTCAGGTTCATTTTCGAGCTTTCACTTAAAACAGGAAAATTTCCAAGTATATGGAAATAACTTTTCTTACTCCTATATTCAAAAAAGGAGATAAGGCTGATATTACAAACTAAAGGCCCATTTTTAAATTATCTTGCATACCAAAACTTTTTCAACAAGTAGTCTGTGAAAGTATGGCATTTTATAGTAAGAATCTTATTTGTGAACAACAGCACGGTTTCATAAGGCACAGATTAACTGTTACAAACCTTCTTACGTTCGCTCACAAATGTTCAAATGCATTAGAAAAAGGTTATGAAGTTGACTGCATTTACACTGACTTCTCAAAAGCATTTGATCAACTAAGCCAAGCTAAAAGCTTATGGTTTTCCTCCCTGTATCTTAGCTTGGATCAAATCATACCTTGAGAATAGATCCTACCAGGTAAAATTTAGAAATTGTCTTTCAGATCCCTTCGTGGCTCACTCTGGAGTACCTCAAGGAAGCCACCTTGGTCCATTATTATTCATTTTGGCTATAAATGATGTTACATCATGCATTCAGTCAAGGGACATTCTCATATTTGCTGATGACATGAAGATTTTCAAGATAATAAAGTCTAGCGATGACCTTATTCTTCTGCAGGCAAATATTGATAACTTTAGTATTTGGTGCAGAAAAAGTGGCATTTCCCTTAACCCTGTAAAACGCCAGACGATACCTTCTCTAGAAAACGTATCGTAAGTGCATTCGATTATCATGTTTCGCAGCACAAACTCTGCCGCGTCTTCAGTTTTAAGGATTTGGGTGTCCATTTTAGCTCCGACCTTACAATTTACTCAACACGTTAACTTTATAGTGAATAAAACGCTGGGCAAAGGAATTTAATGATCCATATGTGACTCTTTCCTTGTACAATTGTTACGTACGCCCTCACCTTGAATATGCTTCACAGGTATGGACTCCTTATTACAAGATTCATAAGAGCCGAATTGAAGCAATCCAACATAATTTTATTCGTTTTGGCCTGAAGGGTCTAACTTGGAATGATCCTTTTAATCTCCCACCTTATGAACATCGAATCCAGCTTCTTCAGATGCAAACCCTTTACCAAAGGCGTATTAATAACGATTTAATATTTCTTCATCAACTTATAAAGGGCGAAATTGATGCTCCTTATTTATTAGCCTGTATTGGGTGAAAGATCTTATCACCTGCGTGGATCGGAACTTTTGCATGTTGAATTTCATAGAACAAACTATGGCAAATATGAAGCTCTACACCGTATGAGCAGACTTTTTAATCTTTACGCTTCACAAATGGATTTTAACTTAAGTAAAGTGGGATTAAAATCCTTATTTCGAACCAGTGCTCCATTGTCGTGATTGTTTTGTTTTATGTTTTAATTATGTATATAATTCGCATGATTTATTTTATACTTTGTGCATGTGTTAGGCTAGCTGTGTTTTATTTTATTTTATTTTAGTTTTGTTTTGTTTAAGTTTTTACTAACGTCTAACACATGCCTCTGATTGTAGAAATAAGCTTGCTTTAAGCTTACTACATCAAAGAATCTGAAGTGTAAAAAAAAAAAAGAAGATTTTGCGGAAGGATCTTCGTTTTCGGTCTTACAAAATCCAACTCGTGCAAGAATTGAAGCCGAACGACCATCAAGCGCGCCGCACGTTCGGTGAATGAGGCCAAAACGAGGTTGCCACGGATACGGATTTTCACAAGAAAATTTTGTTCAGCTATGAAGCTCGCAATTTTTGTTGATTGGGTACGTTAATAAGCAAAATTGTCGTATTTAGAGTAATCATAATCCACAAGTCATTGTTGAGACACCGTTACATCCTCAAAAAGTCACTGTTTAATGTGCTCTATGGGCAGATGGAATCATTGATCCATATTTCTTCTAGAATTTTGCCGGAAATAATGTAACAGTCAATGGAGAACGCTAGAGCCATGATTATTGACTTTTTCGTGCGTGAATTGGAGGATGTTGAGTAGACGACCTTTGGTTCCAACAAGACAGCGCTACATGCCATACATCCAATGAAACAATAAGTTTATTGAAGAACACTTTTGGTGAGCGCATTATCTCGCATCGTGGGCTTGTGGCGTGGCCTCCAAGATCGGGCGCTGGACTATTTTTTGTGTGGTTATGTGAAGTCGCTTGTCTACACAGATAAACTCGAGACGATTGACGCTTTGGAAGAGAATATTCGGCGCGTTATTGCTGACATACGGCCCCAATTGCTGCAAAAACTTGTCGAAAATTGGAAAATCTAGTACTAAATCTACTACTAAGTACTAAATCTAGTACTAGTACCAAACCCAGTACCAAAAAATACAAAAACTCTAAATTCTAGTATTAAGCACTAATAATCTAGTACCAAAAATATTATTGTAGCAACAACCTAGTACCAATCGGCACCAGTTTTATAATTAAATAGCGGTACCCGGCACGAGTTACTACGCGTAGTACGCCCTAAGAAAAACATGTTTTAATGTGAAATTCCGAAAATAATGCTAGCGGGACAAAACATTCATAGAAACGATCCTTGGACAAAACTATATTTACCCTGTAAATTTCATTAAAATCCGTTAGGTGGTTAAGGGAGTACATACTCGACATACATAACGAGAGAGTTTGTGGGTAATTTTTTTGGTGAATCTGAGGCTCGGTGCACACTTGCGTCATTTTGACGCAGCGGTGACGCTTTTGCGTCTTACAGAGCTCACAAATAAAAAGAGTGGTGCACACTCTCGTCAGATGCCGCCACTTCATTTATGAGTAATGTAAGACGCAAACAAACCCTCTCGTTAAATCCACACACACACCCCAATATCTACATCTTCTCTCTGCTTTAACAAAACTCCGCCTATTTTGTATTTCTTTTTCTCTTCTTGTTCTTTTTGAATTTGAGTGGAATTATTTTGGGAATTTGCCCCAGTTCTTTTTCATGTTCGCCTGGTGATTGCGATTGATTTTTGTTGAAAGAACCACAGTATCGCGGTTAGCATGAGTCATGCTATTTAGTATTCCTTTTAATGTAGAACACACTGCGCTGGCATTAGAAAAATAGGGAGGGGAGAGATAGGAGGTGTCGACTAACATTGGTTTTAAATGTTTGCAGATCAAAATGGCAAGGGAAAATCCCGCCGGGTAAACAATTCCAAAAGAATCAATATATTTCACGGTACGTCCGAAATTGGGCTCAAGGGTGAACTGATGAGCATTCCTTGCAAGACGAGTATTACGGGAGAAAGTTTTAAGGGGAAGAATGCAGCTGACTACTTCCAGTGAACATTTTTTTATAAAAAAAAACGATAAAATAAAGAAGGACATGAAACATTGCGCCGGTGCTCGAGGCAATTGTTTCAGCGGGAGTTCTATTTCCTATCAATCTTAACGCTCGATTTGGTATTCTATCACTTTTCCCAAAATTTCCCAAAGAATACGTAAGTGTATTTTTTTTTTAATACTGATACGGCATTAATTCATATTTTTTTTTTTTTTAAACGACGACGATTCCTTAGCCATCTGATTTCTTGTGCTGATGTTATGTCAGCTTTATAAAGGGTGTGTAAATAATTTAATGTTATGGCCAAGAATTTAGCTTAGTTATAAAGATGTTTGCCATTATGTTTTAAAAAATAATTTCGGGAATCTCTCGCAAAATCTTTTATAAAGTGGATGGGCACAAATCCAATTGTTGCGCGCGTTGGCGGATGGACTCATTCGGGTCTTATTCGATACTCTGCTCCACCTAACCAAACCATTATTTTGCAAACGTTGTTGTGGAGTAAGTCTATTCATTATGAAATGACAAATCAGATTGAGCATAAATCAAATGACAGCTGTCAAAAAGACCAACTCCGAAAAAAGTATTGCCAGACTTAAAAATTACACGTCTAAATAAAATTACACCCTTTATTTTATGTTGACACGACATGACATCGACTATTTGATGTGCAGCTCGAATTCTGTAGAGCTATGAAACGTTCATGAGAAAATTCGTAAATCTTTTAGCTCAGCAGACTTTCATTTGTAACGGGTCCGCCAAATAACTTTTTTTTTTGAAGATGCTTCATCAACATCGAGTGTAGCTTCGGCTGTGTGGCACGTAGCGCCGTCCTGTTGAAACCAAATATTGCCAATATCCTCCTCTTCAGTTTTTGTGAACAAAAATTCGTTCAACATGGCCCAATAACGATCGCCATTGACTGTAACGGCCACTCCTTGCTCATTTTCGAAAAATGGCCCAATTATGCCTCTGGACCAAAATCCGCACCAAACAGTGACTCGTTTTGGGTGTATCGGCTTTTCAATGTATGCGTGCGGGTTTTCTGTGCCCCAAATGCGACAATTTTGCTTGTTTACATACCCGCCAAGATCAAAATGAGCTTCATCTGAAAAGATGATTTGTTTTTTGGCAAAATCGCCATCTTCTCTAAGTCGATCGCAGGCAGTAATGTCGCAATATTTCCCAGCGTATACATTACCATATTCGTTCAGCGGAAGAATAAAACTAATTATCTGTCAAATCAGAATTGAGCTAAGTGTTACCATTTACGAAATAAGCACTAGCTAGTTGATAAAAAAAACGTTAGACGGCGGACCCTTTATATTGTCAGGCTTTAATAGAGAAGCCATCTTATATACGGTACATTGGAACCCCCGGAATCACAATTTAAATGTGAGGATGAGGCTGAAAACATTAACACTAAGACCTGTAATTGTATTTGTCGAATTAACAATATTTAAACTGAAACAGTCCATGGAAAACAAATAAAATAAAAGCCAGCTTCTTTCCTTTCATTTTGAATCCCGATTATGTAATTTAATTTTTTTTAAATCTAAAACTCTGGTCTTAATCATTTATTTTTCATATTTTATTCTGTATCGTAGCACCCAAAAACTAGTTGGAAAAATAAATCATTTACACATGCACAAACTAAATCGGATGAAAACGTACAAATCTGCCGTTTTTTTTTTAATCGACTACCTTAAAATGTAAACTCAAACTTCACAACTAAAATACTAAACTAATCCGACAAATCCTCTCAAAATCCATCTACATGGAACCGTACCATTGCACACACACACAATACAACCATTAACACATAAACTAAACTGAAAGTGGAGCCCTTTAACACTGTGCTGTCTGCTTTGTGCCATTAGTCCAATTAGAGGCTAACATGTGGATTAAAACAACGATTTTGACTGTCAATAAGCGATAAATCCCCCTAAGCTCCATATTTCAACCTCATTCATTAACCACCCGTATATATTTAACTGGCGCCCAATCATAGTCAAAAGCCGTTATAAAGATATGATGCAACGAATGCTGCCTCTCGCTCTGATTGTTCTTCCATAGTCAAATGTTTCGTTCAAATCCTCTGGAATAAAGCGGCATTCAAACAAAAGCCGTTATGCTTGACGTTTGTACAGTACACACCAACAATAAGGAAATATTCAATACATCGATGAGTGTCCTCATGAAAATGTTTTAATTTCGATAACTATTGTCCGATTTGGCTGGCGTGTGAGTGTGTGTGGTTTTTTTCGCTATTTCATTATTGTTTGCTTTTTGTTTTTAACTTTTTGAAATAAAATCCGGACGAGTTAAAGGATCATAAAAGGCTATTCAGCTGCAGCCATCCAGGACGATCGCATAACGAGTGGCTCATGCATTGGAATTGTTGATTTGGCAAAATCGCCACCTTTTATCCTTTGTCGATTGGTTTTTGTTTTTTAACATTTTTGTTGCAAATGCCAATTGTTTAAGGATTTGTTTAGTTTTTTTTTTATTCATTCTATGCTCAAACTATTTTCAGGATAAAAAATAAAAAAATAAATTTAAACAGTGAAACCGCTACAAAAGCATTATAGTTTTGATTGAGAGAATTGGTAATGGCGGCGGCGGCGCTCGGTGGAACCGGATGGGAATAATAGTTGCACATTGCTGCACCGCTTTGCTGCTTTGCAGTTGAATGGGGATATGTTTTTAAATTAAATTTAACGATTTGACCAAAATTGCATTTTATTATTAAATGTGTGTGTTCAATTGGTGGACGTAAAATGCAGAATATAAAGGACATTCACCTCGGGTAGGTATTTTGGGCGGTCATATAAGGATGAGTATGTAGAGTTTTGTGCAGGAAATAGCTTTGTGTTGGTTTTTTGTTTGTTGGTTCTTGGAAAATGATATTAAATTTAATTATTTTGGGAGTTTACACATTTTTTTTTCACACGCTGGTAAACAGAGATTTTACAACTCTTATGAATGTTTGGGGAGAAAAATGTTGGATTTAATGTGTGTTTGTTGTTTTCATAAAAAAAAACATTAGGGAACTTAGTTATGTTATCCATTTTTATGGAATTTCATAAAGGATTATCCTTACCCTTAAGCAGGTGATGGAAAAAGGCTAGAATTTACAATTCACTCATACTATCTTTTTAAAGACTTTAAGCCGTATATATTTTTATTTTTCTAAGGAATTTCATTAGATTCTTACTCCGTCTAAATTCATTTTTCATTTTTGTTCCAAATATTTCCCATATTCCTTCCCTTTTAACACCAACACCGACATTGAAAAAGGATAAGTCTTATAAACCTTTCACCATTAAAATAAAATTGGAACAAGAAAAAACTATGTAGGTTATATCACCATCTGTTGCCAGCAAGTCGCAATCACTTTAATTCCCCAAAAAAGCAAATAACCCCACGAAGTCGTGACTTAATTTTTGTTGTTGTTATTTCATCTATCCATCCAGTCATCCAACAGATACAAAATGTGACTTTGCGCAAAGATATTCAGTCTTGATCAGATAATTGGCTTAAAGCTGCTGTTATTTACAATGAAATGTCGAAGGTTCACTTGGCTGGCGGGACACACTTTCTTAACAAAAATAACACTTTGGTAACACTGGATGCGGTTATCTTGTTGCTCGGGGGCAGGCAGTGCAGCACTGCACCAAGTTGGATCTTGGATGCAAATGCGAGGTGTACAGTTATACTCCTACACCGTTTAGGTTTTTGGTCGGATTCAGATGTTATAAATGCACACTTTGCAAGTGTGGGATGGAAGAGTTAATAAATTGGATTTTTTTTAAGTGCAACACTGATAAACCGTTACAATTTGTTGACGCGAACAGGTAATTGACTTTGAGGTTTTGTTTGCAGATATTTGTATGCCAGATGGCATTTTAAATAACCTTATCCTCAGTTCAATTATGTGGGGCACTTAAGCAGACCTATTTTTCAATGCCAGTTAATTGGTGTAGCAACACTCTCATGGACACAACTTGTCTGTTTCTTAACAAGCGTTCATACGCTTTTATGGTTAATTTTGTTGTTAAAATAATTTTCCAAACGAAACAGTTTTCTGATTAAATTTTAATAAAGGAGCGTAATCACATGTTTAACACCAGCCGCAAATAACTCATGAACAATTTATTGCATTCGAGGTTAACAAAATGTTTCTTTTGAAATAATGCATGTTTAAAAAAAAGAGTTGGTTGTCAGTAAAGTCTGTTTACGGACGATAATTTTACGTAATAACGTCATAAGAAAATATTGATGGCAGCAACACCAACATACAGCCTGTTAACTCACACCCACGAACCCTCTAGTTAAATCCACTCACACACACCCCAATATCTATATCTACTTTCTACTTTAACAAAACTCCGCCTATTTTGTATTTCTTTTTCTCTTCTTGTTCTTTTGAGTGGAATTATTTTGGGAATTTTCGCCTGTGCTTTTTCATGTTCGCCTGGTGCTTGCGATCGATTTTGGTGGAAAGAACCACAGTATCGCGGTTAGCATAAGTCATGAGTCTTATCACATTAAAAATAAAATAATACTTCTTCAGGGCCCTCGTTCACTCAATAGTTCGTATTGCCTCCCCGAACATCTAATAAAACTTTAATTCGCCTGAAATACATTGTATAAGGTTGGTTATGATTTGGACGATGCCAAATCATCCCATTCCTCGAGCAGAGCAGATGTCATCCCACTTAGTGTTTCCAGAAGAGCAGGTCGCCTCGTTATCATTTCTTTCAGCAGGAATAATTAAATCGATTTCCACTTCTTGTAAGTTGCCGGTAAAGCACAAAGCAAGGTGTGGTATAGAATTTTCCTGCACCAGGAAGAAGTTTCCTCCAATAAATGATGCGAATGGAACTATTCATTCCTCCAGAATTTTGTTGATGTAGTAACTGCAGTTTTCCGATTGTTCTACAATGCACAGCATGGTTTTTCCGAGCGGGAGTTTTCACCGCCGAAACCACGACGGAAACTTCTAAATATTTCCCACTGGGCGATTGTTTGCCGAAGAGTAGGTATCTTTTCATCTGGTCTCCTCACATATCACAATGTTTCATCCAGTTGGTGAGCGCAGTCAAAATCTGGACTAATCAGTGAAAATAAATCGGTTCTAGTTGTCCTCGGTCCAATTATATACGACCTCAATGTACTGTACGATGAGTTTCGGTACTCACAGCTGTTCTTCTAACGGATGGAAGTCTGTGACACAGCTCAAACGTTCTTTGGTGATGATCTCCAAGGCCTTGAAGCAGCAAATATTAACCATCTCTTACAGATGATGCTATGGGTCGAATATCGTAAAAAAAACGTTGGCCGTATACAACAAGCTTCTCAATTTATCGTGAGAAAGGTCTGTTACACTGCCTCCTGATTTAAAATGGACTACAAAAACTTTTTCGAACTGGCTCCTCTTTTATCATTCGAGCCGGTTGCCCAGCCCGGAGTCTAACGAACTTTATTTTTTCCACAACAATTCATGATTATATTTCCTCCCTCGCACATAAGTCCAACAACTTATGGTCCGTAAAACTTTCCCCTTAACCGCTATTAAAAGATTACTGGTAGGACCATAGTCTCCTACAAAAGTAGCTTGGTTTTAGATCTTAAGAGCATTGACTGACTGGATTTTAACAGCCGCCCGCGTATTTCTTTCTCCATTATATTTTCGGCTGTTACTTTTGAGTCGAACTCTTAAAAATCATCGGTTTAAGAAGAAAACCGATGTGCCTCCTCCTTGATTTCGATGAAGGTATCTTGTAGGCTTGTCTGCTTACAGGGTCTAGAAGAAGCATACCAGTACATACTCCTGTCAAATTCCAATAAAGAAGTTATTTCGTCTGAACAGCAATCTGGCTACTTTCTGTCTTATGTACGGGACATATGATGCCATTTTCTGCCATTTCTTCATGATCCAGTATTTGTTCTATATGATTTCATGATGTTTGATCAGCTCGTCAGCTACGCCATCGGCTCTCGAGTCCTTGTTATTTTAATCGAATTTTGTATCTCCTAAATGCCTGTTGGTTGCAGAATTGGTCTTCTTCTTGAAAGAATGGAGACTCGATATCTTCCCTGATTTGAAAAGTCAGTGATAATTTTTCCAATCACTTCAGAATGCCCCATGATCATCAAACCAATCAATTCGATCTCTAAAACTACAAATTTAACTGTTGCATTAGCTATCATTGAAGTTGAACAAAGTTTTCAAATTCAGCTTGAGCTCAAGCTTCTTCTTTCAATTTTCCTATCAATTGCAGTTCACAAAATATTTTTCCACACAATTTATAACTCAGCTTTCTTTTTTCCGCCTTTTGATGCATAAAGCAGGTATACGCAGCATCCACTCTCATCTGACTGCAAAAACTCTTGTGGTTCGGTACACACGTTTAAAATGTTAACAAATTTAAAGTTCAATGCCTCCGCTGCTCCCCCTAAAACCACACCAACAAAACTCAACTGTAATTGGATATTTAATTTAAGTTACCACAACCATATGACCATCGAAACAGCATTTGCAACTTATTTTCGGTTCGACGGACGTCAATTGCCTTGAACAACTTGAAAGTTCCTCCATTCAAAGAAACAACAACAACATCCCCGAACAAAAGTTAAATTAATATTTCAGTAAATTTAATTGGCTTGGCATCAGTGATGTCACTCCTTAAAGAGCCCAGCCTGTTCTCCTGCTATACACGCACCCACAGAGATACTATTCTATCTCTGGGCTAATAGGCCCGGACACAATGTTTATATCCTGAAATGGCATGTTCTGCTCCTCCGTTTGTGACTTCCTTCAGGTGAGCTGACATAAATCACCTTAAAACTGATGCTACCAGCTCCCACATCCCAGCTTGTCCTTGATTGGATTGTGTATACGGCAGAGATGAGATCGGGATATGTCGTCCTCGCCTCACATTTCCGTTACACAACCACAAAAGGAAGTTGGTTCAGGCCAACTAAATTAAAGGTGATTCGAGTGCAATGCTAGGCTGACGACCGACGACGTGAACTGTGAGTGGAAGTACGAGTATCTTAAGTGACTTTAAGGAGCCAACGCTTGAGGGGTGCCTATGCCTATACAACAACAAATAAAAAGAATGGTATTGCACTAAACGAGGCATAAAATGATCTTGAAGGGTAATGAAAGGAATATAAAAGTAGGAGGAGGATAAATGCCACACGATATACTAGACTCGTGTGTATGATGGGAGATGGAGGGCGGCATGGATGGCATTTAGCTCCATTTTGAATGGCATGCCACTTGGATGACTTAGGATAAGAGAATCAAGGCGGACGACCGAATGATATGGAGATGGATGAGGTCTAGAGGTTTGCCGTGAACAAACAATAAAATACTGATACTCAAGTGTGGAATGCCAGGGATGGCATGGCGTTTTGGTTGTTTTCTTTTTTTTTATTAAGAAAAAAAAATATTTTACAATTTACTTGCGCAGGCAGGCAGTTAATTATTGTAGATATATGGACAGTGTTTATTTTTGATTTTTTGGCTGATAATATATACCTTTGAGACCTTTAAATAAAAATGAACGTATTTACTTTAAGCTTTGGCAGGCTAAAGACAAGTGATATGAGGATGTTGCAAGTGATATAAGGTAGCAAGAGTAAAATGAAAGAAAAACAATTTAAAAGCCAAAAATACCTTCGTTTGGGAAATGAGCGTGGCTTATATATCAGATTACCCCGAATTTCAAGAAACGATTTTTTGAACCCAACAAATACGCAACTCCCTCAATTTCCCAGTATACCTATAAGATCGAAAATAATGCATAGCGGTGCTCCTGGGCCTGGTTTAATATGCCTCTCTAACTGGCTCGATCTCTTGCCTGCCTTCTACAATTCCGCACTCCAAGCAGGCGGCGGGGTCTCATTCTACCTGGGCCCTATTTCATAAACATTGGCAGGTGACAATTCTAAAAATTTGTCGCACTTGTCTGACAAAATTGTCAGTAATATGCAACAACTAATTTGTCGTGACAATTTTGTCATTGTCAGATTACGACAAATTTGTCGTTACGTACACAACATAAGCTGCATCTTTCTATTTTGATTTTCGCTTGCTTTTATACGTAATATCAAAGTGCCCCGTGGCTTAGTCAAAGTTCGAATCCCCGCCAGAGCCACGAGAAGCCCTTGGCTCCTTAAGTCGCTGTCACGCAAATAATTTTTGTTTAACGTGATAAAGTCTTATAAATCGATGACATGCTACAGGTACGAAATAACAGGACTCATGCTAATAAGACTTATGACTTATGTTAACCGCGATATTGTGGTTCTGACAACCAAAAACCAGGCGTTCATGTTCGCCTGAACAGGCGCAAATTAGCAAAATAATTCCACTCAAATTAAAAAAAAAAAAAAACAAGAAGAGAAAAAGAAATTCAAAATAGGCGGAGTTTTGTTAAAGTATATAGAAAGTAGATGTAATAATGGGGTTTGTGTGTGGATTTAACGAGACGGTTTGTGGGTGTGAGTTAGCGGGCTGTATGTTGGTGTTGCTGCAATCAATGTTTTCTTACGACGTTATCACGTAAAATTATCGTCCGTAAACCGACTTTACAGACAACCAACACTTTTTTTGCTTGCGATTATAGGTACTATAATGCAAGTTATGCATTCGTGCAGATTAAAAATTTTGAGATAACAATCAAACATGACATTACAATGATAGATAAAAATATTTGAGTTACTGGCGAAATTCTGTCCGTCTGTCTGTCTGTCTGTACGGATGTATTTTGGACTGCAGCCTAAACGGTTGGACCAAACGTCTTCAAATTTTGAACTTAAGGTTCTTTTGACATTCTACAGAGGACTTTTTTCAATTTCAAAAATTAACGGTACCTGTCATATAACGGTTATGTAGAAGCCTATTTTTCTCGAAAACGGCTCCAAGAATTTTTTTTAAAAAAATCAGTGTACTACTGTAGGTATGCATTATATTTTAGTGAAAAAAAATTTAGTATGGTGGCCTAAAAACGGTACCTCCCATAGGACCGGTTTTGACTATTTCGAAAACTGGTGATCCGATTACAATCAAAATTGATATCCAAGAAGATGTAGGTAGTTTGAGTAATTTCGCATTATTTTTTTTTCGCAAACTTTTTTTTTGTATTTTTAATAATTTTTAAATTTTTTTTTTTTGAAAAATTAATATTTTGAAAACGGGTACGTGAATTTTTTTTAAATTTTGTTTTTAAATGTACGTAATTTTTGTGCTTAAGTTTGTATTCTTCAATAATTTTTTTGAATTTTTTAAAAAAATTGTTAAAAAAACCGTTTTATTTAAAAACGGCTCTAACGATTTTGAAAAAAAAATTCACACTTTTTCACATATTTTTAAGGAAATAACGTTCAAATTTTTCCGCTGAAAACTATTTTACGTACTTTTTTCAAACAATCAAAAGTCAGAAAAATCGAATATAATCTTTGAAGTTCCCTTAATATTTTTCAAATTTTATTCCAAGTTGACCGCACATAAAAGCAAGTACGTGCGATTCAGTGGTGCAATTTATTTAGGCAGATAATGCTTTTGTGCAAAAACGCTTGAACCGATTTTCTTCAAATTTAGTAAAAATGGTTTTAAGAAACAACGGTATCATTTAACCAATTTAATTTTTCATGACTCCGAAGATTTTTTTGAGAAAAATGGAGACGTTTTTTTAATTGTATTTCTTATACTCGTAGTTGGAAAAAAATATATCTATAAGCGCTATCTCCCATTGAGCCGTCCTTTCTTTCTTTCTCGTAAAGGCCTCAATCGATTTTAACCATATTTATTAAATGAGTACCTACCAAAATTTTTCAAAAATTCTTGTTTTAGATTTAATAAATTTTGCAATTCGTTTTTTTTTTTGATTAAAATTTTTTTTATTAAAACATAAATTTACTCGAGAAATTTGTCCTCGTTTGTGTAACGTGACGTCTGCATTGGAACAACCAAAGATCTTCCAACAAATCTAAATAATTACATATGCATTTAAAATTTGTAATATGAATAATTTTAATACAATTTCGATCTCGATTTATTTCGATTTTACATAATACAAAAGCCTTCCTTAACTTCTCGTAATTTTTGCTTTATGTAGGAGAATTCATACTCCTCCAAATTTGTTCAATTGAAGTTACTTGAAAAAGTAAAGGAACACACATATTTTATACCGTCCTTGTCGCTTTACTTCAATTACTTGACCGAAATTCAATTGCCTGTGATAATTGTGACAAACTGACACAATTGTCAATTGTGCATATTTTTGCTGTCCCATAAAAAATTGTCAGCACAAATTTGTCGAATACTCATGACAATTCTCGGAAATGTACTTCAATTTTTTTCTGATCCATAATCTGGACAATGCCCTCAAATTTTGCGACAATTCTACAAAATTGTCTAATTCTTTATGGGACAAGAATTTGACAATTGTCGAGTTGTCACTTTATAAATTGCATCCTGTCACCTGTCGCACTTGTCAATTTTGTTGAAATAGGGCCCTGATCGTTCCATTGGAGATGAAGTCAACCTTAGCTTCGGATTCTCTCCGGTGTATCGCGGGTCGAAGACTTTGAGCGTCAATGTTCATCCGCTCTACATGACCGATCTGTCTTAGGCGCTGAATACGGATTTTGTGGCTAGGCTTACATTATGTTGCTGTAGATCACTGGATCGCACGTATTACTTTTCTCTCGAACACCCCAAGGAAGCTTTTATTTAAATAAATAAATTAAATTATTTTATAAATAAAAGAGTTAAAAATGTGAGACCGCGTGATCACAGGCTGAAGGTAGAAAAACAACTGAGACACTTGACAGTTTGACACTGAGAGTAAGTAAGATAAGTATGCAACTCCAACATCGAACGATTGAGCATGATTGGCCAATGGCTATTGGGTGTTGGGATTGGCTGTTAGAAAATGGCTTAACATTGCTCTCTAACGGTGGATTTTTGATGTTCTGTGTTATTTATTTGAATTTCAAATTTGAATATTTGAAATAACGTTCATTTTGATATTGCAGTTCGTGCAGCATTTTTATGATTTATTTTCATTTTGGCCAACGGCTTCCTGTACATCATGTCTAGATAAAGTGAGTAAAGCTTCAGTTTTTCACTTTGACTTATTTGAACAAAACCGAGTTTGTTACATAATGTGTTCACACATTTTCCGATCCAAAAATCAATGTTTTTTTAATCAACTTTTCCCCGTTTTTGTTGCTTTTTCCATTCAAACATGAAAAACAAATTTAAATGATAAATTCAAAAATCCTTAGTTTTTTTTGGTGTAGAATTACGGTTGTTTTTTTATTTTATTAAATTCCTTTTCTCTCTGTTATGAGCAGCAAGAATAATATTTGTATATTCCTATTCTCCAACAAGGATGACGACGACGTTGAAATGGCAAGCAAAGGCGACGACGACGTTGACTTCCATAGCAGGTTATTGTTCCTTATACACGCCTTAAGTTGCATATTTAAGCATTTCATACACAAGTCCACCGAAGAATTCTGCTTGCGAATGTAATTTCCATAATTACATGATAAAATGATAAAAAAAATATGTCCCGGATATGCATGAATAATACATATCCGAAGATTTGTTTTGATAATAGATGCAGAACGATACGATATCTCATGCACGCGGGCAACCGGGAACGAAACACATCGAGCGACCTGAAATGAAGAAACAAAATCCAAATCCAGAAAAAAAACAGAAAATGAAAAAACAACATTTCCTCCATCTCCTCTTAATATTCCATTTTATTCAGCTGCAGAGAAAAAGGATACGGAAATAGTGTTGTGTGCAGATGGATTGGCTTACTAGTTGGATACCCATATCCTCAAAAAAAAAAGGAAAAGATGTTCCTGGAAAAAACCTAATTCAAGACACATTGGTTGGCACAAATTGATTTCACAATTTTGTTTTTACTACACGAACACGCGGCCACGCACCTTTTGTCCCGAAAATCCCATAAAAGTACGAAATTCGGAGAAAAAAAAGTTTCCCAAAACTTGATACTCAAAAGTCAATGGTCAGGCATCCTGTGTCCTGTTTCTCTTTCTATATGTGTGTTTTGTTTTTCGGTGAGACATGTCAGGCCAACAGGTGTTTTGGGACGCAAACTTTTTCCTGCCGGACGAATTGGATGGCTTCACGCATCATTTAACCTCTGGGTTAACTGAAAGTAGTCCTGGGAGTTGAATATTAAAGGACACTCAGGGGAATGGTATTTTGTATGATTTCGGGGTAGCATATGTGTGAGGTTTTTTTTATTTTTTTTTTGGAATTTCATGCTTTGTTTTGGTAAACTTTTAAACATTTTATTTTGGAGGTGTTTGTGGGTATGCAATATCATTTGAGTGTCCCAAAAAAAAAAAAAAAGTATTTGGATTGTCCTTAACTTTGAGGACACATCACATATGTAGAAAAAGGTTATGTTCGTAGCCCATGGGAACGAACATGAAAAGGTTGTAAAAGGCTTCTTAAGTGTTCTCTTTATTTCCACTCAGTTTGGGCAACCAATTTAAAGTTTCAGCAGATTGTCTGCTCTATGGAAGGAAATGGGAATCAAGGTTTTTGTTATCCTGAGAATTACGTGAAAATTGATTTGATTGTTTTTCTGCTTCAAGGTTTGACATTGAACTGTTTTGCTTATGGGTTAAGACTTTAATTGGGTTGGTTAAAATAAATATGTTCATAGGCTATGGTGCCTAGAGCAAGGCAGATGATTCTGACCTGAGAAATAAGGGCGTTTTCAAGAGCGAATATCAGACGCCTTATCCCTGCGTTAATGAGTTCTAGATACCGAGTTTCATGATCCAACCTTGGAGTGCCAAACATTTTTGTATTTGTTGCTCTAATAAGTTCTCTCAAAGCAAGTTTCGGGTAAACTTCTGTAAAATCTACACTTTATAAGTATAATTAATTGATTTTTGAGTCTATGAGGTCCAGAATTTATTTATTTTTTCGCAAATCTGTTATAAGCAAATCACCAAAGTCATATAGTCCAACACTGAAAGTGGTGGTGGGAGTGGTTTTAATTTCCCAACTGAAGCCTTTTCAAAACTATTGGCCTATACAAAATTAAGCACAAAAGACATCTTATAAGTCATAGCAAAAACAAGCTCGTTTTTATTTTTAGTTCTTCTAAGATAAGACTAGCAGTAAAGCAGTAAACCTAAAATATGGAAGTCATATACAAACTTCCTGACTATATTTTTGGGAGAAAAGTGCTTACAATACCTGAGAAAAGCAGATTTTTAATACGAAACAAAAAAAACATGACCCAAACAGCTTACCGAAGCTTTAAGTATCTTGAATAAAATGAAATGGAAGTCTTATACAAGTGAAAGCTTTTTGTTGGTATTTCATGTTAAATATTACCGACAACTTTAAAAAAACTGCTTTTGAAATAAAAAAATATGGGCAAGACTGGGTCGCACGTACTTGCTCGTATGTGGCTTATTAAATTGGAAGGCAAAATCTTGGACAAAAACCAGTAACATTTACGTTGAAAGTAACACAGTTTGAACTTATAAAACCTATCAAAACCACAATACTTAACGGTTTTTAGAAAAATGAAGTAAGCCACCATACTTCTTACATAACAAAGAATTTATGAAAAAAGTATTTCGAAAATTGTAGGACGGATTTTGACAAAATCCTGTTTTTTATTTTTAGTTTTTTGAAAAAAAAAATCATTTTAAATTTTGGTATGCAATTTTTTAGAAGTTATTAATATACATGTGCATATAAAATTTAAAATACTTTTTGTTGGTTAGTTTTAAAAATATTGATTTTTCAAAAAAAAAAATTAATTTTAATTAGAAAAAAAAGTCATTCAAAATGTTGATATGCAGAATTAGTTTGGCTATTTAAATCTTTTCAAATATAAAATTTGACAGAAATCCATAGAGCCGTTACCGAGAACGCCAAAAAATAAAAAAAACAGTTATATGAAAGGTCCCGTTAATAGACTTTTCCCGTATATGTGGCTCTAATCAAATGATAACCAATACCAACTAAAAAATTCTTAAAAAATTTCATCAAAATCATTGGAGCTGTTTTCGAGAAAAATAAGCTTTTCCTAAACGGTCGTATGGCAAGTACCGTTATTTGTAGCCCTAAAAATAAAATTTCAATTTCTCGTCTGAGGAATGCCAAGAGGTACACACATACCAAATTTGAAGGCAATCGCTTAACCCGTTTAGGATGCAGATCAATATACACCCGGACGGATAGACATACAGACAGACAGACAGACGGACATTTTTTGTCAATGACTTTTTTAGACTTCTCCATGATCGTAATGTCATGTTTTAATGTTATCTCATTTTTTTTATATTCAGGAATCCTAAACTTGCTTTATAGTCCCTATAATCGCAAGTAAAATCGCGTTTAAAGTCTAATTATTGAAAAGTTAAGCGAAGCTTCACATAACTTAAAAGAAATAAATTAAAAGAAATTGAAAAAAATTACTTAAAAATAAGATTTTGCATAGTAAGAACGCGTTAAATGTTTCTTAAGCAAAAGGCTTACCCATGACTTTATACAAGTAACAGCTTCCTTTTGGTATATCATGTAAAATATTACCGGCTGCTATTGAGTACAAAAACCCTTTGGAAGTTTCGTAAAAGGAAAAGGCTTACCGAAGGGTTATACAAGTACTACCTTCCTGTTGGTTTTTTGTGCAAAATATTAACAATAAACTAAAAGAATCAGTTTCTTATAGTAAAAAATTTGAACAAAAATGCTTTTAATAACTTAATGTTGTTCTTTATGTGTAAAAGCAATAAAAATAAGTATTAAGCCTCGTGACTTACCGAAGTCGACTTTAATAAGAAGAAATGGAAGTTTTATTCAAGTAATAACTTCCTCTTGGTATTTAAGTCTAAAGATTAACAGTAACCGAAAGGATGTTGTGATTTTAATTTAAAAAAAAAACTCTTGAAGGAAAGGCTTACCGAAACTTTAAGCAAGTTAAAAAAAGGTATGGACGTTTTATATAAGAAATAGCGTCTATTTTTTTGTTTCATATAAAATGTCTCCATTAAAGGAATCAGATTTTAAATTAAAAAAACAAAACGCTTGATAAGTCATTGGGAAAAATTAAATGGAATTCTTATACAAGCAATGGCACAAGGGACTATTTGCTTCCCTTTAGGGAGGGGAAGGACAGGAGGTGTGGATTAATATTGGTTTTGAATGCTTGTAAATTAAAATTCCAAGGGAAAATACCGCCGGGTAAACTATTCTAAATTCGTGTTGTTCGGCTAAAAAAAGAATCCTTATATTTCACGGTACGTACGAAATTGGGCTCAAAGGTGAACTGATGAGCATTCCTTGCGAGATGAGTATTACGGGAGAATCTTTTAAGGGAGGAGGAATGCAGCTGGCTACTTCGCTGACCTTTAAATAGCGGGTTTTAAATAAACAAATAATATTAAATATTGTTTACAAAAGGCTAAACGAAGTTTACGTGGCTCTAAAAACATGAAATGAAAGTTTTATGCAAGCAATTGCTTCTTGCTTTATCAGCTCTACTTCAAGTGAGGTAGTTTCATAATCAAAATATATTTTGAACGAATCAAACGATTAAATTAAATCGGTTGTGTACTAACAAATTAGTTGTGTATAAATTACACGAACAAGAAACTTTATGCAAACTTATTAACATGAAGTGCGAGTCTTTTACAAGCAATAGGTCCCTGCTTCATCAGCTCTTTTTTGTCAGGTAGTTATATATTCAATAAATATTTCGAAGGATTAAAATTAAACAATAAAATTAACAAAAGAGCTGAGTCAGACAAACGCGAAGAAGAAACTCTATGCAACGTTAAATAACAGTGATGTAGTGGATAAGGTGCTTGCTTGTGACCCAGAGCTCGTCAGTTCGATACTCAGGTTAGGAAAGTAATTTTCCTAATTACTAGTGCAAGCTAGAGTCGCCCGTGGCTTTTAAGTGAGAAAATAGTCACCTAAATTATAGATCTACTGCGCCGAAAAAAATCTTTCCTATCTAATTCTTCTAACTAGTGTCGTGCAACGAGTTGCATTCTAAAAGGCATTGTGCCTTGCAGGCACATATTTAAAAAAAAATATTAAAACTTTTAAATAGAAGTCTAAAGAGCCAACTATAATTGAAAACTTGGAACGTACGTTGCCAAACACATGTGATTTACCCAACCCGAAATGACTGATAAGTTTCGTTCACTTTTCTTACGGAAATCTGACAAATTTTTGTAATTTCTAAAGGCTATTAAGTAAACATAGTATATTTGACGGGAGAAACCTTTGGTTCGGTTTTGACACTAGCTTCCTATTTCGTTTGCATATGATGTTTGGGCATTTACACCAAACAACGGATTCCGCTTTATCAGCTTTCTTTCATGAAATGAGAATGTTACTTTCATAATCCAAAACATATTTCTTCGTGGATTTAATTGCATAGGTTAAGAACTTACAAAAGAGCTGCATAAGATAAATGCGAAGAAGGTTTTAAAACAGCTGGTGAAATGACCAACAACTGTAAAAGCAACAATGAGATTTTATTAACAACAAGCAGTGACTTCTAATTTTTACTATAATTGTCTTCCATCTGAATTTTTTAATCAGTTCAGTCTATTGTAAACATTTTGCAACCAAAAGCTCCAATCTTAAAACCAAGTAAGATCCTGTAAATGTATTCACTCACTCAATACTTTGTTTCCAGTTTCTTCCTTCTTATCAAATTAAATCCATATTTCTCAAGAATTACTGAAAACACATTTATTTATTAACATTCGATTATCAAAATTGTTCAAAGTGATTTATGAATACTCCTCATATCTCCTATCTCCTGAATAATATCCACTCTATTCAAACAAAATTCCTTACAAATATCCCTTACATAACCGTGAATCAGCATAAAGTACCTACTGCCGATAAATTGAATTTTCCCATTCAAGAGACACGTTTCCACCTAATCTCCAATATTTCTCAATTACTATGAATCCATAAATAAGATTTCAATATAGCGCCCTCTATACAATCCACAAAGAAGTCCATCTATTCAAAAATAAAATTTATTGAAAGTAATTCAAAAACACACATCCATTTCGATATTTTTTGGAAAATGTTGTTTGAATGTTTACTTTTCAATGTAATCCACTCTCGTCCTTGGTGCCTAGAAAACTCCCATATAGACGTACACTTTCAATCATCAAAAGTCAGAAGTGGGATTGTATTGAAATTTTGTTTTGATGAAAGGTAAGTTTTCGAGGAAAAAAATCGATTTTTTTCTCTTACATTTGAATAAAGTATCTAGACTCAACAGACTTAAAATAAAATAGATACTTTACAAGCTACGGCTCAGCCTATTTCGCATACGGACGGAGAGATATGGAAAAACTAGCTAAGTCTTCAATATCCTGGATGAAATGAATTTATAAATCAAAGTGCACTCGTTTGGTGTGGTGGGGATATGGATTTATGGGAGGCAAAAACCCCTTATTCAACACCACGACCACCACCGTTTGATCAAGCTGTCCTGCTTGTTCGTATATGGGAATTTATTTGTGTTCGAGGGGATAATGCAGATGCATGACCCAAATTCGGGGATAATCTGGGGAAGGAAAGTTCTTCAAATATTAATAGGATTGGTGCTGTTTTAACGTATATATGGACGCAAAAGGATGGAAGAGTTTAGTTACTTTAGCACATATGGTAGTGATGTGTTTTGTTTTTTTTTGTTCTAAACTAGGATATGAAGCTGATGATTGGGGAAAACCATGGCACGATTTTTTGGGAATTATTTAATAATGAATTATACTGCATTCGGACTGTATACACATTTCCTAAAAAGAGCCTTCTTAACTCATCGAATTAAACACTTAGTAAAAGTCATTAGTCATTATTCATTAATTAAATGACCCTCTTTATGAAACCTGTAGCTCCTATAATAATCCCCCGGGGAAGAGAATTCATGGTTTGAATATGACCAAACGCAACCCTGATACCATGTTTTCCATGCGTATCCCAAAGCTCTACATATAATAACACCTCCACTCGATACACCCGCTTCCATATAACTGTATTATTAACTAATTGATTTTATCTTGAAAACAAACCCAAGTTCATTAGAAACCTCCCCAAGGAAAATCCCAAACAATGATGAATCCAATGGGAGTCACCCTTTATCGAGATTCAGGTACACCATACAGAGATACCCTTAATTATCCTTAACTTAATTATGCGTTATCCATGGATGTCCTATAGCTGTAGTCTTCAAACCTTTGACTAACTATTGTAATCGGAATATATCAGGCAACTCCTTCGTCCTCCGAAACTTCTTCAATAGAAACGCTTGACGTAACGATTCTATCGGATTGCACAATCAAACAGCCGCACTTTGATGAAATTGGAGGTTGACAGCGAATGCGATAGTGCATTTCCGAATAGCTTTGCGGTTGTATTAAGTTCATAGTCTACGAAATGCGGAGGGGACGATGCAAAGGATAGGATAAATCCTTGAGTCGGTGCCATAGTTTTGTATTGTGTTGTCAGTAGTGAATTTGGCTGTAGGTTTTCCTACTGGTTTGGACATTTTGTTTTTGTTGTAATGTTATCCGTTTAAAATCGCAGACTGATGGATCGATTACTCCATTGAAACATCCAGGATTGCATTGCTACTTGCTGGGGCCCTGGTCTCACAAATGCTGCCAGGGCTCACAGGTTTTGATCAGTTTGTATATTCTCTACAGTCTTTTCTTTTTTTTATTTGTTTTGGTCTTTGTTAAATATAATATAATCTTAAGAAATATTTCATCCGGCTCCAAGGACCAAAATTTTTTGATTTTAGTTTTTAATTTTAATTTAAATAAATAAATTCAATTAATCTTAAGAAATATTTCATTCGGCTCGAAAGACCAAAATGTAAAGAACTCTGTTTTAATTTTAGTTCTTAATTTTAATTTAAATAAATAAATTCAATTAAATTAAATTAATAAATTAAAACTAAGTAAAACCTGCACAATATGTGATACGTTTAAAAAAATAACTTCAAAATTCATATTACATGTAAGGGTGGGTGTTGACACAATTGGTGTGACGCAACAGATAGAAATGAGCGTTTTAAAAGTTTAGAAGTTTCTCAGTGAAATGGAACGTCTGTTCTATTATATTCTACTATATTATAAAAAATTATTTCATCCGGCTCGAAGGATCAAAATTTAAAATATATTATCTTTTCCGTATGGTGTATATTATTACACTACATAGATCAACTCAGAACGAAGTAAGCATGACAGAATATGTGATACGTTTTTAAAATATACATATATTACATGTACGGTTGCGTGTTGAGCAATGGATCTGACGCAATAATTAGAAATGGTTGTTAATAAATGAAAAATTTCTGAATTGAAGAAGAACTTCTTTTCTTTTTCAATACGAATAAGAGATGGTCCTAGATTGCAGTCCTGAGAAACACTTGATGGTGCAAAGATTGGATTGGATACTGCACATCTGCGGTTCACTATATAGGATTTAACACATGGTGGAAAATCAAAAGCTTCTAGTTTAAGATAAATTATTTTCTGACAAATCTCATCAAAAGCCTTACTGTAGTCTTTAGTGAAAACATCAACATCATTGCTTTTTTCCGAAGCACAGAGTGTCATCGAATATCGAAACCAATTGAGTTAGGTTTGGTCGTAGTGGACATGCCCTTCCAGAAACCGCATTGGAATGGAGAAACAGTTTATTTTCAGTGAGAATTAAGAGATTCATGCACAATACTCTTTCGCAGAGCTTTTTGAAGAGAAGAGAGTTTAGCTATGGGACGATAGTTTTATATTTCATTTTTACTACATTTTTGTGGATTGGAATTGGAAATATAACTTACAACTCGAGAGGGGGATTACCTGGACTTATGTCATTTTTTAGGTCATTCTGAATTTTTATTCTAATTTTTAAGGAGCGCTTGCACCCCCTCAATTTTTTTTTCTCGCATCTACCAAATCCTATAGGTTGCAAGGAGACAGCATGCCCCATCATTGAGAAATTATGTCTTTTAATGAGGATAATAGGAGGTGTCGATTAACATTGGTTTTGAATGCTTCCAGATCAAAATGGCAAGGGAAAATCTCGTCGGGCAAACTATTCCAAATTCGTGTTGTTCGGCTAAAAAAGAATTCCTATCCTACCCTATGAGCATTCCTTGCAAGACGAGTATTACGGGAGAATCTTAAGGAGAGGAATATGCAGCTGGCTACTTCGAGTGAACATTTTTTATAAAAGAATCGATAAAATAAGGAAAGACATGAAACATTGGTCGAAAGTCGCAATTGTTTTAAAGGCAAATCTATTTCCTATAACAAACTTAACGCTCTTTTTTGTATTCTATCAAGCAGGTGTAGCCAACGTTTGCAAAGCACTTGCTCAGAGGTGTGAGTTATACTCGAGTTTTGGACGTATAAACGCTTTGTAAATTGTAGCTAGATCAGAAGAGGGAAAAAACTTCTTGCATCGATACGGAAAACCTAAGCATTTTTAGCGATCTTCCGACTGAGTTCGTCGTTGACACACATACCGACTACTGGGAGCTTTTCGGTTTCTTCGATGCAAGTGCCATTTCTGGACAATCGCATTGCAGGTATGTTTAGCCTTAACGACATAAGATAGCATTTAGTTTTGGAGGCTTTAAACTCCACACTATTTCTTTAACCCTATTTGAAAATGTTGTATAAATTGGAGTTAAATAAGCTTATCATACGGTTTCGAACGAATATGAAAAGCTGAGGGTAGAGTCGTTAGCAAAACGGTTAAGTGGATTAGAAGTAACAGACAGAAGATCATTTATAAAAATGAGGAAAAGAGTCAGAGATAGAACGGAGCGCTGGGGCACACCAGCATTTATTTTGTGGGAATCAGACTTGAAGAAGTCCAGAAGATAGCTTCTAATCCAACAAACAAGAGTATCATCAATCCCAAAAGCACACATTTTCGATAAATTTCATTAAATTTAAATGCCTTTTGAAACGATGGATGGATGATGGATCGGATGGAATAGACATAAATGTATTCAAGGGTTTAACATTTTGTTAAGGAAGTGAAGAGTGAAAATCACCTGTCCGGCCAACTTTATTGCGTTAATCTTTAAGAAGTTAAGACTCGTAAACCTTGACCTTTAAAACCATACAAAATTGCTCACTGAAGGAAAAGACCTATTAAAAAAAATCTACTCAAGGGACAGTACCGAATAGTTTAAAGAACAGTTTGCAGCGATGTCTTATAAGCTTAACTGCATTCATCGTCCTGTTCCTTTCCAGCAATACTGTTGACGTGTTTTTTTTAACAAGAACCTAGAATTTTGTGTTTCATAATTTTACAAATCCGGAAAGATTTCTCAAACACTTAAATCTGGTGCAAACTTCCTTGCAATATACATATTTTCTTTTTAGAACTGGTCATGGTCGAAAACTGAGTCTTTCTAAGTTATTTATTCGTCACCTTATCCATGATTTGAGTAAAGATCTTCAAAATCCAGTCCAGTTCAATCGAAAAGTGCTGTTATTTGACTAAATTTCTCTGCAAGTAGGGGTATTACATAAAATATGCGTGTTCAGGTATGTGGAACAAGGCTAACAAAGAACCTATCCTACCTGTTATTCGACCTACATTCGCGCGAGAACTAAGTTTGTCAAACGTCCGCCATCTAGGCCAATTATCATTCCTCAAAAAAATCTGATGATTATCACAAGACCTCTACATCATGCTGACCCAGTTTTCACATTTCGGTTAGTACGGCCGTTGCCATCAACACAAGCCTGAACGCCCCCAAGTCCCAATCACCGTTAATCTCGACAAGAAGAGGAACACCAACCCTCACAACAACCATGATATCAATTACACCAATAAGCAAGTATCATTGTTCCATTTCACCTGGAATTGCATGGTGCTGATGGTTTATCGCGTTTGGGCCAGGTAAACATTTATCTAGAGAACCTTTCAGCAACGATGTTGGATTATTTGGTGTGGCTCGAACTCGAATCTCGTCTCAGCCTCATCCTCGACCTCATAGCCCCACAAGATAAATTATTTGCAATTTCACATTTAAGCAAATAGCCATCATCATTTATCATTATTCCCAGAACCCAGAGTGTCTAGAAGTTGTTGAGCTTGAGCCATTGCGATGTTAAAATGAAACAAAAAAAAATAAAATAAATAAAAACTGTTTCCCGTTAATTTATTGCTGTATTTAACATTAATTTTTCTTCTTACCTTTTCATTTGCAGGTAAGACACAAACACACGTGATAACGAGGTTCTCTATAGCTGGCTTATTACACAGCCAGTCGCCGTCTGCCGGTTAGATGAATCCCACTTCTCCCCCAAAACATCAACAACAACAACAACAACAACAACACAAACGGCCTCGAAGGTATGATTTCTATCTAAAAGTTAGAAGTGTTGCTTCTTTCATCTTTGAGATACTTTTTATGTTGTTTGCGGATAAAAAGATATAAACAAAATCTGCAAAACATTCTGCGCGCTATTGCTACTGCTGGTGAGGCTTGGTTTTCGCATTCGCATGTTGTGGAAGGATGAATGAAGGGACGATGGTATCTGAAAGATATTTTAATGAACTGTAAAATCGCAAGGAATTGGAACACTGTGTAATTAAGGGTGTTCTAAGGGGAGTTGTATGGCTGGTACTAATCCAAGCCGTGAATGGCTCATGATGATGTTCATGTGCCCATGAGCTGTTAATTTGTAAAACTTTTTTTTTGTTAGAAAAAAAGAAGAACATCTGCCTAAATGGGTTGCATTTAGAGGTTTAAGGGGGAGATTCAGTGTTCAGACTGTAGAAGGTTCAGTGTCTCGACTTTCTAAAACGTCAAAAAGAAAAAGATACAAACCTTTTGAAAGTAAATTAATTTTGCTGGGAATGTCTAAATGAGGGAGCCACTTAGAGTAAAGTGGTGTTACACTTTTGTTAATAAGAATTGCCGCATCAGAAAGCAGGCTCCAGACGTAGACGTCGTTTAAGGCGCGTTTAGCTTTTATAATAGGTCTTGGGAATGGTGGGTTAAGTATTCGGAAAATGTTTTAGATAAAACATCTTTTCGATGTATGATTTGGGTTGCATGGGTTAGTTGGGACGATTTAGGTGGAATGGAATTTAGATCACACGGAATGATGGGTTAGAAGTTGAAATTTACTTTCTCTATATGAAGTCTTTAGGGAAAATACTGTTGTAAAACTATGTTCATTAATTCTGGGAAATTTGCCCTTTGCAAATATTTAATTTTTTTTTTGAGTTCATCTTCTTTCAAAACAGACATAGCTACTATTATGTGGTTTCTTGATTAACAAAAATAAATTTTCCATCGTAAATAATCCAATTCGATTTTGCAGGATAAGACCACAGATTTAAATTTTATTGTTTTTTCAGGCTTTTATCGCAAGAAAAAGTTTTTTTCTTAGTTGTTGTAATCATAATTAAAACTTAAAGTAAAAGTATTTTGAATGAGATACAAAAAGAAAAAAAAACTTTTTGGTCCTTCGAGCCGAAAAAAATACTTCATGGGTATAAACGTATTGCAATTCGGATGGTTATAATGCTTTTAGAATTAAATGTGAATAGCGAAAGTTTAAGTTAAGATAAAAAGAAGAAACATCTTCTCACTATATAATGAAAAGAGGGAACATCATGTTGATCCTTTGTGGCGTTCGTCGCTCACAGTCACCTTGGGTGGCGTCCCGAAAGAAATGGGCCAGTAACTCTCTAGCTAGCGCTCATAGCCCAGTATGCAGTAGTTTTTACCGGGTAAAATGACTCTTTGTGTGTAAATCATACACGGATTTTCCATGCGCTACTAAAAGCAATCATTTTGGTTTTCCACGTAAACCGAAGGATGGGAACATCTTCAGGTCTTTCACAAAGATTTGTCGAAATGACCGCAGGCTAATGCTCTTCGACATCATCGGCAACAGCAGCGTTATTTAGGTCAGAATGGATTCTTCGGAGCCAACCATACCTGGCAACATCGCGTGTTGTCCCAGTACCCAGTCTCTTTGAGGCAAGCGTCTAAATGCCGCAGTGTTTGTCCAGCTGGTGCCGGACGGGCGCGAAAAATGCGAAGAAATTGAAATTCACGCTGCGGCAATGCCACAAATTATTGCCAAACAAAATTGACACACGCGTTGTCTTCACACATAAATGTCAAAACAGAATTGGCAATTGCCGCCATTTGCAAAAGTTTAAGAGTCTGTCAATAGGGTGATGAATGCAATCACTGGATTTCTCTTTTCTTTTTATTTCTCTCTGCGCTTAATATCTCACTCGGCTACAGGGGTCTTAAGGCCCAACCATATGAATTGGTACGTTCGTTTCGAAATACATGTTTTTTTTATACCCAACCCGAAATGACAGATAGAAACTTTTCGTTATTCTTTGACACTATCTTCCTTTTTCTTTCGCGTATTATGGTAAGTTCTTTAAAGGCTGACTTTAACGAATGGAATACAAAATCATAACTAAACGAAATGTTCTCTCCGCTCTGTCAAATAAATACGTTTTCCAATAATGGACGAAAAATGTTCGTCGTTAATATCGGTCGTGGGAGCAGTTTGCGTCTATAGGCAAAACTTATCGAAACTTGACGAAACGGAGCAATTCGCTATTATGAATTGCCTACGGGTGCGTAACATTTCACAAGCTTTGACGTTTTCTGCTTTTTTATTTTTCAAACGTACATATGTACATATTTTTTACTCAGAATGAGCTTTTTAAGCATCTGTCACTTATTTGAACTTTTTATACTTATGTTCATTTCACGCTTTGATTTTAAGAAAATTCTTCTGAAAATAAGGTTTGCTTCAAAAGTAATGTATCACATAACAGTTAATAAATAAAATCCACTTAACAACTACTGCTACTACAATATCATGGCAAATTTAACATCAGCCGGCAACTCATCCATTCACTGTGAATATTCAATATCACAACAGGAAGTAGGAAATGATAGCTGCCTGATCACGTAGGCGGAATATTATTATGCCCGAATGGAAATATTCGATGAACAGCCGTTAATTTGTACTTCATCGTTCATCGTCACACTATCACCCCCAATATCATTTTGTCCCAGACACGTGCGATATTTTGTTCATTCCCTTCCCGAATAAATGCATTCGTCACGAAGAACATCTGGCAAATTAATCGAAATGAAAAGTGCATGTTTTATCTTTTTCGATATAAAAGGATAAAATCACCGAAAAAAATGGTAAAAAGTGAAATTTGATTGGTTTTTTCCTGTTCGATGGGAAATCCACACGTGTTATCGGTGCAGACAAAATATATTGCCCCTGCCTCACGAGTCACGCTAAGATGTTTTTCAACTTTCGATAACACTTTTCTTTTATTTTTTGCACCTTCGATAATCACATTCGATTATTGTCATTTTCTTTGGTTAATTCGTTTCGGTTTCTCAAAGTCTGTCTCCCACTGTATAATGACAAAAGTATCTAAGACCTTGGACTAGTTTCCAAAGTTAACCATACTTTTTTGTGTCCCTTAATCTCGGTCTCGGAGTGTGTTTTGTGTTGATTAATGGTAGAATTGCTGTCGTGACAGTTTCGACGATATTTTTTAATGTTGTAAGGTGGGCGCATCGCTGGCTGGTATCCCATAGTCTTCACTAATGACCAGTTTTTTCTTCTGTTTTTGCCATTCCAATCAATGGATTCATCTTGTTTACCCAGTACCCGAGATCAAGTTGAACCAGCAGCCAACAATTCGCTTAAAGTCATTAAAGGAGAAAGGCACAGTTTCGATAACAGCAAAAATACCTACGCGGACATTTTTTTTCTGTCTCATTCGATCTTGACCACGTGTGTAGGTTGATAAAATTCAAATGAGGCAATGTTCACTTTTACTTTTTCTACACGATGTTATGTGACATGCGGTGCAGCGTGGACCATGCCACAGCCACAAGGGAATTTTCCTCATATAGTTATAAAGCTTTTTAATTAATCGAACCATTTTTAGATGGAGTTGGGCATGCGCAGTCACACTCTGAACGGAATTATGATTTATTTGGTACGAAACCTGTGACACAGACTGTCCTTGTTCGGTGTTGTATTTATGGGTCCATAAATTTGCTCTGCTCGGAGTCCGGTCGGGTTGTTGAAATAAACTTTTCCTTTCTCTCAGATTTCCAAAAATGCAGTGGCACGCGGTAGTCGATATTCCACTACGTCATTAATTGACTGCGCCTAGCTGATCGAAGAAATCCACTGTCATCGAAAAATCGCTGTCAGTCCCAATCACTGGCCAAACTGGTCCGAAAATCGATTTTGACCGGTTGTGGTTGTTTTTCTCGTTAGCCGGCATGGTGAAGGCGGCGGACAATTTCACCAAGAACCGTGTGATGGGGCCATTAAGTAAATGATACACTTTATGGTCGATATCACTGTCATTTGCAACTAATAACTTTCCGATAACATAAGTTAGTCTCTTGCGTGTACTAACACAAATTGTGTACTTTCATTTTGATTTCGATTGTTTGAAATCGATCAGCCATTTTGTTGATTGGAAACCAGCAATGAAATCAAGTTGTTTACACAAGGTCTGATTGTTGCTTTGAGATGTGTATAGATGTCGCTCTGGCATGTGCACTGCGCAAGTGCAAGTGCAAGTTATCCGCGAGTGAAATCGAACATAATGATGGTGTTGTATGTTGCTGTTGCTCCTAGATGATCGATCAATTACAGTTGTTAACGACTTAAAGGTACACATATCCACCATCTTGTGAGTATGGTGTGTGAATGTGAAAAGTCTCACAGTGTGACATTTCCTATCATCACCAACTAACAACACGTCCCGATATGGAATCTAGATAATTGGATAAAGTGCTGGTCGTTTGGGAATTATTTTTATTTGATTTTGAGTGTTATCGCTGGAGATTTATCACTTTTGGAATGTGTTTGGGGCCTTAAGTGGTGAGTTTTTGGATGACAGATGAAATGGTGGTGAATATTTGATGATGGTATGGATATTCGAGAGAAAACTTTCGATTTCTTAAAAGGATCTATCCTTTTTGGAGTCATTTTGATTGACTGGAAGATATTGTATATCAGACAAATGTTATGGATGGAGTTGTGTCATTAGTTACTGTCAACTTTTATCGATTGAAGGTTCAAATATAATTGGATGAAATTTATTGAATGGAAGTTTCTGATGTCAGGGAAAATGTAAAAGCTTTAATTAGATGAAATCTCAGGATCATTGACCTCGCAACGAAGATCGGAAAAAACCCGAGTGACATTCCAGATGCAAGTAGTTTGGTGGGCAGTTGACAGATAGAAAATAGAAGGTTACCTAAATCCAAATAAGGTTTTTGATGAAACCAATTCGAAGAAGATTTCATGGAAAATGGAATACGATTTCAAATGACAGCAAATAAAATAAAATTGTAATGATTATTTGCAGATATAGACACAGCATCCAAATTTCCTGGAAATCATTGTCAATTCCTTCATTTAGTCATTTTATATTTTCTTAGATGTCAAGCAATTTCCTCGTATCACATCAACGGAAAGGAACAATTTGTTCATGGTTTCTCATAAATCTTAAAAACAAAAGTGGTATACATGATATCCGATTCCGTTTTCGACAGCAACATTGAGATTTCTTCTGAAAAATCATGATATTTCTGAAAATACGGAGATCCTTATGTGCCTTGTTTTGAATTCCACACAAATAAAAACCTATCCCTTTGCAAGTCGATAACCCAATAAATAATTCAAATGACTTCTTTCAGTGGAATGTTGTCCCTCTTTTATGGTTGATATTCAATTTGGTGTCAAAAATCAATACAAACAGTAAAATAAGTCAAATGAAATAATAGAAGCTTTTTAGAAGCTCTATTATTCACGAATACCTTCCTAGCAACTACTTTTATCAAAAGAAATCAGCAGATGAACGAATTCACGTTTAAAGAACATTTCATAGAATTTGTCATTCTTCAATACGACTTTCAAAATCAACTATCGAATCGAATAATATTAAGAATACAAAAAAAAACTCATCTGATTCTTCTTAAAGAAGTACACACCATCGGTACACACAATCTATCTCAAAGATAGATCAATTGAAATTGAAATTTTCTATAACAATACAAAATATTCAGCGTAACGGTGGAAAACACACAACAATCGATTGATGGCGACGACCAAGAAGACAGGAGTGACATTAGCTTTATTCTGAAATTGGGATCCGGACAACCTATTTCAATCCACGACCGCCAGGCATTTCTCTAGGTACGACTTGTGATGTCTTGGACAAAGAATAGTTAAAGATTTATGTCAAGATATTGTTAAAACTTATAGGAGTTGAGGAAAAAAAAGTTAATCGATAGAAGCCTCGATGTATCTAAAAGATACTTTTTACTTGCGATTATAGGGACTATAAGGCAAGTTATGCATTCGTAAAAAAAAAAAAAAAAATTCTAACAATCAAACATGATGTTACGATGATAGAGAAGTCAAAAAAAGTGGGTCCGGAAATTCCGTCCGTCTGTCTGTCTGTCTGTCTGTCTGTCTGTCTGTCTGTCCGTATCGATATCTACAGCCTAAACGGTTGGGCCGATTTGATTCAAACTTGGTATATAGTATTTTTAGAGTGCTCTACCCGACAGTTTTTGGAATTGGCATTCTAGCTCCAAAACTAACGGTACCTGCCATATAATTTGTATTAAAAAACTTATTTTTCTCGAAAACGGGTACTACGATTTTGATTAAACTTTCAGAATGATGTTTTCTGTGCAAAATCTATCTTTTAATTTTAATGGATTTTTCAGAAAAAGTTTAATAACGGTACCTCCCATATGACCGGTTTTTTAAAATCAGACTTTCTCGTTAACTAATTGACGGATTTTGATGAAATTTTCAAAATATGTAGTGTTTTATGATTTAAATAATATTGCTTATCAAAATTTTCAAAAACATTTTTTTTTTTAAATTTTAATAATTTTTTTTAAAAAATATTTTGTTTTTTGAATATTTTGAAAACGGATCTATAGATTTTTTTTAAAATTTTTCTCCTAGTATAAACTATAGATTTCTTAAAATTGACATACTAAAAAAAATTTTAAAATATGTTTTCGAAAAGTTTTTCAAAAAAAACATTTTTTTGAAAAAACTGGTCGAACGATTTTGAAATGAAAAATTCATAAAATAGAAAACAGCAAAAGAAATAAGATGGCTTACAACATTTTTTCCAAAAAACGTTATGAGTAGTGTTTTTTTGAATTCATAAATTTTTTTCCCCAACATTTTATTTCATATTGCTCGGCTAAGCCCTAGCCAAGCCATTAGTCAAATAAAAGAAAGTGACAACCTACATTACATAAATACTTACGTATTTTAAAGTATTTTTCATCATCATAAAAGCACAGAATAAATAAGGAAGCCTTTGATAAACACACAAAAACAACTAACAAATAAAAAAAACTATTCGATTACTACTGAATGCAAAAATTTCAATCGAGAAAACAAAAGTTTACACCTTCCTATAAATAAACAAAACCACTGTGTTAACTTTTAATATTGTCTCTATACCTACTGGCTTAACAGTAGTTGGAACACGTATCTTAATTTTAGTACCTACCTTCCTTCCAACCTTATTATAGGAACCTTAATCCTTTATAAATTCCATTGGTCCCATATTGGGACGTATAAAGGTCCCTTTACCTAGCATTATTGCCATACTGCTGATTCCGACGAATCTTTATGCCAGTTGTTTAAATTTTTCCATACCAAAATGAAAATTTAACTGAAAAAAGTCCTTTGTATCTTTCTATTAGCAAATTATATTATAAACAGTAAGCAGCAAGTGGAAAGATAATACTACACTAAAAAACTGCAAAAGCTAACAATCCTATATATTTATGTGTTTATCCCTTTGTCGTGACGCATGTTCGTTCGAGCTTCACCCCAAAACGATTCTAAGGAAGTTGCACGTCATACAAAAAATATTAAAATAAAATCTTTGTCAAAAAGACGTCTGCACTTAAAAAGGATTAGCACATAAGAGCAAGTACGTGCGACCCAGTCGTGCCTTTTATTTTTCATTCGTTGGTTTTAGCTATCAATCTCGGTAAACGGAAGGAGTATCTGGGTTCCTTTCTTTTTAACTTTTTTTTTCTTAGTTTTTTATGTCGTTCACTGGAAACTAAGTGGGTCATCGTACATATGAGACTGTGGGACCCCTAAGGCCCCAATATTTTCATATAGTCGTTTCTATCTTCTTTTTTTTTTTTTGAAGAAAAAAAATTAAAGAAATTGTCGTTACCTGGGTTATATATTTTTTGGGATTTTTTTACTATCTGCCTTACACTCAGTCTTGACTGCATTTCACTCGCGCTTCAGGTATCTTGGGAAATGATAATATTTTTCCATCACTCCATCCAGCACATGTTCGGAGGGGGCTCACATGCTGGTATCTAACTTCTGCTGGAAGGCATAGCACTATCTTATATCCTTTTTGTGGGAGATTGTTTTCTGGAAGGAATGTCTCTTTTTTACCCAAATGAGTGAGGAGTTTTAAGAAACTTAGTAACAGTATGTCTCGCACGTACTTGCTTATATGTGCGGTCACATCGTCGAATGAATTTAAAAAAATGCACGACTGGGTCGCACGAACTTGTTCTTATGTTAGATAATTGCTGCATTATGTATGTATATAAATGGTGTTTTTTTCGACGTGTGGTTTTCAAGAAGAAATAAATCGCATATTGTTTAATGTTATGGCCAAGAATTTAGCTTGATTATAAAGATAAGTGATTGCATTATGTTTTAAAAATGATTTCGGGGAAGTGGCCGCCGTGTCTGGCTCGAATAAATTCCAGCCAAGGCCCAATTTTGTGAAAATCAGGATCGGTGGCCATCTAGTTTTAGGCCCATTCACAGAACGTGTGACGCGCTTGATGGTCGTTCGGCTTCAATTCTTGCACAAGTTGGATTTTGTAAGCCTGCAAACCAAGATCCATCCGCAAAATCTTCCATAAAGTGGATGGGCACATCTCCAATTGTTGCGCGCGATGGCGAATGGACTCATTCGGGTCTTCTTCGATACTCTGCTCCATCGAAACGAACCATTATTTTGGTAATAAATTTGCACAATTAGCAAACTTGTTCAGGAGTAAGTCTATTCATTTATGAAATGGCAAACCAAACTGAACATAAATCAGGTGACAGCTGTCAAAAAGACCAACTCCGAAAAAGGTATTGCCAGGTTAAAATTGTTTTAATTAGTTTAAGAGTATTCTCGGAAAAACTAAGTATGCAATAAAATTTTAAAACTAAATGTGTATCGAGGAAAAAAATATTGAAAATAGTATATTTATAAGCAAATCTGTAGTTTTCATCTGGGAAAAAATTCAATCAACCCATTTTTAAAATATTTCGAAAACAAATTTTTTTAGACAATTTTAAAAAATCGAAAAAAGGTTTTTAAAATTTTAAAATGCAATATTAATTGAATTATAAATGACTTTTTGTGTGCAAAATTTTATTGAAATCGGGATAATAGTTTAAGATAAAACCGCAGTTGAAAAAAACGGTTATATGAGAGGTACTGTAATAGAACAAATTTCGAAAAATTCATTCTAACTGAAAGATGTATTGTTGTAAAAAAATAGCACCCTGAAAGTTCTATGAAAATCGTTGGAGCCGTTTTCGAGAAAATCAAACTTTTTGTTAAAAATTGTATGGCAGGTACCGTTATTTTTCAACCTAGAGCAAAAATGAAAAACATCCCCCGAGATACTACCAAATAAATACTAAATACCAAATTTGAAGCAAATCGGCCCATCCGTTTTGTCTAGTGGAGAATGAAAAATCCCGCAGATGCTTAAAAAAATCAAGCATTCATCAGAATGGTGGGTGACACTGTAGACTGTAATGTTTGAGAGCGATCGGATCAACTGACATTTTGTTTGGTAATTTGGCAATTCTTCGTCATATTTTATATATGAGCAGGTTTCATATAGGTACACCTATTTATTTGCTTAATATTCTTTAAGTGATTCAAATTAAAACAATGAGCACGATTAGGTCTTACTTTGTACGTACTTGCTCCTATGTGATTAATCACATTTAACAGAAACAAGTAGCATTTTCATAAAAAAAATCACACGGTCTAAACTTGTAAAAAGTGCCAAAACTACAAATATTAACGGTTTTAAGTAAACATGGAGTATGTCAACACACGTCTTAAGTATTATTGAGTTTATGAAAAAAGTAATTCGAATATTGTAGGAAGGATTTTGATAAAATCCGTTTTTTTTTTTTTAGTTTTTTGAAAAAAAAAAATTTGAGCTTTTGGTATTCTGTTTTTTAGAATATATTAATATACTGCCGAAAATTAAAAAACCCTTGTATGAAAGGTACTGTTAATAGACTTTTTCCGTTAGTTTAGTTTTAATACAATGACAGCTAATGCCTACACAAAGAATCTCAAAATCGTTGGAGCCGTTTTCGAGAAAAATAAGCTTTTCCTTAACGGTTATATGTCAATTACCGTTATTTTTAGGCCTAAAAATAATTTTCAATTTCCCCTCTGAGGAATGTCAAAAGAACCACACGTACCAAATTTGAAGGTAATCACCTTAGCCGTTTAGGTTGTACATCAATATATACAGACGGACAAACAGATTGACAGACTGACATTTTTTTTAATTCACTTTTTTACGCTTCTCTATGATCGTAATGTCATGTTTGATTTTTATCTCAAATATTTTTATATTCACTAATCCTAAACTTGCCTTATAGTACCCATAATCGCATGTAAAAAGAAATTAAAGAACTTTAAAGTTTTAGACATTTGTTTCGTCTGAAGGCAGAAAGTGTTTTTTTTGTATCCAATTGCTATAATCAGGGTATTTCCTTACAATCAAAATAAACTTTTAAAAGTTCTATTCACCTTAAAAAAAATTTCAAAAGATGGATACCATTAAAAAAAACTTTTGGGGATTCCAAGTTACAGTTGCCATAGTCAAAGCGGTTAAATCTGTTCTAACCATCCTCAAGGCAGGACAAACAAAAAGTAAAAAAAATACCATTTTCTACATTACGTACAAAAAATAGGATGGTAATGTCCTTATTCCTCACTGAAAGCCTAGTTAGGAATATATGTGTATATCTGCCCATTTTAGGTCACTACCTAACCAGGTAACTGCTGTGCTTTCGTTCTATACCCTTACCATGTCAACTCATATGAAAAGGCGATTTCAGCAAACTCCTGGAAAATATTTCCCGGCTAGATTATGTCAAATTAACTGAGATACACCAACCCTAACATGAGTCATATCCGCAGGTTCACAGTCCAAACACAGATACACCCGCACAGGAATCCTTTTGAAATAAGGAATAAAAATGTAAGCAATATGAGGACTGGACACTGGATCCCGGACCGGACTATATACATGAAGAACATTTTATAAAAAAAAATCCTTGAAGAAGGCTTTAGAAAAATAAAGAAAAAAAGAACCAACACAAAGATACCCTTGTGTATGATGATACATTATATCGCGCACAATAAAAATGGTCTGTTTTTACTTTCCTGTCCAGAGGGACTACCGACACCGACACCGACACGTGGGAAATTCCCTGATAAGGATATGCTGTGCATTATATTTAATCCTTTTTTCCGACCTCATTCACGGTTCATATCAAAAAGTTGTTGGAAGCACAAAAATGTGCTTAACACATTCGCAAAGAGAGATTTCTATCGACCAAAATGGCCGCCTCCGTCCAGGATGCAGGATGAAATAATGTTCAAGCTTCAAGCGCAAATTTTATTTGAGTTTTGAACAATATACCTATGTTAGCCAAGGAGACAAGTTGTCATGCATTATGTGTGGGTAGATAACATCTGGCAACTCCGAATCCGGACAAAGGACAACTTTTGGGGTGAAAAAAAAAAAAAACTCGTTTCATCTATTACTTGGTTTGGTAATAATTTATTTAAGAAAACCGCATCAACCTCAAGTTTAAATTAAAGATACAATGTTGCAGAATATAAAAAATAAATTGCTTAATAATGTGTGCTGTACCGTTTCGATTGTTGGCATTTAATGGATATTGGCTGTTCAACAACTAGTTTCAAGATTTTGCGTTTTTTTATGAGCGTTTCTGGCATGTAAATGTAATTAGTTTTTAGATTCTATCTATGACCAGTTTTAAGAATGAGAGTCTGAGGCAGTTACCTTACAAAAGATACACAGACATTGGGGTTAATTTTATTCACAACAAAATAAAGATTTAAATGATGTTCTATTAATAACATTTCTCATTAATTTCCTTTGATCAATTAAATATTTGATTGAATTGTCGAAGTTCAAAGTATTCAAGTTATCATGGAATAATCATCTTTCATTTTGTTATTACTATCAGAGGGGAATACTTAATGACTTATTTGTAAGATAAAGTGAGGAATCATTAATCGGGGAAGTCCACCTAGGAACACAGGGAGAGTGGAGAAAATATCTGAATATTAATGTTTTCGTTAATATATCGATTTTGATATAAAATGTTTCCTTAATTTACTACAAAAGACCAATTCTAATAAGGACCATTAGCTTCCTCTATAAATAAATCTCTTTGTAAATCACTGTTTCGTATCATGATCGCTCTTAGTTTTAAAAGGTTTACAGTGTTTGCAGTGTCCACACAGGTTTAAGCACTTGCTTGTAGATAAGCATTTTGTTATAGGGTACTTATCTTGGACTAGACCGGGTGATGATGTCAAAGGTGGAGAATCGAGAATTATTTCAGGGGTGTCTCCATTTTGAGATATTCGACAAAGACTTCTAGAAAGCGTTACATATCTTCTATTTATGGTAATAAAGGTTGATTCGTTACGGCATTTGTATCGAGTTTATATAAAGATGGACAGATTGTTAAAATTCTCTTAAATGAACTTAACATTGTGTTGTTTTGAAATACTTAAGAACAATGCGCCATTTCTGTACATAATGCGACTACAAACATATCATCTGCTAATGTGGCTATCATACCATCTTCTTCTTGAGATATATCTTGAGCATTAAGTAACATTACTGGACCAAGAACACTTCTTTGTGGTACACCAACACGAGCATTTATATCTTTAAATTGCGAGTATACCGTTACTTGTTTAATTCGAAAAAGCTTTTTTTCCAGGTTGAATTCCAGAATATGATAAATTTGCTTTGGGAAACCTTGTTTTAATTTAAATCTTAAGACCTTATCGAAAGCTAAGGAAACATCAAGAAATTCGGTTGGACATATGTTTTTATTTCTTATACTTGATCTTTGTTGAGTGGTTACTTCTAAAACTACATTGGTGTTCAGAAATAATCCGTTTATCTGCTACAATTACAAGTAGTTGGCTGAGCAATAATTTCTCGATGAGATTGCTTGTAATAACGAAATTGGTCTATGAGACTACTTGTCATTGAGAATTTGTTCCTGATCTTGAAACCATAGTTATTTCGGTTACTTTCCATTACCGTGGAACCTATAAACAGCCAAACGTAGTATTAATCAGATGTTGAAGTTTAAGAATTATTTTTTTTTTTCTTCAGCATCGAAAAAGCTGTGAAAATGTGACATTTTGGAGTTAAAAATCTTAGGAGGGTAATTGAACATCCCCTGATTCGTTCAAAAACTCCTGGTCATCAAGGAGACCTAGAAACAATTAGAAAATATGTATGTAAATGTTAATGTTTTTATTGAATCGAAACTTAAGTGGTTGTATATAAGTCGACTTGTAGTATTTGTTGAATTTTATCAATGAAGATTGGATGATTTTCCAATATTTTTACTTGCGGTTATAGCGGCTATCCTAAAAGGCAAGTTTGAGATTCGTGAATTTAAAAAAAATGAGATAACAACCAAACATAACATTACGATCATAGAGAAATCTAAAAAAGTTAATGGCAAAAAATGTCTGTCTGTCTGTCTGTCAGTATGTATAATGAGCTGCAGCCTAAACGGCTTAAGCTATTATCTTCGAATTAGGTGTGATTCTTTTGGCATCAAAAGAGAAATTGAAATTTTATTTGTAGGCCTAAGAATAACGGTACCTGCCATATACCATTTAGGAAAAGCTTATTTTTCTCGAAAACGGCTAAGACGATTTTGATGAACGTTTTTGAGAATTTTTTTTTTGTTGGTATTGCCTATCAATTGATAAGAATCACATATACGGGAAAAGTCTATTAACGGGACCTTTCATATAATGTTTTTTTTTATTTTTGGCTTTCTCGGTAACGGCTCCTTGGATTTCTGTAAAATTTTATATTTTATAGCAAAATTAATTCTGCATATCAAAATTTAGAAAAAAAAATTAAAATAAATTTTTGATATTTTTTTTTTTTTTTGAAAAATCAATATTTTTAAAACTAATAAAAAAAACTATTTTAAATTTTCCAATCACATTTATATTAAAAAACTCTAAAAAATTGCATACCAAAATTTAAAAAAAATTAAAAAAAAACATGATTTTATTAAAATCCGTCCTACAATTTTCGAAATATTGTTATTATACAAGACGTGTGATGTAAAATGTGATGTATTCGTGAAAAAGAAAATATTTCTTCTAACATCTTAAGGGATTTATATGTCCGGAGCTCTAAAAACATATGTGTAATGTACTGGTCTATATATGGTCTATTGAAGTTCTTCCAAAATGTTTGGTTGCAGGTTTTGGAAATATAATTAACAATATTAAAAGTTTTATTAATAATATTAAATAATATTTAATCACAACCTAACTATAACAAATGTATAATGTCCCGAGTCCGCATCTGCTTTCACACTTATCGGAAGTAAATATCAGAGTGATGTTCCTTCCGTGTTCTACGATACATTTACCGGCGGTACCTTCATTGGAACCGCAACACCACTCTGCTTGGGTTGTTATATCTTCAATTAATTGTAACAGGAACGAATCTTGCGGTTTGTTTTTTGATCATTTCGCTAGTTACTTGAGCTGGTTTCGTATTGGATTTGAGAAATTTCTTCACTTATACCTATAGTATAATTTCTAAAGCTAAGAAAGCTTTTCATTCATAGGATGTCTAGAGAACTCTAATTTTCTTGATGCTTCGAGTATAGCTTTAAATTTTTTTTTGGGTCTTTGCAAATTGTATTTAAAGGTATTTAATAACCTTAAAAGGAAAAAAATTGGTTTTATTCAGTTATGCTCTGTTCAATTTATATTTTCAGTACAGACCTTATGGAAAAGAGCTTTCCAACACACATTGGTACCTGCAAGTATTTGCATCGCACTCAACTCAAGAAATTGCCACTTAAATAACGGGTGATTTTTTTGAGGTTAGGATTTTCATGCATTAGTATTTGACAGATCACGCGGGATTTCAGACATGGTGTCAAAGAAAAAGATGCTCAGTATGCTTTGACATTTCATCATGAATAGACTTACTAACGATCAACGCTTGCAAATTATTGAATTTTATAACCAAAATCAGTGTTCGGTTCGAAATGTGTTTCGCGCTTTACGTCCGATTTATGGTCTACATAATCGACCAAGTGAGCAAACAATTAATGCGATTGTGACCAAGTTTCGCACTCAGTTTACTTTATTGGACATTAAACCAACCACACGAATGCGTACAGTGCGTACAGAAGAGAATATTGCGTCTGTTTCTGAGAGTGTTGCTGAAGACCGTGAAATGTCGATTCGTCGCCGTTCGCAGCAATTGGGTTTGTGTTATTCGACCACATGGAAGATTTTAGGCAAAGATCTTGGTGTAAAACCGTATAAAATACAGCTCGTGCAAGAACTGAAGCCGAACGATCTGCCACAACGTAGAATTTTCAGTGAATGGGCCCTAGATAAGTTGGCAGAAAATCCGCTTTTTTATCGACAAATTTTGTTCAGCGATGAGGCTCATTTCTGGTTGAATGGCTACGTAAATAAGCAAAATTGCCGCATTTGGAGTGAAGAGCAACCAGAAGCCGTTCAAGAACTGCCCATGCATCCCGAAAAATGCACTGTTTGGTGTGGTTTGTACGCTGGTGGAATCATTGTACCGTATTTTTTCAAAGATGCTGTTGGACGCAACGTTACGGTGAATGGCGATCGCTATCGTTCGATGCTAACAAACTTTTTGTTGCCAAAAATGAAAGAACTGAACTTGGTTGACATGTGGTTTCAACAAGATGGCGCTACATGCCACACAGCTCGCGATTCTATAGCCATTTTGAGGGAAAACTTCGGAGAACAATTCATCTCAAGAAATGGACCGGTAAGTTGGCCACCAAGATCATGCGATTTGACGCCTTTAGATTATTTTTTGTGGAGCTACGTCAAGTCTAAAGTCTACAGAAATAAGCCAGCAACTATTCCAGCTTTGGAAGACAACATTTCCGAAGAAATTCGGGTTATTCCGGCCGAAATGCTCGAAAAAGTTGCCCAAAATTGGACTTTCCGAATGGACCACCTAAGACGCAGCCGCGGTCAACATTTAAATGAAATTATCTTCAAAAAGTAAATGTCATGGACCAATCTAACGTTTCAAATAAAGAACCGATGAGATTTTGCAAATTTTATGCGTTTTTTTTAAAAAAAAATTTCTCAAGCTCTTCACCCGTTATAAAAGAGAACCCTGAAATACATTGAAATTGTTGTTGTAATATTTCATTTAACCCACGTACATTTCACCAAGACATGTCTGCTCCCCGTCTGCGAGGAGACTAATTATCAATTTGCCTCTCGCCTACTGTGTTTATTTAAAAAAAAGCAGTACTGCAGAGTTACCATTCGCCATTAATGCAAACTATAATACCTTTTTCTTTGGTTTTTGTTATGAAAGTTTCAGAATTGAAGCTTTCTTAGAGCGAATGAGAGCATATTTTAAGTTTAAAGATGAAGGTGTTGTCGCTTTGTTTGGTTTTGCTTACGTATTTTCGTTTTTATTTTTCTTAAAAAAAACCATTAAAATAAAGATACATAATGCAATATTTGTTGGCAATTTTCTTACTTGCGATTATAGATTATGAATACGTACGGATGTAATTTGGACTACAGCCTGAACGGCTTGGCCGATCATCTTCAAATTTATAACTTAAGATTATTTTGACATTATACAGACGAATTATTTAAATTTTTCTTAGCTCAAATATTAACGGTACCTGTCATATAACCGTTAAATTAAAGCTTATTTTTCTCGAAAACGGCTCAAAGGATTTGTATAAAAAAATCTGTGTACTTTTGGAGGTGTGGCTAAAAACGGTATCTCGGAAATTGGCTATCCGATTACAATAAAATTTGTTATTCAGGCAAGGTAGCCTAAGTAATTTTACTTCAAAATATTTTCGAATATTGTTGCTAAAAAACCGTTCTATTTAAAAACCGTTCGTACGATTTTGAAAAAAAATCTTGGTGGTGTGGAAAAAGATAGATTGATTTTAATTTATTTTTTTTAGATTTAGTTTATGGTCTAAATGTTTCTGTTTTCATAAAATTTCAATAAACAGTTGGTAACCAAAACTACATTTGTGTGAGAATTTTACTAATTTATAAAGCCCAGTATGGCAAGCTTTAAAATGGAGAGAGCGTATTGAAATCCCTAACAGTAAGAGTGAAAGGCAATTATCCTGCTTCCCTGTACTGAAAATATAAATTGAACAGAGTATAGTGTGCTTATTTCCATACGGTTTTTAAAAGTCAAGTTTACATAAGAATCAAGAGTAGCTAAGGTTGTTCACCAATTCGTCAATCTGGGGAATAGGGTTATGTGCGCACATTAGCTGTTTGTGCAATGACAGCGCCATCGCTTTATCTAAATCCTTATTTTGCGTCAACAGTATCCATCGTTTTCGGAGTGCTGTTGTCAGCATTGAATAATTAGATAGAATTTCACACGTGCGTTTAACATCGACATTTTACACTGGCAGACGAATTTGGTAAGGATACCAACTGCATATTGCTCTATATGTATAGAATATAGCTCGCCTTAATAAATGCTATTATATGCGGCCTTGATATCGTTGAGAAGGTGGTAGCATTCGATATGAAGTTCCTGGATTTCTTCCAAGACTAATTTGAACGCATAAGGTTTTTGACGAATGGCTTAAGGCCCTTAAACACTTCAGAAAAAAAGATCTTGTAGCAGATGTTGAGGAGACTGATACCTCTATAAATGGCCGCAGTCGGGCAAACCATGCTGAGGTTTAGTGCTTACCTCTCACCTATAGTCATCAACTGCAGCTTTGAAGAATTCAGCAGCTCCGTCCATCTGCTCCGCGGAATTGTTGTTCAATTTCGCACAGACAGAATGATTCATTCTGCCTGGCAGCAAAATTCAGCTCGTCATTGCTGTTATACAGTTTGAAGAAGTGTTTTTCCCATATTCTCAGCATCAACTGCGAAACTAACACGATATTCCCCATATCGGCATGAACTCGACTTATGAAGTCCAAAATGTCTGGTTAATTTTTTTCTGCTGCTTCTTCTCCTTTTCTTTTTTCTTGTTCAGGTTCTGTTTTTTCATCTGCGTTTTGCTTATTCTTCTTCTTTGTTTTTTCTTGAACTTTTTCTTCTTCCTCTTCCTTAACACTTTTCTTCCCATTTTCTTCTTCTTCTTCGTGGTTCTACTTACAGTCTTTACTGTTTTCCGAACTTTCTACAGTTAAGTTATTTCACAGTCTAGATAATAAGGTTTTCCGTAATCCTAAGACTCAAAGTTCTTGTTGTAAGTTAAAATTTATTTGTTTATCATACGAAAGAATAAAGGTTACTACAAAACTCTGAACTGTGGCCAAAAATTTAAAAAATCCTCATGACGAAAAACTGGAGCATTATGAATCGCTCGCTGACTTCTCTCTAATGTCTTACTTTTTTTCAAAAACAAATCAAATTCAACTCAAAAAAAAATATGGACTTTGCTGATGATAACATGTTTTCAATACTATTTATAAAAAACAAAAATATAGTCCATTTAGTTCTAGCGACTTTATCATGAAACTTTTTTCCAAAAAAATTCGATGAGTTTTCAAAAAAAGAATTGAAAGAAAAAACTACAACGTATATTACCTACTTGATAAGGTTTCTCAATAAAACTTTGTATCCACCAAACTTTTACCGTGAAGAAATAGTTTTTCATGCTTTGATTTTGTTCTGAAAAAAAATCAAAATAAACCTCCAAACCAAACACAAAAACAAACTTTTATTTTTAAATCAAAAACTAGACAAGAAAAACCTCAACTTAACATCGAGAAAGAAGGAAAAACTTATCGATACTAAGTTTTCGTTTGCATCTTTTAGTAGAAAGCCACAAAGTAAGTCGTCGTTTCTGGAATTTCTTTACAATCTACCTTAACTTTGTAAACCAAAAAATAAAGAAAAAAAGTTCAATCTTTTCCTCTGCCTGATATTTTGCCAAAGATACGCGCCCCAAAAATAAAGTCCTGAATGTGGTTTACCTACCTCCCCCTCCCCACCTCCCAAAAAAAAAACACAAATTCTTGACAATTAAATCTTCAGTTGTGTAATATTTTCTTTATAATCATTGGGCAATAAAATTATTTTATTTTATCTGCCTGCAGGGCAAGTTGGGGTAGTTAGACTTCCCGTAAAGTGGGGGCAGTTGGGTATTTCGGAACCCTCATGTAGGCGTATATAGATAAATGGCTTGGGCGGTTTTCCGGGTTCTAATGAAGTCAATGGACTGGAACTTTTCAATTGCTTTACACACCATGAAATCTTTGGATTATATTTATATTTATAACTTTTTGATGGTCAGGATTCTGGTGTAATGGCTTAGACGGGAATGAAATAAAGGAAATTATCTGTTGTTGTTTATTGTTTTATTTTTAAAATAAATAAAAAAAACATGAATTATGACGATTTGTTGTAAATTTTCGAATATATTTTAGTCGACTATCTTTTTGCGAAGAAAAATCCCCAAAAAAAATCTTGTACAATCGATAGAGATACCTACTTCTTCAAATCTTACATTTATAAATTGTATAACAGTCTTTCACTTCAACTCACATGAATCAGTATACAAATATGAAGCCGTATGTTGCATATAAAAATCAGTTGACGTTTCTAAGCCCTTAAATATCTCCGTTTTCTCAGAAACGTGAATACAATTTCTCAGAAAAAAATCTCAACTTTGCTGTCAAAAAGTGAATCCAAAAATTTGTTTGTATTCGCTTGCTCAGTTTTAGTTTGTCAAAGAGAACTCTGATACAATGTTTTGGTGTTTGCTGAGAAATTGTGTTCAAATAAATTTTTCATTTTCATCAAAAGTGACTGACACAACTTCTTGAGCACTGAGAAATGTGAACTGGTTGTTTTAAATATTCAAATTTGAAATTAAAAGATAATGTGAAGTTTTGGTCTGGGGTTCGACAAAAAAAAAACTGAATCAAAATTCCAAAAAAATTCAACAAATCTCTTTATTTTATGAAATACAATGTCTTTCAGTTTAAATAACACCAGATTTAACTTTTTCCACTTATTCACAATTCAAAAACGTTTTTATAATGCAGCACTTTTTAATTAATCTCAATTCAATCACTTTTTACTAACGGTTCCAGTTTTAAAAATCAACTAAACTCTTAAGGCCTTGTATTTATACAAATTTTACTGACTTCTGGAAGCTTCGAGTTCGAATTAGTATTCAGGCAAATGCGAATATGTAGCATACTTTTAGGAGCATGGTTGTTGTACACAATAAATGTTGGTTGTTGTACACAGATGTCGTTAATTTACAAAGAAAATGTATAATCCGAATATCTTAACTTGTTGCCACATCAAATTGTCCCCCTCTTAGTTTTGTTCGTCCCGAACAAGCACATCATCATTGTTTCCGTGGTAACGATGTAGGCGATCCACATGGACAATTTTCATTTTTGCTCTTGGTCCTCGTTGGATTCGAAAAACAACATCATTAGTGTGCGTTTCTACTTGGTAGGGACCTTCCCAGTCCTGCTGAAGCTTGGGGGATTTTCCATTTCTGTAATGTGGGTTATTAAGCCATACCAGTTCTCACTTGTTGAATTCAGGTGCTGTTGCTCTCGCATCGTATCTGGTCTTCATGCGGTCACTCGCAATTTTTATGTTGTTTCTTGTTCTCTGGTGAATGTCGTTGATCCTTTCTCTAAGATCCAACACGTAGTCCTCTTCGCATTTTGGGTCTTCAATAGGAAATCCGAAGTTTAGCTCACTTGGATGGAGTGTATCCAGTTGTACTATGAACCGCATTCCGGTTGGCCATAAGAAATAAAGGAATTCGCCGATCCCAATCCCGTTGTTCCTTCAAGGTCTTGTTAAGTCCTTCTACCATTGCATCAGACTTTGGATGAAGAGGTGTTATCCTCGTTTTCTTTAACCCCAGTGATGCGCATACTTCCTGGAATACCTTCGACTCGAAGTTTTGCCCTTGGTCGGAATGCAATTCTATAATCACTCCGAACCTGCAGATCCAGTGGTCCACTATCTGCTCGACAACGATCTTAGCTTCCTGATTGGGTATCGCAAACGCCTCCGGACACTTGCTGAATTAGTCCATGACAACAAGGATGTAACGGCTACCGTTTTCAGTTATCGGGAACGGGCCTGTGATATCAACGTCAATTCTTTCAAACCGGACGCTCGCTCACGTCGTACTGGTGCATTTTACCTCGTGTTTTGACTTTCCCTTGCTAGCCGCGCATGTTGTGCACTTTCGACACCAGCTCTCTTCTCTCATCGTTTCTTGCGCTTAGCCAATAAAAACGTTACCGTAACTTTTCCAGTGTCTTGTTGGTTTCCAAGTGCCCACCTGATACTCCATCATGCATTTGTTGTAGGATCTTCTCTACTTTCGCTCGTGGAACCACAAGCTGCATCTTAAAGGATCTTCCGTCCGGCATTTCTCATTTTCTCCGCAAAACACCATCTTCCACGGAGAGAGTCACTGCGCCCAGTATGCCTTTAAAGTAGGACTTCTGTCGGAGATGTCTCTTGCGTTTGGTTTCTCCATAGATTCCTTCCATGCAAGGATTGGCTCGATGTCAGGGTCTTCTTTTTGTGCATTACGAATTTCTTCGGCACTCCAACCCTCTACAGGTTCGGCTCTTATTCTCTGGACAGATATACCTTCATCCTTTTCCTCTTTTCGCGCACAATGTTTGCAACTGGGCTCACATGGTCTGCGGGAAAGCGCTTCCGTATTGCAGTGCAGTCTTCCTTTGCGATATTGTACTTCGAAGTCGTAAGTCTGCAATCGATCGATCCATCTTGCTACTTGCCGCCCAGCATTAAACTGGGTTTTATTGTAAACAATGATGGCTGGATGGATTGGAAATATATTAAAAAAATTGTTTAATCTAACTTCAGTTTCAAGTTCTGGCCAGGTCGCGTCAAAGCAGCTTAGATTTCGAGATAGATAGAATCATATACACATATGGAGGCAATAACATCTTTCTGGTGTGTCTTTCCTGGTTCCCATTTGCACATTAAAAGATATAAATTAATGTAAATTCAATTCCAATCCAAACCATAATGGCTCTAAGACTATTATGGGTGATACTATACCTCAAATAGAGACCAAAAGTGCAAAAAAATGTTGGCCAACAACAGAGTTACATGTTTTCTAACTCACGATAATATATGATCTATGAATAGCTCGTGGTCCACTGGTTTCAATTTAACTGCTCCATTTGTGAGCCGTACTTTTATAGTCATACCTAGACGACAATTTTTTCACATGAATTTCGTACGGATCCGCCTTAATGGCCATTTTTTTTTTTTGGTTTGAATCATTTACAGTTACTTGAATTCCATATCATCCCATATAGCCATAGCTCATAGGTTACAATAGAGAGCTCCCATTCAAATCGGAATATACATAAACCTACCGTACAACTACATGGAATGTAAACTCAAGCGTTTTATTGCCTTTGCTCATCGAAACAACTTCGTGTCATCAATAAATTATATCTCGGACGTAGAAAATAAATTGTACACGTGACACAGATACAATGGGGAAGAGAGACTTTTCTTTTCCAAGAACTCTCTGTCTAGCTACGGCGACGGCGAGAGTCTGCCACACACAAACCAAAATACGATGGTGATGATGATGATGATGGTCGATTTCCCAACGAGAAAATTTATACCCGCAATTACTTCGGTCGGTGATTCGATTCATACAAGCGTAATGGAAGCGGACACCGACCAGTGGCCAACCATACGGAGGAGGCGATATGGTCATCCTCATCGTCAATATCATCACAAAACCAAGGAGATACTGCTCATATGCCACCATAACTCCAGCGATGGCAATTACCAAAAGCAATTTCTTAATTGTAAAGTACCATGTGCCATATCGGATATGGAGATCCGTTCTCGACTGCGCATTTCGCAATCCATTGAATTGCATCTGGACGAAGATGTATATGATGTATCTTCAATTGGAGTTATTATTTATGGATGTGCATGGTGATGGTTCATTATGGCTTGGATGCGTCTATAGAGATTCTTTCGATTGCTTGCTGCTATGCAAAGAGCTTCTACCTTGATGGACTGTTTTTCCATATATTTTCTTTTTGTAGGCTTTTTTCTGCAAATTATGTCCACAAAATGGTTACAAAGTACTTTGTTGTATAATGTTGGTCAATAAAATACGAATTAACGTAAATGGCAGGAAGATTCATTGAGTTGTGGGAAGAAAAGCGTTGAAAGTGTCACTTGTCCGCATCAATTCATTTGGGCTTTTGATCAAAGGAATGAATTACTCGATAGTGTTATTTACTTCATACTTCATCGACTTAAGGCTAATATATATGGTCTCACTTTTGAATTCAATTAAGTAGTTTTAAAGTTTACGCGTGACAAATTAAATAATTAAACAGTTAGCAGCAGCTACGCTGAGAGCAAACGAAAAATAACTCTTTGAAATCACGGCTTCTTCAAGATAAGGAGGCAAAGCGGGTGTTCCTTTGTAAGATGCTCATCATCCCAGTTCTGCTGTATGGGACAGAGGCGTTAACATTGTCAAAAGTGGATGAGGATGCTTGATGTTGCTTGGACTGGAAAATCCACCCCGGGAGAATGGCATAGTAGAGGAAGATCGAGTCTTAGGTGGCGCATACAAGAAGAAGAGGACCTAAACCATTATTCCTTGCAAAACTGCAGAAGCTTGTCGGTTAAGGGTCCAGCTCTCGGACTAATATAGACGGTGACTTCAACGAAGGTATTTTTTGTTAAACTTTTGAAAATATGTTTGTAAAATTTCCTCTTACGATTACGAATTTAAAAATGAAAGTCTGCAGTTCAGATAAATAATTCTCAACGATTTATTTCTATACAAATTAATTTCGTTACAATATTATGTTGCGAACGACCGATCTACTTGAATTCAGTTTGAAGACTGCTTACTGCTTATATAATATAAAAATGTGAACCGCAGTACTGCAAAACTGGTTTCTGGTTAATGGGAGGAACGTTTTTTTTCCGCCACGTTGTTTGTTTATCTGTATTTGTTACCAGTGCTGTCGGTCGTTACTGCTCAATCTCACTTGTTTAAGGCAAAACTTTTGGAATATTTTAGATGATGGATTTTCGGCATTTAAATAAACATTTTTTTTTGTATAACTTTCCAATGCTCCGTTCATCTGTTGTCTTTATGTTATCATGCATATGGAACTGTCGTCCGAATTCCAAATTTGCCAGATTTTAATTTAGCTCCAGCCACTATTTTGACTTCAGCGAAGATTAAAAAACTGAACGTTTTTTTAATTTTGAGGTTTTTATGCAAATGTCGCATCGGCTGGACTTGAAGCCACCCGACATACTATTCAGTATGGTTTTTGGATATCTTGGTATTTTTTACCTGATAACATTTTACATCAAATAACTATCTAACATCGTATCCTAGAAATGGACATCAAACTAAAAAGTAACCCTTTTAACAACAGATCTTCAATTCACCCCCTAATTTTGAAGCTCACCCCTCTAAAAGGCAATAATAAATCCAACACAAAAACCTTGTCAAAACAGTAATGTGCATAAAATTAGCAATGCAGTCGGAAAACTTTTATCTAATATTACACTTTCACAAGCATCCTTAAACTTTAAATGAGCATAATTGAACGAAACTTTTTCAAGAGGGTGCATTCATGGTTTATAATTTTTTTTTGTGTGTGTTGCTCCTTTTTTTGTGTGCGGTTTCTCTCGTTGGTGGTGCTCCCGTTTGGGGAATTTTTCCTGCATAGCCATTCCCGTTCTGCTTTTTTTTTGTTCCTTTTATATATATCAACAAGGTACTTCAAAAATCGCAGCAGAAAAGAGCAAAAAGTGGGAGAATAAAAAAAAATATCATCAACTAGAACTCTCCCTGGAGAGCACTTGGGAAATGGGAACGAAGTGATTTTTATTGCGGTCCTCAAGCGATTGAAAAAATTGTTTGAAAATTAAGCTTCGAATCGGTTTTCTTGGAAAATATTTTTCTATCTATGTTTGGAATTGATGTTTTGAGATATTTTGTCAAAAAAAAAAAACATTTTTAACAATTGAAATATTTTTTTCTTAGAAAAGTGATACAGATGTCTTATTGTGGGGATGTTCTTCCTGAGGGATGAATGCATGCAATGTGTTTCTAGGAAAAACAACTTTATCGTTTTCGAAATGTCAAAGAAATCAATTTAAAGATTCTCGTTATCAATACATCCTACATATCCTGATGAAAAAATTTCTTGGGAAATAGTGATTTATTCTAAAAAAACATACGGTCCGGGCCTCCTTCAACAAGTTCTTGTATACATCATACAATTTTAATATAAGCCCCAGAGAAAGAGATCCGTATCATCTTACACATATCGGGCAGGCGGGCACGTAACCCAATTTCTTCTATTTGGGACAAGATACATATTTGCAAATCAAGGATCAAGAGTATTAAATATATAAAAATTAATTTAATCAATTCCCCTTATGAGGTTAACAAATTTCCGTTCTGCCTGATCTCATTCGAAGGTTAAATTGTTTTCTACCTTTGTTTTTGACTTGACACCGGTTAAACACCTGAAACCCTTAAACCTTCCCCGCCATTACAAAAAAATAGGGCATCTCTGTGCCCTCATAAAATTTAACATTTCAAGACCCACGATATCTTGATTCCAAACCCCGTCCCACCCTACAGGACGTGTCACAGTTTCATTAATATCATTTTAGCTGCGGCATTTGGTGAATGGCTTTTCTGTGTTGCCAGAGGAATCTTATTACCCAACTATGAAAATATTCACATACGAACCCTCTTCCTCGGGAGAGTTTGCTTTAGCACACTTGAGACAACATAAAATGCTCCGCAGGAGAACACCCCGCCATCGCTGCTCCTTAGGTCTAGTGTGAATGCTCGTGTATAGGGTTAAGCTTTAGAGTCCGGAAAATAACTTTAAAATTTATAATCCGTTGTCTCCGGTGGTAAAAACATATACGCAGAAGTTAACGAGCGATAAACATACATTTTTCCATCTTTTATGTTTAATTGCAGAGATTGTTGTGTATGCACTCTGTGCGGGTTTATGGATAATGAATGGGTCCTCATCCTGGTGGACAAATATTCACACGAACAAGGACAATGTTGGAGAGAATCATAAACACAATTTTAATGACGCCATTATGTGAGGTTTTTATTGGAGAAGTTGTTTTTTTGGAAAGTAGCTACTTGAAAAACGAATTAAGCCAAATAGATTATATTTTTCATTTTTTTTTATAAGTAAGCTAGAAATTTTAGGAAATCATATAAATTACAAAAAACTTCTGACCAAAAGCAAGACAGACAACATTCAAATTATGAGAGATATTTTTAATTTAGAAGAGTATTATTGATATTTTGGATGTATGCATAATCGTTTACGAATTTAACCCTCTCCTGCACAAGAAGCCATATATGGCTTTTGATTTTTAACAGCCGACTACTCCGATAGTGTAACTGCCACTGGAAAAGTTCCGTTTTGATTCTTAAGAATAGAAATTTCTCTATGAGTATTTGTGTGTTTGGTTTTCTTTTTCTTTGAGCAAGTGCAAAAAACCGCAGTCAAATTTAGCAGTGCACGCGGCAAGAGTGTAGTCAAAAAACACAGTAACAAAAACTTTTTTTGGCAAATAATTCAGAAGCTATTATATTTTTTTTTAGTGAGATATAATATTGGTAAGTAAGATGTAAGCATGAAATGAACATTTATATCTGTGGAATTCGAGACACGGCACCTTTTTGGCAACGTCTATATATGGCTTCTTATCCATTCACAAAAATAGTAAAATATTCAAGGATGCCATAAATGGCTGCTTGTACATTCACAAAAAAAAATTGATATTTGAGCTTTTTGCTTATTTTTGTTGTGAAAAAGAAATGATCTCATTTTTTGTGCTGTTCCTGGCGATGGATTATTTTAGAGTGAGGATGAAATCCTGGAATCGGAGAACGAGCAGGATATGGAGATCGATTATAGAGAGCACATGAAGGTGCCTAAAACCGATGAAAGCGATTCGGATGATGAACAACCACTGTCTTCTTTAAAATCAAAAGAGAACAAAAAGAAGCAAAATGTTACATGAAAAAAACAAGTCTCTTGCGCCGAACAAGGAAGTTGACTATACCTTTTTAGGGACCAAAGAGCTTCCAGAGGAAATGTCCTGTTTGGATAACCCCGCTGATGTTTTTTCATTTCTTTTCACGGGAGAACTGTTTGACATGATTGTTGAGGAATCAAACAGAAAAGCATTACAGGACAACATAAATAAGCCAGTAAACATAACTTGCAGTGAAATGGAACAATTTGTCGGCATTTCTTTATTCAATTGCCTTCTACTAGACTTCAGCCAACCTGGACACGACAAACTTTTCAAAGTCAGACCACTCCTAAAAAATATAGGAAAACGACTTCTTCTTGTACCAAAAGAAGAACGCCTTGCAGTAGACGAACAAACAATTCTAAGTTTCGGCATCACCTAAAACAGTGTAACCCCCAAAAAATGGGGGTAGAAAAACTTTGTTTTAAGCTGCTCATTGGGATTAAGCAACGTTGTTCCAGACGGTTTTCCAGATTTGGGTGTTAGCGGAAATGTTGTCTAGGTTGGTGTCAACGGTGCCAACACATACGAACCACAAAATTTTCTTTGACAACTGTTTCAACAGCCTGAAGCTCCAGGCTAACCAAAGCTGGTTGTTTTCTTCCATTGGGGACGGTCAGGCTGAATAGAGTTACCAACATTGACGTTCCAAAAGAAAAGGAAAGAAAGAGAAGAGGACGTGGAAATATGATTGAAAAGGTGGCAAAATTGAAGGCGTCGACATTTCTTTTGTTTCCTGGTTTGACAATAAAATTGTCAATATGCTTTCCACGTTTGTGCGGGCCAATCCTACAACAAAAAAAAGAAGGTACTCAAAGAAGGAAAAAAAAAGTTCAAAGAGGTTGACTGCCCAAATAACATAGACAAATACAACAAATATATGGGTGGTGTTAACCTCCTAGATTCCATGATCGGTCTTTGTCGAATCGACATACGATCCAAAAATTGATACATCAAAATTCTTTTCCACTTTTTGGATTTGTGTGTTGTAAATGTATGGATTTTGTGGAGGCAGAAGAGCGACACATATCTGCCTCTTTTTGATTTTAAGCTGGCGGTAGCAGAACACCTATGCAGGAGTAAAAAGTGTATATAAAAAGAGGTCGTCCTGCTTCAACTTCAAATACTCCAAAACGCCAAAGGACCATCATAGATTCAAATCCTTCGACTCCTGTTTCCTCACCTAATCCTTCAAGGTAAATAGCAAGGCGTCATGACATTCCACTGAATTCCGTTCGCTTGGACTCTATGGATCACGTTCCTTAATGGCAAAAAACAAGGCGGCAATGCCAAAATGATTGCCAGCACCGGTCATTTATAATGTGCAAGAAATGCAAACTGAATCTGTGCCTGAACAAGGATCGAAATTGCTTCGCATCATTCCACACCTAATTTATTTTGTGTTAGATTTCTAAAAAAAATATTGTTTTGTTTTTTTGTTCTTAATTTATTTTGTAATGAATTTTTTATAATATTATTTTTTTTAATCGTTAAACTGTTTATTTTTTTTTATTTTATTTTTTTTTTTTGCTAAGAATGTGTAACTGCACAACCAAGTTAAAATTTACTGGAAAACTGCACAACCAGCCATATATGGCAAAAGTTAACAACTTTTAATAAAATTTGTTTAAATTTTTATTTCTGTTTTAGTCTATTAACTATAATAAATGAAAAACAAAAACAAATTTTTTTTTGGATCATGGTGCATGCAGTAGAGGGTTTAAATAATAAAATGGAAGTTATTTGAAATTCAAATAAATAATTGCGAGTATCACAAATCATCCGCCAGAGTTCGAGAACACAGCGTGCAGGTGTGGAGAGCAGAGCAGTCTCCAATTGTCCGGACGTGTAGCGGTCGCGTGTTGTTGATTGTAAAATAAAGTAAGATTATGTATGCAAGGAAACACGGGTTATAACAATTGTCATTGTTTACCTTCAGCCTGTCATCACATGTTCTCACATTTTGTATTCAAATTTACCAACGAGATTGTATTTAAAGCGGAATGCAAACAATTTATTTTGAATGCCGAATTCTCTCCCGGAGCTAGCTTTAGCAAGGAAGAGTGTTTCCTTGGTTATGCTATCATAAGCACCTTCAAAGTATAAGTTAACGACAGAAAAGCTGAAACATCAAAAAATAGCTAAGTCTCCAATTCACCTGTTCCCGTGGGAATCAATTGGGTCAACGGTGCACACGCTGTTGGTTTTACTGACACAGCGTCTGGGCAAAACACACGACACAGAATAGTGCAGCGGCAGCATTCGAATTAAGCTAACTTTAAGTTGAAAATAATTTTTGTAATTTGACAGTTGACAGTTTGACAGTGAAAGAATAAAGATGTTTTTTTTTTAAATATTAAACAATACAAAATTATAATTTATATAAACAGGTGGCTTGTTAGGATTTTAAATCCAATTTTTTTTCTTCACCTGTCTGAAGCTTAAAATCTGATCTGATAGTCGCTCAATAGTTTCTTGTATAGAAGTTTCCAGTTCTAAAAGACTGTTTTGTAGGATTTATTCAACAACGTTATACCCCCGTAATCGCTGCACTTTGTTATAATTATCTCTCATTTTTTGGCTAGGGGACTTATGATGTCTTTTCGCCAGTCTTCTGGCATTTTCCGTACGGGAATTATAATTTCATGAATTGCTGTTCATGTTCATCCTATATACTTGACCAGTTCGACAGATCTGCTATCGGCACCCGAGGTCTCTAGAAAAGATGGAGTCTCTATTACATTCTTCCGTGAGCTTTCGATTAAACATTCAATAAAATACACTTCCCATCTTTATTTCTTTTCATTTAACAGAAAATCTAAATTATAGCGAAGTATCAGTAAATTGAACAACTTTAGTTAATATAACCACAAGAATTTACTTTCGCGAAATTAAGATCAACACATCAATAATAATATTAATAAGACACGCACTTACATTGTTTTTCATAAGAATCCGTAAAGTGATCCCCGAATCTTGAAGCAATGGACAGAAGTTTAATCATATCAATGCGCTGGCATTATACAACAGATTTTATATATAAAATTAATTTTAATATAATTGAAAAAAAATATATTTCACCTCAATTTCTTTTATTTTCTTAATGCTTTTCTGTCCTCTTCTACTTGCAAGTAATATTAATTCCAAGGATATTTTAATGTCAAGGATATTTCAATCTCATTTTCATCTATTAACAATGCGGTTCAACATTTGACATAAAAAAGTAAGACGCAAGAAAAATTGTTTCCTTTCTTTTCATATTTTCTTTTATGTATAAAGAAAACGTTTATTTTATTTATACATATTTTCTTTTACAAATCACTTTATTTGTGAGAATAAGATTTCTAATAATATCTCTGTCCGGTTTGAAAAGTTTTACGTAACTTTGCACTTATAAAAAATAGCTAGCAGTATACTATCTGTTAAAATAAAATACTTTCTTTTACTCCATTTTGAAGAGAATATGAAAACTCACTGTTGCAGAAAATACTTTTATATACAGGGTGTTTCATATAAGGCAGCAACAAAAATTTAAAATTAAACAAATATTTAACAGATTTTTTGATAACATAAAAGCTATTAAATGTTTCTTGTCAGCAAATAATCAAACTTAACCAAAGTTAGTTCAATTTATTCGCAGTATATTCAGTTGAGAAGCGTTTTACTCAAACACTTAACTGTTATAATTATTTATTGAATAAATTGGACGTTGCGCTTAGATTGTAATAAGATTTACAAAACGATTTCGACGAGATTCTGTCGTAATTTACTAGATTTTGAAATCATCATTGTTTTATTTTTATAACACTTATATGTAAGTTCTCAAAATCAAGATTTCCTTTTAGTGTTATAACTTATAAAAGTAAGAAATTAATAACACGTAAAATAGAATTTTGAATCGCAAGTTCCAAGTTTAAATATCTCCACCCACCTTTCTTCCATCAAAATTGGCAATTTTTGTGTAAATTCCGAAAAAGTCTACAAAACCAGATTACGAAACACCCTGTATGCGTGTGTCAAACCATAATAACTGAAATTTTTAGAAGTACTATGCGGTGAAATTAGATTTATCGACAATGGTTGCAATGGAAATCACACCTATCCATCAAGAAATGTGTTATTATTAAGGTCTGCAAAGTTTAAGGGTCACCCAGCACCCACGTATAGAGTGTAACACAAAAAAAAAATCACCAACACTTTTGTTGTTTCATCAATGAAGGCCTTGTAGATTTCTTCCAGATTGCATTCTGTGGTTGCGTGTATCTTGATTTTTTTTTTAGATATGAAACAGGGAAAATGCAAGAAAAAATAAAAAAAAATAAAAGAAGGGGACAAGGAAATCTCTTTGAAAAGGATTGCATGCTTGCTTATAGGAGGACGAGGCTCACGCCGAAGGTGTTGTAAGGATTACTCTTGTAACTAAATCGAAAAACTTTCACTTTGTTTAGTGCGCGGGTGAGGGAGGACTGGTGAGTAAACAGGACCAGAAGAAGAAGAAGAAAACTTATCATGGACGACGACAACGTTGCTTTTGCCAGTTTGGTGCCAATCCACAGGTAAGCACACAACAGATGTACGGTATACATGTTCCTGCGGTGCGGACGGAATTTTCCTTTTCCGGGTGGTCCAACAAACTGTATCCAACACCCAACAACGACAACGATGACCAAGTTTTCCGGTAGCCATTGCAACAAAGGGCATGGGTACAAGTGCGAGTACCACTATGGTTTGCTGGTGGTGCACGTGGTGTCGCTGTCGTCGTTTTTGTCGACAGTTTTGTTGGTTAGCGATGAAGTTAAGGCGGCAATTGTTTTTTTCCTTTTTGTATTTTTCCCTCCGCCAGAGGGACTCTCAGCAGAGGCCGAGAAAAGTCTTACATTGCTTTGTTCGTTGGTAGAAATGCAATTTGTCTTGTTTGTTGGCAGCAAGCGGCGACAACGACAACGTTGGCAGGGCGTTGGGATAAATACACACACAGAGCACCTACTCTGTACTCTGGAATACTATGGAGTTGACCCTGTTTACTCACCAGGTGAGCAATGTTAAGCTGTTTTTTTTATTTTTTTTTGTAAACCTACCTGGTTTCCATCTTCTGTTTGGCAAACTAAAAGTAGTTAGCAATCTAGGTGGCTGGTTTAAGTTCTGGTGATGACAAAATGGAGAAGTGATTTATTGTGAATTACGAATTCTGGGTATCAAAAGGGCTGCACTGTGGGGATTGTTGGGGGAAGTTTTTTTGTTTACTCTTTATTTGGTATATTGTTGTTTGGCAAACTAGGACATGGATTTAAGTTTTTCGAAATTTTCTGTAAGGAGTTTGCAGTGCGTGGGATTTGATTGTGTTGCTTTGTTTGGTGTTTTAAACTTCAAATTAAAGTTAATTCATCTTCTAGTAGCTTTTAAATCAATTAGTTTCCATCTTAAATATAGTTTAATAGATAATAAAAATTATAAATTTAATTTGTCGATGCTATAATGAAGATGGAGTAACTGAAACTAAAGCAGTGAACTCCATCATTTATTTACTCCCCCCTCACCCACATAGCCACAAAATTTTCATAATCATGCAGTCGAACTCGCATTTCAAAAATGTAATCAATTGTAAGATTTACGAATACAAACCACTGTGTTTTACATCAAAGTCTACTCGTGGGGTTCCTGTTCCTGCCCTTTTCCATATCATACACCGCATGATAGAGAAACTAACTGTATCCATAGTAAATACACTTTGGAATAGTAATCAAACGGAGCGGAGTTCCTCCATCACAAGAGCCTGCCACATTTCTATGCGGTCCCATCAGCACTTCGCTAAAATGCAAATTGGTCATACGAGATACCATTGGAGGTGCTCGACCAAGGCTGCCAGAGCTTCATTCTATACGTCAACAGTTCAACACCACGCCCGCTCGTTCCTCATGTAACGATGAATGAGTCGCCTCGGTGGCAGTCGGTAGTCTCTTTATCTTCGTCATTGTGTCGCTGCTGTCGTTCGTCAATGTGTCATCAGCTTGTGCACGGTTTGTTTATAAACAAACAAATGGCGCGAAGCGGCAATGACGCTGATAGTGTGGCGAGTCTGCACCTAATGGAGGGAAGTCGGTTTAATTGGAATGGAACGCACCAGAGTTTGTTGACACTTCTTTTTATGATGAATAGTACTGCACCTGTTGTATGGTATGGTGATGTATTCATTTACTCTCAGGTGCATCAGATTTGAAAAACAAAATACGAAAGAATCTGTTTTTTTTTTCATCTGACAATGACTGATTCAATTCCATAACTCATGAGTTAAATTGAGTTGTTGTCATTTCCTGGAACATTAACCTACTCCATAGTCCCGCCAGATGGTAGGCAAATCATAATTATTTTGTGAGCCAATAAAATTAATTTACCATAAAAAACATGGCAACACTAATAATAAAAATAAAAATTGCGTTAAATGGTTTCTGCACGAATGCAAACTAACCAAATAGAAAATTGAATTGTTTTGGTATCCGAAAGTCGAGATATGTGTCATGTGTCATGTAACTAGCTAAATAATTATGTAACGGGGGTAGGCCTAGGCGAAAAGCACAAGCATTGCGTCTTGCATGGCAACTTGTACGTATGGTTTGCAGATGATTAAATGGGCTGGTGGGCATTTTTAATGGAGTCATTAGGATTTTCGGTTAACATTTTTTTTTTGATAGTTAATGTGATCATTATAGTTCATCGAATGAATTTGGTTGATGAGGTTTTTTATGATTTTGTAAGGTAATAAGTTAACGTGAATGAAGCTCATATTTCCGTTAGGTGTTAGCTTGGAATTTTCTCGGTTGATATCGCAAAATGTTTTAGTAAGCACTGCAAGTTCTAGTACGGCATCCTCGAAAGCTGCAAAGGCAAAAGTCCTTCGAAAACAGAATAATTTCCCAAATAGATGTGCCACAGGGAACCATCTTGGGGCCTGTTTTGCTGCTACAACCGGGGATTATTTTTAAAACTTTATATTTCAGAGAATCCAAGTAAATGGATACGTTTCTGAAGAACTTTATGATTGTTGGAAAAATTTTAGACATCGGCCACTTCTTTGAAGACACATTTGGCGCGTGTAATGTGGCTCATATATAGACAATCATTCTTGAGTTTGAGAAGCATTCATTTATTTAATCGATTTGAAATCATGGAGGAAGCTCTAAATGGCACCCAACGAAAGTTATGGTGCCACCCATACTCTTGACTTGTTTCTAACTTGTTTCCTAAGTCTGGTAACTTTAACTTGGGGTGTAAAGATGCTATCAGGATCAAAGAAGTCAGTTTCCAATCCTACAACAGAAGTAGTTTTACATGAACAAAAAATTCAACAAAAAAGACTACAATGTCTCAAAAGCATTAAAAACATTAGGAATTCTACAAAGTCATCAGCGATATTTGGGACTACTAGTCTTTTCTGCTTTGGAAATAATGTTCCATGGGTTTCTCTCGGCATATTGTGAATCAATGACGAGATTGGTCTATCCATTAATGGATCTCTATAGAATTACTCTCTAGGTGCATTGTTTAACCTAACTTTCCCTTCATAATTGAGTTTAATAAGAACTTTCAATTCATCATCCATCATTTCTTTCAGGTATTCTTAGAAAGAAACAACTACTTCCAATACAACAATTCCCAATGGATTTTCAAAAGTAATTGCCTTAAAGGGCTTAAAGCATTTATGAAGAAATCATATGGACTGAAGAAGAAATCTTCTTCGTTAAACATTTCTCCTGTTTTCAAACTTTTGATCTATTTCTTGGAATGGTTTTTATGCATATATATCAAACTGTATTCTCTGAATTTTTCAATTCAAAGAAAACTTGATGCCCAATCCAGCTGCTGATCCAGCATTTTTAAACCAAGTTCAATCATCACAATGCAGCAGATAATTCGACTGAACTCAAAAGAACCCAATGAATAGCCTGCTTCAACTCAGTTTAGGTTATAGTAGTATCGAAACAATATCGAAAAAACTTGGTGAGTCAGCCAGTTAATCAAAAAGGTAAGCTATAGCTCTCACTTTCACAACCCCAACTAACTCCATATACCCAAGTCTCTACATTACCTCCACTTGTGTAATAATGTTCGTTTAATATACGACTACCCACTTATCCCGCTGCATATAGAGTCTATCTACAATCCAAACGACTGGACGGATATCCCTTTTGAAGTTTTGTCCGCATTGTCATATTTCCATTTCCATAAATTGAATCCTATAGAGAACAATAGTTACCGTTACCGCACCGATATGCACAGAGCTTCCCTCTGTGTGTTTATTAAGTTTATACAACTGTGAGATCTTATGATTTTCATTTTTGAATTCACTAAGAGATTTGTTGTTATGATGACACGGTCCAGGAGAATGCGAATAGGAAGCCCCATTGTTGGTTGTTTTGTGTTTTCGAATCCTATTGCTGGAATCTTGTGTGTTCTTTGGTATATATATTGATAGAGAGGCGGAGTATTTACCATTTACGGTTACCTATTCCAGATACAGATATACACTTAGCTACTTTTGATGTTGGGTTTCAATTATTTAAATTGGAATTGCTTATGGTGGTATGTTAACAGGGGGGTGGGGGATGAAAGAGTATTAAAGTATAGATACCGGTACCTCTACTGGTACCTGTAGTCCATGGAAGATGAAAGATCCTTTGAGGTACCGGGTCGGAGCATCGCATAGGGAAAAAGAAATAATGAAAATGCAACATCAAAAATGAGATGTGTTGCTTGTGATTGTGAATGCAGCAAGAACTAGGACTAAAGTTGATTCCCAAATGCATTTTGTGTTATTTTGAACGAATTATTCATGTGAATATATAGAATGATGGATGAAACAATTTGCGGACAAAAGAATGGAAAAATGGAAAATTTTGCATCGGTTTGTAATGGAATTATATACGATTAGAGTTTTGTGTGCCGAGTTTATGGGAGGTGACCGGGAAATAACTGTTTATGGAATTGATGTTTAGACAGGGTAGGCTATTTTATGAAAAATGTCATAAAAGATTTAAGTTTTTGTAGTAACTTTTTTCTCAGACCAACTTTAAGGGCCTTTATTCACTTTTGACATGTTTCTGTATTATTAAGAGGAACTGTGATGATGGGGGTCTTAAAAAGGGACACTTAGGTTTTTTTTTTTTTTTTGTAAAATTAACGCGTGTACAGGGGTCTTGTTTCGCCTTTCGTCAACGGCCTTGGCTCTGATAAAGCATCGCTTCCCTTGAGATCAGCGAAATCAAGCATGTTGCGCGTGGTTAGTAGAAAGATGGGGGACCGTCCGAAAACCAACTGCGTGTTTTCCGTTCTCCTTCTGTCTTCTCTTCGGTCCTGTATCAATGTCGTCTTGTGTGTTGTCTTGTAATTGTCTGAGCCGATGGCCTCAGTAGCCAGTGCTCGTAAGTGTGTCTACTTCGTAGATTTATCTACGGAGTAGATTAAAATGTAATGTAATGTAATGTGTTTCCCTTTTTCTGTAAAACACACTGCGCGGGCATTAGGTAGATAGGGAGAGATAGGAGGCGTCAAATAACATTGGTTTTGAATGTTTGCAGATCAAAATGGCAAGGGAAAATCTCGCCGGGTAAACTATTCCAAATTCATGTTGTTCGGCTAAAACAAGAATCCCTATATTTCACGGTACGTCCGAAATTGGGCCCAAGGGTGAACTGATGAGCATTCCTTGCGAGACGAGTATTACGGGAGAAACTTTTAAGGGGAGGAATGCAACTGGCTACTTCGAGTGAACATTTTTTGTAAAAGAAACGATAAAATAAGGAAAGACATGAATCATTGCGTCGGTGTTCGAGAGGGGCAATTATTTCAGCGGCAGTTCTATTTCTTATCAATCTTAACGATTGATTTTGTATTCTATCAAGCAGGTGAAGCGACGTTTGTGAAGCACCTGCCCAGAGGTGGGAGTTATACTCGAGTGTAGGGCGTATAAACTCTACATAAATTGTAACCAGGTCAGATGGGGAAAAATACTTCTTACACCGATACAGAAAACCTAAGCACTTAGCAGCATTCTTAGGGATCTCAAATATATGGTCGTTCCAACGGAGGTCGTCGTTGACACACATACCGAGTACTGAGAGCTTTTCGGTTTCTTCGATGTAAGTGCCATTCATGGACAATGGCATTGGGGTTTAGCTTTAACGACAGAAGACAGCATTAAGTTTTTTAAGCATTAAACTCCACACGATTCTTATTACCCCATTTGACAATGCTGTATAAATCGGAGTTTAATGAGCTTGAAATACGGTACCGTTGCAATTGTACGTCCGAAGGCGAAGAACGTAAATTATCGAACGAATATGAAAAGCTGAGGGTAGAGTCGTCAGCAAAACAATTAAGTGGATTAGAAGAAAAAGACAGAAAATCATTTATAAAAATGAGGAAAAGAGTCGGAGACAGAACGGAGCCCTGAGACACACCAGCATTTATTTTGTGGGAATCAGACTTGAATCCGTCCAATACGACTTGTATTAAACGGTCCAGAAGATAGCTTCTAATACAACGAACAAGAGTATCATCGATCCATGCCAAACTCTATCAAATGCCTTGGAGATATCAAGAGCAATAATCTTACCTTCACCAAAGCGATGTAGAGATTTGTTCCACCGTTCGGTGAGATATGCCATCTGATCACCAGTGGAACGGTTGCTGCGGAAGCCATACTGACGGTCATGGAGAAGCTTTGATCTTCGAGATATTCCTTAAGCTGACGGTTAATCAGTTTTCATGACCTTAGAAAGCAGGGATGTTAGTGCTATGGGTCGGTAGGAGGAGGGGGAGAATGGGTCACCTTTCTCAGGGACAGGCTGGACAAATGCTGTTTTCCATCTTCTAGGAAAGATTCCAGAAGAGTAGGAGCGATGGAAAAGCTTACGCAGTGGTTTTTCCAGGTTGGAAGAACATCTCTTCAGAAGAATGGGGGGTATAACATCCGGGCCAGCGGATTTGTGTATATCGAGATCTTTGAGAACTCTTGCTACTGTACGAGTGGAAAAAAATCTGTCCCATGAAAAAATTTACATTCTCAAGTACAGGAGGGCGGCGAGCAAGTTTGCCTTCTCTGAAGAGTAAACTATTGGTTTGTTATTGTCGATGAGCGTTGGAACCGAATGTTTAGGAGTTTTTAATATTTTTTTACAAATGACCAAAAATTTGTACTGCCTTTGGGACACTGCAGAATTTTTCTTCTTTCAATAACGGAGATGCACGAGTTCCTTGCTTGTTTGTGCTTTTTCCGATTTTCCTCTGTAGGGTCGGCTTTGTAAGATCGGAAACTTACTTCTTTGAGCCTGATAGCTTCTTTACACTCAGGATTAAACCAGGACTTTTCTTTAAGCTTGATGATTTTTAGTCTGTTTTATAAAACTATGGCAAAAAATTATTTATTAGCCCGATGATGGACGCAAAGTCCGAAACGCGCGTCGCGTTTTTTAATAAATAAATGTTGCTTTTAAAATTTAAATAAATATTATAACTGAAAATATTAAAAAAGTAAACATTCGTTTTTGTTTCGTAATTTTTTCATAAATCTCACAACATGGAGGCAGAAACAAAAATTTTCATTATATAAACAAGTACCGGATAAGAGCTCACCTACGAAGTTCATGTCCTATTTTCTTTTTCTATTTCTTCGAATGATCTCTATCGTGGTTTTTAGTAAGAGGGTCGGCAATAAGTCCCGGAAAAAATGAAATAAGGCGCCGGTGCTGATTCCGGTGCGTTGTCCTGGTTTTGCTTCAAATCAGCCTGGAAACTATTCAGCATCTCTGCGTAGTATGCGCCGGTGATCATTTTACCCGTTTTAAGGTAATCGATGAGATTAACTCCGCTTCCATCCCAAAAAACTGTCACCAGGACCTTGTTTGCTGAGCTGAGTCATTGCAAATGTTCGATGGTGCACTCTTGTGGTCAAAATGTGTTCGGCGTTCTTTATTTGAATTTCAAATTTAAATATTTGAAATAAGGTATAGTTTGAATATTGTAGACTCTTGTAAATATTTCATAGAATAATTGACTTCATCATATAATTTCTCGAGTTATTGACGTAAATTTTGTACTTATTTCAAAAAAATATTGCAGCTTAATTCGCCTTTTTGCGAAAAAACTTTCTCTCGTCTCAACCTTTCTAACAAAACAAGCCAATCAAAGCAATTGTCCATTTCCAAAAGGACACAATTTTTCTAATCATGATGTAGCTTTCTCCTGTCGGATACCTTGGCCAAAATAACTTATTGGTTAAAAAAAACACTGCCACTTGACCACTTGAAAAAGTTTATTCCCCCCCCCCCCATATCGTAACGATATATATTTTCTTGCTGCAATATGTGAACATTTCACCCCGAATCCCCTTTTACCACGGATGCACCTTCATTCATTATAATGAAATCTAGGAAGTGTCACACAATCCAAAACTTCTTCCTTAACTTCTTCATATCTCTTTTCGGCCAAAGTAAAACTTCTTTCAACGAAAATACCACAAGAGTTAGACTAGGTATCCTATCTACCTGCCTTACAACATTCCAAGGGGTACAACTAAATAAAAAAATCTCAAACTGTCCACACTTAAGATTCTGACAATGTACCAAATGCTCAGGCCAAAGGACTAACTTTTCTCTCCTGCAAAAAGCAACTAAGGTTACAACAACCGAAAAGATCCTTAAGTAGAATTCGAACAAGAACAACTCAACTATCGACCTGGTTGCTGGTGTTGTTCTGCTTCTGCTCCTTTTTCTCGTGCATCGTCTTCTTTAATGAACAATCAAAGTGCTCCAAGTCTAGGTCCAATGCCAACCGAACACTCATTCCCTCGAGGGGCCACTACAGCATCAATAAACCATGACCGACCAATGTTAATGATTCAACCGATACAATTGCAGTGGTGCTGGACAAAGTTTTTTTTTTGTTTGAATTTTTCATTCAATTAATTGGTGGTAAGGGAAGACAAGGGAAAGCGTTGCAAGGAAACGTCAATATTCACTTTATTTGACATTTGGCGGTGCCGATTCCAACGACGACGACTGCGGTGTGGCTTTATTAATTTTTAAGTAACTTTTGGTCTTATCACACCGGCAGCAGTAGTCTCGTTGTCGTTGTCGTCCTTCCTCCTTGTTGGCACTACGTCATTCCATCGGAAGACGTTTGTTTTAAATTAAGTATAACACTGAATCCTAGGTGTCGATGCCGGATGCAAGATGCAGGTCTTGGCAGCCAAACCAAGGAAACTTGTCACAAAACTAATTTTGTGTGTGAAATTTCCTTGAATATCTTCTAATTGTGAATTCTAAATGCATTTGTGGCAATAAAGAAAGAGCCATGCCACCGTGCAACGGTCGCCAAAGTCAGCTCAAGCTGGCGATATGCGCGCGGCTAACATTAAAATAATTGGGAGCAAACTTTAAAGTTTTCTTGACTTAATGAACATTTGGCAAGTCAGCGCAGTTAAAACTCGAAGCGTGGTTAATGAAAGTTTGTGTGTGTCCTTTTTTCCTCCGAAGGAATTCCTTCTCCTTCAATGTGCATTTCTTTATTCGTTCTATCTTTTGCGGTGCAATATCCTAACTTTTCATCATCTGCACTGAGGATGAAGTTTTCAATAAAATATCATTTTTGTTTGTTTAAAGAAGGTAAGGCAAAGATATTCCTTAGTGTCAATGATTCTTTTTGGGGTAAAGTCAGATAAGATTGGAATTTATAATTAGGCGGCATCTGTATCTGCTGGTAAAAACATTTGGTGTTTTAATAAAGGTGGAAATTATTCATATGAATAGAATATGTTTATTTTTAGTGAATTTATAAGATAACTCAAGGTAAACAAAATTGTTTTAAAATATTTGTCAGTGATCGACGCCACTGTGCTTATAACTATTCATTCACTGGGCTCTTCGTAAATAACAAACAATATCCTAACCAATCAGAGTATGTGAGTAATATCAACAAATAACTTTCTTACCAATTCCTCATTTTCGTATCTATAATTCACACTCACTTTGAACAATAATATAACATAAGTTTGAGCATAAGAAAGTGTTCCACACGATAGTGATTTCGATTCCAACCATATGGCAGTAGAAGTGAGGGTAAGACCTAATCAAAGGATATTCTGCGAACAACCAGAACCAGAGCTCCACATCAGGTATAAGAGTGTGAACTGGAGAACATTCCGTACCGAAATTGAATGGGATCTCACGGAAGTCCCAACCAGCAGCAATCTCTCGAACAGTGAAATTGATAGTGCCATACTCCTATTCGAGACAACAGTTAACAACGCCTTGAAAAAGCTTAAGACTGCAAAAACCAGCAGAGACCGTTATGCGAATATACCGGAACATATACAGGCCATATATGCTCACAGACAAACTCCGCAAGAAGCTTCAACGGATATACCACAGGTTGTTCAACAGAAAGAACGAGGAGTATAGACGCATATATATAGATCCTTTTATGTACAGGTAAACAAAGAATATTCACGAAGAAAGACGATGAGCGCTGGAGTTCCACAAGGTTCCAAGTTGGGCCCCATACTTTTCAACTTTTATACAGCTTACCAGCCTGCTGCCAACATCCCAGGAATGAAAACGAAGCTATACCCCTATGACTCCTTAACATATGCAACATCCATGAAGCCAAATTAATCCCAATAAATCAGTTTGAGTCATTATAGTCGACCGATAAGAGAACATTATAAACAATGAAAGAAAAAAGCCCCGGTCTATTTGGTTTGGAAAGCAATCAGCCAACATTCATATGTCAAAGGGAAGCTAGATCGGTTAAGAACATCGCCACGGTTCGCGAAATTGTACAGCTGAACCAGAAGCAGTGTATTCCTCGCCGAGCATAAGAACGTGGTCTTTCACAGTTTTCAAATTGGCGAGTTTTACGTCACCACTTGAGTTTACATATACCCGTACAACATCAAACTGACCCAGGAGTTTAAAGTACATGACCATGACGCCCTCTGTTGCTTTACTGATATTCGGAGCTTTTAGAAGAGGACCCCAATTTTGGCCAAAAATCATCTTTAACCACAAGGCGCAAGTTTCTGTTTGCTCTGGATTTTAGTCCGGTGTAATTACTGGTCGGTACGAAATTGTTGAGGAGGTGACTGTCAATTGCGAGCGGAACAGAACCAGGATGACCAATTTCTTATTGCCGATCTTGAACCATATGGATAACGACGGTTCCAGCAGGATAGTGCTATGTGCCACACAGCGAGACGAAAAACGCCCTTATATGACTCAATAACTTTGGTTTCGCCTGAAATCGAATTCCCATACGAAACAAAAGACAATAGCAGATTCCGTGAAACCTTACATTCAGTTGTTTCCTTTATTCAAGTTTCCTCTTATTCAATCACTGTTAGAACCTGAATTTCGTTCCAAAACTATAACAACAAAACATTAAAGAAAACTTTCAAAAACTAATTATTTCTATAGAATATAACCACAAAAACAAAACATCATCTTCATCAGGAATTCTGTTAGAACTTTCACTTCCTATAAGCTCATACGGCTTCTCAAGCCCTCCCCAATCCAACATCATTATATGGCATGACTACAAAACTTTAATTGGATAAACTTAAACAAAACAAACAAAAAAAAAAAACAAAAACAAGTCAAAAAATGTAAAGAAGAACGGATACTGTTTGTGCTCAGAAAAACAGAGATAGAAACAAGGAAAAAAGAAAACACCAACTATATAACAAGCCTTTCGGCGGCATAGCGCCTATCAAATATGATCCGACTTTCAGACAAGTTTAACCCTTATTTTTACGCCGCGCGCAATAACAATCAGTTGCAGAGCCAGGCAATGTTATAGACACAGACAAACAAAACTTTCAGCTAATTAAAATTTATTCCAGTTCCCGTAGGAACTATAGGATGGGGAAGAAAAATTATGTGCTCGAACTATCAACACTTATTTTGCTATCTAGATCCTGGCGTTGGGCGCCACCGCATACAGGAAGTGTGGAGAATACAAGAAAAATTATGCAAAAAAAAACTTCAAAAAAGTACAAGCCCTCTCCTATCCCTATCCTACAATTGTCTACATTATTCTATGGATTCCATACGTCAGGATAATAAGAAAAACATTTAACAATGGACGCACAGAAAAAACGGATAAACGACGAAAAAAAAAACAAAGAAACCTCATAATGAACTCCAGCATGCAATAATGGTATAAAAGTTGTGATGAAAATTGGTTTTCCTTTCGCCCGATTTGCAGAGTTAAGGTTTTGGAAGGTCCTTCCGGCCCTCCAAAATGGGATGGAAACTGTTAACAACACCGCACCATTTTACTGTGGATAAAATAAAATGCAACAATTAAAATCAGGACGTGGAATTAACACAAATTTCTGGAAGGTGTAAGACATCGAAATAGCATGTCTAACTCTGGGAATAAGAAAAAAAATAAATGTTCACCCGAATTGGTGAAAAAAAATGTCTTTTTCTGAAAAAAAACGTTTCAATTTGCAATTAAAGGACAAATTTGATGGTAAGGAGTAAGGAATTTTCAAGATGAAGAAATAAATGCCATCGAGGGACAGGCATAATCCTCGACTTTTTCATTTGTATGTAGGTGTATATGTCTGGAAGGAAAAAGGAATTTATTAGCGGATTACGGATTAACATCATTAAAATTTGTTTCACGTTGTTTTGTTTTGTTTTTTTTTTTGTTTTGTTCTTTGTTTGTTATTGTTATTGAAGATTGATCGAAAGGACTTTGTTTTACTATAAACATCCAGATTCTTCTGAGAAATTCCAATGTTGTAGGGGATTTCCGAAACAACATTAAGATGCACGATGATGATTTTGGGCTGCTAAGCAGCGGATGTCCTGAATATAAAAACAGGAAGAAAATAAAAACGAAAGTTAACATAAGAATGCTAGTTTTGTTTGGTGATAAGTTTCTTCGATGAAGTTTCTTTGAACTTAGAGAAAATGAAGCAATGGATTCGTCGGAAGTAGCAAGTGTGTTTCTGGAGATTACATTAGATTTTATTTGGGAAATTTGGTTTTCATCTTTTCATGAAAGAGAGGAAATAAAATCGAATATGTTTTTGATGAAGAAATCACCATTATAATGAAAGCACCAAATAAGCACGACAGCTCTAAGGCCTACTGTCTTATACCCTCAACCGTTTCTATTATCGTTCTGCAGGAATTGTGGTGAACTGCACAATATTGCATCATTCAAACGGCTACACCAGATGCACTTTTCGAGACTTCTCTGCAAGAGGCAGTATCCTGAAGAAAAAGTGACTGACGCACATATCCAACCCCGACTTTTCGGCATAGCAGTCCGATATGCTTGCCACTACACCACGTCTCTGAAGAATTAAACAGTAAACCTTTTGAAGATGAACTAAGACTGATTTTGAGAAGTGTGTCGTTTTGCCCAGGCCATGATATAAACATTTTTATTTATTTTTTATCTATGAGGTACCTAATTATTTGAGTAGTATAATTTATGCTGATTCCTTCTAGTTTCCTTGGCTTATGTGTATGAGTTCTGGTTTCTTAAGATGTGCCTACTAAATAACTTAAGTGTATGTTACTTTTAATTTTGTATTTCTTACCCAGAAAAAATTAAACTGAGTATCAGATCATTTTATTTTATTTTATTTCTTAACATAACCTAAACTACTTAAAACTAACTTAAAAAAAACTAAAAATAAACTCAAAATAAATCTAAAATACTTAAATTTAGAACAGCCACAGCAAGCTTTTAAAAAAATTTTTTTTTGTATTTTTTGTATTTTTATATTTTTTTTTTATATTTTGTGATTTTTTTTAATGGTGCCGCCGCAACATGCCCTACCTAACCTAAAGATACCTAAGACAAATGTAGGCCATAGGCGATATTCCGTCTATGTCGACTGAAATATCGGGTTTTACATGAGCCACCAAAATTGGTGGACCTGATCAAGTGCTTCCTTCCGATCGCGGGCAAGCACGGCCCTACCGAATGGGAGGCGCTCTGCTTCGCTCCCAGCGACTATGTCCCGGTCGTAGAGGGAGCGCCTATCGACTGTTCTGCGGCCGACGTGCTAGATCAACGGAATCGCCGATCTATCCTGAATCAGCCCTCGACTATCAAGGTTTAGGAAAGCCTCGGGCGGTATAAAACCACTCGAACGTGTACTTTCAAAATATTCATCTTGGGGGTAGTAAGAACCGAAGATGTGTCCATTAGTTCAGGACATTACCCTTGCAATGTGTCCGCGAATGAGCTAAATTATTTATCCTGTTTATATTGGCCCCTGTGTTTAGAACCTCGTTGGAATAATAGTGTTTGTACTCCGACTCTTGTGTTCTATAAAGTCCAAGACAAGTGCTGTCTCTCAAACATCCGAATCTTTTTCATAAGAGATGGTGCAACGTTGAACCACACAGGGCATTCGTAGGCAATCAATCATCGGCCTGATGAGGGCCATGTAACAAATCACTTTCACCCTGCTATAAAGGCGACTGCTATGAAACAACCGCCTTGTCACGGCAAAAGCTCCCCTAGCCCTGGCAAGTGCAGCCTCTACATGTCGGTTGAAATATAGAAACTGATCCAGCCAGATACCAAGGTACTTTACCACACTTTTACTAACCAGAGGATGTCCATGTGGCCCAGCGATCACTACCTTGCGCCAATTCTTTCTCATATCCCTAGAAGCCCTAGACACAGGTGTTCTAAACAGGATAGTTTTACATTTCTGGAAGTTAGTTTTCAGCTTCCAATCACTACAATATTATTGAATTTTATCGAAATCACGTTGCAAGAGAATTCTGATGATTTCAACTTTTGGACCTGTTCTGTACGCAACTAAATCGTCGGCATACGCAATTGCATGAGATAGACTTCCAATGAGATCGCTGGTGGAAATACTAAAGAGAATCGGCGAGTTCGCCGCTCCCAGTTGCAGACCGTTTTTAATATCAAACGTTCTGGTAGATGTTACATTGCCACTCTTGACAACAAACTTTCTACCATTAAGCATGTCGTAAAGCATATATGTTTAGTGGTTTCAGTGGTTTACTTATATATGCCCCATGTGGTTAGCTTCAGATAAAGACCCTCTAACCATACGGTGTCAAAAGCCTTCTCCAAATCAACCAGACTGGCACCCGTGCATTGATTCTTAGCATTGTTCCATTTGACAGCAGATACTTGCTTGGACGCGGCATGAATTGTGTCATGTCTCGGCCCACTTGGACAGAGCTCTATTGAGAATTTTTTCGAATACCTTGCTGATACTCGGAAGAAGACTTATCGACCGGAGATTTTCCGGATTGGAATTGTGCTTTCCCTTTTTCGGGAGAGGATGTACAACAGCTGTCTTCCAAACTCACTGGATAGTATGCATTATTCAGCGCGTTGTTGAACAGTGTTGCGTATATGTCTATTGCTTTCTCAGGGAGATGTCGTAGTACAATATTGGGTATACCATCGACTCCTGCTGAGTTCTTTTCGACCTTCGAGATGAGCAGGGAACTTGGCCCATTTCGCTCGGCGATGGTGGCGTTTGCCAGATTGTCTTCATTGAACCCGGTAAAACCAAGATTCTCAGATCGCCATTGCGATGCTATTTCGCAGGTAGAAGTGATTCAGCAGAGCTTTGTTCTCCAGGTCGTGATTTGGATGAATGGACTCATTCACCTTATACACTTGCTGAAAAGCAGAACCCATTGTCTCAACCTTCTCGAATGGATCTTCGATCACAACGAAATCGTCGTCCAAGGCGGCGGCGTCCCCCAGATATACTCTTACGGGCAGGAGTATGTTTTCGTTGTCTGTCGTTCTTGGCAGCATAAGACACGGAAGATCATTTTGAGTGTTCTTTCTAAAGATTTTATTAATCTCGGGAAGCATACTCGGGTCACTAGAATTAACGGCTAGGATTCTGTTATCCCAGTACGAGTTAATAGACAATCGATAGTTTTGTTTAATGAGCGAGTTGACATTTTTGATTGAAGACTTCAGTGTCCTAAACTCCAGATCGTTTCTGTCAGTAAACCGCCTGTACAAGAGTTTAATCTTGTCAGTAGGCCACTTTTTTGTCTGTGTAGTGCGTTCATTGTCGCGTTCTTGTAAATTTCAGTTGCGTTATGGTAACGGCTTTTTGGATTTCTGTCAAATTTTTATTGAGAGAAAATCTAGATAGCCAAATTAATTCTGCATATCAAAATTTCAAATAACTTTTTTTTTCTAATTTAATTTTTTGATTTTTTTTTTCAAAAATTAATATTTTTAAAACTAATCAAAAAGTAATTTAAAATTATATAATCAATAAATATATTAATAAACTCTAAAAAACTGCGTACCAAAATTTCTTAAAATTTTTTTTCAAAAAACTAAAAATAAAAAAACAGGATTTTATCAAAACTGGTCCTATAATTTTCGAAATAATTGTTTTCATAAATTCCTTGCTATTAAAGACGTGTGATGGCGTACTTCATTTTTAATAAAAACCGTTAAGTATTGTGCATTTGATACTTTTCAGAAGTTCAAACTGTGTTATTTTTAACGTAAATGTTAATTGTTTCTGTCAAAGATCTTGCTTTCCAATAAGAACCATAAGAGTAAGTATGTATTTCTGTCACTATCAGTTGTGAAACAGTAACGAGAGTTATATTTTTGAATAGTTGACATTTTTTCAAGACCATTTTGGAGATGAAGAACCAGACCAGAAAACAATACCTGATTTCTGACACCTGGGAAACTTAATAAGTGTACTTTTCTGCTGACCTAAACTTGAACTAGTGCATTAGGTTCAACCCGGACTCAAGTAGTTGACCAATAGTTGATCCACAGATACTTCACATGTTTATTGTACACTACTGCTATGGAAGCATCTTCTTCGAATTATAGGTATTGATGTTTTGATCAAGGTGCAACACTTGTGCTTGGGTTTAAGCTGCTAACTCTAAGAGAGCTGAGGTCCAGGGGAAATCATAACAGTAGTTAAACAAGAGGATGAAGAAGAGGAAGATGTAGTAGAAGAGGAAGAAGATGAAAAAGAAGGAGAAGAAAAGAAGGAGAAGAAGAAGAAGAAGAAGAAGAAGAAGAAGAAGACGTTGAAAAAGAAGAAGAAGAAAAAGAAACAGAAAAAGAAAAGAAGGCAGAGAAAGAAAAAGAAAAGAAGAATTGTATTTAAATTATATAATCATTTAAGTCTCGCGAATATTACATCTTCTAATTTGTTGCTAATAATACTACCATAAGATAAAATAATGGGTTAATTGATTAGTTTTGCTACAAGTTAATCGATCTTTCGATCCAAAAACGCTGAATAACCAGTTGGATTGGGTGTGATGTTACATTAGAAGTAACTGATGAACGTCGATGCTATCGCCGGTGTTAGTCTATTAAAGTTTAATAGTTGCTTTCCAAGGCAAACAGTTCCATTTTTTAATAGCATAGATGAAGAAATAGTCGTAATGAGTTAGGTAGTATCTGTGGATTATAATGTTGTAAGTCCTTGTTATTTAAATAAAATACACAGTTTCTAATAAATCTGTGTTGCTGTAATGTTCATCCTAAACATATTTTCATACAAAATACTTGGTTAACTGTTGTTCCGCCGGACCTATAAATGTTTGATAGCGAACCATGGCCACTATAGACCACTTTTTCTTGATTTAAGGTAAGTCGTTATTGAAATTTGGGACAAGATCATCTAAATCACTTCATGGTTTCAAATAATAATGTTGAACATCATCTCCATAAAGCCGTTAATGTATAGTCAAAATACTATTGGACTAAATATTGATCCCTGAGGTACCCCTCGATGCAACAAAAAATGGAATTATGAACTTTGTCAAAGGCCTTTGGAAAGTCTAGTTCTAGTAGACAAATTGTGGTAACAAAGTTTTTTCTCAAATTTAAGCTTGATTTTATCGAAAATGTACACCGTGGTGGTGGAACAACTATGACCAGTTCTAAAATCTGACTGACAAGCATTAAGTAAGGAATTTACTGATAAACGTTTCCTCGCTAAACCTTTCCGAAAACCTTAGAGAGTAAGGCCAGAATACTGATCGGTCCTTAATCATTTGCAGAGGTTTAATTAGAACTTTGAAATTTAATAGTTTTGAAGAATTGATGGTAACATTTTTTTTAATAGATTGTGTTGCTTGATTTCGTGCTGCTTTATATCTGATCCAGTAAGGGGAGATAGGATTACGTTCCCATTTTGAATACAGTCGATTTCTTAGCTTGATTGCATTAATAATAAAAGGTTTTGTTGCATGGGCACAATTTTTTAGCAGGCACAAATTCAGAATAAAGATCCACCATAAGCCACTGCAGATGTTTGTGTCTATCATTTAAGTTCGGACTCATTCTACAAAGTGCCAGGGAGTAAGATTAGATGCAGTTTGAAAGACGAATTGATCAACAGACGATTAATCTTTATATTGGAAAGTTCTTAGAGAATCAGCTTCAGAGATTTTTGATCAAGCTTCAGTTAAGGTAGCAACTCGTGGCACTGCAGATCGATGTAATGCCAAAACGATGATCATCTCATAACATTATAACAACTACATAACTTGATGATTATTGACAAAAGTCCGTCTTCTGTTGAGGTTATTTACTGGTTGCACACATCGAAAATGGCACACAAATTGCCTTCTAATTTTGAGATACCCACGAGAATCATGTCAGCTGCAATCAATTTTTTATGCAGTGTAGTTGGCTTTTTAGGTTAAGAATGTTAGCACCCTGCTCACAAGAGCTCAACATAGAATCGACACTAGAGCTAAATGCTGAAGCAATACTATTTTCTATTTAAAATTTTAACAAATATGTCAAGTGTTGACGGAAAATATGATGAGACCACCAACAATAATAATGGAAACAGGTTGCAGTGAAATAAAAAGCAGAGGACCGAAGACACTTTCCTGTGGTACACCGTTTTGAAAATTAAAGGGTCCGCCATCTAACGTTTTTTTTTAACTAGTGCTTATTTCGTGAATGGTAACACTTAGCCCATGTCTGATTTGACAATAAATTAGTTTTATCCTTCCGCTAAACGAATATGGTTGTGTATACGCTGGGAGATATCGCGACATTACTGCCTGCGATCGACTTAGAGAAGATGGCGATTTTGCCAAAAAAAATCATCTTTTCAGATGAAGCTCATTTTGATCTTGGCGGGTATGTAAACAAGCAAAATTGTCGCATTTGGGGCACAGAAAACCCGCACGCATACATTGAAAAGCCGATACACCCAAAACGAGTCACTGTTTGGTGGCATAATTGGGCCATTTTGTTCACAAAAATTGAAGAGGAGGATATTGGCAACGTTTGATTCCAACAGGACGGCGCTACGTGCCACACAGCCGAAGCTACACTTGATGTTGATGAAGCATTTAAAAAAAAAAAAAGAAGTTATTTGGCGGACCCGTTATGTTGGTGTGATGCTCCACCTACATTGTTTTAGACTACCTGTCTTTCGAATTCTTCATCCCTATGTTCTTCATATATCCTTCTAGATCCTGAATTCCCAACTTCCAATATTGCACTGTTTTTTGTTTGCTGCCATGCCTTGCAAACAAGTTCAAACTAAAAGATCTTAATCTAGAATCTACCTCAAAAGCTTTCTCCGAGATGTTGCAAAAAAAACCTTGTGTAAACATTTGTATCTCTTAATGCATCTTTTATTGCAAAACCATTTCCGTTGGTATCTTAAAGACTTTGGTGAGCCACTCTTTGACCAAGATGGACAACATCTTCCCAACCAGATTGGACAGATGAAATAATTGCATGCAACACAAGACATTAGCCTAAGACAAAACAGTAGCAACAACAACCAGCGGTAACCCAATACTAATTGCCTAATAAAATCAGTTGGCTAATGTCCGGTGAGATAGCATAGCAGCGGAGATTGCTGCAATCAGCGCAGATCCCATAATTAATTCACAATGAATTGCTATTGGGTTATAGTGAGGTGCCTTTCTGCACTGTGTGGTCACTCAAGTATGGCGGTTCAAGTAGCAGAATCAACCGAACATAAGCATTTTACACAACACAATCTTCCTTAGACATTCAGCTTGTGGGTTTTTTCTAAGTTTAATCAAACAATCTAGTAAGAGGCGAAACATGGCATAAGAATGGCAATTGAAATGCTTTTTGGTGTGTTTATTAGAATGAACAAAAGGAGGAATTGATACTTTTGGGACTAATAAGGCCAAGTTTTTAAGGGGCCCTAAAAATTGTTATCAAAAGTGTTAGTAAAATTCCAGTTTGGTGGTGAATGAGATGGGTTTTTTGACTCTCAAAAGTTGTATATTATTTAATGCGTGCTGCGATTTCAATATTTAGAAAAACCTTAATTGGTATACAAAATGATATAATAAACAATTTAATACTTAAAGTAAATGAACAGGGCATTTAATTGTTATTTAAACAATAAGTTTCATGAAATTTCAGTATGCCTCTTGGGCCCTGATACAATGTTTCTATGTACGGCCCTGGAAAATTTGAGTTTCTCCAAACTCCAACGCACCAGCACCATATTGGCCAACAAAGTCGTTTGTTTTCAAAACACCGCTTACAAAGCACTCATTTACAAGCACTTTCCAATCAGTTACTACCTGAGATCCAACATTTTCTATATCATTCCAGCGATTAATTTTGTAACGTTTCGCTTCTGTTATTTGCCAGCTATCGCCTTGTAATTAATTTAAATGGCTGTCTCAATAGATGTCCTACCAAAGTGACCCGAGATGGATAATGATTATCAAAATCGAAGCCTTAAGGTTCAGCGGGAGCGCTTTGTGTAAGGCCATGGACACATCGAAGGGTGCCGAATGGGTGGCGATAATTGATAGGTATGAGACTAACTAGTATAGACCTGGCTAATTGCCGAACAATACACCCCAAAATGCTGTGAAATTATATCAAGACATCTCTAATGATGTGTCAAAGCCAAATTAATTATCTCTCGCCTGACCAAGTTCGTCACATATTTAGGGAATATCCGAAGCGGAAGGGCATTCAGGTTAATTAGGGACTCGGCGGCGACTATCTATTTTTGTTTGTCCTTTTTATATCCTGGCTGATTGGGTTTGTTTGTGTATACATTATTGGGGGAGTGGGGGTGTGGACAAAACGGTAAATATAAGGAAATTCCAGAGATTTTCGATTATTTTGTTGGACGGGTGTATTGTGTGGAGAGTTGAATGGGAGATGGGATAATTGGATCAATGTTGGGAATAATTTGTAGTTAAGATTCTTTGTTTTTATCAGCCTTATTGGGCTTAATTGGACCGTTGGTGTTGGCAGCTTAGAGTGGTAAAGGAATACATAGTTGTTTGATCAGTTTTAGTTCTGGGAATTGTGTTGCTTATTGCAGATTCGCTGGAATGTGTTTTTTTTTTTTAATATTTTGTCCTTTGACAAACTATGGTATGATTAATAGTTGCCTTTCTCTTGCCATTTTTTCCTTGGAAATTGTGTTTCCTATTATGACTTAAAAACAAGTTTAAGGAAAATTGAGTATAGATGCGAGAAAGGATACTGAAAACATCGAAAAATAAAGGGAATAGAAGACCTTATTCTACCAAAAAAAAATAATAACTTGACTGGAAATAAAAATATTAAAAATGCAAAATTTAATCAAAATCGGTTGAGCCATCAAAAGAACTTCTTTTAAAAAATTCCTTTAGGGATCTGAAATAATTGTTATTAATTCAAAGAAACATTGTCCTGGTGGTATCCTGTAAAAAAACACAGACAAACATTCTCCTAAGCGACTTCACCAATTGCCTGAATTGTTCCTAGCTATAGTTAAATATTGTTGATGGCGCTGTTGTAAAAATGCAAAATATTTCTTTCGGACAATTTGACCATTTGTGTTTGTTGAAATTTATTGAAGATTCTCTCTTCACTCGAAATCCTGTTTGTAGCTTACCACAGTCAAGCATTCTCCACAGTTTGAGGTAACTCCAGGTTTTTCAATGCCCGGGGGCTTAGTGGTTAATGTATTAGGCTGCTATTCCAAAAACTTAGGTTCGAGTTTGAGTATTGGAAACTGCTCCTTGGTGGGGAAGGTGACAAGTCCTCGAAGGCTTAAATGTGTCTTAAAAAAATTATTCAGGGATGGCGTTAGTATTGTGAGGGACTTTTAAATAAACAGTTTTCTGAGCTTTACAGTCAATAGCTTCACCTAGTAACGATGAAGTTCTGACTATCAGACTTGAAGAATTTAGTGTTTTGGAATAACTCCAAAGAGAGAGTAAAATCTCTTTGGCCAGACGAGATACCCAGAGAGTTTTTTGAAATAGATCTGAGACATCGCGTCGGGTCTAGACTAGATAGCTTACGAATCTGAACTCCAATAATTCAACTTACATTTACATTCTCCATCTATTTAATAGACAAATCAACGAAGTAGAGACACTTACGAGCACTCATTACTGTCAGCTGAAGCTCATACAATACAAGACATACACGACGACATTGGTACAAAACAGAGAGACACACAGAACAGAACAAATAAAGAGAGAACTGACAACCAAAAAGAGAAATCACATTCCTAATCAGTGAAGGTAAAGGAACGTTCTTCCGCTCTACAGGAGAAGGATGATACACGAAATTAAGATATGATGATAGAGGGGCTTTTAAATGGCATTTTCCGGATGGCTTTCTCAAGACCAGTGCGGGGCTATTACGGGTAAATCTAAACCAGAAATGCAATCCAAAGTATAAGAGTTAAAATGGAATATATCCAGAATCCCCTAGAGATTTGCATATTGTTTTGGTTCATTTGAAGAAGCATTCAACAGACAACCACAAGATCCGATATGGCGTGCTAGGACGAAGCAGAGTTTCCAAAATCTACAGGTAAGGACTATAAACTATAATAGACTTGAACAAAACAAAAGTAAGATTCCTAACAGAAGTCACCGAACAGCTACCAAAAAGTTGGTGTGCACAAAGGAAGCATCTTGAGTCCATTGCTCCTTATTTCCGTCCGTGACTTTCTGCTAGAGTAGTGTTTCATGGCTTAGTAGTTAGTGTATCACTGGACACTGGAAAAGAAGAGCCTGGGTTCGAATCCCGCTCATAGCCACCTTCTTTTTCGGAGTACTGCCTCTTCCGAGGAACGGACAAAACCTCCAAGAGTAATTTTTTTCTCGAAAAAGTGCATCTCATGTTGCCGTTCGGACCCGGCGGTAAACTGTAGGTCCCTTTCGTTCTTCCAAATGAAAAACCCACACACAGGAATGGTTGAGAGTACAAGTCACTAGGCCTTGGCTCCTTAAGAAGCTGTCAGGCCAATACATTTATTTTAATTTATAACTTTCTGCTAGGTGGCGTAATATCAGAGCCGGATGAACCATGTTGGGGCCATTTTTCAGCCGTTTGAAAAAATTTTTTTTTGTATATAATTACGCTTAAGGCCTTTTTGACTACGCTTTTAATGTCGGCATCCAAGTGCGAGCTTTGGAAAAAAGGGTAGGGTTTAAAAAGAGATGTCGATGGACGAATACGTTTTGTACATATTATTCAGATCAGAAGGGTATATTAAGAAGCATCTTTTTGACGACATCGTTTGTATGATCGTCACAGAAGTGGTTGTTCGTGATGCACTTAACAAGAATTTCTAGGTGGTCGGTTTCCAACTTTCCAATGTACGTTAGGTCCTTTATGTGGGTTCAAAGGTCAAATGAATGCGTTTTTTGCCTTTATTTTAAGAACAGTAGGCTTTAGAGAAAAAATGTTCTAAAAACTTGTTAAAATACCCAATATATGTACTTTCTTCCACATCACCTTGGAGGTCAAGTACTAGGTGGGTTTTTTATGTTTAGTGTGTACCACAATAGCCCGAAGAACCTATGCTGCCCATTTTATGATCCAAAGCACTTTTTTTCACGAAAAAGTTTTAAATATCTTGGATCTATGATCAACACTGAGCATCTTGTGATGAAGACATTACTTGTCTGTGCGGTATCGTTTCTCTTGATTTACTCGGTACACATTCGGTGCCGATATTTCACTGAATACAAACATTTCAAAGAACACCTACTGATTTGTGCGGTATGTGCGGAATCGGCACGGTAAGAAAGCGGCATACAGAGTGTCGGTAGAACGAATCAGTACTTTTTCCATATTCACCGCAGGTATTTGTGTTTGACGTCCAAGAGACAGTTTACAGTTTTTTTTGTACACAGAAACTCTACAAAACAGTTGTTCATCCAGTGTTTACATAATGTTCAGAATATTGGAAAATATACATACAAGACGTATTATCAGTAAACTGATGGCAGCTGAAATAAAGATGCTACGAATAGCAGGAGGAGCGACAAAGCGTGATCAAATAAGCAGCAAGAAAATCAGAGAAAGCTTCTTCATTAAAATACCCACCGACTTGGATTAAATACAGCTTTTCTGAGAATCTAGTTTTCCAACGATATTGCGGCAGAAAGACAGGCGCAGAAACTTCTGCGAAACAAAAACCTGATTTTCGTTGAACTCAGACATGAAACAATGGAAAAGCTGGAGGATTGGCCACGCTTTCTATTTAACCTGCCAACAAAACAGGTCTTTGAATTGGGAGAGTTACGGTTCCAGCCGAGATCATGAAAATTGTGGGTTAGAAGTAGAAGAAGAATTGGTCACACTGAGAAACTGAACGACCAAATTACTAGGCAGCCCTCTGACGTTGGAACCACTAAATGCTGGTGTACCATAACGCTCTGTTCTATCGTTGGAACTTAAAATTTCTTGATCATATGTATGTGAACATGAGAGAAATAGAGGGATGATGATAGGCGTAAAGAGTTGTGAGAAGATGGAAGTTTTCCTCGACTACTAAATTACCAATATCTAAAACAAATGTACATCTTCTTCAGTTCTTAGTAAAACAAGTAATGCGTTTGAAATAGACCAGATTTAAATAACTTATTAATGATTTCTTTTTTTTTTTTTTTTTTTGAAGGATGTTCCCTGTCTGATTGGCCTACATATTTGTAAAAACCATATATTTACCATCAAACCTTCCTGAAGAAGAACTATTTCTCAGACGAAGAAATGATGGTTGTTAAAAAAAACACCTTCAATTTACCTTATAATACATATGTCAAAAAACTTCAAAATTACATTGACATTCCACAAGAGTACAGTTTAATCAATAAAAAGCCAAACTTAATTTCCCAAATCAGCTGAATCCTTTCAATTGATTTCACATAAAATAGAAATACACACTTTGGGACGACCAGTGTATTCTCATAAGAACATTGTCATTGTCTTACATGAGTCCTTCAACCAAATAGACAATCCTAATATCGTCTGTCGATAATAAAATAAAAACTCCCCAAGGATCGGGAGTGTCTCTGAACAGCCAGCAAAAAAAAACACCCGAATCATCATCAATAAATGCAGCGGTCAGAACAGAAGCTTTCCCAAGTAACACACACCGAAGTTCATGGCTACGATAGCAGTTTCCCGCCAAAGTTTACATTATCCCAGCACGGAACTGACAAAAGAAATAGCGCGTAAGAGAACAGCAGTAATATAGCTAAAAACGGATGAAACAGGGGAATAAGACACGGCACAACTTGAAGGGAATGGAAAGAGAAAAAAAACTTTTATGATGTCATTCTGAACTTAATGGATTCTCAATGTGAGTTTAAGAACGTCGAGGGGGACACGTTAAAGGAAAATCTTTCTCTTACAGACGATTTTATGGTTCAGGATAAGAAAAAGGGAAGGAACGAAAAAAAAAACGCCAAAAGGACGAAGGAAAAAAAGTAATTTCAGAACTTTTGCCAAAGACCTTAAACTGGACAGTAGATTTGTGAAAGTATATATGTCCTTGGTCATAATTTAATTGGGCAATTTGGAGCTTTAATTACGATCATTGAAACATTTTTCCACCTCGTTGCGTCTTGAAGAGGATGTCAAACGAGGATTATGATTTTGATTTTTATTATTAACTGACTTTATAATATCCTGCTTTTGATGTGGTTGTGAGTGGGAAGTTTTCAGTTTTACTTATCTTGGAGGATATAAAACCTTGAAAAATTCAAGCATGACTTTCGTTGGGCGCCATTGTGCTCAATTTGTATTTCAATACCTACTTAAGTTGCATTTATTAGGCCATCTAGAGCTTGTCGTGCAAAAATTTGGTTCTATTAATAACGGAGTTACATGAGTTCCTTATTTGTTTATGCTTTTTACTTCATACGTCACCCTATCAGGCATACCTAACCAAATAAGCTAAGAACTTATTTTTATTTCTCAACTTCAAGCTAATTTTTAGTTATCAAGTGAGGATCCCCACACATTTTTTAAGATCTGAACTCGTCTTTTATTATATACTAGCTGACCGACCTGCCGTCACTCGGATCTCGGAAACAGCGCTATATATTGAGTTTAACAGTAACTAAATACCAGCAATGCAATTGTGTTAGTGCACAAACAAAATTAAATATTGTTGATATGAAAATATATATGCATAAAATCGTCTTAGTTACTCCTTAAACATTAGCTTCTGGCTGTAAATGTCCAGTAAAAATTGGTCCGTTAATAAGAATTTAAAAAAGACCCCAGCGACACCTAGGGGTAATAAAAGTAGCCTTATATACTCCCTACAACAGCAGCTATCTGCCTGTGAAAGTTCCGTCAAAATCGGACCATAAATAGGGAAGGATGTAAAAAGAGGTAACGATGCACATCTTTTTTAAAGTTCTGCACTTCAAAGAGGGAGGGAGAAACAGAGTCTGGCAAGGCATTCCACAATCGTGTGGTATAGCTAAAGAAAGAATCCCTGTACTTGACTGTACGTCCGAAGTTGGGTTCGAGGGTATATTGATGGGCATTTCTTGTAGTGCAAGTATTACGGTTGAATCAACTGACGGTAGAGCATTGTTACATTGGAAGTAACGATAAAATAATGTGCTCCAGAGATGTAAATGTTTCTGTTATTGTTCGATCGCCTATCATTTTTAAAGCTCTTTTTTGTATTCTATCTAGAAAACTTAAGTGGGTTACAGGAGCACCTGCCCAAATGTGGGAATTATACTCAAGTTTAGGGCGAATATATGCTTTATATACTGTAGCCAGATCAGACGGCATCTTCTAAACATCTCGCAGCATTTCTGGCAACGTCAAATATGTGGTCAATAAACAGAAGGTGGAAATTTCATTAAAATCCGTTGGACGGTTTAAGAGTCCAAGCCGGACATACGTTCATACATACATACATCCATTTTTATATACATGTAGAGATTTACTTAAGTCACTCTTTTTTTCTATAAAATTTAAAAATGCTTTATTATTTAACTATTTTCAGAATTTAACTTTTCAATATAATAAATTTGAATTTTTTTTACTTTGCAGAATGACACCATCAGATGGCAACACTTAGCCAGCACTATGACACAAATTTTGATGTGAATCCATATTATGTGCCGATCAACAATCAAGTAAGCTCCCTACCCGCATTAATTGTCAATATTATATCTCAATTAATTCAAACTAAACTTCTTAGCTTCCAAATACTTATATATTGTTCCACTACGTCTTCCCTTACATATGGCAATAAACAATGCCTCTACAAAGCCCCATGGTCCATCGTTTCGATATAACAAAATCCTTCAAATCCAATTACGCACTCCACATATGGACGAGGATTATAAAGGAGGCATGGCTGATACGTAAATCTCTATTAAATTCCAATCCAATTGAATCCCCATTCAATATAGTTCTTCAAAAAGGCTATCCTTCTGCGTCAGTCCTTGCATAATGTGACAGAGTTAATCCTTGGATGAATAACAGCAATTAGCCGGTTTTCTTATTATTATGACGTTAGGAGCTGTCAGAGGGAAAGAATTTCTCTTCCTTTTTAAGCTTTTAAAAATCCTTAAAAGTCCATATAAATAAGAAATTAATGGCACCACTGGCAAACAAGGATTTCCAGATCCTTTGGAATGCCTAACATCAAGTTGGAAAAAATAAACCAAAAAACCAAAATGAAAAAAGGACACAGATCCTCTTTCAGTTGCTAAACGAAAGGAAGGATTAAAAACATTTCTTTTCGCTGCAAGTAATTTGTCTTTTTTTTCTGTGATTGACATTGTAATTGTTGACCCAATTAGAGTGAGTCAAAAGAATTGCGTTGACCAGCCCAATGGACCGCCACCGAGCACCGAGGAGATAATGGCCAGATGAATGGAATTCCGTTGTCGTCGTCGTCGTCGTCGTCGTCGTACTAACCCTATCATGATGGGATCGCTCAAAAGAAATCCTTTTAATTGGAAACCAAATGCCGATGCCGATTGAGATACTGGCGAAAGGCTTTACTTGACACCCATCCTTCGATCTCAGCTGACCATTTCTCTGCCATATGGTGTGGCGGCCTTGTTGTATCCACATGAATATTCAAAGTGAAAGGCAATATACTTTCGGTTCAGGGCATAGCTAGTCGATCAATCACAATGTGTGGTTGGGCGGAACGGCCTTTTGCTGAGGATAAATCGAAATTGAATTACCTAGCAGTTTTGAAGTGAAATTTCACCAAATAACTAGGAGTACATCCTTTCGTTGCTAAGGGTTTTGAGGAAGGAAGGCGTTGCTTTGCTTGAATACTTTTTTTCAAAAAAGAGTTGACATAACACCCATAAATGACTCTCAAAAATGAGTGAGGAGTTTAAAGAGTTATAACTCATTTCACGACCCATTCGTAAGAAGATCAAAAAAAGAGTTAATATACAGGGTGTTCCAAAATTCACACACTAAGTAATTTTGAAAGAATTTTTTTTTATTTTATTCACAAAAAAAACATATGTTTTATATTTTGCAATTTAAACAGAAGCCTTCAATTATGCAGTTAAATAAGATTATTGATACGGTTTATGCCTACATATCTGGAGGATGAAATTTTGGCGTTGAATTTTACGTAACGCTTTGTCCATAAAAGCCATTACTGACTTTGAATTTTATTTCTGTTATGGCTAAAATTGTTCATAATCCTAGATGGTTTTTTTTAGTTTTTTTTTCAGTGGCAGATTTTCAGAGTGGAATATGGCAAAATGAATGAGAAAAATATTTTGTGCTGTGTATATTCATGCTGTGTATAATAGGCCAGCGGTTTTGATACTCAGTGAAATCCAAGTTGGGAAAAATACCGATCATTTGTGTCTTAACTTACTTCCACTGGTGCCTTTAGATTACTATATCATTGTATTATATTATGATGTTGCATATCAACTTTATTCGCAATACGTTAAATAAGCGCATTATTACTTACCTTACCTTACCTTAAGTGGCGCTACAGTCCGAAGTGGACCTGGGCCTCAACCAATAAGCTTCTCTAGCCAGCTCGGTCAAGAACTAGACTTCTCCAGTTTCGAACCTGGAGTCAGTTGAAGTACTCTTCCACTTGTGTGCGCCACCTGAGACTCGGTCTTCCTCTACTGCGCCGTCCCTCTGGGGTGGAATCGAAGGTTTTCCGGACCGAAGCATTTTTGTCCATCCGCTCTATATGACCCAGCCATCTGATACGTTGAACTTTTACTCTCTTGGCTAAGTTTCTGACGCTGTACAGCCAATTCTTCATTGTATCTTCTTCTCCACTCTCCGTTAATGCATACGGGACCAAGAATCATCCGGAGAATCTTTCTCTCACAGCACCCTAAAGCGTCCTCATCCGCTTTTGACAACGCCCATGCGTCTGCACCGTACAGCAGGATTGGGATAATGAGAGTCTTATAAAGGGACATTTATTTGCCCGAGAGAGGGCTTTTCTACTCAATGGCCTTCTAAGCCCGAAGAAGTAGCGATTGGGGCAAGAGTTATTCTTCGTTTGATTTCAGCGCTGGTATTGTTGTCTGAGTTAATAGCGGAGCCCAGGTCTATGGTGATGTTTTGTCCAAGACATCGATGCTGGGTGTCTCTTCTTGATGACAGCATATACTTGGTTTTGTCCTCATTGACTGCTTAAACCATCTTCGCCGTTTCCGCTTCAATACTTACAAAAGCGCTACTGACATCAAAAAGTCACACGACAGCGCATCGCCTTGTCTAAATCCTTTTTTGAATTCAAAGGTGTCGGTGATGTCTTTACCGACCTTGACGGAACAGCATGCGTTTTCCATCGTCATTTTACACAGGCGAACGAGTTTGGCAGGGATGTTAAAACTACACATTGCTCTATATAACTCTTCTCTATAAATGCTATCTTACGCGGCTTTGAAATCGATGAAAAGGTGGTGGGTATCGATTTCAAGTTCTTGGGTTTTTTTTTCAAGATCTGCCGTAATGTGAATATTTGGTCGATATTTGACTTTCCTGGCCTAAAACTGCACTGATATGGACCTATCAGGTTGTTGGTGAATGGCTTTAGGCGTTCACACAATACGGCAGAAAAGAAAATATCTTGTAGGCGATGTTGAGGAGACTGATACTTTCGCATTCTTGTATGTCTTGAAAGATCTCAATATACACAAATTCTCTGGCTCGGACTGTGTTCCCGCTTTTCCTGAAGAGATGTTCTTCAACGCTGGCAAAACCTCTGCGTAAACTTAACCATTTGTCCTATTCCTGGCTTCTTAATGGCTTTCGTAGCAACAAGTCCACTGTAACCAAACTCTTCATCTAAGCTCTAGGGCATTTAATGGAGTTTGACATCAAGCCCTTTTATCGAAAATGCGTGCATTTGATCTCGATGAGATAGTAATGACCTTTCGAATGGCTCAATATATGTTATGTTGAAAGAATTCAACAAAAATAATATTAGGGTGCCTCAGGGCTCTGTTTTGGCTCCAATTCTTTTCCTTATATTTATCAATGATTTATTATCTGAAGCATATAATCCATTATACCTATTGTTTTGCTGGCGACCTCACTATTAGATTTTCATAATCGTTTCCAGACTCTCATCCATAATTTATTTATTTTTAAGTGACAGGTAATAGAAAACTTACGGATTCAATTACATCTCTCGAACACCGCCGTAAGATGTTTTTTCGAAATTAAAAAAATCGATATTTAGACTACTAATGATCCACCCCCAACAGTAAGAGAAAATTTGGAAGAATTCATAAATATTTCCCCTCTCTTTCCCACTCATCCTCTCTTCCCTATCCTGGGGACCTCAATAGATCTCTTAAGATCCGAGTGAGGTGATGTGGCTTGACGTAGCATCTCACGATCTAACGTAACATCTTTAGAACATTTTTTGCATCTTATGCTTTTACCATAACCTATAAGTTTTTGTCAGTAATGCCAGTATTGATCATCATATCAACACTCGTTGAATAAAATCTTTCCTGAAGAAATTCACTTTTTCCCAGGGAAAACTATGCACCACTATATCAGGGAACTCCCAGATGCAATTATAGTTTTCCCCAAATACTGCCGATGACAGTTCTATGGTGGCTACAGTGAAAAAGCCTATTAGCGACCTAGGACCTTTTTCCGCGTATTTTTTTTTATTTAACTTGGACATCGATTTAGCTCCTGCCAACCCCTTAAGCAATGATCCCACTTCTGAATTAAAGATTTACCATGCCACCAGTGAAAAAAACAATCCATACACCTAACGTGGTGTATTTCTTTTTGAATTATAATCAAACTTTTAAAAATGCCTTCCAGCTGGACCACGTGGCTTCAAGGACATTTTTGTTCCCCATCTGCTAAAGATTGACATATTAATCGAATGAGAAATATTTCATTTTTTGTTACCAATTCGCGAATCGCAATTTCGAACATCAGCCACATTCAAATAAAACTTTTTTTTCCGCACAGGTTTTGAGTTTTTGGAGGAAAATTTAGAATTTGAAAGGACAAAGGCCATTTGAACTTAATGTTTATAACATTGTAGGACGAAAAATTGTAAATAAAAATTCCTGATTTGAAGACTCATGTCTTGGAATAATTTCCAAGAATATTGCTTATTTGAAAAAAAAAATCAATTTTACATAAAATTTTTCTTTTTTTTTAAATACTTTTTTATTCCTTCTCTTCTTTCAGCAATCGCCGATGTATGACAAATCAAAGAAAACCTGGAGTCAACGGCTCAAAATCAGCAAATCCGAAAAGGCTACCGCGCAAATGGTGGTACCCCAACTGCCGCCATCTCATCAAATGCAGCAACATCAGCTGCACGAATTTACCAACGGCGGTCTGGACTTCGCCCCCAGTGCTCTGTCACGTTCTATGAAATATGCTGAGCCATGGATATACGGTACTGTGCGTGGCATTCCCGCTCGTCCTATGCACTTTCATCCAGGACAGGCAATGTTTGCACCAATGCCCTCCGAAATTGCCGTTGTTATCTGTTCTTGCCCGGAATATCTGAACGGGACGAAGAGAGAAGTTAAAAAAGCCAGCATTTGCAAGAAATGCAAGGGATCTCGACTTCCACTGGCTCCGATTGGAGGAACAGTCCGGATTCGACCAACAAGTACTCCGCTACAGCAGAAACATCGCCCAACTAATGCCTCTACCATGAGAGTGGTTTCCTCGAAATCGAGGCCATCCATTCTGGATCCTCAAAGAGATCCATATGATCTCATGCGAAGAACTCGCCTATTGTCGCCAGAACCTAAATCCTCGCCCCAACAACAGGATAAGAACTATCGATCAAACCGTGGCAAAAGTTCCAGTCCAAATCGTAGTCGCAGTAGAACTCCCCGATCACAGCTCGAAGAGCCGTCGGGAAAATCTTCACCAAAATCAACACCACCCAGCAAAACAACCGATCGCTGGATAGTAGAAGACGGTAGCAAATCTTCACGGGACCAAAACCACCGACGTTCCATACTCCGGTGCAATGTCAACCCCTACGACCTGATCTCAAATAAATCTTCCACATCATCTCCGTCATCCTCTGTACAGCACCTGAGTGAGTTCTCGCCAAACGAAGACGAAGATGATGTTGTTGCTGACATATTCGGAGGCATCTCAACCAAAGCGTTGATTACTCAGAAGAAGGCTATTAGCCGCAAGACAACCGGACCTCTTACCATATCATCATCTCCTAACAATGGACCATCATCATCCTCGTCATCAGGATCATCCAGCAAGACAACGATGAATTATGCCAATGTTAAGGCGATTGCTGGACAACGGATAAGTTTCGGAGAACACTCAACATCACCATCATTAATCAGCCAAAATGGTGATAGCTTCATGTATGAGAATGTAGTGTCTTCGAGCAACAACGAAACCACCACAAACAGTCCCAAATTTCCGAAGCAGCAACAGCACAGTGCCAAAATGGACGAAAACGCCACGACCCCACAACCGAAACGTCCACCGCGCAGGAAGAACGATGTGAACATGTCCCAACACACGGCGGATAATGCTGGCGGTGGTGATGATTGTGACGACGACGATGGCGATGTTACCCCATCATCCAATCGTCAACATCATTATCAAATAATGTCCTCGCAAATTTCCACAGATTTAGTAGGACCAGCAGCTAGTCAAAGACCCTCCATCAAATCCATTCTTAAAAGGCCACTATCCTCGCCAGCATCCGGTGTACTTCTAGCTGTCAACACTCCATCCAAATCCCCGTTGAATAGTGACACTGATACCGGAAGTCTTGTTGGTTCTTCTTCCATCACAACCAACGCCACCGATTCGTGTAGACTCGACCAGCAGCAGCACAACCAACATCATCATCATCAAATTAAACGTAACTCAACCAGGACACATGAAAGCTCACTGAAGAGTCCTTTAAATGGAAGTGGCACTGGTGGCAGTAGTAATGGTAGCAATGGTGGAAGTGGTATCGGTTCGGACACAATGCCAGCCAAATCGAATGGAGGACAAAAAACCGCTGCAGAAACAAAGACCGGATCACAGTTTTATATTCCGTTGCCACAGGCTCGTAAAAAAGTGCAATTTATGGTCGAGGATAAAATAATCCAAGTTGACAATGCGAACGACTACCATCATCATCATGGCGATGAGGATGACGAGGATGACTATCATTCTGCTCAAGGAGATGAAGATGACAAAAGTGAAATCTCCAAGCAAATAGGTAAAACACCTACAGCTAGTTACCAGAACTGTAGTAATACAACTGGTCCAACCAAAGCTGCCATCAATGGTGGGGACGGGGGAGCAGGCAACTCCAAAAGCGATACCTCGAGGAAACCACTTCTGTCATCGAGACCTACACTTGTCGTTACTGATGTGGACAAGGAGAACGAAATGGAGTCTGCTGATGCCAAACGTAAAATCACTGGAATCACCACCACCACCAGCAGCAGCAAAGAAGACTTTGTTGAAACACAAAATCCCAATGACAACAATAGTGCTCCTGTTGCCATGGCTAATAGATTCAACCAGGAGCTATTGCACCGCCAACGGCCGAATCACCAACACCACCAACTACAACAACGACAACAACAGAAACAGGAAGCAGTATTAAACTTATTACAGCTCGAGTCAAACTTGGTGTCTAGTGAATTATTAAATTCAGCAAAAAGTACTAGCTATCATCATCAGGACCAAAACCAGGATCAGGATGAGTCGCATTATGAAGATGTTGCCAATGACGATGAAGGTATCATCGACGACGATGGGAAAACAATGTCGTCAGCTGCTGCTCGAGGCGAAGAAGACCCATGCGGTCGATTTAATGGCAATAGTGACAGGACAAAGGGTAAGTCTCCAGGGATAAGTATGAAAGCCTTATGAATGTGTGTGTGTGTCCTTGTACTTTTGTTCCATCATTTGGTTTATTAAATGGGTGGTGCTGGGCGATTTATCATGGATCATGGATGATACTTAATTTGGAGAGGATTTTTTTTTTTTCTTATACTTTATTGCCATAAGAAGGACGAGTTAAATGAGTCCTTAATATAAAGACTAAGGACCGAAAGTGGATTAGGCGATTTTTGATGACCTCAACATTTAGAGATGAAGATAAAAATTATCCGAGGAGGGGTATTCTAAGTGTGGTGTTTTCGTAGATTTTTCACTGTGGGTAGTGAAACGGGATTCACATCATTACATTTTGAGTTTTATCTTTCCCACTTAATGGGGGGTTTGTAAGACTCTTTCGAAATGCATTTACTTTTAATGGGTGGTTATAAAATGTTACCTGAAACGTATCGTGGAGTTTATGGCAGATGGATCGGGTTATGACACGAGGGGAGTATAGCCGAAGGAATTTGGGTGAAGTTGAGCCACCTGCAGTTTCAAGAGGAAGCTGATTGATCGAAAGGATATTAGGCTAGGACATTTGCTATTTGCTTAAAAACTTTGTATACCAGAACATTTTTTTGTAGCATTTATTGCAAAATTGTTATATGAGTAGGATTTCCTCATACGATTCATTTTAAAATAAATGTCTATGTTTAGGTTTTCAGATAAATAATTCTCCACAATATATTTCTATGCAAATTAATTAAATAACAATATTATGTTGCGAACGACCGATCGTCTTGAATTCAGTTTGAAGACTACTTATATAATGCAAACATGTGAACTGCAGACTGGTTTCCGGTTTATTGAAGGGACGCTTTTTTCTCTCCCCACGCTATTCGTTGCATTTGTCACCAGTGCTGTCGATTTTAACTTCTTAATCCCACATAGGTTTGTATACAAAAAACTGTATTTTACATTTCTGGAAAGTTTCTTAAATTTTGCGGAAGCTTGATGAAAAGTCAGATGTTACAAGTAGAGCATTTCGAAGACAATAAGAAAAAAACTCCGGGAGTTTTTTTTTGGCTTCAACAAAAAAAATTCCAGCAAATAAAAATATTCTCCTAAATTTGCAGACTTCAATCATTGTCACCAAAGCCTTATAAAATGATCAACAAGCTTATTCCTGGGTAGTTCCATCCAAATTCCCAGATAGATGTGTTATCTATAATTGCATTCTTCGTTCGACTTTAATTTAGAACTTAAACATCTATCTCTCATCTTGGAACTCTATCCATCATCGTCACCATTGACACTATTGTACTTCTATATTTACGTTTCAATAATCCCCAATTTTATTATTTCCGAAATCCCGAACCAATCGACACTTTACGCACCCAAATGCATTAACATTCCTAGTTGATTCGGCAAACTATAGAATCCACAACAACACACATAGTCCTGCTCTGAATTGTTTCATCTGAATAATACATGATGTCCCTCGCAAGCATTATCCTCACCGTCTTCTTCGTCGTCGTCGACTTTGTTGTCATCATCGTTCTTGGTGTCGGCACGTTCTTCAATTTCATCCCCCTAAAGCACCATAGGGCAAAAAGAAGGACCACTCGCACTCTGGAATTGGAAACCAAGGCCATCGTCAACCAAATGCAATCAGTCAAAGTCACCGCATATCTTCGACCTGGGATCAGAAAAAGAACAATAGAGGTCTGCGATATTGAAACTGATTCTTGGAGATCTTAAACGGATTCCTCTGCTGCGTAGGTATTCCATATCCATCTATACGTGTGGGTATATTAGCAATCGAAGATAGTTTTCGGTTTGGTGAGTGGTGAGATTTTCCCAAGACTTTTCCTTCAAATATAGTTACCTTGGTAGCTACTTCCATAAAGTCCGGGCAAAAGTTGTGCAAAACCCTCTCAACATAAAAGCCAGAACACCGCACAAATCCATGCAATCGTATTACTCCTGGCAGACATACTATGGGAGTACCTTACCTCACAAATACCCCGTATCTAGGATGTGGAATCGAATCAGACACTCCCTCGAGATATGCATTATTCAAAACTTTTCTTATTATTTTCTTGCCCTCACAAGAGCTATGCTCCTGCCATCCATTGAGTTCTCAGTTACCATAGCGTAGCAAGTCGTCGACATTGCCGCCAATACCTAGTCGTCTAGGTCTCGTCAACTTTTGTGTGTGGCTGGTGGTTGTAGTCTAGTTGGTGGCACCATGGCATACAAAAAAAACTGCCACGACGATGGATTCTTTGCATGTTGCATGTACTTTTGAATGCTAAAGTTTAAGTAGAATTTATTTTTGTTCCATAGTCAAGTCACACTGGCTTTAAGGTAAGGGAGTCAAATCCGTTTTTATGATAGATACTGTTTGCTTTTGAGTAAGAAAAATCTCTTGGGGTCATAGTTGAGCTTTAGGAAGGGATGGGTTAAGAAGCTCTAAATTAACGTAGTTATGTGAAATATAAGCGAAATGATTTGCAAAAAATTAGAGGATTAACTGAGTGGCTGTTAAGACTGAATAAAACAAATTCTATGTGAAGTAGATATCAATGATTTTTTATCTGTGTCATTAAATATGAACCAACAGAAGCTGATTATCATCTTCTTCAGTAGTGCTGTTCAACTGTCCCGTAGGGTTGGAACTAATATGGCCCATTCAGCAGAACTGGATTAATCGTGATCTTATAAAGTAACCCTTTTGTTGTCCGAGAGACAGTCCTGGATTACTCGTAAGATATTCAGTAAAAATTCTGTCAAACGGTTCTTTTATAATTTTAAAAAACATCCGGATGGGCTTATAGTTCTTGATTTGTCCCCGCCTCCTAACACATCTTATGCTAACCTGACCACAACCAAAAATCAGGAAAAAAATTGAGAATAATTTGTGGTTCTTTTTGAGCTGATGAAGCCCAAAGAAATACTTTTTTGGCTGACCACCATAGAAAAGAGTCTTTTAATAGGAACATCTGAATTTTGACAGTTGATAGGGGCCATCTGTCAAATTGGATGTCACTTATTCATTCTGTTTTGCCAATGGACGGATATAGCGTTCAATAACACGTGCAAATGATAAAATTGTTTTATTAAAATGAGTGTTCTGTTCGGCCAACGTTCCGCACGCTCACCATAATCGTCCTACGGAGAACTCTATTCGCAGTGTGGGAGGTAAATATGAGTCAACTGGTTCAGTAAACAATCAACCAACATCTGCTCGTTGGCGAAATGCAAGATCTGCCGAAAACGTCACCGCCTTCAGAGAGAGTGCATAGGAAAATCCGAGGCAGTCGATTTCATCGTGCTCACAAGAATTTGACCTTCGCAGATCACAACTTGACGAATTTTGTGTCTTCAAAATTGAACTGACCCAGGGGCTGAAGGTAAACTACCATAGACAACGACGTGTGTTCGCTGAACGAAAAAGCCCATTGTGGACAACACATTAATCAGGAACCAACAAAATTACCGAATTTGGGACGATAATAATCCATATGAGATCCAAGAGCGTCCAATGCATCCCGATAAACTCACTGTTTAATGCGGATTTTGGGCTGGCGGCGGCATCGCTCCATATTTCTTTGACAACAATGTTGGCCAGGTCATCACCGTAAACGGCGAGGTCGATGATTACCAATTTCTTTTGGCCTGAATTGGTAGATAAGGACAACAACGGCATCTAGTTTCAACAGGACGGCGCCACGTGCCACATAGCGTATGCCACATTGGACATTCTGCACGAGCGATTTGAGGGCATGGTTATCTCACGTGGAGGTGATATGACCTGGCCACCGAGATCGTGTGATTTGACCCCATTAGACTTTTTCTTGTGGTGTTTTTTAAGTCGCAGGTCATAGGCAATAGCCCACAAACCACAGCGACTCTCAATATGCGCAAGAGTAATGGAAAATTTGAAACTTCGGATGCGCACCACCAAGGGAATCCACGGCGGGCATTTGAACGATGTTATATTCGGCACATAATGGCATCAATATGCATTTCAAACGAGTAAAAAATGTCGATGATATCTCACACACACTTTGTTTTATTTAAATTTAAAGTTAGGAAGCGCTTAATGACAGACCGTTTATGTATTTGTACAAACCTATCTACAAAAGATACTCAATGGAATTGAAGACAAAATGAAGCGCTTAAGAACAACAATTTTTAAGAACACAATTTTTAGGTTACTTAGATTACTCTCGCTGACGTTAATAAACTGAATGAATGTCAAGCAATTTACGTGCTTAAATGCCTAATTTCGCTGGTTGTTGGTCAACCTTACCGCTATCCTACCCAATATAAAAGTAGGAGGAGCTTAAACATCTCCACTCTAGAGTCTTGACTTCTGCGGTAATTTTCGGCTGTAACAACCACTTTTTATTTCTCAAGTTTGCACTACAGCTGTTGCTTTCACATTCCGATTATTTTGGATCTCAGTGATTTTCGCTGCTTTTCTCTGTTGTTATTTATTGCACCGAACATTCTGACAAGTTCCGGCAATGATAAGTTCTTCTGAGTCTGGTAATCCGATTGTTGTTGTTGTACGTGGCTCTGATATGTGGCTATATTTTCATGAAGTTAGTTCTGCGGTGCAGTTCGGTCGAATTCACAGCTATAGCCCGAATGGATTTCTATATGTTTATTGGTGTATAGAAGTGAAAAATTTTATATATAATTGTATTGCTTAATTAAAAGCAGAATCAGACGTTAAAGAAACAATCCAGACAAGTTCAGTACCATCGACGTTGATGTGCATTTTTAATTTACATTTCCTTATAAATAATAAAAATTAAAATCAGTAGTGGTACTTGGCTGCAATGTCTTGTATTAATGCTTTTAAAAATGAAAGAACTGGATTGTGTCCACGGCTACGCTCGCGGTGCGTTTGCGCCGAAGGAAGCATCAGAAAAATGACAGTATCAGATGTATGCTTATAGGCGTTCGAATTCAGCTTATAGTTTTGTATACTTTCAGGGGTGCAAATCATTGCTACTTACATAAATCTTTAGGCATTAAGTCCATGGAAACCCCTAGCGAGAATTGAACTTCCGCTCCCTTCAACTCTTGTCTGGTTGTGCTGATTCCTTCTCAACTGCTCTACGCCATGTGCTTCTCTTCCTTCCTGGGTAAGCGGATTCCATACTGCATTGCTTGATTTGCAATACAGCTGTTGCCGTTTTGAAAGTGTATGTCCAATCCAATGCCACTTTGGCCATCGTATAATAGAGTCGATGGACTCCTGACCCGTTCGCCGTGCCGCACCGGTTTAGATCATCGTTACATATTGGATTGGGTCAGAAAATCCTAAGGATGTTTCGTAAACATCTGTTTACGAACGTTTGGAGCTTCCTCTTGACAGCTGATGTAACTGTTCTAGTGATGCATCTATATAACAGTCCGGATTCAACATTGGAGCGAAATAGTCGTAGCTTGCTCCTTAAGCTGAGAGAGTTATTTCGCCATATATTTGTCAACAAGCGGGCTTTGATATTCTTCTGCGGTTCTGCCTTTGGTAGAGATAATATTCCCAACGTATTGAAAGCTATTTGTTTTCTCTATCGGCTGTTGGGAAATATTTATTGGAGAGGATGACTGGATCCCAACTCCCGAGGCTAAACATCTTTGTTTCGCCGGTACTGGTTTCCAACCCCATGATTTCACCTTCTCTCTCCATCCTTGTTGTCGTTTGATCCCTAATCCTATAAGCGAGTAAGCATTCATCGTCTGCATAACAACTATAATGTCCGCATAAGATATTAAGAGCGTTACAAAAGCTTTTCATTCCACGGAAAGGGTATTTTTTGGGACTCCGTACCCCTTATAATCTGAGTAAAAAATTTCATGATAATTGAGGCGGTTAAACAATCTTACATTCGCATTTATAATATTAGTAAGGATTGTATATGTAGGTGTAATTAAGGAAACGAAAAAAATATTTACTAACAATTAAAAAACTTGAAAGGTGTTTGCCGCAAGGACATTAGCATACAAATTATTAAAGATTATTCTCCGCAGTCCAACTGTCGCGAAGTCACAAACATAAAATTGCCGTCGGTAATTCAAAAAAAAAAGGGATCGCACAAATTCAATCAACGATTGCAAGTGCCCAAAATAAGATAAAAAGAATTTAAACTAATTTAACCATTTGAAATAAAAAACAGTTTTATTTTACTATGTAAATTCAAATTTTGTATTTTATTTAGTTTGTACTTTCTTAGGTGGAACTTCTTTATTTAGCTTTCGAATCTGGAATGAATTTTCATGCATGTTACAATTATTATAAAACCTCGGTCTTACAGCTGATTCCGCTTTTGGTCCAGCTATAGATCATTGAACTTTCAATATCATCGATCTATTCTCCACCGTTGCTTGACCATGCCCATCCAATGCATGTGCAAATGCACACACAAAGCTTCTCCTCGCACCTCTCATCCTCTTCGTTTAGCTTAGAAACCACGATAGATCGACAACTGCTGCTTGACCATCCACGGCATACATACACAAAAAAACATCGCATAGTGGGAGGGGCTAATTATTCATAGGGAGAAACCTGTTTTCAGAGTTAACTCCCATGAATTGATTATGATGATTGGTGTCCTCTTTCATGCGCTCCCAATTTTGGCAATAGGTACGATTATGTATGGACCAAACGATAAAAAAATGTATGCTTGTTTTGCCGTCGGTGATTTGCATCTTTGATTTGCGAAATGTAGAAATGTAGATTTTTGGTTTTCAGATGAAGATGATGCATGTTGCGTCGCAACAAAAGGTTTTAGCAGACTTAAGCGGTTCTAATATATTTATTAATCCTGAATTTTTAGCCCCTGTTTTTTAATTTTATTTTATAAAACTTAATTCAATCATCACATTGTTTCAGCCCCCTTCGCCTTACCAAATTTAGGGGTGATCCATTCACCCGAAAAATTTACATAACTACTCTAAATAATTAGTCTTAAATTCTAATACCTCTTTCCGGCACATAAGCAGCAATAAGTCCAACAAGTAACTTCTCTGCACCGCCCCAAGGCAGGACCATTTCCGGACCGACACGAAGACGGTTGAGCTGTGGGGTCGTTCAGGGTACAAGCAAACTTCATCTGTTAAATTTTTGATGAAAATGCAAAACATTATGAATACATATAAATTCAAAACAACAATAGTGGGGAAAATGGTAAAAATTGCATGAATAAAATAATAAAACACTAGTAGCCCAGCCACATCCCTGAAACACAATAATGTGATCCTTGGTTCACTATATTCTGGAAGTTTTTTTAACTTTTTTTTTTTTTGATATTATTAGATACAATAACTGCAGTATAAGAGTAGCCTTGTTGGAGCTTAAGGCGAGTGTTTTATATTTCAACAACATAATTCCACGAATACAATAGGTACCTTATCTGCAAACTGCAACCCTTAGCTCGGCTTTCGAACTTATCCTTCTCTGAGTTTCGACTCTCGACTCTTGACTTTGTTTTCGGTTCCTGTTTTTTGCTTTTTATTACATTTTTCTAGATTTTGCATGATTATATTTGAGTTGGGAGAGCAAAAAGTTTATTTTACCCAAGGAAAACTAAGGCGAAAAAAGGACGAATAAACCAAAAAATCTATGCGAGTAAAGCTTCCATAATGGATTATTACCATCTCAGGATGACCCGTTGTTTATATATTATTCCAAGCATAATACATCCCGGGACAAATTGATGACAGCGCTTGAATATTCAGCGTGAGAGTTGATGTTGGTATATTCACGCCGCTCCAGCTTCATCCTTTGGTATCCTTTTATGCTGTGTTTGTTGTGTAATGCAGTTTTCATTTATAATATGCAAGTGCCAGGACACTTTCCGGATTCGGAGTCTTCGTAGTGTTTTCACTCTGTCATCATGGTGTCATTCTCGCCTCCTCGAGTGTTGTTGCTGACACTTCTACTAAACCAACACAATTGCATGCATGCATGTCTGATGCATGATGACACAACAAACCCCATTATATCATATTTTATTCACAATTTTTTTTGTATGACAGTCATCCCTTAAATAACTCCCATGTTTTGGGAAAGGACGCGCCCGTCAGTCGTATAGAAATAAGTGCAACGAAAAAATAAACGCGAAATAGACGAATTTGCGACGCAGATTTTTGGTTTGTGTGCCAGAAATTGCATAATTCCAGAATGAAGTAAAGAAAAAACAAAAAAATAAAAATCCCTTGGCAGCAATACCGTACCTATGTATGCCAACCTAGTATTTGCTGTACTGCACTCGGACTATATAGACAGAGTCGAATTTATGACGGACAGGGCCTTTGCACAAAGGGGCATCAACAGTTTTTCTCAAACGAAACTAAAAGTTATTGGTTTGATAAATGGCTCTAAGAATTTTTATAAGAAGGAGGAGACTTTTGGTTATGCGCAGGTACAATACTGCTGCAGAGTCCTCACGCTCAGGGCCGTCGAGAGCAGGGTGACGATTGGATTACCCTCGGGGACGTAGTTTTTCGAGGGCTCGAAATTCTTCGAAGGAAAACGTAAATTACTATAAATACTTTAATTTTGTGGGAAAAATGGAATTAAAAAAAAGGACATGGTTATTACCGGGCCCGAATATTTTCTCGGTGGCCCTGCTCACGCTTGTAGTAAAAGGCGACTTAAAGAGTAAAGGAGAAATTATGTCTAGGCAATTTGAGCTAGCGAGACAACATCTAAGCATTTTGCAACAAGTGTGCGTGCAAGCCCCTGAGTTGATACAACTGGAGATCACCGGTGCAGAACTGCACCCGGATTATTAACAAAGTCAGATTTATGACGGCCAAAGGCATGATACACAGGGACATGAAAAGCTTTTAATAAGTTAAAAGTCATTTTATTAAAAGGTGTTGAACTGTAGTTAAAATTGTTAAGCCAATATACATATTACCATTAGGAAAGTTCTAAGCTTAATTTGAACCATATCCATGGATGGCGTTGAACAAATTAATGAATTTAAAAAAAAAATGTGTTTCTGTTCGCAAAACTAGATCATTTCATGATACCATGAAAATTATCACATACGTTTTTTTTTTTTTTTTTTTTTTTTTTTTTTTTGAAAAGGTTCTTATACCGTATACATTATAACTTGCCACTAGTTGGCGCTGCAATACATCAACTTGGAGAATGAAAATAATAATATTGCGTAAACAGTTCTATATGTTTTGGTTGATTAACGTTAGTGTGCCCTTCGAAATTCATAAAATATAAAAAAAAATTTGTTCTGATAACCCGAACAATTTGAGTTGTTGGCATTACAATGTAGATGGCGCATATGTCATTCATAGAAACAAGAAACAAGAACGACAACTGTGAGGATAATTCTCTCTTCGCCTACAAACTAAAAATTTTCCCGTTTAGCGACATACGTGTATCGGTACCTGTACATTTCTTATGGGACAAATAATACGTTTGCATTTTTGTGGGCACGAATAGTATGGCTGATCGGCTGCTTCTCACACGAATCTCACTCGAATTCACATATACAAAATAAAATTTCAGGGTTTGCGGGGCATGGTCGGTACGGGTCGCAGTTCTTTTTTTCTTTTTTCTATGATGTCATTGCAACTCTTTGAAGAAAGTAATTGAACTATTTTAGTTTGCACTCTTTCTTTTTTCCTAATAATTTTTTTCAGAAAATTGCTTGTAAATATTAATTTTTTTAAAGAAATCAAAATTTCGTTAATATTTTATTATTATTTACCTATAAATCCCATAATTTATACGTACAGTTCATATTTTTATTTATTTAATTTATATTTATATATACTTAATCAAAAACAAAAGACTCTTCTTTGCCAGGGCGCCCATATCATCTTAATCCATCCCTGACGATAAGCTTAGAGATAAAGATTTTGAAGATTTTCAGCTGTACTATTCATGAATAAAAGCGGATTCTTACGGCTTATCATGACACTTAATGCATAAAATAAAACATAATTTTGTGTGTTTTTATTAAAAAAAGTATTTCGGGAGATAAACTAAGTTTGAATTAAAATTAAAAAGAATTATTTATTTGAACAATTTTTTGTTTATGTTTGTTTTAGATTACAAACAATACTACGAGAATTAATAAGATATTTTTTTATAACTCAAAAAATAAAATAACGATAGAATAAATTCCTTATAAACAAGCTTAAGTATTAACTTAACTAAGATACTGGCCCTCTAAATTATTCAAATTAATTGTCTTTTGGCAATTTTTTGTAGCGCCTTAACTGCCTTTCCTACATAGCTTATGAATACTTTAAAACTACATATGTACATATGAAGGTAATAAAAAGGTCGACTAAATCACCTTGCTTAAAGCCTCCAAAAATGTTTGACCTGATCAAAATATCCGCTCTCTGATTCGCTGTCTGCGACAATGCTTCGGTCTTAAAGGGACCCACTATCCACTGCCCTACGACCGACGTGGTCTGTCCCGTATTAACCTGTTGGTTGGGGTGGTTTAAAATTTCAAAGAATCACACACGTTGTTGCTGCTGTCCAGGCTAATATTTATTTATAAATAAGAATTATTTTCTTTATTTAGAGTATTTAATAAGTAATCAAAAGCCACCTTTTTATCTAAGAACAGTGCACATGAATACTGAGACTGAGACGTGAGAGATGAGACTGATTGGTGAAAAAATCAAAATATCTGTCAAAGACGATTGCAGTTTTTTTCGCAGGCAGACAACCTTCAGATAAAAAAATGTAGCTGCAATCGCTAATGGCGTTGGAGTGTGTTCATGTATTACGAATATTTGTCTAAGAGAGTAAAAAACTTGTAAGTGTGGTGAAAAAAAAGATGAATATTAAATATTATTATCATCATTATTCTTATTATTACTATCCTTGATCGCAGACACTATAATGTGTGGCGTACAGACTTTTTAAATATGCCTTTATAATATTCATCTCGAATGTTTTAAGCCCCAAAAATGTGTCCATTAGTCGAGATCATCGCACTTTCAATATAACCTAAAATAAACTAAATTGAGAAAAATATCTATCCGGTTTATATTGGCCGCTATGTATTGACAGTTTTGTACTCCAACTCTGCAGTTCGGTGAAGACCAAGGGAGGTACGAAGACACTGTCTTTCTAACAAACCAATCTTTTTCATTAGAGATGGTGCAACGTTGAACCAGACAGGACATCTATAGAAATCATCGGCCCTATGACAGCTTAACCAAATGTTCTCGAGGTGAATCCTATAAAAAACTGTCTTGTCAGTGCATAGGCTCCCCTAGCCGTGGTTATATTAGCATCTACATTACATCTCCATTGAAATATATAAAGAGACAATGCGGCCCAGTGATAACTTGTTTGCGCCAGTTCTTTCTCATATCTCTAGAAGCCCCAGAAAAAGGTATTCTAAACTGGATAGTTTCACATTTCTGAAAGATATTCTTAACTTCTTATCGTCACATTATCGCTGAATCTTCCCAAAGTTACTGATAACCTTAACTTTTGGATTTATTCTGCACGCGAATAATTCGTTGATATAGGGAAGGAACTGCATGAGATAGACTCCAAATGAGATGACTGGTGTAGTGGAAGTACTACGAAGAATAGGGCGAGTTCACCGCTCCCTGTTGCAAACCATTTCCTGGGCCCGAGAGGGTGGATTTCCCTGGGCCAGTAGTTCTTCGAAGGCCCAAATTTCTTCGAAAGTACACGGAAATTACTATAAATACATAAATTTTTTCTTAAAAAAGTGGGGCCGACCCGAAAATTCTCTCGGTGGTCCTGAGCATTTCTACTAGGTAAGCTTACGTATTTACGGCAGACCAGCTACCTACTAATACTGGGTTCACGATTTTAAGCCAGGGCCCGCTGTGTTCCTTTCTAAAAAGACCCAAATACCCGAATTTAATTCTTATGGTTTCAGAAGTGGGATTTACCTGCAAAACAATATATTCAATAACTCAAAAGCCATGCGTTCGACATACATAAATGATCTTTAAACACAATCCGCACAGCTGTGTCGAGTTAATTCAATATTTTGTTCATTCTTTCGATCCCCTAAATTTATGCAAATCACAAAAATTACGTTTAAAAGTTTCCCTCTTCAAGTTGCAGCAGTATACAAGCCATAGAAAGATAGTAATTGCATATAACGTCGATCTCGAATGTCATCCGTTTAATTGTCACAATTTAACTTAAATTTATTTTTCTCTTCTCTGAGTCTTTAGTAGTCACCAAACTTTTAAAACAATGTGACCTTCAGCATCCGACACAACGTTTTATAAAAGTCATCTTATCTAACGAGGAAAACTTTGAATCCCTGAAAAAAATGTCTTACATTTTTTGCAATATATATAGTCACAGTGTCATGCACATGACATATTATAGCTCTCTAACAGTCACTCCGGCACAAGAAGCAATATAATAGACTTCACTCTTGAAAATAGGGGAGAGCAGGGTAAGCGTTAAATTAAAAAAAAAAAATATATGGAAAGAGCATTTGAAATTGCTTCAAAATCTCTTTTATTTTTTATCCCAAAGCTTTTGCTAGTTTTTGCTTAGCACGTTCTTTGTTAAGGGACCCAAATTTCACGTACAGATCCTAAGTTCGTTCTCTTTATTTCGTTTTCGAGACTTATTATCAGTGATTCAGTCCGTTTCCGAGCCCATTGGTTGTTATCGTTGCAGGCACTATAAGATTCTAATGTATTTTATAAAACCCCATAAAACCCAAACAAAAAAAAAACATTAAAATCAATCATTAATTAACACACAAATATTGTAAATGTCCCACTTACTCTTGCCTCCCCTACACTTTAGATATCACACTTCTACACAGCACCCACCATTCAACCTATCGCGAATATTAGTATGCAGATTGTTATCTCACACCTAAACACACACGTTATGCTGTGGTTCAGCACCAGCTCCCGAGGGGAGTCACAAATAAAAGTTAAGGCATCAGGGGGTAAAATTGCAACCCAAAAGCCCACAATATCGCCTAGGCCAGCAACGCAAGCCATCGCCATGTAAAGCAATTAAATTGCTGGCTTTTCGAATGAAAGTAAAACCTTTTCACATCAAACTGATTGCAAAGTTTGACTTGGACGGCTGAAGTTGATTCCTCATCCTCAGGCTCACCCTGGTTGCCTTCGGTCTTCTATAGATGTACTGCAAAAATTGTATTTAATTAAATAATGCAATGCACGATGTTGTATAAAGTGTGTAGGCAACACTAACAACAACAACAACGACGACGAAAAACAGTCCGTCCACGTTGCCAGTCTACATTGGTCGGATGTAAACGAGCATAATATCGCATGCGGAGCAACAATATCGCATAACAAGATGGTTTCTTGTCTGGATGTGTAAAGTGTTGGGGACTTTGAGGCTAGGAGGCTCATTGATGGCAGCGTGTGTGAACGCATGCAGAGCAATGTTGTTGTTTTTTTTGTATAATGTCGTCTTCTGTCATCAGGCTGGCTATATGTCAAGCCATCCAACCAACTTCTCCTCTGACAATATTGAAATTATTTCATTCAGGTTTCTGTGAGTTTATGAAACGGGGGATCCGCGTCCATACAATTTCCCTTTCGACTTTCGATTTTTTTTTTATGTTGCCTTCCTTTCAGTACGGCTTGAAATTTACCACGTCGTCGTCGTCCCATCAAAAGAGGGAAGTGCACCGTTCAAAGAGACTCCGGCGAGCTAAAGAATGTTTTAACTCCTTTTAGCCTGACACTTGACACTTCCACGCACCAACAAACCACATTCTACAAACTGTCTATCTTTTGGTTTTGTTAAGCTATTATTAGCTGTTCAGGGTAAACTCGGGTTCCACAAGACAAGGGGGAGTTCTTTTTTTCACCCAGCAAACCTATTATGGTAATTAGACAAACGGTTTGAGGGTCGATGGACGGAATAAACTGTGTTGCTTGTTTTTTTTTCTGTTTTGATTTAACATGAGAAAGTGTTTCCTTTCTGTTCGATTTCCGGTGTAATGGGAAATTTACACGACATAAATATTCATATTTGGAATTCCATTTCGATTGCATTGGCACGAAAGGAATTGTATAATGAAATGTTACAGTTTTGTGAATTTGTATGATTTTATTGTGGGGTTGGCTTGGAATATGTTAATGAATTTGGGTGGGGGGGAGGTGTGTAGGAGTATTTATTGCACCACAAACAGGTGGTTTGCAATTAAATGGATTTTTAAGCGGATTGTTTTTAATTGACATAGTTTGAGTGTGTTATTCCTATGAATGGGAATTAAATTGTAAAGTAAGAGGATAACACACAGAGCGAAAAATTAAACTCAAAATGACAATCAAACATGGCATTAAGAATGTAAGGAATTCAACAGCTATTCTGTTCGTTTGTTTGATATGGGAGGCGGCCATAGGAACACCTACCTCATGAAAATGAAAAACCATAAATCAGTGGCAAATTACATAAAATGTACAAAACCGCTGGTCGGAAATTTTTTTTCTTCTTCCTTTGGCGGTAAAATGGCCACTTCCGGTTGCGTTTTCGTGCTATTCTACCTCATTGGGATCGAGTTAATGAACAAATGGGATATCAAATGAAAGCTTAGACCGTCTACATTAAAAATCTGCCGGTCGGACAAACTTAACATGAGCCTAACATGCGTCCGACATCTTTTTTTTTAAATGACTATATTTCTTCAATTTTTTTTAAGTCAATATCGAAATTTTCTTGTTTTTATTGTTTTATTTTATTTATTATTGTCCGATACAATAAAACTGTCAGACCAGCGGTTTTGTACATTTTATGTAATTTGCCATTTATTTATGGCAACATTTTTCATTGACTCAATGAAGTAGGTGTTCCTATGGGCGCCAAACGGTTATCGGGATCTTTTTCAAGTCTAGCGAAAATAGATTAGATACATTCGAAGAACCTCAACATAGTTCCTTAGAAGATTTAGTCTGATATCCATATTGGACAAGAGTACCAAAAGCGACGTTATTTTAATTTTATTTGCAATAAACGTCCAGATCTGTACCAAAATCAGCTTAAGAGATAGTCGCAAACTATTTGACATCTTCGTTTGGCGATCTCCAACCCCATATGATGTATGCATTCACGCGGTTAACAAGGTAAAAGGCCTTCTGGGAATCCATAATTATAAGACGTCATGCATAAGGATGAACCACAGAGAAAATCTGCTCACGACTCTTGAGTGTTGACTCGATTTTAAGGTGTCCACTAAGAAAAGTAATAATAGTGATACGAGATACAATATAGCAATTCTGAAGGACACCATTTTGATAACTAACGATATTTAAAGGATTTGCTTTCAGTTATCCAGCTTATGTGTTATCAACCTAAGCTTCTCCCCTTCTGATCTCACTATTTTCTAAAAAAGATACATCCGTCCAAAACTAGAGTATAACTCCTTCGTAGAAAGCTGATCATTCTATGATCTCAGGCACTTCTCAAGGCTCAATGTTAATGCTTCTTTAGGATCTAAGGACCACTTTTCAATTTCATTTTCACTATTCCAGGCTGAACTCCCATAATTCTCGAAAAAAATTGGGGACCAGAAAATGATAACTGTCCTTTGCTTCTTTTTTTCAAATCCAGCAATTTAGTTGGCCCCAGCCAGAAATTAAAATATTGGCTAAGTTTCTTGAAAATAATGTCGATTTGTTGATTTTTTCTTTTTGAATATGGCTTCTTAATTTACGCTGGCAAAAGATTTAATTTAGATTAAATTAGATTTGGTTTGTTAATTCATAAAAAATTGATATTTTCAAAAACAGTTTATTTTGAACTTAATTTTTTTGAGGCATGGCCGCAAGAACCGTCAGCCAGGTGATAGCCTTTAATAATATTTTTTGAATTCTATAAATTAATGGTGCTTTGGTAATAATTTACATTAAAATTCTTCTCTTATTATTTTCATTAATTTCTCAAAATCTGTTCCATTTAAAATTTACTATAAGGTTCGTGGGTAAACATATCTTCTTACACTCAATTTTATTTGTTTTTTTTTTTATAATTCCTCTCATCAAAGTGCTTGCTAACATATGATTAGTAACATACAAGTGGGATTAGCAAGTGACGAACGAGAGCCCTGGTGACAAATACAGACAAACACACACACAACAAATAGCGTAGGCACGAAATAGCGAGATAGCATCCCTCCCATAAACAAGAAACCAGTTCTGCAGTTCACATTTTTCCATTATATAATCAGTCGTCAAACTGAATTTAAGTAGATCGGTCCTTCGCAACATAATATTGTAACTAAATTAATTTGCATAGAAATATATGGTTGAGAATTATTTATCTGAAACCCAAGGCGTTTATTTAAAATTCCAAATCGTAAGAGGAAATCCCACACGCTCTTCGGATGGTCGAACTGATTTCGGAATGACGCCACCCGTTATGGGAAAACAGGAGCCTTTTTAGCCTCCCCTAATATGAGATAAATTAGAAACTTTCTGCTTAGTTACCACCAGTCTTCATATCAACAATTGTCCTATTTTTTAGTTTGTCCTGGGAATCCATTTTATTTATTATTTAAAACGTATATTTATTTATATATATTATAAATATTCTAACTAAAGAATGTGTAAGATCCCTTATGCTGAATTTAACTTGTTGCTAATCTTAAATATCCTCCAAAGGTCAGGATATCCCAGAATCAAGTTTTCTATGGCAAAACTTTTTAATCAATCATTTTGCAGATATTGAAAACGAATCCTTTAAAGAAGTCATCGATATTGTTTAGTTTCCAATTAAATTCTTAGTTTTCTTCTTGGTATTTTAAGCCTTTCCTAAAACAAAGGACGCAATTTACATTTATGCAAGTTTCAAGGAAACTCGAATTCCTCAAAAGAGAAACTTAATACAACAATCCTTAATAGAAGTCCCTTTATAAATCCTCTTTAACCTTCCATGACCTTGCCATTTTGAGTTCAAATTCTAAGAAATTCGAGCTTTTCCTGCCACTTTTGCCATAAGCCTGTAAACAAACACCTTATTAGTGGACAGCATTTTAAAGCCAACAAAAAAAGGACACAAAAGTCTCTTGTCACCGCCAAACCCTCAAATCCTCACCGTCTAATTCGTTTGTACAGAAAATTAGAACTGCCATCCTGAACACTCACACAGGCCCATGCAGTGATAATATTTCACATTCTAGCTCCTACCACAGCAACAAATCAACCCCCACCTCCGCGGATTTTTTTGTTTTTTCGCTAAAATCTAGCTTCACAGTGTACACAAAACCAATGGGTTTCCATTCACCGCCCAATTCCCGTGGGAGTTCCTTGCCATCGTAGATGCAAATAATAAACCCCAAACGAAAAAAACTGCTCCTTAACATTCTGGAATAGGGAGGCGTTTGGTTGGTGATATGGAGGAGCATGGGACATCCACCGACGACGACGACAACGACGACGTCAACCAGCGACAATGAGCGATGTCGCCGTCGAGGTTAAGGGTCCTCTTGAAAGTGTCCCTGCATCTAAATTGAATTTTTGATTACTTTCCGTTAAGTGTGTGAGTGTTGCCAACCCCCGAAACTGTGTAAGTGAAAAGTGTAGACATATAGCACAGGCAGTACATTTAGCCAGAAAGCTTACCAACACCTCCCACACCCTGCAGGATCTGTCCGTTGCTATCAGCAAATAGCAACAAATTCGCCAGTTGACGACATGCAAACAAATTGAATTGTCCTCATTTTCAAATTATGCCATGTTGACTGCCTTTTTAAGTGTTAAACTTGTGACACTAAATTTAAAAAAAAAAAAAAAAAAATAGGGAAAAAACTGTTTAAGGACGAAAAAGGCTGGCTGGCATAGTGATGGAAAGGGAGGAAATGGAAACTGCGATATTTAAGGGATGGGGACTGGGGTCTTTTCGCGTACAAGGAGCATACGTAACATGTTTAAATTTATTAATATATTTGTGCGATGTGGAGGTCCTTGTGTGTGAACCCAACAATGAATAATGAAATTGCGTTAAAAGGAGCAACGCACAGTGGAACTGAGTGGCTTTAGAGTTAGCATGAAATAAATTAGTAGACTTACAATCTTACAAACTTACAAATAAATCAAGACACTATTTTAGATTCTCCATCTTAATTCTAAGCCAACAAAATTCGATTAATTTGTAAGCCTACTTTTAGGTGCAGTGATGATTTAAGTTGTGACAATAGAGGGTGGCATAAATTATTTTAATAGTTATTCGTTTTATTATTTTTTTAAATAAATAAAAACATTTTTTTTTTATAAATAAAAATTAATAATTCAGTTGAGGCTAAATGTACATATATAAATATTAAAATAATATTGACAGAACATTAAAACCTTGACATGTGTCTCGTTTAAGATTTCTTAGCCTTTTAGTACATAAGTACAAAATGTTTGCATCAGCTTTTATCAAGAGTTGCAAATTAATTAAAATTTTATTGTTTATTAATTACAATACACATCACGTACAATAATCTATAAAGGAAGGTTATAAATTCGTAAATGCGTTGATTTATTTATTTAGCCATGGCAAATACACAAAATAACTCCAGATTTTTTTTAGAAATACTTAATAAGCAGTTTTTTACTTCAAAGCAGTAAATTTAACTGGGTTTACTTTATTTTGTAAATAAAAAAAGACTAAATTTGTTATATACGCCTTTCTGTTAATTTTTTTTTTAACTTAGTTGCATAGTTTTTTCCCAAAACTTTACCAAAAAACTCAATTTATATGAGTTGCAATTGTGTTGCATTACGATCTGTATGCACAAAATTTGCTTCTGAAAACGGATGCGTTAGACTAAAAGTTACTGAGCACTTAAAAACATATGCAGCGCAACTAAAGACTGGTTATGCGTTTGTAACTGAAATGGATACAGTGTAGTAAATTTCATCAGTTGCAACTATTAAGCGACTCAAGAGTAGGTAACCTTTTCCTGACGTTTTTTTCGGAAAACTAGATTGTAACTCATATGAAACTAAAGAAATTTACACCTTCAATTATCTGTTGTAACTAAAAAGTAACCGACATTTTTAATTTTAATTTAACTGCACAGTAACAGTAAATGTTTGCGCGTCTTATTGAAATTGAAACATTTTTAGCAACCAGCATAATGTTGTAACTTATGAGTTCGGAGTGGCTCAAGAGTAACATAATACTGACGTGTTTCGGAAAACTTCAATGTAACTCCACAGTAATTACATTTTTCTTGTGCCAAACTGTGTCGTGTGTTCGATATATTAGGTTGCAATTAAGTTTCACAGTGGTTAGCACGATATCGAAGGTAATATTTTTGTCACAAAACAGTCACAGAAAGGTGAATAGTTATAATTTGTGGTTTGTTTCAATAAAGTTTTCTAAAACTCCTTGATAACTAAAGTTTTCTGTAGCAAAGGTTTGTTTTGGAGACTTTTTGGATAAACAAAATACGTGTTGCAAATAAGTTCCACAGTGGTTAGCATGAAATCTGAAGTTACTATTTGGTTACAAGACAGTCACAGAAAGGTTTTACCTATGATTTTAGTTGCTGAGCGATAATCAGGAAAACTGTTTGCGACTTCTCTTTAAAACGGGATTTAAGTTTTTTGTTGTCTAAAATGTGTCCTCGAGAATAAAAGAACGAACAATTTGGATTAGGACGATAAAAATTCAGAGCTGTCCATAAAAATATTAATGCTACTTGAAGAAGCTAAATTTTTAGTGTTTTGTTTGCGAGATATGAAGTAAACCTTAAAAGTTTTCCTAGGTACAAATAAATTGTGAAGCTATTTGAGGCTTAAACAAAAAATACTCTTTTTCTTAAAACAAATCAATGAAAATATTATATTGATGCACCACAAAGAAGACTGCGTGCAAGATATGGATCAAGGATATTTAAAGATTTTTTGTACTTTAAAGCTTTGAACAGACAATGTTTTCGAAATCGATTTCAAATTTCGGCAAGAAATCAACTTAACTTCTTGTACTCTTTTGCTGTACATTAAAATATTATTCGTTTTATTCCTCAGAGATCGGCTGAATTCTAAGGCTCAAGCCTACTTATGGTAATCTTTAGCCAATTCCGCAGGTTCTTATTTCAATAAAGTCGGGTGATCGACATGGACATCGCCATTTTGGTTCTTTGACATCAGAATTCCGCTAACTTTTTCGTATTCTTAAATCGTTGTCCTATTGGAAACTGAAGCTTTTTTTGAAAAAAATTGAAAAAGTTCTAGCGTTGACTGACTTACATCCCTATTTCCTGCTGCAGTTATTATAACGAATTAGACTTTTCATAAACTTCTAAAACAATTGCCAGGAAAAGTTTTTGAAATTGCATTTTTCGGGCTTCAAATAATCGTTAGGTATATTTTTTTCGAAAACAATACCGTTGATGTTGGTGATTTTTTTAAGAATTATATACGAGTGATCCATCTTGAACGTTAAGATTTATTTTTAGTTTGATGAATAAGTTCTATTTTTTTGAATTTATTGAACTTAGGCATTTATTAAAATTATTATTATTGTTTTCAAATATATATACATTATTTATAAATATATTATAAATATCTTTCAAATAAAATATTATATTGTACTTGACGCGGTTTTTCCAATCCTTTTCTTCGATATCCCGGTTCCAAGGCCCTCACATCTTTCCAAATATTGGTCTTAAGCTGTTGATGTTCTAAACTTATTGGCATATACTTTTTAGGTAACCCAAAAAAATAATAATCTAGATTCGTTAAATCGGGCGAACATGGTGGCTAGTTAAAATCAGAAAAATGCGATATTATCCGATCACCTAAAAAATTCCCTCAGGAAAGCCATATTTGGTTGAGCTGTATGTGATTTCGTATTTTTGGTACCACAATTTTGATTGAATCAGCCATCCACATTAACCGAAACTTGTTTATCGTTTTTGAATAAAATATAGTCCAATGATCCTTTCTGAATAATTCTTTACAAAGACCCCTTAGACATCAGCAACTGCTTAGAGTATTGGCTGATGGAAAATTCCGAATTTTCTTCAATACTTGCTTACATCCAAACCAATGTTAATATATAATGTTAAATTTCCCAAGTTTTTAAAGTTAATTCTGAAAAAATACGTCAGTAAAAAAATCAATATTTAAATCATAGCGCTTATTATGTGCCACCCTGTTTGTACACTAAGCAGAGACTGTCACATGATCAAACAAATTGCCATTTTGATCTGCAAACATTCAAAACCAATGTTAATCGACACCTTCTATCTCTCCCCTCCCTATCTTCCGAATGCCGCGCAGTGTGTGTGTTACATTAAAAGAGAAACAAGTAGTCCCTTGTGCGTGCGTTAATTATAAAAAAAAAAAAAATATTCTTAAAAAAAAAATTTTCAGAAACTCAAAATAAAAATAAATACATTTTAATGAGTTTTAACAAAAATTTGAATTTCTTTTTCGAAAAGAATAATTTAGTAAAATATAAAAATAAAAATAATACTAGAAAACGTTTGAAGGTAGAGTTTCGAAGCCTCAAATTCATTTTCAGATCAAATTGTTTTTACTTTTTTTGTTTTGTTTTTACATAATTAGAACATTTTTAGAAGTTTATAGAGGTTAGTTTTAAAGAATAGGTTGTAAAAAGTTCTAGAAAACTAATAGATTACAAAATTCTGTTTAATTTTCAGAGTTCCCACTTAAAAAGTTTTTTTAAAATTTTAAAGTTTAATTTTTTTAATATTATTTTGATGTAGTAAATTTTTAAAAAACATCGAAGTATAATTTTTTTAATTTAATACCATTAGCAGCTAATGCAAATAACTATTTAAAAATTTGTATCTTAAACCAGAAAATATATAATAAAAGTTAAAAAATGCATTGAATAATAAGAAACCTCCTAAAAACATGCTACAGAAAGGCTTCATTAAAAAAACATAATTTTATATTATTTTTTTCCAGTTTTAACCCTATCTTGTCCCACTGTGTGTGGGTTTCTTGGCGATAAATTGGCGTAAAAATTACATTTTCTTTATTCGAACATAATGTCAGAATAAAGAGCGTAGGTGGTGAGGGCAATTCGACCTTTTTTCCAACCAATAAGCGATGTAAGTTCTTTTATTTTTTGCATTTTCCAAAGGCGGGGTAATTTGTATCAATTTGCAATCATTCGCGTAGTCAATTTAACCTTTGGGGGCAGAAATGTAAAAAAAAAATCGTAAGTCAATATTTCACAGGAAAAGTTTTATTTCGTTATAATAACGGTAATGTGGTTTATTTCTTTAAAGAGACACACGTACATGCATATGTGTGTGATTTTTGTAGGAAAAATAAAGGTTTATCGATACTGTTTGTCCTTTTTTGGTATTTTAGTTGCGACTTTAACTCAAAAAATTGCGAAAAGATGTGTTTTCGATTAGAGATTTTTAAAAAAACTAGGATTTTTATGATCTGAATCCCAAATGAACTCCTCTTTATAACTTATTCTTATTTTCCTTAACTAAGGTTAACAAATGAAAATTTAATTTTACCTTTAACCTTTCTGTCAATTACAGAACACTGTAATGCAACTTGTCCTTGTGGCTGAAACTTGCAAATAATTTCCCTGAGGTATACCAGCTTCTCAAAGGAACCTTATCTCTGAATATCTTAACAATTCACAAGCAAACTCTATTGGCATTCCTGGAGGAATAACTCTCCTGGAATTCAAGCCTAATATGGTCAATGTTGTTGGTGTTTGCAAACGTTTGCAACAACAACCAATAACAGCAGTCACTTCAAATCGAATCGTCTGTTTTCCATCAAATAATCGAATAATTATTTTCCTAATTTACCTTATTGTTCTCCGCTAATGGCTTTAAGCAAACTCTAGCTTCCTTCTTCCCAGCTGCCTGCCTCCAGTTGTGGTAATGGTGGTGGCTCAGTCATAAATTGTAACCAATTAATCGACTCGTATATCATTCTGCCCAATGTGGTGCGGTATAGGGTTCGTGTATAATTGCAACCACTTCTCTCAAGCTCGGTCCTCGACGATGATCCATCCAAGTCTCCCCCTTAAGGAAGAGCTCTTTTGTTGAGAGAAATTCCCACCTCTGGAGCTGGGCAAATAAAACACATTTCAGGTGAAGTCGTGCGGTTAGGATGTGTGACCGTAAGTTAATAAATTTCGCCAAGAACATGCCACCAGGACCAATTGTATAAATTTCTCGACGGTATGTAACGCCAACGCAATCAGCACCTTTGGCCAGATTTATGCCCCTCCATGCGGCACCTGAATGCCCTAGCAAGCGACTTCAAACATGAACCTTAACATAGGGACAAGTACGAAGCTGGTAGCAGGAGCAATGATGGCAAATGGCTTGAAACTTAAAGATGCACAAGGGGAGCAGAGGAGAGCTTTATTTTTACCGAAACGACGACAGTGACGACTAAGTGAAGTTGCCTGCTTTGAAAATAGATCCTTGTACCTAGGAAATGGAAAATTAAATTCTGGTCACGACTTTCCACCCGAACAACCCTAAAAACAGTTAAAAACAGGAAAAGAAAAAAAAGACACTCGACTGTGGAGGAAGTATATTTGAAGGTGGAATCTCTACTACGTTGTCGCAGGACGTATCGTGGTGTATCTAAAAAAAAGACAGGTAATCTAGCACCTGCCATAACGTAGAACCAATATTTACACACTTTTTATTAATTCACTTCACCGTCCGAACGTGGTCCTAAATTGGCCAAAGATGTGTGTGTGTGTGATTCACTTCGTGCAATCCAAGTCACGCAAATAGCAAGAAGAAGCTATGCGCTTCTTTTCCAATCGTTGAAAAGGAATCTTCTGGACGAAGATTGGTTTCCTTATTGTTTTTTTTTTTTTTTTGCTCGGAATGCAGTTAATAGAAGTCTGTCCACTAACGCGATATACTTCCGACACGATTCAGCATAACAAAAACTCACGAATAAAAAACCCATCGCTGTGAGCAGGTGTAAAGAGGATAACAAGTAAGGCCGACCACGCAAAGTGATGGTGATGAAATGGACTCCTTGATCCTATAATTAAGTATACGAACAAGAAGAAGTGTAGGACGCAGGAATTAAACGCATAAGGACAGAAATAAAGAATACCTCGTCTGCCTGTAGCTGGAGGATCCAATGAAGTGGTGAAATAATTGCTTGGAGACCTTTTTCCTTGACCATTTAGGGTTATTTACTGTTAATTAGCCATAAAGATAATTTAACTTCAAGGGAATGAATAAATTCCTGTTAGGAGAAGAGTTTGGAAATATGTGTTGCAATATCTGTCCCCAAAAGTTAGTACCTATTTCACTTGGCTGTTTTATTTGAAAAAATAACGGCATTTTAGAAAAATCAAGATAAGTTCTTTGTAAATAATAATCATACCTGACGAGAAGGGCATATTTTTTATTGCTTAAGTAATACATAAAAAAATTACAAAAAAAAACAACAGAAAATTATAAAATGGCGCAAAAGGCTGAATACACGTTGACCCTTTTTCTCAAAGTATGAAAGTCAGTCGAGTGGCATATAGTTGAGTGCCAACGTTTTGCTTTATTTCCCTATGCACCAGAACAAGGAAAGTCCACCAGACAGGGCAAGAAGCCCTTCAGTCTTCCAGGAGGCAGATAAAAAAAAGCATTCCACAACACTGGAAGCCAGATAGAAGGACCACGAAATATAAACAAAATAATACTCGGAGCATTTTAAGCAAATCGAAGGCATAAATTCGCATTATCAATGCACGAACTAGCTGCCAGACAGCCAGGCATACAGCCAGTGCAGCGTGAAGAGTATTCTTGTAGCAGCACTTGAGAGTCAGTGGCTTCTTCACATTCTTGTCATTGTAAGGACGAGAGGAACAGAAAAATGCATGCAACAGAAATACAGCAGAGCCATCCGACACAAATTGCCACAGCTACATCAGGAATTTACAACAGGCACTTCTTTTGAGTCTGGAGGAGGGAAACGGGTTCACTAAGATCACATTAAGACTTCTGAGAATAAAAAAAAAAAAAAAACAACAAATACGAGTGTCCCCTCTCCTTGCTAGGATCAGGATTAAGGATACAGAAATGGTTGTGCAGAGCAGCGTATCTCCTAAGACCTAGCATATTTTATTGGTTTTTGAATTCTTCGGTTTTTGTTCTTCCTGAAAACACCAGCTACGGATGTAACTCCAGCTAAAAAGAAATTATCACTTGGAAAAATCACGTGCTACTAGTAAAAATGTTTTATGCCCATTTTCCAATCCAAATGCTGGAGCACCCAAAGTATCTAGCAGTAAAGGCGGAAACAGTATCCTTGTTCGAATGAAAGCTGCAGCGCAATTTTGAAGCAATTGTTCGGGTGTTTTTTTTTTGTTAATATTTTTGTGTTTATTTTCTTTTTGAATATTTTGTATTGTATTTGCACAAAAACGTTTCAGTGGCACACATGGCTGAAAAGAGAAGCAGAACATTTGGAATTGGAAACAACGTTAGAAGTTATTACATTTTCATGAAGACAATATTCACTTCATTGTGCTGTTATTTCACTTTTATGAGACAAAAAATGTATAAGAATATGCATACTGGAAAGATGAAACTTTGAAAATGAAAAAAAAATATCAACATGGATAGTTTCAAATAAGTTTAAAGTTTCATGATGATGAAAACACTTCGGAAATATTTTTGATATCATCACGAATGGAACATTTTTATAAATTTTAAGAACAGACGCCAAATCAATCGGCAAAAGAACAAACAAGCCCGAAACTCATCCAACTCCGTTATCGATTATTATTATTATTTACTTCTAAATTTGTTGCATTTGGACAAATTAATGAAAATGGCCTCTCCGGCCGGGGCATTAAACTATCTATTTTTAAACGGTGTTTTTATATTATTTGTGTTTTTTGCTTTATTCACCCTTCGCAACCCACTTCCGCATTCGACTCCCTTTTTGATAGTACCGAATCCAGTGATGATATTATTATCATTGGAGATTTCAATTTACCTGATTTGAGATGGTTCCCTTGTCTTCACATTTGATCAAGGTATTTCCACGACTGATTCTGAAGCATCTTTTTTTTTAATTTTCGTAAGGCTGATTTCTCTCAACTTAATGGTTTAATAAACCGTATTGATTTTGAACTGCTTCATTAACACCATAACCCCCATCGACATTTCCCTTTCCTTCTTTTACGCTGCAATCTTCGAATGCCTCATCCAATGTGTTCCCTTCTTGCCCTAAAAGTTATCCCCTTCTTGGTTTCCTAGAGAATTGCAAACACTTCGTAATCTTAGAAATAAAATCAAGAACTATTGTCGATTATTTAAGTTACCAACAAGCTTTTTTCAATGTTTCTTCTTCTCATTATCATGATAACCTTGATAAAATGCAGACCAGTCTCCTTTCTGAACCTAAATGATTCTACCAGTTTATAAACATTAAGAGAAAATCCGGCAGCCTTCCCCTTTCTTTTAATTTTCTTGACACTTCTTCATCTGATTCCCAGGTTATCGCTAACTTTCTCGCAAATTTTGTTTAGTCTTTCATAAAACGACGATCCAATTGAACCCGATTTTGATTATTTCTGTTATCTGGCTAACAGTTCAAATACTTCTCTTGTTTCTTTTGGGATTAGTCTAGATACTGTCTTCGAAAAAATCAACTCACTTAAAGATGACTTTTCTCCTGGCCAAGACGGTATCCATCCCCGACATTATTCCTTCAAAAAATGCATTAACACTCTCTGTGCACCTCTTACAGCTATGTTTCAACTCTCGCCCACTCAAGCAATTTTTCCTGCATTATGGAAAAATTCTTTTATATTTCCAATTCACAAGAAAGGTAGTAAAAACGAAATTTCTAACTACCGTCCTATAGCTAAACTTTCCACAATTCCAAAATTCCACTTAATGAAAGTGTTGTTTATGACATGCTTTATTTCCACTGTAAGTCCATTGTTTCCCCACTACAGCATGGTTTCTTAAAGGGCAGGTCAACCACGATGAACTCAACCCAATTTGTCCATATGACACTCTGTGCCTTAGAAAAAGGTCACGAGGTTGACGTAGTTACTACCGACTTCACGTTTGATAAAATTTCTCACGGTATTATTTTTCTTAAGTTAAGAGCTTTTGGTTTTCCACCACTATTCATCCAATGGGAAAAATCCTATTTGGAAGACCGTTTTTATAGGGTAGTGTTCAAAGGTTCTTTATCAATTCCAATTTCTGCTACCTCCGGCGTTCCTCAGGGCAGCCATCTTGGCTCACTCTTATTTCTTCTTGCCATAAATGATGTGGATAAGATTATTTCCCACTCGGACCTTTTTATCTATGCAGATGACATAAAACTAACGAATGTAATTACTACATCTTGTGATCCTCAGCTACTTCAACACGATTTAAATTCCTTTCTAACTTGGTGACATAAAAATTTTCTTGAATTTAATGTTAGCAAGTGTATATTTATGACTTTCGCACGGAAACGTCTACCACTTCCCCCTCGAATGTGCGACTTTTGTGACGTGGCTGTTCTAGTAGTATCTTCCATTCTTGATCTAGGTATCTATTGTGATAAAGAAATTAATTTCCGCTCCCACATCCACCAAATTATTGCAAAAGTGAACTCTTCTCTTGGTTTTATAAAGCGGTCCAAAGAATCACTCTTCATAACATTCGTTAGGCATATTCTTGAGTATGCTTCTCAGGTGTGGTCTTCTTATCAAACAATGCACTCGATTGGAGAGCGAAGATTTCTTCGTCTCGCTTTACGTCAACTTCCTTGGTCAAATCCCCTTATCTTACCCCTTATGAAGATCCATTAAAACTAATAAATTCAATAAAAAGGTTTTGTGTCCTTTACTCCAAAAATTTAATTCAATTTTAATTCAACAAAGACTCCACAAAAAAAAAACAACAACTAGCAATAGTTTTTGTTGTTGCAATATATTTTGTATCCTTGATTTTAACACCAGTTCATCTTTCCTTCATCATCCATAATCCCTCAATTATTATTATTATGATTATTTTTTTGTTTACTTGTAAACTAAAAAACAGTTTTTAAATACTTGATATACACAAATCCGTTGGCCCGGATGGTATAGCCCCCATTCTTCTGAAGAATGTTCTTCCACACTGACACAGCCACTGCATAAGCTTTTTAATCGCCCCTACTCTTCTGTAATCCTTTTTAGAATAATTATGGAAAACAGCATTTAAAATAATAAAAATAATAATACAAATAAAACTATAGATACAAATAAATACAATAATTTAAATAAAACTAATTAAAATAAAATTTAATGTTTGAATGTACATATAACATATAACATAAAACTAAAAACAAATTGTAATAAAATAAAACTATAAATTAAAAATAAATACTTCAATTTAAATAACAACAAAAAAATGAAAATTAAATATTAAAATTAAAGTAATTATAAAATAAAAATACTTAAAATAGTAATTATAATACAAATATAATTAAAATGAAATCAAATTAATTAAATAATTATAAAACATAAAAATAATAACAAACTAAAAGTAACAACAAAAAATTATTTAAATAACATTAAAAAATAAAAATAGGTAATAATTAAAATTAAATTGTATAACATATGAGCCAGTACGAAGTTACAAAAATAAATTAAAAAAAAATTAAAATAAATAAATTAGCACATAGATTGCGAAAAAATATGAAATTAAATTTTTCTTTTCAAACAAAATAAATATTTCATGTGTCATCTGACAGGAATTAATTAAGGACCTTTTTTATTATCTACTAGCTGACCCATCCTACATTTTTCGGGTATAAATTCAATTTTGTGGATCCCGAAAACAGCGCCACAAATCGTGTCCAATAATAACTAAACACCACCAACGTAATCCTGTTTTTACAGAAACAAAATTGATTTCCTATCTCCCTAATTCTTCTAACTAGTGCACATAGTTAAAATACTAGTTATTAGTTAAAAATAATGTTGATATGAAAATATATGTATGTATGTATCCTAAATATATTTAGTTTATTTAGAGCTTGTGAAAGGCCCATCAATCGGTCCATAAATAAGAATTAAAAAAAACACCCAGTGCGAGGCGGGGCGCTTCCTAGTAATTAAAATGGCATAAGTTACTTCTTACAACATTATCTATCTGCATGTGAAATTCCGTCAAAATCGGTCTATATATAAGAATTTTCGAAAAAAGGCGACCCCAGCCTCACCTAGCCTTAGTAACTGACTAACTGCCAGTAAAAGTCTCGTCAAAATCAGAGTATCTGTTCCTGAGATTAGCTGCAACTATACTTTCCTATGCATCTTGTAAAATTCTGTTTTTTGTTATGTTAAAAGCAGACATTTGATTTTTATTTAGATACTAGCCGTTACCCGCGAATTCGTCCACCTGAAATTTATCAATCACTGTTTACTCCATTCATCGTTCTAAAATAATAATTTTGGAAAAATAAGCAAACCCAGCGTCAACTACGGGTAATTCAAATAGCTTTAGTTATTCCTTTCAAAATGAGCTCCCTGCCTGTGAAAGTCCAGTCAAAATCGCTCCATAAATACGAACTTTCGAAAAAAAAAACGACACCAGCGCCACCTAGTGAGTAATTTACAAAGCCTTAGGATATCAGCTACCTGCCAGTGAAAATCGGTGCAACCGTTCCCGAGATTACCCGGAACAAACAGACAGAAAGACAGACAAACAGACAGACAGACGACACACAAGAAAATTTAAATGGTGTTTTTGTTATAAGTACTGTATATCCTTTCGTACACATTTTTTTTTTTTTTTTATAATTAACTGTGCGCGGAATTATGTGTTTCCCTTTTAATGTAGAAAACACTGCGCGGGCATTACGAAGATAGGGAGGGGAGAGATATGTGATGCCGATTAACATTGGTTTTGAATGTTTGCAGATCAAAATGGCAAGGGAAAATCCCGCCGGGTAAACTATTCCAAATTCGTGTCGTTCGGCTAAAAAAAGAATCCCTATATTTCACGGTACGTCCGAAATTAGGCTCAAGGGTGAACTGATGAGCATTCCTTGCGAGACGAGTATTACGGGAGAAACTTTTAAGGGGAGGAATGCAACTGGCTACTTCGAGTGAACATTTTTTGTAAAAGAAACGATAAAATAAGGAAAGACATGAAACATTGCGTCGGTGTTCGAGTGGGGCAATTGTTTCAGCGGCAGTTCTGTTTCCTATCAATCTTAACGCTCGATTTTGTATTCTATCAAGCAGGTGAAGCGACGTTTGTGAAGCACCTGCCCAGAGGTGGGAGTTATACTCGAGTGTAGGGCGTATAAACACTTTATAAATTGTAGCCAGGTCAGATGGGGAAAAATACTTCTTACACGGATACAGAAAACCTAAGCACTTAGCAGCATTCTTAGGGATCTCAAATATATGGTCGTTCCAACGGAGGTCATCGTTGACACACATACCGAGTACTTAGAGCTTTTCGGTTTCTTCGATGTAAGTGCCATTCATGGACAATGGCATTGGGGGAATGTTTAGCTTTAACGACAGAAGACAGTATTGAGTTTTCGAAGCATTAAACTCCACACGATTTCTATTACCCCATTTGACAATGCTGTATAAATCAGAGTTTAATGAGCTTGACATATGGTACCGTTGCAATTGTACGTCCGAAGGCGAGGGACGTGAATCATTGAACGAATATGAAAAGCTGAGGGTAGAGTCGTCAGCAAAACAGTTAAGTGGATTAGAAGTAACAGACAGAAGATCGTTTATAAAAATCAAGAAAAGGGTCGGAGACAGAACAGAGCCCTGGGGCACACCAGCATTTATTTTGTGCGAATCAGACTTGAATCCGTCCAATAAAACTTGTATTGAACGGTCCAGAAGATAGCTTCTAATCCAACGAACAAGTGTATCATCGATCCCAAAAGCACGCATTTTCGATAAAAGAGCTTCAAACTCTGTCAAATGCCTTGGAGATATCAAGAGTAATAATCTTACTTTCACCAAAGCGATGTAAAGATTTGTTCCACTGTTCGGTGAGATATGCCATCAGATCACCAGTGGAACGGTTGCTGCGGAAGCCGTACTGACGGTCATGGAGAAGCTTTCGATCTTCGAGATATTCCTTAAGCTGACGGTTAATCAGTGTTTCCATGACCTTAGAAAGAAGGGATGTCAGTGCTATGGGTCGGTAGGAGGAGGGTAGGATGGGTCACCTTTCTTAGGGACAGGCTGGACAAATGCTGTTTTCCATCTTCTAGGAAAGATTCCAGAAGAGTAGGAGCGATGGAAAAGCTTACGCAGTGGCTTTGCCAGTGTGGAAGAACACCTCTTCAGAAGAATCGGGGGTGTACCATCCGGCCAGCGGATTTGTGTATATCGAGATCTTTGAGAACTCATGCTACTGTACGAGTGCGGAAAAAAAATTGTTCCATAGAAACAATTACATTCTCAAGTACAGGAGGGGCAACGTTGCTATGCGGCAGCGTGGAGCTGGCAGCGAAATGGGCGGCGAGCAAGTTTGCCTTCTCCGAAGAGTAAACAATTGGTTTGTTACTGACGATGAGCGTTGGAACCGAAGATGTTGAGGAGTTTTTAATATTTTTTACAAATGACCAAACATTTTTACTGCCTTTGGGACACTGCAGAATTTTTTGCCGTAATTTTTGGTCATGCAAAAATTTGGTTCTTTCTATAACGGAGTTGCATGAGTTCCTTGCTTGTTTGTGCTTTTTCCGATTTTCCTCTGTAGGGTTGGCTTTGTAAGATCGGAAACTTACTTCTTTGAGCCTGATAGCTTCTTTACACTCAGAATTAAACCAAGACTTTTCTTTAGGTTTGATGCTTTTTACTCTGTTAGGAATAAAAGCACGCATCCCTAGAAGAATCACATTTGTGATCATTTCCGCACTGGCATCAATGTCACTATCGAGGAAGCATAGTGACCAGTTAAAGTTTCGGAAAAAGATATTCAGGCCGTCCCAGTGGGCTTTCTCGTATTGCCAAACGGTCCTGGTGGGAAGTTTTATTTAACTGGATGGGTGGGGGATGAGAAATTAGATGAAATGATACAATGGTCTGAAGTGCCAAATGGAGAAGTTACACTAATGGTATATTTATCAGGGTGAGAATTAAGAAACAAGTCAAGAGTATGGGCGGCTTGCCCAGCAACATCCGGTATACGCGTTGGCACATCGATCAGTTGGGTAAGGTGATGTAACCCGGCAAAGAGCTCGACATACCTTCCTTCGGGTGTTGTCTGACCAGAATAGCGGAGCCAGTTGGAATTGTGTACATTGAAATCGCCCGCAATAACGATTTCAGTGCGAGGACAAAGGGAAACAATTTTCGAAATGGAATCAGACAGTGCATCAAACTCGTTACAAGTCAAATTACTGTCAAGATTTGGACTCCTGTAAATAAAACAATAATGAATGACATGCTTGCGGATAGTGAATTTGAGCCATAAGAAGTTAAAGTCCGTGTTAGAACGTTGCACATATTGGGGAAGGCTCTGGCAAGCAATATCATTCCTAACATAGACCACGAGACCATGATGGGAAAAGAGTAATGGCACCAAGCTATACCCATGTAGAGCAAATTCTGATAAATCAGTATTTACTCCAACCTGAGTTTCACTAAATGCCAAAACAGCTGGCCTGTGTTGAACAGTGTATACGTACACGTGAAAGAAATTCTTTCTTAAACCACGAACATTTGAATACACGACACAAAAATCACTTACCTTTTAAAAAGTTTAACATATTTTATTTTTTATTTTTATTTTTTATTTATTTAATTTAATATATATTTCAATTCACAATAAGAGTACACTTTTTAGTCTGTGAAAAGTTGACAATTATAAGTTGCAATATATTACGTATTAAAATAAGATATATAAGGTAATATAAGATAATTAGTTTATAAGTATACGAAGAACAAGAAAACACAATTAAAAAAAAAATTAAAGAAAACCAAAAAAAGTTGAGATAACAATTAATTTCATAATCTGACAATCTTTATACTTTAAAATGTATCTAAATTTAAAATTTTCAAAAAGAAATTACTTTGAATTAAATTATTAGTTAAGTTTGCTTGATCAGATGGTGTGGGAGGGGAAAGGGGAAGGAGGAGGGGGGTAAAGTTAAAATTGATTGCTTTGGTTAGTGAAGAACAGCCTTATCTCGTTCTTAAATCGATGCGTGTCACTTAGCTCTCTCAAATTGCGCGGAAGTGCATTCCAAAGGCGTATAGCAGAAATAAAAAATTGCCTTTCGGATGTTAGGCAAGTAAACTGTGGTAAAATTAAACAAGCAGATCTGTTGGATGCCGAAAACCGGATTTTTTCGTAAAGATATATCGGCTGCCTCGTTTTTATGATTTTAAACAATAAAAGCAGAGTACGAAACTTTATATAATTGAAAAGGGACATATCCAATAACTTGTTTTCCAAATGCGAGATATGGTCAAATCTTCTTAAATTATAAACGTATCGAAGAGTACTATTAAATGCAACTTGAAGCTTCCTTTTAGATTCAGTATCACAGTTGTTAAATATTTCACAGCCATAAATGAGAACTGGAATAACTAAGGATTTAGCGAGAATTAATCTTGTTCTTGGTGGTGTAAACTTTTGAGCCGTCCATAAAGTTCGAAGAACTCCATATGCTTTGCCCACAATCCCATTTATGTGATTATTCCACGTTAATGTCCTGTTGAATACCAGACCCAAGTTTTTCGAACTTTCAACAAATTCAATAGGTGAACAATCGAGCTTAATTTCTGGAAAATAAGAAAGTTCTAGCTTCTTTCTTGATATGACCAAAAACTTACATTTTTTCGGATTGAGTGAGAGACCATTATTTAACGACCACATCGAGATGCCTTTAAGGTCTTCATTCAACTCATATACACAGTTCTCGATAAGGCCAAGGGGGCAACTTTTATAAATTTGAATGTCGTCAGCATAAAAATGCTTAGATGAGTTCAAAATTGTGCTTTGAATATCATTTATATAAAGAGAGAATAAGAGTGGGCCCAAAATCGATCCTTGTGGAACACCCTGTACCAAAGGAAGAAATTCTGATAATGTATTTCCTAGGGATACAGCCTGTTCTCTCCCTCTAATATAAGACGAGAATAACTTTACAGCCGAAGAAGACATGTTGAAGCATTGACGTAACTTATCAATAAGGATAGAGTGCTCAACCTTATCAAATGCTTTTGAAAAGTCCAAAAGAATAAGAAAAGTAACATTATCCTCCTCTAATTTTGCTCTTATATCTTCTACTACTTTCAAAAGTGCAGTGGTACAACTATGTGTGGCACGAAAACCAGATTGAATAGAAACCAAAAGTTTATTACGTATAAGATACTCATTAACTTGTTTATGCATTATTCGTTCGCAAACTTTGGATAGATAAGGAAGAATTGATATGGGTCTGAATTCCTCACCAGTTGAATTTTTAGGTATCGGTATTATTTTTGCTTTTTTCCACTGACAAGGAAAAACACTGGTCATTAGAATGGTATTTATTATGTGCGTAATATACGGAAGCAATATCGGAAGTATAGCTTTCATAAAGACCGGATGAACTCCATCAATTCCTACAGCATTAGGCTTTATGTTTAAAAAGCTTTCCACTACATCTGTGCTCTCTATTCTTGTGAAGGAAAAAGGTGCATCCGTAGAGACAGCAGAACTTGAAAAGGTTCTGTTACCATAGGAGGGATCAGTATCTGGAATCGACAAAAAATTGCGATTGAGCTCGTTGCTATCAAAGTCATTTGTGCAGATCAATTTCTGCTTGCCTATCCCTAATTGACGGAGATTATTCCACATCTTTCGACCATCTATATTAGGATTAATTTGATTGGAATAAAACTGTGTTTTTGCAATTCTTATTTCACGAACAACTTTGTTTCTTTTATCTTTGTAAGCACGAAAATGCTCCTCTATACGGAAACGCTTCCATCGACGGTAAGCTTCATCTCTTTGAATGATTAACAAACGAATTTCATTCGTAAACCAAGCACTTGCCTTTGACTTCACCCTACCGGTTGATATTGGAACGTGTGTATCAAAAAGGTAATTAACATTATTATGAAGAAACTCAATTTGGTCATCAGGCGATGTCATACCGTAAATGAGATTCCAAGGAATGACGCGAATATGATTTTCAAGAGCAGCACTATCTATATTTTTAAAGTTTCGGAAATTATAAGTTGTCGAACTGGAACGAATATTAATATTGAAGTCAAATGTAAGAAAGATGAGGTCATGCTTTGAAAAAGCGGGTGCGGATATTTGATCATAAAAAAGTACCTTGTTAGTATTATTAACAAAAAATAAATCCAGAAGGGTACTTGATGTATTGGTAAAATGAGTAGGCATTTGGGTATTTACTGAATGTAGATCAAAAGCCATCATGTTTTCAGTAAGATGATTTTCTACTAAAATATTGCTGTTAAAGTCCCCGCATACAATAACATCACTCACTGTGGTTGAAAACTCTTCCATTATGGAATATACAGGTGTTAATTCAACAGTCCTATTAGGTCTATAAACGCTACCTAAACGAACACAATTTCCTCCGCAATTAATGTCTACAAAAAGGTATTCAATCGGACATCCGTTGGGTGAACTACATTTCAGCTTACAACTCAGACCTTCTCTTACATAAATAGCTACACCTCCACCAATGCGATTGCTTCTATCTGATCGAAAAATTTTGTAACCATTTAAAGCATATACGGCGTCCTTTATATCTGGGTAAAACCAAGTTTCCGACACACAGATCGCATCAACTTTAGAATTAACAAATATTTCTCTAAATTCATCTACTTTTGGTAGCAAGCTTTGTGCATTAAGATGACAAACTTTAAGCCCCTGCCTGCGACAACAAAACACCCTTACCATTGATCGCAATATTATATCGCTACTATTGCCCATGGAGGTCACTCCGCTATCATTTAAATCCATTTTTTTATATCAACATAGGAGAACCAGGCGACACACATAGATCGATCACAGGCACCTCATCTAATTTCCAAAGCAATAACATTGATACAAAGGGACAGGTATTAAAAAATAAATCAAGCAAAATCATTACAATAATAAAAGAATTACAAGAGAAAGAAGCAAAAGATAGAATAAATGGTAAATAAATAACATAATCAAAACAAAAATATTTTAATAATAATTGTTGAGTGGTGAAAATCATAATAATTGTTGTTGTTGTTGTTGGTGTTGTTGTTGTTCCTCTTCTTCTTCAGTCTGACTACTCGTGGCTATAATATTCAGCATTCTATCATTCTCCACTAAAATACCCCTTGCATTTGCACTCCTTCTCACATAGACGGAACCCAGATGTGTAAAAACAGAAAACAGCTGTTTGTTGTGCTTGAGACGTGAAGCTTTTTGGTAAAGTATTCGATTTTTGCGGGTCATGCTCCCATACATATAGATGTTTTTTTTATTTTCAGCTTTGATACCAACGTCTTCGAGAGAAAGTTGCCTATGGTTTTTGGAAAAGAGAGCAACTGCTTGCAGAACGGTGTTTCTTTCTTTCGGAGAGTGAAATTTGACTATAATGGGTGTGTCTGTCTTATCCATGTTAGTCGGTCTGTTAGCTCGGTGAGCTCTATGACAGCGAAAAATTGCATTCAGTGTTGGCGGAATGCATTCAATGATATGACAAAGGTGATTAAATATTGCCTTCAAATTTTCGTCTTGCATTTGTGGTACACCAAATATGATCGCGTCGGCTCCAATTTCACGTCGCTCGAATGCATCACATCGTTTTTCCAAATCGGCCACTTCCCCTTCGAGCACCTGTGTTTTATCAATGTGTGTCTCAATTTCTATTGATTGTAGAGTTTGAAGAGATTCCTCTGCATCTTTAAGCTTAATCTCAGTTTTCTTTTGACGGCATTCTAACTTTTTAAGAGCAGCGTCGAAATCTTTTGTGTGTGTAGCTAATTGTCCATGAAGAGATTCCTCTGTCTTTTGAAATTTGAGATCAGTTTTCTCTTGACGGCATTCCAGATTTTTAAGAGCAGCGTTGAAATCTTGTGCATGTGTAGCTAAACGGTCTTCAATAAGCGATATTCGATCTATTATATCTTTACGCAAAAGATTTATTTCCGTAGAGATTTGGTCTGTTATTTTTCGTGTCAGCAAAGAAAATCTTTCCTCCAAATCAATAAGTGACATACCTGGGACGGATTTAAAGGAACCCGAAGTTGAACTGCCCATATTTCCTTGTTTTCCTACAGGTGTAGTGTATTGCTTTGGTGTATTTGTTTGTATTTGTGCAGTTTGAACTCCCCCTGCCCTTGGTGTAACCGTTGACTGCTTCTCTTTATCCGCAGATCGCGTTTTACCCGCCATCGAACTTATATAATTTATTTTATTATTAATATTAAGTTTACAAAATCGATTAGTTGATAAAACTCGCAAGTAAAACAGAACGCAATAGTATGACAGCAGTTTTTTTTATATTTTAACTCAAAATTAAGGCAGAGTTCAGATAGAAATTTGAAAATTAGCCGGACGAGATTATCAATACGTCTAGTCACTCTTACTCATTGAAACAAAATATATATATTTTTTTTAAATAAAAAAAATATAAAAAGGGTACTTGGCAACCCTTAAAATTAATGTCAAATACAGAAATAAACTTATTTTCAGTATATATCAAATAACTCGACCAATGATTTATGCACAAAAAATCTTTACCCCTTTTCTTGAAGCACGCACCATACCCAATATAAATATCTTGGCTTAAGATTGATTTCTACAAGGATTTGGGAATTAAATTATACACGTTGTTCATATGGGAGTAACAGGACAATTTGCATTTACTGAAAGTGTTTTTACATAAAAGTTCAAAAGTGCACTAAAGCGAGTTAACACAGCCAGAATTCACTATTTAAATACACAGTTAACTTAACTAAGTTGTTAAAAATAGTTTTGATAATTATTATAGCCTGAGGCGAATGATAAATTAAGATATTGATGGAGCGATAAGAATACACTTGATGATACAAACAGAGTTGCCGCTTAATGTCAATACAAAACACAACTCTGATTAAGTCGAACTGCGCAGTGAAAATCCAAATTAACTTCTGTAATAATCAAACTGTCTTAGGTGTTATGCCCATAAAACAGCCTGTTTACAAAAAATCAATCTAAACATTCAGCACAATAAGACAAATTCAGATGCCCTTATCTATTTACCGCAAGCATTGTATGGTCATACGATGCCTACAGTAGATAAGAAAGAGGCAGTTAAACACAAAGGTCTTGGGACAGATTAGAAGATAATTTGTTATGCGAATGCGTTTTATTTATTTTTTTTCTTCCTCAGCGCGAGTGGGCATCTTTATCATTCATCCTACGACGCGAGTGAATATGCACTTCATTTTTATTTATGTGTATAGATATAGATGTATGTACCTATATAGATTAAAAAAATATTTTTCGAAAAAATTATATTTAATGATGAAGAAAGCACCCCTTAGGGTCAATGCACACGGAGTAAACTGCAAAAAAAAACTGATTACTGATCAGCGATGCGAATTGGCAACTATACGCTGTTCAATTTACAAACATTTTCAGTACAGGCCTTATGGAAGAGATTTTCCAAACACACTGGTTCCTGCTGGCATTTGCATCGCACTCAACTTTAAAAATTGCCACTGAAAAAAACAGAACCCCTGAGTTACATTGAAATTGTTTTTGTAATATTCCAAAAACCCACGTAAATTCCACCATGACCTGTCTGCTCATGAAAATAAAAACAAAAAGAAAATTGTATTATATGTATTTAAAGTTCAATAAATATTGTTTTTACGATAAAAGGGGCCGTCTGGAGAACTCTTTAAAAAATGCGCCTACTATCTTATCTCTTGGTGGTGTCAAAAAAAGATAGATTTATTTAATTTTTTTGTAGATTTAGTTTACGGTCTACATGTTTCTGTTCATGAAATCTTAATAAACAGTTGGAAACCTTGAAATTTGTGTGAAAAGTGAGAAGGGAGAACTAGCCACCTTATAATGCTCAGTACAGCAACAGCAACTGAGAGCTTTAAAATGGAGACAGCTTATTAAAATCCATAATAGTAAGGGTGAAAGGCAAATATCTTCCCTGTACTGAAAGTAAACATAAATTAAGCATAGTATAAGTTTGTTTTGAGTCATACCCTGTGTAATCAAATGGGACGATGCACACCACGCAACTGATTGAAAACTCGTTTGCGATTCACAAAAAAAAAAACAGAGGGGTGGAATCGGCTAAGGTGATATGTGAAAGTCACATTTCTGATAGTCACGTGAGATCATATTAAATTCTGGGACCACCTAACGCAGACTGATTTTTTTGATTGTGACAATCACTTATCATATTCATCTTAGACGATTCCACCACAGTTTTTCGCCAGTCGTCTGTTAATTTGCATGTCCGGTTTCCTATTCATTTCAGTTTTAAGTTTGTCAAAGATGAGCGAACAACAGATCAACCTGTTGCTGGTGGGCGATATTGAAAAACAAAATAGAAGACATTTCACGCCAGAGATTTTTTTTGGTGATGAGTTTTCAAGTTTGTGGAGTCAAGTCTCAAGTCACCGCTGAGTTCGTAACTGGTCTGCAACCCGAGTTCCCAACGGGTTTATTTTTTTTTAAGCTGCTCGATGAGCATTTGGACTTAGCCAATTGGGGTTTAATATACCACATGGAATAACTTGTTAAATGATGATGATAGACAATCCTGTCCAAAGATTGTACTGATATATGAACCTATCCAGGTTGTTGACGAATGGCTTAAGGCGTTGCAAATGTAGAATGGGAAAGTTTCTGCAGGGAATTTTATGAAAATCACCCCGTGCCTCCATAGTTGGCGTAATAATTTAGCGCGAAATCCTTATCAAAACATCGTTTGCAGCTTTGAAGAGCTTGTTATCTAGGCCTTCGTTTCCAGTGGCTTCATGGGACTTAAGCTTAGATATAGAAACCTTCACTTCGCTTAAGTCGGATGGAGGCAATAATAGAATAGAGTGCTTTTGCTAGTTTTTTTAACCCAAAGCCAATATACTTAGAACAGTTTTTGAAATACTCTGCATGTAATTAAACTTTTGCATTCGAATTAAGACTAAGGTTCTTACTATCTCGAGTTAGACCTTCAACTGCCATTAGTGATCTGTGTTCCTAACTTTTTTTGCTTCACCTTGTACGAAGAGGGTATTGGACCATTTTGCCTTAGAATCGCCTTAACTCCCCCAGGACATGAGCTCCTCAATTTATGTTATAATAACTTCTTAATTTATTTCCGACCACAGATCCATAAACACATACACACAGTCCAGAATAAGTGACCGGGAACACCTAATTACATGCTGGCTTTGAGTACCACTGCAAATGAATTAATTGCATAGTTCTACGCGCCGCGCCAGTCCTCCCAACACCTCCCTATGTTCGTATTCGTGTTGAACATTCGATTGCAATCTTGATCTCTTCCACGCTCCTCGAAAGCGAAACAAATTTCAAAATCGTTTCACGTACAGTTTTAATAACAACCGTCCTCATCCTCGGTCGTCGGTCGTCGTCCGTCCCGTTGGATTTGCAAGCGTAATATTGTTAAGAGCGCAATATAGCTGGAGCGTCAGGAGCAACACAAAAGAAAACAAAAGAAGCAGAACGAAACATTTTGTTTAAGGATTGCACTAGCGCTGGCAAAGCTAGCGTGAGTAAGTCACATTGCAGGGCGAGTTAAGTTCGGAGTCGATTCGATTCCTTGTGGGAGCACTTAAATAAATTTGTTCTGCGCAGCCAAGGAAGGAGGATGCCATTGCCTTTGGCTTTGCATTTGGCTTCTCCCGACCGGTGCGGCGCTCCCTATGTAAGAGCATGTTAAGCGTGCATTTCCCTAATAAAGATTCTCTGTTTGATTAAGCCATATAGCCATATAGAGTCCTTTGCGGGTTTGTGGTGCTTTGCTCCTTTTTTTCACTCCCGCACCCTTTTTCTTTAAATTATAACTCACCGGAGTATTTGCACACACTTTTCTGCCGCGTAAGACAAATCAAAAAATTAATTTAATCGCCGTTTTGAAATAAAAATTCTGGATCAAAGTGGTTCTCCTTGCCGAGCAATTAAAAAAGATGGGATGGCGGGGCAGGCGGGTGGCGGTTAAGGGCCGCGCATAAGCTAAAGCTGCCGGAAGGAAGTCTGTGAGAGATTAGATTGAATTTTTTAACATAAAGCTTTGTGCAAGCTACCGTGACGGAATGCAATTTAGCGAAAACACTGTTTGGGCGGGGGTGGTTGGTTGGTTGGGGTTGTGCGTTCCCTTTTTGTGTCGGGAATGTCGGCGGAGTGTTAAGTACTGTTAACTTAGACAAAATGTTACAACATAACAGGAACACTCTGAGAAGGTAATTGAAAATCAGTGTGTACAACTCGATGAAAGAATAAAGGGTCCTTTGGTTTGTGTATGGGTTGCGTGTTTAGGCTGAGGTGGCTTGGTAAATTTTTCTTTAATTATTCCAATGTTTTTTTTAGGGAACCACTATTTTATAGTTAAACGGGACTTGCATACGTTCTTGACGATTCGTGTCGGTTTATTTCACACGTAATATGGAAACAAGTAATGTTTCGTTGTTTTGTATCGCGAAAAGGCGTGGGAATAGTTATAAACATTAAAAGGCAACCTAGATTGGTAGAGTGGAGGAGAAACTTGGTTCGGCGTTTTGATAGTACCCTGCAGTCTAAGATCTGGGAGGTTGTTTTTGGCCAAGTAAGTAGTTGCTCATTACATTGAAAGAACCCTTTGCTTTGTTTTAGTTTTGTATGGTAAAGGTTTCTGGATTGGAAGAGCCTCGACAGACTTTAGCATCATCTCTCAACCAAATATTCACATTACTTAAGATCTTGCAAGAAACATAGGACTAAAAATTGATACAGACCATCTTTCCAGTTTAGAGATGAATTTAATAGAGCGAGGCTTAGTTTTGGCATTACTTCAAGATATCTGCGTCTACATGCAGTTTAAGAATGGAAAACGCGTGCAGTTTCGTCAAAAGCTTCTAAGAAATGTATCCTGCATTTTTGATTTAAAAAAGGAGACCCTCTGAGCTGCACCAACTATAGGGGTATCAGTCTCCTCAACGTCGCCTACAAGATCTTTTCTGCTGTATTATGTGAACGCCTAAAGCCATTCGTCAACAACCTGATAGATCCATATCAGTGCGGTTGTAGGCCAGGAAAGTCCACTATCGATCAAATATTCACATTACGGCAGATCTTGGAAAAAAGTCAAGAACTTCAAATCGATACCCACCACCTTTTCATCGATTTCAAAGCCGCGTACGACAGCATTTATAGAGACGAGTTATATAGAGGAATGTGCAGTTTTAACATTCCTGCCAAACTCGTCCGCCTGTGTAAAATGACGATGGAAAACGCACGCTTTTCCGTCAAGGTCGGTAAAGACCTCACCGACACCTTTGAAGTCAAAAAAGGATTTAGACAAGGCGATGCGCTTTCATGAGACTTTTTCAACATCATACTTGAAAGAATAGCTTTACCGGCTTTACAGCGACACAGACCTAGCCAAAAGAGTCAACGTCTCAGATGGCTGGGTCATATAGAGAGAAACAAGATAGAGACCATGAACCGAAAGGTGACTTTGTTCTTCGAGTAATTTTTACATTAAATTTGTTCCAATTTGTGTGTAAAGTTGTGAAATTTGCTAAGTTCCATCTCGCAATTTTTTCGAGAGCTCTAATTTTCCTTATACCCAAGTTTCATAATAGTTTCTTAAAGTCAGTTATTTAGAAAATACCAAGCTATTCTGTCAAATTTAGATCTCTTAACTGGAAGCAACTTTCTTTAGCTAATTTAAATTAAAAAGCTTAAGTTCTGGTTATCCACTTGATACACTAACCTACATCCAAAACAAGGTTGAATCATTTCATTATATTTCCCTAAATTGATCCAACAAAATGCCAAAGTTCTCGCCCTACACCATGCAATCCCAAGTCAACAAGTCCAACTCCTGCACCCGCGCATTTCCCCAAAATCGATTTCACCACCAAATCCCCCTCCAAAAGACGCCTTTGTCCATATTCAATGAATATTATTCTTCCGCAAATCACCAGCGCCACCCTCTGAATATTAAAATGACCCACAATATTTATCTTGGCAATAAATCAAACAAATTATGTTTGCCAATTCATCTTCCAGCTTAAAATCCATCCGACTAAATAGATTCTCAACGCAGATACCATACCCGCTCCTGCTATCCATTAAATTTGCATAAATCGAAAAGAAGATGAGAGTCCTTTATTCCTCTCAATGATCCTTCAATATTTTTCTAACAATTTTGTTTTTTTTTTTTTACTCATTCTTATCCTTTCAGATTTGTCTTCATGCAACCTTAAGACAGCCACAAATTTATCAACAACAGGCGATGAAGAAGCAGCAGCATCAATGACAATCGAGATTCCACAGCCGACATTATCACGAAACACCATTCGACGCACTAACAGCGAACGCCATCCGTGCAACGTTCACATCGGCACTTCCTCCAACAATGTTATTCTAAACTTCAAGGATACAATGGCATTACGAGTGAAAGCTACTCGCAAGGACTCCCGAGATATATTCTCGAGTGCGGCACAGCAACAGAGTGTCGGATTGTTCCGACCTAAGGAACCGCCACCACCTCCTCCAACTGGAGCAGCTATATCAGTGAATCAGCAAAAACGTCTGAGTAACACTCATACGAATGCTATACCAAAGGAGACTACTACTGGTGGCAGCAACAACAAAACCCAAGTAATCCAAATAAACACCACGACAACCACAAAGGACGATGAAAGTAAAAAATACAACGAAAACGATAACATGAACGATGAAGGCAAAGACGTCGTCGTCATCGGTAACGACGACAAAAGTGTACAGCATCGAGAACTCCATTCAAGAAATCGCAAACTATCACTTAGCAGCAGCGGATTAGAGGAACAGAAACCACCGCCATTCACAAGACACGATGCCACCACAACCATCCAAAGAAGAAGATCCTCTTCCACAGCTGTTGCCGATAGCAGCAGCAGGAATTCCTGCCAGGACCAAACAACAACAAAGAATATTTATGAGACATTCGATAGCTTTAGCCCGAAAGTTGTTGTTGCAGTTGCCGAGACGCTACCGCCACCGCTGCCACCAATCCAAACATCAACTCCCAAGTACACATTCGGGAACACAAGTCAACCGAACCGGACTGTAGTTCGAGTGGCTCCCTTCAACAAGACCACATCCGAGATACATCGCCTGAAAATCACCCACACTGATAGCAACGACGACGATGGTAAGGCATTTGGCGCGCGAAATACCACTAACGGTACAAGTGGCCAAAAGAAGACCTCCATCCTTATCAATGGCGATGATTGTTATTCAACCGTAAACGTCACCAATGACACTCCATTGTATCAGTCGTCTGTTGTCGTAGCCGATGGCAGTAGTATCGATCCGATGCTAAAAGTCACATCGAATACAGTAACGATAAATGTTGTGAGCAGCAGTCCGAGGACACCCCAAGAAGAACTAATCTACAAGAACAACAAAATCAACACACTCCTAAGCAGTAGGACGGGTGGTTCTCCCACAAAGGCGATTATTCCTATAGGAAGCAGCAGTGGTGGTATTACTGCCAGTCCATCGCCTGATTCAGTAAAAACATCCAACAAACGAGGACGAACTCTAATCACGTTTGATTACGACAAGTCACCTGCTCTGGTGAGCAGCAGTCCAAGGGATGTCCCATCGCCTGTGTCACCTCCAGGTGGAGAAGTAACGGATGATGTTTTCTCCCACGAAGAGGAGCTGGTGAAAATTCTTCGTAATCCAGTCGAAGCTGTTCGGCGAAATTTAGTGCCACACATATGCGGCAAGGGAGAAATCGCGATGTCACCGGATCAACCAAAGTCAACTGACAATGAGAGCAAGTCATCGAAACGTCAGCGCAAACGTCACAAGAGTAACGAACTCACAGTTCCGAGTGTGTCAGTTGGAAGAAATGAACGAAACTCGTTTGTGGGTAAGCTCCTCGAGGATCCCACCCTCAGCCAACTTGCCGACGGTCTCGAGAGTGATGTTGTGGTGAAACTCATCGAAAACTCTCTGAAACGTTTGAAAGACTCACGCAGTAGCATTGATACGAGTGGTACCAAAGATAACGAGGACATGGATCGATTAATTAACTTGTCCCTGCAACGCATCAAAGAGGATCGGCAAAAGCTCGAGTCACATGAAGCAGAGGAACAGCAAGAGGTACAATCGAATCGAGGAAGTATCAGTTCGGGTAATAGTTTCTCATCGGCGAACTACGAGATGTTTGACTTCAGTGATAACAACGAGTCGGATTGTTACCAAAGTTGTTCGAGCGAAATTGCTGAAACGGATACTCCATTGGCCACTAGGAGTAAGTTCTATCAAATGCTGGTCGATGCCACTCTTGCCGAAATAGAAATTTCGACGAATGCCGAAGATGATCACCACTACGAATCAATTCGGGGAAACAACGGAGATCCGATCTATGAGGAGATCAATGAAATTCCGCCACCACTTCCACTCTCGCCACCGCCGCTAAATGATCTCGAATTGGAGAAGAAGGCTGCCCGATCGATGTTCGAAGGAGCTTCAAAGTACGATATTCTGTCGTATTTGGTTGATGCCAAAGAACGTGGACTGGTTCGGGAGGAATCGTTCGAGTACAACATCAACAACACCTCAAATCCAATCATCATCGAAGAGGAAAACGATACTCTGAGTGACCTAAAGCAGATCTCGGATATGAGCAGCCGTATAAGTCACCTCTCGGTGACTAGTGATTCCAGTGAGGATACCAACAGTTTGACAGGATCAATGGTGAACGATCGCCTGTCGGTGTTGAGCGCCTTCCGAAAGAGCACATCTTCAGATATCGAACGAAATGACTCGGGAGTTGGCTCGGAGACGAGTAAATCTTCCCGCAGTAAGTACCAGAATAATCCTCAAACCAATTCCGTGCTTAGCAAGATCAGTCCGATTCATCTGTGCGAGGACTGTGATGGTCCTGTTGAGACCCAAGTCACCGATTCAGGGGTGATGTTTGCTCCACTGGTTTGTCGCAAATGTGGCAAGAAACGAGCTGAGAGGAAGGAAATCATCACGGAGATTGTCGAGACTGAGGAGAAGTACGGACGTGATTTGACGATAATTTTGGAAGAATTCTGCCAGCCAATGTTGGTGGCGGGATTGCTTACCCAAGAGCAACTCTCTGCAATCTTCTTGAATACCGAAGAACTGCTCGAGAATAATCAGACTCTTGCCGAACGAATGCGTGATGCGCTCGACATTGCTCTCGAGCAGGGCGATGACGACTTGTTGACTGTGAATATTGGCAAAGTGTTTCTAGACTTTACGCCAATGCTGCACGCCTTTGAGAGCTATTGTGTTCGACAGGCAGGAGCAAGCCTTTTACTGGCCAATTTGGAAAAGGAGAAGGAACTTCTGAGGATTTTCCTCAAAGTGTCACAAATGGAGAATACCGTTTTGAGGCGAATGAATTTGAATTCATTTTTAATGGTAAAACTAGGCTTTGAGCTTTACCTTTTAACATCAAGTTTTTATTATTTGTTTGTAGGTTCCTGTCCAGCGAGTGACCAAATACCCCCTTCTGCTGGCCCGGCTCTATAAAGTCACTCCACCGCACCTAGAGGGCCGTGATTTGCTAAAACAAGCCCAGGAGAAGATCGAGCTGCATTTGAATCACATCAATCAGGAGGCCAAAGACGTGCCTACTAAGCTCTGGCGCCGTATTTCTTCATCGAGTCCAAATCGTCGAGCATCCTGTGAAATCGACATGATCAACATCAAGCTCAGAAAGTTGGCAATCGATATCCTGGAGTGGAATCACGATGAGGTAAGGTTTGCTATGGAGGGAAAATTGATGTACACCCAGCCGACCGATAGCAATTGGAAGAAGGGCCGCACCATCAAGCTGAATCCAGTGAATGCGTTGCTGGTGACAAATGGAAAGGTCAGTATCGAAAGAACTTTCTTGAAGATGGTCTTAACGAAGAAACTTCTTCAATTTACTAGCCAAGTGTCAACTACAAAGCGGAGAAGGCGATGTCGGGTCAACTTAACTTTCCGAAACACACTGGAATCCGTGAGGCATCACTGCTGGTTGTCAAGGAGAAGTGCGGACGGTACACACTGATAAGGGAACCGCTATATCTAGACAGATGCGTGGTATGCTCTGAGGCCGACTGGGATGATTACTTTGAGTTGCAAGAGATTTCATCCAAGGATACCTTTATTTTTAAAGTAAGTCTTGAGTTATTATTTCCTTGTCCTGTAAATGTGTATTTTTCCCAGGCTGAGGATGCGGTCCGCACAAAGCAATGGTACACCCAAATTCAGTATCACGCTCAAGGAATGGGCGCTTGGCGAAAGAGACGGAATGCTTTAGCTAACATCATGATAAATGGAATGCTGTCAAGAACCTAAGAATATTTTTTTTTTATTATAACTAAACGAAATATTTTTTTTTTAAATACAAAATTATAAATATAAATTTACGCAAAAAGAATTTGTTTAACAAATTAAAACCATAATATATATGAATAGTTTTATTATTATTTTTTTCTTTTTCATTATTTTCTTAAATATTTTTTTAAATAAAAAAAAATTGCAATTTAATTAGGAATGTAATATGTATAATGTACGTAAATATACCTATTGAATGAAAAGTATAATAATTGATGTAAGAAACAAATAAAATGTTAAAGTGGTATTAATGTTTAAAAGTTATAAATAATTTCTTTGTATTGGTTTCAAGATTAAGTTTAATTAAATAATTTGTTTTAATGGAAAATTAATGTGAAACAAAATGAATGGAATTCAACGAAAATAAAATTAAATGTTATTTAAATAAAGTTTAATTGAATAAAGTTAAAATTTTAATTTGCAGTTGTTTTATATTTAAATTGAATCAGAAAAACCTGGTAGTGGAATGATACTTATAGAGAAAAATGACTGAGATTCTCTAACCCAGCTACTTTTAGATGATGAAATTCATCGCAGGTGGAAACAGTCTAAATCTGAACAACTGAATCTGAATGACTGAAATTCTCAAGTCCAGCTTCTTTAGATGACGAAATTCATCAAATCTGAACAATTTCCATGGCTGTTCTTTTTAATGGGTGCAACCATCCGTGGACCAGTATTCTACGTCAAATGTGAAGAAGTTGATGATCAAAAAAGTTGATGAAAATAAAAATTAAAAACAATTGGGCCACATGAAACACCATATGTACGAGTTTTGGAAAAAGATAATAGACATGGATCACAACCACGAGATCTAAAGTAAGTGGCATTCAGATATCTACGAGATCCAGAATCCTATGTACAAGGAAGCAATGACAGTTATCACCGAAGAACTCCAAATAACAGTTGGTGTACAACACTAAGGAGACTGTTAACTCCTTATCTGAGTGAAGTACAGCAACAACTCCGCCCACCCCATCTGGATGAAGTAAATAAAGCTATATCTAAGCTTAAAAGCAATAAAGCCGTAGTCAATGACCTAGCTGCCAAACTCTTTAAAGCTGCATGCGATGTCTGGGTTAGAATTATGTACCAATTTATAAGCCACATATGGTTAGAAGAAAGCATTCCCGTTAAATGGAAACTCAAAAAATCTGAAGAATGCAGCGTCAAAGTCAATAGCGCTTTGGTGAGTATATTTAGATGGTAGCTGCGAAGATAGGCTTTGCAGTCAATGAAGGTAACACCAAGAATATACTCTCATCCAGAAGAGACACCCAACATGGACAAAACATCACTATAGATAGCTTTATATCTTTGAGGTAAATAGGGACCTGGGCTCCGCTATCAATTCCTATGACAACACCAACCCTGTAATCATTTTGACTAATGCTCCGGGTCGGATAATTTTCGATTCCACCCCAGAAGAATGGCTCAGTGAAGAAAGACCGGGAGCTAGGTTCCTCCCCCAATTGGAATTTGATCAAATTCAGGTTTAAAACTGGAGAATATGCTAGCTAGGGACCTACTCCTGCCAGTAGATTGTTGGTTGCAACCCAGATCGCTCCTAGAATGTAGCACTACATAAGGTAGGCAGGTGAGGTAGTATAAAATATATTTGAAAGACATTGAATTCATCAAAAATGTCCGTTGGATAAGGAATTTTCAGGTAAATTGTTCATATTCTATACCTGCGATTATGAGTTTGTCCACTTTTTCTATAGTCCGGTCAATTTACACCGAAAATTAAGGGTAACCATGAATAAATTCTCAGAAAGCTGAAAATTTGCATGAGCGTTAAGAACATCGCCCCTGCAAAAAATGTAATGCAAGGTCAAAAGTCACAAATGTTTTTTTTTTTGATTTTTTAGCGATACGGTTAGTTTTATGATAAAAAATTTGTTCCGAATATTCACTATTTCTGAGAAAAAGCGATTCTACAATTTACTTTAGTTGTATTCTTCATAATATTCACACGTTTTCACGCCACCTACGAGGCAGTGTACTTGGCGCGTTTTTTTGTACAGTAATTTCCTCGACAAGCCCACTACACGATACACGTCAGGTCTTCTTGTTCAACTTATTCTGCTTCTTCTTCTTCTTCTTCTTTTTCTTCTTGTTGTTCTTCATCTTCTTCTTATTATTATTATTCATATCCTTCTTCTTCTTCTTCTTCTTCTTCCTCTTCTTCTTCTTCTTCCCCTTCTTCTTCTTCTTCTTCTTCTTCTCCTTCTTCTTCTTCTTCTTCTTCTTCTTCTTCTTCTTCTTCTTCTTCTTCTTCTTCTTCTTCTTCTTCTTCTTCTTCTTCTTCTTCTTCTTCTTCTTCTTCTTCTTCTTCTTCTTCTTCTTCTTCTTCTTCTTCTTCTTCTTCTTCTTCTTCTTCTTCTTCTTCTTCTTCTTCTTCTTCTTCATTCCTGAGTCGGCGTAAATTGTTGTCACAGCGACAACTCTCTGTTTGAGAATCAATATTTGCACACGACTGTCATTGACAACAGGTCAAGGCAATCACTCTTATCGAAAGCAAGGTTTTCTTTATCCGCCTCATTTGTGGTATCATCCTCAAAAGCCTTGGAGAATTTTCTTTCAATATATAACTGCGACGATAAATGTGAGCAAAAAACTTAATCTAAAATGAATAGTATCTTATGGCTTTTACTTTTCATCCAATTTTGCCAATTTTGGCCATTTCAAAGAGCCGTATAAGCCGTTCGTTAAACGATTTTTGTTACAAGCAATCCCATAACTAACTTCCTATTCCATTACACTACATGATCAGAAATTTTGAATTTATATCCTTAAACAATATGATTTTCTTTGCCATTTATTTCAGAAAGCCACATCCCTTATTAACTTTTTTTTTGTCAAAAGCAATTGATTTTCTGATTCATTCCCAAATTAATGTACGACTGTGCAAAATATCATACAAAATTGACTTCTTTTATCCATTTTTTAGGAGCGCAAATCCTTTTTATTTTTTATTAAATTGTCATCATAATCCGCATGTCCTGATAACTTTGATAGACCGAATCCATCGTTATGATCCTTCGATGAAATTGCATCTCTTCAAATTGAAATTATTATTTTTTTTGTCCTAATGTTTGAATCTTCGCAAGGAATCCTTTTTCCCCAATCAATCGCTCGAATGAATGCAATCTTTAATCAGTCGAGAAACTGATTGAATGCTTTGGTCCTTTGGCAAGGGAAGAAATGCACTCAATTTTCTTTCTATACTGTGAGAATGTGCGTGTCCGTCTCCTGGTTGAAGTCAAGTCGGTCGGTCGTCCATGTCGTCAAGATGAAGAATATCAATATCGCAAAGGCTTTTGAAAGTAAAATTCGAAAAAGTCTTTTTTCAGGATTTCTATCATTAAAATCAGCCATCAGGAGGAGTATAAAGTTAAAGATGCTATTTTTTCCCATAGTTGCTTTGTCCATCACGTGCTTCGCTGCGTCCGTCGTGTCATTTCTCTCAAGGAATCGCGGATTATTTAAACGGACATTGTATCTGAAAGAGAGTCCTTGAACGAAAAGGAAGAAGTAGAATCCATGTACAGATGCAATCATCTGTTCAAGTGTGAAAAAGTCAAAATTTATCGCTTGGAAATAAGTTCACTTTTTTTTCTTCTTGCTATACAGTCTGGCTGACTTATCGGGGACACATTAAGCGAATCATCGTCGTCGTCCTTGATGCCATTCTGAAACTGGCAAAGTGACAGCTTAGTCTATCAAACCTTGACGATCGACAATAAAGCTCAATTGTCTAAGAGAAAAGGAATCGAATAGAAGGATTCCATTTGATTTGATTGCGCGGTGGGCAGCACGTCCTTTTGGCCACCATGCGATGCTGATGAAGTTTTTTTGTATTTTTTTTTCTTCCTTTTGTTACATGGCTCGGGTGGTATGTGGGATTAGAAACTTTTTTTTCGATTTTCTTTTATTTTCGATCAAAAGCAAAATTGAATTTAATTACAAACAAAACAAAATTCCGCAAAATCTTTTTCTTTCATACGTACCTATACAATTGCTTCCTTTCAATGGCAGCTGGATTTGCCTTTTTCTTTTGCATTTCGCTTTGCTTCCGGTTTTCTTAAAATTTTTTAATGAAATTTCAGGCATGTTTGTTGCTGCCAATAAAAGCAATTTGGAGAGGGGGTAGATGGCAGGGGGGGACTTTGTATAGGGTTCTATTTGGAATAGCTATTTTGGTAAATTGAAATTGCAATTTCGGGTGATTTGACTTGGATTAGATTGAAGATTAGTTCTCACATGACCTGCCATTTGCGACGTGGTATACCAAAGTGTATTCCGCCCCCTATCGGTGAAATTAATTTGTTCGATGTCACGCGCTGAAGAAATTTTAGAAATTCCTTCTGTTTGGTATAAAAAAAGAAGCTAAGGGATTATAATATGTATATACAAATGTGATTAAGGATTTAAGCCAAATGAAATTTAAAGGATATGGAAATTCCAATGGTTTGTTGATAACGAGAAATTTCTCTTTATTTCTATTTAAGGAAAAAAAGAAATTGGGCTTAAGAAATTGTTTTAATTACACATGCAAGGCTTAAAACTTTGTACATAGGTTACTGGTGTGGCTGGTTGGCAGATAGAAGGGGTAACTGGTGGATTACCCCCAGTCCCGAAATTCATCGAAGGGACGCGTAAATAACAATAAATACTTAATTCTAGAAAAACTGCAAATTTTTTGGAAGGTTAACATTGTTACCATTGGGCCCGAATATTCTCTACGTGGCCCTGCCGCGTCGGTAGGCAGATGTTTTAATGCTGCAGAAATTTTTAGGTTTATATAATCCAACGGAAAAATTTTTTTTTTTAAATATAAGTGTTCTGGATTTCGAATGGTATTAATATATTTATTAATAACCACCCAGTTGACCCATCGAGGGGACCTTAAAAACCGCATTATCACACGGTTATATGTCTTCCTATAAGCTGGGCTACGGTTTCGTTCTCCGAGTTCGGCGTACAAGATTTGTCTCTTCAAGGGCCCGCCGTATGCTTCTATTCCAATGGCCTTGTAAACGTGTTTTAAACTTAATGGAACATTTTTTTAATTCCTTCGTTGACAGTTTCCATATACAGGTCTCTGTGTGAAAATCGCTGTTTCGTATGTACCATGGAACATCAACAATTGCTCCAAGGGTTTTGTTTTGAAATGTTTGCAGTTTTTGTATTGGGTTGGTTTGGCACAACCCCAAAGCAGAATTCCGTAAGTCCACACAGGTTTTAGCACTTGCTTGTAGATAAGCAGTTTATTATATGTATTTATATTAAAGTATTTTACAATAATCCAGTTTAGTTCTCGTAGTTTAATATCGAGTTCTTCTCATTTTTTTAACGCGCATCTTCCATTTAAGCTTACCATCAAGACTCATTGCCTCGTTAGCATACGGTATTTGAACCGAGTTAATAAAAAGGGGTTTTCTTACCCTTAAAATGTTTGAACACCTTTCGAGCATTAAGGAAATAAGGAGGGGTGAAAGAGGAGATACCGATGCATATTAGCTTTGAAGTTCTGCATAATAAAATGGGAGCAAAAACAGAGCCTGGCAAAGCATTCCACATTCGTGTGGTGCGACAAAAGAAAGAATCCCTATACTTAACAGTACGTCCGAAGTTATGTTCAAGGGTGAAATGATAAGCATTCCTTGCATTGCAAGTACTACGGATGAATCACTTGAGGGGAGGAATGCAACTGGCTATTTCGCTAGGGCATTGTTTGTAGAAAACAACGATAAAATAACATTACGTCTGTGTTCAACACATGTAAACGTTTCTGTTATTGTTTGGTCGCCTACCATTTTCAAAGCTCTTGTTAAAGTTCTTGTAAGTATAGTTTATATGTGTTGATTTGGACTCGCTTAGAACAATGCGCCATTTCTTCTTCTAGTTTGTTATTTTATCAATAGTTTTCTGTAGCTTTTCGGTTGCTTTTTCTAATGAGCTGGAAGATGCAAATATGGCCGTATCATAAGCAAATGTGGCTATCATGACATCTTCTTCTTGAGTTATATCTCGAATATAAGAACGAATAATACTGGGCCATGAACGCTTCCTTGTACAACACCAGCATTTTTTCCATATTTTTTTCCATATTGAATATTAGGTACCTTGTGTCACTCAGAAAGGTGAATTTTCCAGGTAAGATTCAAGAATATAATATAGTTGTTTCTGAAAAACCTGTCTTAATTTAAATCTTAAATCGTCGTGGTAGTGCTTATCGAAAACCTCAAGAAACGCGCTTGAACATATACTATATATTTCTCCACTCTAGGGATTTTTCAATTCCATTTGTTATTCTGCTTACTTGATCAATTGTTGAGTGGTTATTTTTTAAACCGATTTAGTGTTCAGGAATAAGCCGTTTCTCTTCTACAATTGGAAAGATGCGCTCCGGCAAAACCGGGAGTTATTTGTTTTTATTTCTGCTGATAGACCTTCGACATAAGTAGAAACCCAACGGGTTTATGAATCTCTGATTGCATCATCTGATTGCTCATTGCTGCCATTTCTAAAGTGCTTTTCTTTTTTCAGAAGTTCCTTAATTTCAAATGAACAGTTTTGCGCATTAAGAATTGAATTTCTGCTATTTTGCGGAATGTTTTTCCAGGCAGAGTTTTGGACGACTTTAATGAATCTGACGACTTCTTCTTCTAATTCAAACGGACTTTGCAATGAGACTTCAAGTGTAATAGCTTATTCGCAATCTGCACGAAACCTTTCCCAATTCGCGGGCGGCAGTGGTGTAGTACTTAAAATGTTTGCTGGTTAAGCGATAGATCCTAAGTTCGACTCTCAGTTTGGGAAACAATTTTTCTAACTCCTAGTGCCGGCTAGAGTGTTCCAGTGGTTTTAAGTTAGAAAATAGTCATCTTATTCTCGATTTATTGCGTCGAAAAACTGAGACTGGTGAGTTATCAGTAGGAGGATCATAGCTATCCCCGATCTTGGTACAATTTTTATTTAAACCCTTTGCGATAAAAAAGTCAAGAAGACATGGAATTTTGGCCACGTCCGTAGGTCGGTGAGTTGGTTGTCCGGTCGATAAAAAGTCAGCACTATATTCCATGCAAGCTTTAAAGAAAATGTCTTATTTTGCTGCATTTAAAGATTAAGATTAATGTTGGACATATGTAGGTATTTATGCACCTTTTCTCATTCTCAGAACGTGGTTTTAGTTTTAAGATTCAAAGTAACTCTTTAATAACCATCTTAGTTCTTGTGAATACTCTATGCGAAAATTAAACTTTCGCATGCTCCGGCAGTATGCAAGCTAATTATAAATTTCTTGCTATTAAGTACGTGTAGATACAATGAGCACATACCATTTTTGCCCCTCATAATGTTGCACTATCAACTTTTTTCAACACTCCCTATTTTGAAGACAGGGTCTGATACTCAAACCAGCTGCCGCTGCCACTAGAGGGCTCGTTGTAAGCTTCCGCCAGAGCACAATAATAAATACTAATAAACAAACAATTTAAAATGTAAGTACAAACTAAAGTTGGCGGGAAAATTCAAACCTCCTGAACAGCGATTGCATATAACCACCTCATTAATTCCTCCGCCTCTGTGGTGTAGATAGGACGGTATATCTTGACATAGGAAGGAGAGTTGATTCTATATGTGCAGCAAAATAAGTCTTGGGAGGCAACATGCTCGTACACTCTCACATCCTGCTCCTCACGGGTGGCATAGTCATCTATAGAAAATGATTCCAGAAACGAGTACCTAGTTTTTCTTCAGGTTTTCTGCTGCTGCTCAGAAAAACTCATAACCGAAAGTTAAATTTTACGATCTCTCATAGACAACAAGTTAGTAGGGGGTGATGTGGCGGGGGACCTGCGCTGCAAGTGTGCCTTTTGAATATTTTTCAATTTGCAACACATTGTTGTTTACCGTTCCAACAAAAACACCATAGATATTAAGTCAGCTCCTGGAAAAGGCAGTCGTCTTCTACCACGCTTCCACAAACCAACAGTTATATCATCAACATCATCGTGTCGTCGTCAGTGCATAGTAAAGAACAGAAGTACCATAATCGACACAAGGACTTCAAGGAGAAAGCAAATGTACCTTCCTCCCGTGCGTATAGCCAAGAGGTTATGTTCCGCATGTTTGTCGTCTACATACATAGTCGGTAACTATTATATATCCTTCATCCTCGACAGTTATTCCTCAAATATATAGCCAGGGAAGGATTCGTCGTCTAAAGTAATCATAAAATGGTTGCATTTCATTTCCCATTCGTATTTGCATCCGTGTCCTTTCACCAAATTGAGACTTAAAAACTTTCCTCTCAAACTATAACCTTCCGAGCGACATACAGGAGTTCCATACCTCTATGTGTCATGTGTCACTATATGTCTATACCTACCAACATCCCACCCATTGTGTCAACACTCATTGGCATTAAGGTGAATGTGTGTGTTTGTCTATTGGATGTGTTTGTTGAATGTTAAAAGGATATTATCCTTGCTGCAAATTAACATTCAATTTGGTCCTCGTTGCGAAAGCGAGTTATTATTCTTGGCATTTCGAATGAAAGACGTACGTCCTTTTGCATGTCGTTACACTTCAATTGCAGAAACATGCACCAAAACACACACTCTTACACGCACACACACAGATGGAGCACAGAAAATAAATTGGCAGACATTTAGATTGGAATGAAAATGAAAATAAGAGCAACGACACCAAAGACAACGCATTAAAGGAGCTAAAGGACATTATGGTTGTTATTTTTTTTATTATAAAGGATAAGTTCACAATGTCATCCCTATTCCTTTTTTTTAATTTACATAAGTTTATTTTAAAAACCTACATCATTTTTAATTGATGTTGCAAGGGCACAACAAACATGGCTTTGCTATTAACGTTGCTAAGTGCAAGTTTGGTAAGTCTTTAAATCACATCGCCGCAGTCCTATTTCGTATATCTTGCATTTTCTATTCATTATCATTCATCATTTATTATATTGATCTGTACACATAAATAAAACTGAAGTAACTCATGTGTATTTAATATCAAAATAACAGCTTTTTACAAGATGCATATATAAAAAATTATAAAAACATTACTATAACGAAAACACAATTTAAAATTTTCTGTCTGTCTGTTTGTTCCAGCTAATCTCAGGGACAGCTACACCTATTTTGATGGAACTTTCCCAAGCAGTTTGCTGATATGCCAAGGAGTAATTTAGGCTATTTCAATTGCCCACTAGGTTGCGTTTGTGTCGTTTTTTCGAATATTCTTATTTACGGATCGATTTTGACGGGACTTTCACAGACAATTAGCTGATTTTATAAGAATAGTACTTTCGGCTATTGACGTGATAACGTCTTATAAATCGATGACAGGATACACGTAAGGAATAACATGACTCATTACTCATGCTAACCGCGATACTGTGGTTCTTTCAACCAAAATCGATGCCAAACGTATTCTGAGCATCAGGCGAACATCAGATGTATGTATGTGTGTATGTATGTCGAGTATGTACTTCTAAACCGCCAAACGGACTTTAATGAAATTTAAATGGTAAATATAGTTTTGTCCAGGGATCGTTCCTGTAAATGTTCGGTCCCGCTAGCATTATTTTCGAATTTCACATTAAAACCTGTTTTTTCTAGGGCGTAGTAACGCGCGCCGTGTACCGCTAGTTAAATATAAAACTGGTGCCGATTGATACTCGGTTGTTGGTACAGTAGTATTTTTGGTACTAGATATTTAGTACTTAGTATTAGAAGTTAGTACTATTGTATTTTGGAACTAGATTTAGTACTTGTTTTTTTGAAGTGGAATTGTATATGCTGTGAGTTAACAGGCTGTATATTGGTTTTGGTGTCATCAATGTTTTCTGATGACGTTATCACGTAAAATTATCGTCCGTAAGCCGACTTTACTAACTTTTTTTAATAACCCTCGCTGTGGCGCTTTTTCAAAAATTCTTATTTATGGGTCGATTTGTTTGATTTTATCAACACTGATAAATTCTGTTTTTGTATTGACCCGATTACGTTGATGGTATTAAGTATTAATGGTTGGACCCGATATTTGGAGGTGTTGTCGGGATCCAGAAAATGTGTGGTATACCCGAGCAACGCCGGCTAGTCTGCTAAAAATGCTATGAGTCACCAGCATGGTCTAGCCGATGAACTAGCAGTTGTACTCCTGAAACTCAAAGCATACCCTTCAAGGAAGTCTTCAAAACAGCAGTAGCTTAAATGTTATACTGAGAAACCGTCAGGTTGCTTGGTTAGTTCTTGTTATCAAGTAAAAACGCTGATCCGATGTTGTAACAGTCATATCACCACGACATTGCTCAAGTGCAATGAGCCTCCAATGAACTTTATACTGCATCTCATGTTTTCATTAGACATTTCGGAATGCAGTAAGAATCCGACTGCAGGCTGCAGTAGCCATATGACCGTCCACTTAACGTTTTAAAAAGTTAAAAAGGGTTGATAAAGTTTTCTTTCTCAAAATTCGTGGCAAAGATGTAACAGTATCCATTGATCGATTGAAACATATTATTCTATTCTCAGATGACAGCAGACTAAAAATCCTGAGTCAAACAAACCATCATTCGCTCCCATCGTTTAAACTACCTACAATGACATCATTAACAGAAAGACGAGATCGGGCAGATGTATTCGAATACTGGGAAGATTTGGATTTTAACATGAATAAATGACTCGTATTAAATCGCAACTAAGTCACTGTAGGAGTCTACATATAATTCATCTCCCGCGAAATATTCAAATTTAACTGAAGTAGTAGTCTTAAAGGATCTGCGATCAATGTTAGCATTGTTCAATGGCCGTTTTTTTAAGATCAGAACAATACAGGGTAGAACAGAGCAGCACAAAAGTAGGTGGTAGCTAGAAAATGCCAGAATAGATTAAAACAAGTGGCTGATGACATAAGTCAGTCGGTGTTGTTTACAAAAATGGACCCAAGACCTTGTAAGCACGTGCAAGAAGAAAATTCTTTATTAATAATTTATTAATTTATCTCAATAATAATTATACTAATAAAATATAAATAATGAATTAAATAAAATTTTCTTCACAAATTAAAATAATAGTTTGTTGGCAAAACGTGTAAAATATATCAGCTTACATCAGCTCTTCTTCCACAAAACGAGGTGTAGAAATTTTTTTCTAAACTGTTCTAGAATTAGAAAAGAACATACAATTCCTCATTAAATACCAAAAGCTGATCTTTTCTGCTCGAAACAGTTCAGAACAGGCTCATTATATATATTACGAGAGGATATATGTATTCAGAAGGTTTATCAAATAATGCAATCAACTTCAGCTCAAAAAGGTCTCAAAGATATTATTTTTCTAGTTTAGTCCTTGACTAAAATAAATGGTCAAAGCGATTGATTATTTTTGTGTTTTTTACGGTTCTACACGATTTGGCAACACTGGAGCCAATCATCATTGAAAAATTCGTTTAGCATTGGCTGCTTTTACATGTTGACTGTTAAGTCACGACTCACATAAGTGCAAGAGAGATAGCAAATTCGAAAAGTTGAGAAGACAAGTATTTTGCGAGTCGAGTCGAAAGTTAAATTTGAGTCAACACAGTCAAGCGAAAAAGTCTACTGTGCAGAAGCGCAAGACTCTTACTTACTTACTTACTTACTTACGGGGCGCTACAGTTCAGGACGAACCTGGGCCTCAACCAAAATGCCTTTCCAGCCAGCTCGGTCTTTGGCTAGCTGCCTCCAGTTTTGCACTCCAAGTTGGTTGAGGTCGTCCTGCACTTGAGCGCGCTAAGTTAAACGTGATATGCGTATTTTTTGACCAGGTCAACGTCAAGCTCATATAGTTCTTGGTTGAACTTTCTTTTCCAAAGCCCATTAACGCAATTAGTGCCAAAAATCCTCCAAAGAATCTTACGCTCGTAACGACAAGGATATCTTCTTCCGCTTTAGATAGAGCCCATGCCTCGGCGCCATAGAGCAGGACTGGGATGATTAGCGTCTTATACAGAGTCTTCTCTGTCTTTCGAGAGAGGGCTTTGCTACTCAATTACCTTACTAGCCCATAGAAACAGCGATTGGCAAGAGTAATTTGTCGCTTTATTTCTGACGAGATTTTGTTGTCAGATGTTATAGCGGATCCGAAGTACACAAAGTCCTTAACTACCTCAAAGTTGTACCTGTCTATTGTGATGTTTTGCCAAATCCGCCGGTGTTGTGTGTCCTTTTTTCTGGACAGCAGTTATTTCGTTTTGCCCTCATTGACTGCTAGTCCCATCTTAGCCGCTTCAGCTTCAATGCTAGCAAACGTTTCAGTGACAGCTCGCCGAGTTCTACCAATGATGTTTATGTCGTCAGCGTATGCTAACAATTGCACAGACTTGAAAAAAACTGTCCCACTACAATTGACTTGCGAGTTTCTTATAATTTTTTTCAAGTATTAAGTTGAAGTTTTGTCTGTCATCGTCCATGTTGAACGGTTCATTCTGCCTGACAGCGGGATTTTGGTCTTCATCGCCGTTTAACAGTCTGCAGAAATGGTCCTTCCATGTACTCAGCACCGACTGTGACTCTACTACAGGCTTCTGTGCTGGTTTTTTTTCCTTGGCACGTTCTTTTTACCTGTTGGTAAAACTTCCGCCCGTTGTCCCTGAAGTATCATCTCTCAATATCTTCGATCGCGCGCTTCTCATGCTCTCTCTTTTTCTTTTGGAGAAGCCGGTGTTCTTCCCGTCTTTTTTGCTCGTAGAGCTCGCGAGCAGCTCTCGTCCACTTGATACTGGCCGTACTGGATTTCTTGAGATGTTACGGGATATTCGATCGGCATAGGTTCTGGCGGTTTCTTGCGATTGCAGCTTTCCGACGTCATACTTTCTCACAGTATTATTCCGTTGTTGTGGAGTTCGGGTTATTCTCATTCTTACCTTTGCTACAACAAGGTAGTGATCCGAGTCGATGTTAGCTGCTCGGAAGGTGCGAACATCCAAGATACTGGAGGCGTGCCGTGCATCGATCGCAACGTGATCAATCTGGTTGAGAAGCGCAAGATTCACGGAAAGAAAATAACAAAGATAACTTCGAAAAAAGTCATGACTGGGCGGTCAACCTGTAAAAGAACACTGACACGCGTGAAACGGAGTTTCTACCGTTTTGGGAACGGGGTAAAGTGGCCGACCGCCCTGGAAGTGGTGCTCATTGAAATATTCACAATGTAGAAGCTTTACGGCAGAGTCTTGCGAATGATCCATCCGACACTCTAACTACTAAGCCAAAACAACATGGCGGAGAATATTAAAGCTGGATGAAAAGATGTACCCAAAATTCAAATATTTTTTTTATTCGCTTTAGTTTTTCAAAGAGAACTCTGTGGGAAGGAAATAACAGGTCCGCCATCTAACGTTTTTTTTCAACTAGTGCTTATTTCGTGAATAGTAACACTTAGCTCATGTCTGATTTGACAGATAATTAGTTTTATCCTTCCGCTAAACGAATATGATTGTGTATACGCTGGGAAATATTGCGACATTACTGCCTTCGATCGACTTAGAGAAGATGCCGATTTTGCCAAAAAAATCATCTTTTCAGATGAATCCCATTTTGATCTTGGCGGGTATGTAAACAAGCAAAATTGTCGCATTTGGGGCACAGAATACCCGCACGCATACATTGAAAAGCCGATACACTCAAAACGAGTCACTGTTTGGTGCGGATTTTGGTCCAGAGGCATAATTGGGCCATTTTTCGAAAATGAACAAGGAGTGGCCGTTGCAGTCAATGGCGATCGTTATCGGGCCATGTTGAACGAATTTTTGTTCACAAAAATTGAAGAAGAGGATATTGGCAACATTTGGTTTCAACAGGCCGGCGCTACGTGTCACACAGACGAAGCTATGCATGTTGATGAAGCATTTAAAAAAAAAAAAAAAAAAGTTATTTGGCGAACCCTTTAGATAGTACAATATTTTTTTTGGCGTTTGCTGGGAATTTGTGGTCAGATACATTTTTCAGTTCAATGATTGAGGAAATTTCTTGAGATACCATACATTGCTGTCAATATTTAGAGAAACGGAAATAGACATGCGGTCAAAAGGGACCGATTTTCTTTGATGAAAATAAAGGAAAATGTTATTACGCAGGACGAAAAGGCTTAGCTCGTATAATTTTCAATATAGATTTCATAAAACAAAGTTAAACAAGACAAAAAAAAACTACGACCACCCTGAAAAAAATGAAAAGCAATCCTTTCATGTCTTTTCAACATTGCTCGACTTTTTTTGCAAACATAACCTTTGTGTCAATCAAAATGTGCACATCCTTTCAATGGACTTCTACGCTATTAAAGCAAAAACATAATGAGCCCCTTCCCTCATAGACATTGTCGTCCTTGTGCATAAATAGGCCCACATTATAGGCAACAACTAACTCAAACATATATCCCAGATCTGGCAAACCATCCCAGCACCAAACAGCGAGAAAACACATTAGACGATTCCTGTTGTATATTCTAAACAACAACAATGAAACTTACATAACCTATAACCATGCAAGAGTCTATAGTATCATATCTGCAAACAAATGAAAAAGGATGCAGCATCCGAGTCAAATATAAAAGGTAAAGGTAAAAGGCATGTGGGTCCTTCACCAAAGGACTTACCAAAAAAAAAGAGGCAAAAACTAAAAACCTAGGTCACGAGAGCAAAGGAACGAATCATAAAAACCGGAGCACGTAGGGCAAACACGAGCATATAAATACACTTCATTACGATATCCTCAAATCTCTCTGAGCTCCCTTGAGGGATACACTCCCCCAGCAGCCGCGCCGACTGTCAAAAGCGAGAAAGTGCATCATCTCCTCGCTGAAAGTCTATATACACAGCGATACACTCGTATATTTGTAGCACACACCAAACCTTTAACACGTTCCTTACCATGAGGCAAGTTAGCGCCAGTTTGGCAAATAGTGTATATTTTTACGACAATGAAGGATATGCACAATGATACACATTGTAGGTATATACAGAAGGGAGGTTTCTCGCTGCCATTATCTATAGTAGACTACATCTTCAAAAAAATGTAGGTTAGGTCACGTTCGCTTAACTCAAGTTCGACTTTATTACGCAAGGACTACATCAATACTGATTTTCTTCTTTTACTTCTATGTGACCCACAGACTCAAGTCCTTTCCAATATTTTCCATCGAAGCACATCCATCCTCATCCTACAGGGTTTTCTCGGTTGTAGTTTTCCACTCTCTCCGCTGACAAAAGAGATGGCATCCTAGTTGAACTCAACAAGGACATGCGCTCGCTGGAATATGGAAAACATATTGAGTGACTTTTAAGCGATGCTAGCGATGTAGTTTTTTGTAGCGGAAAATTCTTGAATCAACGAATCTCTCTGTTCTCAAAGCTTTTTTTTCAAATTTTTGTTTACCTTCAGTAGGATAACATCCTTAAATCCTTGACAATTGGTTGTGAACTCGAATCGGAGTCAGAGGCTCTTTGGAATCGGATGTGCTGTGTCAGGCATATTTTGTAAGGGAAAAAAATTGAGCCGAAGGAAGGTTGACTCACCCTGACAACTTTGAAATTTGTTGGGTGAGTGGGTTGTCTGGAATTATCTTACGAGAATAATAGGTTGAATCCTTGAGGCCAAGGTTGCTTTTTTGCCAGTAACTTTTGTATTGTGGAAAAATTGTACCAACAAATATAGGATGTCCCTGAGGAACAATCTAACGATTTAAAATGATATTTTAGAGCAGATGTTATTGAAATTATTTAGTAAAGTTTTTTTGAATGTTATATTGCCTGCGAATTTTTTTTAGTATATCAAAATACTGTTTCCTTTTTGAAAAAAAAATTGAAAAAAATGTGTTTTTAAGCATTCAAGACATTCATTTTAAAAAATTGATTTTAAATTAGTAATTTCGAAACATTAAATTTTGGTGTTTCAATCCACATTCGTGTAGTGCGGCTTAAGAAAAAACAAAAATCACTTTATGGTATGTTGGAATTTGTGTTCCTTTGGATAATTCTATAGTTGGGAGTCAATCTGGGCCGAAAACACTTAGCCCATCCAGTCGGAACGGTTTGTATCAAGCTAGATTTTCTATAAATAAAAAAAGTGCGTGCGTAAAAAGTACACATGTCAGAAGTGAAACTTCTTTTTTTATTTTGTATTTATATATAAATTTAAACTAATGACAATGTAAATAAATTAAACAGATCCGCGTTTACTCGCTTGCTCCCTACTCTCGCTCCATGGCTATGTGCTTCATGCTACGCCCGTTCTCACTCTCTCTCAATCGGTTCAAATGACTGTTGCACAGTCATGGATATTGTCAAATGGGATGGTGTAAGTAGATTCGAAAGAAAAATTCTTAGAGTACATACAAGTTTTTAAATTTCTACTCAATAATGTCATTAAATTTTTGAAGTCTTACGATTGCCTGGTGGTTGTCCTTTTAATCACAGTTTCTCAGTTTTTTTCAATTAGGTGACTCTTACCCCATATGGAAGCATCACTGAACTCTAGATTTATGAATAACGATGAAATTTGACAAGTGCTACATTCATTCCTATAGCGAGGATTAATTTTCGGTTTTCAGACGTTTATGTCAACTGTCAAAATTAGTACCTACCAAACCTCTAACTATTAAATACTTTATTATCTGAAAGCCTACAAAAACGTAATACTTCCACATCACTTACTTAATTGCAGTACACGGGTTTCCACTTAAATGATCAATAAAATGATAGAATCAATTAAATAAATACCTAAAGCTCCATCAGAGGCATTAATTTCGAAATTTAGCCTCCAATTTGAATGACATTCTATCACTCTATTTACCGTAAATGTCGTTCTATTATTTAAATTCGCTTTATTACGTTTTAATTACACTAATTTTGATATTTAAAATAAATATGGAATAGTAAACTATATTACTGACTTATTTAGCGAATAGAAATCAATCAATTAAAATATGTATGTATATTTCCATCAGACGGGAAAATTGAATTTTAAATAAAAAGCATTGTTTTACCAGATCCAGATAGTTTCAAAATGCTAAATTATACGGTTTAAGCTTAAATCATGTGGCAATAAAACATCCAACCATATAAAACAATCGATGTGCCTCTGATTTCAGTGTTGTCAACTCCACGGTCCACACCACCAGAACCAACACTAGAGTGGATGAACTATGTTCGGTCGTTAGTTTTCACGGGAAATCCCGAATAAATTCAAACAAAACTAATGACAGCATGAACCACAAATTAGTTAGATGTTAGTTTGATTGAATAAATGCTAGCAAATCGAAAATTAAAGCCAAACATTTAGTTTTTTTTAAAAAGATATTTAACCAAAAAGTATCAAAAAAGAGAGAGGAATCCTCAGATGAATTTATCAGGAAGATTTAGTTCATCTTACTTAAGGAACCTCATAATTTCTTTACAATCTAGAAGTTTTGATATTAAATACCCTCCATCATCGTAAATATTACAAACTTCCATTCACTTTTTATCACTTTACCATGACAGTAGGACAGATGTCGAATAAAACCAAATCGTGAGGCTACACTTCCACTTACTACACTTACATTCCATGTGAACGATAAGAAACATCATAATATTTGACACATTCATTCTGACGACGACTACACAGACGCACAAAAACCACTGCAAAAGGTGTGTTATTTGACATTTTCCGGTAGAAGAAGCCTTTTCCTGACTTAATTCGAAAATAAATTTGCTCGTTTTTCCACAGCTTGACTCGCATTTTTGACAAAGGATGACATGCAATCATTTTTATTGAGTTACCATACCATTATGGACACGAGTTGGTGTGCGGCTGCTTCGAAGTGATAACGCTGTTTCCCAGGATATTTTATATTGTGAACCAGTCATACCTACTGCCTTTGCATTTTAAATAATTTTTTCATATGTATGGAGGCCGATCCTCTTTCATTCCGAATAAAATGTGGCCTGTTTTTGAAACATTTATATCCAAACAAGTATTTCTCGTCTCTGGAGTGAACGGCACTGGTTGTGGATTCAATATATAAATAGGTGAATGCAATGCAACTTGGACTTGGGGGCATGAACATGAACACATTCGTCAAAAACCACAATGGTGCCAAAATACTTTATGAGGCAACATTAAATTGCACCCAAGTCGTGTCGTATGGTGCCTTTTGTGGATGGAAAACGGAAAATATTTACAAGGGTTTCGAGTGGTCAGCATAGGGATTGGGTATTGTCGTGCAACTTGCAATGGAACAAAACTGGATGATGACGTGTGTGGCATGTTTTGTTTGAGTGTTACGGATGGGGATATTATCAGGGGGATGATGCTACAAGTTTTGTAGATCTCTTCTAGTGTTGTTTACTTTTTTTTAAACATAAACTACCTGTTTTATTGGAGGTGCATTTTCATTAAATTTTATGATGATTTTGGGTACATAGATATACATCATAGGTAGAGAACTAATACGTTATGCATACGACCAAAAATGGAACTCCATATGGTTTGACCATTATGGACTAAGCGTGATATGGCTCAAAAATTCTTTAAATATTTTTGAAGTTATAGGCGTAAACGGTCGCAGTCTTGAAGTTAATGGTGCATTACCAGGGGACCTAAGTATGATTACGAAAAAGTACTGCTACGGTTCCTTTACTTTCAATATCGTAATATGTATGTTAAGGCATAGAAAAAGAGTTGTCTAGTGATTGTTTGTATTTATTACTACGATGGTATACAATCATCACCAAAGGCGCAACAACCGGGATCCGATCCAGGCTTTATCCAACAACATCTTCCTTACATCCCGATTACTGACCTACGCCATTTAATGTCACACCTTAGGCTTCTGGTATTTTGGTCTACGCCATCCTTCCAACTTAAACAAGGTCTCCTAAGTTGCCTTCCACAATATCTGCTTCAAGGTAGATTCCATTCAATTCATGCAGGAAACTTCTCCTGAATCATCCTCCCTCGCACACGGGGCCAACAGTTAAAGGATTGTACTACTTCAAATTCAAATTCAATTGATCCGTGTGCTAAGTAGTCACATAAGCGAGTTCGTTGTGATTCTGGTGATGGCGATAATCGCACTCCCAGCAAACTTTTAATTTTAAATAAAAATTAAAAAAAAAATTGAAATGGCTAATAACCAAAATTACTATCAACCGTTGCAAAGCCTTATGGTAAATGCGGAAGATATCACCGAAGACAATGTTGATTCGAAAATCATTAAAGAAAGTGTTCCTCCCATCGTGTTTTTAAAATCGACTTCGTACTATTCTTAATGAATTAAAAATCGAAAATTACCTTATCAAAAACATTTCACTTGGACAAAAATTTCTCTCCCCTTCCATTGAAGTTTATGAAAATATTAAATCTGAATTAACAAAACTAGCCTGTGAATTCTTTACTTACTCGCGTAAAAATACACGACCATTAAAAGTAGTTTTATTGGGACTTGATCTCATGCCCGAAACTCAGATTAAAAATGGATTAATTGCATTTGGCATCAAGTGTATCAATATAAAGATGATCAGCAACAACATGAAATCTAATACCCAAATTTCTGACGTGGTTCGATGTGCCAATTGCAATGGACCACACAAATCATCTATCATCTATATCTATCATAGATATTCGTCAAAAACTCTCACCTAATCAGCGTACACCAAACAACTACAAGCCAACATCATCCACAGCAGTGCCCAAAAAACAATTCGATCCACAGTCTCTTTCTCAATTCCCCCCTTACAATCTAATGTAATTAATGTAATGCAGACTCGAATTTATTTAGTATAAATTCATATAAACTATATTAATTCAATTAAACAAAATTAAATATACGTAGGTAAGTAAATTATAAGCAAAAAGTAATTCAAGTTTGGTTGAGGTAGACAAGGACTGGACACGTTGTCGGCTGATTAAGAAGTGTTTCGCCGGAAATTCACTTGACATAAAACGTCGCTGAAGTTACTGTCAAGTTGATGACTACTTCGTAGAACTGTCAAACTCAACACAATCACACTCATTCTTCCAAACAATTACATCGTCCACAAATTAATCCATTACCATCCACATCACAGAACGTTAGAACTATTCAGCCCCAGCGGCAGCAACAGAACAGCATTCTCATTTCAAAGATTTTAGTAACAACAAAATGCCATCGACTAACTTATTCTCTCTTAATAAGATTAATTCTCTCTTAAATGAAGTACTTGCAAAGTTAAGCGCTTGTCAAACTAAAAGCGGCCAATTTAATGTAATTAAATCTTTAGCTATCAAGTTTATATACACAAATAATCATGATAAAAAAAAATAAATTTATAAATAAATAAATTTATTGGCGCGACAGCTCCTTAAGGAGCCAAGGACTAGTGACTTATACTCTCAACCATTCCTTTGTGTGTGTTGTTAATCTGCAAGAATGGAATGGACCTACAGTTTACCGCCGAGTCCGAACGGCTAGATGAGATTCATTTTTTCGAGACAAATTTTACTCTTGGAGGTTTTGTCAGTTCCTCGCAAGAGGCAGTACCCCAGAAAAAAAGGTGGCTATAAGCTGGATTTATATATTATTATTATTATAATAATAATTGTATAAATATTGTCACTTGGAATGCTCAAAGCATCAGTAATAAAAGCATAGAATTCTTTAATTTCTTAATTGATAAAAAAAAACTTGGCTTAAAGTTGAAAGTATTTTGGCATTTAAATTTTAATTGTTATCGTCTGGACAAAGGAAACGAAAGAGGGGGTGACGTAGCTATCGTCATAAGAAAAGATATCAAGCACTCAGTATGTACTAATCTAAAACTACGATGTGTTGAATCAGTAGGAATAGATGTTTATATGAATGATAACTCTAAACTTAGCATTTACTGTGTCTATTTCCCTGGCGTTAATAGAACTACTGAAAAGATAACACTTTTAAAAAATGAATTAAAATCAATTTTTCGCTATCGACACAAGATCATTGTTGGCGGTGACTTAAATTGTCGCAATGAGCAATGGAATTGTATTAAGGCAAATTGTTAGGGCAATGCGTTATACGAAATACTAGATAGGCACCCAAACTTTTCATTGCTATATCCTCCCGATTTTCCTTCGACAATAGATTTTTATATTATCAATATAACTTCCAATTGTGATCGACCTTATATTTTTAATAAACTGGGATCAGATCATCTTGCTGTTAATATAAATGTGAATATAACATTACAAATTCAACAGACTAGACTTTATTATAAGTATTCTGCAGCTAATTGGAATCGGTTTAAGTAGTTTATTAATGCAAACTGTAGATTAAATTATCTTTCTCAAATAAATAGCAAAACATAAAATTGATTCGATGTGTGATACTTTTGATCATTTACTGAATAACGCTGCTGAATATGCATTCAACTCGCTTGCCGGACAATATTTTACTATTAATAAGTCTAAGAAACTCTGCAAGACGAAAATGGTTTCGCTATCGCTATGACTTCCGACAAAATACGGAATTTCTCAATAAAGCAATTACCAAAGAAATCACAGACTTCAAAAACTGTCGTTGGAAGAACCTTTTATCCAACCTTGATAAAGCAAGCAAACCGTTCTGGAAAGTTTCCAAAATAATTAAGAAAAGAGGCAAAAGTATACCTCCTCTTAAAGTACAGAATGTTCTATACATTGCTGCAAAGGATAAAGCTAACCTTTTTGCTACACATTTTACAAAAAGCCATGTAATCACTGCTAATTTTAGTGATTCTTTAACTTGTGCTGATGTCACTGATTCGCTGATTACTATTGCGCAATCAAACTCTCATCTGTCAGAAATTAGTGTTTCTCTTGATACAATAAAGAATTTAATTAAAAACCTGAACGGTAAAAAATGTCCTGGAATGGATACTAACGGGTCACGCGAGATTTCAGACATGGTGTCAAAGAGAAAGATGCTCAGTATGCTTTGACATTTCATCATGAATAGACTTACTAACGAGCAACGCTTGCAAATCATTGAATTTTATTACCAAAATCAGTGTTCGGTTCGAAATGTGTTTCGCGCTTTACGTCCGATTTATGGTCTACATAATCGAGCAAGTGAGCAAACAATTAATGCGATTGTGACCAAGTTTCGCACTCAGTTTACTTTATTGGACATTAAACCAACCACACGAATGCGTACAGTGCGTACAGAAGAGAATATTGCGTCTGTTTCTGAGAGTGTTGCTGAAGACCGTGAAATGTCGATTCGTCGCCGTTCGCAGCAATTGGGTTTGTGTTATTCGACCACATGGAAGGTTTTACGCAAAGATCTTGGTGTAAAACCGTATAAAATACAGCTCGTGCAAGAACTGAAGCCGAACGATCTGCCACAACGTCGAATTTTCAGTGAATGGGCCCTAGAAAAGTTGGCAGAAAATCCGCTTTTTTATCGACAAATTTTGTTCAGCGATGAGGCTCATTTCTGGTTGAATGGCTACGTAAATAAGCAAAATTGCCGCATTTGGAGTGAAGAGCAACCAGAAGCCGTTCAAGAACTGCCCATGCATCCCGAAAAATGCACTGTTTGGTGTGGTTTGTACGCTGGTGGAATCATTGGACCGTATTTTTTCAAAGATGCTGTTGGACGCAACGTTACGGTGAATGGCGATCGCTATCGTTCGATGCTGAACTTGGTTGACATGTGGTTTCAACAAGATGGCGCTACATGCCACACAGCTCGCGATTCTATGGCCATTTTGAGGGAAAACTTCGGAGAACAATTCATCTCAAGAAATGGACCGGTAAGTTGGCCACCAAGATCATGCGATTTGACGCCTTTATATTATTTTTTGTGGGGCTACGTCAATTCTAAAGTCTACAGAAATAAGCCAGCAACTATTCCAGCTTTGGAAGACAACATTTCCGAAGGAATTCGGGCTATTCCGGCCGAAATGCTCGAAAAAGTAGCCCAAAATTGGACTTTCCGAATGGACCACCTAAGACGCAGCCGCGGTCAACATTTAAATGAAACTATCTTCAAAAAGTAAATGTTATGGACCAATCTAACGTTTCAAATAAAGAACCGATGAGATTTTGCAAATTTTATGCGTTTTTTTCTCAAGCTCTTAAAAAATCACCCGTTATAAATAATAAGCTATTAAAAGTTCTTCCTCCGTCAGGGCTACGTTATTTAACAACAAATCTAAATGTTTGTTTAAAACTTAATTACTTCCCTGACTGCTGGAAAATAGCCAAGGTAATACCAATCCCGAAACCCGATAAAGCTAAGGACGAAGTAAGTAGCTATCGACCAATAAGTTTAATAAGTTGCATAGGAAAAATTCTCGAAAGAATTATAAAAGAAAGAATCGAAAGTCATTTAAATATAAGTTTTAGATGATTTCATAACACATTTTATCAAGTATCTAGAAATTAAAAAGCATATCAGTGATAAGTTTCAATGTAAAGAACCAACTGCTTTAGTTTTGCTTGATATAGAAAAAGCATTTGATACAGTATGGCATGGCGCACTACTACATAAGCTTTTAAAATATAATTTTCCAATTGAAATTATTAAAATGATTCAAAGTTTCCTTAACAACAGAAAGTTCATAGTTAGCATCCAAAATGAAAATTCTTCCATGCATAGTATTGAATATGGAATTCCACAAGGAACTGTACTTGGCCCCATTCTCTGCTGATGATACCACCATATTTACATCAGGAATATATAACTTAAACGTACGTAAACGAACTAGCTAATATCAACTCTTTAGATATACTTATAGAAAAATCTATGGAAAAGTTCCTTTAGAAATGTAATTGGTCTGAAAAGGAATTAATAAAAGAATTATTATTATCAAATTAAGCTTTAGACCAACACGAATATATGATGGCTTTATATAAATAAATCAAATAATTATACATATTACTGGGATTATTGCAATATTAGATATAAGTGTTATATAAGGGTTTTAACTTGTAGCTTTAGCTTGACAAAATAAATTGCACGACTCGATCGCACGTACTTGCTCATATGTGCGGTCACATTGTAGAATAAAATTAAAAAAATTAAAGTGAGCAACAAAGCATTTATTCGATTTTTGTGACTTTTGATTGTTCGAATAACGTACGTTAAAATGTATTGGGTGAAATAATTTAAACACCATTTTATTTCTTTAGGAAATGTAAAAAAGTGTGAATTTTTTTTTTCAAAATTGTAGGAGCCGTTTTTAAATAAAACGATTTTTTCTTAACAACTTTTTTTAAAAAAATAAAAAAAATAATTTAAGAATACAAACTTAAGCACAAAAATAACGAACAATTAAAAACAAAATTGAAAAAAAATCACTTTCCCGTTTTCAAAATATTGATTTTTCAAAAAAAAAAAATTTTTTAATTATTAAAAATACAAAAAAAAAGTTTTCGCAAAAAAAATTAATGCAAAATTACTCAGGCTACCTATATCTTCTTGAATATCAATTTTGATTGTAATCGGATCACCAGTTTTCGAGAAAGTCGAAGAAAAAAAACCGGTCCTATGGGAGGTACCGTTCTTAGCCCACCATATTAATTTTTTTTTTCACTAAAATATAATGCATACCTACAGTAGTACACTGATTTTTTTTATAAAAATTCTTGGAGCCGTTTTCGAGAAAAAATAAGCTTTTACATAACGGTTATATGACAGGTACCGTTAATTTTTGAGCTAAAAAAAAAATTAAAAAACTCCCCTGTAGAATGTCAAAATAACCTTAAGTTCAAAATTTTAAGGCAATTGGCCCAACCGTTTAGGCTGCAGTCCAATATACATTCGTACAGACAGACAGACAGACAGACAGACGGACAGAATTTCGCCAGTAACTCAAATATGTTTCTCTATCATCGTAATGTCATGTTTGATTGTTATCTCAAAATTTTGAATCTGCACGAATGCATAACTTGTATTATAGTACCTATAATCGCAAGTAAAAACTAATATTATTTATAAAATCATAATCTCATTTTATCATTGCCCAATTATATTTGTAATACAAATTATTAATCCTATATCTCTAGCTATAAATTCAAAAAATGTAACCAATTATTTTATGCTACATAATAAATACATAAGAAAAAAACAAATTTGATTTTACCCATGAAAACACTGGTTGAGATGTTAAGATAATTATTACATTAAATATCAGTCTGATAAAAGTTTTCTTGCAGTGCTCGAAGGAAAAATTCTTCGTGCGATTTATGGCCGTGCTTACGACCCGGTAAACATCGAATGTACAGCACAGCGATATAAGCCCTCCTAAAAAATCTATATCCAGCGGCTCAAATGGCTCGGCCATATAGATTGGATAAACATCGACGCTCCAGCGCGCAAATTCTTCGACGCCGTATCCGAGGGAGTCAGAAACCAAGGTAGACCTGATCTCCGATGGAGCGACTAGATAGGGGGAGAGATATCTAACTGCTTGCAGTGCGTAATTAGAGACGATGTGGCTAGGGATCGAGCCAGCTGGAAAGGCATAATAAAACAGACACAGGAGCACAAGGCTATGTAGCGCAACCAAGATTTAATTAGAGTAATGAGTTTCGATAATTCTTTTTTTTTGAAGCTGATTGATTGTCGTGTTAACGAAGCCTAAAAGTACATTTTCCATTGCAATATAAATAAACCACATGATTAAAACTTTCTTTTAAAAAAATTTCAACTTTCTTAAAGTACAGAATGTTCTATACATTGCTGCAAAGGATAAAGCTAACCTTTTTGCTACACATTTTACAAAAAGCCATGTAATCACTGCTAATTTTAGTGATTCTTTAACTTGTGCTGATGTCACTGATTCGCTGATTACTATTGCGCAATCAAACTCTCATCTGTCAGAAATTAGTGTTTCTCTTGATACAATAAAGAATTTAATTAAAAACCTGAACGGTAAAAAATGTCCTGGAATGGATACTAACGGGTCACGCGAGATTTCAGACATGGTGTCAAAGAGAAAGATGCTCAGTATGCTTTGACATTTCATCATGAATAGACTTACTAACGAGCAACGCTTGCAAATCATTGAATTTTATTACCAAAATCAGTGTTCGGTTCGAAATGTGTTTCGCGCTTTACGTCCGATTTATGGTCTACATAATCGAGCAAGTGAGCAAACAATTAATGCGATTGTGACCAAGTTTCGCACTCAGTTTACTTTATTGGACATTAAACCAACCACACGAATGCGTACAGTGCGTACAGAAGAGAATATTGCGTCTGTTTCTGAGAGTGTTGCTGAAGACCGTGAAATGTCGATTCGTCGCCGTTCGCAGCAATTGGGTTTGTGTTATTCGACCACATGGAAGGTTTTACGCAAAGATCTTGGTGTAAAACCGTATAAAATACAGCTCGTGCAAGAACTGAAGCCGAACGATCTGCCACAACGTCGAATTTTCAGTGAATGGGCCCTAGAAAAGTTGGCAGAAAATCCGCTTTTTTATCGACAAATTTTGTTCAGCGATGAGGCTCATTTCTGGTTGAATGGCTACGTAAATAAGCAAAATTGCCGCATTTGGAGTGAAGAGCAACCAGAAGCCGTTCAAGAACTGCCCATGCATCCCGAAAAATGCACTGTTTGGTGTGGTTTGTACGCTGGTGGAATCATTGGACCGTATTTTTTCAAAGATGCTGTTGGACGCAACGTTACGGTGAATGGCGATCGCTATCGTTCGATGCTGAACTTGGTTGACATGTGGTTTCAACAAGATGGCGCTACATGCCACACAGCTCGCGATTCTATGGCCATTTTGAGGGAAAACTTCGGAGAACAATTCATCTCAAGAAATGGACCGGTAAGTTGGCCACCAAGATCATGCGATTTGACGCCTTTATATTATTTTTTGTGGGGCTACGTCAATTCTAAAGTCTACAGAAATAAGCCAGCAACTATTCCAGCTTTGGAAGACAACATTTCCGAAGGAATTCGGGCTATTCCGGCCGAAATGCTCGAAAAAGTAGCCCAAAATTGGACTTTCCGAATGGACCACCTAAGACGCAGCCGCGGTCAACATTTAAATGAAACTATCTTCAAAAAGTAAATGTTATGGACCAATCTAACGTTTCAAATAAAGAACCGATGAGATTTTGCAAATTTTATGCGTTTTTTTCTCAAGCTCTTAAAAAATCACCCGTTATAAATAATAAGCTATTAAAAGTTCTTCCTCCGTCAGGGCTACGTTATTTAACAACAAATCTAAATGTTTGTTTAAAACTTAATTACTTCCCTGACTGCTGGAAAATAGCCAAGGTAATACCAATCCCGAAACCCGATAAAGCTAAGGACGAAGTAAGTAGCTATCGACCAATAAGTTTAATAAGTTGCATAGGAAAAATTCTCGAAAGAATTATAAAAGAAAGAATCGAAAGTCATTTAAATATAAGTTTTAGATGATTTCATAACACATTTTATCAAGTATCTAGAAATTAAAAAGCATATCAGTGATAAGTTTCAATGTAAAGAACCAACTGCTTTAGTTTTGCTTGATATAGAAAAAGCATTTGATACAGTATGGCATGGCGCACTACTACATAAGCTTTTAAAATATAATTTTCCAATTGAAATTATTAAAATGATTCAAAGTTTCCTTAACAACAGAAAGTTCATAGTTAGCATCCAAAATGAAAATTCTTCCATGCATAGTATTGAATATGGAATTCCACAAGGAACTGTACTTGGCCCCATTCTCTGCTGATGATACCACCATATTTACATCAGGAATATATAACTTAAACGTACGTAAACGAACTAGCTAATATCAACTCTTTAGATATACTTATAGAAAAATCTATGGAAAAGTTCCTTTAGAAATGTAATTGGTCTGAAAAGGAATTAATAAAAGAATTATTATTATCAAATTAAGCTTTAGACCAACACGAATATATGATGGCTTTATATAAATAAATCAAATAATTATACATATTACTGGGATTATTGCAATATTAGATATAAGTGTTATATAAGGGTTTTAACTTGTAGCTTTAGCTTGACAAAATAAATTGCACGACTCGATCGCACGTACTTGCTCATATGTGCGGTCACATTGTAGAATAAAATTAAAAAAATTAAAGTGAGCAACAAAGCATTTATTCGATTTTTGTGACTTTTGATTGTTCGAATAACGTACGTTAAAATGTATTGGGTGAAATAATTTAAACACCATTTTATTTCTTTAGGAAATGTAAAAAAGTGTGAATTTTTTTTTTCAAAATTGTAGGAGCCGTTTTTAAATAAAACGATTTTTTCTTAACAACTTTTTTTAAAAAAATAAAAAAAATAATTTAAGAATACAAACTTAAGCACAAAAATAACGAACAATTAAAAACAAAATTGAAAAAAAATCACTTTCCCGTTTTCAAAATATTGATTTTTCAAAAAAAAAAAATTTTTTAATTATTAAAAATACAAAAAAAAAGTTTTCGCAAAAAAAATTAATGCAAAATTACTCAGGCTACCTATATCTTCTTGAATATCAATTTTGATTGTAATCGGATCACCAGTTTTCGAGAAAGTCGAAGAAAAAAAACCGGTCCTATGGGAGGTACCGTTCTTAGCCCACCATATTAATTTTTTTTTTCACTAAAATATAATGCATACCTACAGTAGTACACTGATTTTTTTTATAAAAATTCTTGGAGCCGTTTTCGAGAAAAAATAAGCTTTTACATAACGGTTATATGACAGGTACCGTTAATTTTTGAGCTAAAAAAAAAATTAAAAAACTCCCCTGTAGAATGTCAAAATAACCTTAAGTTCAAAATTTTAAGGCAATTGGCCCAACCGTTTAGGCTGCAGTCCAATATACATTCGTACAGACAGACAGACAGACAGACAGACGGACAGAATTTCGCCAGTAACTCAAATATGTTTCTCTATCATCGTAATGTCATGTTTGATTGTTATCTCAAAATTTTGAATCTGCACGAATGCATAACTTGTATTATAGTACCTATAATCGCAAGTAAAAACTAATATTATTTATAAAATCATAATCTCATTTTATCATTGCCCAATTATATTTGTAATACAAATTATTAATCCTATATCTCTAGCTATAAATTCAAAAAATGTAACCAATTATTTTATGCTACATAATAAATACATAAGAAAAAAACAAATTTGATTTTACCCATGAAAACACTGGTTGAGATGTTAAGATAATTATTACATTAAATATCAGTCTGATAAAAGTTTTCTTGCAGTGCTCGAAGGAAAAATTCTTCGTGCGATTTATGGCCGTGCTTACGACCCGGTAAACATCGAATGTACAGCACAGCGATATAAGCCCTCCTAAAAAATCTATATCCAGCGGCTCAAATGGCTCGGCCATATAGATTGGATAAACATCGACGCTCCAGCGCGCAAATTCTTCGACGCCGTATCCGAGGGAGTCAGAAACCAAGGTAGACCTGATCTCCGATGGAGCGACTAGATAGGGGGAGAGATATCTAACTGCTTGCAGTGCGTAATTAGAGACGATGTGGCTAGGGATCGAGCCAGCTGGAAAGGCATAATAAAACAGACACAGGAGCACAAGGCTATGTAGCGCAACCAAGATTTAATTAGAGTAATGAGTTTCGATAATTCTTTTTTTTTGAAGCTGATTGATTGTCGTGTTAACGAAGCCTAAAAGTACATTTTCCATTGCAATATAAATAAACCACATGATTAAAACTTTCTTTTAAAAAAATTTCAACTTTCCAAAAGTTTTAATTATAATGTATCATTTTAACTAGAAATAGAGACCATCAGTCATTAATAACTTTATTTTCTCATTCTTATTGCTGCTGAATTTTGTTTTCTTTTATTTTCTTTTTTATTCAAAAAAACACACTTCAAGCCCTAATGATACTGCATTATTTATTCCACTCGTTAGCCTTATTGTCGGATAAATGTTCTCATAAAAAAGGACTCCGTTAAAAAATGTTTACCATTTTCCCCGCCCCAATTGAACAAGGAACAAAACTTTAGTATAATTATCCCCTAATTGCTACTTTTAGAACATATTCGTAGGTTAAAATTACATGGAAATATGTATTCTATCTCTAAGTACATACAATTTGACAAAGCAAAAGCTCAATATCCCGCGGGGGAGCTGTCAAATCTCTGCATACGTAGGCACTACCCACCACCACCTTCCTACACATGAACGACGACAAACTGACAGTCCCAATTAGTTTAATTACATTCGCTTGCAGTTTTCCCAATTATCTTCACGTGAAACCGTAAGCAAAACAATAGATCCGTGAAGTTTAATACCGAAACAGAAAATAGTGGAGGAAATGGGCTTGATGAGGAGGAAGATGAGGAACATTTACCAGACCTCTTGACAGGCCGTACAAATATAATAATTTTCTGTCAATATACTGCATTTGCATTGGGGTTAATTTCCCAGCACCCACCGGTCTCAGAAGCGATTCTAATCGATGTCGTTTAAAAATATGGCGGACGTCTAATGACAAAGTTTACGCACATTTTAAATGTCTGAAACTTTAAAACGTCATTCAAACAACAACGACAACAACAATAAATTTTTCCAGTGTGGAGGAATATTATTTTAAAGTTTATCTAATATTCTGGCCAGTTTGGTGTCCTTTCTTCGGCAAACTCGCATACACATATCTAGAGAAACTACTTTTGGGCACACATGGCGTCACAGACTCGAAGGAAGCTTCAAACTATCATGGATGGCATAGCTGCTGTTTAGTATTCAAAAAGTGCAAAACTCAACTAATTGCATTTGGATTGCATTATGGTTTGTTAAGCCGCATATCCTTTGCTTTCGTTGGTGGTGGTGTCGTTGTCGTCGTCGTCGTCGTCAACACCGGAAAGGGAAATGGATTTTGTATATTTCATTAAGTTCCATCACACGAATGAATTGGATAACTTTGTTTGTGTTTTAAGCTGGCTGCGGATAAATTAGCTTTTTGCGAATTCACCTCGTGTCGGCGAGAGTTTTAAGAGCAATTATAAAAAATAAGGTGACGTTTTTACTTGCTTTTAGTTTTTATTAGAGGAAGTTATGGAGTTGTTGGAAAAATAGTTGATCTCGAGATTTTAATCAAAGAAAACATTTATTTTAGATAAAATCAAGATGGAGACCTTATCGACATGGCAATGTTTAAATAAAAACTCTTTCTCAATAAACCGGCGGGTGGCTTCTTGTAATCAATTTCACGTTCCACAATTAGTTACCACAAATGGGAATTGTTTTAGGGTTCTACCATTCTTTGAAACGAAGCGTTTTCTGAGAGCGATTTCATTTCTTGAAAACGCTTTCACAAAAAAACTTTCAGTGTATGATTAGTTCACAAAAAAACTTTCAGTGTATGACTAGTTCAAAAAACCGTTTTCAAAAAATGAAATCGCTTTCAGAAAACGCTTCAGAAATTACTTTCCAGGTACTAGAAATCTTTTCGCTTTCTGAAAGCACTTTTCTTTCACAGTGTCACGAGACCTTAAAATTTAACAAACGAACCAAAAAAAAAGAAGCGTTTTTCGCTTTCAGAAACTGTCTGTGAATGTTTTTTGCTTTCTTGAAAACGAACGTATATTTTTCGCCGTAATTGGGTCCTTTGTCCCACCCAAACAAACAATGGAGTAACGAATCACTTGCAGCAACCGGTGTATCAGTTCTATGGAATTTCAGTCTATTTAGGAACTCTGTCCTTATCAGCTGTTTGTAGTGCGTATTCTTTTCCTTTTCCGTTCCACATTCCAGTGGCGCAACTAAAGAAAGAATCTCTTAACTTAACAGTACGTGGGATGTTGGGCTCAAGGGTAAACTGATGGGCATTTCTAGCAGTGCAAGATTTGCGGTGGAATTCTTTGAGAAGAGGAGTGAAACTGGAGTTCTCACTGGAGCACTGTTTGTAAAAATAATGATAAAACAATGAAAGATACGTTATATTACGGCGCGCGATGCAGAAGATATGTAATTGAATCTGTAATTTTTCTATTACCTTTTAAATTTTGTGACTTCATAATGCAGTACTTGTTCTGCAGCTTGACTTTCCTTCCACCTTCCACTTTAGGATGATTAGATAAACAATAAACGAAAGTAGGCCCGGAGTGGCAAATACCACACTGGTTTACACAAAAATTACTTTCAGAAAACGTTTTAAGAATTTTTTTGCTTTCATAGTGTGACGACACAAAATGTGTTTTAAAAAATATTGCTTTGAAGAAATTTTTAAAATAGGAATTTTCGAAACACTTTCTGAAAACATTTTCCTTTCATTGTATAATGACACATTTTGCTTGTGAAGAGAACTCTGTTAGAAGTATATACATAAATATGTAAAGTTTTTTTGGAGTTTCTTAGGAAATTGTGTTAAGATACATTTTTCATTTGGCAGATGGGAACTCTGAGATCTTAATAAACTTGAACTGGCTTATTTTCGTTTTATAACTTACATATGTATTGTACATATACATACATATACATACATATGCATATTCATACGCCACAGTACCCCAAATAAAAAATAACTGCATCTCTTTTGACCAGTAACATGTGAATTCGTGACTTTTTTAAATACTGGTGGCTTTTTAAAAAAGGTTTTGAAATTTACAAGAAACGGGCATTTAAAAAATAAAATAAAAATAATAATACTTTAACTGTCTGTAAGGCACATTGCTATTTTAGAATGCGACTGAATGTTGCATGTTACTAGTAGTTATAAAAATTTGAATAATAGGAACGATTTTTACTTGCGATTATAGGTACCATAATGCAAGTTATGGATTCGTGCAAAAAAAAAATTCAACAATCAAACATGACATTACGATAATAGAGAAGTCGAAAAAAGTGGGTCCGGAAATTCCGTCCGTCTATTTCTGTTTGTTAACACCTATCGGCCTAAGCGGATGGGCCGATTTGCTTCAAACTTGGTATTTAGTATTTAATTGGTAGTATCCCGGGGGTTGTTTTTTTCTTTTTGCTCTAGGTCGAAAAATAACGGTATCTGCCATTTATTTTTTAACAAAAAGTTAAATTTTTCGAAAACGGCTTTAACGATTTTGAAAAAACTTTCAGGGTGCTATATTTTTACAACAATACATCTTTCAGCTGGAATTAATTTATCGAAATTTGTTCTATAACGGTAATTCTCATAGAATCGGTTGTTTTAAATGCGAAAACCATTATCCCGATTTCAATAAAATTTTGCACACATGAAGTCATTAATAATTCAATTAATATTGCATTTCAAAATTTTCAAAAACTTTTTTTCGATTTTTTTTAAATATTCTAAAGAAAAAAATTGGTTTTCGAAATATTTTGAAAACGGGTTGATTTTTTAAAATAATTTTCTCAGATGAAAACTACAGATTTTTTTTATAATGAAATACTAAAAAAATTTAAAATATTTTTTTTCGAATAGTTTTTCAAAAAAAAAAAAACCAATTTTTAAAAAAACTACTTGAACGATTTTCAATATTTTTTTTTCAAATTTGATTGTATTCTTAGTTTTTCTGAGAAAACTCTTAAACTAATTAAAAAAAAATTAAAGATTTTTCGAAAAAAAAATATTTTTTTTATTTTAATATAAATGTGCATACATATGCAGCCACTAAGCAATTATCTAGCATCAGGACAAGTTATTGCGACCCTGTCGTGGATTTTATTAAATATTATTCGACGATATGACCGCAATATATTTTTCGACACAGTGACAATTTTTTTCACTTAAAACCCACGGACGGCTCTAGCTTGCACTAGGAGTTAGAAAAATTGCTGCCCTATCTAAGTATCGAGCTGACGATCTCTAGTTTAGCAAGCAAACACCTTATCTTCTGCACCACTGCATGCATAAATAATCAGGTCATTAAAAAATGTTTGTATATCAATTCTTGCTATAATCTTCCAACCAGTTTTTTGAGAACTTGTCTCTTCTTAATGACAGCATATTCTTGGTTTTGCCCTGCAAAAGTCATATTCGCTCCTTCGATCTCAGTATTCACAAAATTGCCAACTCTCACAAAACCTTGTGTTCTTCCGGTTGTGCCAATAAATCGTAATGGGAGGGAAAATTGAACCGAGTAAGTTTTAAACATTCGTGTTGTGCATCTAAATAATGAGTCTCTGTACATAAAAGTTCGTTCGTCCGATTTTTGAGGAAAAGTAATGGGCGCCCTTGCCCAGAGTAGTAATGGAGTACGCCATTACACGTCTTGCATAATAACGAAATTTTGAAAAAATAAATACAAAATAGGCGGAGTTTTGTTAAAGTAGAAAGTATATGTAGATATAATGGCGTGTGTGTGGATTTAACGAGAAGGTTTGTGGGTGTGAGTTAACGGGCTGTATGTTGGTGTTGCTGCCATCAATGTTTTCTTATGACTTTATCACGTAAAATTATCGTCCGTAAACCGACTTTACAGACAACCAACTCTTTTTTTTTATTTTGGTATGCAGTTTTTTAGAGTTTATTAATAAACATGTGATTATAAAATTTTAAATATTTTTTTTCGATTAGTTTTAAAAATATTGATTTAAAGAAAAAATTCAAAGATTAATTTTAATTAGAAAAAAAAATTGATATGTAAAATTAATGTGGCTAATTAGATCTTCTCAAATATAAAATTTGTAAGAAATCGAAAGAACCGTTACCTAGCGAGAAAGCTAAAAATTAAAAAAACCTTATATGAAAGGTAACGTTAATAGACTTTTCCCGTAAAGTTGGTTCTGATCAAATGATAGCCAATACCATCCTTAACTTGCCTTATAGCTCTTCTGGAATTGATCCAAGTGACTTACAGCAAATTGTCCTCTAATTTAAGTTTAATAAAACCTAAATATTTTGCAGTATTTTTGGCATAGGCAAATATTTATATGTTCGTTTCTGATGATTGATATTGTCGGCAAAACATTTTATTAGATAAGAAGACTTAGACAACAGGATACAAATGAGGAAGAGAATCGGATACAGAACGAGCCTTGGGGCACACCAGGATTTATTTTGTAAATTTCAAACTGGAGTCAAGTTCAAGCTAACCCTGATTCTTAATCACAACACTCAATGGCTAAAATGTACGTATGAAATCTCAGCTAATCACTAAGAAATGTGGACAATCACCTTTAATTTTTAGATATTCAATTAAGGTCTTCAAGGTCAAGAAAAAAGAAGATAACTATAGATTTTGTGGCTATTGAAATCCCATCATAAGTCATATTATCAATTTCCAGAATCAAAACACTTAAATGTGAACACAATTTACCTAATAAAATTAACTTTATTCATCTAAACCTTCCCTGTCGTTCATTACATGCAAAGTTTCCAAAAGACTTTTCATTTACTTGAACCAGAATGTTCATTAAGCTGCAACAGCAATTTACCAGAGAACTTACTTGAGGAGGAACAAGCATTTCCCTTCTACCCCGAAACACTAACAAAATCCTAGTCCCAACTCTATCACAGGTTTGTATATTTAAAGTTTAAAGTTTTTGTTGCTCTTATATAGCTTTTCCATGGAATCCTTCTTTGCCATAAAACAACAGTTGTGTTCCTTTTCCGAATAACCACTCAGCACATTTCGAAATAAGTTAATATTTCTGTCTTTGTTTTTTGGAACTGGGTTATCTCTTGATATGAATTGTCCTTTGTGAACCTTGTTAGCTCTTATAATAAGTCAGGCTTTAATTATAGCAAAAGGGGTGGATAAGGGTAATGCTAGTGCCCCTAAGTCGGTGCACCATTGTACGACCAAATCTACACTAGACTGCTACCCTCCTCGAAGGGGTGGTATTTTGTTATCGTTTCCCAGAATGCAAGGCGAATATAAAATCCATTTTTTCGTTCCCTTAGCTTTTGACTTTAGGTGTGTAAATGTTGTTAAGCGTGTGTGTGTGTGTGCTCACCACTGAACTCCCATTATAGTTCTGTTATGGTTTCACCTAACGAACTGTTTATTTGATCTCTCACCCCCTGTTGTTGCTCCCGATGACCGAGAGAACTAACCCCAGCCCTGTATTTAGGCTGAAGTTCCTCTGCCTGGATGCACAACAGCACTCGAATCCCGACTATAGTTTTATAGCTGTGCACAGCAAGGATAATGAAATTAATGTGACCTCTTAGACGTAACAGCCTCCACATCATCATCGTGCCTTTGCTCGGCCCCATGAGACAAGCAGCTCCTATAAAGTGTGGAACACTGTGCATCACAAAAAGGTAAGGAACGCCTAATTGCAAACTCCTGGGCGCTCATTTGAATATCCAATGCCGTATTTCAGAAACAATTCAACTTGAAATGGGATGGACTATATGACTGTTAGAAGGGTTAGACGGGCGGCAGCTTTGGCTGGGCATGAAGACAGAACTCAGAACAAATGGTTTTATGTGTTCCTTTCTTTGTACGGTTGTATACGTATTTTTTGGCACAGGCAATCCATCTGAAGGTCCTTTTCCTTATCGGAGCACTTTTTCTGTTATATTTTTGTTGTTGTGTGGCTAGGCGTGCTGGGGGTGGTGGTGGTTATGCATTTTGAAATATGCGACAATAAATTTTAAAGCCAAGTGTGGTCGTGAATATTCGGAGCAGAGTTTTACATAAGGAAAGATGACAAAAGGACTGTCATCGTCCGTTATTGCGCTGTCCTCCCTGCGTTGTCTCCCGTCTTAGTATGTCCTTTAAAGTGGGTGAATAGCATATATACTCCGTCGTCGTTACGTCAGTCTCTTCATTGTTGTTTTCTATTTGAGGCAATAGTCTGTTGTTGGCCACTGTTGTCTTTCAGAATGTCCTGGTCACAGGACTTAACCTTTCATACAGTGATTGTTGTCTGTCTGGAGTTTGCTTACACATTTGTTAAAGATTCTATTTTTTGTTGGATATTTGCTGGGATTCAACATTATTTCAAGTGTCACAGGACTTGATGTTGCCAGACATTGTGTTGAATGACTTAGAAGAATCACTGAGGTGATGCTTCAATTAACTTCATATATAGGTATAGGGAATTTGAGAAAGAAGCATGAATTCATCTATGTTTTTATCTTTATAGCCGAGAAGTAATAAAAAATTTAAATTGTTTTCTATGCGTCCTCAGGGAGTCGTTCATATTGCTCGTTGTTATGTAATCAGTTATCCTTATTGCGGTGTGCCGGCGCGATGAGGTGGTATGTTGTAGGGACATTGAATAAAATTGTTTGATTTGAATTTTATGGTTGCCTAGATGCAAGGATGTAGCTTTTAACGGAGACAGCCTTAATCATCCAATAAATTTGATCCATTATGCGGTTTTATTTGGGAAAATTTGTTCATTTTAATGTTGCCTGTTTTTTTTCTCACTGAGTTGTTATTCAAATGTATTTACACTTCGCTTCCAGTCATCCTTTTGATAACCTCGGCTTAAGAATTGATATTTGTAAGGGTTTCCTCAGAATTGGACGCTGATGCTGAATAGACGTTTATATTTTTTTTATTTGTATTAAAATTGTTCGCCTTCCTGTACACTGCACCCTGTAAGTGTTTCTGACTGCTACAGCGAAAGCTCTGGATTTGATAAGCCTCTTGCGAGTCAGTGGTATGTCCTCACGCAGTATTGCATTTTGCCATTTGGATTCATTGGATTTCAGGGCATCCTTTCCTGAGAAGACAGAAAAAGTTTAAGGCACAAATCAATGAGCCTTATTTACTATATTTTTGGTGGCCCTAAATAGCATGGTGTTATTTGCCCTGGTTTAATATGCCTCTCCACTTGGCTCGATCACTAGCACGCTGTCTCCAATTTCGAAGTCGGAGGGTTCTTTCTGCCTAATCGCTCCATAGGAGATTATGTCTACCATCATGGCATCTGATTCCTTCTGGTACAGCCTCGAAGACCTTGGAGCCTCGATTTTAATCTGCTCTACATGGCCGAACCATCTTAGGCGCTGTATGTATGTATTTCGTTGGCTTGTTTTAACTTCTTCGCCACTCGTTATTTACCGGATCACAAACAGGGCTATAAATCGCTTGTAGTACATTTTCCACGAATACCTCAATAGAGCTTTCATACGACTAGGAAAGGGTTCATGCTTCTGCACCCCATATAGCAGGACGGGATGATGAGAGCTTTGTTTAGCATCTCCTTGGTTTTTCTCGATAGGGATTTATTTCTCAATTGCTTATCAGTCCAAAGTAACAGACATTAGCAAGTCTCTTCGTTTGATGCCTTACTAACGAGACGACTTCCAAGTGCCAAGCTCGAGGACAAAATCGTAACATCACTCTGCTTCTTAACAGCCTGAGCTGAGATCTGAGAATACTCCGTGTTAGCCCGTATTTAAAGAAATGTATGTATGAGTATGAGGTGCTCACCGTAGGTAAACTTGACCGTCACTACAGACGCCATTGTTCTTCCGCTGCTGTCTAGATGTATGGAGAAGTGCTTGAGTTGAAACAGTTATTGTTAAATTGTTTATTTTAATATATGTATAAACTAGATTTTTTTCAAAAAACAAGCCAAACCAGATACGCCGCCATTTTGATTTTCTTCTTACATTTCCTCAATATTAATTTGAATTTAGATGGGCATCATCTAGATGGGCCTTGTTTGAGTCTTAGCAATAGCATTGTATAATGTATATACATTCTCTATAATATTGTGGTTCTTTCTGGTGAGAAACGCACAATAAAAACAAAATTTTCCTTACGTCACTTTAAATGAAAAGAATAAACGATATTTATTCAATGAAAGTGGTTAAAAACAATTAAACATTTAATAATAGCACGTGAATAAAATGGCGTGTCTACTGGTCAGAGCCGATCTGTCGCTGAAGATGATCTTGGAAGAAACGAAGTGAAGTGGATGGCTGCTGTAAGACACTAAGACGACTGTCCTGATGATTATGTGACGAATCAAACAAAGGAGAAAGACCAACTGTTATGTGGCGTGTCTGGCAAATTCAATCTGGCGAATTGGATGAAGCGGGAATTATCTTCTTTCGGTTGCAGAGTCGGTAAAATAGCTTAATAAACTGCAAGTAGATGGCCTTCAGTCTAATGTCGGCAGTATAGTTAATATAATTTTTAAAGAATTATATCTCCAGTTACTCCCTTAACAATGTCATTTTACTCAAAATGTATCGATTATATGAACAATAGAAAACATACAAAACGTGTACAATCCAACGATTCAACTACATCCTGTGTTTGCTCCTCTCAATGAAAAGGATTTCGAACGGAATTTGTGTGTATTTCTTTTTTTCCGAAGGATAAAGAAAATTTATTTACTGCACTATAAAGCTAAGGGCGGGCGAATTTTCGTCCTAAAAATTCTTTTTATTGAATTCCATTGAATTTGCATTTGAAATATTCCCCCACACACCCGCACAAAGCTTAACAGAAAAACATGTGCCAACCTAAAAAAAAAAGGATAAACGAAACCGATAGCCTTGTGTGCAAAGTGAAAGCAGGATGATACAATATACACATTGAAGCAAAATATGCAATGGAATTTCACTTGGGGCTACAAAAGTGATATGAAAAGGATTTCCAGAACCAACACCACCCCTCCGGAGGTGAATACTTATACCCACATCTGCGAGGATATAGTTTTTTATAGTATGTCAGTGTGGCATAAACTATCTCGTCTTGCCACAGAGGAACCATATCGTACTATCAATTTCCGCATTAGACGTCTGTTATGGTGTAATACACGACTCAAGGATCTTCTGGCGCTGTATTGAGTGGGCTGGGTGAATGCAAAGATATTCCTGCTTCCCAGCAAACTTGCACTTCTATATACCTTCGCGTCCAAGTCCTTCCATCTTCTAACGCATGCACAAAAGATATTTTCGCAGTAATTCACATTCTGTCGTATACTTAGTGAAGATAAATGTGAAAAGGAAGCGTTTCAAGGTGATTCAAACGAAGCAAGAAAGATTCTTTTTAAAAGAACCTGAGTTAAGTCCTGAGATTGTTATTTTAAGTGGATATATGGTGAGGGAGATGAAAAAGTTTATAAAATACAGTATGTGTGTGTGTGTGTTTAAAGGTAAGAAAAGCAGGTGAAATAGAAGTTATGAGGGAAAATTCTTTTTGATATATGAATCGAGGGGGCTTTCAAAGATAATTTTTGGTGTGACTCATATCCTTTGCAAAGGGGATGCTATCAATAGAATTTTATGAACGTTTTCTTTGCACAACACTTGTGTTGAATTAAGATCGCTTTGGTTCATGGATGTTGCTTCTTTCTTTGGAAAGAATATATAATAATATGGTGTATAAGCTTATCTGAACGAGTAAAATTTAAAATATAAATTTCCGGTTGAATTATGAAAAAAAATTAGATAAAATATTTTTTTTTACCGTTTTAAGCATTACAATAGTAGGTACAGAAGTTTCTTTAAGAAGATTCTTGACGAGTCATTATCCCAGGCTCAGTGGCAAAAGAATCGATAAGTTGATTACAACCTATCGAAAAAAAAATATTTCAAAGGTTCCACAAGGTTGCATCTTTTGATGTAAATCAAACAAATTCAGTATTCTATCTTTAATTAAAAAATTTAAAATGTGTTTATGTCCTTTTGAACGCTTTTTTTATTTTTCAAGCTTTTAAAGGCTTTTCAAAAAATTAATTTTGATTAAAAAAATATATTGAAGAAAAATTACTGAAAATTAAAAAAATATATTTATGCAAAATATCTACTTGTTTCTACTTAAATGACAAATTTTGTTAAAATCGTTTGAGTTGGTTTCGCTAGGATAAAGAAGTACCAATATCTATGAGATATACTGTTTTCCATCTTGTTTCTTAAGATGAAGATTTTTACTTGTGATCCGTGGGATTTATACTTATCAAAAAAAGCAAAGATAATAATCAAACATGAAATTAAATTAAATTCATGAAGGGTTTTCCAATAGGGACTTCCGAACCTTAACAGTTGATAGCGGTCATTTTGTTGAAGCTATACATCTGTCAAATTGGCTGTCATTTATTCAATTTGGTTTGCCAAATTACCATGGATACATAAGGCGTTCAACAACACGTGCAAATGATAAAATTATTATATCAAAATGGGTGTTCTGTCAGAGCATCGTTCCGCTTTACCGTTCCCATTGTACGGTCACCAAATCATCCTACCGAGAACTATTCGCAGAGTGGTTAATAAATTTCAGTCCACTGGTTCAATAAGCAATCAACCAACACCAGTAGACGAAACGCAAGATCTGCCGAAAACATCGTCACCTTCGGTGAGAGTGTGCAGGAGAATCCAAGGCAGTCGATTTCACGTCGCTACAAGAACTCGGCCTTTCGCAGACCAAAACTTGGCGAATTTTGCGTCTTGGCTTGGGCCTGCACCCGTACAAAATTAAACTGACCCAGGAGCTAAAAGTAAACGACCATAGACAACGACCTGTGATTGCTGAATGGGCTCTGGAGCAGTTGGCAACTGACCTTACTTTTTGTATCGAAAAATCATTTTCAGCAATGAGGCCCATATCTGGATGGATACGTTAACAAACAAAATTATCAAATTTGGGACGATACCAATAAATATGAGATCCAAGAGCGTCCAATGCATCACTATAAACTCACTGTTTGGTGTGGATTTTGGGCTGGCGCTTTAAAAACGATGTTGGCCAGGTTATCACCGTCAACGGCGAGCGCTATAGATCGATCATTACCAACTATTTTTGGTCTGAATTGGATGATATGGACAGCAACGACATCTAGTTTCAACAGGACGGCACCACGTGCCACACAGCTCATGTCACGTTGGACATTCTGCACGAGCAATTTGAGGGCATGGTCATCTCACGTGAAGATGATGTAAGCTGGTCACCGAGATCATGTGATTTGAGCCCAATAGACTTTTTCTTATGGGGTTTTCTTAAGTCGCAGGTCTATGCGAATAAGCCACAATCCATAAACCAAAGCGGCCCTCAAAGCCAACATAACCAATGTCATCGTCAAAATCATCCTGATTTATGCGCTAGAGTCATGGAAAATTGGACACTTCGGATGGGCCCCACTAAGAGAACCGCGGCAGGCATTTAAACGATGTCATATTCCACACATAATGGCATCGGTAGGCCTTTCAAACAAATAAAAAAATTGATGATATCTCACATACACTTCGTTTTATTTAAATTTAATGTTAGAAAGCGCTTAATGAAAGACCCTAAGATAAATATGATAGAATTAGTAGAAGAAGTTTAACTTTAAAAAAAAGATTTGGTTTTTTGTAAAGCCGCCTTACGGACGATAATTTTATGTAACAACGTCATAAGAAAACATTGATGGCAGCAACACCAACATGCCCGTTAACTCACAACCACAAATCCTCTCGTTAAATCCAGACACACACACCCCGATATCTACATCTACTTTCTACTTTAACAAAACTCCGCCTATTTTGTTCTTTCTTTTTGAATTTGAGTGAAATTATTTTGGGAATTTGTGCCTGTTCTTTTTCATGTTCGCCTTGTGCTTGCAATCGATTTTGGTTGAAAGAACGACAGTATCGCGGTTAGCATGAGTCATGAGTCAAAAAATATATTTTTGAAGTGAAACTTCTTTAGGCGCATGAGGGTAAATTTCTTACGGATGAAACGTTTTTGTCTAAGAATAGGTAGAGAGCCATTGAGACCGATTGAGAGAGAGTGAGAACGGGTGAACGTAGTATGAAGCACATAGCCATGGAGCCAGAGTACGGAGCAAGCGAGTGAGTAAACGCAGATCTGTTTTATTTATTTACATTGTCATTAGTTTGCATACGGTGTGTAGAGTGATATGACTTAAATTTATAAAATATATAAAACATAAAAAAAGAAGTTTCACTTCTGACATGTGTACTTTGTACGCACGCACTTTTTTTTCAAAAATATTTTTTTTAATTTGTCATCATCTAATTTATAATGAGTTTACAATTCCTGTTTTTCTATTCTAGAGCCCATTTAGTGTAATTTGAGAATCGATATTAAAACAATAATGTTAAAATAATTTTAACTAGCTTACTTTGAACAATAAACGTTAATCTACTATCGAGTAACAGCATTTCCCATTAGTGCGGTGGGCCTGGGCCACAACCAACAAGCTTCTCCGGCTAACTCCGTCACTAGCTGGTTGACTGCCTCCAGTTTTGCAGGTGAATATGTTGGTCGTGGTCCTCTTCTATTTGCGTCCGCCACTATCCATTTATGTATTTGTGAGTTGAGATGTGGTACATACGAACTAACTGTTACAATGTGTCGCCCTGCCATTGTATATACACAGCTAGACCAAAAATTATTGTTTTGTCATATATACTTATTTTTTTAATATGTTTTGTTTATTAAATATTATTTTAACTTTCGTTTTCATTAGAAAATCAATACCTAATAAAGTATAACGATTTTGGGCTTTTAAATTAAGTTATTATACATTTTATATAATAAAACCATCGGTGTACCCATTTGTACGTACGTCTTTCTAAATCAATAACAATTATCGTTTGTATGTAAATTTTGTTGTATTTTATCCTAATTTTCGTTTAACTTTCTCTAAAAACCCGAGTATCCACTATTGTTATCCAACATTTTTTGAAGTCGGCGTGGCATTGATTCTACAAGCTTTTGGTATATTTCTTGGCGTATAGAATACTTGATCAATAAATAAATTTAAACTATACAAAAATGTTTTTTTTTTTTATATATATATATATATTTTCGTTTAATTTTATTTTTATTTTATTAAATAATTTCACAACTTTAATTTATAAGAACTCTGCGACGCGTTTCGGAACTATGATTCCATCTTCAGGCGCGATATATAGAATACCATTCCCTCTGCACAGCATCACACAATCGGTTCCCATTTGGAAAATATTCCACAAGTTCTCAATCGGGTTGAGATCTGGGGATTGACTTGGTCTTGAAACACTTGAAATTTATTTCTCTCGAAACCAATCTTTCACAAGATTTGTCATGCCCGTATTTTTCGGATCGTTATCCTGCTAAAAGTTCTATCGGGGGCATATTTTTTTCGGCAAATGGAAGCATGACATCTTCCAAAATATCTCTATAACCGTATTTAGTCAAGATATTACTAATACGGAATATACGACCCACTCCATACAAGGAAAAACAGCCCCAGACCATTATATTTCCTCCTCCGAGTTTAATCGTCTTCCGGCTTTGGTCGCCTGACATTACGCCCAGAATTTAATGATTCTATCTTCCTGGTAGGTTGAAGAAGTCTTCTGGGGATTGTGCGGGCATTGACTTCATTATTGATTTGTGCGCCTATAGTCCTTGGCGAAGAAAAAGGTTTCGATTTAGGCAAAAGGAGGATACGGCGATCAGTGGTAAGCGATGTTATTTTTGCCTTCCCCGAGTTTTGCGAACTAATCTGGCCTTAAGAGCAATTGTAACAAAATTTTGGGATCTTTCCAGGACATCTGCTATAAATTTGTAAGTCTTACCTTCATTTATTAACTGTAAAACTAACCATCTTTCTCTTGGCGAACAATAGACGTTGCTACCCATATTAAAAAAGTCTGATAAACAAAAAACTATTATTTATGGGTGGTCTAATTATTAAAAACAGGTTACCTTCAAATCTGGTACCTTTTTTGAAATAACAAAGATATAAACTGTGAATTTATTTGGAGAACACCTATTTTAATGACCAGGGATGCGGTTTTTCAAATTTTGCTTTGAGGTACCAATGTAAACGGACGGACAAGTCTTCTCCTTTCCTCCTAACCAATTGATCTTATAGAAAACATCTGCTTTCTCCAACGTCTCCCCTATAACTTTGATATTGGTAAAAAGCTTATTTCTCAAAAAAATGCAGATTTGAAATCGATTTTTGTCTTTGTGGTGTCTTTTATTGGTGCTGTCATGACACTTTATGAAGATTATCAGCTTGGTTGACTGTTATTTCTTGGTTATGATTTTTGATGAGTTTGTTGACAACGGGATAGGGGAATGAATTTAAAAACAGGGTGTCACGGATGATTTTGATATTTTTATGGCGAAATAATTTACCGCTTATGTCGAGAACTCTGTTAACAAAGTTTCGTGCCGTGTTGATAATAATTTCTTCGGGCTGCTTCGATTGAAAATTTATGAGGCCTCCAGAAACAGTCGGTTTTTTATACCAATCAAAAATTAGTTTTTCATTTCGCCTTAAAACTTTCACATCGAGGTATGGGTGCTCACCATTCACTTCCATACCCACCGTAAACTTAATTTTGTGATTGAAATAATTCAAGGCATTCAGCGCGTTCTGAACTCCTTCTGTTTTAATCACAACAAACAAGTCATCTACGTATTTGGTAATAACTTTTGGTTTTATTAAAAGCCTACCAAGGACATCATCTAGAAATGATTCCATAACTAAATCCGCCAGAATTGGAGATGCTGGGCTTCCCATGGGTACATCTTGCTTTTGTTGATAAATATTACCGTTGAACTCTAAGAAGTTATTGTCGATAGCACAAAATCTGATTATCTCAAAGAATGTCGGTTTTTTTATATTGGTGTGTTCTTTAATCTTATTCCAGTTGGTCTTTAAAATGTCCAGAATCAAACCAATTGGAATGCTTGTGAACAAGGAAACTACATCAAATGAAGCCAAAGTGTCTCCGTTTTCCAATCGTACTGAAGCCACTTTGTCAATAAAGTCTTTTGAATTCTTAACGTTAAAGTACTTCAAGTTTTAATTTAATTTTGAAAGAATTTATTTATTCGATTAAGTATTTAATTTTCATTTAATTTATCATTTATTCCGAAATATAGCACGCAACATGTTTTGTATATGCCGAATGTCTTTAACATAAAACTGGGAACTTAAAAAATATATAAAACACAGGGATAAGCCATCGTTTACTTGACAGTTTGAAAGCAACTGGCTGATGTAAGGGTTGTATTTTCCGTTAAAAAAATACTCCGAAACAGAAAAACTATTTTCGATGTTTTATTTTCGAAAATTTAGCTGTTTAGGTAGCAAGAAATTTTGTTCGAATGTTAAAGGTATTTCTTGCTCACAGAAAGGAATTTTTCAAAAACCGTTTAATGTTAGAAAATGGTTTGTGACTCTGCTAGAGAAGAATATCGTAGAAAGGTATGAGTTTATTCAAATGTGAGTTCTTATTGAGTGAAATAAGTAACTCATTGGGTCTGGGTATGGATACAGTAAAAACCATATATATAATTTCAAATTCTGTAATTTTGTAATCAGAACTAAAATAATATTATTCTTCAATACATAAATCAATTCATTTTAAGATAAACACATATCAGTAATATTCATTTTTTTTATTGATATTAAAAAAAAAATAAACTTTGAATAATAAAATAAGAAAAAAATATCCTTACTACGCTTATTACTTTAATCGTGTTTTTGGCAAAACTTTTGACAGAAACATGTATTTTTTATAATGGGACATTCTCGATTTAATTATGTAGCACTTATTCAGCAGTTTACTTCTTTTCAATTATTAAATTTTATTGAAGTCCGATAAGAAATTCCCGAGAAAGTTGAAATTTCGAAATCTATACTTTCTTTATAGTGTACTTTCGTCAGCGAAGAGGTTTGGTGGACGAGAAGTTTTGAGATAAATCATTTATAAAATTGAGGAGATTCGTAGACAGAATAGTTTGGTTATTAGTTATTCATTTACAAATAGATATTTATCTGTTGATTACTTTAACAAAGTTATATATAAAATCACAATTATTAATTAACATTAAAAATTCTCAAACTATATAGTTTAAAAGCATTTCTATTCATTTGAAGGTCTACTTCACAATTAATAAAATTAAATAGCATTAACGAACGAGTTAAAGGTTCATTCAGTCCATAGTTTGTGGCCTTGTGACTGGGGACGAGAAAGAGAACCTCTCTGTTTCTAAGATTTTTTTTCTGCAACATTAAAAGCTATGAGATTTAATAACTCGGGTGAATTTATTCTTCCAATAGCAACATCTTTTACAAAAAGTGTACATAGTGTTTCCCTACAGCTTTTCAAAGATTTAAGATCTATTAAGGCGCACCTGGCCTTATAAGAATGTAAAGCTTCTGATAAGATTTACACCACTGAAATAATTTGTCAATTTCTTTTTGAAAACACTCACATCTTCATTTGTGAATATTTTATGGTATATCTTTTTATCGTCTGCAAACATTAGACAATTTTTCAAATCTTCCGGAATGGTTAAAATGAAGTGGACCCAGATGACTCCCTTGCGGAAGACCTAACAATGTATCAATAAAAAAAGACCAATCATTTCCAATTTTTACAATCTGTTTTCGATTTGATAAATAAGATTCCAGCCATTTAAGAAAACTAAGATTGAAACCCAATTTCTCAAGTTTTTTAATAAGAAGCCTGTGATCAACTCAATCGAATGCTTTTATAAAATCTGTAAACAAAACGTCTACCTGCATTTTACGCTCCAAAGAATTCGGGCAAAAATTTGTAAAAAGACACAAATTTGTAGTGGTGGACCGATCACTGCAGAAACCATGCTGTCTTATCTGTCCTATCATAAACTATTTTTTCAAACAGTTTTGGTATCGTTAAAAGCTTAGATACTGGTCTATAATTCTTAATAATAATAATAATTATGTATCGCATGGAATGCCCATCAGTTCACCCTTGAACCCCATTTCGGACGTACCGTGAAATATAGGGATTCTTTTTTTTAGCCGAACAACACGAATTTGTTTACACGGCGAGATTTTTCCTGGCCATTTTGATCTGCAAACATTCAGAACCAATGTTAATCGACACCTCCTATCTCTCCTCTCCCTATCTTCCTAATGCCCGCGCAATGTGTTCTACTTTAAAAGGGAAACAAATAGTCCCTTGTGCGCGCGTTAATTATAAAAAAAAATGTTTAAGGCCACTTTGGAAGATAGGACTAATCGAAGATAATTTCCATTCTTGAAGGAAAACACACTGGTATGAAGCGATTTATTGAAAATTGTTTTCAAAATTTTGAATGTGACAAAACTTACGCAGTTCCTTTGCCAGAGTAAAAAAAATACTTCTTCGGAATATTGTGGGTGGGTTGTCTGATATAGTTACAATACCTACTCTACTAAAAGAATGAATTAAACAAAAATGTTGTTTTTTATTCTTTAATTAAAGATAAGAAGTGCATTAAAAATTAAAAATGTTGTCAAGATTTGTATTAAAAAGTAGCCTTTTTATATTAAACTAGCTTTGTTCCCGTCGCTTTGCCTCTTAAACACTGTTTCCAACACATTTGCTACGAGCACATGGGCGCCAACGGCCAACTCTACTGCTGAAATGTAAATTAATTTTGAATTTCGTAATGTTCTGCCGGCGCCAATCAATTTTATATTGCTCCACCTATTGGTTTTCTTATTTCCATTTTTTTTTTATTTATTTTGTAGCGCCACCTAAAGGGCAATTTTTGAAACATGCAAGAACTTTCATTATGGGATGAGATAGATTTATTTTCCAAACCTTTCATAGTGATTCATTATAGGGCATATTCTATTGCTCTTTCAATTACGTTTTCTTGTACGACATGCGCGCCAACTACTGGAAGTTTATTTTACTATATTTAAATATTTCCCTAAACGGAGGCAGCTTTTTCTATAAAAAAACAAGGTAATTTTAAAATAATAGAACCTTGTCCCTTTCTCAAAAAAGTTAAAGCTCTTAAAAAGAACAAAAGTTCAAAGCTCTTAGAAAGTAAAAAGCTTTACGTTGTAATGTTGTAAACTTTAAAACGTGGAACAAAAAGACACAAAGAGTTTCAACAATTTTGTAAAGCTTTAGTTTTGAGCTTTAAATAATAATTATTATTATTATTCAACTTGTAAAGTTGTAGGCTCAAAAAAAAAGACAGAGGTGTGACAATTTTATTAGGCTTTAGTTTTGAGCTTTCACGTTTACAAGGGTTTATTAAAGGAATAACGAGACTGTAGAATGTCTATAACCAAGCTTTTTATACATATAATTTAAATATAATTAAATTATAATTAAAAATTTAAAATAGATAAAAATATTTATTTAGCATATATCGACACCAACTTTATCATGCAATATTATTTTCTCAACAAACTACAGCAACAGCAAAAGTTGTATTTAACGGATACCGGAATACAGAGGTTTTCCGCACTCAGCCTCAAGTTGATTTGATTTAATTTTATTTAATTATTTATTATCCCTCTATATTAAAAAAGCATGGGCATGGGCATCTTCAAATGTCCATGATATTTATAAAAAATCAGTTGGTGTCTGTAAAGTCAAAGATATCTACAACAATACTCGGCAAACTGTGTGGGATGGCAAAAACACCCCAGAATGGTTCGAAACAACATCAGGAGTGAAACAAGGGTGTCTTCTGAGTGCAGTCCTGTTTTCATTTTTCTTTGTTCATTGACGACATATCTTCTCATCTACCTGCGGGAGTGAGCATAGCGGAAATCAAAATAAAAGTGCTCCTTTACGCAGATGATATAGTTTTACTTGCTGAATATCATGCAGTTGATGATTAATAAACTTAGTGAATTTTGTGAAATCTGGAACCTTGTAGTAAATTTAGAAAAATCAAAGTTAATGATTATTCGCAACAGGCAATCAAAATTAGAGAAGCATGAAAAATGTTTTTTTTTATGGGGAAGCAATCGAAACAGTCACTCGATACAAATACCTTGGAGTTACTCTAAGGGCAAATATGAGTTTCTCTTGCTACCTGGAAACAAAATTGGCGGCATAAATGCATCCTGGCAGAATATAATAGGCAACAACAAAGTTATAACCTCAGCTAAGTATAAGGTCTTTAAATCTATTATGCGCTCAGTGATGGGCTATAGTTGCCAAACTTGTGGATTTCGTCCATATGAAGAAGTAGAAAAACTTCTAAGATACTTCTTAAAAAAACTTTGCCGGTTACCGATGAGTACACCAAACTATGTTCTCATGTTGGAAACAGGTCTACCATCGATTTTTAACTATACTCTCCAACTGCATTTGGACTTCATCCTTAAAATACTAACATCGCCGATAACCTGTATAAGTTACCAAAGATACATGAAATTCAGCAGCCCAACGAATACATCCAAAAGGCGACTCAATCCGTCAATAGGCTGATTTACCCTGAGCTTAACTTTAGTCTTAACACAATAACTATTTTAACGATCTTAATTTGTAGAGCTAGGTGTGATATGTTTAATTTAAATGGTTCAACATTCAGAAAAATGGACACGACTGGGTCGCACGTACTTGCTCTCATGTGCCTAGTTACATTGGAAAACAAGATCTTTGACAGAAACAAGTAACATTTATATTGAAAATACACACTTTGAACTTATAAAAAGTATTAAAACCACAATACTTAACGGGTTTGTGTAAAAATTAAGTACGCCATCACACGTCTTAAATAACAAAGAGATCATGAAAAATGTATTTCGAAAATTGTAGGACCGGTTTTGATAAAATCCTGTTTTTTATTTTTAGTTTTAATTTTTTTTTTTTTTTCAATTTTGGTATGCAGTTTTTTACAGTTTATTAATATACATGCGATTGTAAATTTTAAAATAATTTGTTTGGATCAGTTTTAAAAATATTGATTTTTGAAAAAAAAAATTCAAAAATTAATTTTAATTAGAAAAAATTTTTTTTTAAAAAATTGACATGCATAATTAATTTGGCTACCTTAATCTTCTCAAATATAAAATTTGACATAAATCCAATGAGCCATTACCGAGAAAGCCCAAAATTAAAAAAACCGTTATATGAAAAGTACCGTTAATAGACTTTTCCCATATATGTGGTTCTAATCAAATGATAGCCAATACCAACAAAAAAATTCTCAAGAATTGTCATCAAAATCGTTGAGCCGTTTTCGAGAAAAATAAGCTTTTCCTAAACGGTCATATGGCAGGTACCGTTATTTTTGGGCCTAAAAATAAAATTTCAATTTCCGCTCTGGAAAATGCCAAAAGAATCACACACACCAAATTTGAAGATAGTCGCTTAAGCCGCTTAGGCTGCAGCTCGTTATACATACTGTCAGTCAGACAGACAGACAGACAGACAGACATTTTTTGTCGATCACTTTTTTAGACTTATCTATGATCGTAATGTCATGTTTAATTGTTATCTCAATTTTTTTAATATTCACGAATCCTAAACTTGCCTTATAGTCCCTTTAATCGCAAGTAAAAAAGGAAACAAATCTATGCGTCATTTGTAATATGAAAGCGAAAGAGATATATAGATATATAATAGAGAAATAAGATCCATTTACTTTGGAAAGCTGACTTGAATCTGAATCTAAATATAATCTAAATCTAATCATAAGAAAACATTGATGGCAGCAACAACAACATACAGCTCGTTAACTCACACCCACAAACACTCTCGTTAAATCCACACAAACACACCCCAATATCTACATCAACTTTCTACTTTAACAAAACTCCGCCTATTTTGTATTTCTTTTTCTCTTCTTGTTTTTTTTTTTTAAATTTGAGTGGGGAATATTTTGGGAATTTGCGCCTGTTCTTTTTAATGGTAGCCTGATGCTTGCGATCGATTTTGGTCAAAAGAACCACAGTATCGCGGTTAGCATGAGTCATGAGTCTTATCAGCTTGAGTCATGTTATTTCGTACGTGTAGCCTGTCATCGATTTATAAGACGTTATCACGTTAAATATCAGCCACAGGAGCCCTGCAAATCTTCAAGAAAGTGTCTGTGATGACTGATAATGATTGACTCGCCGTATGATGACTCTCGTATGTATCTCAAAAAATGAAAAGAAAACTTTTAACTAATTTTAGTTTAAACAAAAGCAAAAGGTCTTTATTGTTCGGAAGTTCAAAGTGAAGTGAATATTGAATAATTACAAAATGATTGTCGAATGGCGAAAGCAAGTAAGAAAGATAAGATAATTGGCGAGAGCACAAAAGGTAATGGAAAAGTGCAATAATTTATGTAATATATGTGTACAGTGGCTCAGGTTATATTCGTGCAGAAAATCAATGAAATTGTTTTAACAAACATTAATGCAGCAGTTTTTTTAATTATATTTAATTAACTTTAATGTTGATCTCTTTCAAATTAAATAAATAAATAAAAATAATGAGTTTTCACGCCGGTATAATTAAAAATGTCTCTGTTTTCTTATAAAGGGTCTTTCATTAAGCGCTTCCTAACTTTAAATTCAAATAAAACAAAGTGATGTGTGAAATATCTCGACTTCATCGATCTCAGTGGTATGCTCACATCACCTCCACGTGAGATGACCATGCCCTCAAATCGCTCGTGCAGAATGTTCAATGTGGCATGAGTTGTGGGGCACGTGGCGCCGTCCTATTCATATCATAAAAAATCAGAGAATTGGCCATTTTACCGCCAAATGGACTAAAAAAGTCTGTCTGACCAGCGGTTTTGTACATTTTATATAATTTGCTATTTCAAATCGAATTCATTTTTAAATTCATCCTTTTTACGACCACTTGGATACATTGAAAATTACAGCTGCGGCAACACTGTTGAAAACTTAAAATATATTTTAAAATATTCCACATACGCCACCAAACCCAAAAAAAAACATTCCATCAATATTTTGTATATGGCGTTTCTCTTTTAGTCGAATTAACTTATATGTGACTAGCTTACCCACCCAGCGTTGTTCGAAAATACCGTACATTTTCAAAAAAAAAAAAAAAAAAAAAACTGACCTTCGTGGTGCCACCTAATAATCAAAATAGCCTAAACTTCTTACAAAATAAGCTATCTCCTTGTGAAACGACCTCAGCGGCAATAACAGATGATTAAAATAACCTTAGTTACACCTTACAGCATCATCTATTTGTCTGTGAAAGTCCCGTCAAAATCGGGGCATAAATAAAAATTTAAAAAAAGGAAACTCCTCTAGCTTCACCTAGGGATAATTAAAATAGCCTTACTTAATCCTTACAATATCAGCTAACTGCGTGTGAAAATCCCGTCAAAATCGGTCAATAAAAAAGAATTTTCCCTAGAACTTCAGCAATCTGCCAGTTAAAGTCCCGTCAAAATCGGTGTAGCCGTTCCGGAGATTACCCGGAACAAACAGACAGAAAGACAGACAGACAGACACAAATTTTAAAAAGTGTGTTTTTGTTAAAAGTACTGTGTATACTTTCATATATATGTACATCTTGTTAAAATCTGTTATTTTGATATTAAATACAGACACTTCATTTTTATTTATGTGTATAGATAGATGTATAGATGTATAGTATCTATAGATGTATCTACAATCTACATACATATATATTTCTTCACTGAAAAACAGTTATGCCGTATGCCCTTCAATTATGTTCATGTACCTGACTTTGCTGTATCTACAATACATGAAAGTCATTAAAACTTGTAGTTCAACCCACATTGCGAATCCTAAATTTATGTATGTCAAGGCTGTAGAGTTCTGACCTAGTTTTTTTCCGAATTTGGGTAAAACTACTTTTTAATAGTACCTAAAACCACGATCTTAGAAAAAAAGCTAATTTGACATTATACATATTTATATATAACCAACATTTAAAAAAATAATACAATTTAAACAGTCGTACAAAAAATATTCGCATTTTTTTCAATAAAAATGCTGTTTGTCATCATTCTGTCTGGCTTACACAAAAAAAAGTTAAAGAGGGGGAACTTGCATAGTAATTTTTTCGAACATTAAAATAAGGATTCTGTAGGAGAAGTACCATACCGGCTAAAAGCAACACGAGAAGCAACAAGCGCTGGATATGGATTCTAAGCAGATTCTCCTTAAAGCTTTTTAAAGTTCGAAGGCTTTTTCTCTTCTTTTGCACCCAATTGTGGAATTAAAAGGGGAAATAAAACTTTAGTACAGGACGCTTTTAACTTGTTGTATTCAGTGGAATTAATCCACTAAGTGAATGAATGTTATTACAAAAGGGGAAGTGGATTCAAAAACGATGGAATAATTAAAGGACAATTCAAATCAAAATCTGTTACCATGAAATTATGAAATAAATCCTTAACATTATACCTATTTTCTGTAAAAATAGGAAAATGAAATGAAAAAATTAAAACTTAAAAAGTTTAAATAATCATTTACAAGAGTGTTGCCACTGTTTTCTTTTTTATCTAAGGCAATGAGACTAATCAATTTTTAAATAATAAACACAGGCTAAACGTGCAACAAAAGATCTTAAAACAAATTACCGAGTTAAACCGGATTAAATACCTTTTAAAATCATTTATCAACCTTTATACAAAAAAAAAAAACACAAAACGAAAATATAGATTTATTAAAGGTAATTATTATGTAAAAGGATTATAGTTCTTAATATTCTTATTCTAAAAATTGCAATGGCGAAAAATGATAATCGTATTTCAAAAACGAGCTGTAGTTTTGGGTTCGTTATTTTCTTAGGAATTCGATCTCGTTTTGGTAAGTCGAAGAGAGCCGAAAACTGTCGATAAGCCGAAGAGCAGCAGAAGAGATCCAAAGCTTGTCGTGTTTTCACAAAGTAATTTTTTGACGTGATATCGTCTTATAAATCGATGACAGGCTACACGTACAAAAAAACATGACTCATACTGTTGGTGTCATATGTTGGTGTTGCTGCCATCAATGTTTTTTTATGACGTTATCACGTAAAATTATCGTCTGTAAACCGACTTTACAGACAACCAACTCTTTTTTTCACTCGTATCTGGCAACACTTCACTGGGGCTATCGTTTTTTGTTTCCTCTGGTTTCGTTTTTCCTGCCAATAGTGTCGTAATTTGTATTTGTAAGTCTGCTTTTACACGTTGACTATTAAGTCATGACTCAGAAGTGCAAAAGAGATGAAAATTTCGAAAGTTGAGAATAAAAAAACATTTTTCCCTGTGAGTTGAGGGTATTGACTTTTTTGACGTTTTTCTTTTCTCTTCTTCTTTTTATGTGTTGCTTCAATATGTTTTCGGTGCTTGCAGAGTCAGTTGCGCTGTAAGCGATTTCTCTCATATTTGTTAATGTTTTTCTTATATTTTTCTTAGGAAAAAATATTTGTTGAAAATAGAATAGAACATAACTGAGCAATTCGAGCGTAAAAGACTATTATTTTATTATTATTCTGCTTATGCAGAAAAAAGAGCAAGAGGAATGTCAAATTTCAAAATTTGAAATTTGATGGGGGAAAACCGGTTTTCTGGGCAAGGGAAGGAAAACGTGTGGTATACATTGGATTAAAATCTTCAACCAACTTTTGAGTGGATGAACGAAGATGAAAACTAATACACACACACAATTTTGGACGGTTTTGGCTCTACAAAAGGCAAAAGAAAAACTAACACATAAGGAAGAAGTTCATGTATACATTTCGTTCCACCAGATTGATTCATCTAGTGTGTGCTTGAAGTAAGGTTTGAAACCGGTTTTCCCCCAGGTTGAAATCATCTCATGTGCGCAGGCCCAATGAAGTGGACTTTCAAACCGTGGTTACTAAATAAATCGAAATTCTATAGAATCGATAAAAGCGGAAGTTGCTGTTAATGCAACATGCAAGTGATTTGTTTCTGCTTGTTTGTTTGGGGTGGGACAAAGAACCCAATTCGGGTTGAAAACATACGTTGGCTTACAAGAAAACAAAAAACTTTCACGAGCAGTATCTGAAAAAGTGGAAAGCACTTTCAGAAATTTTGATTGCTTTTTTTGAAAATGCTTTCATAGACAAGAGTTCAATGTTGCCCCCTACTACAATTGTAACATTTTTGCCACATTTTTTTGTAGTAGTAGATAGTACTATATGCAGTGTATATACAAAGATAAAAAGAAAATGTATATACAATGTTTCTAGTCCATTTTTACTTGCGATTTATAGGGACTATAAGGCAAGTTATGCATTCGTAAAAAAAAAATTCTAACAATCAAACATGATATTACGATGACAGAGAAGTCAAAAAAAGTGGGTCCGGAAATTCCGTCCGTCTGTCTGTCTGTCCGTATCGATATCTACAGCCTAAACGGTTGGGCCGATTTGATTCAAACTTGGTATATAGTATTTTTAGAGTGCTCTACCCGACGGTTTTTGGAATTGGCATTCTAGCTCCAAAACTAACGGTACCTGCCATATAACTTTTATTGAAAAACTTATTTTTCTCGAAAACGGCTCCTACGATTTTCATAAAACTTTCAGAATGATGTTTTCTGTGCAAAATCTATCTTTAAGTTTTAATGGATTTTTCAGAAAAAGTTTTATAACGGTACCTCCCATATGACCGGTTTTTTTTAAATCAGACTTTCTCGTTAACTAATTGACGGATTTTGATGAAATTTTCAAAATATGTAGTGTTTTATGATTTAAATAATATTGCTTATCAAAATTTTCAAAAACATTTTTTTTTATTTTAATATTTTTTTTTTTTAAATATTTTGAAAAAGGATCTATAGATTTTTTTTTAATTTTTCTCCTAGTATAAACTATAGATTTCTTAAAATTGACATACTAAAAAAAATTTTAAAATATGTTTTCGAAAAGTTTTTCAAAAAAAACATTTTTTTGAAAAAACTGGTCGAACGATTTTGAAATGAAAAATTCATAAAATAGAAAACAGCAAAAGAAATAAGATGGCTTACAACATTTTTTTCCAAAAAACGTTATGAATAGTGTTTTTTTGATTTCATAAAATTTTTTCCCCAACATTTTATTTCATATTGCTCGGCTAAGCCCTAGCCATTAGTCAAATAAAAGAAAGTGACAACCTACATTACATACATACTTACGTATTTTAAAGTATTTTTCATCATCATAAAAGCACAGAATAAATAAGGAAGCCTTTGATAAACACACAAAAACAACTAACAAATAAAAAAAAATATTCGATTACTACTGAATGCAAAAATTTCAATCGAGAAAACAAAAGTTTACACCTTCCTATAAATAAACAAAACCACTGTGTTAACTTTTAATATTGTCTCTATACCTACTGGCTTAACAGTAGTTGGAACACGTATCTTAATTTTAGTACCTACCTTCCTTCCAACCTTATTATAGGTACCTAAATCCTTTATAAATTCCATTTGTCCCATTTTGGGACGTATAAAGGTCCCTTTACCTAGCATTATTGCCATACTGCTGATTCCGACGAATCTTTATGCCAGTTGTTCAAATTTTTCCATACCAAAATGAAAATTTAACTGAAAAAAGTCCTTTGTATCTTTCTATTAGCAAATTATATTATAAAGAGTAAGCAGCAAGTGGAAAGATAATACTACACTAAAAAACTGCAAAAGCTAACAATCCTATATATTTATGTGTTTATCCCTTTGTCGTGACGCATGTTCGTTCGAGCTTCACCCCAAAACGATTCTAAGGAAGTTGCACGTCATACAAAAAATATTAAAATAAAATCTTTGTCAAAAAGACGCCTGTACCTAAAAAGAATTAGCACATGGGAGCAAGTTTTCCTCATTTTTATAAATGATCTTCTGTCTGTTACTTCTAATCCACTTAACTGTTTTGCTATCGACTCTACCCTCAGCTTTTCATATTCATTCGATAATTCACGTCCTTCGCCTTCGGACGTACAATTGCAACGGTGCCGTATGTCAAGCTCATTAAACTCCGATTTATACAGCATTGTCAAATGGGGTAATAGGAATCGTGTGGAGTTTAATGCTTCGAAAACTCAATGCTGTCCTCTGTCGTTAAAGCTAAACATACCCCCAATGCCATTGTCCATGAATGGCACTTACATCGAAGAAACCGAAAGGCTCTCAGTACTCGGTATGTTTGTCAACGACGACCTCCGTTGGAACGACCACATTTTTGAGATCGCTAAGAATGCTGCTAGGTGCTTAGGTTTTCTGTATCGGTGTAAGAAGTATTTTTCCCAATCTGATCTGGCTACAATCTATAAAGCGTTTATACGCCCTAAATTGGAGTATAAAAATGTTCACTCGAAGTAACCAGTTGCATTCCTCCCCTTAAAAGTTTCTCCCGTAATACTCGTCTCGCAAGGAATGCCCATCAGTTCACCCTTGAGCCCAATTTCGGACGTACCGTGAAATATAGGGATTCTTTTTTTAGCCGAACAACACGAATTTGGAATAGTTTACGCGGCGAGATTTTCCTTTGTCATTTTGATCTGCAAACATTCAAAACCAATGTTAATCGACACCTCCTATCTCTCCCCTCCCTATCTTCCTAATGCCGGCGCAGTGTGTTCTACATTAAAAGAGAAACAAATAATCCCTTTTGTGTGTGTTAGTTATAAAAAAAAACATGAATCTGGAACACTTTGCCTGGCTTCGTTTTCCTCCCATTTTAAAATACAGAACTTCAAAACAAATGCGCATCGACATCTAAAGGAGATGCGCATCCTTTTATTTACAGGTAGAAATCCTGACTTTCCTTTATGCTGGAAATCAGGATAGAGGTAATGAGTAGTATTGATCTTCTCAGAGAAGAATCTACCCGCAGTCTTGGGTTTTTTTTTAATGGGACTGTTCTTAACACCGCCTGTCGTAATTAAGTTTCTTGTTACTAGCTTCTTTAAAACTATTTCCATAGACGCTTCTTCCAAAATACATTCAGTATTTTCATAAAATTTTCCACCGTAATTCAACACCCTTGTCTATGACTACCTGCTTTCATACCTAGATTAACTTCTTCAGCAAAATATACCCAAAAGTCACACATTCATTTGTTTAGCAAAAAAAACTCAACTTTCGGTTGGCACCCGCTTTTATCATCTTTTTTTTATTATTTTTTTATCTATTGTTGTTTCATTAACAACATTTGTTTTGCTTCGGTTATTTTACAAAAAATCATGTAAGAATATACATATATAAAAAAACGTTGAATCTACAAGTCGCCATGTATTTGAAGAACCGATATTTCTATGAACCGTTTTGTGTTTTTTTTAGGTGTTGAAGAAACATTTTTAAAAAATAAATTATTTAAAAAATCTTGTTTGAACATAATAATAAAGCAGAATTGTGTGTTTTCTAAGCCGCAGTCATGTGGAAGCCACGAATTTGATTCAGTTCGGTGGTATTCTCGGCATTTAGTTGCTCTGGTCATCCAAAAAGAAGAACTGGCCGGAACGTTTTTGATCGACATCCTGAAATCAAAGAAGAAGCAAATAAATTGAAGAAGAGGACAGAAATACGCGAGAGAGTCTACCTTCACAGAATTGTTTTTGTTGATACGAGGCCTAAAGTTGTTCGGGTCACGGCGGAAAGTAATTCCCAGAAGTTCCAAGAATCGATTCATGCCGTTCAGCAGGGATTGGGGGGTAAATGCAGTTGTATTGACCGAGGGCTGTCCTTCGAGAACAATCACACGGTCAGCCAGATAGGTTGCCATAATAAAATCGTGCTCCACAATGAAACCGGTCTTCTTGGCATGCAGAATATAACGCTTGATGACCTTGGCAGCAACCAAACGCTGCTCGGAGTCCAAATACGCAGACGGCTCATCGATTAGATACACATCAGCGGGTTTTCCCAGACACAGCACCAAGGCAACACGTTGCAATTCGCCTCCGGACAGATTCTGTACCTCTTGATCGATGATCTCTTCGATTTTCATTGGCTTCATGACGTCAGCAATGAATTGTGGATGCACATAGGCATCTCGGATTTTGTCGTGCAACAAATGACGTACGGTTCCTTGGGATTTGGGTGAAATCTTTTGCGGTTTGTAGGAAATGTTGAGCACTGGAAGTATTCCTTGGCCCTCATCAGGTTCCAGGTTGCCAGCCAACATCCGGATGAACGTGGTCTTGCCGGTTCCGTTTTCTCCGAGTAGAACAAGGATTTCTGAATCGCTGAAATGACCTTCTTGGACAGCCAGCCTGAAGCTACCTAGAGTCTTGGTCATCTTGGGGTAGACATAGTGGTTCATCCGTTTGATTTCTTCTTCTGTTGCTGATTCGGAGACCTTAAAAGTCAATGATTCAGTTCGGAATCTCATGTTTTCAGTTGGAACGAAGCCGTCTAGGAAAATATTGATGCCTTCTCGCACAGAAAAGGGCATAGTAACCACACCGTAGCAACCCGGAATTCCGTACAGACAACAGATGAAATCCGAGAGATAATCCAGCACAGACAAGTCGTGCTCCACAACAATAATGAATCTGGAAAGAGATTATCGAGGTTATTTGGGCTCAAATCAAAGCTAACGCATTCTCAGACTAACTTGTCGGCATTAATTAAGCTGCGAATAGTCACAGCAGCGTTTAACCTCTGTTTAACGTCCAGATACGACGATGGCTCATCGAACATAAGAATGTCTCCGTTCTGGATGCAGACGACAGCAATAGCAAAGCGCTGCAACTCTCCTCCAGACAATGCGGCAACATCTCGATCCCGTATGTGCGTTAGGTCCAACATTTTACAGATCTCCGTCTGGTTCTTGAGCTCGTCCTTGCGATCGAGAAGAGCTGCTACAGTGCCACGCACCGCCCTTGGAATCTGGTCCACATATTGTGGTTTGATCAGTGCCTTGAGGTTATCCTCGAGGATTTTGGTGAAATAATTTTGCAATTCCGATCCACGGAAGTATGCAAGGATCTCAGCCCAATCTGGAGGATCTACATACCTGCCGAGATTAGGCTTCTGTTTGCCGGCAAGGATTTTCAAGGCCGTAGACTTGCCGATACCATTTTGGCCAACCAAACCGAGGACTTCACCAGGACGGGGAATCGGCAGACGATGCAACTTGAAAGAATTCTTGGAATAACGATGCGTAGTGTGCTTTTCCAGATTGCTAGGCACATTGATGATGGTTATTGCATCGAATGGGCATTTCTGGGAGAGATTGAATAAGAAAATTCGAAAGATTTATTGAAATACCAGACTTACTTTCACACAAATACCGCAACCGATGCAGAGTTCTTCAGAGAGGGAAGCAATCTTCGAGATTGGACTCACTTCGATACAGAGCTTCCCCATACGGACGACGGGACATGACTTCTTGCACTCCTGACGACAACGTTTGGGTTTGCATTTGTCATCGCTGACGATAGCAATACGTGTTTGCTTGTCGGTTTCTTCTTTGTCCTTGCTGCGAGACATTCTGTGGAAAATAAAAGAATTATAAAGGAGAAATGCAACTGTCGCGTTGTTGGTTTTCCACTTTTTTTTTGACACCTTGGCAGAGAAAGGTAACCTCAACCAAGAGTCGTGGTGTGTTTTGAAGTAATTTTATGCAGTTTTCAGTATATTTTGTTGAATTTATAAAGTTTAATCGAATGGTTTATATTTCATAATAATTTATTGAAGAATTACCTTGATTTTAATGATTTCTTTGATAATTAAAGGCGAACGCTTCGTGCGTGCCAGCCTTGGATTTTAAAAAAGAAATCGTCACAATTTTTTTGCATGCACTTTAAATTGACAGATGACAGTCAGGGTGGCTAACATGAACAATAGAAATTCTGAACATTAATTAGTGTTTAGAATTTAATGCACCGCTTACACTTGATGCTAATTTCGGTTTGTTTTTTTTTAATAAATTTGTAATTTGAAGGATTTCCTTTATGAGAAAGACTTTGTGTACATGATTCCTTTTTTCGGTTGTTTCTTCGTTCTTCTTTTGGACAGACACGTACGTTGGTTTGTACACTGATTCGGATTACCTCGAATATATCCAATACTTTCCTACCAACTGTGCTGTTTTATTCTAAAGAAATTTGCGAAATTCTAATAAATATATCTTTTTTTCAGTTGTTTCTTCATGCTTTTTCATGTGTCATCGATTTATAAGACGTTATCACTTCAAAAAACATTTGGCAGAAATATGAAATACCATTTAAAAGTTATGCTCAAAAAATATTGAAAACATATTTTTAGCGTTATTTTGTACACTTTTATTTTAAGCGTATATACGCTTGCGAAAAAGCAAACAAGTTGCAACATTTTAGTATTTACGGATATAAGTTACTTATAAAAAAAGCGAGAGCATTATGAAATTTTGAAGGTCAGGGCGAAAGTTTTCGATTAACATTGATTATGAACGCTTATAAGTTGAGATGGCAAGGAACAATCTCACGAGGTAAATTATTCCAAGTTTGTGTTGTTAGGATAAAAAACGAATCTCTGTATATCTCGGTATATCCGTGGGCTCAAGTTTGTACTGATGAGCATTTCTTGCGAGTCGAGTGTTTTATTTCCTATCAATTTCAATGCTCCGTTTTGTATTCTATTGAGCAGGTGTAACGATACTTGAAGCAACTGTTCAGAAAATATTGCAAAAGGTTAAAATGTGCAAAGCACAGGGCTCAATTAATAATTGGCATATTTTTTGCAAAAATGCGTTTACATTTTTTTTAATGTTAATAGTGCACTCCATACCTTAATATCTATCATGTTTCCCTCTTCAATGCCATAAAAACTTTAACTTCGAAATTCGATAAAAGCTGTCACATGTCTGTCTGACATTTGACATTAAACATCGAATATAAATCGATGACGTTTTACTACTGAAATAATTTTCTTCTTCTGCTGCCAACAAAACACGAATTTTGTATTCACTTTTCGCAAAAAAATATGGTCGAAGACACAAATATTAAAGAAAATACTGATAATTCAGTAGAAAACAAAGAAAATGAACCAACTAACACCAATGACGCATCCAAAGTGTTCACTTTAGAGAGTATCCTTTTAAAAAAAACTAGTCGTCTTAACCTCCACATTCCACCATTCATCACTCGCTTTAATTTTTCTTCATATTTTTATGTTGTTTTCCTTAATTCTCTTTTAAAAATAACATGTAGTTCTTCACATGATCAAAGATGCCCAACAACAACATGGTCTGCGGCATGGGGATTTCCAGCGTTATCGTGGTTACTGCACCAGACGCATTCGTCGGCTCAGGAAAGCCCTAAAATACCCTCAAGGAGACAAGAGGCACTTCAAGCGACGTGATGTCACCGTTAGCAACCTGATCGGCAAAAACGCCGACGAGAGGTTCATTCATATTCCGTTGATTTCAGCTGAGCGAGCATGGGCTTACGCCATGCAAGTAAGTTCTCTCTGTTTTCTGGATATACAAAAGAAACTTATTCGGTTCCTTCCATAGCTTCGTCAAGAATCCAACACAGAAGTCAGAAAGAAGTTCCATCTGATTAACAAGCTACGTAGAGCTTGTTTTTATGCTCTTCAGCTTCAGGAACTGTGCAATGTAAGCTTTGATCTTCCCAAATGCATGTAACCAACCCTTTTCTCCTTCAGACCGACTCTTTCGATGCCCGAACCAAGCTGGAATGCGAAGCCTATGTCGCATGGATGCATGGAACCTTGCATTTTGAGCTGTCCCTATGGAAGACAGCGGGCGAGCACTTCAAGAAAGCTCAAGTGGTTTACGAAAACCTCGCTCAGGCCTTACCCGATGACGAGCAGGGTCTTTATAGAGCCAAGGTCGATGAGCTGATTCCATCTCTGCGCTACTGCGCCTACAACATTGGTGATGGAACTTCCATAGATGATCTGCTCGAAATGCGCGCCGCAGGTCTTCTGGAAAATTTGGATGTGCTCGTCAACCAAACCAAGAGCGAGAGCAGTGTAGGTTTACAAACCATCGAATGGCGCAATCGTAAGGTCACAGTTCGTCCAGAAAAGGTACGATTGTTCCTCTTGAGCGTCCAAGAACTGGACAAGAGTCTCGAAAAAGCGAAATCTCCCGAGGCCAAGATCGACCTTATCGAGAACACTCTGATGGACTGCAAGGATGCCATAACTGCCGTCAAAGAAGAGATCAAACAAGACCCCAAGCTGCGTTCTGTCACCACAGGACAGACAGTCACTGGAATTCAATATCTATTGGCATATCTCTCGTACATTCGCTTGAGTCGCACACTGGAACGCAATATTTGCCTCGTCGAGCAAGCCAAGGCCAGCTTCGAAGACCCGAATCAAGGCAAAGCCAAGAACACTGCCGATGGCAAACGAGTACGTCCTCAAGATCTGACCAGACTCTTCGAGATCATACTTCAGAATATCACGGAAATGCAGCAAATATCTGGCATGGAAGACGATTCCGTTTACCAAAAGGAAATCGAACAACTAGCCTTAGGCTTCAAAGCCTTCCGTTGCTACTACATCGCTCTGACTCTGGTCGACATGAAGAAGTGGAAAGAAGCCGTCGCCCTCTACGAACGCTCGATGAAATACGCCACCGAAGCCATGAAGTCCAACCCGCCGAAGCAATACAACTTGAGTGCCGATTTGCCAAAACTAATCTCCACCATCGACGGGTGTAAGTTCTCTGCCCACGCCTATAGTGTCCTGGAAGATGACAACTCTGAAGATTCAATATTCACATCCAAGGCACAGAAATCAACGAAACCTCTGTACGAAAGACTATCCCAATACAAGGAGGACCAATCGCTGAACACAAAGAATCCGAATGTGTTCAAGCTGACGCCCGAGATGCAGCCCATTCCATGTAAACCGTTATTCTTTGATTTGGCGCTGAATTACGTGGAACTGCCATCTTTGGATGATAAGTTGCAATCGCCTGGTAAGAAGGGTGCCGCATCGATTTCTGGATTCGTCAAGGGTTTCTTGGGATGGGGTGGCAATAAGTAAGAAGTTTTTTTTTGGTAAAGTGGATGGAATTGTATTTCTTTTTTTTTTAATTTCTATTTTAATATTTTCATTAAAAAGTCTTGCATTGCTGCAATCGAACTAAGTTTATCAATGCATTTATAAAAAAGAGTTTTTTATTCCAAAGAAGAACATTTCTTTTAAAGAAACATCCAAATCCCATTGTGGATCCTATTTGTATAGGATTCGGAAAAATAGTCCACTTTGTTGCTCTGGACAGGATCTATTTTGGGACACAAACAAAGATTCGTTTGTCACATTTTTTTTTATCGATTTGGAAGCCGTGGTGCGCAATTAAGAACCATCTTCATCAATGCAACGACTTTTAACAATTTTTTGGCCAACTCTTTTAAGTTTTTAAAGTCCTTGTACAAGAGTTCTTTGACTCCATAAGGTTTCTTCCCTTTTTTTGAACGTGCCATTTTGAAAATATTAATCCAGTTGTGCAAGGTGAATACTTCGACGAATTTTTTGGCAGATTCAATTGCACTGTGCATCAAATCTACCTCCATGTGCAAATGGCCCGATTCTAAAAGGTTATGCTGCACTGTGTCCAAATGAGTGTTTTGAAAAACAAGGAAATAATGCTGCAATATACTGATTTCTGTTCTGGCCGGAACAGGTGTCTGAGAATAACGATACTTCTTTTGCAGTACGAGGCATTGAACTGAGCCATCTTAAAAGAGCTGAACCGATTTCCGAGCTTCCTCGTTGTCCGTTAATCTCAGTCCATGTAAAAACAGTGAACTTCCTTGGGAAGAGCGGCTTCATTGACAATCAAGTTATAGACACAAAGTTTTCTGCAGTAATACATAGAAGCAACGTCACTAGGTGGAATCTGCAAAACACTATGCAGGTCAAATGTTGCAGAAACAAAAGTTTTATCAGAATTTGTGCGTTTTTTGTCTTCATTATTAGCAGCATTTGCCTCATCTCTTCGTAAAATATGTGCTTTGTATAGTTCTTCGTTTTCCTTTGTTTATTTTTTTTTTGTAATTGGAACATAAAAATACATAAACATAAATTACATAAATTATAGTTTTGACAGAAATGCGGCCAATATGTAATTTCCGATACAGGAGCAATGGATTCTTTTTCACACTTCCAAAAATAAGCTGTGCATTTTGACTATAGACAATTTTTTATCCAAATACTTCCTTTTGGAAGATTTTCTACAGTAGTGTGACTCGGTAACTGGAAAGCTTTCTATGTGGGTTTTAATTTCATCAAGAACTTTGTTTGGTGTTTTATTTGAACAAGTTCTATTACCACACGTTGGTCAGGTTTCATAAAAGTCCCATGCTCACTCCTCCCGGACATGGCAGAGTCAACTGGTCCATGACTGATGCAGATAGTTTTGGAAAAGAAATTCTTACATACCTGCTTTTTTCATTTGAGTTAAAAAAAAATAAGATCTGTTGAATTCCATCTTCTTCACTACAATACTAGTGGTTCGGCGTTTTACTGCACTATCACATACCATGTTTATCAACACATCTTTTTGGCGGTCATAGTCTAACTTCCAATACTCCCGGCAAATTGTACTTCTCTTAACTTCAGTAAATGTTTCTGTGCATTAATACCTGCATTTACTGCAATCGATTGGTTGTGGAACTTTCGGTGGTTTTTGAATTGAAATTGTTGATCTGTTAAAGTCAAAGTTCGTTTAAGAATTGAAATCAAAATTCTAAATTTATTTTTTTTTCTTTTGGTGGTGTTTAAAAAATTAAAATGCATTTACAATGACTAAAAAATATTATTATTGTTATTATTGCAAATTAAATTATTTTCGATGGCAAAATCTGTATTTTATTAGATATTCACTTGTACGTAAATTTTTTTTAAATATATGGCAGATTAATAATGTTTTTTTTTGGTTGTCCAGGACAGCATTCCAAATGATTCTGAAATTGTTCGATTGGCAATCAATGACAGTTGCTGTTCTGAAAAGAAACAGAACAGAAAATCGATTCTGTTTTCGTAAGTTGGTATCAAACCCAGAATTACGCACACATATAGCGAGTTTCATTGAAGAAAAGATTTGCTCTTTCTGTCAAAAGATTTGATCTTTTTCAGTTTTGAGAGTTTCATTGCAAGAAAAAGAGCAAATCTAGATCAAATCTCAACACAAAAGATTTGATCTCTGATGGGGTGGCAGATTTGATCTGAATGTAAATAGTCTTCGGTCAAACATCAAATGGAAAATGTTTTGTTATTTGTTGTTTGTTGTAAACTTTTGCCAGCCTATATTTAGCAATTGAATTAACAAATATTCGTAAAAGAAACAAAACAGTAATAAAAAATGTTTGTGAAGTCAGAAAATACCAAAATGGGGTTTTGAGTGAATCAACAACTGTGCATAGACATTCTTGCGTTCCGTCAAAATACTATGTGAGCTCGTCAGATAATCACCAATACTACGATTAAATCGTGAAACAAGTTTCATTGAAAAGACCAAATCTGAATTTTGAGATCAAATCTTTAAAATTTGAATGAAACTCGCTAACATAGACACAATTTAAGATTCAAAATCGTGTAACATTTTTTCATATGCAACGTATGAAATTGTGATCGTTGATTTAAGGGAGATAAACAAAATAAACAAGAGAACAAATTTGAAATAGAAATATATTATAATTTCTCCTTTTTCATTGCAAATAAAATGCAATTCTGCAAATTTGTATCCGCCATGTTTATAAATTAATGAAATAAAAAAATGCAACGCATTTGACGTTTTACAAATATAATGAAAACCCTAACTTCAGAATTAAAACTGCTTTTGTTCGTTTGGCATTCCGGATCGGGGTGATTCTGTTACTGATTCCGGATTACCAAAAAAAGAAAAACACTAGAACAATGTCTAACAATAAATCGTTCCAAAATGAAATCGTAGCAATCCCAACAAAGTCTAACAATGACACTTTAACCAACATTTTTGACAGAACAACGATAGTCAACGCTCAAGGGTAGTTAATAAAATAATTCCCTTCCGAATACTCGGACACCAGGACATTGCACACTTTTTAGATATTTACCTATCCGTTTGACACTATTTGAAATAACAAACAATTTATTCGAAAGAGTATCTGAACTTCTGAACGCAACACAAAAATAATTTTACTATGCTACTACTATCTCTATTGACACGATTTGCGCCCTTGTATTTGGATTCGCCTTCCTTTGTTCCTTTAAACTAGAAGCGTGTTTGCTAAAAGAACTGAATATTGAATAATAATGTTCCAGCTAAATCCACTAGACTCTTGTCGGCTTCGGAAGAAAAGGAGAATTCCTGCAGCAGTTATGATGATTCAAAAAAATTAAGTAGTAGGAATGCTAAGGCAATAAGTCTGTTTCCACACTCACACGAATCTACCCAAATCTACCAAAACTTACCCAAATCTACCCAAAAAGTGTTTCTTTACCTTTTTCTGGCACGAAAATGCCAGAGGTTTTGACATTTTTTTCATTTCCCCTCCAGCAAGAATCTACCTTTCTTGCTTACCAAACACGAAATCAGCTGATCGAAAAAATGCTGAGTTTGAATTTAAAAGTCTGTCAATTGTGAATTTATTTGCTAAATTTTGTTTGTTTCATTATTCTGTTTAACGCTTTGATTGTTAATGCTTTAATGTTCATTGTAATCATTTTCCAAACAAAATTTTACGTTTAATTCCAATTAGCTTGTCATGTATGACATTTAACCAGAAACAGCCCAAAATGCGTTTCTTTAATTTTAAGCTCGGGCAGAAAATTACAAAAACAACATCAAAAAGCTCGTGCCTAAACTTTTTCCCAAACTTTCATCCAAAAAGTACGGAAACAGACCTAATATGTATTTACTCTCGATTATTTTTAGTTGGGTCATTCGAGTCATTTGGTAGAGCTTATAAATAATGTTGCTTCTAAATCAATCCTAGCAAAGTTGAACGATTTTGCAGGAATATTTTAAACTTTATTTTATTTAAAATTTAGTGCAAAAAAACTGTAGATTTAAAAGAGCTCCAAAATATATTTTAAATTCCAAAACTCCAGTTTACACGCTGGCATCTTTTTGAGGCTGCCAAAAAAAGAAAATGGAACAGCGGGTTGCTTTTTCCTTAAGATTTAGGTAAATTATTTATATAAATATAACATTTATTAATTAATAGCTGACGCACCTGGCGGTTCTCGGACTTACCCCAGATTTTGCTGGATACCGACGAAAGCAGTCCAATTATAGCTAAAACCTACAAACGTAACCTTAGTTACAAAATATTTTCAGAATTGGCCAAGATTTTAAAATTTAATGTCGGTTAGGTATATGAAAATGAATAAAATTCCATACAAAAAAATCAATTTTCGATTTTTCCAATTTCTCGACGGAGGGAATTCCCAAAAATTGATAAATTACTATACAATTTTCACACCATTTTTAAATAAATATATATATTTACATTTTATATATATTTTTTGTATGGGTCATTTTTTTACATTTTGGACACCTTTTGAGAATATGCCTGCTGGACATGGAATCTAGTAATTTTTTACACTTTTCTTGTGGAAGTGCAGACCAGATTGAATATTTTCCAAAGTTTTTCTTTATTCTCTGTTTTTTCTTTTTTTTATTTAATTTTTTTTAAGTGACGCCAAATATTTTCGATGGCGGATTGAAGAGGCTATACTCCTATCTCCAAAACATCGATTTGGTTTGCTTTTTTTTATATAATTAACGCGCGCACTATTTGTTTCCCTTTTAAATTAACACAGTGCGTGGGCATTAGGAATACAGGGAGGGGAGAGATAGGAGGTGTCGATTAACATTGGTTGTGAATGTTAGCAGATCAAAATAGCAAGGGAAAATCTCGCCGGGTAAACTATTCGAAATTCGTGTTGTTCGGCTAAAAAAAAGACTTCCTAAAGACATATGTCTGATCGTTGTCTTGCTGAGACCATTTTAGAAGCAACAACAGTAGCATTACATCCATTATGCTGACATATATGACTCCTTTAACATAATACCTTCAATTAGAAAAATGTGAGACCAATTTTTCTAATTGAAGGTAAATTAAACAACCCCACAACATGATGCTATTTTTTAACAACGGACATTTTGTGGCTGTTGTCGAATGCAGATATAATAATGACGTATCGTTCTGCAACTAGCACTGATCCATGTTTCCTGCTGAAAATCTTAGGATGACAGGCGAAAAAGTTTTTTTCGGGGATTTTTTTTTAGGTTAATGGCATTAAAACCATTTAAGTATAGCCTCCGGAAGGTTTCGCGATTTCCCGCGCGTATCGACTTTCCACTCTTATGCAAAGCTAAAATGACCTCAAGGTGGTTTTGGTACAGTGTTTGACAATTCGTATTACAAGCAATAAAAGGCAGGAAAATACCCAAGTGAGGCACAAGAATTGCAGAAAAGACCTCAAAGATTCTTATATTCTTAGATGTAAATTTTTAACTCGATTTTTCGTTCGTTGACCAACTTTTTTTAGACAAATTTAAACTGACTGGAAATTATTTCAAGATATTAAAAAATGCTCTAAATTAAATGTTGGATAAACATTTTACTTAAAGACCCTTAGTCCAATACCACTTTTTCGACACGTTATCTAATCTAATCTAAGAACAACGGATGGTCAAGCTTGAAAGCTCAGTGTGTTCATATTATTTTGGCCGTAACTGTGTATTTAATATATATTTGTTTAAATACTTAACTTCTTCTTCTGATTTTGTTAAATAAACCGATAACTCCTTCTGAAATGCAAATCGAATTTAATTTTTTGAAGTCTGGAAGCAAGCAAGAGGTTTTGTTTAAATTAAGACAGTCTTCAAAAATAATTTATTAACATAAAATTCAATACACAAATTAATACATTTAATACATAATACACGTTCAAGGCACTAAGGGACGACTTACTCACAGCTCGACAATTAAATATTCACGCAGACAATACTTCATCTGCGTACATTTAGGTAACCCTTTTCATAGAACTCCAAGGCGATATCCCTTATTCGGGAGTGATATTCCGGCGTAAGCTTTTGCGTGCATTTCAACTTCTTGCCATCTTGATTTGTCTCGCTAAGCAAGTCCAAGTTAGGTAGATTACTTACATCGAAAGTCACGGCAGGTAGAATCCAAGAGGCTATGGCTAGCCCATAAAGAACCTTTCTCTTAAACTCCCTCCTTAAGCGTTTCATAGTAAACGCCTTCTTTATTGCAGCAAGATCCCTTCTTCTGTTTGGATAAGTCTGTTGATCTATAAGTAACCTCACCCTCTCGCAATAGGTTCTCAGGATTCTTGTCAGATAGACATCACGCATATCACGTTTTGTGCTCGTATAGAGAAAGTGCAGAATGTCGAAGATCGGAGACGAATACCGCATGGCCTGCAAATCGATGAACTTAGCTGAAATTGGCCTTCCAGTATTCATATCATCTTTGAACATTATATTGTTGATCCACAAGTCACCATGACATATTACAGTGTGGGGGGCCTTTTGATAAGTAATACTGGTTTTCAACTTTCGAAAGAGACGCGGTGTTATAAGTTCGATCAGGCGAATAGCTTCGGTAAGGCTGCCATCAGTATTTGAAATTTTAAGACTGTCTATGGCTTCCTCCATAGCTGATTGTAGGACATTTTTATAAAACTCCCCTGGATCGCGACAATACACTATCTCACGGAGGAAATTCATTCTGAAACGGAATTCATAAAAATTTTCCCGTCGGGCTCCAATTGAGGCAGCATGTAATCTGGCTAGCTCCTGAAATCATATTTAAAAAAAAAAAATATCTAAATGAATTGCTTTAGTTAGGAACAGTTCTGCGGTTGTATTTAACATACTTCCATAACCACTTTGCAGTGTTCAAAGTCAAGGCCTTGCAGGCGGTTGCGCATTTTGAAGTTTTGCTCCTTTAAATCGTCCAGAATTATGATCTCACCTTCTTTATCAGTGCCAGCAAAATAGCATTTGGGAAAAATCAGTCCTAACGATGTTTGACTTTCTAGCATTGGAACAACTTCTTTAAAAGCTATTATTTCATTGCGAAATGCTTCATCGCAGCGATAGAGCTGCCGACGAGACTTGCTTGCGATTTGTCGCTTCACAATCAATGAAACTGTTCTCTCTATAAAAAAGGAGTAAATAAATACATTATATTGATTGGAGTTAAAATAGCTTTGTTCGATGAGCCCTGAAGTCACCCTGGGGTCGCCACTACTCGTTTTTTTTTTTAAATACCTCAACTAGCCCTCAAGAGAAAATTCTGTTTTTTTAAACCTGGGGTCGCCATGAAGTCACCCTGAAGTCGATCTTGGTATTTTGCTAGGGCGAGTTGAGGTAACGATCAGCTGTTGAATACTGACATTAGCTGTCAATTTGTGATTTGTGTTGATTTGCTGCACGTAAGTTGTTAATTCTTATAAAACTCGTTTTACATATATCAGCTAATTGTTATTTCACTCAAAATGAAACAATTTATTCTACCTTATTCTTACTATGTACTTACATAAGTATGTAAGTGTGAGTTTAGTGTTTTTAATAATCATTTCAATTTACATTCTAAATTTGGCACAGGCGAAACTGGATGTGTAGTAACGTGCGAATAGTCATTCCCCTTTTTGTGATATGTCAGTAACTTAATTGATAGCCCTTTGGTGTTTTTGAGATTAAAAAAAAACAGTTTTTTTTGGCAACTCTTGGAGTTGTCAAGAAAACCTGGGGCGACCCTGGGTAAAGTTCAACGAACAAAGCTAATGAGTAATTTTGAATTAAGAAATAAGATAAAGTGAAGACATTGGAATAACAGCACTTTCTGTTTCGCTTTTGAATCACTTTTGTTCTACTTTATTTAATACCTAGCGGGAATCGGGTTCCAATTTCCAAGAGCAATACATTTATTGGTAAATAAAAAAAAACATTGGGTTAATGCACTTTCTTTTTTTTGTTTTAATGAATATTTTTTGTCAACATTTTCTGTTTTTTTTTATGCTGTGAATTGTCTTTTTGTACTACAATTCCAAATATTGTGGTGGGTCAGTTATTTTCATTATAAAACTTATACAACTTAATGGGCTTAGTGGGTAAATAAATACATAAAAGAAGCAGTAATTAAATAGTACATGTTACGTGAACCTATTTTTGGGGCCTGTCCCTTGGTTATTGGTGTCGATTCAGATGTTTGACAATTCAGAAACATGTCATGAAAGCTAAGGTTTTCGTTGATTCCACAACAAATGCTTAAGAACTCACATCCCCTTTGATTGTTTTTTATCATCCTCTTCAGAGTGAGATAATTTTTAAATAAGAAAACTCTGGTCTAGAGTGACCCCAGGAGGGTGACTTCAGTGTTTAGTGCTAAATCAACGAAGCTAAAAATGCCATGTTTTAGAAGAGGCTAAATGCATGGCCAAGCATGGCGTACTGTCAAAATTAATCGGCCTTAGTCATGTTTCTAAAAACATACGGATTAAATATATGCCTGGCCACATTGACGGAAGCGCGCAATTGCATCACTGCAAACTCGGGGCTGCACACTGAGATAAACCTTTGTATATACACTGCATACAGTACTATCATGGAGCATCATTTTTTAGTTCTGAATCAAGTCGCAATGAGGCGTGCTGAAATTGCCAATTGGTGTGAATATAGAATAAGTACATACAACAAAAGTTTATTAAATACTGGTAAAATATCGGTAAAGGTTCTCGTCTCCACTATTTAGAGTTAGTTCTGAATCAACCAGGAAGATGGCCAGACGAAAAATGACCACCATGAGAGTACTATAGAAAATGTATATACAATGGATAAACTGACACGAGAGGAACGTCTGGAAAGTAAAACACAGCTTTTCTCTACAAAGAAAGATTGTGTCTGTGCTACAAATCTATTCGCAAAAGTGTTTTAAATGTGTTTTGTTTGATAAACTTATTTTTTTTATTCTATCTATACGTATATATTTTTTAATGAGTAAAAGCAATCAAATAAATACAATTCAAGTGAATAGTATGAATCACGGCGATAAAATCTTTGTATATACACTGCATATAGTACTATCATGGAGCATCATTTTTTAGTTCTGAATCAACTCGCAATGAGGCGTGCTGAAATTGCCAATTAGTGTGAATATAGAATGAGTACAGACAACAAAAGTTTATTAAATACTGGTAAAATATCGGTAAAGGTTCTCGTCTCCACTATTTAGAGTTAGTTCTGAATCAACCAGGAAGATGGCCAGACGAAAAATGACCACCATGAGAGTACTATAGAAAATGTATATACAATGATAAAATGCAAATGAATGTATCTGTCAAAAATGAAACGATATGAGAAAGAAACTTGAGTCACTGCACAGAGTTTTAAAAAAAATTATTAGATTCATGCTGATTTTGGATTCTTCAGCCCATCTCCTTCGTTCTTATTAAAAATCATTCCTTCTGTTTTACATTTTGATACAAGTTGCATGCGCGCTTCCGTCAATGTGGCCAGGCACTATGAGGAATAAAGCTATCTGTCTTTTTTTAGTGTGCAATTTCATAGCTGTCAAATTCAAATATGTCAGAGCGATTCAGAATGAAATACCTCATACCTAACTCATAATAGTGTTTTTTTGTTGGTAATCCGGACTCAGTAACAGAATCACCCCGATCCGGAATGCCAAACGAACAAATTGCCAAAGCAGTTTTAATTCTGAAGTTTGGTTTTCATTGTATTTGTAAAACGTCAAATGCGATTCAAATTTTTTTTTTTATTTCATTTACTTGTAAACATGGCGGATACAAATTTGCAGGATTCCATCCCATTCGCAATGAAAAAGGAGAAATTATAATATATTTCTATTTCAATTATATTCTCTTTCACTTTATTTGCTTTCTTTCGTAGATTTTATGTTTATTTGCTTATTATCTCCCTCAAATCAACGATCAAATTTCATACGTTAAATAAAAATCTTTCGTTACACTATCCATGTATGACTATGATTTAGGTCATTAACACATGTTGTTTTGACAGTATGCCTTTATTCTAGTCATATCATTGTATTTACATTCTCTATAGTACTATCATGGTGGCCATTTTTCGTCTGGCCATCTTCCTGGTTGATTCGGAACTAACTCTAAATAGTGGAGACGAGAACATTTACCGATATTTTACTAATATTTAATACACTTTTGTTGTCTGTACTTATTCTATATTCACACCAATTGGCAATTTCAGCACGCCTCATTGCGACTTGATTCAGAACTAAAAATTGATGCTTCATGATAGTACTATAGACAGTGTATATACAAAGATATAATATTTGGACCTTAAATAAAAGTACATAACTTGTCAAACATGCCGTTCGATGTTTTAATTAGAAATCTGTCAACAGGCCTCTTATTGGCGTAAAACTTTGTTGACTTTTGGTTGACATTAGCTTTGTTCGATGTCAGCACTGGGGCGCACTGGTGTACCCTGAAATCACACTGAAGTGTTTTATGTGACACTTTTTTCGCCCCAGTGTTTTTGCACTGTGTTCGATGTGAACACTGGGCACGCACTGAGTGCACACTCATGCGCCCCAGGTATTTTCTTGGTGTAAGATATTCTTGCTGTCAAAATTCAAAATTTAAATTCAAATTAGCTGTTGGCAGAAGTTCGTTTCAGAGAAAAGAGGAATTTATTTGCAAATTTGGTGTGCTATTTCATGATATTTGATATTATATATTTCGTAGATTATTTTGTAAGTTATTATTGTGTGTATAGACATAATATTGCTTTCGGGGGTCATTTTATTAACTTCTATTTATTTGCCACTGTTTGAAGAAAACAAATTTAAATGAAAGAAGTGTCAAAAAATAGAGATGTTGCACTGAGCTGTTCGATGATAAATCAACACCGAAGCAGCTATGCAGGTTTTTGGCAGTTTGACTTAATGCACTGACATTCCCCAGTGCGCACTGGGGCGGGGAACATCGAACAAACCTATTTAGTCAGATTAGTTTCAATAAAAAAAAATGCTCTTTCTGTCAAAAAAGATTTGATCAAGATCAAAATCAAATCTCACCACAAAAAAATTGAAAAAATTGAAATTTGAAGACGATTAGCCCAATCGTTTAGGCTGTAGTACAAAAAAAAAAACTTCCAGACCGGCAGAATTTCACCACTAACCCAAATATGTTCTTCTATTTTCGTAATGTCACGTTTGATTGTTATATCACTTTTTTAATCAGCACGAATGCAAAACTTGCGTTACAGTTCCTATACTCGCAAGTAAAAAACAGATAGCCATGTTAATTAAGCTTATAATGTTTAATGAGCTTGTTCTAAACTATTTCAGACAGAAAAAAATCAACCTTTTGGTGTTCAATGATGAATTTTTACTGTATGCTTCTGTTCTTATTTGTGTTCAATGAGAATATTTGGAACAGTTTAGAACGAGATTTTCTATACTTCTTTTTGAGGAAGAGCAGTTTAGTCAAAGCTGTAAAATTCGGCTGAGCAATTTGTGGAAACAATTTTATTTATGTATTTCTTTATTTATATTATAAAATTATTTATTGAAACAAACGAATAAATTATTTAAAAAAGATTTTTTTTCTCGCATGTGCATACAAACGACTTGCTTTTCTCTTTTTGTAAACAACACTTACTGACATACATATGTTATCAGTCACCTTTTCTAAACTATTCTAATGTTTCTCACTTCTTATGTGCTGTTCTGATCTTAAAAACATCCATTGATTAATGCTTAAGTTATTTATCATGTTTCCAAAAACGAAACAAACTCTTTTAGTTTTAACAGTAAAGCTTAATAAGGCCTAGTTTACATGATTCTTCTTTCGGTTGTTTCTTCATTCTTTTTTTCGACAGACACATTGATGTTTACACTGATCTTGATTATTCCGATTATTTCCATTACTTTCATATAAACTGTGCTGTTTTATTTTAAGAAAAATTGCAAAATTCTAAAAAAGGTCAATTACAAATTAGGTGTCCATTATCACTAAAAAAAACATGATTTTGAGTTCTTATTTTTAGTCTTTGCCATAGAAAAAAGAAACACGAAGGATAACTGGGTGGATAATTCTCTCGGGGAGAGTACGATAACTTAGGCTCCAAGAAATGATAATGGTTTTTAGTAGAACAGTTCAATACAAGAATTTTTTTCTATGGGAGGGGGGTCTATCTCCCCCCGTTTGGTCAGTAGAGGCATTTTCATAAAAAAGTACTTAAAGAATAAAAAAAATATACAAAAATAACGGTATATACCCAACTTTTCACCTACCCCAAATCCTATAATGTGCCCAAGCAGGGGGGTTGCATACCTACCTCACTGTTTATACGCCGGCCGCCGTAATGTATAAGCAAGCAAAAAAGCAAATAAAATAAAGATAAATAAAATAAAACAAACATAAAAAAATAGTTTTAGTAATCTTAAATTTTCTCAAAAACTAGAAGACATAAAATCATCTAGTTTTCAGGTATTGATTAAGAATTTATAAGAGCAACGAATTTTAGAAAAATATAATATATAATTTTACAGTTTTGAAAAATTACACTTTAAACTTTTTTTATGTTTTTTTTCCCAAATTTTTAGTTTAAAATTTGTTTTTTCAAAAATTGTGCATAGATTTCACTTGATTTAAAAATTAGCAAATATAACGGAGTATTGGCTTTAAAAAAAAGTATAAAACTTACCTGTAAGTATTACCGTTATTTTTGTATAATTTTTTTATTCTTTAAGTACTTTTTTTATGAAAATGCCCCTACCGCCCAAACGGGGGGAGATAGACCCCCCCCTTCTATAGAAAAAAATGCTTGTATTGAACTGTTCTACAAAAAACCGTTATTATCTCTTGGCGCCTAAGTTATCGTACTCTTGCCATTCTCTCTTTGTCTACAAACTGAAAAATACCCGTTCAGTGACATATGTGTACCGGTCCCTGTACATTTCTTATAGGACTACTAATACGTTTGCATTTATGTGGGCATGAAATGTATGGCTCATTGGCTGCTGACTGGCTGCTTCTCACACGAATCTCACACGTATTCACATACACAAAACAAAATTTCAGGGTTTGCAGGGCATGGTCGGTACAAGTCGCAGTTCTTTTTTCTTTTTTCTATGGTCTGTGCCCAGCATTTTCTTTCTCAAATGATAAACGTTAAAGCTCAACCTTCAAAAATCTTTAAATTTGCATTCTTCCATTCGTTACTTCTTTACTTTACTCTACTTTTCTACATCCCTTTTCCCTTATTTATTATGTCGAAAAGAACAATAAAGAAACCACCGAAAATAGGAATCTCACAAACAAGCTCTAACTTTCAAATCAATTTTTTCTCATTCTAATATATTTTGGACAGCTTGTCGTTCAGTTTCATACCGACGAAAAGTTAGTTAACTAAATTCATTGTACAATTAGACATCCTAATGATCGACACTTTCAAAATAATTGGGGGCGTTCAATGCGTTCACCGAGTTTAAGTCAACTACATAACTATTTTCAAAGATAAATCATTGAATGGCACGTTTTCACCAAAACATCACAAAAAAAACTGTCAGTTAATAGTTTGTCCAAATTCTTGACTATGTTAAACTAAAAGTATTTTTTAACTCTAAGGGATGATTGACCAATCAAAGTTTAAGTCGAGGCATTGAACGTACCCAATTAAGCACCCTGTATCATTCCTTTTGAAACAATTTTGCAAACAGCTGATTTTCATATTGACAGCTCTCATCTCGTTTGCCCTCGGAGAGCAGTCCAGTTAAATACCTATTAGCTGTAAGTTTTACTTGAGTTTATACGTAGGTACTATAAGGCAAGTTATGCATTCCTGTAAAAAAATTCTAACAATCAAACATGACATTGCGATGATAGAGAAGTCGAAAAAAGTTGGTCCGGAATTCCGTCCGTCCGTCTGTCTGTCTGTTCGCACCTCTACAGCCTAACCGAATGAGCCGATTTGGTTCAAACATGGTATCTAGTATTTATTTGGTAGTATCTTGGGGGTGATTTTCATTTTTGTTTTAGGTCGAAAAAGAACGGTACCCGCCATGCAAATTTTAACAAAAAGTTTGATTTGATCGAAAACGGCTCTAACGATTTTGATAAAACTTTCAGGGTGCTATTTTTTTTGCAACAATACATCTTCAATTAGAATGAATTTTTCGAAATTTGTTCTATAACGGTGACTCATATAGAACCAGTTTTTTTTTTAATTCCGTTGTAATGTAATGTATTCCCGTTGTCGTTATCCCTATTTCAATATAATTTTTCACAGAGGAAGTCATTTATAATTCAATTAATATTGCATTTTAAAATTTTCAAAAACTTTTTTTTTCGATTTTTTTTTAATTTTCTAAAAAAAATTGTTTACGAAATATTTTGAAAACGGCTTAGTTGAATTTTTTTTCCTTATAATGACATACCTACTAGAACAAATTTAAAATATTTTTTCGAAAAGTTAAAAAAACGATTTTTCCGGAAAACTCTTAAACTAATTAAAAAATGGGCACGACTGGGTCACACGTATTTACTCTTATGTGTTTAATTACATTGGAAGGCAATATCTTTGATAAAAACAAATAACATTTACGTTGAAAGTAACACAGTTTGAACTTATAAAAACTATCAAAACCACAATACTAAACAGTTTTTAGTAAAAATGAAGTACGCTAGCACACGTCTTGAATAACAAAGAATTTATGAAAAAAGTATTTCGAAAATTGTAGGACGGATCTTGATAAAATCTTGTTTTTTTGTTTTTTATTTTGGTATGCAATTTTTTAGAGTTTATTAATAAACATGTAATTCTAGAATTTAAAATATTTTTTTTGATTAGTTTTAAAAATATTGATTTTTCAAAAAAAAAATCCAAAAAATAATTTTAATTTGAAAAAAAGTCATTCAAAATTTTGATATGCAGAATTAATTTGGCTATCTAGATCTTCGCAAATATAAAACTTGACAGAAATCCATAAAGCGGTTATCGAGCAAGACAAAAATTAAAAAAAACCGTTATATGAAAAGTCCCGTTAATAGACTTTTTCCGTATATGTGGTTCTAACCAAATGATAGCCAATACCAACAAAAAAATTATTAAAAATGTTAATCAAAATCGTTGGAGCCGTTTTCGAGAAAAATAAGCTTTTCAATGTCAACTATTGTTTACATCGAATGCACTTGCGCTGCACTTAGAGCTTCCGGATTCTTCGATTTAAACGAAGGTATTTCAATTTGTTGCAAGCAATTCAGACACCGACGCTAGACACCAAAGCTGGACACTGACTAAATAAATAATTGTGCATCATGTGCGCGCTGCAGTTTCACAGTCGAACAAACTAGTGGGGCAGTTGGTCATGTTCTTTGACAAAGAGAAAAATAAGCTTTTCCTAAATGGTCGTATGGCAAGTACCGTTATTTTTAGTCCTAAAAATTAAATTTCAGTTTCCCCTCTGAGGAATTCCAAAAGAATCACACATACCAAATTTGAAGGTAATCGCTTAACCCGTTTAGGCTGCAGCTTGATATATACCCGGACAGACAGACAGACGAACATTTTTTGCCAAATAAACTTGCCTTTATGTTGTCCCTATAAACGCAAGTAAAAATAAAAGAATTTTCGAAAAAAAATATTTTTTTTATTTTAAGCCACCTATCTGCCATAAGAACAAGTTCGTGCACCCAGTCGTGCATTTTTTTAAATTTTATTGGACGATGTTGCCGCACATATGAGCAAGTAAGTGCGAATTACTGGATAATGCAATTTATTTATAAATCAAATCAAACCGTTTAATGGTTAAACGGACCAATAAATAGCATTGCTCTTGCACTAAATTGACATATTGACAAACGTCATCCAATACGTAAGATCAAATTAACTGTTAAGAATCCATACATTAAGTACATATATATGTAAATTGTTGGGGCCAACATTCATCAATTTTCCTCAATTCGAAACCTACCCTAATAAGCTTTCTAATATAAACCGGCTGTTTTCTAAGTACTTGTGTACAAACATCTTCACTGCTAGATTTTATTGTGAACAAATATATAACGAAAAAACACACTCAGAACAGAGATGCACCATTTTGTCTCAATAAATGCAAATCTGAAAGCGGTATTTCAAAGTCACACGTCACCGCTGTTCAATGTTGGCTGGCCAATAAAACGGCCAATCAATAGTTGCAACAAGGTCATGTGCAAAGCTTTTCAATTAAACTAATTAAATCGAACACCTTGCATTCGATAATTTCATACAAAATGCAGTGCACAATGATGTGTGAAACTCACCTTGTTCATCAGAATCTCGCCCGAACAGCGTAATCCGTTTGACCACTGACATATAGTTGTCACCAGACCTACTGCCGGGAGCGCATCTCGCCGATTCAATATTAAACCGAAACGTTCCTTGATTGATCAGTTTACCCAGGTTCTCGATATCTTCTTCAAATTCACTTTCTTGTTCGTAGTCCATTACCTCTTCATTGGATGTATCGGTCATTTGCTTGCAATTCTATACGACGACGAGCCGCACACGCTATGGGGTTCTAAATCACTAAATTATCATGTTGCGTGAAGCAAAATGCAATCGTTGTAACGGTCCCTGCGAGCGGGAAAATGTCAAAAACCGAATTCGCCGACAAAAAAAAATTAACACTTTTTGGCGATGCCGTTCCTTCCCCCCATAAAAGAATCACAATATCGATTGCGAAGTGTCAACTATTGTTTACATCGAATGCACTTGCGTTGCACTTAGAGCTTCCGGATTCTTCGATTTAAACGAAGGTATTTCAATTTATTGCAAGCAATTCAGACACCGACGCTAGACACCAAAGCTGGACACTGACTAAATAAATAATTGTGCATCATGTGCGCGCTGCAGTTTCACAGTCGAACAAACTAGTGGGTCAGTTGGTCATGTTCTTGGACAAAGTAATTAGATTCTGTCTGCGAGAACTTTTGGCGGAGGCTCAACTGTGACGTTGGAGGCGGTGACAGTGTAAGCTGTTTAACATTGTTTAATGTACATAGCTATGTACTTATGCATGTACATTGTAAATTAATCAAATGAAACTGAGAGCGAATATGGCGGAGTGAGTGTAACAAGCTTGTGACGTAAAAAAACTTTCGAGACAGACTGAAGGTTAAGGTAGAAGAAATTTTTGAAGCATTTTGCATTTTGGTGAGCATTTCATATAGGGGTTTAAAGAAAAAAAAACTAAAGATTTTCAAAATCAAAGCCGAAACTAAAATAGCGGAAAATTTCAGGATCAGCATTATTACACAACAAATGCTTACTTATCATTCTTAACGGGTTTTCACCGTTTGCTTACTTATAACTACGAATGTCTGTCCAACTTTATGTCATTAGCAACCATTTTGAATATAAAACTACATAGTTTTGGAAACTAACCGAACGCAGCTGTAGGCTTTCCCTTTCTCTTTTTGACAAAAGGTTCTGTCATGGGTTGCCAAATGTGCATTTAGTGTTAATGCATGCATCTTTTTAAGGCTCGAAATATCTTGCAACATGGCCATTAAATCTGTTAACGTTCTTTCTTTGCAAGCACCTATTTGTTGAATTTAAAAATTCACTATAGGTTTTAAGCTTTATCAAGGTAAACTATAATTAGTTTGACCTTTGTCACGTATCCTTAAACTTAATTCAGTTTTTTAATGCAAAACTTCGCAGTCAAGTTCAAATAAATAGTCAGCACACGAACATAACGGTCTGTATGATACTCTATCTCGAACGATGTACTACACACATAAACAGAATTGTGTCAATGTCACATCGATTGACAAACACTATTGCAAAACGTAAACAAAACTATTTGGCCTTGCACAATGCGTTTTTGTGATTCTGACATAGAAAAAGCTCGAAGCTTCGAGAAAAAAAGCTCAAAACTAAAAAGTGGGTGTAAGACTATAAGATTTCTGAAATAGACGATGCATGACGATGACGTCTATTTGATATGAAGCTACAAGCAGTTTTCAAGTGAATTACAACACATTTAAGTACAGGGATGCCAATCAATTGTTAGATTTTCAAATTTATTGAAGACTAGCGACACACCTTGGCCTTGCACGGGAAACACTAATATTATTTTTTATATTCAGATCACTTCTTGAAGATGTCTAGATGAATAGGTTTGTCATATGATAAAGTTTTAGCAAATTTGTATTGGTACAGTGGCAGTCCCATCCTACTTAACAATGTGGGGATAGGGAGCCCTAAAATGCCACTTTTGATTGTAATGTTTTAAATAAACGACACTATGTTTGTTCCAAAATTGCTACAAGCAACTTAGCCATAGACATACTACGGTCGGAGGCATCGGCTACATTAGATGCTCACCTGTTTTTTGTTTGTTTGATTAAAAAAAAATACATAATTGCTAGATGACGTTGCCGGTGGCAGCTATGAATGATCCGTTTGAGGTTGTAGGATATTGTTAAAGATGATTTCGCATGTAGAGTTCCGCCAGCTTAAAAACAAATCTGACAACCTTATACTACAGATCGGATTGTTTAAGCTTCTGAGAGCTGTTTGGAACATTTGCGCATTGCTAAGCTCCAATGTTGGGTTCAAAAAAGTTGGGTTCAAGCATCACGAGAATGATTCCTTTTTGTTAGATATTCTTAGCATTCATTGATTTTTGACAAAATAAATATGTACCTCGATTTTCAGACAAATCTTCGGGACGTACCTTACCCTAGATAAATATTTTGAGAGCACACGTTTCATCCCGACTGAGGTTTTACTTTATTAAAACAGACGATGGATAGATTCCGCTTATCTAAAAATCAGTTGTAAAACAGGGAAAAGACGGATCCTTTACGAGCGAGACTTTGTTATAGGGAGCGAAGCGGAGCGCCTTCAAATCTATAAGACAGTGCCCGATTGGGATCGGAGGGAATTTTTTGATCAGAACTTTCAGTTTTGGTGGTTTAAAGAAAATTTATAGCTGCAGTCAACGTTTTATTGCGTGTGGTCTATTATATGGCTTACATACGTAGTTCATATAGCCTTGAAGGAAGGGACAGTTATGGCGGCACAAAAAAAAATTCCTGTGGCTGTTCTACATAGTTTAAAATATTTTAAATTTATTTTATATTTTTTTAAGCCCTCTGAGGTAGTTTTCTATATTTATTAGGTAAAAAATTAAGCCATTTAGTTTTAATATTAATTTAAGTTATTTTTTTTATATAATTAGCGGGTGCACAAGGGATTATTTGTTTCCCTTTTAATGTACAGCACACTGCGCGGCATAGGAAAGATAGGGAGGGGAAGGAGAGGAGGTGTCGATTAACATTGGTTTTGAATGCTTGCTGATCAAAATGGCAAGAGATATTCTCGCTGGGTAAACTATTCCCAATTCGTGTTGTTCGGCTAAAAAAAGAATCCCTACCTATATTTCACCGTGCGTCCGAAATTGGTCGAACTAATGAACATTCCTTGCGAGACGGGTACTGCGGAAAAAACTTTTAAGGGGAGGAATGCAACTGGCTACTTCGAGTGAACATTTTTAGTAAAAGAAAGAAAATAAGGAGAGACATGAAATATTGCGTCGGTGTTCGAGATGGGCAATTGTTTCAGTGGCAGTGGACGAAAGGCTATAATTAAGATAGTGAAAAATAAAGAACGTCGCCGCTTACAGCAACGAAGTTAAGTGCAGATTTAAGCTAGTTTTAAGGTTTATGCCTAGCGTTAAAAATTAGTCATAACATAATATAAAAAAATAAAAACTTAACTAATTTCATCATCGCTCAATTGCGCGCGCAGATAGGAACAAAATTTAGTTTTCCACTTGCTCAAATCAGCCTGTTTAAGTGACATTTTTCAAAATCTAAAGCACAATTCGAATTAGAGACCAACATTAAAAAAAAAAAATTAAAAAAAACATTGTAATCATAATAAAAATATAAAGAACCGTTTATCGAAAAACTAATTAAATGCGAAATAACTTTGGCTACTTATGTGAATCTGAATATTAACCAGTTCTCGAGACAGCCGAAGAAAAAAACCTTCTTATAAGAAGTACCGTTTTTTTAACCATCCATCTTAAATTCTTTTGACCAGAACATAATGCACACCTACAACAGTATACTGGATTTTGTTATAAAAATTCTTGGAACCGTTTTTTAAGAAAAATAAACTTTTACTTAACGGTTATGTGGCAGGTACTGTCAATATTTGCCTACAAAAAAATTAAAAAAAATTCCTCAGTAGAATGTCAAAATAGCCTTAAGTTCTAAATTTGAAGACGATTGTCTGAACTGTTCATCAGTACGGACAGAATTTTGCCACTAAACTCAAATATGTTTTTCTATAATCGTAATGTCATATTTGATTGTTATCTATTTTTTTTTAATCTGCAAGAATGTATAACTTGCCCTATAACATCTTTAATCGCAAAATTTAAATTTAAAACGAACGTAAGACAAAAACTATCTTTTATTTTTCATGTTAAACAAACACTCATACGCCACAGTAAACCACACTACCATTGGAAATAATTGGAATTGTTCTTGGCAAAGATATTTAAAAAAAATGGACACGAATTGGTCGCAGGATCTATCTCTTATGTGCTTGGCATACTAATCACATTGAAAGGCTAAACCTTGAAAGAAATAAGTTACATTAACGTAGAAAAATAACACTATTCTGAACTTATAAAAGGTGTCAAAACCACAACACTTAACGGCTTATAGTAAAAATGGAGTACGTCTTGTATAATAAGGAATTTATGGAAAAAAGTATTTCGAAAATTGTAGGAGCGGTTTTGATAAAATTCTGTTTTTATTTTAGTTAAACAAAAAAAAAAATATTGAAATTTTGGTATGCAGTTTTTTTAGAACTAATTTATATACATGTAAAATTTCAAATAACTTTTTTTTGATTAGTCTTAAAAATATTGATTTTGCAAAAAAAAATTAAAAAATTATTTTAATTAGAAAAAAAGTTATAAAAAAATTTTGATATGCAGAATTAATTTGGCTACCTAGATCTTCTCAAATATAAAATTATACAGAAATCCAAGGAACCGTTAATGAGAGGCCGAAAAACTAAAAAAAAAAACGTTAAATGAAAAATAACGTTAATAGACTTTCCCGTACATTTGGTTCTGATTAAACGGTAGCTAGAACCTACCAACAAAAAAATTTTCGTCAAAATCGACTTTTTCGATAAAAATAAGCTTTTCCTTAACGGTCTTATGGCAGGTACCGTTATTTTTGGCCCTAAAAATAAAATTTTAAAAACCCTCTCAAGAATTCCAAAAGAATTACACATACACATACCAAATTTGAAGGCCGATTAGGCTCCAGCTCGTTATACATACAGACGGACAGACTGACAGGCTGAGAGACAGAAATTTTTGTCGATCACTTTTTTAGGCTTCTTTATGATCGTAATGTCATGTTTGATTCCTCAAATTTTTCTTTTACGAATGCATAACTTTTCTTATAGTGCCTATAATCGCAAGTAAAAAAATGTTTGTTTTTATTATTTTTTAGGGATTATTTTGGAAAAACCGTCGTATTCGAACTTTAACTGCAATTGAATTCTTGTTTGTATTTTGTAACATTTTCATAAGTGAATGTTTACATACAAAAGTAAAATAAGATAGATTTTGCCTAAATCAGTTATTTCTACCATTTTTTTTTCTCTTAAATCAGTCAATCAAAAATATTTTTCCCTTGATCCTAAACGTTAACCCCAGTAATGTTATCGCTTGATTGACATTCATTACTTTTTCTTTAGCAATCAATTAAAACTGACCGCTGACCAGCCTGAGGTGAAAAAAGGTGTGTTCAACTATGCGACTTAACCGATACCTTAACAATTGCTTTAATCATAACTTCTTAGAAACAAGTAAGGCTATTGAACTTCCGGAAGGAAACAGACTACTCAAGCCAAAGTTTCAAGACAGAATAACACATACACATTATAACACGTGATATTATGTAACTTTATTGCATGTTTAACAAATTTCAGGCCATTAAGTTTGCAAAGGTAAAATCTTAAATCATTGCCAAGGTTAACGGTAAATCATATTTGTTCATTAAGTAAGCTATGTTCACATTTATTTTAAAATACCATTCATTTAGATGGCAGGCAAGTGTTGAAGCTATAAAAAAGTTTAGCACTTTTTTGAGTGATTTAGTGACGTTTGCAAATGATTTTTATTGAACATTTTTATTAAGTCATTAAGCATTGCAAAAGGCGGGAGTTATATTAATTTGAGATTAAAGTTGTCTTTGGAAATACAGGAAATTAACTGTCATTAATTAGAGACCATTATTAAAGACTTCCCGATTGAGAGATTATAACTGGTTTTGCCTTTTCAGTTTAAGAACGATACTTTATAACTATAATTCTATTTTTATTATAGGTATAGTCAGAATAGTGAGAATCTGAAATTTGATTCCCTGAAAATTTACCCTATTTTTGTATTCCAAAAGAAAAGTCGGAAAAGTACGTCCCAGATTCTAGGATTTGACAGTAAGCTGCTGGTCTACTCCAATCCGCAGATTCACCTACACAAAGGAAAAGTTGACAGGAAGTTACAAGGCACTGCCATACCGTGTCAGTAAATTTACTTAATTTTGTTGAAACATGTATAAAAAATTCTTTGCAAAATAGTTTAGTGTGACTATACTAATTCACTATAAATAACACACCCCTACATACAAATATTGCATACATGTACACACATTATTAAGTTAAATAATTTGTACAATTTTTTTGTGTCCAAAACGACTTTGATATGAATTCATTTAAACATTCTATTTAAAGCAAGAACCATCCTTGATATTATTGTGATTATGTACATTTCTGTACATACATATGTACATATACATAGTGTATAATGTCTACCAATATTGACGTTCTTATATGTAAATTCAGATCAATATACATAATTGAAAAGTAGTGTAATAATCGATACCAACTTGCATCATTGTTTTACAAGTCTCATGACTAACTAGCTGTTAGTCGTGACAACTTTTTTTTTATTTATAGGCTAACAGTTACAAAATTGTTTGATCGCAAGACTGGATCACACGCACTTATTCTGAACCGTCATCGTGGAATGAAGTTTTTTTTTTAATTTCTTAAAGACTTAATTGTATTTTTATTTTATTATTTAAAAAACGTTAAAAAGTTTTTGACAAAATATAAATTAATACCATTTTATTCACTAAAAAACGTGATTTAATAAACCTTTGTTAAAAAAGAACAACTCTGTTTTAAAACTTTGATAAAAAAAAACAAAGCTAAATGAAACACTAAACGATTTACGTTTAAGAACATAATAAACATTAAAATTCTCTAAACCATTTTAAAAAATATAGATTCAAAAAAACATTTAATAAAATCATAAAAAATACAAAATCAAATCTTTTTAGACATTTATTTTCAATTTAATTAAAAAATACAGAGGCAACAACATCTTTTTGTATCAATCTGAGGTTGTAATCGGTTAAATATTCCTCGGGAGCGTTGAAAACAAAAAACCGTGCTATAGATGATACCGATCTTAACTTAGCATCTTAAATTTTATTTTCACCGTCTTGGAGCCGTTTGCGAGAAAAATAATAATCTTTTACATAATGGTTAAAAATAAAATAATTTCTTCTAAATTTGAAGACGATTAGTTCAATATTTCAAGGTGTAGTTCAACATATACACCAAGAGACTAAAAAATATGCAGAAACTGCAATCACTTCTCAAAAAGACATATGAAAGCATCCTCAGGGCAGTTTTTTTTTTTGATAACGTCTTATAAATCGATGAAATGCTACACGTACGAAATAACATGACTCATGCTGATAAGACTTATGCTGATAAGAATCATAACTCATGCTAACCGCGATACTGTGGTTCTTTCAACCAAAATCGATCGCAAGCACCAGGCGAACATGAAAAAGAACAGGCCCAAATTCCCAAAAATAATTGCACTCAAATTCAAAAAGAACAAGAAAAAGAAATACAAAATAGGCGGAGTGTTAAAGTAGAAAGTAGATGTATATGTTGGTGTGTGTGTTTGGTTTAACGAGAGGGTTTGTGAGTGTGAGTTAACGGGCTGTATGTTGGTGTTGCTGCCATCAGTGTTTTCTAATGACGTTATCACGTAAAATTATCGTCCTTAAACCGACTTTACAGACAACCAAATTTGTTTTTTAATAAAAAACAGATTAAAAGCAACAAATTAATAAAAAAAAAATTTGAACGACTGAAGAAGAAAAACATGATCTCAACTTATACAAAGTGTCAAAAGCAATGCTTGTAATAGAGATAAAATGTGCCGTCAAATATTTTAAGTAACAATTTATTTACTAAGAAGTTATTTGATAAAATTATGATTTTGATTTTTTTAGTTTTTATATTTTTTTAAAATTTCTTAGAGTTTGTCAATACAGTAAGTCATGTAATTGAAAAAAAAAATAGGGATTTCTTCTAAAACTACTGAAACATTTTAAAAAAAGCTTTCTAAAAACTCATTACAAATAAAAAATATTCCTCATCCTCATGTTTGTATGCAGACATTTATTTGGCAATCTAGATCTTTTCAAACAAAATTTTTTTTAGAAATCCAATAAGTCGTTATGATAGGTGCGGTTAGGAAAAATTCCTAGTTCAATTGGAAATAGACTTTACCTTTCCAAATACTTTTAAACGTTTTTATTACAATCGTTAGCACAGTTTTCGATAAAAAAAATGCTTTTAGTTAACGGTTATATGGCAGATACCGTTATTTTAAACCTTAAAATTTAAATTTCGAAAACCTCTTTGACAAATTCTGAAAGATGTATACATACATACATAAACGTACCCATTAAGTACGTTTTTCGCATCATTGCCAAATTTTAAACTTCACCTTTAATGTGGAAGGATTACTGGATTTCTAATATTTAATCATCAAAAAAAAAAATAATTAAAGAATTGCTCACCAAACAAGTGCGAAAGAAAAGTTTAAATTTCTGAGAAGTCTTTAGGATGTATTTCAAATATTTTTGCTTATTTAAATTGTCTAGTTTTTAATTATTATAGAACACATATTTTTAATTGGAGAAAAAAAAAAGTAATTTTAATGTCGCATTTCTATAGCTATACAAAGTCATAATAACATTAAATCTTGATTTTTTAACTCCGATGAGTTTTTCAGTATTTATTTCCTAGTTCTTAGAGCCTTTGAAATTGGTTTAAAAAGGAACTAAGGAAACCTATGGTAAGGGCGTTGTACAATAGATGACTCCAAATATTCGTTGAAGTCATAGAAAGCAACTCAACTGCTGTTAATTTTTAATGCATATTGCATTTTCTCTGGTTTTCAGAAGTGAAAATTAACACTCTTCGTATTCCCCAACGGGGGACAATCATTTCGCCTTTGCCTTCATTTGAAAAACTGTCATCGTTACGTGAAAGTGTTTTTTACATCAGACATCATATGGATGCTAATCGTTTTGGCGTAAGGTACGGTGTTCTTAAAATACAAGAATTTAACATTGAACAAAAAAAATAAAACATTATGAAATATTAAAATTTTCGTCTCAGAATAAATTCCTGGCCAAAAAAAAAACAAATCGTATCCAAACAGAGATTTTCGCTTTAGAACCTCAACATTGAGGGTTTCACTATTACTAAATTTAATCTCAAACCGAGTTACAAATCCGACTTCCAGTGTATTAAAATGAGTTAACTCATCGCAATCCTAATATTTCCAAGAAGTTGGAATAAAGCAAACCTGTCTCCAGAACTGGCGAGTCTTTTTGACTTTCAAACTATGAACGAATTGCATTAACAATCTTTTTTCCAAATTCATGATCATGCTGCCCGGCAGAACGACTTTCGAAGCAAAACATAGATCTACTGATGATCTTATAATATAACTCATCAAATATTGAAACATGTCCTTATTTCAAACTCATATTCTTCGTATCCGAAACAAGTAATATTAAAGACAATGTTCAAGTCTGAAATTCAAAAAACAAATATTGGTGTGTTCAAGGATTTCAACTTTAATACATGGAGTACATGACATTTATAATTGTAATTGTGAACAGGGTAATTGAAAACACGCTAAATTTTACAAAAACCGATTCTTCATCGAGGCATGCCATGCCAATATATAACGATATGTTCCCGTTGTGCTGACATGTGCCAGACGCAATGCTGTGAATATTTTAGTCGCATTTATCGTTGGCATTAATGGTTAATTTTTCTGTGTTTTCAAGTTTTTTGGTGCTGTGCAAAATTGTTTTAAAACATAAAATAAGTGATCAAAGTAAGTAACTGTTTTATTTATAATCATTTTAAATATAAGTGTTAATGCATGTGATGTGTTTTTAATTCTTTTTAACAAATTATAAAAGTTATTGGCTGTTTACAATCACCCCATTCTTTTTGAATCATAAGTAAATGTGGACACCAAAATGGGGTAAAAGTAAACACTTTGGGGTAATTGCAAACAAGCGTTTAAAATAAACTAAGTGTTGATCTAATATAATTTGAATTCAAAAAGATGCCACGTATTTACAAACGAAAAACGGACCTCCATTGTATACATCAGAAAATTTATTAAATGCAGTGGAAGACGTCAAAAACAAAAATATGACATACCGACAAGCCGAAGAGGCATATGGGGTCCCACAAGCAGTTATTTTCAATCGAATTGGTGGTAGAAAAACAACTCTTGCTGTTGTATCACACGGAAGAAAGCCTGCACTAACGTCAGATGTTGAAGACACCATAGCTCGATGCCTAATTTCAAGATCTAGGCCTGGTTACCCGTGCGATAAGGAGGATTTCCTTAATTTAGTTGGAACCTATGTAAAAATAAAAGACTTGGGCACCCTTTTCAATAATGGGAAGCCAGGACATAACTGGTACCGTAGCTTTATGTCAAGACATCCACATCTCTCATTTAAAAAAGCAAACATTATATCAGGATTTAAATCCACCGGAATTTTCATTCGATCTGACCAAATGTAGTGCTTTCAGCGTAAAGGAGCAGGCTATTTACAACAATCTATGCAAAGTCTGGTCAACTAGTTTACCAGAACATGCCACCACATCTTTTTCAGTCCCTCAACATCTCAAAATACCTTCGGTCTGCGAAATTCGGCTCCGTCTTCTATAACTAAAACAGAAATTGCTAAGATAGTTTCACGCCTAAAGCAAATGCAATACGGAGAAGTTTTAACAGCAGATGAAGTGCTAACCCCTTTTAACCCATCGAGCTCAAAGCTATAAAGCTGTCAAAAAAGCGACCTAAAAAAGAAAAACCTGTGGTTCAGCAGAAAATAAAAAGCTCAAAATCAAAAAAATTAAGGACCAGGAAGACAAATGTGAGCTTATCTTCAGATGAAGAAAATGTATCTATACCAAGCATTGCATCCGTCTGGAATGAAGGTATAGAAGAAGCGGAACAGGTAGAATGTCTGGAATATGAGGGAATAAACCACTTAAGACCAGGCCAGTTTGTCGTTGTCAATTTTAAAGGTGGTTAACGTCTTGCTACTACGGATAAGTACGTTTGTGAGGTTCGCAAGGTCCTGGTGGAAGAAGAAGAGGTCAAAAGAGGTATTGATTCCTCAAAAACAATTTTTTCAAGTTGTGGAAAGCGAAAGATAACTGTAGAGTTCAATGCAAAAGTTCTTAAATGAATTACTTAATTTCTTTTTAATGTCAAATATCAGGTAAAACTTTAAAATAAAATAGTTTTAAACAACTAAGTCCAAATTGTTGGTCCTTATTTAATTTTCTTTGGGGTGATTGTGAACATTGCATTTTCGATTTCATTTCTTCATCAAATGTTTTCATTTTCATTTAGTTCTCTTTTACCCCAAATGTTTTTATCCTACAGACTTAGGAGGCTGAGTTCCTTCCTTTACTCCATTTTTTTTCTTTTTCCTAAAAAAAGGCGAGGGTAAATGTAAACACGAGTTTTTACAAAAAACTAATAAACTTACACACTTAAAATTATTTTTTTCTGAAAGATAATAGAATTTAAATGTAAGTCCAACAAACACCAATTTTCAAAATCATATAGTTAAGCTAGATGAAAAATACAAATTTAGAAAAAAAACGAAATAGCAAAATCGTTCGCAAGTACCCCCTTTGACATGTTTTTGTAAAAAAAAAAATTGGTGGACTAAAAACGGTACCCCCTATAGGACCGTTTTTTCTTTCTTCGACTTTCTCGAGAACAGCTAAGCCAAAGAAATTTATCAATAAAATATTTTCGAATATTTTTTTTTTGTATTTTTTTTAATAATTCGTTTTAATTTTTTTTAAATCAATATCTTTAAATCGGGTCATTGGGTTTTTTTTAATTTTTGTTTTTTTTTGTAAGTAATTTTTGTGCGTTTGCATTCTTAAATAATTTTTTTTTTAATTTTTAAAAAAAGTTGTTTTATTGAAAGCCGTTTCTGCAATTGAACAAAAAATCACACTTTTTTCAATTTTTTTAAAGAAATAAAATGGCGTTTAAAATATTCTGCTGAAAACAATTTTACGTACTTTTTCAAACAATCAAATGTCAGAAAAATCGAATAAAAACTTTGAAATATTTTTTTAAATTTTATTCGATGCTATGACCGCACATAGAAGCAAATACGTGCGATCCAGTCGTGCAATTTATTTTGTTCACCAATGCAACTGTTATGCGTGTTTTCAATTATGAAAACTAATTCTCTAATCTAATATGGAATAAATAATAAGATTTGTTGTGACCTCAAACAATATTAATAATATATTAATTAATAAAAATGATGCAACACTGTGCCTTAATGTTTTCATAAAATACAAATTATCCTACAACTTGTGTTATTTATACTTACTTCCTGAATGAAAGGAGTTTATTTATTTATTTTACCTTGAAATCTTCATCGATCGGAAATTCAAAAGAGGAATACACTAGGATGTCCTTGAAATTGCCCGACTTCACCCTGTGGTTAATGTACGTTATATGACTTCCTGAATTTTCCTTGTTGTTTTTTTTTAATCAACCGTTTATGGTTAATCTATAAGCTTTACAAGTTAAACCGCACCCAACCAATCCAAAAAACGTCTCTCAAATTGTGGACCATTCATTATATGTATGTGTCTTTTAATTCTCAGTAGGTTCACATACATTCCCAGTTTGAACCTCCAGAAGGTCATTATTGGATCTGAGCCAACAAAATATTGGTCACCTCATCACCATTTTTCTTACATAACTTCTAAGATAGAAAGATATTTTATCCAAAGTGAATGCGTGAAATAAAAAATTTATTTCAAAATAGCAAAAATGTAAAAAAAAAAATTAAATCAATATTACGCTCTCGTAAGGTGTCAGCTCCGGTTACCGGTCTCGCTTGACCACATCGCCTTGCTGCGCAAAACAATCCGGAAGCCCAATCACTACACGCACTCCCAGCCGCTATTCTGGTTATAATCTTACTTCGGTCGCCACTCGGAAACCCATAATGAAAGTGAAAATGATCCCATTGCCGCAATGGCACTTCACACATATTTCCCTTTTCTTATAGTTTCAGTTTCCAGTTAATTTTTTTTTTGTTTTTTCTGTTAGCCAAGCCAGCCTTTAAAGCAGGCTTAGAGTTCCCAAACAAGGGAAGCAGATGATTGCGACAAGATAAATTTATAGAAAAAAACTGCTTTCAATTAGATTGCTCTGGATTGTATATATTTATTGGCCAGTTTTGCATTTAAATATTGCATTACGTATGGTTAAAAGGAGGCCTAAGCTACTGACCACTTCCATTTCTTTGAGTACTTTCTACTTAGCTGGATTAGACTTTTAATGTCTGTGGCTTTCAAGAAGAATCTAGTACAAAATTGCATCACATTTGCATTCTTTTAGAATAAGCTGTCTTAACAAAAACAGAATTGGAATAAAATCTTATGACAGAACTTTACTCTTTAAGTATTTTCTTGGGTTACCTTGGTTATGAATAGTCCAAGTAATCCTAGTAGTGCGTTAAATCCTGAGAATACAGCATTTGGCGTTGAAAAACATTTAAATATTAAAGGTGTGTTTGTTTCTTTCATAACAGAACCGAAGGTCACATGAAATTCCGTGGAAGTTATACCAAATATCATCTAAGTGAGTCACAATCGCATTGTCAAACCATAAAACCAAATTCAATCCAAGCTTAGATACTTGAATAATTAAATTATATTGATCGATAGCTAAATAGCCATTCCCAATCTGCGTCCAAGCGCCACATTTGATTCGCCGGTTAAATTACACCATTGACCACACGTCCGGCACAGCAAATGGAATTCCAACAAGTTTCAACCCATTATTGGTATATAAATACTGCACCATTTTAACCTCATAAATAGTAACTCCAATTTGGGTTGGTCTTGTTTTTCTAATGCTCTAAGCGTTTTCCTCGACACTGCCATTGACACCTTTTGTACTTTTTTTTCTAATTTCAGTTTTTGCCCACGAAGTATTGTATATTAAGGCCAAATAAGTCATAACATTTTCGATGGACATTACTGGAGCAAGTCATGTGCACCAAAGTCATGCCGTGTGGTATGGTCAGTTCATAATATGCTTAGCTGCACCGAATACTGTGCTGTAAATATGAAGCCTAATTAGGTACGCATTATCTGTCAACATTGCAATATTTAAATCAAAATTTATTTCATTCGAAACGGCTTGGAGGATGACATTAAGATGACAGCAGGCAATATGGTATTCTACCAAATCGCACACGACTACTATCCAAAGAACAACCTTGAGACACTCCCACAAGCTTATATTCTAAGCTGCAGAAAAGACCTAATGAATAATGATGAAAAAAGAGGCCAAAGGCTAATTGGAAAAGCTATACGACTACTGTGGCTAATGTGCGTAAGATTAAATCGTAGTGACGTTTAATTGAAACTTATGATCTTGAAAATGCACTGGCTCCTTCGGCCTGCTTGCTCTCTGCCGCACATGTAATAGAGCTATTAAATCTTATATCATATGACTTCGTGTCCATGTTTGGTGCATTTGCTTGGCCGAGTCTGCCTCTCTGAGTTTTTGTGATAATTGTCTTCTAGAGGCATCAACCACACACTGACAACTCACAGTCTTTATGAAAACAATAGGTGAATTTCATTAGAGGATTCAATTTTTTGGCAATTTTTTTAATTATATTAAATTATTTTTAGATTTGGAGTTGTGTAGCTTAAGCATCTTTCTCTTTTCTTGATGATTTTAAAACCTTATCGCTTATAAGACGACTCGAATAATTTTGCTTAGATATTTTTGTATAAAAGTTTATATTAAGGAAAAAATAATAAGATTTAAATAATTGTGTTTACTCGTTTGAAATCAAATTAAATTGATAATATTAATAGCTTCAGACAGTTTTTTGATTTATATTTAAATTTTGGTTTTGTGAGTACCAATTAGTTTTGTAAAACTTCGTTTTGAAAATCTTTATTCCTAAAACATTGTTTTTGAATAAAAAAACCGAAATATTCGCTGGATTTGTAAAATATTTCTTACTTAATTTTTTTTTAAAAAATGGATTTCTTCTTATCTAGAAAACCGATACTACAATGTTGATTTCAGATCTATCATCTCCAATCCATTTTTAGCTAATTCCGGGTTACCTCAAGGCAGCCACTTAAGCTCTCTACTTTTTATCCTTATTATGAACGATATTGAAATGGTCATTAAGTTTTCCATATCTCTCTAACTCTCAATGTTTTAAACCAATTCAACAAAAATTGAGATATCACTCAATCATCAAATTACTATCATTAAGAAGCCTAAAAAAGTTAGTGACAAAAAATATCTGTTTGTCGTTTGTCTGCCTGTATTACACTTACCAAAAATGAAGGTAATATTTATATTATGAATAATAACATACAAAGTAAGGCCTTAAATAAAGCATGTGTCAATAAATTAAAAAAGCTTATTTATAATAACCTATTGATAAAATTATTATTAATAATCCTAATTGTCTTAATCAAGATAAAGCAATAATATTTACTTGCGATTATAGGGACTAAAAGGCAAGTTTAAGATTCGTGAATATAAAAAAAAGTGAGATAACAATGAAACATGACATTACGATCATAGAGAAGTCTAAAAAAGTGATCGAGAAAAAAATGTCTGTCTGTCTCTCTGTCTGTCTGTCAGTATGTATAACGAGCGAGCTGCAGCCTAAACGGCTTAAGCGATTGTCTTCAAACTTAGTGTGTCTGATTATTTTGGCATTCCCCAGAGGTGAAATTGAAATTTTATTGTTAGGCCTAAAAATAACAGCTCCAATAACTTTGATGAAAATTTTTTGTTGGTATTTGCTATCATTTGATTCGAACCAAATTTACGGAAAAAGTCTATTAACGGTACTTTTCATGTAACGGTTTTTTTAATTGTGGGCTTTCTCGGTAACGGCGTTTTGGATTTCGGACAAATTTTATATTTGAGAAGATCTAGTAGTTTAATTAATTCTGCATATCAACATTTTTAATAACTTTTTTTCTAACAAAAATTAAGTTTTGATTTTTTTTTTTTATAAATTAATATTCTTATAATTAATCAAAAACAATTATTTTAAATTTTATAATCACATGTATATTAATAAACTCTAAAAAACTGAATACATTAATTTCCAACGGATTTTTTTTTAATAAAACTAAAAATAAAAAACTGGATTTTATCAAAACCGGTCCTACAATTTTTGAAATACTATTTTCATAAATTCCTTTTTATTTAAGACGTGTGATGGCGTACTCCATTTTTACTAAAAACAGTTAAGTGTTGTGGTTTTTATACTTTTTATAAGTTCAAACTGTGTTATTTTCAACGTAAATGTTACTTGTTTCTGACAAAGATCTTGCTTTCCAATGTAATTAGGCACATAAGAGCAAGTACGTGTGAAGGTCGTGCCCATTTTTACTTGCGATTATAGGGACTATAAGGCAAGTTATGCATTCGTAAAAAAAAAAAAAAAATTCTAACAAGCAAACATGATATTACGATGATAGAGAAGTCAAAAAAAGTGGGTCCGGAAATTCCGTCCGTCTGTCTGTCTGTCTGTCTGTCTGTCTGTCCGTATCGATATCTACAGCCTAAACGGTTGGGCCGATTTGATTCAAACTTGGTATATAGTATTTTTAGAGTGCTCTACCCGACAGTTTTTGGAATTGGCATTCTAGCTCCAAAACTAACGGTACTTGCCATATAACTTTTATTAAAAAACTTAAACTTTCAGAATGATGTTTTCTGTGCAAAATCTATCTTTAAATTTTAATGGATTTTTCAGAAAAAGTTTTATAACGGTACCTCCCATATGACCGGTTTTTTAAAATCAGACTTTCTCGTTAACTAATTGACGGATTTTGATGAAATTTTCAAAATATGTAGTGTTTTATGATTTAAATAATATTGCTTATCAAAATTTTCAAAAACATTTTTTTTTAAATTTTAATAATTTTTTTTAAAAAATATTCTGTTTTTTGAATATTTTAAAAACGGATCTATAGATTTTTTTTTAAAATTTTTCTCCTAGTATAAACTATAGATTTCTTAAAATTGACATACTAAAAAAAATTTTAAAATATGTTTTCGAAAAGTTTTTCAAAAAAAACATTTTTTTGAAAAAACTGGTCGAACGATTTTGAAATGAAAAATTCATAAAATAGAAAACAGCAAAAGAAATAAGATGGCTTACAACATTTTTTCCAAAAAACGTTATGAGTAGTGTTTTTTTGAATTCATACATTTTTTCCCCAACATTTTATTTCATATTGCTCGGCTAAGCCCTAGCCAAGCCATTAGTCAAATAAAAGAAAGTGACAACCTACATTACATACATACTTACGTATTTTAAAGTATTTTTCGTCATCATAAAAGCACAGAATAAATAAGGAAGCCTTTGATAAACACACAAAAACAACTAACAAATAACAAAAACTATTCGATTACTACTGAATGCAAAAATTTCACCTTCCTATAAATAAACAAAACCACTGTGTTAACTTTTAATATTGTCTCTATACCTACTGGCTTAACAGTAGTTGGAACACGTATCTTAATTTTAGTACCTACCTTCCTTCCAACCTTATTATAGGTACCTAAATCCTTTATAAATTCCATTGGTCCCATATTGGGACGTATAAAGGTCCCTTTACCTAGCATTATTGCCATACTGCTGATTCCGACGAATCTTTATGCCAGTTGTTCAAATTTTTCCATACCAAAATGAAAATTTAACTGAAAAAAGTCCTTTGTATCTTTCTATTAGCAAATTATATTATAAACAGTAAGCAGCAAGTGGAAAGATAATACTACACTAAAAAACTGCAATAGCTAACAATCCTATATATTTATGTGTATATCCCTTTGTCGTGACGCATGTTCGTTCGAGCTTCACCCCAAAACGATTCTAAGGAAGTTGCACGTCATACAAAAAAATATTAAAATAAAATCTTTGTCAAAAAGACGCCTGCACTTAAAAAGGATTAGCACATAAGAGCAAGTACGTGCGACCCAGTCGTGCCTTTTATTTTTTATCGAATTTAAAATTATCCCCTAATCCAGATATGAATGTGTTAAACCCGCTAATAATAATAATATATAATTTTCCTAAAAATTTCGTATGTGTAATAAGTGGTTATTTTGGCATTCCTGAGAGGGGTTTTTTGAAATTTTATTTTTAGGGCTAAAAATGACGGTAATTGCCATAAAGCCGTTAATAATAAGCTTATTTTTCTCGAAATTGGCAAAAGGCCACTAACGGTACTTTTCATAAAACAGTTTTTTTTTTAATTTTTTACTTTCTTGGTAATGACTGATTGGATTTTTATAAGATTATATATATATTTAAGAAGATCCAAAAAGCCAAATAAATTCTGCATACTTTTTTTCTATTAATTATTTTTTTTTTCAATTTTCAATACTTTTAAAACTAATCAATAAATTTAATTTCAAATCTTATAATTAGCTTTTTATTCATAAACTCTAAGAAAGTGCATACCAAAACCAAAAAAAAAACTTTTTTAGGAAAACTAAAAATAAAAAAACAGCATTTTATCAAAATCGGTCCTAAAATTTTCGAAATACCATTTTTACTAAAAACCGTTATTTGTTATTTTTCTATTTTCTAGCCTTTCAAAGTCAACGCAAGTTTTTTTTTATTTTGTATTACACATTTATCATAAAAAATAACCCAACCATAATCAATTTAATTTTTTTATATTATAAAGAAGCTGTCCAGACAGCCGGCGGGGCGCCACTTTGTTATTTTTAGTCAAATTGGTCCACACATAAACAACATTTTCAAAAATGAAGTGATTGCAGCGCCATCTATGGGTAATTAGAATAACCCAAGTTACTCCTTACAACATCAGTTATTTGCCTGTAAAAGTCCGATCAAAGTCGGGCCATGAATAAGAATTTTCAAAAAAAACTATGGCAACGTCACCTTGTCGGTAATAAAAGTAGCCTATGTTACTCCTTAGAACAAGACCTATCTGCCTGTGGAAGTCGCGTCAATATCGGTGGAGCCGTTTCCGAGATTAGTTGAAACAAACAGACAGACAAACATTTTTCAAATTGTTATTTTGTTATAAGTACCGTATATACTTTCATGCAAAAGCTGTTTACACTTCAATTTTATTTCTGTGTACAGATTTTTTCGTTTTACATTTTTATGGTGAAATTCACCTATAAGTTACCACAAATAAGTTAATTGCATCGGCCAGCCTTCCCAATGCTGTTATTGTTGTTTATTATTTCACTTCGATTTCAGAGAGTGGCTAAGGCTATGTAGCTGTAACGTTACAGTTGAGGCTGTTGCCAGTCTACAGACAGACTACAGACCACTTGCACCACATGAAACCCAAACTACGGTTGAAAAGATTCAAATATTCGCCAGCCAGCGATCCGATCACTACGAATTCACCATAAAAGATCGTCGTCTGTCGCTGAGAATGCCAGTTGCTTAATAAACGCGATCGTGTCCAAGGAGTTTAGTGGATAATACATTGTTTATTTTTAATAATATTTTTAACATTTTTTTTTTAAACAAACGAGAAGAACGTGGTATATGTGCTGTGCATCCCAAAATTAAAAACCAGCGATTCTAAGCAAAGTGTAAGTGATTGGCTTTTGGTGATCCAAAAACTACGGTGATAGTGACAATGATACTTTCAACTTGAAGTTGAAAGGCATGCAAAATTAGCAATTGGCATCACGATTTAGTTGCAGTTGCCACTAAGGTTACTATTACAATTTAACAATATTATGTTTGTTGTGCCATTGCAAGAAATTGTAAAATTGTTGAAACAAAAAAAAATAACTAGTTTTCGAAATTGTGTAATTTTCTGACGACCTGTGAGTGAGTCTTTGTTTTCAATGCGAATGCGAATACGTTGGGTGACTTTAAGTGGAAGTGAATTCCAAAGTCTGTATTTGCATAATGTCTGTGACCTTCGATGTTGCGGGAAAAAACTACTTCTTAATATATCATGAGTCTATGAATACAGTGTGTGGTGCTAGTGATAGATACAATTTTGAAAAATGGATATGAAATTGATCGAATTCGAATGCAAATCAGTCAGTGACTGTCTGATCTCGGTTGGCATAATCAATGTAAAACTATAATATGTACATAATAATACGAATAATTTTTTTTTTTAATTTAAACAAACATGGGTAAAAATTATTAAAACATTTTGAATGACGTACATTATGTATTAAGTCAGACGCCCAAATAAAATAAAAAAAATCGAAATGGTTTTAAAAATATTGAAATGAAAGTGTTGAACTGCACGATGTGGGTTTACTTTGCCTACAAGATTTTCGGTTGTAAATATAATAAAAAAATCACTTTGAATTTTTTAATCTCCGAATTTGTAATGTTTTTTTTTTAATATCCTGAATGAAATAAAAAAAAAAGAAAATACAAACAATTTTAAATTTTTTTTGTTTTTTCTTAAATAAAGTTTTTTTTTTAAATATTTATTTCCAAAATAAAGTTTATTATCTGATTTCTTAAAATTACGTGAACCAGTGTTTAAAAAAATGGTTATATGTAGCTATTTGTCTTTAAATCGTTTTCTATCATATGCATGTGAAAGTATATACGGAATACTTATAACAAAATAACAGTTTTTAAAATTGTTTTCTGTCTGTTTGGTCCGGCAAATCTCGAAAACAGCTGCACCGGTTTTGACGGGATTTTCACTATTAGATACTTAGCTGATGTTCTAAGTAAAAACTCAGGCTATGTCAAAATTGGTCACTATGTGGCGCTGGGGTCGTTTTTTTTTTTGGAAAATTCGTATATTTGGTACGATTTTGACGCAACTTTCAGAGGCAGATAGCTAAATTATATAAGGAATAACTTGGGCTATTTGAATTACTCACTATGTGGCGCTGGGTCGTTTTTTTTCGAATATTCTTATTTATGGATCGATTTGACTCGAAATCACACTATATAATATATATAATTATAATATTTAAATAATAATAATAAAAGGAAAGTTTTTGCAAAGTATTAACCTGATAGGTGGAGCTGAGGTGGAAATAATTAAAAAAAATAGTCCTTTTTTCTCTACATATTTTCATATCAACAATTTTTAATGTTATTTGTGAATTAATACGATAACTGGACCTGATATAAGGAGCTGTTTTCGGCATCCAGAAAATCTGTGGTATACACGAGCAAGGCCGGGTCGGTCAGCTATTTTTTAGTATACAATTTAAAGCTAGATACACACGAGGCAACCGTTGCAGCAACGTGTTGCAGCAAAGTGTTTTCTTTGTTTACTACACACGAGGCAACCGCTGCAGCAACCACAGTTCTGTGTGTAGCTGTGATAGAATAAGACGAAGTTTAAGTTGAAGTTGAATTGAAAAAAACGTCCCATAACTCTCTCAAATTTTTATGTTCATTAATAAAATTAATATAATTTTCATTCTTTAAAGTTGCCATTTTCTTTTTGTTATTTTTGTCACTCCGCACGAACCTTCTTATACGCTTGTTTCCGAAGATTTGAACGAGTAAATGCAGTAAACAATGATACACACGAAGCAACGGTTGCAGCAACCGACCGAAAATATCAAACATTTTTGATATTTCAGGCAACGGTTGCAGCAACACGAAAATCAGTAGGGAACACAGCTACACACGAAGCAACGATTGCTTCAACTTGGCTGAGTTGCTGCAACGGTTGCCTCTTGTGTATCTAGCATAAGGATTAAAATTTCAGGTCTACACAATCGGCGAAAATCTTATGACTGGTTACAGATTACCGAATTGGCCGTTTTAGGCAGTCGGCCATGCGCGCGTACATATAAACCTGTAGACGTAGCTCAGGCCGTGTGAAAAATCATTCAAGCGCGCCTTGCCTAAATTTATCCCTTCGTAAAAATTCTTTCCAGTTTCATATAATTAGCGTTATGCAGTGTCTAGTTTAAATCAAAAAGGCAATGCGTCCACCAGACAGATATTTAAAATATTGTTATTATTTATATGATTCAGTCTAGAGAAAGAAGTTTTTGACATTATTCAACTGTTCATAACGTTGATTTTTCTAGTTTCATATAAGCCCCTATGTGCTCAATTGCTTTTGTTTTCTCCATTGGTCAATTGAAATGTGAATAAATATAAATGAATCTCAAAGTTTGAAAGAGTACGCAATTTCGGCAATATTTGGGTGCTTCAGGCTTCATACCCGACTAACAATTTAACTTGTATAAGGTTCTAAACAAGCAATTTTCCGACTGCTATAGTAACATTAAAAGGCCTTATACAAGTTATGTTGGCGCATATTACGCAAGCTATTTAACTGCTATAAGACTTTTGTTGAATGGTTGTATACCAAAGCCTTTCAATGACAGCCGTTGCTAATAGGCTGCTCTGAATGTCATAAAAAGGCTTTAATAAAGCCTTTTAATGTCAGCCATTCCTAATAACCTGCTCTAGATGTTATAAAAGGGTCTTACCCAAGCCATTTTATGACAGCTATTAGCACAAAAAAACATATGTAGAATATGTTTACCAAAAATTGTGTTATTATTGTCTTGTTTTAAAGTGTTGAGTTCTTATTGCATTATTTGTATTACGTTATTTCTACTGCATACTGCAACGATTGAAATTTTATTTTAATTATAAAAGTGAAAAGTTTTTTATTTACCTGAGTTTTGAACTCGAGTCCTTCTCGTAACACTCCAGTACTCTATACCAATTTGCGGTTGGGAAAATTAACATCAACCACCGACAAAACAAATATTATTTTAGTTTGTATAAGGCCTTTTTAGCAAGCCTTACACAAGTTGTTTGCATTTTAATTTTTAGTAAACATCTGTGGAAGGCCTTATACAGACCATTTTTAACCTTTATCTACAAACCTTGTATAGAGCTTTCCAAAATAACTTTTAAAAGCCTTATAGCAGCTACTTTTTTAATTGTCAAAATTTGAATTATGTTGCTTTCTAAAGTTTGCAGCATATTAGCTCATTATACAATATAATACTTAAAACAAAAAACGAAACAATTGGGTTTCATAAATCAAACTGAATTGTTATTTGAGAAAAATAAATTCAAAGGTTAATCCCTTCAAACCATATACTTCATGTTAGCATTTGATTTCATTTCTGTGAACCTAAGAAATAATTTTTGTTAGCACTTCTTTTCTGTATTACAATATTCAGTTGTAGGCCTCTTATTTTATTTACAACTGATTTTATTTAAAAGAACTTATTTATAAGACTCTTGATATTAGCAAATTAATAAAGTGTGTATAAGGCCTTTACAGACAAGCCTTACAAAAGCTATTTCCATTGACTTGTCGTGGAAAACCTTTTAACAGCTTTTTTTTGTTTAATTTATAGTAAACATTTTCGGAAGGCCTTATACAGGCCATATTTTGAACAAGCCTTGTATAGAGCTCACCAAACTCACTTTTTAAGACCTTATAGCAGTTATTTGTTTAATTGTCAAAGTTTGAAAAAGAGAGAGAAAGAGAGAGAATTAATAAAAAAGGTAATTATACACTTTAGCGGTCACCTGGTTTTTTGGCTGTAAAAAAATCATAACTGGACCAATTTCCATGATTTTTTTTTAATGTAATGTAATTATGTAATTTAAAAAAAAAATTATCTCCATGTCAGATTTTAAATAGTAATATAATATGAACAATCCTTCATAATTTTTTTTTTACCTCACCTAATTGAAGTCACGAATTTTTTATCGTAATCAACGCAAAAAAAAAACGAATTAATTAGCAGAAAAAAATCAAAAAGTTCAGTTTTCAACTTTTCCAGCTTAAAATAAAATCAGTGCTAACATCAAAAATAAGTATTAATGAAAATTTTTATTAAATTTTCATATTTTTTTTATCTACCGTCAAAATTAACATTCAAAAAAATGAAGGGTTGTAAGTCTAAAGGGTCTAAGTGCCAAATTTATTATTAAGAGATAAACGAAAAAACATAAGCGAAAGCTCGTTGGCACTTAGGCCCTTACAACCCTTATGAAAATCGGTCGAGCTTTGATTTTTTTTAGAGCCAAAAAAGAAGCTGACCGCGAAAGTGTATAATTACCAAAAAAAGAAATAAAAAGAAAAACAGGCTAGAAATGTCTTTCTTCTTTGTGTATTTCTTACTTGAGATAAGGTTAAAGACAAGTTTTTCTAAAAATAAAAATTTTGAAACAATTCGCTGATTTTTTTTTTTAATTTTTTTTTTTTTTTTTTTTTTGTAGATTGCTTTCTTGATTTTTTAACGTTATTTTTTAAAAAGAAATGTTTAACAACAAAGATTGTTTAAATAAACCTTGCATACGATTTAAAAAAATATATATATTTATTCACATTTTGTAAAGAAATAAGGTGGCCTTAATTTTTATTCGCTGAAGACTATTTAACGAATTTTGTTCAGAACAAAATGCTCTTGAAACATTTCAAATCTTCAAATCTTTTTTCTCGGCAGTCCAGACTTAAAATTTATATATTAAGGGAAAGTGAGGGAACACAATTATTAACAATTTTTTTGATACAAGGCGGGAAAATCAAACCTTTCTTTACATTTTAATTTCAAAAACTTATTCGCATTTAACAATAATTAGATTCCCTGCTTAAATTTAAATAATTAATTTGATAACAAAACGACTATTCCATGGGCATATACGTTTTTTGGTCTGCCTGATAAACATACATTCTATTTTCTATTTGACTTTCATTCGGGCTTAATTTGCCTGAGGCTACGATTGACAAACAAATTAGAAATTAAAATTCATCCAATAGATGGAGATGGCACTCCAAGATACTTGTAATCAATCTTGACCAAGTGTTACAGAAAGTTTAAGCAACAAAATAAAAAAACAGGCTTGACTCAGTTTTCTACCATCGAAATAATGGTAAAATATGGATTCGTAAAAAAATTATTAAATTACAGACCAATATGACGGCAATTGTCAGTCGGTTTGAATGAATAACAGAAGATTAAAATCTCACAATTATGTGTAAGAAAATATTCCCTTAATTTTTATTTCACCATTGGCAACACTATGCCATTAGTTTAAATAAACTCACCGAACTGTCACTTAAAACGCCCATTACAGTGCGTTCATATTGTTTACGCTTTCCGATCACGATTCATGGTGATATATCATAACACACTCACAACTTTTTTTTTTGTAGCTACAAACTCTTGTAATACATGCCCCATGGCGCGTTGGGTCAGTAACATAAATATGAACCATAAACTTAATTTAGATTCCTCACCGCTGACATATGTTTTGACAGAAATTGATCGTGTTGATATGGCGCCAATAGGCTATTGTTTGAATAAATTCAATTACTTAGCGATTTTTATTGCAAATAAAAAAATGTTACGTATACGCCATACACTCTATAGTCATGGAAACAACAAAATTTATTGTTTTATTTACTTTGGTTGCACTTGCGCTTGCATCAGTGTGGTTAACCAGAAAACAGAAAATGTTGCAAGAGTTGATGATGGGCCTCTTTGGAAGAGAATTTAAATTGCAGTCGAGGTAGCATTGTTGCGATCCGGTTTACTTTATAGGCTTGTGGTGGGTTGGTTTGGGTTTGGAAAAAGATCTTTGGTTTAAGATCATGGCATAATTGACATTGACCCAAAAGTGTGTTTGTAAATTGAATAACAACTTGAATAACAATAATTAAACAATAAACAACGGAGTTTTGAAATTTAAGAAAATAAACTAGGTTTACGTTCTTCTTAAATATTTTGAAAAACACCTGACTAAGCTTACTTTTTTTTATTAATTTTTTTTTTAGATAAAATGAAGTCCACGATCATTGTTCTCATAATCTTTGCCATAGGACTATCATCTGCTCAGCTGTACTTCCACCAGTTGCAGCCACTCCAATATCAACCAGCAGCATATCCCTCGCAACGCCATATTCACATCCAACCAGATTTGGCACACAAATCTGTGGTGGAGAATGCCATAAGAGAAGCCCAATTGCCTCCAGAGTTGACGAATAATTTTTACAAAAATCCTCGAGTAGCAGCTGCCTTGGCAAAGGAGTCCTGGCTGACCGACAAAGAGATGCCGGTGTTCGATAGGGAAGCCGAGAAAATACCACGAGACATGATTTATAAGATCTTTAAGAATGCTGGCTGGGTTAGGAGAAGATAGAAAAGAAAAGTGTACGTGTAGATGAATTAATAAAAATTAGAATAGCTTAAGGAATTTCTTTGAGATAAATTCACTTTCAATTTTATATGCAGGTATTAATAAAAAATAGGTTTTAAGTGTTAAATTAACGTTAGAAATAAAAAAGTGTTATTTATTTTGATTTTGTTTATGATTTTTTGATTGCTTTTGTAAATAAATTGTTTTGTTTTAAGTTTAAAAAACAACATTTTGATGGTTTTTATTTTAGTAATTCAGATAATGATTGTCAGGAAATATTAGCAAAAAAGTCAAGTTCTGCGTTTCAGATACAAGTTTATAAAGAACTTCTGCTGCCATCAAATTGCAATTATAAATATCTGATAAGCATAAATATTGACATTTTCGGAGTGCACGAATATAATTATTATCACATTGTATTTGGTAATTCATTTCGTAATGCCCTGATTATCCGGAATACGGGCACTTTTGAAGAAAATGAATCAGTCGTACAGGTAAGACAACAAATGAACGCCCAAGGCCATCACGTACACATCAAAACATCATCACTTTAGGTAAAAGTGTCTGAAATTCCCCAAACACCTGCGTCACGCATATTCATCTTAGCAAACCGTCATTAAATACCTGATTCATGTTATATGAATTTTCTTGGTTTTGGTTGTATCCAGTTATTTGATTTGAACTCCAAATCATGGTCGGTAGTCGTAGGGTAGTACAAATTTGGTATTCTAATCAATTAAGACTTGCAACAATTATTCATGCCTATTTACGGTGGAAAGTTGACCCCGTGTCAACTTGGGAGGAAATTGCTGTTTCCATAGCACTAAAGTTGGAGGTCGTCACTGGGTGGCCATTATTTATTAAAGGTGGCCTATGCTGATTGGTGGTCTTTAAGATAACATTATCAGCTTACTATACACAAGAAACTTGTCCAGTAGTTATAGCTCGGCTTTTTGGGAGATCCGTTTGTTGTTGTAGTTCATTTACTGTTCTGATTGAATAGAAGTCCGATACATATTCTGATAATTATCCAATCGAGGAATTAGAGCTGGTCTTGGATAAGGTTGACCCAAATCAACCTTTCACAGAGGAGCAGGCGGTGAAAAGTGGTGCCTCGAAGCTTACACAAAGTGATAACTCGAATAAGGGCAATTAAAGTTATAAAACTCAAATTCAAACCGGCTTTATTTTACAGCACTTAGATTTTAACAGTAACAGATATTCCAACAAGGGAACGCTGGAAGGAAAGCCGGGAGATAAAAGAAAATCTTGTCTCGGGCTATATGGAAGGTTTTAAGACGAAAGCAGAGGTAGAGCCTGATATCTTCTCAGAAAACTCACATTTAAATAAATCAATAAAATTTCCAAAATTATGTGCAGAAGTGCTTGCACACTGGTGCAGTAGATAAGACGATTACTTGCTAACCCATAGATCGTGAGTTCGATATTCAGATTGGAAAGCAATTTTTATAACTTCTTGTGCAAGCTAGGGCCAACCTTGATTGACTAATCCTTCAAAAAGTCCCCAAAAACTGTAACATACATATGCATACGTGAATGAAATTGCAGATAAACTGGCCTAGAAGGATTTATCGCTGCAACCGAGTCAAATCTTATCCTGGATTATCGAATGGAAAAAGAAAAAAAAAAGTTCCTCAAAGCCGTCTATTAACTATGGTTGACTATTGTTGTTATGTCAAACATTTTGGTTAAAGTGTCATTGTTAGACTTTGTTGAGATTGTTACGATTTCATTTTGAGAAAAAAATTACTGTTAGGCATTGTTGATCTGTCAAACAACTATTTAAAAAAATAAATTGCACGACTGGATCGCACGTACTTGCTCATATGTGCGGTCACCTTGTAAAATAAAATTTAAGAAAATTAAAGTGAACATCAAAGCTTTTTTCGATTTTTGTGACTTTTGATTGTATGAATAAAGTACGTTAAATTGTATTGGGTGAAATAATTGAAACGCCATTTCATTTCTTTAGGAATTTTAAAAAATGTAAATTTGTTTTCAAAAATTTAGGAGCCGTTTTTAATTAAAACGGTTTCTTAACAACTTTTTTTAAAAAATTAAAAAAAAATAATTCAAGAATACAAACTTAAGCACACAAATAACGTAAATTTAAAAACAAATTTAAAAAAAAAATAATTTACCCGTTTTGAAAATATTGATTTTTCAAAAAAAAAAAATATTAAAAATACAAAATAAAAGTTTTCCGAAAAAAATAATTCAAAATTACTTAGGCTACCTACATCTTCTTGTATATCAATTTTGATTGTAATCGGATTACCAGTTTTCGAGAAAGTCGATGAAAAAAAACCGGTCCTATGGGAGGTACCATTTTAATTTTTTTTTCACCAAAATATAATGCATACCTACAGTTTATACACAGATTTTTTGATAAAAATTCTTGGAGCCGTTTTCGAGAAAAATAAGCTTTTACGTAACTGTTATTTGGCAGGTACCGTTTATTTTTCAGCTAAAAAAAAAAATTTTAAAACTCCTCTGTAAAATGTCAAAATAACCTTAAGTTCTAAATTTGAAAACGATTGGCCCAATCGTTTAGGCTGCAGTCCACAATACATCCGTAAATTTTTCTCGAAAACGGCTCCAAGATTTTTTTATGAAAAAAAATCAGTATACTACTGTAGATAAGCATTATATTTATATTCAAGTAATTTAGCAAAAAAATTTTCGAAACCTTTTTTTTGCATTTTTAATAATTATTTTTAATTTTTTTTTGAAAAATCAAAAAAATCAAAAGTCACAAAAATCAAATAAATGTTTTGATGTTAACTTTAATTTTTTTTTTTATTTTATTCTACAATGTGACAGCACATATGAGCAAGTACGTGCGATCCAGTCGTGTAATTTATTTTTCGAAAAACTGCGTGTCGTTTCAAAACATTTTAAAAATATCCTATAATTCATTCTTAGTTTATGGTGGTTTAAGGAGGCACCCAGCAATAATGCTATTGTTGATCTATCAGCTTTGGACCATGTTTTTGTAGGCTTTTATAAAGCAAATCTTCTAATGCATACTTGTTCCAATTTTTATTATTTTTTTTTTCATATAATTAACGCGCGCACTACGGACTATTTGTTTCCCTTTTAATGTATGTAAGTACACTGCACGAGCATTAGGATAATAGGGAGGGGAAGGACAAAAGGTGTCGATTAACAGTGGTTTTGAATGCTTGCAAATCAAAATGGCAAGGGAAAATATTTCAATTTCAATTCCAATTTATTTCCAAAAGATACATATAGTTTACAAAGACACATTAAGATATAACTCTTGTTTATATATCAAGTATAATAATATTACAAAATGTTCAGTAGCAATAAAAGAAAATCCATTTATAATATATATATATACATTTATGTATATATATCTCCCCATCTGATCTGGCTACAATTTATAAAGCGTTTATACGCCCTAAACTCGAGTATAACTCCCACATCTGGGCAGGTGCTTCACAAACATCGCTTCACCTGCTTGATAGAATACAAAATCGAGCGTTAAGATTGATAGGAAATAGAACTGCTACTGAAACAATTGCCCCTGCGAACAACGACGCAATGTTTCATGTCTTTCCTTATTTTTATCGTTTCTTTTCACTCGAAGTAGCCAGCTGCATTCCTCCCCTTAAAAGTTTCTCCCGTAATACTCGTCTCGCAAGGAATGCCCATCAGTTCACCTTCGAGCCCAATTTCGGACTTACCGTGAAATAAAGGGATTCTTTTTTAGCCGAACAACACGAATTTGGAATAGTTTACCCGGCGAGATTTTCCCTTGCCATTTTGATCTGCAAACATTCATAAACAATGTTAATCGACACCTCCTATCTCTCCCCTCCCTACATCCCTAATGCACGCGCAGTATGTTCTACATTAAAAAGGACACAAATAGTCCCTAGTGCGCGCGTTAATTATAAAAAAAAAATCTCCGGAAAAACTATTCCAAATTCGTGTTGTTGGGCTAAAAAAAGAATTTTTATGTTTTACGGTACGCAAAACAGTTAAGGGGATTAGAAGTAACAGACAGAAGATCATTTATAAAAATGAGGAAAAGAGACGAAGACAGAACGGAGCTCTGGGGCACACCATTGAACGAACCAGAAGATAGGTTCTAATCCAACGAACAAGAGTATCATCGATCCAAAAAGTACGCATTTTCGATAAGAGAGTTTCATTCCAAACTCTATCAAATGCCTTGGAGATATCAAAAGCAATAATCTTTCATCGAAACGATTTAAAAATTTGTTCCACTGTTCGGTGAGCTATGCCATCAGATCACCAGTGGAACGATTGCTGCGGAAGCAATACTGACGGTCATGGAGGAGCTTTCGATCTTCGAAATATTCCTTAAGCTGACGGCTAATCAGCGTTTCCATGACCTTAGAAAGAAGGGATGTTATTGCTATTGGTCGGTAAGAGGAGGAGGAGGATGGGTCGCCTTTCTTTTTCTTAGGGACAGGCTGGACAAATGCTGTTTTCCATCTTCTAGGAAAGATTCCAGAAGAGTAGGAGCTTTTGGAGGTTGTGCTACTCGCATAGTCTGGAACTGTTGTTTTTGACTTTTCCTGATGCTATGGTTGGCGATATCAATAGATGTATGTCAACGCATCAAACAAAAACAAAATTCATTTAAAAATAAAATTTAAAAAAAAATCACCTATCCATTCTCAAAATAACGATTTTTCAATACGAAAATTTTTTTTTAGAAAATATTTTAAATTAAAATTACTGAAGCTACCTACATCTTCCTCAATATAAATTTAGGTTGTAATCGATTAACGCGTTCTCGAGAAAGTCGAATAAAAAATACGGTCCTATGGGGGGTACCGTTTTTACCTCACCATCTTAAATTTTTGGATTCTTGGATTCAAATGGCTGACATGCTTAACACGTATGACGGTTGACACTTTTTATGGCTTTCAGAGTTTGAATTCTAGAGCTCATTCAAAAAATAATTGCAAACGAGATAATCTTGGCAACACTGAGCAAACATTTTGCTCACTAGCTCTGTATTTAAACTCCACCGATATTCAATAACATATCTTGAGACGAATTGCCCCCTTGTTGCTGTGTTTCTAGCCTTAGGATAAACAAGTAAAATTTTGACTGTAAAATCTTCGAACACCATTAACGTATACCCAAAGGCCTTCTTTAAAAGCTGTCTGTAAGATATTTCAGAACATTCGGTGTTCCAATCATTTACCAAAGCTCTAACATCTACGTTACAATACAAACCTCTTTTCCCACCTGCGCCACCTCCTTTAACAAGTCACCATTCCCATAGGCCACAATCTATCTCATATTCAAAAAATAAAAAAAAAACGTTCTGATCGATCTAAATCCACGCTTAAGGCCAATGAATGTATCTAGAGCAAGCATTTCGAGGATACAGCCAGCACATTGTCACCCTAAAAGGTCAAAGCAGTTAGAACTCAATTTTTCAAAACTCGACTTTTTTTATTCACTTAACGAAATAATTAAAACTTAAAAAATAACATAAAAAAACACACGCACAATGTGATCTAGATGAAAATAAAAAAATATAAAAGTGTTAACAAATAATAAGTTTTATATACCTACACAGATACAACTGCATTAATGAAAAAAAAAAAATCTAGAATCGAAGAATCATTCTGTCCTTTCACTTTGCTCTCATTGTTGACGTTGTCATTGGCGTCGCACTGACTGCAATCAATGTGAACCACCATGTTGGAAGCTCAGGGTTGCTTCTGGATGATTCAACAAAGCTGCTACCTTATAGGGAGCTGGTGTACGATAGGCTGCGGCCTTCTGTTGGCCTTGTTGTAGGCCATCTCCGTGATATACTTGTTGCTTTGCAGGTGTGTTCAGAGTAACCTGATGTATGTTTGTGACAGGTTCCCGTTCGACTACCTCCTGAACAGTTTGGAACGGATGGTTGACTACGATGCGTCGCGTTTGAACACTTTCACTGGCTGCTCCGCCATCGCTAGGAGCTGGCGTAGAGGCAATGACACGATGACTACCATAGGTGCGTCCACTTCTCAAGGTGATAGCACCGTGAGTTTGTTCGTTGCGATACTTTTGCGGGCCACGCAACTTGCGATGCTCTTTGTTGGTGGTGGTCTCGGGTGTTGTTGATGAAATTCCTTCGTAACGTGCGGAAGTTTGGTGTGATTCAGCATGTGATTGAGATCTTGTTATTTGGGGATCACTGGCGGGAGCAGGTTTGTTGCTCACGTCTAGTTTGATTTGGCTCTGGCGCATGATAGGAAGTTGAGCGTGGATTTGGACTCCCTTGTCACTTAAGGAAATTTGTTGCTCGGCAGGCTGGATAGGTGCTGCTTGAACGGAATGGGTGTGTGAGTGATGAGAGTAGGCACCTTGAGGTGGTGGTTGGGAGTAAACCAAATTCAGTTGATGGCCAGATGGTGAGAATAGTGAGGAACCATCTGAACTGAAGCGCAGGAAGTGTTGCCTATGGCCAGGAGAATGATGTGGTGCAATAGGTTTTGGTTGAGCATGAGCATATAAGATTCCAGGTTTGCCCTCGGCGAGAACTGAAGCATAAGTCTTTCGTTGCGATTGAGTTGACTCTTCTATATTTTGTGAGGGAGTTGTTGGTGGTGTAGCAGCCACTATTGTTGATGATTCAATATTCTTGGAAGTGGATTCCGATTCAGAGGGGATTTCAATGTTTTGACTGCGGGCCGAAGTATGTTCAAGATTATTATTGAAGTATACGGTGTGCTTGGATGGAGCAGGGTTCAAATTCTGATCCTGGGTGTATTTCGCTGGGGCACCACTTTGCTTGTATAGTCTTTGGCCAGAATTGTAAGGCTCTAATGTATGAGCTGTTGAAGTAACTTGTTGCTGATACAATGTTGGTTGCTGATGAGTACTGCTGTATGCTTCCGAAACTTCTAGAGGTTCTTCCAAAGGTTGTGAATCTTGTTTTTGGTGGGAATTTGTGCTTTCAGTGGGTTGGTGGTGAGTCAGTTGGTAGGGAGCTTGGACTTGGGATGATTGTTGCGGAGTCGATTGCTGATGACGTATCTGTGCGACTAAGTTGTGATGAGCTGGCTGTTGACTTCTGAACTGTGCAGTTTGTTGCTGATGAACGGGTTCTTGGACAAACTGCTGAGAAGGCTGGTTACTATGATGATAGTGACCGTGTGAAATTGGTTGGTGTTCTTGAACAAAATATTTTGGAAAATTAGTCGGACGGGAAGCTGGAGCGTCATGATTTTGAGCATATTGAACATATTGCTGATGACCTAATTTTTGCTGAGCTGCATGTTGTTGGGCATCTTGTTGTTGAGCAGAGTGTTGTTGAGCAGCGTATTGCTGAGCAGCGTATTGCTGAGCAGCGTGTTGCTGAGCAGCTTGTTGTTGAGCAGATTGTTGCTGAGCTGATTGTCGCTGAGCAGCATGTTGCGTAGCAGCATATTTCTCAGCGTTGTGTGACGAAATTATTATTGGTTGAGAAGTGGCTCGTAAGAAATGTTGTTGATATACTTGATTAGGTTGTTGATACGTACTGCTAGAAATCTGGGAAATTTGAACAGGCTGCTTAGAACTCCCGTCAAATTGGTGGCGATATTGTGCATCAGAATCTTCTGGTTGCTGACCATGAGGAATGCTTGATTGATGAACATTTGCGACTGATTGTTCTTCCTGTGGTGAATTTGTTGACACTTCTGTGACATAAGCCAGACTTTCATAATTATTTTGATGATGTGGTGACAGGGCGCCATAACCTTGCTGCTGAGAATCCTGCTTCTGAGTAAGTCCATCATCAGTTCGAACCTCGCCAGTAAGAAGTTTTCCCTGATATCTCATCCTAGGATAGTCTTGACTTGAAGCCTGAACATAAGGTAATTGTGTCAAATGACCCAAAGGTGATCCATTCGAAGTGATCTCAACATAGGGTGGATAAGAGAAATCTGGTTCTCCTACTGATATCATAAATGGTGGGATGTTTTTGCTTACTGATTGAACGCTTCCCGATGATGATCCTCTGGCAAATGCTGAAGCATCTTGACTCACCGAGAATGATCGCTCTGTAGTGGTAGTTGATGAAACAGATCCTTTGCTCTGAGTGTTGGATGTTGCTTGAATTTCAAAAGAGTTCCCACCGCTACCTTGATTAAATGGTGTTGAGACAACTATTGGGTTTCCTGTTGTAGTTGACACGCTTGGATAATTACTACCACCGAATTGTGGTCTTAATAAAATTGACCGTGATCCACCAAGGGAAAGAGATGGTGATGCTGTTGTCGAGTAAATTATTTCTCCTCCATTGTACGATCCACCTTGTGAAACACCAACAGCGCCTTGGGATTGTTGGAATCCTGATCCAGAAATGTCTCCCTGTGAGACACCAATTCCACCTTGAGATTGTTGAATGCCTGCAAATCCTCCACCTTGTGATAGCCCAATACCACCTTGTTGCTGTTGGAAGCCTGCACCAGTAAATCCACCTTGTGATCCACCTTGCGAAAGACCTATACCACCTTGTGATTGTTGGTATCCAGCTCCGGAGAAACTTCTTGAAGCACCGATTGAAACTGTGGGAGTTTGTGCTGCTGGCGGAAGGTATGGAACTGGTGTTGTTGAATAAACTCCACCTTGTGATTGCTGGAATCCTGCTCCAAAAGACCCTCCATTCTGGGATAAGCTTATACCTCCCTGAGATTGTTGAAAGCCTATTCCACCACCACTTGATGAGGGTGTTGTAGAGGAAAAGAATGGGACTCCAGTTGTTGAATAAACCACTCCTCCTTGAGACTGCAGGCCACCACCGCTACTTGTGGAAGATTGGAAAAATGGAACTCCTGTTGTTGTATATATTGCACCTCCTTGTGATTGTTGGAATCCACCTATAGAACTGCTTCCACTTTGTGTCTGTTGGAAGCCCGCTCCAGATGTTCGACCTTGTGACTGTTGAACTCCAACTCCAAACTGTGTATTAGCCGTAGTGGACGATGTTTGTGTAACTCTGGGTGCAGGTGTTGTTGTAACAACAACCCCACCTTGCGACTGTTGAAATCCTGCTGCTGAAACTCCGTTTTGCGATACCCCAACAGAACCTTGTTGTTGTTGAGTATTTATGACCACAGTTGTAGATGGAGAGGCATTTGGTGATTGTGTTGTAGTTGAGATAGCGATTCCACCCTGAGATTGCTGGAATCCTATTCCTCCCTGCGATCCACCATTAGAGCCTTGTGTCTGATAGAATCCACCACCACCCGATATACCTGTTGGTGCTCCAATGCTAGATGTGTATGTTATACCTGATCCAGCTCCTTGTGATATCCCAAAACCTCCACCTGATTGCTGAATACCAACTCCTAAAAGTCCACCTTGTGCTCCACCAAATGATTTTGAATAAGTCAAACCATTTTGCGACGATTGCTGTTGGAAACCATCTCCAACATATGTCCCCTGTAGTCCTCCAACCGCAACAAATGTCTCTCCTGTAGGTACCTTAGCCACAGGCCGATCTAACTCCACAATAACTGATCCTGCTGGTCGGACAATAACTCGCTCTTCGATGTCATAGTAGTGTTTCTGTATAGCTGGTCTTCGGATTTCGTAGGTTTTCGTTTTGACTGCATTTTGAGCCACATTAAAGGTATTTGGAAAAGTAGTATATTGATAGTACTGCTGATCTCCACCATGGCCTTGTGAGCCAGCCAGCACAAATTGTCCCCCATTAAAGGTTGCGTATTGACCTCCATTTGATTGTAAAATGAAACCCTCATTGCCAACACCTCCTCCGTGAGCTTGAAAAACATAGCCATCGCTTCCATCGAAGGAAGCTGAACCGGAATGATGTAAGGATGCATCATGAGGCTGATGATTGACAATGGCATAAGTTGGATGATGCTCTGGAGGCGGAAGGATATGTGAAGTTAAGGTGGGATGAGCTATGCTCCGTTCAAAGGTTCGTAATTGGGCTGGACGTTTGAAAACTTCAGCTTGTGGTTCAGATGTAACGATTTCTGCGTCGGCGTCGGTTAATTCTTCAGAATCTTCTGCTGGTGGCGAGGGGCTTGTAGACACAAATACCTGGAAGTATAATGTTTTACTCGTTAGTCTTAGGACATTTTAATTAATTCATTTAAGATTTCTTAGATTTTTTTTTTGTTTATATTGAAACTCAATTTCTCTGTCTAATAAGTCTTTTGATTAAAAATAATTGGTTCAGACTTTTGGTGCCAGAAAACCTAAGCTAATAAGAACTATTTAAGTTCTAAAGATGCTTCCAGATAATTGTTTTCAGAATATTATTGATTAAACTTTGTATGTATACTTACTGTCTCAATAGTCGGTCGACTATGATATTTCTGAATGAATCGTTCAAACTCCTCATTTTCGATTTCATCGTCCTTTGGGATTTCTCTATTGGAACTGCGAATAAATGCTGCTTGGGCAATAGTTTCCTTCGGTCTTGTAATATTTTTCACAGGTCCAGCTTTCAGCTCCTCAGGTGCCTTCCCGTCAACATACGATACATCAGCAGGACTTTTTTGTGGCACATTAATGGACAAACTTATATTTTTTGTTGCACAAACTGCTTGTAAGAACAAGCACACCAGAAACACAAACTTCATCCTGCGAACGAAATAAACCAACAGCACTTTGTTAACCACCAAACCGAAATAATTCAAAAGAAAGATTCCCAACAAATCCAAGTCCAACGAATCGTTTAGTTTTCACGATTAAGTATTCCGATCGTATATCCCAAAATCGATTACTTGGTGATCTAAATCACGTATTTTATTATCTCACCTCTTAAAACTTAACTCTATGATACGATTTATTGTTCAATTTTCGTATTGCAAATTACACTGCTCGAAATGAAACGAATGAATAACGCTTGGATTGACGGACTGAGCGTTTTTATATGACTATAAAGCCTTTTTTTGTAATTTAATTCGACCAAGTGATGAGCTTAACATAGTGACTTACTTTTACAATTAAGGGATACATCGCCCCACTTTATGTTGCCTATAATCACATCACACGAAATTCATCTATGCTTTTCCTTAAATGCATCTGAGAGATACACTTAATCATGCGGTATCAGTTAATAGAAGTGATGCGTTGCTGGCCGGGCACTACCTGTTGCGGATCCACCTTACCTAATATGTCAGCTAGAGCAGTGATTCTATTGACCGAAAACGAATTCGGTGATGAGTTTAATCGGTTTCCAACATTCGCAGAGGTCAGACTTCCATTCATGAGATCTTGTCTTGAAATGCTAGGAATGTAAATAAATGATGTTTGATTGTTGGCAGATGTGACCATACATTTGAAGTGCGTGCACATAAACTTCTTAACTGTTGATAGGTTTAAAATGAGCCACTTCTATTTCTAGGCCTATCCTTAAGTTAGAAAACTTATTTCATTGAGAATGCTGGAACTTTAAGTTCCCATTGAAGGACAGTTCCATAAGGAGCCAAAGGCATACTGACTTATACTCTCAACAATTCCTGAATACGCCTTTACTTTAGGAATCTGCAAGATTTTTGGCCTCATAAATACTTAAATTATTACTTAAAAAACTTAAACTGACTAGGGTTACGTTTCCAGCAGTTTATACTCAATAGTTTTGTAAAGCTCAACTGTGCAATAAGACTTATAACCACAACGTTTTTTTTAATTTATTCATTTAATTTTCAAATAATGTAACGAGCCTAGAATGTAACACCCATTTGTATGTCATTTGTTTTACAGGCGGCGCCCTATAAAGGAATATGGATCAAAGTAATCAACCCGATTAGGATGGAAACAATAATATCCATAGTGATAGTCCTTCGGAAAGTTTCATTAGTCTAGCACCATAATCTAATGCATATCTAATATAAAAAGATTTAATATGGTATTTAATGTTTTTTTAATTTGAAAAAAAAACATGGGCTTCAATGGCAATCCAACGAAAAAGAGATGTTTTTCAATAGCTATTATGACCCGCGTCCAATTTTACCACAAAAATACAATTTCTTTCTCTTGACTTTTATTTAAAGAAAGAATGTACAAAAACGTTGGTATCGATTTAGAAAATGGTGAATACGACCTTGCAATTAAACAAGAAGCAATAGTACGTGAGCAGAATTTTAATTCTGGAATCTTTAAATGATTTGTAAAGAAGAAATAAAAAGTTTAACTTCTCAACTAGACTTTGTCAAGTTTTCTAGTGCTTCAAAAGTTTATTTCCCATTTTAATATTGTATCTCGACTATCGAGTCTTCTCATTGTTTCCTTAGCATTAGCACTGAATTGTGCATTTTGTTTCTCATTTGAACGACCTGGGTTTATCAGAAACCTCTTTACAGCTTTACTTTACTATAGGGGTAATTAAAATAGCCTTACTGACTCCTTACAATATCAGCTATTTGCCTGTGGAAGTCTCGTCAACATCGATCCATAAATCAGAATTTTCGAAAAAAAACGACTCCAGCGCCAATTAGAAAACATCAACAAAAGTCCCGCTCTTATATTGTTCCATGCCTGGAGATCCATAGTCGGAGTTCTCCCCCTATCTGGTCGCTACATCGAAGATGAGTTGTACCTTGGCTTTTGACCATATGCGTGTATGGCGTCGATGATTTTACACGCTCGCACGTTGATGTTCAACTTTGCTTTGCTACTCAATTGCCTTCTGAGCCCGAAGAAGCAGCGACTGGCAAGAGTTATTCTTCGTTTTGATTTTAGCGGTTAGGGTTGTTGTCTGAGTTAATAGCGGAGCCCAGGTAGACAAAGTCCCTAACTACTTCAAAGTTATAGCTGCCTATGGTGATGTTTTTTTCAAAACGTCGGTGTTGGGTGTCTCTTCTTGATGGCAGCATATACTTGGTTTTGCCCTAATTGACTGCTAAACCCATCTTCGCCGCTTCCGTCTCAATACTCACAAAAGTGATACTGACATCACGTTCTTCCGATTATGTCAATATCGTCGGCGTATGCGAGTAATTGGACTGCACTATTCTTTCAAGTATGATGTTGTAAAAGTCGCATGACAGCGCCTTCTCTAAATCCCTTTTTTGACTTCAAAGGGGTCGGTGAGGTCTTTCCCGACCTTGACGGAACAGCGTGCGTCATTTTATACAGGCGGACGAGTTTGGCAGGGATGTTAAAACTGCACATTGCTCTATATAACTCGTCTCTATAAATGCTTTCGTACGCGGGTTTGAAATCGATGAAAAGGGTTTTTTTTTACCAAGATTAATTTGATCGATAGTGCACTTTTCTGGCCTAAAACGGAACTGATATGGAAATATCATGTTGTTGACGAATGCCTTTAGGCGTTCACACAATACAGCAGAAAAGATCTTGTAGGCGATGTTGAGGAGACTAATACCCCTGTAGTTGGTGCAGTTCAGAGGGCCTCCTTTTTGAGGATCGGGCAAATTATGCTGAGATTCTATTCATTGGGAATGCTTTCTTCTAACCATATCTTGCTTATGAGTTGGTGCATACTTATAGCCAAGTCATCGCTAATTCCTCTAAAGCTGTCAAATCATCTTCGTGTTCATTGCATGGATCACAGAACTTGTTAGTAGTTTCCTGTTTTTTAAGGAATCTAAAATAAATAAATTTATTGGCGCGACAGCGCCCTAAGTAGCCAAGGCCTAGTGACTTATATTCTCTCTCAACTATTCCTGTGTGTGTGTTGTTAATCTGCAAGAATGGAAGGGACCTACAGTTTACCGCCGAGTCCGAACGGCTACATGAGATGTACTTTTTCGGGACAAATTTTACTCTTGGAGGTTTTGTCAGTTCCTCGCAAGAAGCAGTACCCCGGAAAAGAAGGTGGCCACCACTAAGCCACGGGGCACTTATTAATAAAGAACTACACCACAGTTTTCCACAAGTGTGTAATTATTTCTTTTTTTATTAAAATAACAGTACGTTGAAAACATTCAGATAACAATACAAATACACTTTTCCGTTAACAAAAATACAATTCAATATAAGAATATGTTTAGAAAATTCAAATAGACATACTTATTATATAAGCAAGCCAACCATAAATAGTATTTAAAAAAAATGAGTTGCAATACAATATTAAGAAACTGATTAAAGCAGCTTCTCAATGTCTTTTGCAATGTCCATAGGGTCTGTTGTTGGTGCATAACGGTTAATAGGAATACCTTCCTTGTCGACCAAAAACTTTGTAAAGTTCCACTTAATACTGCTGCCCAAAGTTCCAGTTTGCTTGTGCTTCAGATACTGATAGAGAGGATGGGCTCCCTTACCATTAACTTCAATCTGAATTAAAAAAAAAATAGAATTTGGACAAAATATTATAAGAAAACTTACCTTTTGAAACACATCACCAATATCAGCTTTGGCATCCCTCAAATGGCACACCATTGCCTCACCATCAGCCTCGGGCATTTGTGAATTAAACTGATTGCAGGGAAAATTCAAAATTTTCAATCCCTTATCGCCGTACTTCTCCTTCAATTCGGTCAGCTTCTGATAGTTGTTTTTGGTAAGACCACATTGTGAAGCAATATTAACAACCAACACAACGTTTCCTTTGTACTGTTCCAATGACACATCATTGCCATGGGTGTCTTTGACGGTGAAGTCATAGATTGACTTTGCATTCTTGGCTTCGTCGGACATGTTATTGATCTGAAAGTTTAGAAATGGAACATGCAATCGGTTAACAAAAAATCGACAGCAAAATCTAAAACTTAAAAGGAAGCAGACACATTAATGTTAGCAAGTTAATCGATGGCAAAGTATGGTTAAAAAAGGGGAAAACTACTCAAAAGAACACTCTTTACTCACATTGTCGGCGTCAGCAGATGCACACCGAACCACTTGAACTAACGGCAAACTTTGGATTGGCAACAAAACTAGACACAGTCGAAAGCCAGCAACAGACACTGATGGAATTATAGCTGTAGACAGGCGACACTTTGGATTTGAAGTTCTGTAGACAAGTGTGCGCACAAAATTATTGGCCGCTAATCGGCTGGTTCTTAGGAAAGTGCTTGAAAACATTGCAGCTGCTGGAGGGCTGCAAGTGAAGTTAAATCATGTAGTTTAATGTGAAGTATTTTTTTTAAAGTTATCATTGCCTAGTGTATGGTCAGTGTATTGATTGAGGGTTGGTATTTGATTTGATAGTCAGTCACGCAATTTCATAAATTATAAAAAAAAAACTCAACGAGCAAATGAGCAAGGAAGCACACATTAAATAAATAGTAATAACTAGGTACAATTGAGTAAGGACATTAGGGTTTTGATTTCAAGGACAGAAATCCTGACTGACTAAATTATAAGTTAATTGCATGCCAGGGGAGAGAAACCTCGTTTTTTTTAATGCAAGGCATTTAAAATCGCATTAGAAACGGATTTTATTTAGCTTTACCATTAAATTTGGTAAGTCAAGCAAGCCTGACAAAGCTTGGAGTGAATGAAAACTTTTTTTACCGGCGAAAATTCTGCTCCTAGCTGATGGTCGAAACTAAAACCAAATCGGCCATTTTATTGTGCAACAACAATGGAGGTAACGATAGAAATGCTAACGAACGAAGTGTGTGCAATCGTGATTGATTCGGTCTTTACGACCCGTTCACTGAAAAGTATTGATGATTGCAATCACACTTCCATAAGTCGGTCGTTCACAATTACAATACTTTTCAAATGAACGAGAACGATGCGATGCGGAACACGAAACTGAAATTCAATCAATTAATGAATGCAATACAGAATACACAATACACAAAGAACCAAACCAGAAATAGAGAATGATTGAAATAAATGAACGAAACTGAAGTGAAACTGAAATTAAATTTAAATCATTTTTGTACACAGAGAGTCAGACTAGAGAGAGAGACATACACTGATACGTACACTCAACTTAATCCAAATGCAGAGATACATACATATCACATATTGAAGCCATACAAAATGTTTTATTAACAATCCCATTCACAAGTCACAACACAAGATTTAGGTGACCGGTATGGGTATAAATTGAAGAGTGAAAGAGAGTAGATATAGGATTGATTGGTAAGCTTTGAAATGATCGAATCATGAACGATTGAATCTTTGAAAATGAACAATTGACACAGCTTTAATCCCAAGACACTTGAAGGGTTATACCAGAAAGCGAAGCGAAGCGGATCGTATTGAAAGCGATACCTCAATTTCGACCGTCTTCACTTTTGTAATTTGTATATTAATGCGAATGGGGCGAAAATGATCAATCCAATTTTCCCATATCTTTTTCCACTTTTTCCACTCTGCCTCTCAATCTTTCCAGTCTGGCTCTCAATTTTTCTTTCCAAAATTCCATTAATATTTTCAAAACATTTGACAGCTGTTTCTCGTCGTTTTTAAAATTTTTGTATCGTTTGTAGAGAGTTAAATGTTTATGTTAGAAATTTCTTCATTTTATAATAAAAAGAAATTAAATGGATTCAATAAGTGTGTTTTTAATGCCGAAGATGAAGCAGGAAGGGAAGAAATGTAACAGTTTAAATACGCAGAGAAAATTTTTGAGAAGTGGGTCTTCTCCGCTCGATATCCCTAAAAAAGAGTCAGTGCTGAGTGAATATTTTGATCAGAATTTAAACGTTTGTTTACCTAGGTTTTTTAAATTGTTTCGACTTGAAAGTGTTCAAAGGAAGTCACAGTAGCTCCTTGAGTTCTATATAGAAACTGGCCGCTTCCTTATATTCCTAGCAGAGGGTTCATATAAAGAGTGATGGGCAGGATAACCACATTGCTATGGCTCTAAGTAAAACAAAACACTACTCATCATGAAGAAGAAAGAAAAAAATCACCCAAAAATATATAAATTCTTTTAAAAAGGCATTCTTTCATTGAGTATTCTCAGTTGAATTAATCATTTACAATTTTTAAAGATCCACAAGTAATCCGCCAGCAATCCGTCACCTAAATACCTATCGCTTGCAATTTCAATAGAGAAAAATAACATTGGAAATTGCTTTCGCTTTACTTTTGTAAGAAGAGGTCCGTTCGTCTACTTTTTGGGTTGTTTTAGGAAAACTATCAAATTTTCAAGAGTGGGGATGAAAACTCTCAAAAAATTATAAATTCCCTCAAAAGTAACAAAGCTAATGAAACAAGAATCGTATTTGGGAATACGAAAACAACAATGCGCCTTCCAAAGCAAACCGCCGAGCATTTTGGAATAACCACCCTGGGACAATATAACAAACACCAGGGCACTTAAAAATAGACTCAATAGTTAAACCGTAGCTCATAAAAAAGTTTATAAAACAGTACAGCGCGGTGGGAGACGAGATAGGAGGGTCAGATTAGACAAGATGGAGTGCGGCATACCAGCCGAGAATCTGAGAAGAAATCCCGAAGCAGCAGCTTGTATTTTATTTTCTCGGTGAAGACAGCTTAGGAAAACGAAACCTTTCCAAGGGAATGGAAGGAAGGAGTTATCGTCAAGATACCTAAGAAAGGTGTTTTCAAGAAATGCAATAACTGGAGGAGTATCACCGTTTTGTCTATCTTCCCGAATTGGATGACAACTCAACAGAACAAAGCCTAAGATTGGATTTACACTTAAGAGCAGCGGTGGATCATACGTCGATCACATTAAAACCTTGTAAATCGTATTGGAACAATCAACTGAATTCCAGTTACTGTTCTACCTGATGTTCGCCGCCTTTGAAAGCCTTCGATGGCGTTGATCCAACGCATTTGAAGTGCGACAGGGAAAGGAGATGTTTTATCGCCGATTTTGTTGTGTGATGTGATGGCTGCCACGGTGGGCCCTAGCAAAGCATTGGTATCCAAGCCATTTGGATAATTATGAGGATATCACTTTCATGACAAACAACACCTGTGCTCGTAACCATCAGAATGCAAGGGCAACTACCAACCAACTATCAATGGTGTCACTGGAAAGGCCATAAACTGAGGAAACCAGACGACAACTTTAGCAAAGCAGAGCTTAAGAGGAATCATCAAGAACCACGGCAAATTAGTAGGTCAAAAACAACATGGAGGTCAACAGTTTTACGCAAGTTCAGTTCTAGAAGTTGCGAACGAGGCCAAAGCTGTGAATAGCGAGAGATATAGAGATCTGGTTGATGCCCTATGCTCCAGAAAGGGTTGAAGTATTGCTGTGAATGCAGTTTTCGGAACTCGAAGAAAAAAAGAAGCTGAAATCCATTAATTACTCTGGAAGCAAAGGCCAAAGCTTCAAAGCTTTTGTTGAATATTTGGTTAGAAGATGCACCATAGGCGGCAGATGGGAGTCTAGAATTTAACATTCCAACATATCTTCTTTCCATGAAAGAATTCGGCATACCAAACAAACTGACACGACTTTATAGGCTGATCTTGGCCTACATTACAATTTAAGTAAAAATAGCCGGTTTGCTGTCCAGACCGATCAACATTTTTAATGGACTCTGACAAGGGGATGGTTTGGTTTGAATCCTCATCAATCTAGCGTTGGAGATAGCAATCCGTGACTGTGGGACGTCAACAAAAAGGACTATCGTCAAGTATAGCCAGATATTGGCTTACGCAGACGACATCGACATTATCGGCAGTCATCAAGCTGTATACGACATCTTCATCCATATCGAGCAGGCAGCACAAAACTTTTGGCAGCATATTAATGAAGGGAAAACCAAGTACATGGTTGCTGCGTCTTCGAGAAATGTTTGGTCCAATAATCAGGGTAGCGGTAGTAGCTCGAATTTAGATGGTGCAATCCTTTAGGTGGCACACGAAAATAGAAGAGGACAAAAACCAACTGGAGGCAGCGTCTAATCCGGTAAGATAAGCTGACTGAATTTTCTGACACAAACTGACAAGCATGTTTGATGACCATGACTCATCACGCTGTCCATTTACTATAAGAAAATTTGCCGAAAGGTTAAGGTTGTTTAGGATCAGACTTATAGGTATTTTTTGGTTCAGTCAAAACAAAAACAATACACTAAATGTTTTACGCATTTAGCAACATTTCATTACAAAACAAAATTCACACCTTTGCTTTATTAGTATTTTAACAGAATCGTATAAAGTAAACAATCATTGCAACCTCCAAATAATAGAAAACTAATTAATATTTGTCATACCTCCTTATCCCTTTTTTATACATATGCATACCTTTGAAGAAGACGATCCCATTTCGATAAATTAAATAAAATACTGACCACTTCAAACAAACAACGATAAGAAAATGCCTATTTACTGCTGGGACGTACTTTGATCGCACAGCAATGGAATTTTTCTTAAAGCGCACAGGTTATTCCTGAACATTCTTATATGACTTGCACAATTCTCCTAAATTAACTTTGGAAATGTGTTATTTTATTTTTGTCTTATGGGACTGACTAGGTTTAAAGTTTCTAGAGATAGATAACATTTTTTATCGAAAATATTAGTTATTTACTTGAATACATAAATTATGTACCTATTCATGTACAAAATAAAATATTTACTGGCAATAGTTATTGGAATAAATAATTAATGTATTTATGTGTAATTACTTGTGTATAATAATAGTAGCAGCCCCCAAGGGCAGTCACAATAGCTCCAATGATGAAATGCAGTAGTGATGTCATTTTAAAATACTCCCTTCGATTAATATTTTGAAAAAAATTAAACAATCTATGTACTCCGCAGAGGTCAATTCGAAATTGAAAGTAAAAAGTATTTGTTCTTTTACTTCCAATTGGAGGAAAAGTATAAAAATAGAATTTCAAAGGAATTATTTAAGATTAGGGAGTTGTCACTAAAGTATTAAAGAACTTCGAACGGAATCTTATAAAAGTTAAACCTAGATTTATGTTGATATGCTTACTTTTTATTGTATTTCCTTTAAATAAAAATGAATAAATTATTCTGTTGACTTCCTTGTTGCCGGTTCGGTTATTTTTACTGAGAACTGCGACTGGAATTTATCTTTGTCAGCCCAGCTGATTTGTGTACAGGTATGTATATGAGGATTTTTCTATGTTCTGTCGGTGTGGCAGTTTGAAGAGCTTAAGGGGCAAGTTATATATCATTGGCCCCGTTCGGTTGCGTATAGCTTTACACTACAATGCTATTGAAATATACTGTGCGTTTGTGAACGCATAAAACCCAATAGGTAACAATTTCTGTCAAAACGTACTACATTTGCACAAACAGCTGATTTCGTGGTCAGCTGTTCCATACGATACCAAAGTATATCAGAAATTTAGCGCTACTTGTATTTCGTTTTAGAGATCATATGTTTCGTTGTTTGTTATGGTCATCAGCTGTTGATCAGCTGTCTTTTTACACATATTACAACAACAATGCAATACTTTGGTAGCGCTTCTATGAGATACCGAACGGGGCCATTGAACAAATTAATTAAGTTTAAAAACTCAAATTATTGTTTAAGTTAATGCAACAGTAAAGCTTATCATTCAAATAATTGTTTAAGTCAAAGAAAATATTCGTTCCAGTGCAATGGGATTCATAAAATGGCATTCAATATTTCAATGATCATCAATCAAAAATTAAAATTTTCAATGAAGGATTTTTAATATATGTAGCTATAACTGGTCCCTAATGTAAGCAATATATGCGAGCCGCTTTTTATAATATTAAAATAAGTTCCTTTAATATTTTTAAATAACTTTAAACCAAAAAAAAATCTGAGGCTGGAGTAGACGATTGGTTAATCTCCAAATTTGTGGTGCATCAACGAATTACGAGTTTTGAAAGATAAGTGGAGAAAAATTAAATAAGATGGGGAAGAAAACATCAACCTGAGTGAAGAGCATCTCATAGCACCTGCAATGTTCATTATCAAATTTGTTTGCAAGTATTTCCCTCTGTCCTGAATCCTTTTTATGACCCATAAACGTTTTTTTCCTTTTTACTTGCGATTATAGGTACTATAATACAAGTTATGCATTCGTGCAAAAAAAATAATTTGAGATAACAATAAAACATGACATTACGATGATAGAGAAACATATTTGAGTTACTGGCAAAATTCTGTCCGTCTGTATATCTGTCTGTCTGTACGGATGTATTTTGGACTGTAGCCTAAACGGTTGGGCCAATCGTCTTCAAATTTAAACTTTAAGGTTGTTTTGACATTCTACAGAGGAGTTTTTCAATTTTTTTAGCTCAAAAACTAACGGTACCTGTCATATAACCGTTATGTTAAAGCTTATTTTTCTCGAAAACGGCTCCAAGATTTTTTATAAAAAAAAATCAGTGTACTACTGTAGGTAAGCATTATATTTTGGTGATAAAAAAAATTAATATGGTGGGCTAAAAACGGTACCTTCCATAGGAGCGGTTTTTTTTTCTTCGACTTTCTCGAAAACTGGTGATCCGATTACAATCAAAATTGATATTCAAGAAGACGTAGATAGCCTAAGTATTTGTACATTATTTTTTTCGCAAACTTTTATTTTGTATTTTTAATAATTTAAAAAAATTGAAAAATCAATATTTCGAAAACGGGTGTGATTTTTTTTAATTTTGTTTTTTAAATATAAGTTTGTATTCTTGAATTATTTTTTTTTTAATTTTTTAAAAAAGCTTAAGAAAAAACCGTTTTATTTAAAAACGGCTCCTAAAATTTTGAAAAAAATGTACGCTTTTTTACATTTGATGAAGAAACAAAATGGCGTTTAAATTTTGTCACCCAATACAATTTAACGTACTTTATTCGAACAATCAAGTCACAAAAATCGAATAAATTAATTTTCTTAAATTTTATTCTGACATGTACCCGCACATATGAGCAAGTACGTGCGATCCAGTCGTTCAATTTATTTTCTTTCTCTTCTTCTTCGAGAATTTCGTTCATAATTAACGCTGCCAAAATGTTGTTTGTCATTCTGCGTGTCTTATTCGAAAATAAAAAAAAACTGATGTTTGATAACGCGATCTCATCTTAATCCCGAAAACTAAAATCCCGCCGATGTAACGGTCGTTGTCATAAAATGAGAAAAATGCAAAATCACGATTTTCTAAAAACTCGCCGCCATTCGCGTGGTACGGCTGAAGAAAGAATCCCTGTACTTGACAGTACGTCCGAAGTTGGGATCAAGGGTATACTGATACTGAAGGGCATTCCTTGCAGTGCGAGTATTACGGTTGAATCGTTTCAAGGGAGGAATGCAGCTGGGCTACTTCGCTAGAACATTGTATATGGAAGTTGCGATAAAATAATGAAAGGCAAGAAACATTACGTCTGTCCTCAAGAGATGGAAATGTTTCTGTTATTGTTCGGTCGCTTATCATATTTAAAGCTCTTTTTTGAATTCTATCTAGAAAACTCAACTGGGTTACGGAAGCACCTGTCCAAATGTCGGAATTATACTCGAGTTTTGGGCTAATATATGCTTTATGACTTAAATAATATAGAATGTAGGAAGATCAGACGGGGTGAAGAATTTATTGTAAACACCTCGCAGCATTCTTGGCAACGTCAAAAATATATTGTCATTCCACAGGAGATGGTCTGTATGCACATACCGAGAACTGAGAGGTGTTCGGTTTCTTCTTTATGTTTTATTGCTATCGACTCTGGGTTTTTAAACCATCGCCCATACATTTTTGGGCATTACCCCCATTAAATCGGCGGGATTTTGACAAATCGGGATTTCGTAAATCGGGATTTCGTAAATCGGGATTTCGTAAATCGGGATTCCGGCTTTCGGTATTTTGAGAATAGGGATTTTTTTCGAAACAGGATTTTAAGGGCGGGATTATGAAAAACAGGATATTGAATTACAGGATATCGCACCTTACACGTTTGTCAACAGGTGGAACTGGGCCTCAACCAACAAGCTTCTCCAGCTAGCTGGGTACTAGCTAGGCGCCTCCAGTTTTGCACGCTGATTTGGAACCATCATCAAGTCCATACTTGATATAAATATATGTCCATGCAATAAACCATAAACAATTTTAAATCACTTTTACTTGATTAAAAATATAATTCTTTATAAGAATATGTATAGAAATACTGTAAACCAACTTATAAACTAATTACAAAAGCTTTTCAATATCTTTTGCAATTTTCATAGGATCTGTAGTTGATGCATAACGATCAACCGGAATACCTTCTTTGTTGACCAAGAACTTTTCGAAATTCCACTTGATGCTACTGCCCAACATTCCACTTTTTTTGTGTTTCAAGTACTGGTAGAGAGGATGAGCTCCATCACCATTAACATCGATCTGCATTATTTCCAAATAATAAGAGAAAAACCATTGAATAGAAGAAAACTTACCTTTTGGAATACATCTCCAATATCAGCCTTGGCATCCCTCAAATGACACACCATAGCTTCACCATCACCCTCGGGCATTTGTGAATTAAACTGATTGCAGGGAAAATTCAAGATTTTCAAACCTTTGTCGCCGTATTTTTCCTTCAGTTCAGTAAGCTTTTGATAATTGTTTTTGGTTAGACCACATTGTGAGGCTATATTGACGACCAGTACAACGTTTCCCTTGTATTTGTCTAAGCAAACTTCATTGCCATGTGTGTCCTTGACGGTGAAGTCAAAAATTGATTTTGCGTTCTTGGCTTCGTCAGACATTTTAAATGATCTGAGGAAAATAAATAGTTCAATCGAATGTAAATTGGAACTATAATCTCAAACCTACAAGAGAGCAAAACAAATTTGAAATTAAGTTAAAAAGTAAAGATCTGTTATATTTATATGATTGCTTAAATTCAACTGCGACATCAAAATGAGGGAAATCCAATAATCTTATGGTCAATGAGCAAAACATTTGCAGCAAAGACAACAGAACATATGAGTCAACGGCTTGCCGCAGAAATATATGAAGCAGTTAGATAATTTTAAGAATTAAATTCCGCTACTGACACCTGAATGAAAACAGCATTTGGGACCGGCAAGAGATTGATATCGACGTGGTAGAGTAACCAAGTTATTTACTAGGTTGTTTCCACGATTAGTATAAAATTGATAAGCATTCACGTTGTCATCGATAGAAATAATCAAATAACGCAACGCTTTAAGAAGTCTGCGCGGTGTCACGTATTAAATTTTCTTTGGCACACCCTCCCTAGTTCTATGAGCAAACGATGGAGCATGGGGATGACCTTGATGCACGTAAAATGCGACCTTTAATCAGCTACGTTTATGAAACGAATCCAAACTAATTACAGCCCCCTTCTTTAAATCGGTCAATGCTTGGACTTCAATTGCCATCTAGTTTGATAAAACGTAGTTTTCCCACTGTAATTTATGCTCTTGGAAGATTCTCAATTAATTGTAAAAAGAAGCCGGAAAAACGAACGAAATGCAGATAAATATTTGGGTGAAATATCTATCATATTCGCAATTTATACATATTCATATAATAAACAATTTTTTAAATTTAATTTCTTACATACGATCTAATTATTTACAAGAACTTACATTTTAATTTTTCTTTCTGCGTAACAAAAAAAATAGGGATGTACCTTGAGCTTGTTGCCGGTTGGATTTGGATAGGATTTTTTTTTATTTGAACATAAATTTTTGACAGCTATTTTCATAACAGGCATGTAAATGAGTTGCAGTCGATGTTTATCGGTAAGGAAGTGTAGGGCTACCGTTTACTGAGTATTGCCATTGTATATATACTGCCTATAGTACTATCATGGGACATCAAACAATCTTGTCGAATCAGCTCGTGTGATGGCGCTAGTTGTGACCGTTAGACTTGAGAGAGAGAATTAAGAGAACGTAAGGCGGGAAGGAAAAGAAAGAGACCAGAAGATTATTAAGGGTGTTTTGTTTCGCTTAGCTGAGGTGAATTATTTTTTTTTGGAATTTGTACGCGATACAAACATTTTTATTGGTTAAAATCATTTTGATGTAGCTTTTTAAGCGTTGCTAGGTAGAAATCCTTAGCAACGGGTTTTTTTTAAGTAAACAATTAATTGTTGTTGGTAGGAATAGGCAGTTAGGAAGGTAGAAAAAACTGACAAGCATCTGAATTTTTGTTTATTTTCCTTTTTTTGTAGCTTTTGTTTACATTTTTTGAATTCTTTAGATTTACAAATTTTTGTTTACTATTTTACTACAACTTGTGTTGTTGCCGTTTGCGAAAAAAATACATATACATTCTTAAAATTTAAACACAATCTTAGTTTTTGTATATATATTAATTTCCTTGAAGAAACAGATTTTGGTTTTGATTTGTAAATTATGAATTTCGCTTCTCAATCCGATAGGCGTTAGGTGCAAATTAAGTGCAAATTGTGTATAGAACTTCGTTAGAAAACTCTTATTGAAAATTCATAGGTACAATGACTTGGATTTTAATTATAATGGGTAGAAAAGGAAAAAGATGTTATTTTGTTGAGCTATGGATTCAAGTTATGGATTCTTAATAATGAAACTAATCAACAATGGCATTATTATAAAAGTAAGGACTTTGAAGTTAGTGACCAAATATGTTTGTAGGTTTTTGCATATTCATATAAGGGATGTCGATAGGTGGTTGTTGACTTTTTTTTTTAATTAAATATTAAGAATTTTTATAACTAATCACAATTTCAATTTGCGATTATATGCATATAATATAGATAATATAACGCAAGCAATGCATTCGTGCCACATACTTGCTCTTATACAATAACTTGCAAATGTCTAGTTGCAGAATAACTGGTGCTGCATACTCTTAGAGGTGGCAATTTTAAGGGATATAGAGCCCAACATTTATTCGTCAACTTAATTTTTCAATATAACGTTTTGTGCAAATTCAAAAAGCCGTTTAGAGAGAGGTGAAAATAAAAAAAACGTTATGAATACATGAAAGGTACCGTTAACAGACCCTTCAGATATTTATTACTTTGCGTTTATAGGCACTATAATGCAAGTTATGCATTATGTAGATTAAAAAATTTGCGATAACAATCAAACATGACATTCGATGATACAGAAACATAAATGTCTGTCTGTCTGTAAGTATGTATTTTCGACTACAGTCTAAACGTTTTTTGCCAATCGTCTTCAAATTTAGAACTTAAGGTTATTTTGACATTCTACAGAGGGCTTTTTAATTTTTTTAGCTCAAATATTAACAGTACCTGTCATATTTATAACCATTAAGTAAAAGCTTATTTTTCTCGGAAACGGCTCTAAGAATTTTTATGAACAAAAATCAGTGTACTATTGTAGGTGCGGGATATGTAAGTATTGGTGTAAAAAATTCAAGATAGTAGGCTAAGAACGGTACCTCCCATATGACCGTTTTTTTATTCGACTTTCTCGTGAACTGGTAAGCCGATTAGAACCAAAATTGATATTAAAGAAGAGCAAGTACGTGCGATGCAATTGTGCAATTTATTTGTAAATAAAATAATATTTGTAATAATAATAATGAATAATACAGTTTTAAAAACCCCTCTGAGGAATGTCAAAAGAACTACACAAACCAAATTTAAAGGTTACCTCTTTAGCCGTTTAGGCTGCAAAGAGCTACACATTCAGAAGGACAGAATTATGTTTATCATTAACATTTTGTTTCTCTATCATCGTACGTAATGCCATGTTTGATATGTATGTATATTTACATATTCGATATGTTCATATATTGATATGCAAGATAATAAAGGTTTATCTTATAATTCTGCATTAAAATATTTTTGATTAAGGCATTAGCATTGTATATGTATCATGTATGTAAATAAACACATACAGTGTCAACATTTTAAAAAAGGCTCGACGATTAACAACAACAACAACAACGACGATTAACAACAACAACTTCTACTACGAGCAACCCAGTAGTGCAATTCATTCATAAAAAACACATTTCGTAGGACCAGATATTTTTTGTTTTGATATTTTAAAATTTTTGCTTACATTTTTCTAAAGCCTCTTGTTGCTATATAAAAATCCCTAGCAACGGTTTTTTTTAAAAATACAGAATTTGTTGTTGGTAGGAATAGGCAGTTAGTCTATTGACTGCGATTTGAATATTTGTTTATTTTGTTTTGTTTACATCTGTTTTATAGGGAATACGAGCACTTATACTAACATACATATTTTATACATTCGTACGAAAGTGGCTAGAATTCTTTAGGTTTTGAAATTTTTGTTTACTCAAGGAACGTTGCCGTTTGTAAGAAAATATACACATACAGTCTTAAAATTTAAACACAAACTTACTTCTTGCTGTGCATATTATACAAACGTCCTTGAGGAAACGGATTTTTGCTTTTAATTTTGCTTTTCATTCATAGGTACAAATTAAGTGCAATTGTTTGTAAATTGATTGTTGTAGATTTTTAGTAAACGAAGACCTTTTGTGGAAATACAATTTGTATAAGGATGAAAAAGGGAGATACTATTATTTGCGTTAATTTGTATGTCAAGTTGCATTATATTGTAATTTAGCCTTAGTTTTCTAATATTGCAAATATTTTGTTCAATTTAGGTATATGTACCTATATGTACATATATTTTAATAACATACATATGTATATTTTAATGAGTAATTTATTCGAAAAAAAATTAATGCGACATTACTTAGGCTACCTACATCTTCTTGAATCAATTTTGATAGTAATCGGATAAGCAGTTTTCGAGAAAGTCTAAGAAAAATAAGCGGTCCTATGGGAGGTACCGTATTTAGCACACCGTACCGTATTACAAATTTTTTTCACCAAAATATAATGCTTACCTACAGTTAGTAGTTGAAAGTCCATCTTTTAAAATCAAGTGATGAGAAGGAAAATTTGAAGTGAGCTGAGCAGTAGAATTGCCAAATAAATTGGTTCAAGCCATAGGTAATTATATGACTTAAGCCGTTAAGGCTGCAGTTCATTATAAATTCTCTATTATCGCCATGTCATGATTTCATCCTTAATATTTATATCAATTTTTTGTTTATATTCACGAATCCAAAACTCGCCTCATAAAATTTGCCTTTGAAATTGTTTGTACATACGCATATATTATATATACTTACTTTCTTGCCTATGAACATGGCAACCAAAACAAAAACAAAATCATAATAACAACAAACATTTCCCCAACAAAGCAACAACAAATTAATTCACCTCACTGCATGTATTTTGTTTCCTTTTCCTAATAGCCCTGTCTATTTCTAACCTGCCTCTCATCTTTATTCTCTATTTTAAAAAAACATTCTCTTCAAACTCTCTTTTCAATTCTGTCAGTTAGTTCTGAATCAGCGAGATAGGGGGCGTTCACAAAATGCGTCACCATGATAGTACTATAGTTTCTATATACAATGGTATTGCCTTGGAACGACATTTGGACATTTCAAATGAAGTAGAACAGGACCAACATTACCTAAAGGAGGCCTTGCATTGATCGGCAGTTGCACATTTCAAATAAAGTCATTGTATATAGATTTTCTATAGTACTCTCACGGTGGTCATTTTTCATCTGGCCATCTTCCTGGTTGATTCAGAACTAACTGTAAATAGTGGAGATGAGAACCTTTACTGATATTTTACCAGTATTTAATAAACTTTTGTTGTGTGAACATATTCCATATTCACACCAATTGGGAATTTCTGCACGCCTCATTGCGACTTGATTCAGAACTAAAAATGATGCTCCATGATAGTACTATATGCAGTGTATATACAAAGGTAAGGTAGAATAGGACCAACATTACCTAATCAATAATATATAGAATAGAAAGAGTACACATTAAAAGTTTTAAATAAATTTACTATAACTTTCTGACAAATTTCATTGAAACTCTCAATATGCCTACATGAAATACATTTAACATAGACAAAAACCAACCAACTACAACCAAATATAAAATAACCAATATACAAGGAAAACAAATGTTTTGGGTCTTTTGCTAGAAAATGTAGATTATGTAAATCCATGATAAATAGAAATATTATTAGGTATGTAGACTAAAATAGTGCACAAGTCATACAAATCGCCATTTTGGTATTTTCTGACGTCACAATCATCTTTTATTATTATATTATTCATTAAGTGAAAACCCTATTTTAAAATTGAAGACTTTGACGATTTTTTTTATGTTTATAAGAATTTTAAACATACAAAACAATAAAAACGGTAAAGTGTACTGTGAAAATTTAGCGGACAGAAATTGATCGGCACATTTATTCGAGCTAAATTTTAACAGACCACGCCAAAAATTGTTTAAAGAAATTATATGTTATTTTGATTAGACACAAATATATGAAATATAATATATAATAATAATCATATAAAAAAATTATTTAAAATCGTGTTTTTTTTTTACAAAAAAATAATCGTAAACGACTTTGGCCTTATCCCCCGCTTTAATTTTATGTGACTACGTTCAGTTAAATAAGAGAACAGCTGTTTTTTTCTTCACAACGCTCGTCTGTCAAAATTTAGCTGGAATTTTAGCTAAAATTTGTAGATTGTGTAGTTTGTATGTGACTTTTTGTTTTAAATGTTTTTTTGGTAGTTTTGCGATGGGCTTTAGGTCATTTGAAAATAAAACTGTCTTTTATTCTCTCACGACGTTTCGGCCATGATTATGGACATCATCAGGTGAAAAAGGGTTTTTCCTATATTGTTTTGAAATATATAGAGATACAATCAGTTTTAACAACAAAATACAAGTCAACAATTTACACTTACATTAATTACATTCAAATTAAAATTAAGAAGCACAAAGTAGCTTCTGCCGGTGACACAAAGTATAATTAAAAACTAAACATCTCACTTCTCACAAACAAACTAACAAAAAAATAACAAAGCACACTATACAATTCTGACAGATTGTCAGAGCTATTTTAATCAAAGAATATTTCCAAATAAATTTAAAGCAAATAAGTACTTAAAATGCACGGATTACAATAAAAACTTAATAAAAGAAAGACACGTTCATAGGTTTGCTGTTAAATACGTTCGTTGTTGTAATAAGTATTAAATATCAGCTTATTAACAGCTGACGACCATAACAACGAACAAAACATATTATTACCAAATCGAAACCAAGCTAGCGCAACATTTCTGGTATGGAAGAGCTGACCACTAAATGAGCTGGTTGTGCAAATGTAGTACGTTTTGACAGAAATTGTTACCTATTGATGATCGTTATTTCGTGTTTGAATTTTATCTGATTTTTTTTTTATATTGCCGAATCATGGACTTGCCTTATACTACGTTTTCACTAGAGGTAATTTCCTCATTTCGAAAGTTGCAGGAAAAGTGTTTTCATCTAAGTTTGCTAATTTTGTTTGACACTTTCTTACTTGGTACATTAAGACAAGTTTAGGATTTTTGAAAACAAAAAAATTCAGTTCAAAATCAAACAGGAAATAACGATCATAGAGAAGCCCAAGAAAATTGACAAGAAATGTCTGTCTGCCAGTTTATTATTTCTACGTAAATGTTAATTGTTTTCTTTCAAATAACTAGCCTTCCACTGTCATTAGACACATAAAGCAAATACGTGCGACCCAGTCGTACACTCTTTTTATTTTCTACTTTGACTTTTTATAATGTCAACTTTGACATTTGTTATAGAATCTTTTTCAATTGTGATTCATTTTTTTTTCGTCGAAATTAGGTGGAAATGAATAATTTCGAAATGTGATTTTGTATGGGAAATGAGATGATTTTTAATCTAATTTGGAAATTTGATACGAAATTAGCTCATTTGGCCTAATGAAAACGTAGTATTATAGTACCTATAATCGCAAATAAAAAATATCAAACGCAATTAGCTAATTTCGATTAAAACACTTTTTCTGCAAATTTCCAAACGTAGTATTACATTGTTGAACATTGATTGACAAATACTAATAAACGGAGTAACCCGAACAAATGAAACAATGTTGTAGATGAAATGCTATAATGTAGATGAACATGATGATTTCTACTATTATCTGCACTCTTCAGACTTATATTTCGTATAATCTTCATCCATGAAGATCTCTCTCTACCGCACAAGTAAGAATTCTTTATTTTGTGTCCTCTCTTTTTGCAGATGTCGATGCATGTAAGGGTTCCCTTATATTTGAAAAGAACATCAAATGATTTCACTCTCGTTGATTCTATTTTCTGGAAGTACCATCAGAATTCAGAAGATTCCCTTCATCTTGTTGTTTCTTCCAGTACTCAATGTCATCCACAATCCACACTTCTTATGTCAAACATGAATTTTTTTTGTACTCGAGAAAGAAATCCTTCGTAATTTTTCTTCCTCCTCAAATTGTTAAACATTCTATAAATTAAACCTGTATCGCGATAAAATTCCTCTCACAAATAAATTAAAAAAACAAACAATTAAATAAACGAAAAAGGTTTCTCAAGAAAAATGCTCTGAATAAGAATTTAACACGCCCAAAACATTTTGCACCACCAAGCAAGAACGAGTGAGACAATACACAAAAGGTCTGCCTCACCATGAAGACCAACTCCGACGAAATGCTTTCGTCAATAAACAACTCCTTCGAACAGGAGGCACACGATATCGATGGCAATTATGACGGACCAGACCTAGACTTTGTCTACAGCGACGTCGATTCGTATCAAAACGAAATTGCCGAACTCTATAGTTACACAGAGTTCGGAGAGTTTCAGCTGATTGTCAAAGCGTTCGAGGATCAAATGGAAATGTGCAAATTGCCACCGAATTGGGCGAAACAAGATTTCACCTCACAGAAATCAATTATTATGAAACTGATCAATCAGCTGGAAGTTTCCGATCGGACATTTCGCATGCAAGCGGCGCGTTGCATTCTCTATCTGGCTCAAGGTTGCTGGGCAGAGGTCCAGTCGGACGAAGAGCAACACCAGAACACCAGAGACAATGTAATTGTCCTCTATGAACTGGGAGTCTTTGCTGCATTCATTGATCTCTTGAATATGGAAATCGATTCGGCAACGTCTGCTGACTGTGCGGCAATAAAGATATCCAATGTGTCGCTAGCCGACTCTGCAGACTTGAGGGTAATTCTTTCTGTTTTGTACATAATCACCGAAACCATTCGCGATGAAAAAGAAAAGGAATCAGAGGATTACAAGAGTATCGCCGAATCGTTTGTGAGCGAAATTAACAGCCCTTTCGGAGAAGAGCTGCTCTCTGTGAAGCTCCTTGGGATGATTACACGCTTTTGCAGCGGAGCTGCTCCTCACTTTCCCATGAAGAAGGTTCTGCTTTTGCTCTGGAAAATCTCATTGGTGGGCTTGGGTGGGATGGAAGTCTTAAAGAACCTCAAAAACGAATACCGGACGCGTTGCGGTCTTCCTCCCAACACTGAGGACACAATGGAGATAACAAAATGCATGCGTGCAAGTTCCCCACCAGCTACGGCTACCGATATCCTCGACAACCAGAACATTAAGCGCAATGTTCTTCGGCGAAGTCTTATAAAACAGAGATTTCTCGATGAGCAAGAGCAAATGGACATGGAACTTCAGTCGGGGGAGGGCGAAGAGGACCTTAACCAATATTTTCGACCCTTCGACGACCCCTCAAACAATGGGGCTGGCAATAATGGCTTTCAAGGCAACACCCAGCGGAATGAACAACCTGTTCACATAACAACTCGATTGCCATGGACACCCAAAGTCCGGCAGAAGGACGTCGACCAGTTCCTGAATATATCCAGGAACAAGTTTATTGGTTATTCCTTGATCAACGATCATGAGAGTTTGGCTGGTTTGCCTCAGCCCATCCATGAGGGAGTGAAGACGCTGCGCAAGCATATGTATACAAGTTTGGCTGATATCCAGATTAGGAAGGAGGAAGAGATTGCCAGGAACCCGATATCAACGCAGGAAGATGAGATTCAGGTGACACCAGCTGAAATTCTTTATCAGGTGAGTGTGGAGATGCTTTCTCTCATACCCCTCAATAATTCTACTTTGTTTTTAAGGCTATCCTACCGAACCTTCCACAATATATGATCGCCTTGCTGAAAGTACTACTCGCCGCATCACCAACCTCCAAATCGAAAACTGAAAGCATCAACATCATGGCTGACGTGCTGCCCAAAGAAATGCCAATGACCATCACCCAATCCTCCCGATTGGCCTACGATGTCAGTCGCCACAAAGAGATCATCGTCAAGTCAGTTTCCGCAATAATTCTGCTCTATCTCAAGCACTTCAAGATCAACCACATCTATCAGTTTGAGTTCATGTCCCAGCATCTGGTATTCGCCAATTGCATACCCTTAGTGTTGAAATTCTTCAACCAGACCATCACTGAGTATGTGAGCGCAGAGAATGCCATTCCACTGCTGGATTTCCCGTCGTGTGTAATCGGCGAACAGCCCGAATTGACTTGCGGCGAAAGTGTGGTCTATGGTGACAACACACTGGCATACTCCTGGCGCAATGTCTTCTCCTGCATCAATCTGTTGCGCATCCTTAATAAACTCATCAAATGGAAGCATTCACGTGTAATGATGCTGGTGGTGTTTAAGTCCGCGCCAATTCTGAAAAAGACCCTGAAAGTCAGACACGCTATGATGCAGCTGTACGTTCTCAAGCTGCTGAAGATGCAAACAAAGTATTTGGGTCGACAATGGCGTAAATCGAATATGAAGACCATGAGTGCAATTTATGAGAAAGTGCGTCATCGTCTGAACGATGACTGGGCCTTTGGCAATGATTTGGAATCACGTCCGTGGGACTTTCAAGCGGAAGAGTGCTCCCTTAGAGCGTGTGTGGACCGTTTCAATTTGCGACGATATCCAGAGGCGATGCAGAAATGTGGCGCTGGCACCAATGGCAATACATCAAATGCAGAGAATGCAATTATGGGCAATGGGACGGGCGGTGGAGGGGTAAATGATCCCAATACCGTTGGACAAAGTCAATACAATGAAGCTAACGACGGCGTGTTCCCCAATGACGAGATTCTCTCGCACGCTGACTTTGCCTTCTTCGGACACAGTGGATGGTGGGATAAAAAGATCGAACTAACAGACAACTTCAAGTTAAACTATACCTTGTGGCTGCAGGATGAAGTGTACGATACTCAAATTGACTGGGACGCAATCTAAATGAAAATAAAAGGCCAAATTCGCCTTGTTTCCTTAGTTACACATGCATTCTACCGCCATCGCCGCCATTCACTCAAGACTCTACCTTTCCTCTCATCACAATGATGTTAGCTTCTCTTCCATTTCCCCCTCTGCTCATCGAACTATCAAATTTTGTTTCTGTTTTATTTATTCAACGATAGGTTTTTGCGATCGTTTATAGGTAAGATAAACAAAATTATAGAAAATTAAGCGAAATTAAAGAGAGTTTTTACTTTCATTTGCAGTGTTACACTCGCTTTTTTGTGATTGTCCTGTCTATCGGATTGTTTAGCGCTGTTTCCCGTTTTATTTTTAATTTTATTTCAAAGGCATACACATCCCTTTTAAAAATAGTTCATTATAGCGAAGTTACATTATACATATATTATTATATAAAATGATAACCAATTATGACACTAAAAAAGAAATCATTTTTAGGAATAAAATTATATACAACAAAAAAATTAAATTAAATATGTAAGCAAAATTGTATTACAAAAGAGAACATTGCCGCATGGCAAACAATAATAATTATGAATGTTAGATATACAAGTATGCGTTTGATGATTGAAGCTATGGGGGAATGAGATCCCAGAAATTCGGATGCCAGCCTACCGTAAGACTACTGAAATTCATTATTTTGTAAAATTGTCTAGAGTGAGCTTGTAAAGGAGTAAAAGTTAAGTTCCCTAGTCCAATATAAAAAAATCAACATTACTAAGATCACTGAAGAACTTAACTTGCAGATGTGCATCGAAGAAGTGAAAATTCAATTCAGTTGACATCATTACATCGCAATTTGTAATGGCGAACTAAGACCTGTCCCGATGCGAAAACCAGTTTTGTACATGGTTCACTGCATTTAGTGAAATTGTGAGAGTCAGAAGGCGAAGAAATGGAGTCCCCATATTAAAGCTTTCTTTGAGTAAACATGTATTTGCTGTTAACTGAAACGTAGTCTTCCCGATGGTCAACATACTCGCTACTTTCTTTTCAGTGAGAGCTCCATCCACTCTTCTCTTTTATAAACATGTTAAACCTAAAACTGAAAAGAAATTTATTTGGTGGAGTACTTTACGGTGCAAATCGTCTAGTATAGAAACCCCATTATCTTTAACGAATCACTCAGATTACACTGGATTTGGTTTTCGTGCTGTTGATGGAGCCAATGTAGTTGAAAGTTTGCTGTCTATAAAGTCAAATGCCATAGGTCTAGACAATATCCACCCCAAATTTTTATTTATGATTCTTCCTGTTGTACTGCCTTATATAACACATATTTTTAATACAATTTTAATGTCAAGAGTGTACCCGGATCCGTGGAAGGCTGCTAAGATCATACCACTTCCTAAAAACGCTAAAGGTGTAGAATTTAGGCCAATATCAATATAACCCTACTTGTCCAAAGTCTTCGAGAGAATCCTGAAAAGACAAATTAATGTTTATCTTTACACAAACTCGTTGCTTTCTCCCAAACAATCCGGCTTTCGTGAAAAACTACAGCTGTATTACAGCCCTTTTAAACGTTGAAGATATTAAGCAAGCATTTGATAAAGATAAGGTGACTTTTTTTGGTTTTGCTTGATTTCTCGAAGGCTTTCGACACAATATTTACATAATATTTTATGTAAAAAGCTTATGCAGTGATTTAATTTTTCATCAGGGGCTACAAAACTCATTTACTCATACTTAACTACTAGAAAACAAGCAGTGCAGGTTGAGAACAGGTTGTCTTGTTTTCTCCCAAATGTTACTGGTGTTCCTTACTTACTTACTTATGTTGGCTCAACTAGAGCGTGGTGCTCCTAGGCATTGCTCAATACGCCCCTCCAGCTGGCTCCATCCCTGGCCTGCTGTCTCCAATTTGGCACTCCAAGTTGGCGGAGGTCTCCTTCTACCTGGTCGCTCCATCGAAGATGAGGTCTACCTTGGCTTTTGACTCCCTCTGGTTTGGCTTTGAAGACTTTTTTCGCTGGAGCGTTGGTGTCCATTCGCTGTACATGGCCCAGCCATCTTAGTCGTTGGACTCTAAATTTTCTGGCTAAGCTTAGTTCGTCGTTGTATCTTCGTCGCCAAATGTTGTCTTCTCGGTTTACGCAAATTGGACCATAGATCGTACGCAGAACTTTTCTCTCGAAGACTCCAAGTGACTTTTCATCCGATTGGGAGAGGGTCCATGCTTCTGCACTATATAGCAGGACCGGGATGATGAGTGTTTTATATAGTGTCTCCTTGGTTCTTCTCGATAGGGCTTTATTCCTCAATTGCTTATTCAGCCCAAAGAAACAATGGTGACATTTTGACCAAGCCGGTGGTGGGATTGGGCTTTTGTTGATGAAAGCATATACTTCGTCTTGTCCTCGTTTATTTTCAGCCCCATTCTGCTTGCTGCTGACTCCATAGTAGTGAAAGCACCGGTTACTGCTCGCTTTGCTCTTCCTATCACGTCTATGTCGTCTGCAAACCCAAGTAATTGTGTCGATTTATTGAAAATGGTGCCCGATGTACTGGCATGGGTGCTCCGTATTACATTTTCCAGCACAATGTTAAAACAGCTGCATGACAGCGCGTCTCCTTGTCTAAGCCCTCTGGTGGTTTCGAAGGTTTCAGTAGAGTCTCTACCAACTTTGACGGAACAGCGAGCATTCTCCAACGTCATCCTGATAAGGCGTATCAGTTTAGCAGGGATTTTAAAGTTAGACATAGCACGATACAGTTCAGCTCTATTAACACTGTCGTAGGCTGCTTAAAAATCGACGAACAGGTGGTGGGTGTCGATGTTATATTCTTGGGTTTTCTCCAGGATCTGGCGTAATGTGAATATCTGGTCGGTGGTAGATTTTCCAGGTCTGAAGCCGCATTGATAAGGACCTATTAGATCATCAGCAAACGGCTTTAGACGCTCACATAAAACACTGGAAAGGATCTTATAGGCGATGTTCAAAAGGCTTATGCCTCTATAGTTGGCGCAGGTTAGGCGTTCTCCTTTTTTGTGGATCGGGCAGATGGTACTGAGGTTCCACTCATCGGGCATAGAGCTGTGTCAATCGTTCATTTTCAAAGATTCAATCGTTCATGATTCGGTCATTTCAAAGATTCGGTCTTTTCAATCAATCATTTTACCAATCAATCCCATATCTACCCTCTTTCTCTCGTTACAATTTATGCCTACGCAAATACTAAAAATAAAAACAGGATTTTATCAAAATCCGTCCTAGAATTTTCGAAATACTTTTTTTAAAAATTCTTTGTTATTTAAGACATATGGTGGTGTACTTCATTTTTACTAAAAACCGTTACGTATTGTGGTTTTGATAGGTTTTATAAGTTCAAACTGTGTTGCTTTCAACGTAAATGTTATTTGTTTTTGTCCAAGATCTTGCCTTTCAATGTAATTAGGACATAAGAGCAAGTACGTGCGACCCAGTCGTGCCCATTTTTTTTATGTTCACTAATTTTAAACTTGCCTATAATCGCAAGTAAAAATGGAAGAAATACTAGCTTTGTTTCACATGCTTCCCAAAACTAAGAATTTTACCCAATTTTTACGAAAAACAGCCAAATACTGTTCCACAAGACACAGAATTCGTAGTTTTTGACAAAAGAGAGTGCTCACGAGAGAATAAAATATTTCTCTCTTCTGACAATTGCAGCCCAAAAAACTTCTTTAGACAGAAAAATGAGTTTCATGTTACGTCAGTTTAAAATTTAAAAAAAGATTAGCTGGGATATTAAGGCTCCCATAAACGGAAAACGATGAATGGACGATTTTTTCGCGGCAATCAACAGGCGGTATATGATTATCATTCACACCAAAGTTGCTTTCTTTTTATTAATAAACTCGGTATGTAGGTATGGACTTCACATGTCAAATAAAAGGTTGGTGAAGGAAACAATACCGACAATATTAAAGACCTTTTAAACTGAACGCGTTTTAACTCTGCGTTTTATGGGCAATGAAAATTATAAAAGACACCGTTTAAATAACATTTTTCTGATACAAACATGGCCGCAGGGACATAATGAGTGGATACAAAATAGATATATAATATAGAATTCCACACAAATTGGTTGCCCCGCATCGGCCATATGGCCAAGTATGTGTCGCGTTTGTGGCCGCGCGCTATCTACCGCCTAAGGCTGCGGTTACGGCTACGGTTCCGGTAATGTAAGCGAATTTCACTCGCGTGAACTCGCAAAGTTTGCTAAATTCATTCAATTCGGTGCCTAAAATTTACTGGCGCGAACTAAGCAAATCCGATGATTCTATTTCTATTTTGCTCGTGCAAATTTTTGTTTACTTTTGAAGGATTTGTGCTTATATTAGTAGTTGTGTGAATTGAATTTTGTAGAAAATGCATTCGTAGAACCTTTTATTGGCACACTAGTCTACATACATACGTAAATAATAATTCGCTTACTTCGCGCGAGTACAATTCGCTTGAACCGGAACCTCTCTATTCGAATCCGAACGAATGTATTCGCCTAATTTGGCTTAATTCGTGCGAACAAGAATGGTCCGTATTCCAGCTGTAGGCAAGCAAAGTACATAGAAGGTGATCATTTTTTTTCTACTGGAAGTAAAATTTATCAACTTCGATTTCGCTTTGAAGTTTAAATACATAGAATTTTCACAAAAATCACAAACGCAATTGTTGCTGCGGTTTTCGTCCGTCTGTGAGAGCCTAAAGCGCGGAACAGATTGAAGATTGAACCAGCAACAGCACCAGCACCGTCAACAGCAAACAGCACGCTGACCAGCAAAAGAAATTGAATTGTCAATGAAAGAATTGCCCTGAATTTCACTTGCGCAAAGTTGGTAGCGATGGAACAGCAACAGTAAATTTAGGAATTTGATCTAACTACGCTGTTGATGTTGCTGGTGTTGGTCTAGTCTAACTTGAGCAATTGAAATACATTGGTTCTAAAATAATGGGGGCCGCTGTTGCTGGTGTTCTTGCTGATTAAATCTAAAAAGGGGTTAACTTTTTTGATCAACGCGTTCCCGAATATAAGTGTAGTTTTATTTTTCTGTGAGAGATTTCAATCGGTACTATTTAAACTTTTTATTTATTTTTTATTGTTTATTTGAACAAACCTATTGTTAATCGATCAAAGTTCCCATCTTACATTGAGTGATTGGACAAACTTTTGGTAAAAGAAAATAGTTATTTGAATGATTTTACTAATAAGCAAATTTGAAGAAAAGATGTCGATTGTAACAGATCGTGAAGAGGCTTTACGTGGACACCTACCTATTAAGGCTTAATTCCACGGTGGGCCTACCCACTTATGGAGTTCCCTTTGGGCGGACAAGACCCCTAGAGTGGTTTGCCAGACCACACTATCAACTAGAGCGGGCTGCCAAACCACTCTAGTCGCAAATGATGAATTTCCATGATGTCGCTAGCCCACCATCCAGTAAGACAAACAGTTCATAATCCAGTCAACCAAGGTGAAGACTAGGACACTCCCTGAATACCCGCCTAGAAGCATGGTTACAACCTCTTTTCCTTACGGAAAAAGTGGTGATCGCTTAACTAGACTAGGTATTGGAAGGCTCTTACTCCCGCTAACCTGAGCGTGGGTCTATTCTTACACCCCCGCACCCACAGGGGGAATGTCGATTGTAACAGGTGTAACAGAAGATTCTTAAGCCATTTTTGGCTCGGCATATCCAATGGCATATGAAAAAAACCATGCCATACTATAGCTTTGTTCAATGAGCCCTGAAGTCACCCTGGGTCGCCACAACTCGTTTTTTGAAATACCTCAACTCGCCCTCAAGAGGAAATTCTCTGTTTTTTGAAACCTGGGGTCGCCATGAAGTCACCCTGAAGTCGATCTTGGTATTTTGCTAGGGCGAGTTGAGGTAACGATCAGCTGTTTTTTACTGACATTAGCTGTCAATTGTTGTGTTGATTTGCTGCAGGTAAGTTGTTAATTCGTATTTGCAAATACGAAATTATAGCAAATGTGAATTTATTTATTGTTTTACATTTATTTTAATAAAAATTGAATTATTATAGTTAAAAAGTGACAAAAATGGAGTACCTACATGAGAAGATACATATATGTAAAAAGCAGCGTCTCTCTTTTTAAATTAATAATTTATAAAAATAATAAAAAAATAATTTATAAAAATAGTTTTCTTAATAAATAAACACGTTTCCTAACAATTATACCCACAATTTATCCTGGAGAGCTTCAGGGCTCCGATTTATCCCTTCTTCTTCGAAAACACAATGCTGTCTTGTGTCGTTCAAGTGGGACTTGCCCCCCTTACCACTGTCTATGAATGGCATTAACATAAAGGAAACTAAACAACTATCCTTTATGGAACAAGCAAGATGTTTAGGCTTTCTTTTATCTCTCCTTCTGATCAAAGCTTGTGTATAACTCCCATCTATGAGCTGGTTCTCTAGTATCTTACTTTAGTCTCTTGGATATAGTAATCAAAGACGAGCATTTAAAATGATTGTAGGCATAAACATCATAGATACATTTTCGTCACTTGAACACCGTCAGTACACAAGTGGAATAGCCATCTGCATCATTCCACTTAAATAATTAACGCGAGTATTAGCGCTTCTAGGAATACTCATCAGTTTACCTGTGAGCCCAATTTCTGTCGTACTGCCAAGTATAGAGATTAGTTTTTTAGCCGTACTTCACGAATATGGTATGTTCTACCCAGCTCGGTCTTTCTCTCTAATTGTGATATTCAAACTTTCAAGACAAAAGTACACCTACAACTCCTTTTAAATCCTCTCCGTCTCCGTCATATTAAGGGTGTGAAAACCCCTTGAGTGCGCGCTAGTTATAAACATAAATCGAACTTACTTTAGGATGCATATATTCTCCCGTAATACTCGTCTCGCAAGGAATGCTCATCAGTTCACCCTCGAGCCCAATTTCGGACGTACCGTGAAATAGAGGGATTCTGTTTTTAGCCGAACAACACGAATTTGGAATAGTTTACCCGGCGAGATTTTCCCTTGCCATTTTGATCTGCAAACATTCAAAACCATTGTTAATCGACACCTCCTATCTCTCCCCTCCCTATCTACCTAATGACCACGCAGTGTATTCTACATTAAAAGGGAATGGCTAAAATGGTTGTTTTCTTAAATATATATATATCATGACTTTTTTCCAAAAAAAAAACGGAATAATATGAAAGCATATTTAATTTGTTATGGCATTAGGGTTTATTGATACTGAAAGGGAAGGCTAATAGGCTTTTGTAACAAGTATCATGGATCTCAAGTAGCCTACATACCAAGAGATAAGACCATTGTAGCTGATCGTTAGACAAAACTGCTTATCAAATAATGATTAAACTTGGAATTTGATTAGTCTTATCAAGTTCATATTGCCTTAGTTTTTCTACAAGGTTAACAAAAAAAACACCAACCACCTCGGCAATAATCCCTAATTCAGTTTTATTTCTTTTAATTTTCTTTTAACTCCACTGGATATATAAATGGCAATTGCGGCACATCACATCCCACCTTAACTGGCTCTATCTTCTTTGATTCACCAACAAACTTATTATCAGTACCAAGGATAATAATCTTCCCAACATCGACACATATAGAAACAAATAAATTTAATATTGACGTATCTGCTTCCCATTAACAAATTAACAAACAAACACCTCATACTCATTAACTTCGCCATAACTATCTCCAGACGCAAAAGGTTAGTCTTATCAGTTTGATTCTTCTCAACCGCAAGCAAATTTAAAAAAAACACAATAACATCTATTACGTAAACATAAATAAGTTTATTTATATACTAATAGCCTTCGTGTTACATAAATATGTTTAAATTAACATAAATAACTTATATAGGTCTACAGATGATAAATTACTTAGAACTAAATTCAAAGGTGCGCTTCCAGAAGAGAGAAGATGCCAAGTTTATGTGTTTTTTTGTGGCTTAGGATGTGAAGATACCTACAGCACCAGCTGTATTTTGTTACAAAAATAGAAATACCCTATAAAAACTGGTTTGAACGAATGAAATCCACAGATTTGGTAACACCATCAAGGAGCCGGACATGGATTCAGTGGTAGTTCTTGAATTTGGGATTGCCACCACTCAATCTACACTGGGAAAATCTGTGAACAGATGAGTTGCGATAGGTGTTGAAACTACTGATCCATCGAACAAGAACTGGCCGACATCTCATTCAAATAGACATTGATCCGTTGCAAAACGTACTTGACTATTCTCTCCTTGCACATTTCTCCATTCAGTTTAATCAGATCCTTGCGCTCTTTGAATTCGGCGAAATTCTTCTCATAGTACGGCCAGACGCACATCTCAAAATACCCAGTTACATCGGGTGGATCGTAGGTGCGGAGCTTTCGTCTGGCAAAACACTTCTCGTACGGGAGATGGAAGTGGAACTTTAATTGGCAAATCTGCAGCAGCTCTGGCTGATTGAATATAAGGAACCCTTCGATGATGAGAATGTTAAGTTTAGTGGCGTTTTGGAATGTTGTGATATCCCCAAGGTAGTCAGGAGCTGTTGCTCCGGCCATATTTGTATTATCCATGGCAAGATAGCGTCCTTTCATGGTCCATGTGATGTCAGAGAGCATTTGTTTCATGTCCAACGAAGTGAGAACTTCGAAGTTAATGGCATTTATTTTGTCAACCCATTTGTGGCGCAAGTCATCCACTGGCAGGAAATAGTCGTCCTGACTAATCATTTGTACATCACTGATAGTGTATTTGGAGTTCCAAAGGCGCGAAGTGCGACGATTAATGAAGAAGTCACGCAAACTTAAAGCCAGCGATGTCTTCCCGCCACAAGTAATCCCGGAAATACCTATTACTAACCATTGAGGTGGCATGTTGCGAGTTTAGTTATTTTTTTTTTTTTTATTTTTAATTGTGATCTGCTGATGTGATGTGTTGGTTTCGCATTTCACGAAGAAGCTTCCTTGTCTTCTTAGAAGAACTTAACGTGTTCCCATATGTGATACAAGGTAAAGACTGAAAGTCCGCCAACAAAACAAACGCCGAAAACGGCTGGAATAGCAAAAGCGTATTGCAGCGGCAGAAAGAACGAATGTATTATATTATCTGTGAATAAATATCAATTAGATTATTAAAGAGAAATGGAATTCGCATTGAAATTGAAATTGGAATACAATGGAGTACTTACCCTCTTCAATGAGCATGAACGGCAATACGAACACCCAGAAGAAATAATAGAGAACAATTGATAGAACAAGACTGGCAATTAGTTTTCCGATTAGAGCATTTGAAGCCATAAATAAAACTAAATATTTTTAATTTTATTTTAATGAAACATTACGTAAAAATATAAATAAGAATAGATTTTGCAGCACTTTTCTTTGAGGTTTTGTGATGAGGTTATCTGTTCTGATGAATAATTGCGTATTTATTATGGAATGCGGTGTGCTTTTGAAGTGTTTTGTGGGTAATTACACTGTTTGTTAGTTTTCTTTCGAACTTAAGCATGAACTGGTAGAGTAGACTGTAGAAGTGGGATGATTTTTTTCTAATGCGACATTGCGAAGAAAAAGTAAACAGAAAAAAACAATTTGTTGGAGCACGCGAGGTGGTTTGTTGTTTTTTTCTTCGGCTTTATTTCTGACAGTTGACGTTTGGCTTGTCAAATTGGAAATGGGTTTACAGAGTAGAGTGAATTTGTATTGTACTATTGTGAATGAACGAATGAACGGAAATCCATTTAGCCAACGGGATGCGGAAATTGTGATTTCGTTTATTTTAGAGGTGATTTCCGGCATCCGCTTTGAAAGCCGTTATTAGAAAAAAGCAGAACCTGGGTCTTTAATCTGCGAAGATATGATCGAAAATATAAAAATTAAAATTGGTTTGTTTGTTCGTATTTAATGCGCTGTCATATACCATTCACCGGATTGCAATTTTTACACTTTAGATTCTTTGATGTAGTAAGCTTAGAGCAAGCTTTTTTTTTTTACTACACTCAGAGGATCATCATAAGTGCATGTGTTAGTTGTTGTTAGTAAAATTAAAATAAAATAAAATATTGATAGCCTAACACATGCACAAAATACAAAAACTAACTAAAATCTAATCATGCCAGTTATATATGTACAAGAAAACATTAAACAAAACAATCACGACAGTGGAGCACTGGTTTGAAATAAAGATTTTAATCCCATTTTAATTAAGTTAAGGTCTATAGAAGAAGCGTTTAGATTAAAAAGTCTGCTCATACGGTTTAGAGCTTCATGTATGCCATAGTTTGTTCTATGTTGTTCTAGGTGATAAGATCCTCCACGGTAATTTAACCCAATACAATTTCGCCCTTAATAAATTGATGAACAAATATTAAATAGTTATTAACACGCCTTTGGTGAAGGGTTTGCAACTGCAGAAGCTGGATCCGCAAATTGAATGGATCGTTCCAAGGTAGACCTTTAAGAGCAAAACGAATGAAATTGTGTTGGATTGTTCAATACGGTTCTTATGAATTAAGTAATAAGGAGTCCATACCAATGAAGCAAACTCAAGGTGGGGGCGTACATAGCAATTGTAGAAGGAAAGAGTCACATATGGATCACTAAATTCCTTTGCCCAGCGTTTTATGGATCCTAGCATAGAGCCAGCTTAATTCACAATAAAATTAACGTGTTGAGTAAATTCAAAGTTGAAGGTAAAATGGACACCCAAATCCTTAAAACTAAAGACGCGACAGAGTTTGTGTTTTGAAATATGATAATCGAATGCACTTACGATACGTTTTCTAGAAAAGGTAATCGTCTGGCATTTTACAGGGTTAAGGTAAATGCCACTTTTTCTGCACCAAATGATAAAGCTATCAATATCTGCCTGCAGAAGACTGTGGTCATCGCTAGACTTTATTGTCATAAATATCTTCATGTCATCAGCGAATATAAGAATGTCACTTGATTGCATGCATGAAGTAACATCATTTATTGCCAAAATGAATAGTAAAGGACCAAGGTTGTTGAGGTCCCCTAGAGTGGGCCACGAAGGGGTCTGAAAGACAATTTCTAAATTTTACTTGGTAAGTATGATTTGATCCAAGCTAAGATATAAGGAGGAAAACCAAAAGCTTTTAACTTGAACACGATTATTTCGTGAATCAGTTGGTCAAATGCTTTTGAGAAGTCAGTGTAAATGTAGTCAACTTCATAACCTTTTTCTAATGCATTTGAACATTTGTAGGTTAATGTTAGAAAATTTGTAACGGTTGATCTATGCCTCATAAATCCATTGCTCACAAATAAGATTTTTACTAGAAAATACCATTCTCTCACAGACAAATTGTTCAAAAAGTTTTGGAATTAAAGATAATTTAGAAATGGGCCTATAGTTTGCAATGTCAGCCTTATCTGCTTTCTTGAATATAGGAGTAAGAAAGGTCTTTTTCCATGTACTTTAAGTGAAAGGCTCAAACATAAACCTGAGGGGCTGAACTACAGAATGCTTACACCTTTTTTAACACTATTGGGGGAATTCCATCAGGACCAGCTGAACAATCATCGTTTAACGAAGAAAGAAGGTTAAGCACTGTAGTCTGCAGTACAGGGATATGGTTACAGCTAGTTTGCGAAAAGGTATGTAGATTGTGAAAAATTTTCATCAACTTCAATTGGTTTTTTAACTAAATAATAACGAAAAATTGCTGCAAAGGCGTTAGAAATATCGACAGTTTTTTTAACTGAATGTTATTATATGCGAAAATAGCCGGAAAGCCATCTGACTTTTTCTTTAAATTAACAAGCTTCCAAAATCAATACATTTTTGTCAGCTTATTGCCTGCACTTACAAAAAATTATAACTAGGTAGTAAAGTCATCTTGAAGCACACATGTTTTATAGGTCAACAAGAAATATCGAACAAAATTAATTACTTAAAGAAAGGAGGAAATGCGAATCGAATTCGAAGTATTCCCAATAGGTGGGGCTTTAAAAGAAAATATTAAACAGTGGAAAATATGCATTTCTTTTAAGAAACGAAGAAATCATCCAATGTAAGTTGGCCTTAACATAGGTTACACATGTTAGGCGGTCAACTATATGTGCTTTGTAAGGAAGCAGCCTCAGCCCTACTAACGACTTAATTTGTTTAAAGTCCAATTTTTTGAATTTGACAAGTTATAACTTTAATAGTGCTGTCATAATGCTTATATACGGTTATATTTTTTTAGATCATTGTGGAAAATAATTTCTCAAGTTGGTATGAGGAACAAGGTTGTTTTTTTAATAAGGCCTGCTTAAGTAGGTAAGTTTAAGTTTAAGTGAACAAAAAATGATTTGTTTTGACATATAAAAGAGGAGTTTAACAAGAGCAACACACACTATATACCTCGCTTTGAAACTTATTAGAATGGTTTACCCTTTTTAATCTTCAAATTAGTCCAGTCAGTGGGTGGGTGTTGGTCTAACGAGGATTCCAAGTTTGATTCCTGGACAAAAAAAGTAAGTAACATTTACTTTTCAATTAAATATATTTTAATTCAGTTTCTTTCAATTTCGTTTAGGTTTCCAAAATAATTTCCGTAAGTCCTAAGCATATAGTAAGTAAGTCAGAAATAGAGGAGAAAGCGTCAGCAATCTTCTACATGTGCATCCGTTCAATACAATAATTGAAAGAACAAAACGTTACGACAATTCGAGCTTCATGTTTAAATCTTCTGGACACCTACGACACAAGCGAAGGAAAGGACAAAAAACTATCAAAAAGAGTTTTATTTAAGACTTTACTTACATGATAACTGTTTTTGGTTGTTTTTTTCCTTTTATTTTTGTCAGCTATTTAGATCACAGACAAGGGCTGAGTCACAATTAAGTTACAGCTAACATTTTCTTATAAAATAAATAAATTTTATAAATAAATTATTTTAAAAATAAAGAATTAATTTAAGACAGAACATTAATTTAAGCATTTAAAAATGCAAAACAAAAGACGATAATGATAAAAAAAAAACATTTGGCATTATTTTAATATTTCGTAAAGGTTTTCTGTCATCTTATAATTCTAGATCTAGTATTTATAATTTCGTTCTGGCAACACTCTGTTTTCTTCATTTGCGCAATTATTTTTAAGGGGCGTTCATGAATACCCCAAATGTGATGTTTTAGCGAGGCTTGTGGTAGAAAAAAATACTTCACTCAACTCAACGTGCAACATTGCGAATTTTTATACCACAGCTACAAGGCCTTTCTCTGTTTTCGCTCAGACCAGAGTCTGAGTTGTCAAAAAAGAAGCTGTATTTCTTTTTCGCTCGGAGCGTTCACAGTTTTATTTATTTATGTCGTTTAGAGAATGACCACAGCATCCTCTGAGAAATGACGGCCTATTTTGAGTAAAATGCAGAACACAATCAACGTCAATTTTGATAAGGGTGAAATACACAAGACAATTAAAATGGCGGATGATGATAAGAAATATCTAAAGAAATAAAGTAGTATTATTTATATACATTATTTGACCAACAGCAAAGTTAATAAATAAAAAGAATATTTGTTTTTGTATACTTTCTTTAAATCTTTAATTTGACTAGCTCTAAATATTTATGTAACAGCTGCAGTCAATATTGTGTAGCATAGCAACCGTATGCTATTACTCGGCTCAGGTTTAACAGTTTTTGAACACTCAAATTCATAAAATTCAAAAAAATATTTCAATCAAACATTTTTGCAAGTCAAATGCAATCAGAAATGTTGTTCCAATCTATTTTAGAAAGGCTCAGTAAATTGTAAAACCAATTCATGTATGTAAACATATTTTTTGTATTATAGATGAAATGAATAAATTAAGAAGAATACCCAAAGATCAAAAATGGAAACCTAATCATTAAATAGGAATGTAGACACAGATATTGAATATTGAAATGAAGTCAATCAACTACAAACAAACTTTATTTTCGCATAGCAACATATGTATGTATGTACATAAAAGTTCCTTAGACGCAACTGTCAAATCTCAAATATAAATGAAGACATAAAAAAGCCACACAAAAAGATAACCAATTGCCTTTTCTGATTTTCATTTCATCACGCAATCATTAAATAATTCAGCATTCGACAAACATACCTCAAAGACCTTCAAAATATTAGTCACCCTCTAAAATGCTGCTTCATCATGTTCATTGATGGTCGTCTTCGATAACTTCTGTACGTGCGTGATAAGATGGCTATGCTTCCATCTATTTAACTAATTCACCAAAACTAATAAATCTTTTTTTTTCGGTCGAGATCGTTGCTTAAGAACTGCCAACATTTTTTTGTATTCTCTGGAACTGAAAAAATAGGAACCCATAGTCTGCCCATGAAGTTCTTATTATCGAGAAATTCTCTGTTATAACCGAAAACTCCAAATTGGCAAGGCAAGATCGGACAAAGCGCCCTTTGATGATGATCGTTGGCATGTTCGATGTTGCTAGGTGCACTCTGCAGCTTCAGTTCATTTACCTTTTGAAAAAAGGTTATCTTCCTCTCGGAGTTAGTTTTTTGTGCTTTGGGCATTTTTTTGTCTACAAAGTACACATTTCTAACGAATATCCAGGTAGCCAGTAGATAAGAGGGCGGTGAAAAAAAGATCCGTTTCCGATTGAAATAGTTGGCATTGTTGTGGAATGACGTGTCAGACAGTTCCATCGCAACAGTTAAAAAAGATTGCCTAAAGCTAGACTTACAAATTTCTAAAAAACAAACATCAACCTTATGTGTCATTTTGTTAAATAGCCATTTCTTAGTATTTTGACATTTTAATGCAGATAAGTCTTAAATTGACAAATAGCTAAATGACACGTTCAGAAAAGAGTGCCGAATACCTACATATGTACCTAGTTGTCAAATGATAGCAACCCCTAGCGGGAAGAACTGCGCAACATTAAGGCAATTGGTATTTATTTAAATATTACGTTTCAAATAAACAAAACTCTATCTTGGTGAAGTAAAAATAAAAGAAGAGAAATGATTAAAAAGCAATGAAACCATTGATAAGTCATGATCCACAAGTGTTCAAACACACATCTATGGCAGGTGCCAAACATGCGTGACATTTCATAAGGAAAACCTTGTTTTACATCAGACTTGAACCAGACGCATGCGTGTCGGCGCACCACCGTTTATCTCTTCTCTCTCATGATCATGACCACTTAGATATCTGGCGATTCTTGGCACTTGATCCTTTAGCTTTTTCGCCTCTTTTTTGTCGCCGTCATCGTTTGATATTCTTTCTTGATCCCACTTTCGTTCTCGTTCAGCGAAATGATTTACACGTTAATCGCAGGTAGCTGATACGTTTACCGCCATCGTCACACAGTGTGAGGCACAATAAAAGATATAAAACAAAACCAAAATCGGTTTTTATGAATGAATGAAATTCATGCCAATTCGATCCTCGTGTGTGTAGTGCTTGTGGGGTAAATCGACTATAGGCAGAGCCCGGCTTACAAAACATATATAAGGTGGAAAGCATAGCGTTTTCGTTTCATTTACAATCGGTTGTAATTATGAATCAGGTTAGTTCCACGAGTAAAAAGACGAGTTTTGTTTTACTATAAATCAAGTGTAGATCAAAAGTGATTATTTAAATTGTGAATTGTGTAAATTTGACATTTTGAGTTGGTATTTGAAATAAATTGAATTATTGTGAATGTTGTGCAATTTCTAAATATTGGAAAGAAAGTGATATTTAAAAAACAACTGAATTGTTGGTTAAATCTTATAAAAAGGCACATATTTTAAACATTTGAATTAAGAAGAGTTTTAAAAATTGTAAAAGTTGAGACAACGCTGCTTTTAAACTCTGAACAAAATGGCTTTTAAGGTGAGAACCTGAATTATTTTTTAAAACGTGTTAAATAAATAATTTAATAATTTAATTTTATTAAACAAGCTATTTTATATCTGAAAAAATAATGTTTGGAAACGAAATCTAAAAAGTCTGAAAAAAATTTTTTTTTCCTAAAAAGTAAAATTCAATAGTACCCTAATATTTCACGCTTTGGTAATTGATATTTAAAAAATGAATGTTGCCTAAACCAATTAACCTAATTTCTATTAACTTGTTCAACCGCATTACCTGAGGCAACACCTTTTTGTATATGAAATGAAGTCTTGCGTTTTTCTCTAAATATATTATTGACATAAAAAACTTAATTTGGTGGTTTATTGAAAAAGTAATTTTTGAAGGCTTTAGTCTTATATTCTTGAATTAGATAGCATCAAATAAAAAAAATGATCAAAAACCATTTTAACTCGAATGTTACTAATCGAAAATTGTGACCTAGCCTTGAAATACATTTCGTTTGTTCGATGTTCCATACCTCAGGGCGCATGCCTTATAACCCTCGGATATGCCAAGGAAACTATTACAGTAATGTCATTTAAATTCATTAAAATGTGGGGAGTTTTAATAAAGCATACATAAACATTATTGCACTTCTGACAACAGCGATTTGGATTTTGACAGGTCTGATTTCTTAACCCAAGAAAAAACATGTGGCGCATGAGAGTGCACTCAGTGCGCACCTGGCGCTTACACCGAAAAAAAAGTTTAAAATCACTGGGCGAAAAAGTTCTCAAATAAAACACCTCAGAGTGAATACAGGATACACCAGTGAGCCCAGTACAGACATCGAACAAAACTTATTTTTACATGTGAAATGTAAAAACAGGATTGCTTCAAAATGACCGGAAGTAACTACAAATTCTGTTCTTCATTGAGAAAATGGCTGCAAAAGTCATATCAAAAGAAGAACACTGCCACGTGTTTCCGTCAGCGTCGCGTCGGTCGTCTGGAAAAAGTTTAAAATGCATTTAAACTTAGAAGCTGAAATAATCTTCGATATTTTCAGTTTGTCAGAAAAAAAAATAGCATTGGTATACTTATTTCGCACATATTGAATTTAGCAGAATAGAAAAATATTCGACAGGAAATTATCTCTGTTCGCTGATCTGTACCACAACCTAACTCGCATCCTCCTACCTATCTAATTTGAATTGTATTAACTGTAAACAATAATTTTTGACACATATCCACCTATAGAATAATTAAGGTAATTTGTCATTATTCTTATTTATTTTGTCTATGGTTAGCCCTAATCTGCTAATTAAAGGCGGCAACTGAAGGAAATGACAATATAGAGCTAAACAAATTTTAGATAAAAAGTCACCTGAAACTTCTACTTCTACTTCTTTTAACTCAACTCAATTTTTACAAAATACATTAAATCGGAATTAAATAAATTTACTCCAAACTCCACAAAACAGATTCCAATAAGTTAAGAAGTCCTTTCAAAAAAACTAACGTCATTCACCAGTATATGGACATAAACAAAATTATTATTTGGACAGAATTTAATTTACTCAACATACTCGAACGTCATGCAAATACTTCCTTCTTTGCATAAAACCACCAAAAATAAACAAAGAAACCCCGTAATATGGTAATACTCACTAAATATAAAAAACACAAAATCAGTTATTTCTTTTTATAAAAGTTTATTCTTATTTTTGCCTCGAAATGACATTGTGCCAAAATAATTAATGCCATTAAAATGTCTAAATTTAACATTATTTTGCGGCGTTTGTGTTTTTAAATTATTTAAACTGTGATTTTGTCACTGCACGCTACACCACCATTATCGTGTCATCTCTTTTAAGAACAGGTTCCGTTGTTTTAAGTGACACTTAATCACGTAATATCGATGTCATCCACAGTATAATGTATTAATTTGACATCAAATATTGTTCCTTATTTTCTTTCATTTAGACACTTCCTTAAAAGTTCTTCCTCTCTCTCTATCTCCAAAACATAATTCACAAAAATCTTCGTTCTTTTATCCAGTAGATCCAATTTTTGTTTGTTTGTTTTCTTAAAAATCATTTTTTTCTTCTTTTTATTATTAATGTAAGAAATTTCATTTTATTTTGGTTGTTCCTCTTTATTTCTACTGACTGTGTTTTGTCGTCATTTTTATTGAATATTTTTATCGTCGACCTTAACGGATAATGTGGAGAGACCTCCGCAGACTAAACGGCATTGGTGTGTAACAAGTTCCTGTATACAGGTAGGTAGGTAGTTATACACATCTACTTTATAAACGTGATGCATCAAGCTTGATTATGGTGAGGGAGGAGATGCAATTTAACAACAATGACCGTGGTTATCCAGGTGGTGTCACTTGGTGCGGTGATCATAATGATGATTGTAAAATAATGTTCGTGATGGATTCAATGAACCCAATCTGCAAAGGACTCACTCTGTCTGGAAGAAGGTCATTACCCGTTTAAAAAAGAATTCAGACACGATGTTATGCCCTAATTCATGAAAAGGTGTTTCTCAGGTATGGACGTTGGAAAGCGCCACTGCTTTTTTGGATGGTTTTAAGAATAGTATGAAAAGGAATCAAAAAGAGTAAATGCATTGATTTGCCAAACAAAAAAAAAACGTGAAGGTATTGTTTAGGGATTCAGCTTCAGGGATTTGTAAAAGCTAATGATATGTTCTTATGATTGAATAGGCACACATATCTTTAAGAGATTAGGGTCACACCACAACCTATATGTAACCTATGGTGGAATTGTATTATAACCAAGAAACAAGAACAACGATGTAGATGAACCTTTAAGTACTGCATTTTAGTCACACTGCTCTTGACATGGTGTCGCCAGTGTTAAGTAAAGGTGAACTTTCAATTTTCTAAAAAAAATACAACTTTACAATAAATTATACTTGACATTTTGCATTACATTATCGGTATTCATGCAACGTAGCGTGTTTACGTCCTAAACTAGCTGACAAAATTGGTATGGAAAATCTCTTACAATAAATGGTAAAATTTACCACATGAATTTGTGTGGTAAACTTAGTCGAAAACTTCGTAAAATTTTTGCCACAACAAAATATTGTTGTTTCGAAACCGAATAATGGAAAAATCGATCCTTTCAGTATATCATTACATGAACCAAGTTTTCTACTTTGTTCACGTTTAAAATATTTCTAAATTCAGGGTAGGAAGAATTCACAAATGTACAAATTATTTTTGTTCTAAATAATTCCAACATAAAAATATCATATTTAAAACAACTTTCTCATACAATTTTACAAATTTGTTTTATTACTTATTTTTTAAGCATGACGATTAACAAACAGTTACATTTTTGAGTTACGACAAAGTTTACAACATTTGCAAAAAAGGACATTAATGAAACGAGCATCGTAAACTTTACGATTTGACCACGTCGTAAAGTTTACGACGTTGCATGAATACCCTTATTGTGAATAGCCCCTTGATTTGAAATCATAACATTTTTCTACCACCTTCAAGATAGTGATTTGATCAGAAAGTATTATGAGAAAGAACTTAGTTCTCCACTTCTATTTAAAAAAAAATTAATTTCTTATAGGAATGTGAGTTTAAAATTTGGATTTAAGTGCAAAAGAACACATTCCAGCATTAATTTGTTAATATTTGGAAGGCGTTTCTCTTCTTTGTAATAGTTTTTGCACTAAAAAGACAAACTAAATTCATTCAATATGTAATAAGTTTTAGGACTTGGCTGTCATAAGTTGACATTTGTCATATGGCTCCTAAACAGGCGGCAATATTTTGTTTAAAATATTACTGCCTCTTTCGTATTGGCATGTGTATATTTAAAAGTGGTGTAGACAATGCTTATAGGATAAAATGAAATAGCGTACAATACTTTATAATTTTCTATTTAAAATCAGAACTTGGTAATTTAATGAATAAATTAAGGTATTATTTGTCTAGATGTTTATAAATAAAACTTTCCTAGTACACCAGAGCAACTAACCTCATCCGCCATTTTGATTTGTTTTTATGCTTGTCAAAAGTGACGTTAGCTCAGAGTATGCTCTGATCGTAATCTGATCGAATAAATAAATATAACTATGAAGATCCCAACGCTCTGAGGGAAAAAAAATAATTTTTTTCCGACAACTCAGACTTCTCTGAATAAAAAACGAAAAATGCTGCAACGTCAGCAAATAATGGCTGATTTTAATTTTGACATGAGCATGACAATGTACTCAGTGTGTGCCTGAAGATCACGTCGAACAAAGCCATAGTCTTAAAATGTAAATAGGATTCCCTTAGCCATTTGGATTACATTCAAGGATTGCCGCTAGCGTTCTGCTCAAAGGAACTATATTTTATTCGTTGATAACTTTCCAGTGCCAGGGCTGTTTATTCGCTACTCTCACATATATGTATTAACTATGATTGTTTTTAGAAGTGCACCTTATCTTTATCTAAATACCTCAACTTAAATGCTTTTTTGTGTTACCAGACAGAAAATGCCACTAAGCAATTTTTGTTGCATAGGATGGCCGTATTTTGAGCTTGATTATTGGGTACAAATCACGTAGAATTGTTAAACGTGCCAACAACGCCTAAAATAGCAAATAATTTTCTTCATTCCTTTGAAATAATACAAAATTACGTGATTTGATAAGTTTTTCTTAAGACACCATTCAAAAAACAGTAAACAATAAAATATTGTAAATATTTTCCAAAGATCACACATAAAATAAAAAAAATAAAAATAAAAACATTCCACATTCCCCTTTCGATTCATGCATCAACAATTTCCAATACAGAATAAGAAGTTCCACATGGAAGTCACTTAGGGCCTAATCTATTATGCTCATATAATTTTAGAAAAAATTCCTAAGAGATTTAAGAGAATTAACCAACATAAATCTTCAAGAAACTAACAAAAAGAAACTCTTTGAAATTTTCTAAACAAATTGTTTAGAATTTGACAACAATTAATTCGTGCATAATGGCGCAATTTTATTCTGATTTTGAATTAAGACTATACTAATTTTATTTAAAATCATTTTGTTTTTTTTTTATTTTCAGATAAATCTGATTTGTGCAGTCATAATGCTCTCCATAACATACTCACATTTGGTAACAGAAACACACGCCTACTGTTCCCTAGAGAAAATGAAGACCTTCGCCGTTGAAGCATGCGAACATCTATTTGCAAATGATGAACCTTCAACAGTTCGACATAAAAGAGAATTTCACCATAAATCAAAATCAAATGAACTTGGATTTGGATGTAAGTTTCAATCTTTACAATTATCACAACAAATAAACATTTATCACAAACAAAATAAAATTTATCACACATACTTATCACAAGTATTACAACTAAGCTAGTATTTTTCACAGTTTATTACGAATTGAGGTCGATGAAATAATAATTCTTCCTCGTCATTAATACAGACAAAAATATTTTTTACAATTATCACATGAAACACGCAATAATTTATAAACATAAACATTCCTTCATTTTCCCCACTGATTTACTACTATTTCATTGAAGGTCACCGAAAGTTATTCACCTCTGATAATGATTTTTATAAATAAACAAAAAATAATAATAAACAACTTGTAAAGTTAAGTTGTTGTACTTGTATGTAACAACAATATAAAGTTTTAACATTTTTTTTCATTTGCTGTTCTTGGCAACAACGCAATGTTTATGTCCAACAGGTGCGTATGAATTGTGAATTCGAATTTACTTGTGATTTTTTTATTTTAATTTCCGACAACTTTTAGTTAATTGATGACAAAAGAATTTGTATGCAATGCGCAACTAGTCATAGTTTAGAGTACGTGTGGAACGTTTAACCATGAAATTGGTACAAAGTCAGGGACATTGTTACGGAATTGAATCATTTTTTTTTTGCGGTGATTGGGTTTTAACGGTTCTCATGGAATAAGACTTCAGTTTTTGGTTTAAATCAGTTTTTTTAATCTTCTCAGGTGATATAACGATAATAATCAGGTGAGAATGATTTATAAAGGCCATCTGGGGTTGGCTGTTCATATTAATTTCACACGAATTCCGTGCGATTTCAATGAGCTTGATTGGGCAGTAAGTTGTTTCTTCAATTTCTGTTCCGGCATGAGATTTTATTTATTTAGCAGACAGTCACAAGTTATATAAGATTTTATAAATTTTTTTTTTCGCCAAAAAAAGGATACTTGACATTCAATATTAACAATCACTTGAATAAATTCAGTACAAAGAATGAAGCTGATCATGAGCACATATTGCTGATTGAAGTAATAATTTGAAGAGCGATCACCGCGATCCTTTAAGAAAACAACAATTGAAAGTGTCAAGTCTTTCAAAAAAGAAAATTTGAAAAAAAGCTCCGATTTTCTCGTAAAAAAGATACTTTTGGTGTTATAAAAATCATTTGGTTTAGGCTTTGATTTTCTTCAACTAGAATTTGAGAACAGAAAAAAGTAGTTATGTTAAACCCCCTGATCTATAATTTTTGCTGCTATCTATTGATCCAAGAAATTTAAGCAATTGCATAGTGTTGGTATATCACCTTTCATTTTATATGTCTTTATTGTACATTTTTCAGAACCTAGAAATGAAGAAGATTTAAACATTTTTTTGTTTCCCCTTCATCAATACACTTTTGTTTTGAACTCTAATGAAAGGGGTGATTATTTTATTTTTGAGAACGAAAAACCCTTCGACGTTTATGTTAAATCATTCTTCTAAAAGATAAGCCCACAACCTTCTTCTTCAAAAAAGAAAAAAACTCATTCGTCATGTAGAATTCGAAAATATTATTAAAAAAATACGCATACGCCCCAGTGAACAATTACTTTGTACAAAATTATTTTAAGTTTATATTTGATTATTCTGTGTGAATGAATTTATATATGTTATGATGCCTTAGACCGTTATTTCATGGACCATTTTTTTCTTAATTTCAGTTCATCACAAAAAACACCATCACACATATGCCGTTCGTCGGAGTTCGTATCCCCGCGGAGGATATCTCAAAGTTGCTCAGCCTCATTTCGAGCATTTGAGTCAGCTAAACATCTATCCGATGTACAAATCGCATGTGAATAAGAAGCATCTGGACGAAGATCGATATAAACGTGATGCAAGTGCATATGTTGGCCTACCTTACTGTTGTTATAACAAGTGCGACGAAGATTTCTTCTGCCGATAAATAAAAAAAAATATTTCTTAATTAATTAGTTAAATAACAAAAAAAGTAAGAACAAATTATATGTACTTAGCACCAAAACAGTATTATAAAAAAAAACATTTAGCATATTATACAAATTAGTTTTTAAGTTTTTTTATACACATTTTGTTTTAAACAACAATCATTAGATGCATTTTATTTTAGATAAATATTTCCTTTGTCATCCATTTTTATGTGATATAAAATATTTATGAAGTTCATTTAGTGTAAAAAGTATACAGGAGCAACAAATAATTTATTATGCTTAGTTCATCCAGTTGAGTTTTTTTTTATTACATCTATACATATTAAACACAAAATAAAAAACATATATGGAAATATTTATGATATAAGAATTTAAAAAAATCGAATCAATGAAAAGTATTTATTTTATATTGAAATTTGTTTTTCAATTCATGTTCATTTGCATTTTGTAAAAAAAAATACAAAATTTGTTTTTATTTCAATATATTTTATTTCACAATAAAAGACAACTAAAATATTTTAATAAAATTATTTTTACTTTAGTTTTATCTTAAAAAAATAGACTTATTCTTCTTTGTGTTTGAGAAATTTCGTCCTTATCATCACTTAACTCCTCGTGGAGCACAACCAAAAACAATAGGATAACAACCAAATCTCTTGGTCTATTCCTTTACATAAGATTGCGAAATTCTGTGAATGAGCTTCCGTCAAAACTGCTATGCTAGACCAGCGAACTTGCCTAGCACTTTGAAAAATCTACTTGAAGCTCTGCTATGCTATGTTGAGGTCTGGCTTCCCCAGTGTGTGGCCAATCTAGCGCCATTTTTGCAACTTGATTTCAACATACATACACTTTTGTTTGTTTAGTCCTCCTTCAGAGTTACCACTTCATAGTTGGAAATTGAGAATCGCCACTGGATTTTGTTTGCGTTAATTTTTGAACAAACCGCGTCCGCTTTTTCATACTGCGGCAATAATAGAAACATTTGGTGGAGAGCACCGATGTTGTTTGTAGCTAAGGTTATCAAATAACCCCTATTGGATTCGTCCATTGCTAATTTGAACAAAATTGGCGACAAACAATCTCCTTGCTGCACTCTCTGTCGCATTTCAAATGCAACGGAAAGCAGCTTTCTGTTGTGCCATATTAATACATACAAAACATATATTTATTGGCGCCACAGCTCCTTAAGGAGCCAAGGCCTAGTAACTTTTACCTAGTAACCATTTCTGTGTGTCTATTGTTAATCTGCAAGAATGAAAGGGGCCTACAGTTTACCGCCGAGTCCGAACGGCTAAATGAGATGCACTTTTTCGAGACAAATTTTACTCTTGGAAGTTTTGTCAGTTCCACGCCCGGAAAAGAAGGTGGCTTTGAGCTGGATTTGAACCCAGGTTAATTCGTTTAGCAGTCCGACACACTAACCACTAACCCACAAGGCACTACTATTAATACATATAACGTTGGAGATCTCTGACCTTTGACTGTCTTGGTATCGCTTCAGATCCAGCCTTCATAAAAAAGGTCATACATTTGTCCCACATCACCACGATGGGCTTATAATGAATTTCCTCCAGAGTTGATAATTCTTCCTTAAGGATATCTGCAAAATTACGATAAACATGATGGTTCTTAAGTGCGTATATATTTAATATTTGTCTGAATTTCGCCAGCAGTTCATAGCTAAAATCTTACCATTAGCATATGACTTTTACTTTCTGCGTCTGTTTTTCTATCATTTCTTACATCACAAATAGATTTCCCTTATCCGATGTGCGGTTTGCTACAACCAGTGTGACTGTTGGAGGATTTACCAAACTTTCTTTACCTCTTAGGGACTCAACAGCATTAAGTAATGGTACACCTCAAGGTGTCGAATGAGAAGGAAAAATCGAACTGGGTGTAAACCCCCAAATGTGGCACTTTTCTCTTTTGGAAACAAATGGAGCCAGCCTATCTTCACAAAATTAGTATCTACTTGCGACAATGATAAAATTGTGTTATTGAAACAAAAAATATTCTTTGAACTATTTTTAATTATTTTACGTTCCAGCTGTTAAACTATATTTTATTTTTCAAATTCAAATACATAGAATGTTTTATATTTTAAAACTGTAGCATATTTATAGCCGTTCGAAAGTTGCCATCGAAATCAAATATTTTATGGCATACCATTAGGAGCATAAAAACATAGAATTTCGTTGAATGAACAAGAAACCTTGGCTCTAGAAAACTTATAGAATCTTGCAAAGCAATAATTTAATTCCAAAGCGAGTAGCAAGTTATTGATTCTTGAATAAGAAACTCGAGATAAAAATTAAGTGTTAAGCGTTAACTGCCTGTAGAACCAAAAATAACGTTATTTGAGAAGTTATTGAATAAAAGGTTTCTTACTTGCGATTATAGGGACTATAAGGCAAGTTAAAGTTATGCATTCGTAAACAAAATTCTAAAAATCAAACATGACATTACGATGATAGCGAAGTCTAAGCAATTAGTGAAAAAAAAATGTCTGTCTGCCTGTCTGTTTGTCTGTCAGTATGTATAATGAGCTGCAGCCTAAACGGCTTAAGCGATTATCTTTAAATTTGGTGTGTGGTATTCTTTTGGCATTTCCCAGGGGAGAAATTGGAATTTTATTTTTTGGGCTAAAAATAACAAAACCTACCATATCACCGTTTAAAAAAAAGCTTTTTTTATGGAAAACGGCTCAAACGATTTGGATGAAATTTTTTGAGAATTTTTTTGTTGGTATTGACTATCATTCGATTTGAATCGGGAAAAGTATAATAACGGTACCTTTCGTATAGTGGTTTTTTTAATTTTTGGCTTTCTCAGTAACGGCTCTTTGCATATCTGTCAAATTTTATATATGAGAAAATCTAGATAGACAAATTAATTCTGCATATAAACATTAAAAACAAAATTTCTAATTAAAATTCATCTTGATTTTTTTTTTGAAAAATCAATATTTTTAAAATTAATGAAAAAAAATATTTTAAATTTTATAATCACATGTATATTAATAAGCTCTACAAAACTGTATATTAAAATTAAAAACAAAAATAAAAAAAAACTAAAAATAAAAAAGAGGATTTTATCAAAATCCGTCCTACAATTTTCGAAATACTTTTTTTCATAAATTCGTTATTATACAAGACGTGTGCTGATTTAATAATGGATTTTTACTAAAAACTGATAAGTGTTGTGGTTTTGACACTTTTTTTAAGTTCAGATAGTGTTATTTTTCTACGTTAATGTTAATTATTTTTTAAATTTTATTCGACGATGTGACCGCACATATATATGAGCAAGTATGTGCGACCTAGTCGTGCCCTATTTTTTAATTGAATTTGGATGTATTTTTTAATAATTATAATGTTAAAAGTAAAGTATTTCTTTATTATTTTTGTTAGAAACTTCTTGACTTTTCGGTCGTTGCTCGTGCTAAACACAAAGAACAAAATAAAAATTATCCGGCGAAGTTTTAAAGTTGGAAATTGATTAAATGCAGAGTCCTCATGTTTCACTTTTCTAGTTTAATTTTTGGATCTGTATCCTTGCAAACTCTATGCGCCACAAATTCAATCATAGTTCGTGTTGGTCTCCCCGTCATTCCTTCACATATACTCAAAATCTGTGCCATTCGAGTACATCAGACTTATTGCATCGTGCAAAAAGTACAAACAAAAGATTGAACAATCTAAAAAAATCATCTTAAGCCATCATCTTACAATATGCATCCATAATCCGCAAGGAACAAACTGTCTCCAATAAGCCGCTGCTTTGCATGGCTTTCCGCCCGATCCACTACCGAAGTTTTGCAAATTGGATGCAATGCTAGATTCAGTCACCAAATCTGAGTAATAATTCCAGGGTCGAAGCCTCCGAACCCTGTCGCCTGTGTTGATGAGTGCATTTTTAATTTGTTGTCAACAAGACTTCCGAGTGGCACCAGAGATTGTTCCAACGTCCACTATAAATTTGGGACAGAACTGCTAAGCATAGTGTAGGGCGTCTGCAAGAACCATCACATCCGCATGGTCTGTGCATTGAATCTCAATACTTTTGCCATTATGACATCTAACTGCATCACCTGGACGAAATGAATTGCATTCCATCACATTTTCACACAACGAAATCAAAGCTCAGATATTGACTTAAAGGCGGAGTAGCCACTACAACAGCTCCTCCAGTCAATTCTTCTTCTTCAATTCACTTTTCTCCTTTCAATTCAAACCGCCACAATCGTAGGTTATTGTACCATGACCAATGAGCACAATTGATCTTTCGTCTCTTCGTCCACCATAGTAGCTTAGGTCAAGGAAAATAGGAGCTTCACATGAGGCTTTTCCCAACGCTAGAAAAGCATTAATTTCTTGACTCTCTGCCCAGCCTTCGGCTTTACCCTCCACACCAGTCTTGCACAAAACCTTTCCCAGCAAAGGCTGTAGGTATGTGTCAAAAGATTCGCTGGCGTCTCTTGGAGTTCTCGACACAAATTTTGAGCCGCAGCTTTCCGGAGGCCGAGTCTCCAACCATCAACATCACATATTTCGTCCTTATGAGTGTACAGATACAGATCAATGCTTGGTTTTTCGAGGCGATTCTTTGAATCTTTCAGTTCCTGCTACAAGGTTCTATCAATTCAAAAGTTAAAAACAAAAACATATTTTTAAAAAAAACTGATGGTCGAACGATTTTGAAATTAAAAGTTCAAAAAAATCCGAAACAGCATAAGAAATCGGATGGCCTAAGTCAGTTTTTCCAAAAAAAAAAAACATTATGAATATTTTTTTTTTAAAATGCATCAGCACAAAGGAGCAGGTACGTGCGACACAGTCGTGCCTTTTAATTCTTTGGCTAAAATCTTTTTTAAGCAATAAAAACATTTTGGAAAAGATTCACCAAAATCAGACTAGTGGTTCTCAAATGCTGCACTTACATGCCAACGAACATCATTTTTCCTAAAAAACATATTGGCTTAAATATTTTTAACACTCATACTTGGCAATAATGCTTTACTGTCCCTTCATGATGATGTCACCAAAAAAAAAAAATCAATGCCCCAAGCCCAATGGTTGGCCAAATCCACTGCTTCACTGCCATGCATTTGTTATTGTCATCAGTTTAATAGCTATTTGCTCAATTCATTGAACTCAAACAACTACTACCAGAAAGGCTTCCTAAGTTCAACCTTATTCTTTATTAACGCTTTTGTTGTGACTTTGGCTTAGAAAACAAAGGTGTGTAACTAAACAAAATTCTAAATCAATATTCCCCGAGCTTTTTTTTGGTAATTTATTTCTTTATTATTAGTTGTTGGCACACTTTTGTGTCTAGTCATTGAATTCATTTTAGTTTACTTTGTAGAAAAAGATACAATAACCTGTTTGCAGACCAAATAAATAAAAAAATGTTGGCCCACTCATCAAAAATTAAATCAATTTAGTTAATACAATTATTGTATGCATGTTTTTGGGGGTTTTCCGTGACTAACCGTTTGTAACCGGCTTTAATCGAGATGAAAGGAAAGGTAGTGCGTTAAAAGTATCTGTATCTGAATCCAAAATGGTTTATTACATTGGTACAGTGAGACAGTGAGAGAACAGTTGAGGCCGAGTGGTGGTTAAACAGAATGTTTTATTTTGAAAGCGTATCTATACTATACGTATACATCGAAATCGCGCAGATATTCACCATTCGCCAAAAGTGAAACTGATTGTTTGCCCGATGCCCGATCGACAGAAGCATATTCAGTTCTGAGTTTCCCGGCAAAGCGAACGGACATAAAAACCGGAGTGAAAGCTATATCCGTCAAAAAATTATTTTCGAAATTCAAAATATAAAATATACGATTTTATTAAAAAAGATACATATATACATACATACATTGTAATTAGTATTTTTATTGGTGTTTTCAATTAACGCTTACCAACAATGGCTGATCATCATATCGCACTACAGATGGATAATATAACAGAAACACAAAGAGATCGGGTAAGCTCACATCTGACGAGTATCTATTTTAATTAATAAGTGAAAGATACCGCGAAATGGGGCAGATTATTAGTCATCGGACAAGAGAGGGAAAAGTCCTTTGTTTTTGCTTTAGTGCATCTGTGGGTCAAATTGGCCAAATTTGCCAACGCAGACCATTAATTTTTTTGTGAATTCCCTGAAACGAAATCATGAATAAAAAAATAGAATGCTATTTCAACCGAATTTGTATTTATTCACAAAAATTTAATTTATTTTTGTTTTAATTAGAGTAAATTCTAGGAACCTGTCTTAATGGATTTTGGCGCAGTTTTTCCTTTCAGACATGGTGAGGGGGCTTATAGGTTTATAAGAATGTTTACCTGAAAAAAGCATAAACAATTTACATTATTTTAATTTTTTGAACTTGAAAAGCCTTAGAAGAAAGTGCTTTTGTTAGGATTAGTTATTCTAAACAAAGAAAAGGCAATATTAATGGCAAATTTACTCATTCATATGAGGGGTTTGTTCAAACAGTAGTTGGTTTTATTCTCAGCAACATGTGTTGCCTCAAGATTGCGCAAGTGATGAGAACCAACGCGGTAATTTCAATATAAGAAAGCAAATCCAGGGCGTCAATATAACAATATAACCATTGATAAGTTGGTAAATAAGAGATAAAGGTTGGATCTGCAAGAATCCAATATTCATATCATAAGGTGGATCGTGGATGATTGTTAGGGTCAGCCCATGCCCTTGGATTTTTTCTCAAAACTTGTAGTTGTTGATTTTGTAGTTTGTGATTTGTAGTTTTGTATTGTCAGTTATCCAAAAAACGATTTCATTCAAAATTGCCCTCAAATTAATAGACATTTAAAAATTTCCCAGAGGATATTTGAAAGAGAGAGAGTTGAAACTCAGCGCTCTAATGAAAATTTAAACTTGAAGTGAAAAAATACGACTTTTAAGTTACAGGTTGAAATTTGGAAGTTGACTTCAACCAGCGGTTGAGCTTAACCAGCTGTTTTCTTTCAACTTGTGATTGTGAACAAAACGGATAGAACTTTGGGAAGTTTGTTTGAATAAATATGGGTACCTACTAAGGGTCATTTTCTTCACAATCACAAGTTGAAACAAAACTGCCGGTTTAGCTCAACTGCTGGTGGAAATCAACTTCCAAATTTCAACCTGTAATTTTAAAGTCGATTTTTGACGTGATAACTCAAATTCAAAAAGAACAAGAAGAGAAAAAGAAATACAAAATAGGCGGAGTTTTGTTGAAGTAGAAAGTAGATGTAGAATTGGTGTGTGTGTGTGTGGATTTAACGGGAGCGTTTGTGGGTGTGAGTTAACGGGCTGTATGTTGGTGTTGCTGCACTCAATGTTTTCTTATGAACTTTATCACGTAAAATGATCGTCCGTAAACCTACTTTACAGGCAACCAACTATTTTTTTCACTACCAGTTTAAATTTTTAACCGGTCGCTGGGTTTCAACTCTCTCTTTGAAATACCCTGGGAATTTTTTTTTGATTTCTAGTAATTTGACAGCAATTTTAAAAGATTTCAATTTATAAATTTTGAAACTTCGAATTGGTTTTATTAATCCAAGAATAGTTAAAATTGTTTTTAATTACTTGCATTAATGTTCACTTTGTAAGCGTGGTGGAAGTGGAGAAGCCAAAGCCAGTGCAGGAAAAAATAAAAAGATCGGAATACAAAACGTTCGCAAGCAAAACTTTGAGCACAAGCTTCTATTGTTATCGTGTTCCATTCTAAGAAAAAGTCGAATAATATATATAACAGTTAAGCAGAAAGAGGGATATACATATGAAGGTGTTTCAAGAGCCTTAACAGAAATATTTGAAATCAATTTTTTTGCTTCAATATGTGATTCATGTTGAGTTTGATTGATTAATAAGTAAGATTGAGTAAAAGTAATTAATAATACGAGTCGTTGTTCTTTTTATTGGTCAACTAGGCCTCGAAGGAGCGAGAGTTGTGGTTCCAGTTGGTATCTAACAATGATCAATTAATGAAGAAGAAAAAGTATCTCTCTTCTCACACATTTTTAAATCAAAAAGAGAAATCCGTGTTCGATCCATGTGTAATGTCCAGGCTCAGTAAAACTCAAAGACTTTATTTATTATTACTATTGTTATTATTTTCAATTATCATCTCGCATTACGCATTGTTGTGAGCCTTAAATGAAATCATTTCTTGTTAAAATATGGTTCAGTTTAGTTGCAATGGATTTATGTATTTTTTACTGTCTTTTTCTTTTCTTCCATCTTATGAATCGAATGCAAGCCATACGTTGGACAATTGACAATACAAAACTATAAAATATCTCAATTAACTACAATTTTTGAGAAAAATCCCTCTCAACTTGTGATATGTTCGCAAGTTGAGAAAACAGCAAGTTGAAGTCAACCTGCAAGTCGAAAACCAGAAGTTGATTATTAAAATTTGACTGAAGAAAAACGATTCGGCAAGTTGAAAAAAAAAATACCCATTACGATCATAGAGAAGCCTACAAAAGTTGTTGATAAGAAATCTCTGTCTGTAAGCCTGTCAGTCTGTCTGTCCGTCTGTATGAATGTATAACGATCTGCAGCTTAAACGGCATAAGTGATTACTTTCAAATTTAGTATGTGCAGCTCTTTTGGCATTCCTCAGAGGAGTTTTGGAAATTTTAATTTTAGGACAAAAATAACGGTAACTGCATTTAACCATTTACCTTATTTTCTCGAAAACTGCTGCAACAATTTTGATGAACATTTTTGAGAGTATTTTGGTAGGTATTGGCTATCATTTTATCGAAAACGAAATTACTGGAAAAGTTTATAAATGAACTTTATAAAACATCTTTTTTTTTTAATTTTTAACTTTCTCGGTAACGGCTCATTGGATTTCTATCAAATTTTATATTTGAAATGATATAAGTAGCTTAATTAATTCTGCATGCCAACATTTTGAATAATTTTTTGCTTACTTATATTTAATTAAAACAATTTTTTTTGTAAAATTCAATATTTTTTTAAAAAGAATCAAAATAAATTATTTTTAATTTTATGATCATCCGTATTTTAATAAGCTTTGAAAAAACTACACACCAAAATCTGAAAAAAAATTTCAAAAAACTAAAAATAAAAAACAGTGTTTTATCAAAATCGGCCCTAAACTTATCATAATAGATTTTTACTTGCGATTATAGGTACTATAATACAAGTTATGCATTCGTGAGATAACAATCAAACATAACATTACGATGAAAGAGAAACATATTTGAGTTACTGGCAAAATTCTGTCCGTCTGTCTGTCTGTCTGTACGGATGTATTTTGGACTGTAGCCTAAACGGTTTGGCTAATCGTCTTCAAATTTAGAACTTAAGGTTATTTTGACATTCTACAGAGGTGTTTTTTGATTTTTTTAGCTCAAAAATTAACGGTACCTGTCATATAACTGTTTTGTAAAAGCTTATTTTTCTCGAAAACGGCACCAAGAATTTTTATGAAAAAAATCAGTTTACTACTGTAGGTAAGCATTATATTTTGGTGAACAAAATTTAATATGATGGAAAACAGTACCCCCCATAGGACCGGTTTTTTTCTACGACTTTCTCGAAAACTGGTGAACCGATTACTATCAAAATTGATATTCAAGAAGATGTAGTTAGTCTTAGTAGTTTTGCATTAATTTTTTTTTTGAAAACTTTTTTTTTGTATTTTTAATATTTAAAAAAAAAATTTTTTTTTTTGAAATTCAATATTTTGAAAACGGGTATTTAAATTTTTCTTTTTAAATTTTGTTTTTAATTGTATGTTATTTTTGTGCTTAAAACTGTATTCTTGAATTATTTTTTCTAATTTAAAATAAAAGTTGTTAAAAAAACCATTTTATTTAAAAACCGCTTCTACGATTTCGAAAAAAACTCATCCTTTTTTACATTTCTTAAAGAAATAAAATGGCGTTTAAATAATTTCACCCAATACAATTTAACGTACTTTATTCAAACAATCAAACGTCACAAAAATCTAATAAATGCTTTGATGTTCAATTTAATTTTCTTAAATATTATTTTATAATGTGACCACACATATGAGCAAGTATGTGCGATCCAATCGTGCAATTTATTTATTATAGATTCATTATTATTTAAAGAATTATGATGGCGTATTCAATATTTACTAAAAATCGTTAAGTGTTGTGGTTTTGATAATTTTTTATAAGTTCAAACCGTTTTATTTATCTACGTAATTTTTACTTGTTTCTGTAATCTCGCCTTCCAATGTGATTATGCGCACAAGTACGTGCATCCCGTCGTGTCCATTTTTTTCTTTCTAAGAAGCCGGTGTTCCTCTTTCCTCTTCTGCTCGTAGTTTTGGTTCTTTTGTCCATCGCCATTTTATATCACTTACTTTTTATAGTATAATCTATAAATCTATATAATCGTTATAGTAATTCCTTGTTTTATGATTGTAGTCCGGGAGGCGGCCGTAGGAACACCTACCTCATCGAGTCAATGGAAAATGTTGACATACATAAATGGCAAGTTACATAAAATGCACAAAACCGCAAGTCGGACAGACTTTTTCTTGTCCCTTTGGAGGTAAAATGGCCACTTTGGTGTTGGCTTACCACATCGGATCAACGAACAAATGGGGTATCAAATGAAAGCTTAGACCACCTACATTAAGAACCTGCTGATCTGACAAACTTAACATGGGCAAAACATTCATCCGACCGATTAACTTGTCTAAAAAAAATTTCTTAAGAAAATTTGAAGAAATGTACAGTATTTTTTTTTTGAAAAATGTGGTCGGGCGCATGTTTGTCCGTCCAGCAGATTATTAATGTAGACGGTCTAACCTTTCATTTGATATCCCATTTGTTCAATAACTCGATCCCAATGAGGAAAACTACTACCAAAAACGCAACCGGAAGTGGCCATTTCACTGTCAAAGGGACAAGAAAATGTTTGTCCGACCAGCGGTTTTCTACATTTATTTATGGCAACATTTTCCATTGACTGGATCACTTAGGTATTTCTACGGCCTCCTCCCATTTTTGTCATATTCACAAATCCATACCTTGTCCTTTATACTACTAATGTTGCAAGTAAAAAGTATCTACATAATTAAAAACGAATTAAACTTCAAGATATAACTTTTGTTTTGAGTCTCAGTATTTTAGACTCATAAAAATAATGGAAAAACACTAATTGTTTTGGAAATATGCTAGTTTTTCGGTGATCCACGAAATACTTTTATTATACCAAATATCAATTGCAAGTTTGTGTATTGTCTGTATTTTTTTTTTATTTTATGTATACTTACATTTTTGCTATTAAAGTAATGAAAATAAAAAAAAAATAACTTCAATAAATATATTTTATGACAAGAACCCGTTCAACTTCAAATAGAGCCGACAAATGTTTGATTTATTTTTGTAGGATTGAAAGATATGTACTTATTTTTTCTTTTGATCTTGTTAAGCATTAAATTGACTTTGCTTACAAGAAGAGCAAAATTCAAAAACGCAAGAGGGAACATTTTGATATTTTGTTATTATGATTAAAGAAGTTGATTTTAATTACTTTTTTTCAATTTTGACAAATAAAACTTAAATAGAAACAATTCTGCTAACAGTGTTCTAAGGCTAGGCGCGCATTAGGGACCCAGGAATCAGCGGCCAGTTTTAAAATGGGTGTGGCCGTTGGCCGCCTAGTGAGCGCGTTTGTATGTAACGTAGAAGAACTCATTGGCCGCTGAAGCCTGGCCGCCTAATGCGCGCCTAGCCTAAGATAACATACACAAGCTCCAAATTAAAATAAGTATTTTTTAACAAAGCCATTTGAATGACCAAACAACGCAACAAAAAATATACATTTATTCATTTATACGGCATTCATTATCATCTCATTCCCCTTCACTATCACAAAATCCGAGTTTAAAAAACCAAAAACATAAACAAAATAATGTGGTGAGTTGGTCATATACATATCTACAAGATTCAACTATAGAATCCACATTTTTTTAAGTGAAGGATTCTATTGTATTTAATGGAAAAAAATTGTTTAGAAAAAAATTAAACGCAAAAGCTTTGTCATCGTATTTGGATTTCTGTCACAAAAAGTTTCATTGGAGCCACCTTAATCTCATATGGTTGCAAGCCTTTTTTTCAATTTTACATCATTCAATCACGACCATTTTTTTTGAGGCCATATCATGTAAAAGATATTTTCTTAAAGGAAGTCATGAAATATTTATTTGCCGTGACTTTGCAAACAAATAATCACTGCAATATGTGACTAAATTGAATCAAAAGTCATGTTGTGATAATCTTAAGCTAAGAATAGAAATCCATTGCATGTGAGATAATCGATTCAAAATATTTCTGTGATTACACACTGAGACAGATACTTCATTCTGAAGAGATGTTTCAATCGTTCTTAGTGAAATAATTGAGGTTGTTGTAATTATTTTCTTAATACAAGGAGCGTTACTCACGAAAAGTATCTCAAAGGTAGAATCTAATATCTTATATGAGTAATTAGTCGTAACTATTAAAAATTAATGCAGACTTGGAACAATAATTAGATTGTTTTATCGTACAAACACTCCCGGCAATTAAACGGATATTGCTTTTAAAAAACTGCTTTAATAAAGAATTGTTGTAGCTATTTTTGTATATCTAACCTCAAAGCATTAAATTCATTTTGAAAAACAAACTTGAAAAAAAAACTTATCGCCCTATGAATTTATATTTTTTTTTAAGTAACTTATGAAGTTATGATAAGAGAAATGATAAATTTTGATTTATTTTATATTTTTAGGAAACCATAACTGACCATGCAATTGCTCTTGCTTGCAAAAAAGCAAGCTTCTGTTTAAAGAAGAAAAGTTTAAACAAACGAACAAAGAACTTTAAATAAATATTTTAGGGAAAGCCTGAAATTTTTGAGATAACGCATTACATTTATTTTCTGCAGTCTTGTATAAATTGCAGGCTTTTATTTCAAAATTATTCCTAAAATGCAGGTTTATCATAGTCCATTGTATTAAGTTTTTAGTAAATTAAGAATTACTTAGAAACTAATTAACTTGATGATGATCATTTTTTTGTTTTTTATGCAATATTGTTTAAAATTTTTTGTAGGTACGTCATAAAATTAAAAAAAACGCATTTTTGACATTTATTGTCTTACAAAAAAAAATTTAAAATGTAATATAATTTGTCCCCCCATTGAGTTTTGCAAACCCTTACGTTAAACTGTAGATTTTTTTATTTGAACTTTTGGATTTGAGGTCCATTTTTTTTTATTTTTTTAACTTAAAAAAATATTTTGGCCAGCTAATTTTCCATCGAAAACCCTTTCTTTCATTAAAATAATAAAATAATTTTGGAAGCTGTACAGCTCAACGTAATGTTCCTTAAGATAAGAAAAGAGTGTTTCGATGTTCAAATTTTTGTAAATGAAAAGTGCAATGTTATTCCACATACACAGCTGGCCGAAAAAATAGGTGTGAAGAAAGAATTTGCTCTTAGATACGCGAGCTGGAATGGACCTGAAGGACTTAAAAAATGGCGTAATATCCTGTGGAGTGACGAGACTAAAATAAATTTGTTTTCTTCGGACTCCGGGCATAATTTAAGACGCCATAAAGGAAAAGAATACCATCCCCGCTATACACAAAAAACAATCAAACACGGAGGTGGCAATATTATGGTGTGGGGATGTTTTTCCTGGTACGGTGTCGGTCCTATATTTCTCATTAAAACCATATTAACAAAATATGGGTATAAGGATATCTTGCAAAATGTCATTATTCCATTTTCTGAAGAAAACATGCCGCTCCGATGGCATTTTCAACAGGATATCGATCCAAAACACACGGTGGGTCTCGTAAAAGATTGGTTCCAAGAGAAGGAAGTATCTCTTATCCCGTGGCCAAGTCAATCCCCTGACCTCAATTCCATTGAGAACTTGTGGAATGCACTCAAGCGAAAGTTAGGCGGCCAATATTTTACAAATGGAAACCAATTGTGAGAAGCCGTTCAAAGAGAATGGTATTCTATACCCAACCAGACATGCCAAAAATTGGTGGAATCAATGCCACGCCGACTCCAAAAAGTTCAAGCTAACAATGGAGGATACTCTGGTTATTAGAGTTAGGTAATCGAAAATTTAGGTAACCAACATTAAATGTTAATAAAATCAATATTTTTAATACTTTAGGAAGACGCGCTTATTTTATTGACCAGGCTAAAATGCGTCAATCGACAGTTTCGGCCACTTATTATGAAAATATTCTATTAATTCAAGATCCTATTAAAGTCTTTTATTTTCTTTGTTATTGAAGTTTTATTAAAAACATAAAATATTATAATGCAACTGAAAAAATGTAAAACAAAAATTAACTAATAAAAAAATAAATAGAGTGAACCAAAAACTGCCTTGAGAAAATTCAGCATGTAAACATATTTGGTAAAATCGTTGTTCATAATTTTAAATATGTTTAAAGAGTGTATTGTTGCATGTTGATTGGGCTGTATTGTTGAATTGCTTGAAGTACTGTTGGCTCTCCCTCCATGTTGGATCACCTCAGGTGTTCCATCGGCTCCCGATCCCGAGGCCTTATTATTTCTGAGTCGATTAATCGCCTTTTGTATCTCTTCAATACTAAGTGACTGCATCCTGAGATCTTCTTTTTGAAATAATGGAGTCTTCGTTTGTTCCGTGAGCTGACCGTTCAACAATTCATTAAAGTTCACTTCCCATCGCTTCAGGGTCGGCGATCAAATTTCTCTCTCCATCTTTACAATATGTGCAGTACATCATGTTTCATGACATGTTTCCGACGGATTGGTAGAAGTTCTTCGCCTGGTGTGGACTTTGCTATCTAATTCTTTTCATTTCACGCAAAATGATTTTTACTTGCGCTTATAGGCACAAATTAAATTTTTGAGATAACAGTCAAACATGACATTATGATGATAGAGAAACATATGTGAGTTACTTGCAAACTTCTGTCTGTACGAATGCCTATTGAACTACAAGCTACACGGTTGAACCAATCGTCTTGAAGTTTAGAAATTAAGGTTATTTTGACATTCTACAGAAGACTTTTTTATTTTTTTTTTAGCTCAAATATTAACGGTACCTGTCATATAACCGATAAGTAAAAGCTTATTTTTCTCGAAAACGGCTCCAATATTTTTTATAAAAAAAATCAGTGCACTTTTGTAGGTGTGGTATATATACTGATGACAAAAAAATTAAGTTGGTGGGCTAAAAACAGTACCCCCCTTTGGACTGTTTTTTTTTCTTCGACTTTCTCAAAGACTGCTTAACCGATTACAATCAAATTTGATATTATGAAAGGTGTAGATAGCCAAAGTAATTCGACATAAAACATATTTTGGAATAACTTTTTTTTTGTATTTTTAATAATTAAAAAATTTTTTTTGTTTGTTTTTAAAATGTAAATAATTTTTGTGTTTAAGTTTGCATTCTTGAATTATTTTTTTAATTTTTAAAAAACGTTGTTAAATAAAAACCATTTTATTTAAAAAGTGTTCCTACAATTTTGAAAAAAAAATCAAACTTTTTAACATTTGTTTACTCGAAGCTGTGACCGCACAAATACGTGCGATCCAGTCGTGCAATTTATTTCCCAGGCTGCCTTTTTTGTCGGTAAAGTCGTTTCACTTCCCGTCTGAGCTCTTTATACAGGGTGCGGCAAAAAAACCGATCTATTTTCTGCGGCGCGCCGTCATTTCATGAATGTTTTTTTCAAGAAGCCTAGTAGGGGGCAGACACCGGAACAAATTTTTCATCCGCATACGAGGATCCTGTAGCTATTGAAGACGCCTTCAATATTTAATATCGGCAAAACCAAATTATTTAGTATCTTTTTGTAGAATCCAGACCTAGGAGAAGGTCTAAACTTGCTCAGAGAACAAAACGTCAACAAACATACATATCTTAGCAACTGCTGGAGAACGCTCGTATTGTCATTGGGCTCCAGTAGTGGCGATAATCTATCAACACATGGTTAATTTGGAACTCCATCAGGTGATACCTAGATGTAGATTTCTTTACGCGAGAGCCTGGTTCTGGCATAGACCAATTTTGTGGATGTTGCCATTTGAATGACTCGTAGTACCTATGCACTGCCTGGATATCGCCTCCATAACTAGCTCTTGAATACCTAAAGTGAAACAAAATTGTTGTTACCTTTTTTTACTATAACCAAAAACAACTTAGAGGAAAACAGGTATCCTAATGGTATACCTGAAACTAAACTGGAGTAACTAAACGTTTTTTTTTATAGGTTTTCTATCCTTTATACAATCAGCAATGGTTAATCATCACCAAGAGGCAGTAATTAATCTTATAATTGCATGTGCATAGCTTATTGTAACATAAAGAAAGTTTTAATGAAAAATTTCCAATTAAACAATTTTAATTTCCACAACCATTTCAGTTGCATGCAAAACAAAGATAATTATGATTCTTTCAACAAGAACAATAGTACATATAAATTATTATTATTCAAACCACGAATGCATTAAAACTTATTTTTACATGCAATGTGATTACTCATTTCTGAATATGAATATTTTCTATATTCAATTGAAATTCAAATGTTTTTTTTAATTTAAACAATTTTATTGTATTTGCGGTTAAGTTGAAATAATTCAAAAGATTGATTTTAATCGCGATATAATAAGAACAGGAAGTTTTTTTGTTTTTTTTAACTAACAGGTCCGCAAAATAACTTCTTTTTTTTTGGAAAATGCTTCATCAACATCGAGTGTAGTTTCGGCTGTGTGGCACGTAGCACCGTCCTGTTGAAACTAAATGTTGCCAATATCCTCCTCTTCAAATTTTGTGAACAAAAATTCGTTCAAAATGGCCCGATAACGATCGCCATTGACTGTAACGGCCACTCCTTGCTCATTTTCGAAAAATGGCCCAATTATGCCTCTGGACTAAAATAAGCACCAAACAGTGACTCGTTTTGGGTGTATCGGCTTTTCAATGTATGCGTGCGGGTTTTCTGTGCCCAAAATGCGACAATTTTGCTTGTTTACATACCTGCCAAGATCAAAATGAGCTTCATTTGAAAAGATGATTTTTTTGCCAAAATCGGCATCTTCTCTAAGTCGATCGCAGGCAGTATTGTCGCAATATTTCCCAGCATATACACAACCATATTCGTTTAGCGGAAGGATAAAACTAATTATCTGTAAAATCAGACATGAGCTAAGTGTTACCATTCACGAAATAAGCACTAGTTGAAAAAAAACGTTAGATGGCGGACCCTTTATTAATCATGAAAATTCCGTCTGTAAAGTATTTTTGGCATCAGCATAACACCTTAGTCGATTTTCACTAAATTTTGCCATAAAGTGGTTTTTGAATTAGAACTGATTGTAATTGGCAATCAATTTAAACAAGGAATTCTAGTGTCATTTTTTTTGGATGGTTGGACGTTTTTTGAAGAAAAAAAAAACAATACTGTTTTGAATGTTCATTTCGCTTAAAATCTGCCGGATGTGCTTCCTCTAACCAAGCGTGACAAGAAAACCCCCTAAGATTTCTTAACCACACAATAATTTTTAAACGACCGTTAATTGATCTTCTATACTAGAGGTGTATCTATAAAGCGAATGAATCAGAGAAAAGATTACTTTTTGTAGTCTTTATATACATACATACATAATATATACAAATATAAACATTTTTATTATTCACTGATTCAGTACCAATTCTTTTTAAATGATACAGAGGAGCCAATGTTTTGTGTGCTTTAATATTTTTTTTTTAATTTAGTCATCATCAAGAAGTAGATCCCCTGCTAGATCCCCTGGACCACGAAGAAGATTGGGCAGAGCAGGTATGTCCAAAACCCTAAATTTTGTTTTTAACAATTATTTTACATATATCATTGTTGTTATTTCAGTCTCTGAAGCTGAAGACGATGGAAATGATGACGGTCCAGATATTTTGGATCCAGCACTTGGAGTGGACGATGGTCTGCTTGATTCAGAGAATAAGGATAAGAAAAACAACACAACAACACCAAATGGTGGAGTAACACCCAGTGATGTGAATGGTGGTCCACGACGCCGTCCAAGTTTCTCATTCCCTGGTTACACTGGTCCAGGAACTGTTATGATCGATGGCGTCGAAACACCCATACCCGATGTAAATGCATATCAGCACAAAAAAACTCTAGCCCAAGGTATGATGGACTTAGCCCTGCTCTCTGCGAATGCCAATCAACTGAGATATGTCTTGGAATCATACAAAAGACATCCTTACTTTTATCCAAGTTTGATATTTATAAGCCTCAGCATAATTTTTCAAGTAAGTTGTTGAAGAAATTAATTTTTTTTTTTATATAACATTTTTTTTTGTTTAATTTGAAGGTTGCAGTTGGTGTTGGTCTCATTTTAAACAGCCAATATAACATCAAGGACGAACGGGAAATATGCAAAGCCAATCGAATCAGTAATTTAACAATTATTGGAATATTCATAATCACAGTTGTTAATGTCTTTATATCTGCATTTGGGGTTGCCGATGCTCCAGAGAAAACATAATTTAAGGCTGTTGGATTATGAATTATATTTATAACAGAAAATATAAAATAACGATAATCTAATATAGAATATAGTTTGTAATCTTTTGCATTTGTCGAAAAAAATAAAGTTATTTTATTGCGAAAAATATTATATTTAAGATTTAAATTGTAAGAAAAAATAAAAATTCCTGGCCAAACACAAACAGAATTATGTTTTAAATATTCCAATATGTTCAAAGAGGAATACTTATCGGAACTTGAAGAAACATTATTGAGACTTTGTCTAAAGCATAGTCAGACTTTAATTGGGGGTGATTTTAATGTTAATTATCTAATCAATAATAGTTCGTTACGATTTTTCACTCATTTTTGTGATAAAATGGGTTTATCAGTTGTAAACAATCAATGTCCAACATATTTTAAGTCAAGTGTGAATGTGAACCCATCTGTTCTTGATATGTTTCTGACGAGCTCTAGACACAAAAATATTAGGATATGACCAAATTAGACCCACATCTGAGTTTATTCACGATTTCATTTTCTGCTCTTTCCAATTTGATACAGGAAGAACTAGCCCTACAAGAACTATTAGGTATAGATTTTTATAGAAATTTCAGCTATGAAAATGTGATGATTGACTTTAATAGCTCAGAGTGGAATGAGATTTTCTTCACCCTGGATATTAATATTTAAGTATCTTTGTTTAATAACTTTTTATTGGGTTTGTATGATTTCTATGTTCCACTAGTTAGTAAAGTAGAAAGATTGAAGAGATGCCCGTGGTTTACGTCCAATATTAAATCTCTTATAAGGGAAAGAGAACGTTTTTTCCGTAGAGTAGATTCAAGAGAAATCCCACGGAGTTTAATAAAAGGCAGTATACTTATGCGCGAAACAAAGTCAGTACTTCTATTCGTAATTCAAAACGTTTATATCTTTTACAGAAGCTAGATCCTTCACTAAGCCCCAACAACTTTGGAGCAATCTGAAAAAAATTGGAATAACAGAAGACAAAACCAAAAGCAAATGTCCTTTTCGTCCTGAAGTGATGGCTGATACTCTGATTCCCTCCTATTCTAGGTCAGAAACTCCCCAAAGTATTTTTGATATGCCTGACAGTGAAAGTGCTTTTGGTTTTGTTTCTATGGGTGTGTCTGAGATTTTAAACTCAAATGAAATCTAATGCGATTGGTCCTGATGATACTTCACCAAAATTTGTAAGACTTATCTTTCCGCTCATAATGAGATACATGCTTCATATCTTTAACTTCTGTTTGTATAGTGGCGAATTCCCGGATGAGTGGAAAAATTCAAACATAATTCCTGTACCCAAAAAGGTTATTGCCACCAAGCCCTCAGAGTATAGGCCAATTAGCATTTTATCTTTTCCAGGAAAGTTGCTCGAAAAGATAATGCATGGTGCATGCAGTGCATGCAGTTTACTATCTCAATGGCAATCCGGGTTCCGCAGTTTACACAGTTGTGAATCTGTAACTATCAAAGTTACAACTGATATTCGCTTTGCTCTTGACTCTGATAAGTTTGGAGTCATGGTTCTGTTAGATTTCTCTAAGGCTTTCGATTGCATTGATCATTCTATTCTTGTTTCTAAACTCAAATCAAAGTTCAATTTTTGAATTTTTCCCTTAAGTTATTGCGGAACTACTTAACTAATAGGGTTCAGCGTATTGAAACTGAGGCTGGTATCTCGAGTTCGTTTACCACCAATGTTGGAATTCCTCAGGGTTCGATACTTGGGCCATTGCTTTTCTCATTATTTATAAACGACCTTCCAGATTTCATTTACAACAGTCAGGTACATATGTATGCTGATGTGGTTATAATTTATATATTGCTAGATTAAATGATGATCTTAGCTATATCCTTGTGCGGTCTAACGACAATCACATGACTCTCAATCCATCCAAGTCTGTCGCTATGTTATGTGCTAGAGATGAGATTAACCCTTCAGATTTTCCCTCCGTCATTCTTAATAATGAAATCATCAAGTATGTTAAAGATGTCACTTATTTGGGTTACAAAATTAGCAGTAATTTGAGTTGCTGTAAAACAATCTCTGATAGGGTTAGGAAAATTTACTGTGGACTACGGAGTTTGAGATCTTCCTCGGACTCATTGTCATTCAATTTGAAAAAAAAACATCTCATTAAGTCTTTAATAATTACATATTTTACTTATAACTCGAGTGTCTATCCAAGTTTAGATTGCGTGTGTAAGAGGAAACTGAACATTGCGTTGAATGATTGTATTCGGTTTGTTTACTCTATACCTAGATATTCTAGTGTTTCGCATTTACGTAACAATATATTTGGTATTAATCTTGACGACTATTTGAAATTCAGGCTTGTCTTGAGACTTCATAATATCATCCATGGTAGAGGTCCTGGGTATCTGAGTGATTTTCTCACATTTGGTCACTCTCAGAGAGGTTTAAAGCTAATTTTACCACGGTTTTCATGTGGCACTGCAGAACGCTCATTTAATGTAACTGCAATTCGTTTTTGGAATCTACTTCCTAATGAATTGCAAAGCACTATCGCACCTGCAGCTCTTAAGAGAAAACTATTTTTGCACTTTTTAAATTAATTCTAAATTATATTAGTTTCCATATTTATAAATTCTTATTATTCGTTATTATTATTTTCTCATTTTTATCTGTTTTTTGTTTTTATTATTAATATTCTATATAACCTAGTTTAAATATATACTTAGTTCTTTTTTCCATTCTTTTATTAAGCATACATTTTGTAAATATTTTTAGATGCTCATAAAGATATTAATCTTAATGTGTCAATGTCAATTTTATTGAAAAATAATAAATGAAATGAAATGGTTAAAATAATGATTTTTAATTTTATTATTTATTTAAACTTTAATCTTCAACTTTCAATGTATTAAAACAAATATGAAATACTTTTCCATAAAAATCGACTATTTATTTAAAAAATAAATTGAGGTGGTCCTCCAAGTTCCTAAAAATATTTTTGGAGAGCTGTGTCATGAACTGATTTATTGTGATCAGTTTGGTGTCTTCATATAGCTTCTTGTATGGGACATATTTCCTTGTAATGGGGTTTCGGTGTAGACCTGTACAGCTACGGAGTACCTTCCTTTCAAAAACTTCGATCTTCTTCATATATGTTTAACCAAATAGGACAAGCGTACGTCAGAACTGGACGGATCAGCTGTTTATAGATGAGGAGCTTAGTATTAGTGTTTAGTCCGTTCCTTCTCCTAAGAAGCGGGTGGACCAGATGTAGGGAGAAGTTAGCTCTCTTAAGCTTAAATGAAGAGTGCTTGTTGAATTTGAAGCGGTTAGTGAAATTCACTCCAAGGTATTTTACTGTTGTCTTTGTTCTTATTACTGTGTTGTCTGGTAGCTTGATACTGATATTAACACAACGTGATGCGAAACCTCTTCGAGCTCTTCTTGCTGTTGTTGGAGTTCTAAAGCAGATAAACTCGCTCTTATCGCTATTTTTCTTAAGTCTCCATTTAAGGTAGTAGTCCCACAAGTTCCTTATTTGACCTTCAACTCTCCTGGCTGCGATTTCTGGATTTCGTCCCTGGGATGTTGGTAGGCTGGTCAGCTGTATAAAGGTTGAAAAGTATGGGGCCCAACTTGGAACCTTGTGGAACTTCAGCGCTGATCGTCTTTCTTCGTGAATATTCTTTGTTTACCTGTACATAAAAGGATCTTTGCCTCAGAAAAATTTCATTAATCTTAACAAGTGTCTAGGTAGCCCTAGACTTGACAGTTTGAATATTAGTCCTTTTAGCCAAACTGTGCCGAAGGCTTTTTCAATGTCCAGTAAGCAGGCGAGTGTCGTCTCTTTCTTGTTGAGTCCGTGTGTCACTCCGACAGTCCAAGAAGCGGAGGATGGTGGAGTGTCGTGCTCGGAAACCATACTGACGTATGATGAAGCTTTCTTCATAGAAGCGAAATTGGCCGATATCCCTCGGCGCTAGTCCTGTTGGTTTTCTTCGAAACGGGCACCACTTTTGCCATTTTCCATGTTTCGGGGAAGTAGCTGTTATTCAGGCAGTTATTGAAGATGATCGTCAGCAGTAGGATGGCGAGATTTGGTAGCTTTTTAAGCACAAAGTTAGAAATCCCATCATTTCCTGCTGACTTCTTAGAATTTCCTCCGTGGATTATGTCACTTACTTCGTCGATGGAAGAAAAAGCATCTCCAGTTGGTCCAAGTGCAGGATTGTTCTCATTAAAGTTGGTGACTGAAGTATTAGAGGCTGCAACTTCTTCAAACTTGTTTTCTACTTATTCGATAAATTCCGGAAGGTGATTGAGCGGGCCATCCTTGAAGATCTCTTCAAAATGCTTAGCAAGTGCTTCTGCTTTTTCAGTTGGTGTTGTTTCAGAATGTTGCGCGTGCACTGGGATTGAAATTTGATTGCTTTTGATGTATGAACCAACTATACTAATTGCAGTTTTGTTAAATGTTTTTAAATCATTTGTATAAGCTTAAGGGATCACTTTTGTTGGAATTAATTGAGTTTAATATTTTTTTATTGTTAAACATGTTGGACTAAATGCATTTCAAAGATTTATTCGATTTTTGTCAGTTTAAATTGTTCGGAAAGAGCAAGCGAAACAGTTTTCAGCAATTTCGCCATTTTATTTCCTTATAGCATATGATCAAGTAATAGGTTTCTTTTAGGAAAAAACGCAAAATATTCGACAGAAATAAGTAATATTTATAAGAATAACAGGAATTAAATTTAGAAAAAAGTACCAAAACACTGTAACGGTTTCTAGAGAAAATAAAAAATGCCATCACACGTCCTTAATAACACTACCAATGATACACAGAAATATTATAAAATAATAACTTTTTCTGATCTTGTATTGTTTTTTGCAGATAACCCCAACCCTGATGTTAAGTGAGTTTGCGAGTTTTTCTCGGAGAAAACTGCTGGTTTTCCTTTTATAGAACGCATTTAGACACATCTTGATGACTTTTACTATTATTTTATTTCTTAAGACTTTATCTTAAAATTGAAGATTAAATGAAGGGTATGCCACATATGTTTAAAAAAATCAAATATGATTTTTGTATCCATGGGCCGAGAATAAAGCAAACAAAGCCGCGGCCACAGCTAGTAATATTATATAACGGCAGCTGTTGTTAGCACTAAAATTAAAATTTGAAAATGCGGAAAGAATTACAGATTACATATACCAAATTTTTCTCTTAAAGCTATTTAGCGCTATACGATGTAACAGAAGGACAGAAGGAGAGAAGTGTTGTTTTTTCAACTTTCTATTGCTATTTCCTGCAGAACTGTTTTTTTCACTAATTCAAATTGATATTCGTGAAATTAAGACAAAATAAATTGCACGACTGGATCGCACGGTGGTTGGGTGCTGTATGAATAGGGTAGGCACTGAAAGGCATCAAACTGGTGATGCACAGTCGCTGCAACTATATCGTACACATCAATTGTGCTTATTTTACCTCCCCGCGGTAACCACCGGGTACTGGTCTGTCCATCCGGACATTCCTGCTAAACTTATAAGCGCGAGTGTTGAACACAGAAAAAATAGCAACACTATAATGCTCTGCTTTAATGACTGTTCTGATCGATTCGCAGAAGTCTTGCACGAGCCCCTCAGAAAGAGGACGTACGGCGGATGAGCCCAACCAATTGGACCAACGGTGGCGTCAACAGTCAACGAAGCAGACGCCCTAATGAGCTACTTCGACGTATTTGGAGATAAGGTCATTAGGACAATTCAATGCAAGTCAGGGCATTGAAATAGAGATGGTGGCGGATGAACCCTTAATGGGCCAACGGCAGCGCTCATATCCCCGAAGTGGGTTACTGACTCCGGATTCTCCGGTTCCTTTTGTCCAAGGAATCCAACAAAGGACCTGGCCCTCCAGGTTGGGGGTTGTGCGTGGGGTTAACAACCCTGCCACGGAAAAAAGAAAAAGTTGCGAAGCGACCAATAGCCTCGGAAAAGGACGGATTTACTGTTGACGACCCGGAAAAACGAATCAAGGACAATGACCTTCGGATCTGCACGTGGAATGTTAGAACTCTTAACAGACCACGTGCATCCAAACAACTAGCGGAGGCCCTAGACTGCTACAGAGCAGGAATTACTGCCATCCAGAAAGTGCGATGGAATGGGCCGGGCAAAAGGAGGATGAAAAACTGTGACGTGTACTACGGTGATTGCGCAAGAAGACCACAGCGTTTATTTGGGTGCGGATTCGTCATAAGCGGTAGACTTAGGCAAGAGGCTTTCGACACGTAAGTGAGCGACTTGTGACAATCCGTATCAAGGCTAAATTCGCCAACATTAGCCTAATATGCGCTCATGCCCCCACAGAGGACAAAGATGACGCCACCAAGGATGACTTCTATGAGCTCCTCGACAAAACCTATGAGCAATGCCCTAAATACGACGTTAAGATCGTACTAGGCGATTTTAATGCCAAAATAGGTAAAGAGGAAATCTTTGGTAGGACTGTCGGAAAACATAGCCTACACGACACAACGTCTGAAAACGGACTTAGGCTAATTGACTTCGCAGCGGGACATAACGTCACCATTGCAAGCACACGGTTTCCTCATCTCGATATACACAAAGGGACTTGGCGACACCCAGATCAAAGAACCGTCAATCAGATTGATCACGTTGCGATCGATGCAAGACACGCCTCCAGTATCTTGGATGTTCGCACCTTCCGAGCAGCTAACATCGACTCGGATCACTACCTTGTTGCAGCAAAGGTAAGAATGCGAATAACCCGAACTCCACAACAACGGAGTAATACTGTGAGGAAGTATGACGTCGGAAAGCTGCAATCGCAAGAAACCGCCAGAACCTATGCCGATCGAATATCCCGTAACCTCTCAAGAAATCCAGTACCGCCAGCATCAAGTGCCGAAGATCAGTGGCAACACTGCCAACAAGCCATTAGATATGCCGCAACTGATGTGCTAGGTTTCACCAGACCACCACCACGAAACCTCTGGTTTGATGACGAATGCAGGCAGGCCCATGCAACCAAACAAGAGGCATATAAAGCGACGCTGCAAAGAAAGACGAGAGCTGCTCTCGAGCTTTACGAGCAGAAAAGACGGGAAGAACACCGGCTTCTCCAAAAGAAAAAAAGAGAGCATGAGAAGCGCGCGATCGAAGATATTGAGAGATGCTACTCCAGGAACAACGTGCGGAAGTTTTACCAACAGGTAAAAAGAACATGCCAAGGAAAAAAATCCCGCACAGAAGCCTGTAGAGATAGGAATGGAAACCTCGTAGTAGAGTCACAGTCGGTGCTGAGTAAATGGAAAGACCATTTGTGCAGACTGTTAAACGGCGATGGAGGCCAAAATCCCGCTGTCAGGCAGAATGAACCATTCAACATGGATGATGACAGACAAAACTTCCGTCCACCTGACCAAAATGAAGTAAGGATAGCAATATCTAAACTCAAAAACAACAAAGCTGCTGGACCCGACGGATTACCCGCCGAACTTTTTAAAGCGGCCGGAGATGACCTGGTGGAGTGCATACACCAACTCATCTCTAAAGTTTGGTCAGAAGAAAGTATGCCTGATGAATGGAACCTCAGCATCGTTTGCCCGATCCACAAGAAAGGAGACCCTCTAAGCTGCGCCAACTATAGAGGAATAAGTCTCCTGAATATCGCCTACAAGATCCTCTCTGCCGTACTATGTGAACGCCTGAAACCTTTCGTCAGCAACCTGATTGGCCCCTATCGGTGTGGTTTCAGACCAGGAAAGTCCACAATCGATCCAATGTTCACGCTACGGCAGATCCTGGAAACCACCCAAGAATTCCAAATCGATACCCACCACCTCTTTATCGATTTTAAGGCCGCGTACGATAGCATTTATAGAGACGAGCTATACAGAGCCATGTCAGGTCTTGGCGTTCCCACAAAACTCGTCCGACTGTGCAGGATGACGATGGAGAACTCTCGCTGCTCCGTCAAGGTTGGTTCTGACCTCACAGAAGCTTTTGACGTCAAAATAGGATTCCGACAAGGTGATGCGCTATCGTGCGATTTCTTCAACTTAATACTTGAAAAAATTATAAGAAACTCGCAAGTCAATTGTAGTGGGACAATTTTTTTCAAGTCTGTGCAATTGCTAGCATACGCTGACGACATAGACATCATTGGGAGAACTCGGCGAGCTGTCACTGGAACGTTTGCTAGCATTGAAGCTGAAGCGGCTAAGATGGGACTAGCAGTCAATGAGGCCAAAACGAAGTACCTGCTGTCCACAAAAAGGGACACACAACACCGGCGGATTGGACAAAACATCACAATAGACAGGTACAACTTTGAGGTAGTTAGGGACTTTGTGTACTTCGGATCCGCTATAACATCTGACAACAACATCTCGTCAGAAATAAAGCGAAGAATTACTCTTGCCAATCGCTGTTTCTATGGGCTAGGAAGGCAATTGAGTAGCAAAGCCCTCTCTCGAAAGACAAAGGAGACTCTGTATAAGACCCTAATCATCCCAGTCCTGCTCTATGGCGCCGAGGCATGGACTCTATCTAAAGCGGATGAAGATATCCTTAGTCGTTTCGAGCGTAAGATTCTTCGGAAGATTTTTGGCCCTATCTGCGTTAACGGGCTTTGGAGGAGAAGGTTCAACCAAGAACTATACGAGCTGTACAGCGACATTGACCTGGTCAAAAAAATACGCATATCACGTTTAAGATGGCTAGGTCGTGTAGAGCGAATGGACAACAATGCTCCGGCTCGCAGGATCTTCGATTCCATCCCAGAGGGTAGACGCAGTCAAGGAAGACCTCGCCTTAGGTGGCGCGCTCAAGTGGAGGACGACCTCAACCAACTTGGAATGCAAAACTGGAGGCAGCTAGCCAAAGACCGAGTTGGCTGGAGAGGCATGTTGGTTGAGGCCCAGGTTCGTCCCGAACTGTAGCGCCACCTTAGTAAGTAAGTAAGGATCGCACGTACTTGCTCATATGTGCGGTCACATTGTAGAATAAAATTTAAGAAAATTAAAGTGAACATCAAAGCATTTATTCTATTTTTGTGACTTTTGATTGTTTGGATAAAGTACGTTAAGTATTGAGTGAAATAATTCAAACGCCATTTTATTTCCTCAAGAAATTTAAGAAAGTGAATTTTTTTTATTGTAGGAGCGTTTGTTAAGAATGAAACGGTTTTTTCTTAACAACTTTTTTTAAAAATTCAAGAAAATTATTCAAAAATACAAACTTAACCACAAAAATAACATACATTTGAAAAAAAAATTTAAGAAAAATTACTTATCTGTTTTCAAAATATTGATTTTTCAATTTTTTTTTTAACAATTTAAAATAAAAAAAAAAGTTTTCAAAAAAATTAATGCTAAATTACTTAGGCTACCTACATCTTCTTGAATATCAATTTCGATAGTAATCGGATCGCCAGTTTTCGAGAAAGTGGAAGAAAAAAAACCGGTCCTATGGGAGGTGCCGTTTTTAGCCCACCATATTAAATTTTTTTTTACCTAAATATAATGCTTGCCTACAGTGGTACACTGATTTTTTTCCAAAAATTCTTGGAGCCGTTTTCTAGAAAAATAAGCATGTAAAAGCTTTTTTTCTAGAAACTGGTTATATGATAGGTACCGTTAATTGTTTAGCTAAAAAAAATTTAAAAAAAACTCCTTAGTAAAATGTCAAAATAACGCTAAAATTTAAAGACGATTGGCCCAACCGTTTAGGCTACAGTCCAAAACACATTTGAACAGACAGTCAGACAGAGAGACAGACAGACAGACAGACGGACAGAATTTTGCCAGTAACTCAACTCTATCATCGTAGTGCCATGTTTGTTTGTTATTTAAAAAAATATTGGAACGGCAGCTCCTTAAGCAGCCAAGGTCTAGTGACTTATACTCTCAACCATTCCTAAGTGTGTAATGTTAATCTGTATCCGAATGTAAATGGCTACATGAGATACACTTTTTCGAGACAAATTTTACTCATGAAGGTTTTGTCAGTTTCCCGTAAGAGGCAGTACTCCAGAAAAGAAGTTGGCTATGAGCGGGACTCGAACCCAGGCTCTTCGCTTAGTAGGCCAACATACTAACCACTATCACTAAGCCACGGGGCACTACTATGTTTATATTTACGTACACAAAAATTGGATGAATGCAAATAATGCCCCGAATTTATAACTATATACGAGCTAAGCCCTTCCGGCGTCTCTCGAGTTTACCATACTAAATTTCATTTTTTTTTAATAATTTTATTAGGTCTTAAAAAGTTTTAGGTTAACATATTATTATTACATATGTAATATTTATGTACTATCTTCGGAGAAAATTTTCTTCACTAAAATCAGTTTTTAAGAAAATAAAATCTCACTCATTTCTAATGCTCAGGGAGCGTGTTCTTAAAATTATTCAAATATCAAATCTTTGTATGAAAGCTGAAAGTAATCGACGTGATTTGGACAGGAAAATAAATTGCACGACTGGATCGCACGTACTTGCTCTTATGTGTGATCATCGAGCATCGAATAAAATTTGAAAAATATTATTCGATTTTTCAGACTTTTGATTGTTTGAAAAAAGGATGTAAAATAGATTTTAGCAGAAAAATTTAAACGTCATTTTATTTTTTAAGAAATGTGAAAAAGTGTGATTTTTTTCAATATCTTAGGAACGGTTTTTAAATTAAACCATTTTTTATTTAACTTTTTGAAAATTAAAAAAATGTTTTAAAAATCCACTTAACAGTTTTTAAAATATTGATTTTTCAAAAAAAAAAAATAATTAAAAAAAAGTATTTAAAAAAATTGATTTTTTTTTAATGTTAAATTACTTTGGCTACGTATATCTTCTTGAAGAAAAAAACCGTCCTTTGGAAGTTATCGTTTTAGCCTACCAAATTAATTTTTTTTCAACAAAATATATACTACACTTACAAAAGTACACTTATTTTTTTCATAAAAATTCTTCGAGCCGTTTTCGAGAAAAATAAGCTTTTACCTAACGGTTATATGATAGGTACCGTTAATATTTGAGCTAAGAAAAAAACTGAAAAGAAGTCATCTGTAGAATGTCAAAATAGCTTTAAGTTCTAAATTTAAAGACGATTGGCACAACTGTTTAGGCTGTAGTCCAAAATACATACGGATAGACAGACAGACAGACAGAATTTTGCCAGTAACTCAAATATGTTTCTCTTTCAGCGTTATGCCATGTTTGATTATTATCTCAACATTTTTAATCTGCACGAACGAATGCACCTATAATCGCAAGTAAAAATGTGGAGAGAAATAATCAATTTGGAAGAAAAGTAAGCAGAATCGGAAAGATATTTCAAGATTATTGCTCCATAAGCTCGAGGTCTTCTCAATACTGCGTCCTGAACGAAAAGAGAAACGAAAATCAGTATTGATAAATCACTAGTCAGTCACTATCTTGTTCCTATATCGTTATGAATTTCTGAAAATCTGATAAGTTTCTAAAGAACTAAACGAATACCTAGAATACATTCGACAAAAGATAACATAATTGTTAGCCTTTTGTCAATAATGTATCTAAAATATAAAAAATTGTATGAGATACCTTATTTTGCTTCACTATAATCATTCATATATAAATTTCTTTTGATATACAATACAAAATTGGCCGTAAAACATTGTTTTAGTTTTGATGTTAAAATAGTATTTCGAAAGGAAAATATTCAACCAACAAACAAAAAATAAAAACAATTCAAAACTGCAATCTTTTACATTTATATAAATGAACGCCATACCAATTTTATTGAAACATTTATTTAAAATTTGTCAATTTCATAAGAACAAAAATACTTTAAAAAATAAATTAACATTACATGTGTTTGTGTGAGTGTTTTGCAATAAAAATTGCCATTAACAGTTGCTTCTTAATAAGTGTGATATTTTTAATTTATTTTTTTAAAGTTTTATCATACAAAATATTATTTGCGTGTCAATTTTTTTTAAATAAAACATTTTATTATTTTTACAAAAAAATGTCGAAAAGAAGCAAATTGGAGATGTGCACATATTTTTTTTAATGAAACATTTAATAAAAATAGATTTGTATATTTGTTTCTCTGACTATTTTCTAGATTTTTTTTTATGAATATCTCTAATAACTAATATCACAATATAATTGGATTTGAATGATGTCAAAATATTATCCAATCTTATCGAACATGCTAAGCCTTCACCCCTGAGTCTGTGTGGCTTAAGGAAGTTATTTTTCATTAAATTTGTCTAGCAACTCGAAGTCGCAGACCAACGAAAAATGATCGGAAGGATATTGATAGCTTGGTGTACGATTTGTACCGATTTCATCACCCTGAGGGAATTCTAGGCAGTTTTTCACCTGAGAAACAATAAAAAATCCATGAAGAGCTTATAAAATCTCGAGAATGGCCTTAGACTCACCTTAAGTTGATCCTTAGAATAGAACACATAATCAATAGTGTGACAGACTTCACCCTCTTCACGAATCTTCCAAGTGGTATACGGTGGCTCACAGTTGGCCAGCTCCTCCGCATAGTTCTCGACTATTTTTTCACTATCTTCACTTTCCGAACTCTTCATTCCCGATTCCAGTTTGTCCAATTCTTTTTTAATGTCAGCATATGCACTGGATAAGTTGAGACCTTCACTACTAAGAATCGTCGAGTAAACAGGCTCAATGGGTTCAGCGTTGAAGTCACCACACATCAGGATGGGACGTTCTCCAGCGAAATTCTTGATAAACCGAATGAGATCTTTTCCTTGTTCATTGCGGAGCTTGGACAGTAAGGAGCCATGACGAGCTTTAAGATGAGTTGTGCAAACACAAACTTCCTTGCCAGTGGCCTTGACTTCTAGGGCAGCAGCTATGGCAACTTGGTTACTCTGGACACGCCATACTTCCAGGATGTGTGTTTCGAAGTTTTTCAAATCGAATTTGTCACGTTTGTAAAAAACGGCACATCCATCAGGACCGTTATTTTCTTCGATATACAGACAAGGCGAGTCGGGTTTCGGGAAGAATATGCCGGCATAGTTTTGGGAACCCAGAACATTTTCGAGAAATTTAAAATGATCCACTTCCTTTAAGAATTAATTTTGTATGTTTTTTTTTTTGTTGGCAACTAAAAAATCATTCATACCTGGAGACAAATGATATCCGGATTATTCTGCAAAATTTCTTGCACTATAAGGAACTTCCTGTGATCCCATGTCAAAGCCTCATCGGGGCACCGGACAAACCCGTCATTATTCTGTCCCAAAGCTATGCGCAAGAATACAACAACAAAAATTAGTAACTTATTCAAATAAAATTCACTAAATTAGTCATTCAAATGGAAGTCTGCCAAACTCACTCTGTGATAGGATATTCCACTGAAGCAACCGGATGTGATTTGGCGCAGTTATTGGCGGGCTGCAAACTGAAATTTAAAATTCAAATTAAAACGTTCATTTTAAACAAGAATTCTCTCCAATTGCGAACCTTTAGAAATCGAATTCAATTTCAGGAAGCTCAATCCATCAGCAATGTCATTTGACACCAATGGTGATGATGCAATTGATTGTTTCACAAAATATCTGGTCAACAATTGGGGTTGGTTATCACCCCGCAAATGTTTGATGTGCTGCAGCAATTCACTGGTACTCAAGCCTTGTGGCACCTCAAGACTGTCATCCTGGGAGTCGATGTTGTTTATTTTTGGTGCTGAATTGAATGATCCCATCCTACAAAAAAAGACAAAAAGATTTATAAACAACTGAGTGACTTTAAATGAAGAGAAATTTTGTAAAAATAAACAACTCAGACAGGCATGTTTTTTTCGCTGGAAATTCATAGAAATAAAAAAAAAAAAACACTCATTCAGCGGAAGTGACTATCCAAACATGCTTTAGGAAAAAAACAAAACAGTGATATAAGCTTTAATCAGATTATTGAAAACTTAATCAATTTAAACCTGATGGATACAACATGCTTTATACTCACAGGGCAGGTAATTTCCAAATAATGTTGCGCAAAATTAAATATTTGATAAAGTCGGTCGTGAGAAAGGTGGAAGCATTGATTTTTGCCATTACCTTATCAGATGGGTGTGTATTTTTAGGTCTGATTCTACTGTTCTACTTATCACATTAACGATAAACTTCACGGCAACACTGTTAGTTTTAAAAAAAACTACAAAATGATAAAAATGGGAAAAAAAATTTAAGTGAAACTAATTGTGCTTCTAGTTTTTTTCGACAAGCGTTTCAAAAAATAGTTTTTTGAAATTTCATTAGTTCACATAAAACTAGCTAATGAGAAGCTATTACAGACTAATAAGATCTAACTTTCTGTCTCTTATTGAAATATGTAAATATTTATATATATATATACTCAACAGTAGGTCCGCTGGTATAATGTTGGGTTTATCTCACTTAATAGTGCAACTAATCTTGAAATCGTTTTGGGGAAAGAAAAACTATTACTCTTGATATATAAACATATATCGTTTGGCATCAACCTTTATTATCGAAAATTCGTACATTTGGTATCGCCGAACCGCTTAATCAGTGGAATAGAAATTACCTTTCGGACCATTCCATTTGCGTTGTTTTGAACTACAAAATATATGCCGAGCGTCTTCTAAGGCTCCGTCCTGTCTTTACTTTTCTTCCTTTTTTACTTGCGATTATAGGTATTATAAGGCAAGTTTGGGATTCATGAATATAAAAATAATTTGGATAACAATCAAATATGACATTACGATTAAAAAGTTTTTGAAAAAATTTCGGTCTGTCTGTCAGTCTGTCAGTCTGTCAGTCTGTCAGTCTATCAGTCTGTCATTCTTTCAGTCTGTCATTCTTTCAGTCTGTCTGTCTGTATGTATAACGATATACAGCCTATACGGCTTAAGTGATTACCTTCAAATTTGGTAGGTTCTTTTTGCATTTCTCAGAGGGGAAATTGAAATTTTATTTTTAGGGCTAAAAATAACGGTACCTGCCATGTAACCGTTTATGATAAGCTTAATTTTCTCGAAAACTTTACCAACGATTTCATGAAAATATGTGAGAATATTTTGTAGGGATTGGATATAATTCAATCAAAACCAAATTTACCGGAAATGGGTATTAACGGTACCTTCCAAATAATTTTTTTTTTTAATTTTCGACTTTCTCGGTAACGGCTCATTTTTTCTTTAAACCTTTATATTTAGGTAGATCTAAATAGCCAAATTAATTTTGTACATCAAAATTTTTAATAACTTGGTTTTTTCTTTATATTATTAATTTAATTTTTTTTGGAAAATTCAATATTTTTAAAACTTATTTTTAAAATGTATTATTATTATATTAATAAACTCTAAGAAACGGCAAACCAAAACTTAAAAAAATTCAAAAACCTTAAAATATAAATAAAAAAGGATTGTATCAAAATCGTTCCTTCAATTCTCGAAATACTTTTTTTAAATTCCTTATTATATAAGGCTTGTAATGGCGTCCTACATTTTTTTAATAAAAATCGTTAAGTGTTGTGGTTTTGAAAACTTCTTATAGTTTCATATTGGGAAAGTTCTGATCCCAGTAAAGATTAAAACTGTCGAAAATTATAACGTTAATTAATCAAACCATATTTATATATATAGAACTATATAATAGAACTATAATTGCAATAACATCTTGTAAGTACATTAAGTTGATTTGCTGCAGCTTAATCAAGCGGCGAGTTTTAACAAAGTTATAGCATTAGAGCCTTTTTGAGTGTTTTGTGTCTATATCCTTCCCACAAGTGCAGGCAATAAGCTTAAGAAGCTGCATTGCGATTGGATAAACAGTATTGCAGCGCATTAAATACGAACAAACAAACAAATTTTCATTTTCATATATTAGACTAGCTGACCCACCTGGTGTTGTTGGGATACATAATATATTTTATGGATACCGACAACAGCGCTTCATATTGGGTCACAACATGAAAATTTAATGATGTAGATAAGAAATTATGTACATACATATTATATACAGGAAAAACTAAATTTTCATAAAAGTCTTCCACCCAGCATAATCTTTCGGATCCAAACGTTACATGATCACCCGCTGAGGTAAGCTAAAAATTGGTCACTCTATTTTGGAGTTCATATAGGAATTAGACATACCACATTCACGCATTCTTTTGTTTGCATAAGAAAGAAAATGTCAAGTGGAAAACATACAATTGTCTAAAAAGTACCGTCAACGCAATATTGTGGACGTAACATTACGCTTAGCGCACATTTGATTTGAAGCTTGTGTGTGCTATTGTGAATTAAAAGAAATGCGACTAACACAAAATACGTACACAAGCGTATTTAGCGTATCTTTAAATATACCTACGTCTCGTGTAGAGAGGCTTTAATGTTATTTAGTATTTTCATCAAGATTGGTAAAAAATAAGTTAATTTTTAACGAAATTCGCTGATAAATTTAACTAAGAACAGACTATTTGTGTAAATACACAAATTTCATATGGGAACGGCATACACAAAATCTACACACATACGATTTGTGTAAGCAATAAACATTCAGAAGATTTGTATATTTCTACACATATGGAATTTGTGTATAAATTTGTTGTTTTTGTGTCGATTGTTTATTGTTAATCGGTTTTTGACGTTTATTGCACAAAAATAAATATTTTAAATGATACGTTTTCAATAATATTGAACAAATAAAGCAATTATATAAGCTATGTCTGTATACACCATAAAATTAAATAAATATTTATAAGGCCAAGAAAACGTTGTAAAGTGATAGGAAAGTCCCCTACTTGTTGGAGGAAACCTTGGCTTAGTCACCGAAAAACGGAAAATCGCTCTGGGATTACGTGCGGAAGAACTGCAATGTATCACAATGTTAGAATTTTAGCTATAGTGCAGCAATTCAACGCAATCTCACTCAAACAATTTGGTCTTGGGTCCGCGACGGGGTTGGTGAATACAGTTTTTTTTTTCAAAAAAAAGGGCCACTGTGGCGTATGTTTAACATTTTTTTTATATATTTATATATTTACGCAAACTCGGCTGTCTTAAGTGTTTTAAAGCAGCGTTTTATTAATATTTTCTATCACTAGCTTTATTTCTCAAATAATATGTCGCTATTTTATAACGCTGTTTATGGCAATGGTAATTATTGCAATACAGCAAACCTAGTGATGAACTACTTAACACAGGCTCGTCCTGGGTTCAAAGTATGTCATTTTAATGCCAGAAGTTTGATGATGTGAAGGATATTTTTAATGGCGTGAATCTTGACTTTATTTGTGTGAGTGAAACGTGGTTCAACCCTGATATTCCTGATTATATTCGCAGTTTACCTAATTTTAACCTTATAAGGAATGATAGATGTACTACGACAACTGGTGGGGGTGTTGCAATCTATTGTAAATCAACTCTCAAATATAAGATCTTAAGCAAATCAGCTGCAAATGGCATTGAATATAACATTCTTGAAATTTTTGATCGAATTGCGAATTGTATGGTATACAACCCTTATATAATGAACTCCCCTGTCCCTTTTTCACTACCCCTGTGGGTTCGGGGATGAAAGAATAGGCCCACGGTATGGATGTGCCTGCAGTAAGAGTCTGCTAAAACATCCTCCCCTATAGGCCCGGGGGCAGAATTGGCCTATGGCCGGGTTGCCGGAAGTACGAGCCTTCCAATACCAAGTCTAGTTAAGCAACTACCATTTTATCCGTACGGAAACGTGGTAGTAACCTTGCTTCTAGGCGGGCATTCTTCACCTCGGTTGACTGAATTACTGAACTGTTGCCTTACTGGATGGTGGGCTAGCGACTTCATGGATTCAAACCACAAGTGCGTCTCATGAGAGACGGGCGAGGCCTCACCTAGGGTCTAAAAGTAGGTACCATGGGTTAACAGGAGCCCCGGCTGATTACACGAGCTTGTCTCGGTAGCAGTTGCCTGTTTAAATTGAGGTAGGCCCCCTTGTGGGAGCTTCATGGGGGCTGTTGGTTACTCTAAACGCGGAAGCGAAAAGGTTTCTGAGAGGATGGCACGGTTTCGTAAGAAACGTGTGTTCATTGTCTTATTTAACCTTGATTCTAAGGGTGCTTGATAGGCCCTGCTTCTTAGCAAGGAGGATGAATTTACCATGAGAAATTCATCATTTGCTACTACAGTGGTTTAGCAGAGCACTCTAGTTGATGGTGTGGTCTGGTAAACCACTTTAGGGGTCTTGTACGCCCCAAGGGAACTCTATAAGTGGGTAGGCCTACCGTGGAATTAAGCCTTAATAGGCAGGTGTCCACGTAAAGCCCCTTCACGATCTGTACCTTTTTTACAGCATTAGAACCCTTTTCAATAACGCATGAACACATTATTATTTGTGGTGATTTTAATGCTGACACCTTCTAAAAGTGGACTCTTGTTCATTTCAGCTTCTTGATGCTGTCGCTGCTTCCGGTCTCATAGTTGTAAATTGCTGCCCAACCAGATATGCACCCTGTTAAATCACATAGTTTATTTGATTTAATTATTGTGTCCGATACAACAAATGTCCTTCTCAATGATCAATTGTGTCTTGATGGCATTTCAGATCATGATCTGATTTTCTGTACGTATGATATAAATTTCTCCCACTCGCTAACTCCACTCTCTTTTACATACGGAGATTTTAATTCCGTCAATCTTGATTCGCTATGCTTGGATGCAAGTTGTTTACCATGGTATGATCGCTTAAGCATTGCTAACGTAGATAATAAGCTATATCTCGTTCTAAATTTCATAAAAGAATTGTTTTATAAGCATGTCCCTTTAAAACCCGTTTCCATTCAAAATAAAAAAATGTCAATGGTTTACTACTGATGTCCAGTTTGCAATTAAGAAACGTGGAAAATATTATATAAATTGGAGAAAATCTCCCAGTCCTGAATATTGACGATCATACTGCTTAGTGCGCAAACAAGCAACTTCTATCACGCGGTTAGCAAAACGGAATTTCTTCGCCTCCAAGCTTGACACTTACCTTCCTCCAAAAAAATATTGGGCGAACCTTCGTGAAATTGGTGTTGGTAAGAGACAGATCCTGAAATGTGTACTTAACCCAAATGATCTAAACGCACAGTTTACTAATGATACTCAAACTACAACTGATGATGAACATGGACATCATTTTGACTTCGATGTCGTCTCGGAAGATGAAGTTATAAACATTTTTAATATTCTTAAATCAGATGCTGTTGGAGAAGACGGAATCCCGCTGCGATTTATAAAACTTATTTTTCCCTGTGCTGCTAACCCACTAACACATATTTATAATCACTGCATTGTGTCTTCTAACTTTCCAAACTTGTGGAAATCAGCTTTGATTACACCTGTCCCAAAAATATCTTTACCAATTGAAACTTCTGACTATCGGCCGATAAGTATCTTACCTTGCCTGTCAAAGGTCTTGGAGAAGATTCTTACAAAACAAATAATTGAGCATATATCCTCAAAGAGTCTATTGTCTCCATTTCAATCTGGCTTCAGAGCAAACTATTCTTGTTCCACTGCAATGGTCAAGACAATTTAACGGTTTTATGCCTTCTCCAAGGCTTTTGACAGAGTCAATCATGATGTTCTTTGCCAAAAACTAAAATACTATTTTGGGTTTTCTCATTTGGCTGTTTGTCTCATTAAAAGTTATTTGTCAAATAGAACTCAGCCAGTGGTGGTTCAGGCTTCAGGGTGTTGTCTCTGAGTCTTGCCTACTGAACTCAGGTGTTCCCCAGAGTTCAATTTTGGGCCCAATTCTTTTCTGTATATTTATTAATGATTTACCTTCCGTTTGTAAAAATCTCTCTTATCACCTTTACGCTGATGATATACAGATTTAACTTTCACGAAGAATTGGACTCATTGATGACCTCATTTTTCGTATTAACGAGGACCTTTTGGCAATCGAAAAGTGGTCTGATGAGAATGGCCTGACATTGAATCCTGGAAAAACAAAGGCTTTGGAATTTGAAACCGAATTTTTCCCCTCTATATCCTTAAGCAACTTAAACGTCCCTTATGTAAAAATCGTGACTAGTCTTGGATTCAAAATCACGCATGACTTTTCTTGCAGAGAGCATATTAATTAAGTTGTGGGACGCGTATATACGGAACTCTTCGAAAACTATGGATTTCTAGTAGTTTTACACCGACTGCAACAAGATTGCGTTTGGTCAAAACACTTCTTGTTCCTAGTATCTCTTTTTCTGAAGAAGTGTATCCTAAACTGGATTCTTTGTCTGAAAACAAGCTCCGTGTTGCGTTTAACGACATGACAAGATATATATATGGCCTGCGTAGACACGATCACATCGCCCCTTATAATACTAAAATACTTAGTTCCACCCTCCTTGAATATAATAATTTCAGAACCTGTAGTGAACTGGAAATCTAATAGCTCCTTCACATAATTATTTGAACTCTTCGAGGTGTTTCTTTGTATATGTATTCGTCTTTGGAATTCCTTACCAAATAGCATAAAGCAAGTGACAGACATTGCCAACTTTAAACGTGAAGTATTTAAACACTTTTCGAATTCTTGAAATTATCTGGACGGGAAAAGGAGGGATGAGTAGTTTAGTTTTCTTTTTTTAATATTTCATTAATTGTTATTAAAAATTTATATAAACAAAAATATGATTTTGTAATTTAAAATTAATTTATTTTTCCTTTTTTTACTTTTAAAATTTTGTATATATTAACATTGTAACCATTCTTTAAATAGTATGATAAAAGACTCAGTCTTACATTACTTCGCAATAAAATTGAAAAATTGAATAAAATTGAATATTTTTTAATATAAAAATATAACGTCTCCCGACCCTAAAATGAACATACTGTTCATTTCAAGATTGGAAGTGGCAATATTTGATGTGAGTTTGGTTGTACCTTGACTGATGCCCTTGGTCAAAATCCGGCATTGAATAGTCAAATCTAAGTTATTACGTAAAAATGTGTGTATGTGTGTAAAAACACAAACACATTAACTAAACTATATCATATGTTATGTTGTACTAGATACTTTTATCTCCAGAAGCAAAAGTGGAGAATTAAAAAGCAAAATGATAACCTTCCCAGTTTGTGGTGACCTTTAAAAGCAAAAGCTAAAGAAGACGGATAGCTTTCCAGTATTTGGATTAAGTAGTTTATCACTAAATTCGTTTACCAATAACTTTAACGTGATTCCCTTGAGTCAAGTACCTTCCTTATCATCAAATTTATTGTGTGTTTTTCCAGATTTTGATATAATAAGTGAAACAACTAATCTCACGATTAGTTTGCACCTTTTCAAGTTTCTTTTCTTTTTTTTTTTAATTTCTACTCATTAATTGAATTACCTGGTTAACATGACCTTTTGCAGGTAAGATTTCCTGTCATTTTTACACGGCATTTTCTGATTTTGTTTCATTTTTAAATTTCTTTCCATTTCGATTGTTTTTTTTCCCGAAAAAAGATCAATTAACAACAGATTAATATATTTTTTTAGTGTGGTTCTTATATTAAATATAATAAAAAACAAGTTAAACAACCAACAATTTATTTGAGACAAAAAAAACACTCAATTCACATCAACTTTACAACCGATACAGAATGCGGTTTGTACAAAACTGATCATTCGCAACGTCTGAGATCTTAGAACTCAGAAGTAAATGTATCTGGATAAAGTATCGCACGTGCAAAAAACGGTCTTTTGAATTTTTTTTTCAAAAAAATAAAAGAAAAATCATACTTGTTTTGCATTATCTGGGATAAAGAAAAAAGCCTATTAACATTATTTTGTTGTTAACAAAAGCCAAATGCAAGCTTGTATGGCTTGGCTATGAGCTTGACATTGTATTTTGTTGTATTAATGCAAAAATGTGTGAAATCTTATCCAACTATCTCCAGATTCTTGGACAAAAGCTATTCAATGGTTCCTACATATGTTTAGACTTTTTTTTAATGAATGTGCGGCTATTCACAATAAATAAAATATGCCAGGGAAGAAAAACAATAACAACGGCAAAAGAAAAACAAATATTATAATGAGATGCGCATTCAAAAGATTGGATTGTTTTGTTAATGTTCCGACAATTTGTAGCGCTGCGCTGGGTATCTCTTGGATTTGTTTATGTCGGATTGTTCGTCTAAAAATCCGATGATTAAAATGCACGTGGTTCTTCAAGCCGGGGAATAACATTGGACGTGAACTTTATGTGGAAACAATGAAGAAGTGTTTTATGAGAGAGATTTGCAAGAGATGATCATTGAATTCGTGGCGTAATTATCGAGGAATATCGCGCAGTTGCTAATTGAAGATGCAAATAATTGTATTTTTTTATTTCTATTTGTTGTTGGTTTTTTGTAGAAATAAAAACATTTACTTTATTAAATTCAATTAAAACAGTCGATCTTAATTAAGGAAGAATACAACATTTAACCTGAATGGGTTGATGTTGTATTCATCACACTTAGATCGGAGTAGATCCATTATGATACTCCGGGGGTTTGAACTCCATAAGCGTTTATGATCTTTGTTAAAACTTATACATTTTCAAACCATTTTGAAACTTTGATAAATCTAAAGGCTTATACGAGTAAGTTTATGTAGCTCTTCTTAGTCCCTGGAAGAAGTGACACTCTAGGAATTTATATCTGAAGATAGTGGAAAAGAAAGTGTGTTGTGTCCTTCTCATGGACACTTTCGACGTCAGATCCTCCGCGCAAGTAGTCTGTGTTGCATTTTGATTTATTTTTTTTTTTGGTAAGGCTTCATGGTCATTATACTTCCAAGGATCGCAGGGATATCTTATGCAGCTGTAGAACTTTCACAAGTTATTTGGCGTGTTTTGATATGATTAGTGAAACCCTTCCATTATATACTACTATTATTATCAACTAGCTTACCCACCCGGCGTTGCACGGGTATACAATACATTTTCGAAAAAAACGACCTCGGCGTGGCGTGGCGCCACTTAGTAATCAAAATAGCCTTAGCTACATACTTTTTCCAAAATTAGCCATCTGCTTGTGGAACGCACCAAGTGGCACCAACATGTGATTAAAATAGCTTTAGTTACTCCTTATAACGTCGTCCTGTAAAAGTCTTGTCAAACTCGAGGCATAAATATAAATTTACGAAAAAAAAAGACTCAATCAATATTTAGGGGTATTTTAATTAGCCTTAATTACTCCTTAGGTATAATATACGCTATCAGCCTGTGGAAGTCCCGTCAAAATCGATTCATAAATAAGAATTTTCGAAAAAAATACGACTCCAGCGCCATCTAGTAGGTAATTTAAATAGCCTAAGGTACTAGGTAAATCGACGACAGGCCTCGGAACATGACTCGTCAGTGTAGCTCTAGTAAACATGGAGTGCCATCGCACATCATAAATAATATCTAATGGATTTATAAAAAAAAGTATTTCGAAAATTGTTGTACCGATTTGGATAAAATCTTAATTTTTTTTATTTTTACCGGGGCAACCACATTAAAAAAAACGCGCTAAGTACACTAACTCAAAGGTGGCTTGGAAACGTGTGCATATGCATGTCCAGTGCATATTATGACAATTACAACTCTTTCAACTTTTTGAATCGTTATATCTCGAAAACGGTGAGTCTTCGGAAAAAAGGTATAATAGCATTTTTTTATAGATAATTATCTGATCTATAATTTTGTCTCAGCATATTTTATGATAAAATTTACCGTTTTTCTCAAAATCCCATTTTTGTGACTTTTCACCCCGCGTAATTTTTTTGCCGGTGTCGGATCGATGAGGACTTTTTAGATTTTATTTATGAATGTGTTGTTAACAATCCTACCAATTTTCAGCTTGGTGTGAATTTATGTAACCTCACCCCTATGTTTTGGTATAATTTGACCGGACTATAATACTTCTGAATATTATGTTGTAGACGAGAAATTATAAGATTCCTTTTGACCCGGCCAACAAGAAGTCAGAGTTGAGGTATTGAAACTATGGTCTGATGCTAGAGCAACCAAAATCGGGCTTTTTGTGTTGACTTAGGCCAGGTTACATATAACTATGTCAAATTACGCCTAATCGCTGCAAAATATCGGCAGACACAATGCCGAATATTTGAATGTCGGTAAAAGTTAAGTCAAAATGGCGCTCTATTAATCAATTTCTTTTACATTTTTATTCAATTGTAGGATCATAATCTAGCTGATTCTTATGATCTTATGATGAAGTATTAAAAACCACAATACTTAACGGTATTTAGTAAAAATAAAATATGCCATCTCAAGTTTTAAATAACAAGGAATTTATGAAAAATGTATTTCGAAAATTGTAGGACCGGTTTTGATAAAATCCTGTTTTTTGTTTTTAGTTTAAAAAAAAAAAATATTTTTTTATTAATTTTGTTTTGCAGTTTTGTTTAGAATTTATTAAAATACATGTGATTATAAAATTTAAAATAAATTTTTGATTAGTTTTCAAAATATTGATTTTTCAAAAAAAAATTCAAAAATTAATTTTAATTAGAAAAACAAAGTTATTAAAAAAATTGATATGCAGAATTAATTCGGCTATCTAGATCTTTTTATATATAAAATTTGACAGAAATCCAAAGAGCCGTAACCGAGAAAGCGAAAAATTAAAAAAAAAACCGGTTAAAAGTCCACTTAATAGACTTCTCCCATATATGTATGTGGTTCTTATCAAATGAGAGCCAATATGTACCAACAAAAAAATTCTCAAAAATTTTCATTAAAATCGTTAAAGTCGTTTTCGAGAAAAATAAGATTTTCCTAAACGCTCATGGCAGGTGCCGTTATTTTTAGGGCTAAAAATTAAATTTCAATTTCCCCTCTGGGGAATGCCAAAAGAATCACACACACCAAGTTTGAAGATAATCGCTTAAGCCGTTTAGGCTGCAGCTTGTCATACATACTGAAAGACAGACATTTTTTCTCGATCACTTTTTTAGACTTCCCTATGATCCTAATGTCATGTTTCATTGTTTTCTCATTTTTTTTTACATTCACGAATACTAAACTTGCCTTATAGTCCCTATAATCGCAAGTAAAAAATAATTACTGAAGTTAACTTTTTTATCAATTTAGTAAAAATCAGTTAATCGTCTTGTCATGTCGTCGCTTCTAAATAAACTTGTATCCCAACATTTTACATTGCATTTCAGTTATTATATTTTAAGTTTACATAATTAAAATGCTTAAAAATTAAAAAAAAAAACTTTATAATTTTAACATTCATTTGTGTTTTAAACTATTAATAGTGGGCTCATAAAAATCTCCCCATAGCTTGAATAATTCCTAATAAAAATAAATAAAAACATCAAAGACAGATAACCTAAAAGGAGTTTTTCAACCACTTGCAATGGTTCAATCATTAATGTTCAATAAAAACATTCTTTTATTAATTATCCGTTTAGACAAAAATAGAATTTTATATTTCAAATAATCACCAAGAGTAAGGAACTCTTAAGTATTGAAAGTATCTTTCTGCTGGCATATTCAAAAAAAAAAAAAACAATCTTTGTTCCAAGAACAAAGCCCTATCCACAATCATGAGTAACCCCTCCAGTTGTGCACAGACATAAAACATCATAATTGTGCGTTTGCTTATTTGAATCAAACAAACAGAAAAAAACTCAAATCAAAACAATATTGCTAACTCAACTTCCCCGAATCTAGCGCACTCATTGAAAAGTGAAATTAGGCAAAATTATCAAGGACCCCTTAGAAACAACTTAATCTTTTTTGATTAAAAAAATATTTATTTTAAGGTCGTTCCTAGAGGTTTAATAGTTTTCATATTTGAAGTTTGTTATCAACATTTCTGACAGCAGCTGTCAATGTCATTAAGATATGAAAAGCGTTCTTAAATGTTGGAAAGGCGTATTTAATTTTTTTTGTTTCATTAGAAATATTGAGTTTCTGACCTTAGACAATCTGAGAAATTAATATTGCTACATTTATAAATTATTACGCAAAAGTCATTGAACCTTGATTAAAAAGTTCAATTGAATGGCAGAAAAGTGGGTGTATTCACGATATTCATCGTGAACACGACACAATAGACATTACTCATCACTTATGATAATAAACATCTTAAAACCATTTTTAATAAAAAAAAAGTATTTGTAATTATAAAAACTCCTAAACAACTCACATGGTCACACCAACCATGTACTTAATGTTTTGTTTTGACGCAGACTAGATTAGCTTCCAAATAACTTTTATCTAATTAGGGCAGACATACTTATATGAAATAAACAAATTATGTACTGCCTTGGAATTCACAAACACATCTATTTACATCACTCCCCTTTTTAATAAATATTTTTAAAATAAATATTATTTCTTTATTTACCTTGGAATGGGAACCACAACACGGCGTGTAAAAGTCCTAGATGAAACAATCAAACGCGATGACTTTAGAAGAAAATCCATTTCGTCTTTTTAAAACTGTGTTTTGTTTTTTGATATTCTATTTAAAAAAAAAAGTTTCGGAACACTAATAAGTAACAGGGCCAAGGTGCAAATATTTAGCTTCGATGAAATTAATTTAATTTTTTTTTTAAGTACACTTTTGATTTTAACAAAGATTTTGAAATGATATCATAAATGATAAATAAAAAGTTCTTATCGTAATGGAGAGAATCATTATGTCGAATACTCGTTTGAATGGTACACAATCCTCACAATCCTATAAAAAATTAAAGTTTTTTTTTATTTAGTTATGAAACAAATATTAAAATATGAAAACTGTTTTTTTTTTTAAACATTGAAGTCATTTTTAGTGAAGTGTTGTTGGTCTCCATTGATTTTTTTTTTTCAAATAAATATAAAGTTGCACTTGTTTGACGATTTTTCAGTCAAAAACATTTTTAGGAAATTTAATGATAAGTCTTGAAAAATTAAAAAAAAAATCAATTTAGGAAATGATGAGCAAAAAACTGTATAAAAGAAGTGATTTAAAAAAAACGGTTTTAATTAAATTTGAGCCGGTAGCATATATATAGAAGTCCTATCCTATTTTCTTCGAAATCTCTAGTTTAAACTAATATTTTTGAAGCTGAAATATTTAACAGATGCCTGGAAGCTAACCGCAAATAAGTCTCATTTTTCCTTAATTCGACAATTTGTTTTTTTTTTTTTACTTATTATTTTGAAAAGTATTCAAATTTGATCTTTGGACAGATACAATATTAGATTTTAAAAAAAAAAAGTTTTGCGTTCATACAGTTCGAAAAGCATGAAGGCTTGCACAAAAGATTAACGTTCGGACGTCAAGCAAAATGGTATATTTTGGATTTGGATAACCACTTAAGATCGCATATTTTCGATTATAAACATAAATCGAGTAAGATTTTTAATATGCGTTCAGTTTCCGTCTGCTAAACTATTACTAAAAAAAGCAAGTAGCAAAAATCCTCACAATAATAAAGGGTGTTTTTTTATAAACGTGTGGTTTTCAATTTGGCAATACTTTTTTCGGAGTTGGTCTTTTTGACAGCTGTCACTTGATTTATGCTCAGTTTGGTTTATTATTTTATAATGAATAGATTTATTTCAGAACAACCCTTGCAAATTGTGCAAATTTATTACCAAAATAAAGGTTCGGTTCGGTGGAGCAGAGTATCGAAGAAGACCCGAATGGAGTTGATCCCTATGGGACCCTTTTAGAATTTGGGAAGAACTGTGATTGGCTGTTTCAAACTATTACTTCTTCCCGTCTCCGGATATGCAACTTTGCCGAATGTGTACAAAACTTATAGTTGTTCATAGTTTTTTCGCATAGCATTGAGTGGTGAACAGTTTCGAAGGCCTTCGAAAAGTCAAGTAGAGTCAAGAAGGTAAATTCATCAATAACGTACGACCAAGCGGATTTACAAATGTGTTTTGTCCGAAAGACTGATTGTTGCAAATTCAAAAGTTGAATGTCATTTTTGTGCTTTAAAATAGCTTTTTCAAATACTTTTGAGAGAATTGAAATGGGTCTATAGTCGGTTATGGTACAGTTTTTATTCTTTCAGACAAAGCATACATAAAATATTATTCCAATCGCAACTTGGTAAATCACAAGTGAGTTGCTCATGATTGTCTCCAGTAAAATCTCTGAATTGGAAAGTTGGTTACACAAAAGAACTTTATCAAGGTGGCTTATGAAGAATGCACCCAAAAGCGAAAAGAAATCATTGGAAAAGTGAGTTGGTATAGACGTATTAACCGGAACAAGATTAAGAGCTTATTCTTCCGTCACCTCTTTTTAGAAGAAGTTTGAAAGTATACAAATCTTAATTAATCATTTATCTTCAAAAACATTTCTGCATACCAAAATTTCCCCTCCCCTTACCAAAACACCTTTTTTGATCGAAAAAGTAGCAGGAATAGATTTAAAATTTACGAAAACGTAATTTCCACTGAAAATAATTTCGGTAATTATGTCTTTCAACTTACAACTCGAGAGAAGGTGACCTTGACATATGTAATTTTTGGGATTATTCTGAATATGTGAATATTATTTATAAAGCGCGCTTGCACCTCCTTCATTTTTTATTTTTTTTATCGTTGAAATTGGTTGATTTTTACTTTTCACGTTTACAAATTATACTCATTAAAAGACATAATTTCCAAAATGTTTCCAAAACTTTAATTTCTAGCCGGTTAAACAGTGAGATATATATGAGAGGGCATGCTGGCACTTGCAACCTCCCTCCTTGAGGTTACTATAAAATTTGGAATAAGTGTAAGAAAAAAATGAAGAAGATGCAAGCGCTCTTTAAAAAATTACATAAATACATGTTCAGAATGAACCCAAACACGACATAAGTCAGGGTCAACCCCCCTCTCGAGTTGTAAGCTAAAAAGAAATAATTTCCATAATTTCTATATCAATAATATTAAATTTAATTGACTTGACCGATTTTGATGAAATTTGCTTCAGTTAAACAAATAGATGACCCTGTTGCAAAGATATAGCAAATGACAGGTATATCTGAGTAACGCCGGCATTTAAGATTTACTTAGAAAAATCGAAGTAAAATAAAGTTTCGAATTTCTGAACATTAAAATGCAAAGCAAGATTAAAGCCCTGCATTTTGAATGTACGTAGTGTGATCAAGAAAACAATTTAAAGAATTTTACTAAGAAAGCAATCGACATCGAATAAATTTATAACAATCGTCTATATTTTGTTTTAATTAAGAGCATATATTCATATCAGAAGTGGGATCGCAACCAAAGAAGTTCGGAAGAAAATGTGCACTTTTGCTTAAAACGACTGCCGACTTACTTGCTTCCAATTTGCATTAAAATAGACGTAAACACTTTTTTATTAGAATTATAATTGTTCCAAACGTAACAAAAGTGTCAGAAAAAGTGACATTTGTTTTTGACAAATATGTTCATAAATACATATGAAGGTATATTTTCTTATTAATTTTAATAAAATTAGTTATTCAATTATAAAACTAATAAATAAAAACAAGTAAATTAGGCTTAGAAAAATAAATTTGATATTTCATCAGATTTTGCTTTTATCCTCCACCTGCTTTAAATTATTCTACATCTTGAGAAATGTTTCTAGAACTTTGCCTTTCAAATGAAATAGTATCTTAAGACCAAATCATACTCCTGATCGGTGCCTTAAAAGGCATGGCATTAAAAACTTTATATAAGAAACATCCTTCTTTTTTTAATTAATTTAAATAACTTTCCGTGATAAATGTTGTCATTGCTGAAGATAACCCTCCTGAAATGTTATTTTTTGTTATCTCAACAAATATATAGCTAACTTTGCCTATATACGAACATGCGTATCAATCAAGTAAATAATAACATCTAACTTTAGAATCACTCCAACTCAAGCATTTTTTTTATTAATTTTTCATTGTAATTAGTCACTTAAGTGCGACTTCAAGAAACCCACTCTCAGCTACCTTACATCTAAATCAAGCACACTCACTCGTCTGGCAACCAAGTGGAAGCCTGACGTCAATCTGTCTACCATGTCAAAACTATGGCGGGGAAAAAAATATTTTATTCATTACCGAGTTAACTATTTTTGTAGATAATTTTTTTTTCAGTCCACACTCAAGAGCAACCAGATCCAGTTCACCGAAAGGGGAAACTCTAGCCTAACTTGATGCATTTAGATAAAACAACTTTTTTTTTTTTTTTAAATTGTTACCTCACAAGATACAACAGCAAGTCCCGTGGTGGTTCATATTCACTTCCGATCTCAATCTTAGAATCATTGAGTGCATGCGGACCGGTAGTGGTGGTGTTGGTGGCAGACGCCGCCATCGCCAAACGACGTTCGTTTTCCTTGCAGTCTAGTTCCATTTCGACTCTGCGAGCTGCCAGGCGTCTCTTGACCGCCGGCGAGGTCATTGCAGAGGTTTTAGCCAGAGCTTCCGCGATGGCGAACTTTTCACGAAAGTCCTTCAGCATTGCACTTTCTTGGGGCGTACTATGCGACGACGACGACGGATATTGCCGGCCGACAACAACGGCGGCGGATGTTGTTGCAGTATTGTCAATTATATCCGAGACAATCTCGATCAGCTCAGGGACATCCGAGTCGTTTTGTTGTTGGGAGTTGCCGTCATCACTCAGACCCAGCATATCGGTGAGAAACTGTTTGCGTTGTAAATCGATTCTGGACGGGGGTCTGAGAAGCGGTGGATGAATATCGTCTCCAAGTGGTTCTATGGGTGGGATTGGTGGGGCCATTTCACAACACTCCTTGGTGCAAAGTATCTTGCACAATTCAGCCAGGGGACTATGATCACCAGATGAACCCTCACATGAGGAACAAGGGGCTTTGATTTTTGAGTCACCTTTTAGCGATACTTGATCTTCGTTCTTGGGAGCTTCTAGAATTACAAAATCCTTGTCAATATTCTCATCGGTGGAACTATTTCCACTATCATGAGATTCCTGAATGTGAAAGAATAACGGAGGACGCTCGAACTCAGGTGAAAGTCCATCCTTGGACAAGCTCGAATAATTCTTCAAAGTCGAATTGGAAAAATTTAGGAGCATCGAAGTGACTGGCATCGATTTACCGAGCGATGGACGACGCTTATGGCCGTTTGCCTGTCCACCGAAGGCACTTTGATGAGATTGCATTTTGTGACAAAGAAAATGTCTACGTGGTGCTTCCGATTTTCATGCGATTTTTCACAAGGACACACAAAATTCACTCGAAATTTACGTCCACTCGTACAAAATGTCCTTCGAACAGGTTGAAAAAAAAATTCAAAAATATATTTCACATCAAAGATACAAAGAGAATCACAAAAGATACAACAAAAATTAACGAATTTATATAGAAATAAATTTAATAAAATTATTTTTTTAGCGAGAACGCACGTTTGTTGGGAGTGCGCGCCCGAACGATTGCACGTTTAGAACATTAAACTAGTAATCAGAGAGACGGTGGAAGTTCTTTATTTATATGGTCCAAGCCGAGGCTATCGGCATTCTGAGTTTACGTGCGAATTGCGAATAAAAAATAACTAAATTCATCGGAGCTGCCTTAAAGCCTGCTCCGAGGGGTGATGCAGAGGGTGGCAGCAGGTAAATTAGTAGTATTAATATTTTTTCCAACAACAACAACAAAAAAGCACAAAAGTGAGTATAAACGCTTTGTAGATACACTGTACAGGTAGAGGTAATAACGAACGCGCTGCTCGCACGTACCAGAAATGCTTTTCGATACTAAAAATATAATTTATGAAGAATGTATCTCGACTCGATATAGGTTTTTTTTGTTTTGGGAATAGGAATAGGAAGATGTCTATATTAATGGGGGGGGGGGGGTAGAGAGTGGCATGGACACACAGAGAGCTATTTCCATCCCCCTACCCAACTCTGCCCCTCCTGATTGATTGTCAATAAACAATTATGTGTTGAATACAAATGGATAGTTTATAAAATCTTTCTGAAGAATATTGTAAACATCTCACTCAAGATACACACAAGTGGGAACACACTTTTGTGTGCTTCAAGCCGGAGTGGAGGTAGTTATGAGCATGTTTTTATAGATAGGGCGTGGGTAGCATCTTAATTCGGAATGGAAAATAACTTTAAAGGGTTGTAAATATATACAGCAACTAAGGGAATTCTTTTAGTGAAAATAGTGCATTAACCTTATAAAACTGAGTAAACATAAGGGAAATAAAAATATAATTAAGTATCTTTTGTGTGAAGGAAATATTTTTTTAAATTAAAGTAAACAACCCCATAAGGTTGTGTTTGAATAGGCATTGTTTAAGCATTTTTTTTTTAGGGAATGGATGCTCTTTCAAGCCGGTTATTTAAGAAAGGATAGTTTCTTGGATTGTTTCTTGTTTGGCATCTGGTTTTATTCTTACATGAAAAATTCGACAAAGGCTCTTAAGCTTTCGCGAAGCCAGCAAGGGAATTACGACGATCCGTATCAAGGCCAAATTCCATTATTTAAGCCTTATTAGCGCCCATGCCCCCAACAGAAAAGAAAGACGATGCTTACAAAGAGTTTTTACGAGCTCTTTGTCAAAACGTACGAGCTTCATCCTAAACTTGACATCAAAATTCTGGGAGAATTTAACGCACAAAATTTGAGGGAAACATCTTTGGAAACACAATTGGAAAACACAGGCTGTACGAAACCACCTCCGGAAACGGACTAAGACTCATCGATTTTGCAACAGTAACAAACATGGTGTCAAGCATCACGTGATTCCCTCGACTTGACATCCACAAGGGTACATGGAGGTCTCCAGATGGTGGTGACTCCAGCTGCAATTAAATCGATTGTCTCGTGGTTGACATAAGACACTCTAGTATTCTGGACGTCTGTATTTTCTCAGTAGTAAATATCGAATCGGATCGATATCTAGCTGGTGCAAAACTTCTTGTTCTGTTATTCATAGAAGTTATTGGGCGGTCAAAAACCACGCAGAGGATAGCGATCGCCACAACCTATGCCCATCGCGTATTTTTTGTACTAGCAATGAAAAACTTGCAAGCCGCTCTGGAGCCTGCAAAGATTGGGATGGAAACATCATCTGTTAACCGTTTGAAGAGACTATTCCAACTAGTTGTTGAATGGCGATGAAGGCCAATATCCGGCAATGATCAACCTGTGGACCTGTCAATCTAGATGACAAAGGAATTTCATCCACCCGATCATAATGAGGATGCCCTCTGTGCCTCTAATGGAAAAGATTCTTTAATTTTAGAGACAGTCTCTTCGTACTTCTTCGGACTTTGCAAAACGCCAAAATCGGCGTACAAATACTACAGGGTGGCGCAAAAATTAATCACCCGGTGTTTATTGGTCCTACTTATACTAGTGATTATGGTTATCTAATGAATTAGAATTTTTTTCATTAAGTCGAAAATAATAGTATAAGTCAAGTGGCTGCCGCCGCCGTCAAAATGGGTCCACGTTGGGCGCCATTTTAAGTGTAGATTAGAACTCATTAATCCATTATTCCTATAATTTTCATTTATCACCTTTTAAGAAACAAGATATTTTTAAATTTCAGTTTCAAGAAAGAATATTTAAAAAGCCTAATGGCAGTTGATATTTATGTATATTTTTTTGTTCAGAACCATTTTTTAACATATTTGGCTCTGACTCCATGCTACATAAATGAATCAGCAACATTATCTACTTCCAGGTTCATAAAGAAGTCTTAAAGAACGAATTTGGCGGTTTTCGTTCAAGAATCGTGCCTCCATACATTAAACATACGCCACACGAAGCACATGTTTTGCATAACTTAATTCTACTGTGCATAAAATTTTCGGCGGCAGTGAAAAAAAAGTCGATCGGAAATAGTTTGACACGTTCCAGAAATAATGTTTATTATGGAATACGCGAAAGAATATAATTAAACAAAAAAAAAAATGAGTGTCGTGTGTTGAATATAAGTACAAACCGCATAGAATTATAATTTTGTTCCTAAAATTGCAGTTTGGGTTGGTACAACCCCAAATTTGTGTATCGTACATCCATGCCGGCTTAAGCACTTGCTTGCAGATAAGCAGTTTGTTAAAGGTACATAAATTGGAGTATGTCACGGAAAACACCTTCCAGCGAATTCAGGGTACACCAGTGTGCCCCATAGTGCAACATCGAACAAACTTATTCAACCAAACTCAACATTTCCTTTCAATTTAATTTCAAAATTAAATAAAACTTTGCGAATAGAAAATTACCAAAACCCTGAACTTGAAAATTGATGCGTAAACATTAAATTGTTTTTTCAAATACTCATGTGTATAGTCTGGAGGTATATTCAAAGTCAAGTAACACAATTAAGTTTCAACACCTCTTTTAGCATTGTGAGGTATTGAGGTGCACTAATTTGTTTAAGACTTTCATGTTGACCTTGATTGTTTCCAATTGACTCATAACATATCGTTAAATAATAGAATCGATTAAAAAAAAGTTAATTAGGCTCGCACTCAATAAAAATTACGTCAAATAGAAAAAAAAAACAATTAATCTTCACAGTATTTTGCACAACACTTTTTGACATATCAGAGACATTCATATAGAGAGGCATGAGGTGGGCGTTGTGAAAGTTTGCGATTAACATTTATAGCCTCGCGTCGGTCGTCGTTATATTTGCATTACTCATTTGAAGTGGATATAGATGAGCGTTCGCACATTATTTGATGATTCAAAAATGTGGACAAAATATTTAAATTTTAATTAAAGATTCCATGCTAATGCGCACTTAGAACCCTTCGTTATGGATTTTGACGAGTGCAGAACAGCTATTCAAAGCAAATATTTTGAAGTTTAGCTTCCAGTCGAAATTCTGTTGACTTGAATTTTTAAAAGTCACGTTGAAAAAATATTCATATATTCTTATTTTGAAGGTTAATATATACCAATTACTTAAAGTGTAAGCAATTGTTTGTTTATTTGTATTTTGTATCACAACTCGTAGAGTTAAAAATACGAAAATATAGGCTGGAAAACCATATTAGGTCCTTAAGTCTCGCCTCAAACGTATAATGTTTAGCCTATTCACTAATAGCATTGCCTCAGTCTGCAAGGTAAAAAGATGCTGATGATGTGCACATGCACTTTAGGTACCCGATAGGTCTAGCTGAAGGTGTCACTGAACGAATTAATGAAGACTTTATCTTGACAGCTTGTTGGTCAAGGAAGAATCGGCTTATGTTGAATTCCAATAAAAGTCAAGTCATATTAATTAGCCGCTCGAGCATTGATACTCAAAGCTAACCACAGCTTTACTTAGAAGGGTAAGTGCTACCCTACGTAATAAGTAAATAATTATTATAAACAAATGATTAATATATAAGTACATTAACTACTACTATTGAAACTCAAAACTTATCTAAATTTAACCTTGTTTCTATTGTTTGCACAGCTTACAGATGTGCGGATGCATATCCATGTAAAGCCACATTCATTGGTTCCAAGTTTTAAGTATATCTATCAGCCTTACAAAGCTTTAAACTTGACCATCTATAATAAAAATTGTTTATTTTACTCGTTAGATGTAAACGGGCTTTATTTTGTTTGCACAAGTGGCTTGCGGTTAATACCAATAATTATTAAGTGAGTCAACACCCAGATGTTTCCTTTTCTTATTAACTGGAACATGTTTACTTTCAAGAATTACTATAATCTCAATGTTATCAAATGCTCTTATCGGTCTACAGCCCCAGACAAAATTGAATAATGTATCACGGAAAAAGGAAGACGTGCATGTAGCTTATAATGGCGTGAAATCGAACATTAAGCAGGATTTACATTGCATCACTATTATGGCTAAAACACAATCACGCTTCTGCTTTGGCTTCGTCACGTTACATTTCACACGCTTTGTGTCCGCTTTGAATGACATTTTCTAAATTTCGGTTTTTGTTTTTGCTTTTTTCTGTCAAAGCGAGCAAAAGTTCAACCAGTTTCTATTTAAGCTTTACGTTTGAGTCACGTTACCTTATATTGTACACGAACCAAACGTAACGTCAAAGCCAAAGCGACATTGTGATAAGATGTATTGATTTTCTATGGTTGAACTTGTAAACGTCAGGCGAAACCAAAGCTAAAGCGTGATTGTGTTTTAGCCATTAATGTCCATTCAAAGTGAATCATGCTGATTGAAATCATCCAAAATATTCATTTCTCTTTACGGATTTTCATCCAGTTCTGGGGTTTCACTAAAAACTTTTTCACAATGCGCCGATTCTGGATGCGTAACGAACAAGTTGTGAGCATTTTTTGTTCTGAAGTTTGTGTTTCATTGCATTTATTTAAATAGGAACTGTCATTCAGTGCCAAACGAACACGTTCAGAATGCTTCCAGACTGCTGTGAACTACCAAGCAAAAATGGTATAAAATTCGACCAGTGGATGTCAAAGTTAGTGAATTAGACTGAAAGGAATAGAACTTTTTTGTTTACATGTTAAGACCCAACTATAACTCAATAATTAGAATGTAGTACGTTGCCCTACGAAATAGTGCGGATACATGCCTGAAAAATGACTTTGATAAGTTTCGTTTACTTTTGATATCGCACTGTACGCTTACGTATATTACGTACGGAAATCTGAAAAATGCTTGTATTTTCTTAATGTAATTATGTTCAACCGATGTATTTTGTTCAACCGATGGTTTTGACATTAGCTTTGGGTTGGGTTGGACTTTTACACTGCGCAATCACTTTGGATGAATCATCGTTTCAAGGAATGACTTCTTCAACAAATTTATTAGTGGTTCATTTAAGGCTAAAGTTGCAACAATAATTGAAGAATTGGTACGTACGTTGCCTTACGGTATTTATATTTATTTGTGTTATGTTATTTGTGTAGATACCAAATTAGAAATGACTGATAAGTTACGTCAAGTTTTCGTTCACTTTTGTTTTCGTACGTAATATAATTTCTAAAGGTTATTATGACCAACTGGCGTATTTGACAGATCAGAAATACATTTTTCCTTCGGTTTTGAAACTGGCTTTCTTTTTCTTTCTTGTTTTATGGTTGGGCCTCAAGAGTTTATTTTAGATGAAAAGCCAATACAGACTTATCACTTCCGATTATTCCTTAGAGGTGAACATCCAAAGGCAAATGCAAATTAAATTTTAGACATTTAAATTATATATTTTCATTGACAAGAATTTCCATAGGTACTTTTCTTACTAACAAATTCTGCGACAAATTGTCAAGGCTTAACAACGTAATTGGTTGCATTGCGTAACGTGTGTATAATGTCTCAAGAAATAAAACACTCTTGTCTTTTCCAAAACAATGGATGTTTTTCTTTAAACTGTCAACAAAAATCGCAAAAATGATCAATAAAACTTGCATTAGTCGTTTTTCTTTTTTCGTTTAGAACAGAGTCTGAGCTGAGTTGTCAAAACAAAAGTTGTAACTATTTTTTTTTCTCTCAGAGCGTTCAGATCTCCAAAGTTGCATTTTGTTTTTCGTTCAGAGAATGATCAGAGCTCTATTGTACATGCTCAGGATAATTTGGCTGAGCATTCTGAGAAAAAATCTGAACACAATTAACGTCACTTTAGAGTTGTAGGCTATTTCACTTTATCCCATGCACACTGGTATGTTACACCATTCTTCGAAAAATATGTAGATGCCAAAGTGAAAGAGACAATAATAATATATACATATCTACTATTGCCGCCTGTGAAAAAGCCATATCAAAAGTGTCAATTTGTGACAGCCAAGTGCTCAAACGTATTTCCAAAAATATATCTGAGGGCTCAGACCATTCTTGGTTCAGATAATTATCAGAGTATGCTCAGAATACTCAGACTCTGTTCAGAGACCTTTTCTGAGTGAATAAAGAAAAACGACTATTAACGATTACTTTTATCCGTAGGTACTGTCACTTACTTGCGCAGATCAACGCCAAAGTGGGCTGACTTTTCAATATGTGTGTATGACTTACAATATACATATGTATAAAGCAGCAAATTTAACGGCATTTACTATATAAAATATACATCGAATGACACTGAAGAATTACCCAAAACCAAACGCACTTGACTGACGACACGCGACGCTACGCGCCGTCACTGTCTGTTACAATTGACATTGAACTTAAACTTAACGAAAAAGCAATTAAAGAACACTTTGCGAGAATATTAATAAGAAATACAGTAGAAACAATTAGTTAAGGCAAAATTTATTGCAAAATCAAATGTCAGGTAAAAAATATTAAAGAAAAAGAAAATAAAAAAATGCAAATATAAGATATAAATCTCTTCTCACGACAGACGACAACGGACGTGACGCGACGTTGCGTTGTTAAACTTTACAATTTAATTCAATAAAACGCAATTATTTTGCGACTTCTATTTTGATTCTGAGATCCGCGAAAATAAAAACTAACAGAATTATTCACTTCCGAAGTGCGGAGACAAAAAAAGCAGCAGCACAACACCCAAGTGTCCGGCGACTGTCGGTTGGCGGATGGCGCAATGCCTGTGGCCAATCTGTCATTGAGATAATAATAGCACTTGCCGCGTCTGTTTCATACTTAACTCAGCTGATTTATAACAAGTTGTTCTTTTTATTTTTGTATCTTGAACTTGGTGTATGGGAAATAAGATATAAAACTAAAATTAAACAGAGGGTTATTGGTCAACGAATAAATTAAATAAAAAGTAATGGTCTAGCGTTAGCGTCTATGGGCAAATGGAATGATCGCAAAGGCATTGATGCACTTTTACAGGTGTATGGATTTTTTCAAGGAAATGCTATTTACAATGCTTTTGATGTGCATAATTACCTACTGAAATAAAAAAAAAATAATTTCAGTACAATCTTCTTTGCATTAGAAATTAAGAAAATATGGGATTTACAGGAACTTGACCTCTTGAATTATGATAATATGACAGCTAGTTACGTGTGATCAATGGGCACGTTCAATGCATACACTGACTTTCAGTCAACTAATTTTCAGTCAAAGTGAATCCATTGAACGATACTAAGACTAATGCATTTGGGAAACTGTCAGTTGAAAGTTAGTCAAAAAATCTTGACTAACTTTTTGATTAAATGTCAACTAAATTTTAAGGGCAATTGACCAATCAGATGCGCGTTGACTGACTTTTATTGGACGCATTGAATGCCAGAAATTATGGTGAAACTGTGCGCAGAAATTTGAATTTATAATACCGTTGTGCATTATTTCTTTTTGACAATTCAGTTAAAACAAATAGTAAGAACATTGTCATTTTTTCATGGAAGTGACAACAAAATTCGAGTTTATTTTTGAACTTTATTTAGGGTTGAAGCAGATTTTTTCGGAAACCCGGCGAGCTATCTAAAAACATGCATTTTTCAGTTCGAATAAAATCAGTAAATAAAAATAATAATTCATGCCAATGGTATTATTTAATGGTACTTATGGTGGTCAATAAAACTTATAACGGAGCTGACAAGAACAATAAAAGCTGACTATAGAGAACATATTTATGCACAGTAGACAAGTAAACAACCCTCAAGTTGCACTCGCAATCTTTTAGTTATTTCTGTGTTGGGAAGAAAATTAATGCATATAAAGTGCAGGCGGAAGTGGCAGTCATTCTGTGCATGTGCTCAACGTGAAAATTAATTCAGACTAATTTCTTATCTTTATCAAAGTAAAGGCTGATTCACATCATTATGACATTCTAGAACTCTTTCTCATAATACTCAATTTGTATCTCTAATGTCAAAATAACAGCGTTGACAAGATACCGTAACCAACCAGTTACACAGTTACATTGCACTCAAATCATAGCGCTTTGTGTGAATTTTACTCAAACCGAATCCAGCGAATTCAATTTGGTTCGAATCGAACCAAACCAGAAAATTCAGCTTGAATTGTTGTTTTTTATTTTGTTTTTGTTTTTTTTTTCGAATGAAGTGTTTTGTAAACAGGACTATGAACCAACTCATATCTTTTTATTGTTTTTAATGGCAGAAGTAGACATTCGGTGGGTTCGCATTTATTTGGGTTAACTCACAATCATTTCACCACCAGACTGATGAAAACAGTAAACAAAAAAATGCGCCTTTGCGTCAATATCTATCTTTTCGTGGTTTTTTTTAAAGAAAAAAATAATCATAAATTTCGGTAATTTTTTTGACTGTTGCTAAGAATCATTTATAATGTTTACGTGGTAGTGGTTTAAAACTTCTATTAGTTGTTGTGCGTGATCTTATGCGTTGAAACGTCAATGTCTGATTAGACAGTTTGTTTGGAAAGAAGGTTTTTTGAGATTGCCATTTTATCTTTTGAACTAATCACCGGCACTTCACTAAATATGACTTTTTTATTTTTTAGCATTAATAATTTTTAGATAAAAAATAAAGACTCACCATTCTTAGAACATGATGATCTTTGAAAACATAATACAAAAATAAATCCAACAAATGTCACTTTTTGCACTGATATCCGTTATAATTGGAATTCTACTGAAATAATTTTCTTTAATTATTCAGTTGTTTTTTTTATTTAGATTAAAACAATAAAATGTTCTACTGACAAGAACAAAAGAATTGTATTTCAATGTTTAGTATCGACAATGTTGAATTTCACTCGTTTTTTTTAAATTCACCGACGCTTGTTTCACTTCCTAGCGACTGATTTATATTGAACCTGAGTTATTATAATTTCTGAATTTTATATGAACAGCCGTTTCGTGATAAGAGTCAAACAGTAGACTGAGACTCTGAGGCTTGTTATCAGTTGAGGAATTCTAAACAATTCGAAGCTTCGAAACACAAGTGAAGTGAAATAAAAATGATCAGAAAACGTGTAAATGATAAGGAATTGCTTCATTGTGGACTTTTCAAAGGTGTATTTACAAACGAGAGATAGTACTACGTAGTTGCGTTGCTTGAATGACTGGAAAAATGTAGATGATGTATCTTTATGCTGTTTAAGTTGGTGCAAATTTTCACTAATTTATAGGATCCGTCTACATCTAGTGGATCAGGCTTTTGTTTTATAAAGGAGGAGTTGAAGCAAGTGAAGTACCTGTAGTGAGAGCCCGAGGAGTAGCCAGACTATTGACGTCCAGTGTGAAAAGGAAACATTTGGCAGATAAACACTGCCTGCCTTCTGAGTCGATTGAGTGAAGGCAGATTGCACAATGTTTGCCAAACAAGTAAAAATTCGAAATTCGACTTCACCTTTTTTTGGAAGCTTTTACTGATGATTTCAAAGCTAAACAGGGAAAGTTGCCCTGGGAATGTGACTCAACATGAAATTCCTAATAAAATTATTGAAAAGGCGGGAATGAAATAGAAGAACTGCAGCCAGTTGCACAATTTGAACACGGATTTAGTCACCGTCGATGATGAATATCACAAAAAGTGCTTTACAGATTCTTACCATCCACCCATGTTAGTGCAGTAAAAGGGATTCTGCCCATCACCTAAGCAGGTGATATTTTCATATATCATCACTGGATGAATGCCGTCAAAATCAAAATTGGGTCTACAGCCTACATATAGACCTAGACCTGCAGTGCTGGTTTCCATCTTTCAACCAGCCGGCATATATAACCAAACCATCTAACCTTTCATCTCTTTCATCACTTATTTTATAGCCCTCTAAAACCCTTATTTCAAAAACGTATGACTTTTAAAAACATTTTTTTCTCAAATCGTTGAAGAAAACGAATCTTACATATTGAAAAAGTTATGTGGTGTTTGTAATGTTTAAAGCTGAAAAAAAAACATGAGAAAATAATAAAAAAAAAACACAAATTTTCAAGGCCGGATTATTCAAACAATCATACAAATATAAAAAATCTTCTCCAGACGTTTCAAAGATCTGTTCATTACCTTTAAAACGACATAAATGGTTTATCTGGTTTTAGTCTCTATTTCACGTACAGATGACTTCTGCAGATCGGTTTTGAGCATATTTTTACGAAACAAGTCACGGGAATATAAAAATAAAACGAAAACAAAATCAAAAGTTAAAAAAAAACGTTTCAGGGGTTTCAAAGCCAAAATACTATTCTTGTATACGCAATTTAAATTTTTGTAATACATTCACTACGGACTTCAAATAAATGGCATGCGTTTGTGCAATTTTTCGCCTAAAAAAAAAGGACGGATGCCTCTTAAAGCGAAATATGGAGATAAATCATCGTTCCAGAATCAGGGAGACAGCTTCTTGTCAGTCTGAAGTGGTTTGATTACAAAATTTTGTACAATAACTAGTACTCCACCGAAAGAAAAATAATCTTGGAGAACATCCGTGCCAGGGTTTAACACAGTTACTCAACTGTCTTCCGAATGACAATTTTTGCAGCTGCAAGAAAGCAAATTTGCGGTGCTCAGCAGTGTGCAAGCACTGCAAAGGCAACTCCTGTGAAAAAGCTCCCGATACTGATTTGAACAAGGTGGACTTACCAGCTACTAGATAGATATAAGATAAAAACGATGACATCATTGAAAGCCTGACCGCTCCGGAGGAGGACGAGGTGTGTCGAAAGTTTGTGATTTTAACCAGTTACAATAATTACAACAACACTTAATCATAATTCAGGTATATCAGAATCTGAATGGATCTTGTACTTTACATTTCTACCGAAATTGGGCTCTTCATGTTACTGATGGGCATTCCTAGAGCGATTATTATGGTTTAAACTTTAAGGGAAGGAGTACTGGCCCTAGAAGATATGGTCAAAAAGAGAGCGGCAAATGACATCACAATACAACAATGTTCAAGTGACGAAAATGTATCTATGACGTTAGTGTCTCCAATCATTTTTTAAAGATCGTCTTTGAATACTCTCCAAAGTCCAGGTGTGAAATCGGCTAAGGTGATAGGTGACCGTCGCTTTTAACGATCAACTCTTTGTTGCTTTGCGTAAAGTGATCGCAAAAAATGTTAATGTGTTATGGATAAATAAAACGTGATTTGACTAGCCCTCGCTGTTATTTCAAACGAAAATCAAAAATTTCGTCTGTTGTTACTTTGTGTTTCCATTTTCGAATTGAAATACAACTTTACGTAAATATTATACATATACTAAATTTGTTTTTGATTCCTTAGGTCTGCATCATATAAGTTTTAAAAATATTTAATTAAAAAAAAAAATCAAAAATTAATTAAAATAGAAAAAAAAAACAATTATTGAATTTTTTTGTATGTAAATTTAATTTGGATACTTAGATCTTTTCAAATATATTTTTTTTATTGAAATCTATTGAGCCGTTACCGAGAAAATCGAAAATTAAAAAAACCGTTATATGAAAGATACCGTTAATAGATTTTCCGATAAATTTGGTTCTAATAAGCTGATAGCTACTATCAACAAAAAAAAACTCAAAAATGTTCATCAAAATCGTTGGAGCTTTCGAGAAAAATAAGCTTTTCATTAATCGTTAAATGTCCGGTACCGTTATTTGTAGCCGTAAAAATAAAATTTCAATTTCCCCTCTGAGGAATGCCAAGAGATACAAAAATACCAAATTTGAACGCAATCGCTTAACCCGTTTAAGCTGTAGATCGATATACTCCCGGATAGACAGGCAGACAGACAGACAGACAGACAGACAGACGGGCAATTTCTGTCAATGACTTTTGTAGGCTTCTTTATGATCGTAATGTCATTTTTGAGTGTTATCTCAATTTTTCTTATATTCACGAATCCTAAATTTGCATTATAGGTGAAGAGTGTCTGTCGTTGACCAAATGGAGCCTTGAGGCGTATTACATCTAAATTGTGAATTTCAAATTTGAATCCGTCCAATACAACTTGTTTAAAACTATTCGAAAGAAAATTTCTAATCCACCGAAGAAAAGATTCATCGATACCGAATGCACGCATTTTCGATACAAAACTAATATGCCAGTCCTTATCAAATGCTTTTTAAATATATTTCTTTTCTCCAAAACTATATAAAGATTTACTCCATTTTTGGGTGTAAAAAACCCTCTGATCGTCAGGTGAAGTATTGTTAGGAATCTGTACTGCAGGTTATTAAGAAGAACCTTATAAAAGGCGTGTCAGTGAGATATATCGATACAATTTAGAAGTGAAAAAGAGCATCGATGAAAACGTTTTCCAATTTACCAATGGGACGTTTTAATATGTGTTGCCTTAATTTCTAAACAAGAACAAAATTGGTTCACCGATTATTGGCGTTATAGGCCTTTCTAACTTGTTTAAAGTTTGTCTGGTTGACACAATGAACACTTTGCTCTTTACTCGTTTTCTATGATAACCCTAACTTCAAATTAAACCAAGACTTATTTGGTTCTAATACTCTTGGCCCTATTTGGGATAAAAGTTCTCATTAAAAAAAGAATCATATTAGTCCTGTATTATACAAATTATATATGCATTTATTCCGAGATGCTTAGTTAGACCACTTTAAGCATCATGGAATACAAATTAAAAAGAGGAATTTTGAAAAGAGGCGTGCCTCGCGAAGCACTGTGTAATACCGGACTAAGGATTTGTATTTTCATTTATTTTTTCACTTTCTGCAAAGCGACTGAGCAGAAAGAGAGATTTAAGAAATTTAAAGAAAATTGGAACAGATCGAGGTCAGTTTCATTGAAATTTGTAAAAAAAAATTATTTTAGTTCATATGGATTCTAAATATACTCCTATATTGCTTTTTTAAACGTATGAATTTTAAACTTTAAAAAACCATATGTATGTGTATATTTGTAAATTGTTTGTTTAAGCTTTACGGCTTTCATTAAATATGTAAATATTCTCGCAGATATCGCATGTTGGTTATTTTATTAATCATTGTAAGTAGACTTAACCAGAGCAGATGTATTAGCTTAAGACAGGAAAAATCTCCCCAAAACCGAATTTAATATCAGTTTAAGTATTTAACAGGCTCATCCAGACATTGCATCGTGCAAATGCTTTGAAAAAGTCTGTAATCGGAGGAAAACAAGGTCATCAGTTGCAACATCGGAATAGAAATAGCTAAGGTTAACTCTGTTGGAATCATTTTGCAAATATCAATTTCTCACGTTTTATTTAGGATTTACTTCAATTTTTAACAATCATAAACTAAGCTCTTGCAGTTGACTGTTTTTTTTTTTTTTTTAATTTACTAATGATGAGGAAGATTAACGAACGAGGTCATCGCCGCTATCAGTATTTAGAATATAAAGAAATTCGTGAAGAAGGAATTGTCGGAATTCCTTTGCAAGTTTGCAAGATTTTTTGAAGTATTATGAATAATTTGAAGATGTCCGACTTCTGAACTCTGACTGTGATGAAAGTGAACAGAAATTCAATTTCAGATTTCGATCCCGGTGTTACGCTCTACCGGGATCAAAATCTGAAATTAAATTTATGTTCACTTTCATCAGTTATCTTGGTACATTTGTTTTACCTTGTACAGTCCTTGCTATCTCTGCGGAAAATGGTGATGAATTGCAGTACGTATCGTTTTGCTTTTTTCCGGAACTGTTGACTATTTAAGATGATGTGCCTTAACTTTATGGGTCATCCACCATACTAAGAGTTTTCCAATAGGGACTTTACAACTTTGAATTTAATTTGTGAACGTTCCCTTTCACTAATTATCGAACTGTCATTGTCAATCAATTTATTCAGTTAACTCAACATGTTCATCATGGTAAAGTACACGAGCGAGCAACATCTGCAAATTATAATAATTTCGGAGTCGGTGACCGTAACTTTAAGAGCGTTGAATTGTTGAATTCATTGCAAAATCATCTTCAGTGACGAAGCTCATTTTTGGTTCAATGGGTTCGTCAATCGTTATTGGTCGGGCGAAAATCCGCATTTGCTTCATGAATAAACAAAAAAAAAATAACGGTTTGGCGCGGTTTGCCGCACGCCGGCGGTGTTATTGGGCCATATTTTTTCGTCGACGATAACGATCGTCACGTTACTGTGAATAGTAAGCGTTATCGCGCCATGATTACCGATTATTTTTGGCCCGAATTGAAAGATATGGACTTGGACAATATGTGCTTTCAAAAGGACCTTACAATAGATTTATTGAAGAGTAAGGTTGATGAGCGTGTTATCTGAAGAAATGGGCCAGGCGATTAGATTAGGACCTTACTCGTCATGTGTTTGATCGAAATAGCTTTCAAAAATGACGAAAACGTAAAACGGTTGAAGTTATTCATGGGTGCTTCAAACATGAATAGTGGAATAATAGGTTCAAGGCTTGGGTGCGCTTGCAACAAAGTCAGCCAAACACCTTATGGAGTAACTTTGGTACAAATTGTCACAGCGTGTACAGCACACTGTGGAAAGAAATGGAGAATTCTCGGTACCATCGCTATATTGCGATGCAATTATCAGATCACTGGAGGTTATGTGAATTGGATATCAGGATCGTTTGATTTGAAACTTACGAATGCCCTCAAAATCTAATTTTCTTTTTTTTTTTATAATTTGCACACGCTAAAGGGACTTGGGCTACCCTTTTGATGTCGGTGGACACAGCGTGAGCTTAAGAAAGAAGGAGAGGGTTTAATAGGAGTTGCACATTGGTTTTAAACTTCTGAACATTCCTGGAAGCGCGAGTATTACGGTGAAACTGTTTAAGGGGAGGAATGCAACTGGCTATTTCTCTAGAACATTGGCCGTAGAAATAACGGTAGAAAAGAGAGAGACATGAAACATTCTGTTGATGTTCAAGTGACGTGAATTTTCTAATGATGATATCATCTCCAATCAACTTGAAAGCTTTTCTTTGAATACCATCCAAAAGACTCAAGTGAGTTGATGGAGCACCCGCCCAGATACGGAAGTTATATTCTAGTCTTGGACAAATGTATGATCTGTAGATAGTAGCCAGATCAGAAGGGGAAAAGAATTTCTTACATCTTCGGAGGAAGCCCAAACATCTTTCGGCATTTTTGCCAACATCATAAATAGGATCATTCAACAAGAGGTGACTGGTGATGCTCATACCGAGAATTTCAAGTTGATCAGCTTCCATAATGTAAGTACCACTCATGGATAATGGCAAGGGAGGTTTATTACGCTTTAGAGACAGAAGATAACATTGTGTTTTGGACGCATTAAATTCTACATGTTCCCCATTTGATGATGCTGTAAGATCAGAATTTAATGAGATCCACATCCAAAGACCGCGGTTGTGACTCCAAAAATGAATATGAAAAGCTGAGTGTACTGTCTCAGCGAAGCAGTTTAATGGATTAGAAGTTTCAGACAGGAGATCATTTATAAAAATGAGAAAGAGAGTCGGAGACAGAACGGAGCCCTGGGGCACACTAGGATTTATTTTGAAGATATCAGATTTGAACCCATCCAATGTATTGAACGGTCCGAAAGGTAATTTCTAATCCAGGGAAGAAAAAAAAATGGAAACCGAAAGCATGCATTTTCTGTAAAAGAGCCTGGTGCCAGACTCTATCAAATGCTTTAGAAATATCGAGTGCAATAATCTTACTTTTTCCGAAACAATATAGAGATTTGTTTTACTGTTCGGTGAGATAAACAATCATATGATCAGTGGACCTATTGCTACGAAAGCCATACTGTCGGTCATTTAGAAGCTTTCGTTCCTCCTAAGGGACGTAAGTGCAATCGGTCGGTAATTTGCGGGGGAGGACGATTCATCTTTTTTAGGTATGGGCTGGACAAGAGCTGTCTTTCATTTGCTCGAAACCAGCCCTGAAGGGTAGGATAGATAGAACAGCTTACGCAGTGGCTTTGCCAAGAAGAAGAACAAGTAGAAGAACATCTCTTCAGAACAATAGCGGGGATACTATCAGGACCAGCGGATTTATGTACGTCAAGATCTTTTAAAACTCTAGCCACTGTATGAGTGCGAAAGAAGATTGGTTCCATAGAATCATTTACGCTCTCAAGTACAGGTGGGACCATGACACACTCTGGCAGAGTAGAATTAGCGGCGAACTGCTTAGCGAAAGGGTTAGCTTTCTCTTGAGAACTAACAAACGGTGTATCATTGATTACAAGCGTCGGAATCGAGGACGAAGAAGTGTTCGTTATATTTTTTACAAATGACCAAAAATTTTTGCTACCTTTGGGACATTGTCTTAATTTTTGGTCATGTAAAAAATTTGGCCGTCGAATAAAGGCGTTACAGGCATTCCTGGCTTGTTTAAACTTTTTCCGGTTTTCTTCAGTATGGTTGTCTTTGTAACAACGGAAACATACCTCTTTAACTCTGATAACCTCTTTGCAGGTTGTATGAAACCATGAGTTTGCTTTGGGTCTAATACTTTTGACTCTATTTGAGATAAAAGTTCTCATCCCCGAAACAATGAGATTAGTGACCATATCTGCACTGGAGTCAACGTCACCATCTAAGAAGCATAATGACCAGTTAAAGATCCTGAAGAAATTATTGAGACCGACTCAATTGGCTTTCTCATACTGCCAAACGGTTCTCTTAGGAGCTCTTTCTTTAGCTGGATTTGTGAATCTAGCGAATATCACACAATGGTCAGAAGTGCCTAGAGAGCGATAATACACTAATAATGCACTTATCAGGGTCAGAGGTTAGAAACAAGTCAAGAGTATTTTCTGCTTGGCCATCGACGTCCGATATGCGAGTAGGCTTGTCAACTAGTTGAGTCAGATGATTGTATTCGGCAAAGATCTCAGCACACATACCTTCGGGTGTTGAGAATCTGTTTCTGTTTAGATTTGGGTCATCGTTGAAATTCAACCGGAACTAAAATTTTCTGTTTTAAACAAAATAAATAAATTCACTCATTTATGTATTCCAATAGAAATACTCAAAATAAAGACCTTAATTTTTTTATTGAGAAAAATAAGCGTAATCAGTTTTTTTTTAACTTAAAAAAAATCATAATCTTAAATTATTTTTTAAAATTGTATTGAAAATAAATAAATAGTTTGCAAGAAATCGCCGAGTGCAACTATTTTTTAATCATTCTGATTTGCGGATGTGATTCTGCAGGATTGAAACATAATGTAGGTCCCCTTCATTCCTGAAGAATCCAAAAATAAATGAGGTGCACATTTACAAGATAAAGTTTAAACCTTACTTGTATAAGAAAAATAAAAAACAAAATATTTTTCTAGCATTTTTTTTGCGACAGGTATTTGCATAAAAAAAATTAAAAAAAAAAAATTCAAACATTTTCTTTTGCGAATTGGTATTGTAGAGAGTATTAGATTTAGTCGTTCGTTCAAAGACTACAAAAAAAAACGAACACGATGGATAAATTGTCTCTTGATTGTATCAAGAAACTAAAATCTAAGAACCCTAATATTCCGAGTATGACATGCATAGAAAAATACGAGTGTATTTTCAAATACCTATAATTTGAGTGATATTAGTGTTTTTTTTTGCATTATTTTTTTTTGTATCACAAGCACATGCGTTAGATTGTTTCTATATTTATTCTTTTTCTGGGCACGAGAACTATGAACAAAAATTGAATTTCTGCCGCACCTATCATACCTACATAGTTAACTCCCTAAGGAACAGTTGTCACAATAGGGTTAGAAATATTTAACCGATTAAACCATAATTCTGGTGCGTTTATGTTATGCACGCCAATAAAAAAATAAGAATAAAATAATTAAACCTTCACATTTATGTACACTATTTAATTATTTACACCAATCCCACCAAAACACAAGAGAACATTTATAATTAAAAATAAGAGTTGTTAAAAAAAAAATATTTTGTAAAATTAAGAGAATCAGTCACAAAACAAGCTAACTCATCCATCACAAAAACCTCCATAGTTTCTGACTTACTCGTATAAGAACAGAAGGTACTTACATACTTAATGCAAATTGCATTTTAAAATCAATTATTGCAAATTAAAGTTCACTCCATACGGCCTGTTAAATGACAAAAGTGTCATTTTAATTCCATGAGTTGACATTTAATTAAAACAAAAAAAAAACTTAATGTCAAAACTTAAGGCGTGCGCACTCTAATCACCATTTGGATAGCTACATAGGTATATACTTACATCAGCCAGAAAAGTTTAACAAAAAACATGATGAACGTAAAAATGATGTACTGAAACATTTTTGTGTCGAAACGCCCACACGATACACAAGTACAGCCTTAAAGCTATCACAGACTTTTATGGAATTCGAACGAAAATTTTGAAAAATTATATGCAATTAAAAAAGCGATGAGTACTTTAAAACGCACGTGGATGGAAAATAACAAAGTGAAGCACTAAACAGAAAACAGCTTTTCGAGCTGATGAGATGACTTTTTTTTTTTGAACTTTTTCTCGCGCCCGTGGCGTCGGCCGCTCGATGATGGTCAATATTGTTGTAGGTAGATTCTCTTGAGAAAAGTGAAAACGTGCGATACTCTTTACAAACTATACCTACTTTATAAGCTTTGCACAAAAAGACACAGATAAAGCTCAATGACATAACGGCCTTTGGCCGTTAGGATGCTTCAAGCTTACATCTTGATCAAATGCTGTATGTTTTCAGGATGAAACATTTCGAAGCCAAAAAGTATGTAAGACTGACATATAAATAGGTTTAATCTGGGACTAGTAAACTTTTTGACCTTTTGTTTGATCAATAATTAAAAGAGCATTGCAAGCAATTATTACAAAAAATGAGAAGAAAATACATATGTTTTGAAATATACAGAGTGCTTCAAAATAACTTGTAAAAAGCTAAAGTGTGTAAAGTTTTGATCTCACAAGGAGAAAGTTGTATTTGCAGTTTTCTTTGAAAAAAAAGTAGAAACGAAGAGAGTATATTTTGTTTTTAAAGTAACTGAATTACAAGAAATATTTTTTATCTCAAAATGCATATAAATTTATTTTTTTGTTTCTAATTCTATTATTCACTGTAAATTTAGTTTTATTTTTAATTTAAATTGTTAAAAATAGAATTAATAACTATAATATTAATTAATTATATTTTATATTGATATTAGTTTTTTTTCAAAATCGATTTGTTAAAAACTAGTAAGGAGTGTGCGACAGAAGAGGGCCGATTAACATTGGTTTTGAATTAGGAATTTGGGTCAAGAAATCATTAGTATTTAATAATTGGTATTTATTGATTTTAATAGAACTTAATATTAAGATTTACATTTTTTAGATAATTAAGCCTTGTAGTTAAATGAAATTGAGACTAATTTAAATATAAGAAAGTAGAGAAGAATATAATTTTTAAATTGATCAAAAAGTATGAATTTATGTATGTATCTTAATGTTAAATTACGTTAAGTAAAGTATGAACAAAGGTATGAAAAGACAAAGAAAGAAAATTAGGAAAATAAGAGAAAATTAAAAATGAAAGAAGAGAAAAGAGAGAGAAAAAGGAAAAATAGAAATTTTAATGTATTAAAAATAATAATAATAATAATAATAATAATAATAATAATAATAATAATAATAATAATAATAATAATAATAATAATAATAATAGTAATAATAATAATAATAATAATAATAATAATAATAATAATAATAATAATAATAATAATAATAATAATAATAACAATAATAATAATAATAATAATAATAATAATAATAATAATAATAATAATAATAATAATAACAATAATAATAATAATAATAATAATAATAATAATAATAATAATAATAATAATAATAATAATAATAATAATGATAATAAATAATAATTAATAAGTTTTCACACCTATAAATAATCAACTTAGTTCCTCTGAAATATTTTTATATTTTCTGTTCTTCTTAATTCACGCGGAAGCATATTCCAAAGACGAGGTGCGTTAACGAAAAACTGACGCTCTGTTGTAAGCCAGGTAAAACGATGGATTAATATTGAGTTAGTTCTATTAGACGACAGAAACTGAATATTGTTGTAGAGTTTAGGGACCTGCTTGTTCTGGCCAATGTTTTAAACTTCAACAAATTGACAAAACTTATGCCATACAAACTTTTAGAATGAATCGAAACATGATCATACCTTCGTAGTCCAAAAAAGTAACGAGCAATATTATTAAACACAACGTTGAGTCTTCGCAAGCACACAGAATCCAAATTGCAATAAATTTCACATCCATAGGTCAGAATTGGAGCTACTAATGTTTTGGCAAGCATTTTTCTCGTTTCAATGGGTGTGAACTTTCTTGCGATAGACAACGTTCTTAAGGCACCATAAGCCTTTTCTATAACAACCTTTAAGTGATTATTCCAAGTGAGAGTTCTATTGAAGCAAACTCCTAGGTTCTTAGCCATATGAACAAACTCCACTGAAATATTATTCAAAAGCACTATAGGGAAGCATGTTGTTAAGTCGAGCGTTTTTTTGAGATGACAAGGCATTTTGTTTTTAGAGGGTTTGAAACAAGACCGCAGCTGTTAGACCATTCCAAAATGGCATTCAGGTCTTCATTTTTATTGTATATGCAATGTTCAATAATACCCAATGCAGAACTCTGAAGAAACTGGACATCATCGGCAAACATTTGCACATTTCCGTGGCGTATAAGACTAGGAATATCATTTATGTAAGCTGAAAACAGAAGTGGTCCTAGAATGGATCCTTGAGGAACACCAGGCAATAACGGTAGGAATTCAGAAAACTGAGTTCCAGATACCACTGCTTGTTTCCTACCAGTTAGATATGATAATATAAGATGAACTGCTTCCGGACCAAATCTGAAACAGTAAGATAATTTATGACACCATATGTTATGGTCAATTGTGTCGAATGCTTTGGAGTAGTCAAGAAGTACCAAGAATGTGACTTTGTCATCATCCAAGGCTCTCCTTACCCGCTCCACCACATCCAAGAGTGCAGTAGAAGGCCAAAATCCTGACTGCTTGGGTGATAATAGATCATTTGATTTGAAGAAACTATTAATTTGCTTAAGTATTAATCTCTCAGCCACTTTTGATAAGAACGGTAGAAAAGATATAGGAAGATATTCCGTTCCACAGCGATTTTCGGCTACGGGTATAATTTTGGTGCCTTTTGTGAAAATTTTATTTATGGTATAAGTTAAAAATGGTAAAATTAGTAGCATAACGGTATGATGAATGTGGGATGCAGTAGATCGAACCCAATAGAATTTGTTTTGATCGAAATTAAACTTTCAACAACATCCTCAGATGAAACAGTTTCAAAGTTGAAGTAAGATGAAGCATTGAGGGATGACAATTCGAATTGTGGAAGTGGTGGATGCAGAGATGTGGGTTGAGGGATAGACGATATAAATAGCTTGTTCAACTCATTACAATCAACAATGATTTCCATTTGCCAATTCCAACTTAACAGAGGATCTTCCAGAGCTTGCGGCCATTTTGTGAAAGATTCAGAGGATTTGAGTACCACATAGTTTTGGCTGAGTTTATGAGGCCTACACATCTGTTTCGCAGCTGCCGATATTTCTGTCGATCCTCGGCTATTCTGAAACGTTTCCATTTTTCATACACACGATTTCTTTGGGTTATACAGTTACATATGTATTTCAGCATTAAACCAGGGATTATCAGTAAGTTTTACAGTCTTTATCCTCAGAGGAATGTGGGCGTCAAATAATCGAACTAGGTTACTTTCAATAAACTCAATTTGATCAGATGAAAAAACATGTAATAAATGCTGTGCCAACAAATCGCTCTGGTGTCAGATTCGAGAGCAGTCAAGTTCATATTCCTAAAGCCACGGTACTAAAACTTTGAAATGAAAAAAAAAAAAAAGGCACGACTGGGTCGCACGTACTTGCTCTTATGTGCTAATCCTTTTTAAGTGCAGGCGTCTTTTTGACAAAGATTTTATTTTAATATTTTTTGTATGACGTGCAACTTCCTTAGAATCGTTTTGGGGTGAAGCTCGAACGAACATGCGTCACGACAAAGGGATAAACACATAAATATATAGGATTGTTAGCTTTTGCAGTTTTTTAGTGTAGTATTATCTTTCCACTTGCTGCTTACTGTTTATAATATAATTTGCTAATAGAAAGATACAAAGGACTTTTTTCAGTTAAATTTTCATTTTGGTATGGAAAAATTTGAACAACTGGCATAAAGATTCGTCGTAATCAGCAGTATGGCAATAATGCTAGGTAAAGGGACCTTTATACGTCCCAATATGGGACCAATGGAATTTATAAAGGATTTAGGTACCTATAATAAGGTTGGAAGGAAGGTAGGTACTAAAATTAAGATACGCGTTCCAACTACTGTTAAGCGAGTAGGTATAGAGACAATATTAAAAGTTAACACAGTGGTTTTGTTTGTTTATAGGAAGGTGTAAACTTTTGTTTTCTCGATTGAAATTTTTGCATTCCGTAGTAATCGAATAGTTTTTTTTTTATTTGTTAGTTGTTTTTGTGTGTTTATCAAAGGCTTCCTTATTTATTCTGTGCTTTTATGATGATGAAAAATACTTTAAAATACGTAAGTATGTATGTAATGTAGGCTGTCACTTTCTTTTATTTGACTAATGGCTAGGGCTTAGCCGAGCAATATGAAATAAAATGTTGGGGAAAAAATTTTATGAAATCAAAAAAACACTATTCATAAGGTTTTTTGAAAAAAATGTTGTAAGCCATCTTATTTCTATTGCTGTTTTCTATTTTATGAATTTTTCATTTCAAAATCGTTCGACCAGTTTTTTCAAAAAAATGTTTTTTTTGAAAAACTTTTCGAAAACATATTTTAAAATTTTTTTAGTATGTCAATTTTAAGAAATCTATAGTTTATACTAGGAGAAAAATTTTAAAAAAAAATCTATAGATCCGTTTTCAAAATATTCAATAAACAAAATATTTTTTTTTTTAAATTATTAAAATTTAAAAAAAAATGGTTTTGAAAATTTTGATAAACAATATTATTTAAATCCTAAAACACTACATATTTTGAAAATTTCATCAAAATCCGTCAATTAGTTAACGAGAAAGTCTGATTTTAAAAAACCGGTCATATGGGAGGTACCGTTATAAAACTTTTTCTGAAAAATCCATTAAAATTAAAAGATAGATTTTGCACAGAAAACATTACTCTGAAAGTTTAATCAAAATCGTAGGAGCCGTTTTCGAGAAAAATAAGTTTTTTAATAAAAGTTATATGGCAGGTACCGTTAGTTTTGGAGCTAGAATGCCAATTCCAAAAACTGTCGGGTAGAGCACTCTAAAAATACTATATACCAAGTTTGAATCAAATCGGCCCAACTGTTTAGGCTGTAGATATCGATACGGACAGACAGACAGACAGACAGACAGACAGACAGACAGACAGACAGACAGACAGACGGACGGAATTTCCGGACCCACTTTTTTTGACTTCTCTATCATCGTAATATCATGTTTGATTATTAGAATTTTTTTTTTTTTTTTTACGAATGCATAACTTGCCTTATAGTCCCTATAATCGCAAGTAAAAAATGAAGTGAAAAATCAAATGAGAGATGTATGAGGTCGCGATGTGAAAAACCAGGTGCTGATAACTGATCATACATAATCACCTTATTGCCGTCAGTAACAAAGAAAACATCGAGAAGAGTACTTGTGTCACGCAAAAATGGGTTGGACTACGAACATTAACGGGGTAAAGATTGAATGTCCTCAAATTGTCGGTCAGACTCTTATTAACTAAGATGTTGCTGTTGAAATCACTACAAAAAGATTGATATTTGGGAAAAATAAAGGTAAAGGTAAAGGTATTTACTACGGGACTCCCCTGCTAGGAGTGCGGCGTGGTCTCTGTTTTTGAAAAAACTAATCTTGCCTAGGTTACCGAATAATATAATAATACATAATAAAGTAGATGTTGGGTAAAAAGTCTTTAATTTAATTTATTAAAGCAACTGATCTGCTTGAACTGAATTGTAAAAACTGAAGTATCGAACCGAACTATCGATTACAGTTTTTTATCTTAGCTTAAATACCCTAATTCTTTATACATAATGATGTCATCTTCTGGAGTCTGGAGCAGGGTTACCTCTGACATTTTTTTTAAGGATTCAAAAAAAGAAACTGTAAGAAATACTTATGTATATTATAAACCATTATATTTTGATTTTTTTTTAATATAAAACAAAAAGATAAATAATAGTTCACATTAAGTTTTTGTCAAAAACTTTATATATGTTGAACTCAACAAATCGAAAGTTGCATCTTGACAAAGATACTTCATTGTCAACTGAAGAGTCCAAGTGAGTACTGGGAAGGAAGGCTAATTATGGTGGACTTAAAGGCCGTAAAAAGCTATTTTGAATCAATTAGTTGTTTTTAAATTTTATTTTTATTACAACATTAAAACCTTCAATTCAAAAAGAAAAATCTTCTTTTTTTCAACACAAAATTAAAATTAAAAAGTAATGTACAAAATAAATAAAATTCTATATATTAGTTGTTTAGAACACTTTGCCTATAGTTGTGAACAATATTTCGGGCAGGTTGTTAAGTTTGTTTTTTGACAATGTTAATTTTGAAAACATACTTTCAGCACAAGCGCTGTTATGGGGTAATATTATTTTTTTTTTGTAGTAAAATCATATAAAAGTTGAAACAAAAACTTTTGCAAATGGTTTTTCAAATTACTGATTTTAAATTGAATGGATATGTATTGTAAAATACCGTTATGGTGTACTTGGACATTTTATTTTATTTATTTTGCTCATATACAATAAGACATAATTGTTTTTTAAAATAAATAGATAAAATAGATTTTTTTTTTTGAAAAATCGATATTTTGAAAACGCGTAAGTGATTTGTTTTTAATTTAGTTTTTAAATGTAGGTTATTTTTCTGCTTTAATTCCATTCTAGAAATATGTTTTTTTTATTTTTGGAAAAAAGTTGTTAAATAAAAACCGTTTTAATTAAAAACCGTTCCTAAAATTTTGAAAAAAAATCAACCTTTTTTCAATTTTTAAAGAAATAAAACTTTGAAGATCCATTAATATTTTTCAAATTTTATTCTGCGCTGTGACCGCATATAAGAGCAAGTACGTGCGGGTGTGATCCAATCGTGCAATTTATTTCTTTTCCATCAAATTACGAGGTAGAGAATTCCATAAACGTGTAGAATGAACGAAAAATTGGCGTTCAGATGTAAGGGAAGCATAACGTGGTTGAATCAAAATTCGTGTTCTCAGCGAGGAGGCCGTCCTTAACACATCCCTGAAATACTGGGGTTGATTGTTTAATAGAATGTTGGAGAGCATATATAGGGTACGATATTTAAGAAAACACCAAGTTTTTTAGCGGCTTCTACATACGAGACAGTATTGCCTTGCAAGATCACAGGGCGGGAAGTAAGATATATTTACTATTTTTTTAGATATTACAATACAAACGGATTTTGCGGTGTTCAACACGAGTCTGTTTCTTTGAGACCAATATGAAATATTTTAGAGGTCGTCATTATTACAACACACAGCATGTTCATTGAGCCCTAGCGGGTAACTAATGTACGTCGCGTTGTAGGCATACATTTGAACACAACATTATTTAACTACAGACGAAAAATCATTTACATAAAGGCAAAATAATAGCGGGCCAAGAATCGAACCCTGCGGGACGCCACGTGAAGTTGTAAGGAAATGGGATAAAACGTTGTTTAGCTGAACAAACTGTTAACGACCTATCAAGAGGAGTACAAAAATTTACAGTCGTACTCAAAAAGTTGAGGCTTCGAACAAGTTTTTCACATAAAAAGGAGTGATCAACCATATCACATGCCTTAGAAAAATCTAAAAGTAAAAGAAAGCTTACATTTTTCTTATCTAAGGCTTGGCGAATATCTTTTGTAACTTTTAACAAAGCTGTTATGCAATTTTGTCCTTTTCGGAAACCAGATTGTTAAGGTGTTAGGAGGTTTAAGGGATCGAGGTAAGGAGTCATCTGTTTTTGCAAAGTTCTTTCAAAGGATAAGATAGCGATGGGTCTGATGTCGGTTCTATAAGAGTTTTTTTTTCTACTGTGACGGATATTCTCCTGTTGGAAAATGTTAAAAAGCCTGCACTTTTTAACATTTCCAAACTTTTGTTTTCTTTATTATTTGCAGAATTTTGAAAAGCAGAATTTTGAACAGCAGAATTTCGGCGAGCATAATTTTGAAAAGCAGAATTTCAAAAGCAGAATTTTAAAAGCAGAATTGTGTTAAAAGAATTTTGAGATTAAAATTTGTAGTTTTATTTCAATTCATGTTTCAAATGTGCAAATATGTATGGCCCACCCTGTATTAAAATTTAATAATAGAAGATTGATAGAAGCAACCTTACGTTTCCGATGATGAATAAAGTTAAATGTTGAAAGGATTTTTTTATCACTTCTTTTGATTTAAAATTAAAACATACTACAATTTAATTATATTATTTTTAGTATCTTCTTATTTATATCATAATTCTTTTTTAAATACTTAAATTATTTTATGAGGGAATTCCAAAAATAGAGGCAACTTTTATTTTTTTTAACTTGCGATTATAGGTACTATAATGCAAGTTATGCATTCGTGTATGTTAAAAATTTTGAGATAACAATCAAACAAGACATTACAATGATAGAGAAACATATTTGAGTTACTGGCAAAATTTTGTCCGTCTGTCTGTCTGTCTGTCTGTACGGGTGTATTTTGGACTGTAGCCTAAACGGTTGGGCAAATCGTCTTAAAATTTAGAACTTAAGGTTATTTTGACATTCCACAGAGGAGTTTTTTCAATTTTTTTAGCTCAAAAATTAACGGTACCTGTCATATAACCATTATGTAAAAGCTTATTTTTCTCGAAAACGCGGCTCTAAGAATTTAAATTTAAAAAAAATCAGTGTACTACATACTGTAGGTAAGCATTATATTTTGGTGAAAAAAAAATTTAATATGTTGGGCTTAAAACGGTACCTCCCATAGAACCGTTTTTTTTCTTCGACTTTCTCGAAAGCTGGTGATCCGATTTCAACCAAAATTGATATTCAAGAAGATGTAGGTAGCCTAAGTAATTTTGCATTAATTTTTTTTCAAAAACTTTTATTTTTTATTTATAATATTTTTAATTTTTTTTATTTTTTTTGAAAAATCAATATTTTGAAAACGTATTTTTTTTTAATTTTGTTTTTAAATAAACGTTATTTTTGTGCTTAAGTTTGTGTTCTTGAATTATTTTTTTTTTAATTTTTTTAAAAAAAGTTGTTAAAAAAGATACTGTTTTATTTAAAAACGCCTCCTACAATTTTGAAAAAAAATTCATACTTTTTTACATTTCCTAAAGAAATAGAATGGCGTTTAAATTATTTCACCCAAGTGCTTTATTCAAACAATCAAAAGTCACAAAAATCGAATAAATGCTTGATGTTCACTTTAATTTTTTTAAATTTTATTCTACAATATGACCGCACATATGAGCAAGTACGTGCGATGCAGTCGTGCAATTTATTTAGAAAACATGCAAAACCTTATCAAATGAGAACCCTCACTTAAAAAAATAGTAAAATTCGCCGCGCCGGAATTAAATTTCAGCATTATGTCTGCTGTCGATAAAACACTTGCAATTTTAGCATTTTATTTCATTTCACATCGAATATTTTTAGCTTCGTTATCAAAGTTACCACATCTTCGTTTAGTGCTGTAATTATGTTATTTGGATTTGGGGTTCAGTATTAAAGTAAATCTCTTGACTTGAAGAAAAAAACTTCATTCATAAATAATTATAAGAATTTTGCTTTAAAAATAACATTATGTGATTCAGAAGTTATATTTAATAAATCAATACTGTGTATAGTTTTTGTATCTCATTGAGCTTGTTTAAGTGCACCTGAATTGTTTACAAGAAACTGTTTGTGTTAACACAAAAAAGGCGTCTTTTAGCCCAGTAGAAGTAAATACAATGTATGATTTTTTGTTTTAATTTTATTTCTATAAAAAATCATTTAATGATTTCGAATTTCCCACTTGCTAAAAAATTAGATTTAAATGTGGTGTTCCAATGAAACTTTAATATTACATTACATATTGATCTGTTCCGTAGATGAATCTACGAAGTAGAGACACTTATGAGCACTGGCTACTGAGGCCATCGGCTCAGACAGTTACAAGACAACACACAAGGCAAGCTTAATATATTTTGCTATTTGAGTTCAAAATTCAAATAATTAAATAAAAAAATATACACACACATGTAAATATAAACAATTCATAAAGAAAGACAGTTATTGTTACAAAAAACTTCTTCGGTATGCTTTCTGATCCAAATTTTTTTTTTATAATAAATAGTATTTATAAATGAAAATTTCACAAAATATTTATTTTATGAAAACTTTTGTCGAAAGTCCAAAGTGCAAGTCCAAGTTGAGATCATCTAAATCAAGGTATTTCTTGACTGTGTTGGGATGAAATCGAAGTTTTCTCAAGCCTCAGTATTTTTTTTTTCCTCAAAGTTGCTTAAAAAGTTCGGCGAAAAGTCGGCATTAGTATTATAAAGAAGTCTAAGGCTCAATGCACACGGAGTAACTAGAAAAAAAAACAAGCCGGTTGGCAACTCGGGTTATAGACCAGTTACGTACTCAGCGGTGACTTGACTCCACACACGAGAAAACTCTTTGCCAATCAAAATCTCTAGTTCGTTCAGTGTTTCAGGATGTTTTTCAACTTCCCCAGTTCCCAAGTTGGTCTGTTGTTCGCTCATCTTTGGCAATTAAAAACTGAAATCACTAGCAATCCGACATGTTAACTAACGGACGACTGGTTACAAACTGTTTTTAGTTAATCGTAAATGAGTTTTTTATCAATAGCATCGTGTGCATCGTCATTGCCCCATTTGAGTACACAAGGTATTTGAGTGAGTGAGTCATTAAACTAGTTGCTAATTGGCATCGCTGGTCAGTTTTTTTCCAGTTGCTCCGTACTCGTTGCTTTGCTTCAGCTTTTAGGAGAGAGACGTATGTGGTGGCCGGGGTAGACAGAATTTCATGAAAGGCAATTGAAGATTGCAGCATATACGTAGAAAATAAATTGCACGACTAGATCGCACCTACTTGCTTTTATATGCGGCCACAGCGTTGAATAAAATTTGATAAATAATAGAAGAACTTTAAAGTTTTTATTCGATTTTTGTGACTTTTTATTATTCGAAAAAGAACGTTAAATAGTTTTTAGCGGAAAACTTTAAACGCTATTTTATTTATAAATCGTAGGAACGTTTTTTTTAAAAAGAAAATGGTTTTTACTTAACAACTTTTTTTTAAAAAATTAAAAAGAAATAATTAAAGAATGCAAATTTAAGCAACAAAATAACTTACATTTAAAAACAAAATTTTACAAAAAATTACCAACGCTTTTTTAAAATATCGATTTAAAAAAAGAAAGAAAGTTTTCGAAAATATTTTATACTGAAATTTCTAAAGCTGCCTACATCTCCCTGAACATAAATTTTGGTTGTAATCAGTTAACTAGTTCTCGAGAAGGTTAAATAAAAAAACCGCTCGGAGGTACCGTTTTTAGCCCACAATCTTAAATTTTGTGTTCCCCGAAATATAATGCTTACCTACAAAGAGTAAACTGATTTTTTTTAAATAATTCTTGGAGCCGTTTCCAGAAAAATAAGCTTTTTCATAAAAGTTATATGACAGTTACCGTTAATTTATTAGCTAAAAAAAATTAAAAATGTCTTCAGTAGAATGTCAAAATAATCTTATGTTCTAAATTTGAAGACGATTATTCCAACCATTCAGGCTGTAGTCCAAAGTACAGACAGACAGACAGAATTGTTCCCCTAAATTAAATATATGTTTCTCTATCATGGTATCTCTGTTAATCTGAACGAATGCATAACTTGAATTATAGTACCCATAATCGCAAGTAAGACTTCGAGGTAATAATCAAACATGACATTACGATGATAGAGTAATACAATGTCTACCTGTATGCATAGTTCTCTGCAGCCTATTAACGGCTCTAAAATTTAATGTGGTTCTTTTGGCATTCTTCAGAAGGTTTTTTTCTTTTTCGCAATATTTTTTTAAAGGTTAAAATAAGATAATCACCATATAACCGTAAAGGAAAAAAATACTTTTCTCAAAAATAGCTTTAACGGTTTTATTTAATTGTTAACAAACAAAAATTAGGTAGGTACTATGAAAGTCTTTTAATGTTACCTTTCATATAACGGCATTTTGAATTTTCGACATTCTCGTTAGCAGTTTATTGGATTTCTATAAAATTTAATATTTGAGAAGATCTTGGTAGCCAAATTCTGCATACCAAGATTTAGAATATTTTTTTTTATATTTTCTTTTCTTTTTATTTTCATTATTTTTAAAACTAATTAATTTTTTTTTTAATTTTAATATTAATTTTTTTTTAATATTATTAAAAGTTAGAACTTTTAGTTTTTTTTATATTTTTATAAGACAAATATAGAAATTTTGTTTTTTTTAGATTTTTATAAGACAATAAAAATCTAAAAAACTAAAATTTCTAACTTAAAAAAAAAAAAACTAAAAATGCAAAACAGGATTTAACCACAATCATGATCTCTCTGATGGCTTGTTGGACGAAATTCCGACTCTCCAAATCCCTATTATCAAAATCCTTACTCTCGATATCTTGATTTTCAAGATGCCAACTGAAAAGTAGGGGATTGGATAAACAGTTAAGTAAAGGTGGTATGCGAGTAAGCGAGGTTGGGTTAACTTTTTAAGCATAGTTTCTTTCGCTTTAAAGTACTAAAATAGTACTTAAAATCCAATTTTTAGTATTGTACTATTTCAGGAATTTATTCAGTCGGATTATGATAATCGAAATTTTGATATGGTGTCAGTCGGGATTTGTAGAATGGGGGATTGCAACATGATCCCTCTTCTTGATGTTTGGCGAAAATGTATTTCTCGATCTTCTGTTCTATATTATTGATCACCATTTGATAAGGTAAACAATTACCTAAATGCCGCAAAGGCCCTTTGTGTGTTATATGTATGTATATCTTTATTGAGTATGAGTATTTCCTTGTCCTGATAAGTCTTAATCTTTTCGAAAAAGTTTGGTCACAAACAGAACTGACATAACTGGCAACCCCTTCAAAAATAAACCTAACTATCTCTCCAAAGCCAGGCTTTTCTGCGCATGTTCCCACAAACAAAATCACCAACAATCGTCGAATTCTCGTCCCTAAAAAATGGTTCAAGACCAGACTAACCGTCGACAAAGCTCTCAACTAACCTCTTCTTATTAGCCAAAAGCCAATATACAAACACCACCTATGCTATCACACCAAAATGGCAAATAAATTTTCATTCATGTAGATGGTTTTAAAAAAAAACTTAACGCATGCCCCCTTAATATTAGCAAGGAATTTTCCTCAAGTCCATCTCTCATTTGAGTGGGTTCCGTTTTACCTCTACTACTACCCTCTCAGTCAGCGGCGAACACATCTTAGTTGGAAAATTTTCAAATGTAAGTAAAGATAGTTTTTTGGGGTTTCATTGGAAAATTTTCGTTATTTGGGTGCAGATTTCCTTCAGTCTAATTTATTTTCAAAAGTGTTTTCTCGCTTAAAACGGTGCTTTGTGTTTATGAAAAATGCTTATAACTTTTTGCTTATTGTGAAATTATAGATTTCCCTTGCTAAAGGTGATCCTTTGGTTTAATTTTTTTTCTTCCTCAAAATCGATACTGTTTTTTTTTCGCTGAATTTTTTTTTTTTAATTTAGAAATTCTGCGCTTCATTTTTATTTAATTTTTTTATATAAGAGTTTTGCCCCTTAAAATATAGTCTGTTTTTAGAAGGAATTTTTGATAAAAACAAATTGAAAAAAATGATAAATTTTTCTGCAGTGTTCAAAAATTCGTGGTGGACATTTTGAGTGTGTTTCGTAAGATATCTGCTGCCATTTCGGATTTGCCAAACCAAGTGAGTGTGTGTGTGCGTGTGCCCGTGCAGTACCTACCATTGTTGGTGTAGAGTTAGTTTCTGTCATCCGCCCACCACCCCCTCTAACACCGGAGGACTGACACTGCAATAAGAGGCCAAAAAAAGCTCTTCTATTACCTCGTCCGTCGTATATCCACCACACATCGTCAACTTGAAAAATGTAAGTAAAATATCGATTTTCATATAAGTTTTCTGCTGTGAATGTTTTCGTGTGATTTCGGACTTTCTGTCGTGTCGTCTGAATGTTTTAAGAGTTTTTGTTTTAATGGTCCTTCCATATACAATTAAATTCGTATTGTGACGACGTTATATTCATTGAGGAAATTTTTAATCAAACTTAACTTGGAATGATAGTCTAGGAAACAAATAGAAACGGATCAAGGAAGTTTTGTGTGAAAAAAAGGAGAACATTGTGAACCAAGTCCTTCTTGGTGTAGAAAATACTATAGAAAGTCAATAGTTGTGTGGTCTTGAGAAAAAATGTACGTAGAAAGTATAAATTTGATTTTTTAATAGTTTTTTGAGTAAAAATTAATTTAATTTAATTTCCAAATGATGTCATGTATAAAAATAAAAAAAATAGTCAAATATGCACTAATTACATATATGACACATAAGCAACTTATATATATGTAAAGATACACTAACCTTACCCGTATCTATTGGAATTTTCTTTCATTTCATCACACGCGTCAACTTAATGTACGTATGTTGGTCATTTCTCACATTTGGCACCGAGTTCCACCCGTCGTCATAGTCCGTTCTGTTCAAAAGACAAGTGGCACTTTTTTAATAATGTAATAGATCGATACTTTTATTGGAGTCTCATTACATTGCATTTTTGGGATACAAAAAAAATATGAGAAAACTCATTTCATTGAAACATTGATTTTGTTTATAAATTTATCCAAAGGGTTGCTAAATTAGGGGTGGTGCACACTAATGCATTACCGGTGTCGTTAAAAATGTCTTTAAGTTTTTTTTTTTGAAAATCAATCTACAACTCATATCGGACTATATCGAAGGTTAGGAGTTCGTGTTCATAAAATATTAACCACAAAGTGGGGGTTAAAAGGGGCTGTGTAAATATTTCCATGCTACCAGAAAAAGATGTACACTTGTATAGCCGCCTCACTTTTGAATGACATGGCATGTGTCAGGTTGAATGGTCGAATTATTAAATTAATAATTACTTTTGACTCATTTTCGAGCGGACGCTGTTTTGTATAATTCGGTCAAAAATGCTTTGTTAACTTAAATAAAACAAATTTAAATATTTTGAAGACAAGACCTAACAAAACAAACTTGTTAATAAATTTATCAATGATTTCGTCTTCGATTATAAATAAATATAATAAATAGTAACTTTATCAATATCAAGTTTAAATTTATATGATCATAAGATTTTTAAGGATAATTTAAAATTAATGTTAAAACTAAATTTTAAATTGCATTCAATTTCAAATCTAAAGGATATAAATTATAATTCGGCAAACTATTTGTTCGTTTGCCTAATTATATTTTATATTACATTAATATTAAATTTTTTTTTAGATATTTATATAATAAATATAAATAAAATAATAATTCAGAATCGAAAATTCTTCCATTTTTTTTAATTAGTTTAAGAGTTTTCTCGGGAAAACTAAGTATACCATAAAATTTGAAAACTATATGTCTATCGAGGGAAAAAAATTTGAAAATCGTTCGAACAGTTTTTTTTAAAAGTCGTTTTTTTGAAAATCTTTTCGAAAAAAATATTTATTTTTTTTAATATTCCATTACAAGAAAATATGTAGTTTTCATCTGGGAAAATTATTTAAAAAAAATTCAATCAACCCGTTTCAAAATGTTTCGAAAACCAATTATTTTTTATAAAATTTTGAAAAATCGAAAAAAAAAGTTTTTGAAGTGCAATATTAATTTAATTTTAAATGAATTACTGTGTTAATTTTATTGAAATCGGGATAATGGTTTACAATAAAACCGCATTTGAAAAAACCGGTTCTATGAGAGGTACCGTGAATTTGAAAAATGCATTCTGAACTGAAAGATGTATTGTTGTAAAAAAAATAGCACCCTGAAAGTTTTATCAAAATCGTTAGAGCCGTTTTCGAGAAAATCAAACTTTTTGAAATGAAAAACACCCCCCGAGTACTACCAAATAAATACTTAACACCAAGGTTGAAGCAATTCGGCCCATCCGTTTAGGCTATAGAGGTGCGAACAGACTGACATACAGATGGACAGAATCATCGTAATGTCATGTTTGATTGTTAGAATTTTTTTAGCCTTATAGTACCTATATTCACAAGTAATAAAGAAATACTTAGTAAAAACCATATTTATTTTTACCTATGTATGTACTACAGAGTCAAAATGCGAGATTTTCAAATAACGAGAAATGATTTCTGAGCAGAGTTCGGCCGTTTAAAGTATACTCTGATCAGTTTCTGAACCGAACGTGGTCTGGGCGCTCAGATTATTTTTTTTAAACTTTGCTGTCTAAAAATGACATTTATTATACATGTGGCTTTTTAATGAGGTTGTTACGAACTGTTCCAGATAGAAAAGATCAGCTATTTGATGGAGTAATTTTCTGTTCTTTTCTGACCTGTTTCGTGATCCATTGCCCTGGAACTGTTTAGAACAGCATTTTCTACACCTCCTTTTGAAAAAGAGGAGAAGAGTGAAAACTGCAAAACTCAGCTGATGCATTTTGCTCGTTATTTTTCAATGAAATGTGAATTTAAGAAAATGGGAAGAACATTTTAATAAAATCATAAAAATAAAGAAGTTTAAGTGAATTTTGTTAAAGAAAAGGAAATAATATAAAAACGCAATCTATCAATAAAAATTATTTTCTTCTTTCACGTGCTCACAAAGTCCTCGTTTTTTCTTTTTTTTTAAAGTAACAATGACTGGTGTATATCATCAGCCACCTGTTTTAAACTGTTTTGAAGTTTCTAACTACATACTTGTGTGCTGTTATGTTCTGTTCTATGCTGTTCTAATCTTAAGAACGGCTATTGAACAAAGCTATTTTTTTTCTTATCTATACATCTATACACATAAATAAAAATGAAGTGCTTTTTACTTGATGTATACGAAATGATATACAGTACTTATAACAAAAACACCATTTGAAAAATGCTTGTCTGTCTGTCTTTCTTTCTGTCTGTTTGTTCTGGGTAATCTCGGGAACGGCTGCACTGATTTTGACGGCACTTTCACTGGCAGGTAGCTGATATACAAAGGAGTAACTTAGGCTATGTTAATTACTCACTAGGTGGCGCTGGTATCATTTTGTTTTTCGAAAATTCTTATTTATGGACCGATATTCACGAGACTTTCACAGGCAGAGAGCTCATTTTGAAAGGAATAACTAAATCTATTTGAATAACCCGTAGGTGGCGCTGGGTTTGCTTATTTTTTGACAATTATTATTTAAGATTTTGGTAGATTTAAGACCGACGAAGTTGCGGGTAACAGCTAGTTTGAGATAAGAAAAGTAATTATTGATATCAATAATTTAATGCATAAAATAAGATATATATATATATGTATAAAATAGTGTGTATTTAAGGTGCATTGCTTTTTTTAATGCAACTGGATATTCTTAGACACTAGTTACAAAAATTAGAAAGAAAGGAAAGGAATCTATTTTCTCACTCAAAACTACGGATGGCTCTAGCTTGCACTAGAAGTTGTCAAAAGTGATACTCAGCCAAATTATTATGAACGCGTACAGCGTACTCAGAAGTCAGAACATGCTGTGGTCATACATACTTTCAACAAAAAAAAATCCTTACATATATTAATATTTTATCAAATCTTTAATTTTATATGTTAATGTTGAAAAATAATATTCTTAAGATCTGAAATTATATTTTTTAAATAAATTCACTACCAAAATTGACATTTTGTAAATTTTGAAAAACGCCATCTTTTGTAAATATACAAAACAAAGTTTTGAACAAATGAAAAGAAACAAATACACTAAATTTTATAAGAATAGGTCAACCAGTTCTAGATGTTCATAGTTTCATATCAACTATCAACTATCATATAGAAAAGATAGAAAAAAGACACATATATACCTAGATTTATACAGAGTGGCGCATTCACTGAAAGTAATGGTTTATTTGATGAATAATTTTTTTTCTTTCTGATTCACATTATGTTTAAATTATGAGCTGTTGTGGCTTCATATGCTGGAACCACAATTTTGAATTGTTCTCTATTTCTGGCCTTAAAAAAATTATATCATTGCCCAGTATTGAATGCCATCCACATTAACCGCAACTTATTCGCCGTTTTCGTTAAAATATGGGCCTAATGATCCTTTCTGCCTCTTTTTGTAGAGTAAATAATTAGATATATTAAATTGTATTTTTTTTTTATAATATAACATTAATTATGTTCAAATTCATGCAAATGATCCGACCGAAGCCGTTTAAAAAAAACTCCCTAGAATTTTGTATTTTACTTTCACAAGCGTCGAAAATTAATTTTGTCAGGAATCCTGTCTAGTTTGAACTGCCACAATAAGGTCTTAAATAAATCCGTCATCAATCTATTTCATCTTTTGCATCAGTTTTTGTAGCACTTGCATGAATTTTATCCCCCGTTTCAGTATTGAAAAAGTAATGACAACATTTCTTGGAGATTCCATTTGTTATATGATCACTAATTGCGTTCACATTATTAAGGATAACACCTTAGAGGGTGCACGAGGTCTTCCAGCACCCGAAAGATCAAAGACATCTTCTTTTTGCTGAAACCGCAGAACCTACCGGTAAATATTTGGAGCACTGGGCGCATTTCGAACTTGAAAGAAGGTTTCGATATTATTGTTGCGCCTGAATACCAAATATCGATTTTCAAATTATTGCATTCGAACAGTTTTTGCCATTTATTCTGGGTTGATTCTTGAATCCTAAATTCCATAGTTTTCAAAGTAAATTCTAAAAAAACACGTAAAAAAATTATTCAATAATTAAATCACAAATCGTAATATGCGCCACCCTGTAGTTAGAAAAACACATTTTTGTGTATCCTGTGTGTGTTTAAAATTCGATTTTATGAATAACATAAAAAAAAATCAAAATAGGAGACTTGTCATCGTCCTTAGAAGAAAATATACACAATTTCTGTTTATGAATATAATTTATATAATTTTCTTAGCAAAATATATTTTTTGTCAAGTTTTATGCAAGCAAAAAAATAATTTATTTCGATTTTAATAATTTCCTTTTCAATAATTTTTTTCATTTTTTTAATGCTTCATTTCAAAGGGGAAAGTGAGTTGTGAATTATTATTTAAAATTTTCCTTAGTTATATTAATCATTTGCTTAATATTATTTTTATTTAAATTTTCTTATTCTTATTCTCAAAACGCTTCTTTTCAAAACAGAAAGTGAGTTATTAAACATGATTTAAAACAATTGTATTTTCTATTTTAATTTTGTATATGTTTAATACAATAACTTTAATATAACAACTTTGTACTTTTTTTTATTTTTTTTTATTTTGTGTGGTTCCTAAAAAAGGGATAAGTAAGTTTTTTTTTACTAGCATGCATTTTTACTGTATTTTGATTTAGTATAATATTGTATTTATGGAAAAATATTATTTTATTATTATTTCATAAAAACTTTGTAGTTTATAAAATTTCGTATTTAATTTAACAAACAAAAAAAGTTTGATTTTAAAATGTACTGAGAAGACATAATTTTAGTAATTATTTTCCTCATTTAATATTATTATAAGTTGTTGATGTTTTTTTCATTTTTGTATGTTTTAAAATACAACAATTCCGCAACACAATTCTAATTTATTTTTCTAATTTACTACGCTTCTTTAAAAAGGGATAAGTGAGTTTTTTCCTTATATGTTATGTGTACTATTTATTCTAATTAAAAAAATATGTTTATTATTTATTTTAATTTTTTAGTCTCTTAAAAAAATTAAAAATTTACTTGAAAAAAATTAATACTTATATTTTAAGTTAGTTAATTTCTTTTTTATTGTTCTAATGCATACATATCAATTATAACTTTTAAAATGCATCTTTAAACAGGGATAAGTAAGTTCTTTTAAAATATTTTATGACATCATTGCTTTAGCATTTGTTTAATAATTATATTTGTTTGCTATATAAAATATATTATTTTGTTTAATTTGAATTTCATTCTAAAAAATATTTCTTTTTTAAATATTTTAATTTTTAACTTTATCTTTGAAACACTACACACATATTTGAGGAAAAATTTAAGTTGCCTTATTGCCAAAATATAAATAAGTAAAATTTTCCAAAAAAGGAAATAAGTTTAGGATAGTTTTTTTTTGAAAATCATGTCATATATTCAAATATCAGGTACGCTTGTTGTTGATACAGCGAAAACTGTTGCAGATTATTGAAAATGGAATTAACTTGGGATTCATAATTAAACAATCATATGTAGCGTAGCCTAGATTTAAATTAATTTTATAGTATCAGTATCACTAAAACTATTCCGAATTGTTACATCAAAGGGCGGATCCAGCAGCAGAAGCCGCAGCACCACCAGCAGCACCAGCTGGAGATGGCGATGAAATCGTTGGAGGACCACGAAATCCTCAACAGATTGCTGCTCAGAAAAGATTGCAGCAAACACAGGCACAAGTCGATGAGGTAAAAAATAAAATTGCTTAAGCAATATTAATTAAATTATTTAAATTTTGAATTTATCAAGGTCGTTGATATTATGAGAACAAATGTCGAAAAGGTTCTCGAAAGAGATCAAAAGCTGTCTGAATTGGACGATCGAGCTGATGCCTTACAACAGGGTGCTTCACAATTTGAACAACAGGCTGGAAAACTAAAACGAAAATTCTGGCTGCAAAATTTAAAGGTATGTTCATAAGAAAAATTGTATTTGTATTTCAATATTTAATAATAAATTACTTTACAGATGATGATCATAATGGGCATCATCGGTCTGGTAATAGTCGGAATCATCGCAAGTAAGTTTAAAAGTCACTTCTTTTATTTTTCCTGACGTTTACAAACACTTTTAATACACTATTATTTTCAATGCAAATTTACGTTTTAAGAATTAAACTACCCAGCTAGCCAATAATTTATCTTTATTTTTTAACATCTATATTTGATTATGTTCATTCAAAAAAAAAATATTTATCCAATTTCATATTTAGACAACCTCATGTAGAGCTATCAAAATCAGTGTCATAATTAAACGAAAAATTCAAAAAAAGTTCCATGTTAAAATATTCCTCATTTTTAATCAGAAAAATTGCAAGTAGAATCTTCATTACGTTCGACAGGTTCGAAGAAATGTTACTAGATGGTGTTAAAAGTTGAATTATCTGTGTGATCTTGTACCGTTGAACAAGCAGTCGAAATGGTGTTGTAAAAACATTGACATGTTGTGTGTGGATTGTTAGTTGAACGTAATTTCCATGGACGTATTATGTATGGACTGCTTGTCTAATAACAGCTTCATAACACAATTGTCAAAAAAAAATCGCCAAAATTAAGAATGCGATGCTAGCTCTCCTGAACCCACTTCAGGAAAAAAAATAACTACTTAAAATGTTGACATAGAAGCTCGCGACATCTGTTTTTAAAAATTCAAAAAGTCGCATTTACTGATAAAACATAACTGATACTTTTGAATTTCATCCATAGAAGTGTGCGATATCTTTGGTATTTTGCCTCTTGTTTTTTTTTAGATCGTAGATAACTTCCTTTTTTATTATTTTTGTGCCTATTGAGGTCTAATTTCTTTTCCCGCTAGTGTACTCAGGAGGGCTAGTGTCGCCCAAAATAAATGAGACTAAAATGAAACGCTTCTAGCAATCCATGTATAATGTGTTTTGTTTAAAAAATATTATTATAAATACTTTGCTGAGATTTTGTTCCGTAATCGTCTTTTGATGTTTTCCTTTCTAATTAAAAGTGGGGCTTTGATATAACTTAAGCCACCATTTTGTAAAACACGATCATGTTGACAGTGTGCTTTCAGCTTTAGTTGGTGTGTTCTAAATTAATTTATTAATTAGCTACTTGTTTTTTTTTTAGATAATATTATAAACTCGTCTAATGATATTGCTTTGACGATTCATTGCTGGCTTTTATTGTGTCATTTTGACATAACCATACAAAATTACATAAGGACACCTAGCTTTCTTTTTGACAGTTGATTTATGAATGTCGATTTGGAGTAAATCAAATCGTAAATATGAAAACTTCACAGGGTGCAGCTTGCAGGAGATAGTTATTTGTTATTTTATATCTCTTTAGGGCTATAGCAAAATTTAAAAAATTTACTTATGTATAATATTAAGAAAGAAAACATACAAATTCCTTATGTGAACTTCAAGTTGTTTATAAAAAGGCTAAATATTTTCATTAAAACATTCACCTGTGGAAAAGCTTAATTGATTATTTGGAAATAAAAGAAAAACAAAAATCTCTTAAGATAAAAATATTAAAAAAATATTAAATTACATTTTACAGAGAAAGATGAAAAAGATTAAACCAACAAAATTTGCAAAGGTATTATAAAATTGTATTATTTTAACAAATATTGGTATCGCTAGTTACACAGTATATTAAATATATGTACAGTACATTGTGTACATATATACTAAAAAAATTGAATATACTTTAGCATAAAACACAAATCTTTAAAAATGTAAATTTAATTACACTGCTAAAAAATTTCCATTATTTTTCTCGTACGAAAAAATTATTTAAACCTATTTACGATTTCCTTGCCCCAAGAAAGTTAGCTTTTACATTTTTTTGCCTTACTTGTTAAGTTGAGATATCTTATATTAAATAGGTTCATCTGTATTAACACTTAGCCATAAGATAAAAAACAAGGAGAGTTTGTAAAACTTTTAGTACTTCATCCATGATACTCACAAGGTATGCTCACTAGACGCATACAAATCGCCATCTTGATATTTTATGACGTCACATTCTTCTTTTATTATTATTTTATTTGTTAAGTGAAGATTATTTTTTAAAACTGAAACGATTTTTTTTACAATAAACATAAAAAAGAATAACAAAATCGGAAAATTAATTCATTTATTTACACTCCCTAAGAACAAAAATCAGAAGAATGTGACGTCACGCGCATAATCAGCCAAATTGAACGTTAAAACTTTACAGACTGTCAAATCTTTTGGATAGGTTACCTTGCTTGTGTTTGGGTTTTTTTGTGAACGAACAAATCCAACCAGATAGGTTACCTCTTAAAATTCGAAGCAAAAGAGAAACACAGTCAGCTGTTCATCAGCTGTTCACGTGTTGAGAAAAGTATCCAACAAATTTTAGGATACCTTTGGATTTTCTCTCTGTTTCCATATGTTCTTCATCGGCTGGAAAACAGCTGTTTTTAACCATGCTAATTACAACAAAAGCAAGGTAGCCTATCCGAAAGTTACGTTCGTGAACGTACCCAATGAGGAGCAATAAAGTAATAATTGTTGTGTTCACATATAGTGTTGTGTAGGTAGTGCGGCACTAAAACTAGTTTTTGGAATTTCATTAATTGTATCGTTTCTGTCCAAGGGAAGAATTAATTTATCAAAGGCGCATTTATTTGTAATGATTATGGTTAGCAGGTTCAAAAAGCTGAACGCCCGAAGTATTTTCTTTAATATCTTTGATATTTTTTTTGTATTTTCGGCCTTTGAATATAGGCGGAACAGACCAAGGTCCTAAATTTGCTGTTGCTGCTCCATTGCTTCCAACTTTACGCAAGTGAAATTTAAGGCAACATACTGCAAGAAAATAAAAAAAAAACTAACAGTGTTATTGTTCTAAAAAGACGATGCCGATGTTGTTGCACTGGTGGCAACATTGTATATAAACAGTTTATTGTATATAGCAGTTTATATGCAATGGGTGGCAATATGTTTGGATTTTTCTTTGCTGGCTGGCGTGCTGTTTTCTGTTGCTGGTTTAATTCCAATCTGTTCCGCGTTTTATCAAAATGTTCCTCATTGTAAGTTCCCACTGAAACGGAATCTCGGATTTCACCGGAAATCTGAGACTTCAGGTGAAAAAGATAAGAAGGTTGATGGAAAAGTAAAGACGTTCATCACATGACCTAAAATTGGGAAGAGAGTTTGATTGTATACGTAGTTTGACAAGCCTATTACTTTAATTGTATTTTATGTGAGAACCTATATTGTTTTAGTTTTGACAAACACTTAAAAACAAACAACCTATTTCCAACAATAGTTTTTAGCAGAAAAGTAAAGTTGCTTTTCTTTCAACATAATATAACTTCGTCAAAAAAACGAAATCAATGTTTTTTTTCAATAACAAATAACAAAAATTAAATGTTGTCCATAATAAATGTATCGCTTCATTTTAGCAATAATATTTTTTTTTTTCTAATTTACTAATTCCATATTAATTTTTTTTTGAAAACCTCCAATCCAACAGACAAACTAGGTTTAATAGGTGGCGAAGCTCCTCCACAACAAATGTACATGCCACCACCACAATACATGCCTCCCCCTCAGCAAGCTCCAGCCGGTGGTCAAGGTGCTCCAGCACAATTGGTACACGATTCATCTCATCACTCCGGTAAAACCGTAGAATAAACTTAAATAAAAAAACATTAATTAATAAATAAAAAAAACAAAAAAAAAAACAGAAAATCTATTAAGCATTAAACAAAACCAAAAAACTTTAAACAAAAAAATATACAATTTATGGTTCAGTAAAATTCATTAAAAAAAACAATGAGAATATTAAAAAAATATAAATTCTCAAAAATAAAAAAACAACAACATAAAAATATGATTGAAGTAGGTATATTATATATATGTATATGTTTTTATTAACATACATATATATATTTTTAAAATATATATATATTTAAAACTTAGGTCAGTTCTGTTACAGCTTTTTAAATTAAAATGAAAGGAGAAAATTAAAAATTTATTAGTACGTATATTTTTTAAAAATTGAAAAAGCTTACACTAAAGCTGCACTAAGAAAACCCAGCTGCGCTAATCTTAAAGTTTATTTTAAAAACTTTCTTTTTATTTAGTTTTTTTTTATAAGCTGTGGTTAAGAGGGCAACATAAGCATTTTCATGCAAAAAAATAATTTTTCAAGTTCCTGCCTTTCCTTGGTTATTTCAGTTAAAGAAAATAGTTCACAAAATGTTTTAACATATAATTTAGAGTGAATTTCTAAACGTCGGACAGATTTTTATATTCGAAGTTTCATAATCTCTCGTTAAAATTCTTTCGAAGTTCGAAGAACAAAAAAATTATAACAGAACAACTGATTTCGAAACATCAAATCTCAATCTGTTTGGCAATTTTTATAACAGCTTTTCAGTGCTTGTTGAAAATCCAAAAGTTATCAAAAAGTTTTAAGTTTTCAAAAGCACTTGAAGCTTCTTTTTTATTGCTATCTTAACTCGTCAAAAAAAAATCTTATATTACACTTTTAAGGTGAGTTCTTGACGTATTTATGGCAAACAAAAACCAAGGCTTAGCTTAAATTCCGAAACATATTTTTTACTCAGTTTGTTTTATTAATTTTAGCCTCGAAAGCTCTTTTGATCAAAAGTTTAACATAACTAACGCTTAAATAACAAAACTCGTTTTGTTAGATAGACGATCCTTTTCCTTTTGTAAAATAAAGTTTATTTAAACAAAAAATAAAATATTAAAATATTAATATATATATACTCTTTAAACAAAACAAAAAAAAATCATTAAATTAACATAGAAAATATCAACAAAACAAAACAAAAATTAAGAAAATTTCAACGATTTAATTTTTAAATTTATTTAATAAAAACTACAATAATTCTTATTGTTATAATTATACAAAAAAAAATCTGAATATTGATGTGAATCTATGTGTATGTAAATAAAACCTATATACAATTAAAAAAAAAACATAGAAATTTGTTTTTTATTTTTTTTTTTAGTTTTCAATAGTTAATTGTACCTACAACAATTTATCTTAATGTATAATATGTCATATTACAAAATTTCAATTAGAAAAAATATAAAGAAAAAACAAAACAACTCGATTAATTAGGAATTAATATAATAAAACTAATACATTTTAAAGAAAATTCTTAACAGAAATACTATCTGTATGTTAAAAAACAAACAAACAAAAACAGTGTTTATTTAGTTAAACAAGAAAAATAAAATTGGGCCTGTTCACAATGGTGGAGCAAAATTACAGCGGGAAGTGTATACAAAAATGACTCTTTCTTATTTTTGTTGGGTTTTTGTATATTATAATGTATTACAAAACAAAACAATTATTTTCTTATTTAAATTTTGATTTATTTGTTTTTTTTTTTAACAGTCAAAACCAGACAAAAAGACACTTAAAAACAATAAAAAAGGGAATTTTATAGATAAAAGAAAATTTAAACAAAAGAACATTATATTACCCAAGTTTCATGTTTATGTGAAATAAAATACAATACAATTTCAATATTTAAAAAAAAACCAGAAAAAACAACAACTATATTAAACTATATTACAATTTGTCAAATATACTACTGCTAATTAAATTGGGTAATATTGAAATTGTTTGAAACTTTTAAATAATACGATTAGACAAAACCAAAAATATAATACAGAAAAAAAAACAATTCAAAGGGAATCATAAAACAAATAAATAAATTGTATATCGATGAGAAAAAAAAACAATTACAATATAGTAAACAAAAACCAAAATTATAGTGTTGTATAAATAAATAGTACATGCAATGTATATGAATATGGAATATACTTATTATAAATATATTATATATAAACGATAATAAATTGATTAATTGCACCTACTTATAATTAAATTAATTTTGTTGTGTTTTATTAAAAAATGGTTATTATAATAAAATTTATTTCAAAAACATATACCTACTTATGTTTCCTGTCTTAAGATGAATTTTCAATCCAGAATGGATGTCCTATTTCCCTCTTACTGACAATCTATATAGTAGTTGGTTGCCTGTAAAGTCGGGTTACGGACGATAATTTTACGTGATAAGGTCATAAGAAAACATTGATGGCAGCAACACCAACATAAAGCCTGTTAACTCACACTCACAAACCCTCTCGTTAAATCCACAAACACCCCCCCCCCCCCCAACACGTACATCTACCTACTACTTTAACAACTTTTTCAATTTGAATGGATGTATTTTGGGAATTTGCGGCTGTTCTTTTACATGTTCACCTGGTGCTTGAGATCGATTTTGGTTGAAAGAACCACAGTATCGCGGTAAACATCAGCATGAGTATAACAAGACTATGTATGTGTGTCATCGATTTATCACGTCAAAAAATCAGCAGAAATAGATGATATACCGTATACCCAACGTTGTACTACGACACCTGCCCCAGGTATCAATTGACATTAAAACCGCAATGTTAAACAACCCGTTCAATAATGCATATGATACAGCGCGGCAAGAGTACGATAACTTAGGCGCCGTAGGGGCATTTTCATAAAAAAAGTACTTAAAGAATAACAAAAATATACAAAAATAACGGTAATACTTATAGGTAAGTTTTATACTTTTTTTTAAAGCCAATACTCCGTTCTATTTGCTAATTTTTAAATCAAGTGAAATCTATGCACAAAATTTCGGAAAAAAAAGCATACAAAAAAAGTTTAAAGTGTAATTTTTCAAAACTGTAAAATTATATATTAATTTTTTTTCTAAAATTCGTTTCTCTTATTAATTCTTAATCATAACCTGAAAACTAGATGATTTTATGTCTTCTAGTTTTTGAGAAAATTAAAAATTACTAAAACTATTTGTTTATGTTTGTTTTATTTTATTTATTTTTATTTTATTTGCTTTTTTGCTTATATATTACGGCGGCCGTCGTATAAACAGTGAGGTAGGTATGGGGGGCATGCTTTTTTTTTTTTTTTTTTATAATTAACGCGCGCACAAGGGATTATGTGTTTCCCTTTTAATGTAGAACACACTGCGCGGGCATTACGAAGATAGGGAGGGGAGAGATAGGAGGTGCCGATTAACATTGGTTTTGAATGTTTGCAGATCAAAATGGCAAGGGAAAATCCCGCCGGGTAAACTATTCCAAATTCGTGTCGTTCGGCTAAAAAAAGAATCCCTATATTTCACGGTACGTCCGAAATTAGGCTCAAGGGTGAAGTGATGAGCATTCCTTGCGAGACGAGTATTACGGGAGAAACTTTTAAGGGGAGGAATGCAACTGGCTACTTCGAGTGAACATTTTTTGTAAAAGAAAGGATAAAATAAGGAAACCCAACTGCTTGGGCACATTATAGGATTTGGGGTAGGTGAAAAGTTGGGTATATACCGTTATTTTTGTATAATTTTTTTATTCTTTAAGTAGAAAGATAATAGAAAAAAATTCTTGTATTGAACTGTTCTACTAAAAACCGTTATCATTTCTTGGCGCCTAAGTTATCGTACTCTCCCCTCCAGCGCGGTGATGCGAATACATGTGATTTGTATACCCAACCCGAAATGACTTTGATAAGTTTCCTTCACCTTTGAAAATCTTACAAATGCTTGTATTTTCCTGAGGCTAATGGTCAACTGATGTATTTGACAGAATGGAAAGAAACTTTTTAAATTTTTTTTAATATTTCATTATAAGAAAATCGGTAGTTTTCATCTGGGAAAATTATTTAAAAAAAATTTAATCAACCCATTTTCAAAATATTTCAAAAACCAATTTTTTTAGAAAATTTTAAGGAATTGAAAAAAAAGTTTTTGAAAATTGTTAAATGCAATATTTATTAAATTATAAATTACTTCCTGTGTGCAAAATTTTATTGAAATAGGAATAATGGTTTACGATAAAACCGAATAGTTTTTGTTTCATCCATATTGAACTTTAAGAATCGTTAAGTTATCACTTTATTATATTATTTATTATAAATATATATTGTGTATAACATCCTTCAATAAATGAAAAATGAAAATGAAAAATGAAATGTACCGTTATAGAACAAATTTCGAAAAAAATATTCTTACTGAAAGATGTACTGTTGTAAAAAAATAGCACCCTGAAAGTTTTATCAAAATCGTTAGAGCCGTTTTCGAGAAAATCAAACTTTTTGTTATAGATTGTATGGCAGGTACCATAATTTTTCGACCTAGAGCAAAAATGAAAAACATCCAACGAGATACTACCTAATAAATACTAAATACCAAGTTTGAAGCAAATCGGCCCATCCATTTAGACAGACAGACAGACGTACGGAATTTCCGGACCAACTTTTTTCAACTTCTCTATTATCGTAATGTCATGTTTGATTGTTAGAATTTCGTAAAAAAGAGAAAATCATGAAATTCCATTCCTTTTTACTACTATTTTCTGGAGTTTTCAGTACTACATATTATAAAAAGTATTATATTTTCATAAAAAATTTTTGGTTCTCCTGGTTTGATGTACCGTATCTTACCTAACTTTAGGTGGCGTTAAAGTCTGGGGTGGACCTGGGCCTCAACCAACAAGCTTCTCCAGCCAGCTCGGTCCCTAGCTAGCTGACTCCAGTTTCACACGTGCAGAGCGGGTTGAGGTCCTCTTTTTGTGTGCGCCACCTGAGTCTTGGTCTTATTCTACTGGTGTCATGAAACCGGTGCACACACTTATGTTTTGGGCATGGGCCGCTCAATGAAATTTTAAGCAATGTACCGCAATTGGACTTTGCGGGAATATTGATTATTCGGCCCGGCTGTTTTGTGAACGAGTAAAGTGCAAATAGTGATGATAAAAGTGTTTTAGTATACGTGAACATTTCAGCAATAGCAATCAAACAACTGTTGATAACCACCACGTGAAAATGTTGACAGCATAAAATGGCAAAACTGTGTGCAACACGTGGAGAATATCGTTGAACAGAAAATGTGACCGATGGACTTTTTTTTAACGAAGAAGCAACAAAAAGCGTAGAAATTTATCTAAATGATGAAAGTAGCAATAGCAAATTCTCGCCAGATTCTAACTAAAGTTAAGTATTTATAATATTGATTTTTATTTACATACATTCTAAATGTTTTGTTGTTTTATAATGTTTTTTTATATATATATTTTTTATATTTTTATTTTATTTTTTATTAATATATGTGGTTGAAAAGGTTATACAAATAATTCAAGCTGCATAACATATGTATATAAAAATCGTACCTACAATAAATTATTATGATAAGAGTAACTAAATCAAAGCTAGAAGTGTTCTTCATTTAGAAGCTATATTAATGAAAAATAGTTTTAGGTACATTCTTTAGTAGAAAACTAGTAGCGAATGCACCGGGTTACAAATTATATAAAAATTCTAAGTAAATTACAAAAGGGTAAAAGTGTGTGGGGTAAAATTAAGGTCTGACTATAAGATTGAGATTCTATACAACTAATCTTAGAATATTGTTGACTTGATCAAAATTAAAGTTAAATAGCCACTTCTTGACTTCTTGGTTAAATGAAAAAGAACTTTGGATATTTCGAATATTAAAAGGTAACTTATTAAAAAGCCTTGGTGCTACTGAATTGAAATAGCTTAGGAACTTGTGAGTATTGTAAGTAGGAACGATAGCAAGACGTCTTTCATTACTACGAAGGCTATAAATTGATGAGCCTTGATTCATCAGATTACCACTCCTTAAAAAAAATACTTTTAAGACCTTGTAAAAGTAAAGATGCTTTATGGGAAGTATATCTGAAGCAAAGAAAAGTGGAAAACTATGCTCTCGCCTTCTCTTATTCCATATAATACGCAAAATATGTTTTTGTGAAACAAGTAAAGGTTGAATGTTGCAATTAAAAGTACCACCCCAAAAAGGCAGTCCATTCTGTAGTTTTGATTGTACAAGACCATAATAAAATTTCTTTAACAGGTTTTGAGAACAAATTTTTCTTAAATGGTAGAACATATAAGTAGATTTTAAAAGATATTTTTTAATGATTGAATGAGAATTCCAGCTCATTTTGCTATCAATTAAAAGGCCCAGATAATTCAAAGATTTTGGAAAAGATAGAAAGCAAAGAAATGGGTCTGTAATTATTCAACTCTTTCCGATCACCTTTCTTGAAAATAGGAATGACCTCTGCCATTTTGAGGCAATCAGTAAAAACACATTTGAAGATGCTTTTATTATAGATATGAGACATAAAGGCAATATTGGGAGAAATTTGTTTCAAAAGAGAATTCGATACACTATAGCTGGTAGATGAGTTTGAATTGTCCAATGCCATAATTTGCTGGTGAAGTTCGAACGATGAAATCGGATCATAAAAAAAGCTCATTTCTTCATGCTCATTTTCAAAATAGATGCATTCATCAGTTAAACCATCCGCCATAAGACCGGCATCTATTAGAGTCTTAGCAGCAACACTTGTAAAAGTTATTAAAAGTATTGGCAACATTTTCGGAGCCTTCAATATCTTTATTGTTAAAAGTTAAACATGTAGGAGACGACGAGAATAAACCTTTGTTAAAAAGGTCCTTAACAATAACCCATTCTTTTTTTAAGTCACCTTTAGCTCTATTAAATCTGTTTATGTAAAATGTATCTTAGCATATGCGTACCTCTATATCTATCTCTTTGCATAGCCTTTCGTATGTATTTTTTAATTCAAAATTGTGTGGATGTTTTTTGGATTCTAAACGTAGTTTATTCTTCTCCTCAATCCAACGAGATCAAACGTTATCCATGGTTTCAGTCTTTTTAATTTGGAATGTCTACTGGATGTCCCTTCAGAACACATATTAACATAAAAGTTAAGAATATGAAGAAACTCATTAAAGGCTGCAGAGGGATCATCCTCATAAAACACTTCAAGCCAATTTTCTAGAAGTAGGAACTCATTCAATCTATTTATATTGATTTTATCATTAGCTACGTAAGGGATCTCTTTATGTGTTGGCTTATTTATGTTGTCCTCAAAGATGAGACATGTCATAAAATGATCAGATATTTTCAAATCAGCTATGGAACTAAACAAAGATAACTCATTAGATCGGTCCATCCTTACATAGATATGATCAATACAAGATTTGGACGAGCCAGAAATTCGAGTTGGTTTGTTAATGAAGGATTCTAACCCATTGGAAGACATAACAGATTTATAGTTGTTGGTATCATTACATTCACTTAGTAAGTCAATGTTAATATCACCAACGACAAACAAATTACCACAATTTTCAGCGAGAAGGAGAGAAGACAACACCTGCGTAAAATCATCCTTACCTCTAAAATGGAATCTGTAAAAGCACCAAAAGACTAGTTTTTTCGAATTAAATGAATTATTTATAAATTAATGAAATTATTATTTTTTTTATTATCTGCCGAATTAATTGTCAGTTAAAGATGAGACGTTCATTTCTCATTCTGATTGCAGTGGAATCTCATTCACATGTGAGATAGTGCAAATTTTAAAGGGTATCTGTAGTGCAGTCTTAACTAGCTTTAAAAAAACACCAATTGTGAAAACTCTTTAACAAAATCCAATGAAAAATACACCATGATTGGAATTAACGTAAAAGGGGAAACCTGAAGATAATTTTTTTTTAATACACAAGAACTGGGTTATTTGCAACAACAAATCGGTAAGTCAGATGTTGGGATTTGAATTTAATAGCGAGTTTCATTCAAATTTCAAGGATTTGATCTGAAAATCGAGATTTGCTCTTTTCAATGAAACTTGTTTCATCAATTAATCCTAGTGTTGGTCATTCACTGATGAGCATACAGTTTTGATATCACACACAAAAATACCAGGCATGCACAGTTGATGTATTCAAAATGCCATATTTGGTATTTTCTCACTTCAAAAACACCTTTATTTGTTATTTCGTATATTTAATGGATTTTTATTAATTTTTTTGGCTAAGCACCGGCTGGCCACAACACAACAAATAACAAAATATTTTCCATTTGACGTTTGAACGAAAGACTATTTATATGTATGTGTGCATTCAGATCAAATCTGTCAACCCATCAGAGATCAAATCTTTCGTGTTGAGATTTGATCTAGATTTGCTCTTTTTCTTGCAATGAAACTCTCGAAATTGAAAAAGATCAAATCTTTTGACAGAAAGAGCAAATCTTGTCTTGAATGAAACTCGCTATAAGTAGATATTCGGGAGAATATCCACTACTACTTCGTAGATTTATTTACGGAGCAGAACAATATGTAATGTAATGTAAAAAAAAGCTCTCCAATAAGGCCTGTACTGACAATTTTCAGTGGAAAAACTATAAAAAGGGATTACACCTACTAGGACACCCTTAAAAAACGCTCTTTTTATCTTACCTCATGGAGATGTGGAAAAAGATTTAATCTACAAGGTGGCAACGCTAGTACTTTTTCATGCGCACGCAAAAGGGATTTGTGTTAAGTGTTAAAAACGCACTGCGCGAGCATAGAATTTATTAGATAGATTTATTAAGCATACAACGGCATAGGTGTATGCGTTGTATGTATGTTTGAGAAAACTTATAATGAAAAAGATAAGCCACTGACTAACGTACATGAAATGTGTGTATCTCTTTAAAACAAAAATTCGTACAGTCACCCACGACCGATGTCCATCAACGTTGATAGAAGATTAATGATCGTTTAATGTTTAACTCACTGTGAATTGAAAAAAACATATTCCACCAACAGACTTACACTTGCCAATTGAAAACAGTACTATAAAGCTTTTTCATTGGTTTTTATCATAGCGCTTTCGGTTTTGAAGCTTTTGAGAACAAAATTTAGTTGTGTGAGAGAGTAGGTGTTGTCGTTTTTGTGTTCATTCCTATTTGCTATTATCCTTATATATTCCTATTGTGGCTATTATCAAATATTGTTTATTGCAGTCAAGGAATATCTCGCCTTAGGTGGCGCGCTCAAGTGGAGGACGACCTCAACCAACTTGGAGTGCGAAACTGGAGGCAGCTAGCCAAAGACCGAGCTGGCTTGAGATTTTATTTTAAAGGAAATCTACCACACGAATATACTTGATATACATATGTATCTATCAACAATAAATTTGTTATTTTTAACTGCGGTAATACCAAATTTATCAATTGAAATATTCACACAAGGATTCACAGTTGATCATAAATGTTGATTAATGATCATCATACTTATCATTGTATTGATATTTGACAACCATAATAGGGCTGTGATTCTCCGATTATATAAGCGTTGCGGAGAATTTTCCGTTGCGAACGAATACCTCGATGTCGATAGTGTTAAAATCAAGATTTCGATGCCTTGTGAACCATTAGATTAATTATTTCTTTTACTTGTGTAGCGGCCTTCAATTTTTTTATTTAAACTTAAAAAGACATGGTATTTGTTCATTCTGTTTTATTTCCATTTAAAAAGAGAAAATTACACTTCAAAATAACATAATTGCAATTTCTATTATCTATTATTTTAAGTTTATAATAATAATAATTCTGTTATTGATTTTTCTTACTAAACTGTATGCATAATAATAAAATGAAACACACAATCAAGTAGATATATATTGCAAACCAAAATGATCATATAATAACAATATAATTATATTGAAACGTTCAAATTTTAAATCATTTTATTTTAACCAAAAAGTATGAATTGTAATGTTTTTTTCTTGTTTTTTTTTTTATATTTACAATCTTTTATACTCTTTTGATGAATCATTTTTGAGTTTATATTTGTTCCAATGAATTTAATCGTCTGTTTAATGTTTTCTTATTTTTTTTTATTCCATTCTCGCGACAACTTTTTCCTGATTTATTTAACTTAATAGCTAAAAGTCTTTATATTTATTATTCAAAAAATAAAATGCATTTTACACTTTTTTTGATGAACTGCGATTGAATACATAATTTTGCGTGATTCATTCAGATACATTTTTAATTTTAATTTTTTTTTTGTTAAATGAAATGAAATTTTGCTAGTTAATTACGAAAAAACAAGTGACGAACACTCGATTGTTAGGTTTTTTTTTATATAGTCTAACTAAAATTTTATTTTTGTTTAAGGTTTTATTTTACATAACTGAAATATGTAATGTTTTTTTTTAGTTTTTAAAAAACCCTCGAGTGGTTTTTGTAAAAGACGTCGGTTCTCACCATTGACCCTTGTGAATGAAATGCTTAAAGTTTTCCACACATGGCGCACTGCACCATTGTTTTACTAAAATGTCTTCTTCTTCTTCAAGGGAGTCAATTATTTGTGGTAAAATGTTCTCTATACTTCGCTTCTTCATCATAGAGTATGTCTAGAATTGCAAGAAGAGGTGAACAATTAAATAAAAAATAAAAACAAACTTTTACGGTTTTAAAGCAACTTACTTCAGGAGAAAGCGACGCAATTTTTTTGGCTGCAGAAAGTGCTTCCTCGTTCACTTTAGTAATGCTCGTCAGCTTGTTGACAAGACCCGATAAGGCGGACTCCGTTGAGTGAAGTTTTTCGGAGAGCCAAAGAAGTTTGGTTTTCTACAAAAGAAGGGTTTTATTTTTGTTAGCCATACCTGAGAAGTTTGAATTGTATTAACTTACAAAAGTGGATCGTATTTTCGCTGTTTCAGAGAAGAGGAAATATCCCTCTGGAATTTGACCAATTTTCGCGTAGGGCGTTTCGTATGTCCCTTTGTCGCTACCGATGACCACATCGAATAAAGGTAACATTATCACTCCCAAGCCAGAGTTGGCGCCGTTGACCCCAGCTATAAGGGGCTTTGTGCATTTAGCCAGAGTTGTAAGGAAGTTTCTGGGAAGGGTAAATCAAAGTTTAAATTGAGTTTCTACTTTTTTTTATAATATTTAACCATATGTCTGTCTAAATCCAGCATTAAAAAATATAAACAAATTTATTCTAATGTTATACTCACTTCACTGTCTTTGCCATCAGAATATATGGCAAATGAATACATATATATAAATATAAACAAATTTATTCTAATGTTATACTCACTTCACTGCCTTTGCCATCAGAACAGCGGCATGTTTTCTCTTCTCCAATGTCCCCAGTGCAAAATCTGTGAAATCGATTCCTTGGCAGAAATTTAGTCCATCCGATAGCATCAATACAGCATGACAGTCTTCGTCGTCATTAAGACGCGTCAACACCTGACTTAACTCATTCAATAACTGAAAAAAAAACATTTAGTAAGACCCGGAAACCACTCCTTAAACCTGTAAATAACCTACATGAACAGTAAAAGTATTTGCTAGTTTAGCTTGATGTGTGTTGAAGGTAACTTGCCTCACATTACCAATATTCACAACTTTAACATCACCTTTTCCTTCTTCAATATCTTCGTCATCCGACGAACTTTTTGTGGTTATTTTCTTTGCGGCGGCTTTTTTCATATCGGCTGATAGTGGATTGACCAAAATCACCGGGCTCTTCATTTTCTTGATCTTTGATTTGTTTTCGGGCTTAGCAAACTCAAATTGATTACCAGACACTGGGGTCACGGGATTGTTTGATGTTATTGCCACAGGCGTTTTTGGTGCTGGTTTTTGTGTTGGTTTTAGGGGTTGTTTGCCACCTGACGCTGGACCATCAATACTGAGGCGATTGATACTCGCCGAACTCGAATATGAGCTGTTCGATCTGCGACGGATTATCATTGAGTCATCATCGGATTTCTCTTTTTGTTGACGTTTGTACACATAGTCCCAAGAAGAGGAAGCTTTTGGCTTTATTTTGCGACTTTTTGGAAGGACTGCTTCCTTCTTCGCCGCAGGTGCCTGGAAAAATTAATAAAAACAAAATTATAAACGACGTAACAATAACAATATGTGTTAAAGTTTTAAATTAACGATATTAATTCTGGATTAAGACAGAATCAACAGTGAAAGTAATGCTCATAAAAAAAGTGGTTCTATAGAACGAGGTGTAAGACGAAATTATGTAACAAGCTGATTGAACCAGCGACAGCACCAGCACCGTCAACAGCAAACAGCACGCTGAACAGCAAAAGAAATTGAAACACATTGCCACCAGCACCAGCATCGTTTTCTTACTTCTGTTTGACACTTTGTGTCATAAAAAAAGTATACGAAGTTTTCTCTTGCAGTATGGTGCCCCTGAATTTCACTTGCGCAAAGTTTGTAGCAATGGAACAGCAACAGCAAATTTAGGACTTTGGTTTAACGACGCTGTTGACGTTGCTGTTGTTGGTCTAATCTAACTTGAGCAATTAAAATACATTGGTTCTAAAATAATGGCGGCCGCTATTGCTGGTGCTGGTTCAATCTGTTTCGCGCATAAGAATTAAAGAAGAGTAACGTGAGGTAAATAGTATTGCATATTTGTAGGGTTGTATTTCCATTAATGAACTGATTGAACGGATTTGAATCGATAAGCAAATTCGAAGTTATAAAGGGTGACCAAAAATATTACTTAAAAAAAAAAAAGATGGCGAATGAAGGATTGGAACCTGGGAGTGGCGACTGGTTGGACCGACTGGACCACAAGACCACGCTTACGAAGATAGTTGACAAGCAAAATTAGATATCGAATTATGACAAATGTATATAAATATTATTGCAAATATGAAATAAAAACAAAAGGAAGTAAATAGGGCATAAAGTTTCTTCAAGAAATATGGTAAAAAAGGTAAGGCCGGATGCACTTTCATGTTGAAAGGTACATGTTCGTCAAGTTAAGAAGAAGTTAGAAGGTCCAGACTGTAAGAAAATTTAATCAGTTGGTTTTAGATTCTGGAAGTAGAATATTGTTTGCGAAAAAACAAAAAGAAAAGAAAAAGTGGTAGCGTGTCGCCACGTTACATGTGATTTCTAAAGTTTATATCCTCAATCAACCTTGAAGATCTGAGTCACACTTTTTGAGAGGATATCACCCGGTGGTGTATACGCTACCACGAACAATTTCCACCAACATAAAGTTCCGCCGCCACAAAAAAAGAAAACCCGCACCACCAAATAATAGCCAGACTAACAACCAACGACTCAGCAAGTAGCCATTAACGCCAATAAGGTTACACAGCTAATCAAAAATCCAACGCCAGCCACCTGCCAACGTTAGCAGCAGCTTTATACGACAGGCACACCAAATCAATGATCATAGTGTTAAGCAAGAACACCTAATCTTAAGAACGACAGCGACCACCGATACTTACGACCACTGCAAGACATTCGTCGTACAGGAACAGCTAACCACCAAAAAACGATAGTTGTATCAGAATCGCAAACAAAAGTTCTATCAACAGCAACTTTATATAGAACAAGAGCATGCGACCACTACATCATACAACATTCAAGGACATAAACTAGACAACCGTCAAAGCACCAACAACAACAAAATCTATAAAACCATCAAATTTTATAACTACCAAGCTAAGTACTAACTGTCAGTTAAGTAGATATTCTCTTATATTTCAACTTGAAGTTATAAATTCATAAATTAATTAATATAATGTAGAGCAACTATCGATACTTAATTTCTTTCAAAACTTTAAATCTGATTATATAGGTAAAACATTAATACAATAATCAATCATAAAAGAGAAAAGTTAATCGCTTATCATCCCATCGAAGCGGTGCACCTCCTCGACGGCTGATTCATCATTCGATAGTAGACAAATCATACAACACCAAGTAAGAAAAAAAATTAAGCGGTGAGTTTGATATCAAATCCAAGTTTTGATTGTATTGAATATCGATGTTGTTATGAAAGTGAATTGCCATTAAAATACTTTTTTTGTTGTTGATAATTAGGAGCTATTAAGAGTAGAACAAAATAAATAAAACATACTTTTAGGAGTAAAATTTTAATTAATTTAATCAAATTCGCTTCAACCGTAAAAGTATATAATATAATACAAAAGGTTATGTTTCGTAATAAAATTGAACATAAATTGGATATAGTAATGAACAAGTTGTTGTGTTGTCTTCATTGGTGAACAAAAATTACTGATATTGTGATTTTTTTTTGAAAAACTTTTTTTTATTAAATTGTCGACTAACGTATATATTTCATATTATTAAAATTTGCTTTTGAAATAAATTATAGAACGTGGTCTAAAAAAAAAATGAAAGTTTAGTTGCCGATCCAAAATGGGAAGATATTCAGAGATTATCTTTTAGGTTATAATAAAGACATTTTTTCATGGATTGTTAAGACTCCTTTTAAAGGGTGCGATGTTGTAAGAATCCCAGATAAGCTTTGATGATGTAGATAATGGTAAGGTTGTAAAACTTATATTTTTTTTTTGTTGCAATGAAATTAATCGTGGAAGCGGTAGCCATGGATGTTTCACGTAGTGAATCATGGGTGGGTTAGCCACAGTTGGACTAAAAATATCTAGTCCTTTGCTCTCCAGGGTCGATTTTTCTCTCTCGTCTTAAATTTTTCAAAATTCAAATAATAATTAATTTTTCTTTTAATTGGGATGACATTTTGGGGTAGAACATTTTATTTTTGAACCAATTTGAGAACTTAACATCATTGTTAAATTTTATTTCCTTCGGCATGATAAAACGTGACGAACGTTCATAGTTAGACGCCAAGAACCTATACCAATCCGAAGAGCAAAGCCTTGGCTTTCAGCTAGCATGCCGAGCCGTTGTAATCTTTGAACACCCTTAATTTCAGCTGCCTGAATGGGCCTTTAGATTCCTGTATGCTAAGGAGTCATGATAGTGGTGTATATGTGGAGTGAAGGTTTGTGAGGACTAAAATGTGCTTTAGGATTATTTGGCAAGAGGGTTTTAGCACCACTCTCAAGGGTCGATGGAAGTTGTCTCTACCCAAAGTTTCTTGCTCAACCAACCGGTTCCGTTACAATTAGAGGGCGAGATAAGAAATGTTAGCGGAAAGTGCGAAAGTAGCTGCAAGAAGAGAGAATCCAGGAGAGTTGTACAAAATCACGAAGGTTATCTTTGGTAACAAAAGTAGCAATCCTGTACAATGGAAGACCAACTCCGAAGATGGCAGAAACGCTTTTTTGAGCTACTTTATGATGGCCAAAGTTCAAATTCAAATCACTTACTTGTAGATGTATGACGGTTTTCTTGAGTCAAAATCGATTCTACATTCAAGAGGCATTGAAGAGGTCGATCATGTTGAGCTCTCGGTTACATAATATTCAGAGGTCGTGAATCGAATCCACATTAGATATGGGTTGAATATGGAGAAGGTAGATATGGGGAGAAGGTTATTAAATACGCTTACTTGAAAAAGCGATTGACTAGCAATATTTAGATCTAAATAGTTTTTGAGGCACTAGATTGAGAAACTATCGAGATGTAGTTGACTAAGAGAAGAGTCAGCTGTGGAAGATATTGTCCTGAAAAACTTGATATCATCAGCGTAGAGTGGGATATAGGATAGTAAAAATACAAAAGAGAGGAGCTAAATGTTTGCCTTGGGAGACCCCAAAGGTAGTTAAAATGGATTGGAGAGCGTAGATCTGAAATAGTTGCCACTATTTTTCAAAATAAAATTCCTTGACTTTTCCCTGACCAAATGAAAAAAATAATTAACTGCATTTAATTTTTGTTTGCTTAAAATAAATCACATGAAATTGAGTACTTTAAGGAAAGGTTTCCATACAAAAAATAGTATAGAGCTTCGCGTTGAGGTATTTAGCTTCCACAATTTTCGGAATATTTCAATGAAGTACAAAGTTTTCGATTGTAAATAAGTTATACAAAATATTTTAACTTCAAAAAAAAAAAAAAAAAAAAAATTGCACGATTGGATCGCATGTACTTGCTCTTATGGGCGGTCACAGCTTGGAATAAAATTTGAAAAAATATTAACGGAACTTCAAAGATTACATTCGATTTTTCTGACTTTTGAATGTTTGAAAAAATTACGTAAAATAGTACTAATTTTTTTTTTCAAAATCCGGTTTTTTTTTAGCAACTTTTTTTTTTTAAATTAAAAAAAAAATAATTCAACAATACAAACAAACTTAAGCACAAAAATAAAGTACATTTAAAAACAAAATTTAAAAAAAGTTCACTTGCCCGTTTTCAAAATATTGATTTTTTGAAAAAAATTTTTTTTTTAAATTATTACAAGTACAAAAAAAAGTTTTTGAAAAAAAAATTATGCAAAATTACTCAAGCTACCTAAATATCCTTTAATATCAATTTTGATTGCAATCGGATCACCAGTTTTCGAAAAAGTCGAAGAAAAAAACTGGTCCTATGGGAGGTACCGTTTTTAGCCCACCATGTTTAATTTTTTTTTCACCAAAATATAATGCACACCTACAGTAGTACACTGATTTTTTTTATTAAAACTCTTGGAGCCGTTTTCGAGAAAAATAAGCTTTTAGATAACGGTTATATGACAGGTACCGTTAATTTTTTAACTAAAAAAAAATTGAAAAATTGATTTGAAACGAGCGTTTGAGACAGTTAATAGAGATATTTTAATAATGAAAATGAAAAATACGGCATTAAAGACAAAGAACTATTATGTTTTGAATCTTATCTAAAAAATCGAAAACAACGTGTGAAAGTCAATGGTGATGTATTGCAAGCGATTGATGTAGACTATGGGATACCTCAAGGGTCTGTCTTAGGGACTCTATTATTTACAATTTATATTAACGATATAAGGTGCGTGTTAAAATTTAGTAAATTGGCCTTGTTTGCAGATGATGCTGTTGTCTACATCTCAGGTAATAATACCGTAGACAATGAAGTTAAAGTTCAAGAAGACTTAGACTCTATCAATCAATGGCTTATGGAAAACAAACTTAAACTCAACATTGGAAAAACGAAATTAATGGTGCTGAACGAGAGAAGCAGTGATGACATCGACATTAAGAAAGGGACCATATCAATAGAAAGAATAAGTGAAATTAAATATCTAGGTGTAGTATTAGATCAAAAGTTACAGTTTGGAAATCATATTAACTATATCTGTAAGAAAATAGCGAAAAAAATCGGATTTATGAAACGAATTAGAAATCAAATTTCAACTAAAGTGCAATAAATATATATTATGTCATTGTAAAACCACACTGTACCACACTGAGTACTGTTCCACTATTTTGTTTTTATGTAAGGGGAGTGATATGTTAAGACTGCAAAGATTACAAAATAAAGCAATGCGATGTTTATTAAGTGCAATAGATATATGTCAATTCGTTTCATGTTAAGTTCACTTAAGTGGCTATCGATTAAACAAAGATTAATTATGAATGTTTTAGTATTTGTACATAAAATAAAAAAAAAACAATTTAATGCCAAATTATTTATTTCAATATATTAACTTTATCAGAGATTTGCAACCATATGCATTAAGAAACAGAAATGATCTAAGACTGCCAAATTTTATCACAAGCAATACACAAAATTCTCTTATCTATAAAGGTTTTAAATTAAACAATACATTGAACAATCAAATCAGAAATCAAACAAACTTAAATAATTTTAAAAGAAATGTGATAAATTTTGTCAAATCCAACTTTTTATTTTAAAAATCAATTATGTAAAACAATTTCTTATAAATGTAAATAGTTTAATCAAACTTTGGGTGCTGTATGAATAGGGTAGGCACTGAAAGGCATCAAACTGGTGATGCACAGTCGCTGCAACTATATCGTACACATCAATTGTGCTTATTTTACCTCCCCGCAGTAACCACCGGGTACTGGTCTGTCCATCCGGACATTCCTGCTAAACTTATAGTACGGATTTACTGTTGACGACCCGGAAAAAGGAATCAAGGACAACGACCTTCGGATCTGAACGTGGAATGTTAGAACTCTTAACAGACCACGTGCATCCAAACAACTAGCGGAGGCCCTAGACTGCTACAGAGCAGGAATTACTGCCATCCAGGAAGTGCGATGGAATGGGCCGGGCAAAAGGAGGATGAAAAACTGTGACGTGTACTACGGTGATTGCGCAAGAAGACCACAGCGTTTATTTGGGTGCGGATTCGTGTTAAGCGGTAGACTTAGGCAAGAAGTCTTGGGCTTTCGACACGTAAGTGAGCGACTTGTGACAATCCGTATCAAGGCTAAATTCGCCAACATTAGCCTAATATGCGCTCATGCCCCCACAGAGGACAAAGATGACGCCACCAAGGATGACTTCTATGAGCTCCTCGACAAAACCTATGAGCAATGCCCTAAATACGACGTTAAGATCGTACTAGGCGATTTAAATGCCAAAATAGGTAAAGAGGAAATCTTTGGTAGGACTGTCGGAAAACATAGCCTACACGACACAACGTCTGAAAACGGACTTAGGCTAATTGACTTCGCAGCGGCACATAACGTCACCATTGCAAGCACACGGTTTCCTCATCTCGATATACACAAAGGGACTTGGCGACACCCAGATCAAAGAACCGTCAATCAGATTGATCACGTTGCGATCGATGCAAGACACGCCTCCAGTATCTTGGATGTTCGCACCTTCCGCAGCTAACATCGACTCGGATCACTACCTTGTTGCAGCAAAGGTAAGAATGCGAATAACCCGAACTCCACAACAACCGAGTAATACTGTGAGGAAGTATGACGTCGGAAAGCTGCAATCGCAAGAAACCGCCAGAACCTATGCCGATCGAATATCCCGTAACCTCTCAAGAAATCCAATACCGCCAGCATCAAGTGCCGAAGATCAGTGGCAACACTGCCAACAAGCCATCAGAGATGCCGCAACTGATGTGCTAGGTTTCACCAGACCACCACCACGAAACCTCTGGTTTGATGACGAATGCAGGCAGGCCCATGCAGCCAAACAAGAGGCATATAAAGCGACGCTGCAAAGAAAGACGAGAGCTGCTCGCGAGCTTTACGAGCAGAAAAGACGGGAAGAACACCGGCTTCTCCAAAAGAAAAAGAGAGAGCATGAGAAGCGCGCGATCGAAGATATTGAGAGATGCTACTCCAGGAACAACGTGCGGAAGTTTTACCAACAGGTAAAAAGAACATGCCAAGGAAAAAATTCCCGCACAGAAGCCTGTAGAGATAGGAATGGAAACCTCGTAGTTGAGTCACAGTCGGTGCTGAGTACATGGAAGGACCATTTCTGCAGACTGTTTTTTTTTTTTTTTTTTTTTTTTATAATTAACGCGCGCACAAGGGACTATTTGTTTCCCTTTTAATGTAACACACTGCGTGGGCATTAGGAAGATAGGGAGGGGAGAGATAGGAGGTGTCGATTAACATTGGTTTTGAATGTTTGCAAGTTGAAATGGCAAGGGAAAATCTCGCCGGGTAAACCATTCCAAAGTCGTGTTGTACGGCTAAAAAAAGAATCTCTATATTTCACGGTACGTCCGAAATTGGGCTCAAGGGTGAACTGATGGGCATTCCTAGCAAGACGAGTATTACGGGCGAAACTTTTAAGGGGAGGAATGCAGCTGGCTACGTCGAGTGAACATTTTTTATAAAAGAACCGATAAAATAAGGAAAGACATGAAACATTGCGTCGGTGTTCGAGAGGGGCAATTGTTTCAGCGGCAGTTCTATTTCCTATCAATCTTAACGCTCGATTTTGTATTCTATCAAGCAGGTGAAGCGATGATTGTGAAGCACCTGCCCACAGGTGGGAGTTGTACTCGAGTTTAGGGCGTATAAACGCTTTATAAATTGTAGCCAGATCAGATGGGGAAAAATACTTCTTACACCGATACAGAAAACCTAAGCACTTTGCAGCATTCTTAGCGATCTCAAATATATGGTCGTTCCAACGGAGGTCGTCGTTGACACACATACCGAGTACTGAGAGCTTTTCGGTTTCTTCGATGTAAGTGCCATTCATGGACAATGGCATTGGGGGAATGTTTAGCTTTAACGACAGAAGACAGCATTGAGTTTTCGAAGCATTAAACTCCACACGATTTCTATTACCCCATTTGACAATGCTGTATAAATCGGAGTTTAATGAGCTTGACATACGGCACCGTTGCAATTGTACGTCCGAAGGCGAAGGACGTGAATTATCGAACGAATATGAAAAGCTGAGGGTAGAGTCGTCAGCAAAACAGTTAAGTGGATTAGAAGTAACAGACAGAAGATCATTTATAAAAATGAGGAAAAGAGTCGGAGACAGAACAGAGCCCTGGGGCACACCAGCATTTATTTTATGGGAATCAGACTTGAATCCGTCCAATACAACTTGTATTGAACGGTCCAGGAGATAGCTTCTAATCCAACGAACAAGAGTATTATCGATCCCAAAAGCACGCATTTTCGATAAGAGAGCTTCATGCCAAACTCTATCAAATGCCTTGGAGATATCAAGAGCAATAATCTTACTTTCACCAAAGCGATGTAAAGATTTGTTCCACTGTTCGGTGAGATATGCCATCAGATCACCAGTGGAACGGTTGCTGCGGAAGCCATACTGACGGTCATGGAGAAGCTTACGATCTTCGAGATATTCCTTAAGCTGACGGTTAATCAGTGTTTCCATGACCTTAGAAAGAAGGGATGTCAGTGCTATGGGTCGGTAGGAGGAGGGGGAGGATGGGTCACCTTTCTTAGGGACAGGCTGGACAAATGCTGTTTTCCATCTTCTAGGAAAGATTCCAGAAGAGTAGGAGCGATGGAAAAGCTTACGCAGTGGCTTTGCCAGTGTGGAAGAACACCTCTTCAGAATAATCGGGGGTATACCATCCGGGCCAGCGGATTTGTGTATATCGAGATCTTTGAGAACTCTTGCTACTGTACGAGTGCGGAAAAAAATGTGTCCCATGGAAAAATTTACATTCTCAAGTACAGGAGGGGCAACGTTGCTATGCGGCAGCGTGGAGCTGGCAGCGAAATGGGCGGCGAGCAAGTTTGCCTTCTCTGAAGAGTAAACAATTGGTGTGTTATTGTCGATGAGCGTTGGAACCGAAGATGTTGAGGAGTTTTTAATATTTTTTACAAATGACCAAAAATTTTTACTGCCTTTGGGACACTGCAGAATTTTTTGCCGTAATTTTTGGTCATGCAAAAATTTGGTTCTTTCAATAACGGAGTTGCATGAGTTTCTTGCTTGTTTGTGCTTTTTCCGATTTTCCTCTGTAGGGTTGGCTTTGTAAGAACGGAAACTTACTTCTTTGAGCCTGATAGCTTCTTTACACTCAGAATTAAACCAAGACTTTTCTTTAGGTTTGATGCTTTTTACTCTGTTGGGAATAAAAGCACGCATCCCTAGAAGAATCACATTTGTGATCATTTCAGCACTGGCATCAATGTCACTATCGAGGAAGCATAGTGACCAGTTAAAGTTTCGGAAAAAAATATTCAGGCCGTCCCAGTTGGCTTTCTCGTAATGCCAAACGGTCCTGGTGGGAAGTTTTTCTTTAACTGGATGGGTGGAGGATGAGAAATTAGCTGAAATGACACAATGGTCTGAAGTGCCAAATGGAGAAGTTACACTAATGGTATATTTATCAGGGTGAGAAGTAAGAAACAAGTCAAGAGTATGGGCGGCTTGCCCAGCAACATCCGGTATACGCGTTGGCACATCGATCAGCTGGGTAAGGTGATGTAACCCGGCAAAGAGCTCGACATACCTTCCTTCGGGTGTTGTCTGACCAGAATAGCGGAGCCAATTGGAATTGTGTACATTGAAATCGCCCGCAATAACGATTTCAGTGCGAGGACAAAGGGAAACAATTTTCGAGATATTTTAAACGGCGATGAAGGCCAAAATCCCGCTGTCAGGCAGAATGAACCATTCAACATGGATGATGACAGACAAAACTTCCGTCCACCTGACCAAAATGAAGAAAGGATAGCAATATCTAAACTCAAAAACAACAAAGCTGCTGGACCCGACGGATTACCCGCCGAACTTTTTAAAGCGGCCGGAGATGACGTGGTGGAGTGCATACACCAACTCATCTCTAAAGTTTGGTCAGAAGAAAGTATGCCTGATGAATGGAACCTCAGCATCGTTTGCCCGATCCACAAGAAACTGCGCCAACTATAGAGGAATAAGTCTCCTGAATATCGCCTACAAGATCCTCTCTGCCGTACTATGTGAACGCCTGAAACCTTTCGTCAGCAACCTGATAGGCCCCTATCAGTGGCCTAATCGATCAAATGTTCACTCTACGGCAGATCCAGATCCACCCAAGAATTCCAAATCGATACCCACCACCTCTTTATCGATTTTAAGGCCGCGTACGATAGCATTTATAGAGACGAGCTATACAGAGCCATGTCAGGTTTTGGCATTCCCACAAAACTCGTCCGACTGTGCAGGATGACGATGGAGAACTGTCGCTGCTCCGTCAAGGTTGGTTCCGACCTCACAGAAGCTTTTGACGTCAAAAAAGGATTCCGACAAGGTGATGCGCTATCGTGCGATTTCTTCAACTTAATACTTGAAAAAATTATAAGAAACTCGCAAGTCAATTGTAGTGGGACAAATAAAAGCGAAGAATTACTCTTGCCAATCGCTGTTTCTATGGGCTAGGAAGGCAATTGAGTAGCAAAGCCCTCTCTCGAAAGACAAAGGAGACTCTGTATAAGACCCTAATCATCCCAGTCCTGATTCTTCGGAAGATTTTTGGCCCTATCTGCGTTAACGGGCTTTGGAGGAGAAGGTTCAACCAAGAACTATACGAGCTGTACAGCGACATTGACCTGGTCAAAAAAATACGCATATCACGTTTAAGATGGCTAGGTCCTAGACGCAGTCAAGGAAGACCATATCAACACAATAAGTATTAAAAATCATTACAATCTGAATTCTGACATACACATGTTTGTGCCCTGCCCTTGAAAATGCAACCAATCTCAAATCTAATACATAAAATTCATAGACTAGCGTGCATTTGCATTGGTACTACAAGTGCTTTAAGAACTACTCCAACCGCAGCCCTAGAAAATGTTTTTCTCATTAGCCCCAATTGACCTTTTCATAAAGGAGCTGGCGGCCAAAATTGACTTAAGATTAAGGCATTTAAGCAACTTGAACAAAGGCCAGTATGGCCATGAAATTATAGACACTGATAGCCAAACCGACTATACTGTACCGCACTTAGATTTTAAGACGGTGGCACTAACAGACTTTCCTGAGAATGCTAGAGGGAAAACCGGGTCATACATAAAAATCATATCTCGGTCTATACAGACGGTTCTAAAACGCAGGCAGGGATAGGGTCTGGTATCTTCTCGATAAACTCACCAATATCTGTAAATTTGCCAAACCTCAGTAGTGTTTTTTAGGCAGAAGTGCTCGCCGTAGCAGTATTTCGAAGTAGCAAAACAACTTTTGTCTTTTAACTTGGAGAACAAAAACATTGGTATTTTCACAGGCAATCTTTTCCAAGTCTAAACTGATCGTCGAATGTGGCAATAATCTGCGGCAAATCATTAAAACAAACCTGGTTACCCTCGGATGGGTTCCCGGACACTGCAACATTAATGGAAAAGATAAGGCTGACGAACTCGCCATAAACGGTTCATCAATGAAAGCAAGCCAAACCGTTCCCTGGGTACTTGAACCATTGGAAAATAGGAAAAAAAAAGAATTCACGAATATTGCCTCAAATTTTTGTTCCCTGACTTTCCAGTCGAGTAACTAAGAACATTTTTTTTTTAAATCTTCGTTTTTAAAATATTCAAAAAAAAAAAAACAAAATAAAAAGTTTTTTAAAAAAATTATTAAAAATTAAAAAAAAATGTTTTTGAAAATTTTAATAAACAATATTATTTAAATCATAAAACACTACATATTGTGAAAATTTCATCAAATTCCGTCAATTAGTTAACGAGAAAGTATGATTTAAAAAAACCGTTCATATGGGAGGTACCGTTATAAAACTTTTTCTGAAAAATCCATTGAAACTAATAGATAGATTTTGCATAGGAAATACCAGTCAGAAAGTTTTATCAAAATCGTAGTAGCCGTTTTCGAGAAAAATAAGTTTTTCATTAAAAGTTATATGGCAGGTACCCTTAGTTTTGGAACTAGAATGCCAATTCGAAAAACAGTCGGGTAGAGTACTCTAAAAAATACTATATACCAAGTTTGAATCAAATCGGCTTAACCGTTTAGGCTATAAGAATCGATACGGACAGACAGACAGACAGACGGACGGAATTTCCGGAACCACTTTTTTGACTTCTCTACCATCATTTTCTACCATGTCATTTTTGATTGTTAGAATTTTTATTACGAATGCATAGCTGTCATTTTTGATTGTTAGAATTTTTATTACGAATGCATAGCTTGCCTTATAGTCCCTATAAATTGCAAGTAAAAACGTGACCCAACGCCACCTAGGGGTAATGTCTTAGTTACTCCTTACAACATCTGCTATCTGCCGGTGAAAGTCCTATCAAAATTGGAGTAGCCGTTCCCGACAAACATCTCCTTTTTGTGGATAAACCATTTTTTTTTTTTTTTTTTTGAAAATTTGTAATGAAATAAATAAATCTTTGAAATAAATTTCAATGGCAACGAAAATCTTAACGAAAAACACTTCTTACTATCAAGTTGTAAAATTTTAAATTTTTGTGTTTCTAAACTATCTACCCCCCTCCTTTTATTAAACAAAAAATATATATAAAAATCCACCCAGCCAGACTCTACATATAAGGTCACCCAAAAAATTGAAACTTAATAATTTTATATAGAGATATATTACTAGCTGGCCCACCCGGCGTTACTCAGGTATACCATATATTTTCTGGATCGCGAAAACAGCGCTACATATCGAGTGCAACAGTAACTAAACACCAGCAACTTAATTGTGTTGGTACACAAACAAAATTGAATATTGTTGATATGCAAATATATATGCATAAAATAGCCTTAGTTACTCCTTACAGCTATCAGCTATCTGCCATTAAAAAACCCATCAAAATCGGTGCATAAATAAGAATTTAGAATTAAAATGAAAAGCGAAATGGGAACCTACAGCGCCACCTATTGAGATTTTTTCCGACTTTCAATTGTTTTCGAAAAATTCGTCACTGCAAACTAAAATTGATTAACTTATCTTCGAACCGAACCCGTTAACAAAATTCTGAAAAAACCAAAAAAAAAAAATTGTATAACAAAATTGCCAAAAACCTAATATTTTTTATCTTCCACCCGATCGGCACCAAACCTTCACAGGAACCGTCCCTGGACTAAACTATATTTACCCTGAGTTTCATAAAAATCCGTTGGGCGGTTTAGAAGTCCATACTGGACAAACATACATACATACATTCATTTTTATATACATATATATACATAGGTATTAATAAAAATAGTGAACTTAAATTGGTTTAAACTGTGAAGTGCTAATATTTTTAATAACAAGTAATCAGCAAGTTGTAACCCTACGCACATTGCTCTCCGATTTGCAACGATTTATAATGATAAGTACGGAAACCCTGTTAGAGCTTTTACTTGAAACAGAAATATGCAAGAAAATGCAACCAGACTGAGAGGCAAACATCCTATCTTCCCTGTACTGACAATTTTAGTTGAACAGATTACCAGGAACTGATCGAATAAGCAGATTTACTGTTTTTTTTAAATAGACTTCCATTCATTTCTATAATCCTGTCAAAATCGTTTTATGTGAATTACTTACAACTAATGTGAAATCAATTAGGACCAGACAACTTAATTGTTTTTTTTTTTAACGCAATTGAATGGAAGGCAGTCTTGTATTGTAACATTACCAAGGTGATTCAGAGACGAATCCAAGAATCCCTTTTCAATTGTTCCCAAACTCCTACGTGACCACCCGATGTGGGAAGTTATTAATCACAGTTGAATGAAACTACTAAGAGGTGTTCTGTGCAGGGTGCACTAGTAGTCAAAAGTTAAAATGAGAAATGGTGACATAAATACATTTAGAAAAAAATAACAGAAATAAAAAAAAAAAACAAAGTTAAACAGGAAACTTACAGGCTTTTCGACAGGCGAGAGAGAAGATGCTGATCCTGCCGTCGATTTACGTGCTGCTAAGGGTCTCGACTCAGTGTCCGGTGTCCGCTTGGATCTCTCTCCCTCCAACGAGTTCAACATGTTCACTGCTCCCTCATCTCCCAGCAGACGGTCGATTTCTCGATTGGTTTTCTTCTTGCCGTTGACCGATGGAGTCGTCGGTCTCTTAGTTGGCGTGCCAGCCCTTCCAACCTCCTCGGCATCTTCTTTTAACTTCGGCGTCACCTTTTCCTTCTTTGGCGGAGCAGGAGTGCTTGGTTTGACCAATTTGGCATAGGAAAACTGGGTTTCCGGTGCATCCGGATCCCATATAATCTTCCTTTTGATAATTCTGGTTCGCTTGAATGTTGAGACAGGAGGCAGTTCTGGCTGCTTCTTCTCTGCATTGATTATCTTCTTCGGCTGAGTTGTGTTGATGACTTTCTTGGCTGCATTCGCAGCTGTCGATGCCGCTGGAGCTTTGTCCTTTTGCGTGGTAGGTTCCGGCTTTTGTGGTGCTTTGGAGGCTGTTTTAACTTGTGCGACCAACTTAGGAGGACCTGTGGGTTTGGGCGGAGCTGCTTTCGATGGCTGGACAACTGGTTTGGTTTGTGCTGCTTTGTTTCCGTGTGGCGCCGCAGAGGTGGCTTTCTTTTTCGGAGGTGAGGCGCCCTCTTCGGAGTCATCGGCATTTGCCTCATCGCCATCACTCCAATCCGAAACCAGAGATGTTACCAAGTCCGCCGGCTGAGTGATGGATTTGATGTCTTGTTTTCGACGGCGGTTGTTTTCGCGGGCGCGTGCAGGGCCCCGTGACAGAGATTGAAACTGCTCCAAGGCCACCTTGTGCACCTCCTCCTTCGTAAGAGGCTCCGGCTTAATGCTCTCCTTACCCAGAGGGTCAGGTTCAATGTATTCCAATTCACTGTCGATTATGTCCACGATTTGGAATTCTCCCTCGCCGTCAATGGTTACCCCGGGTCCTGTGCTGTCATCGGTATCTGTGCCTTTGAGAACAGCCAAGAGATCATCATGCATCAGGGGAGCATCCGCAATCTTGCCGGCTGCTGTCGACGGAGATCCGGTAGTGGAGTCGGGAGCATCACTTGTTTCCGAGTTGTTTGACGTGCCATTTCGGTGTTCACCTTGCTTGTTACCCAAATTGTCGTGTTTATCTCCTTCTGTCTTTGACGAGGTGGCTTGGCTTTGAAAAGCAATGTCGTTGGAAGAGGACGCGACACCCATGGCGAGAGCCTCCTCTACGATTCCGCTTTGAAGGACGCCAGGCGGTTCGTCACCTTCTGCTTCATGCATTATAGCCAGATCACGTTCAATACTTGTTAATTCATCCATTAGACAGTCGTTTTCAGTTGAATCTTTGATCATAACTTCTTCGATTAGAATTTTATCGTTTGGTAGTTCGTCGGCGACAACTTCAGGTTCTGGGGTTTTTAGTTCAATATCTTCAGACATGCTCTTTGATTGAATTAATTACACTTTTCAGCTTACTAATTAATTAATAAAATTAAAATTTATCCTATAAAACACGTGAATAATTTTTTTTTCTTAAAATTTTTTGGTTAGCGCCATTTTTTTCTTTCCAAATTAAATCCGAGATCACAATTTTAGGTGTTTTTTATTTAAATAACGAGCGATTAAAGAGTGCACGTTGGTTTTGAATTTTTAATTGGTATATTTTGAATTATTTAGATAAAAGAACTTTGATTTTATTTTAAAGAAAAATAAGAATTTCTCTTTGATTTTATGAGACAAACAAGCGCGATAAAAATATGCGATGAGAATGAGATGATGGCTTTGCTTTCGCTTTGCATCGTAACGCAGCTCTTCACGTAACGTTCATTCGATTGCTGTATTGGGATGTCATGAGTTAGAGAGAGAGAGCAATAATAACGAAAAGTTGTACATAGTTATTTCGTTTTAGAGAGTGTTTGGAAATGATTGATTTCAGTGATGCCAGAAAAACGCAAAAATAGGCAATGAACAATTATTTTATTAAAAATGAATGAATAAACAGAATCTTTGTATATAGAAACTATAGTACTATCATGGTGACGCATTTTGTGTACGCCCCCTGTCGCACTGTTTCAGAACTAGCGGAACGATTTGAATGGTAGTAGAAGAGAGAGAGTTTTAAGAGAATATTCTTTTTAAATAGAGAATAAAGCTAAGAGGCAGGTTAGAAATAGACGGCCATTAAGAAAAAGAAAAAATATATGCAGCGAGGTGAATTAAGTTGTTGGAGAAATATTTGTTTATGTTTTCATTGGGATATGAATGATTTTTTTTTATTTAGGTGCTCATCTCAAAGGCAAGAAAAGTAAGTATTTTATGTATGTAGGTACAAACAATTTAAAAAAATAATGCTGCAGAACAATAATTATTGGAATGATACTCTATATAATAGAGTAATAGACAAGAATACAGGAAATTAAGTATGTATTTATGTAGCAAGTATGACCAATTTCAAAAATCAATAAAGGGGAAATTTGCCACAATTTCAAAGAAGTGTGGTAAATAAATGTTTTTTTTTTGAATGAAAGAATATTAAAGTCCTGATTTCCTTTATCATCATTGTGTTATTTTTAATAGAAAATTATTTAAAAAAAAATTGCACGATTTTATCGCACGTACTCATAGTTTTTTTTTAAATTCGTTTTTTTGAAATCTCCACAAATTGTATAGTATACCCGCGAGCAAAGCCGGGTAGGTCAGTTAGTATTATTCGGCCAATGAAGTACGTATGTATAAAATATGTATGTTAGTATAAGTGCTCGTATTCCCTATAAAGCAGATGTAAACAAAACAAAATAAACAAAAAATCAAATTGCAGTCAAAAGACTAACTGCCTATTCCTACCAACAACAAATTCTGTATTTTTAAAAAACCGTTGCTAAGGATTTTTATATAGCAACAAGAGGCTTTAGGAAAATGTAACCAAATATTTTAAAATATCAAAATTAAAAATATCTGGTTTTAGCGAATGTTTGTTTTGTTTATGAATGAATTGCACTACTGGGTCGCTCGTAGTAGAAGTTGTTGTTGTATTTATAAAATCGTCGAGCCTTTTTTAAAATGTTGATACTGTATGTGTTTATTTACATCATACATGATACATATTCAATGATAATGGCTTGAATATCAATTTTAGTTGAAATTGGTAAATTAGTTTCCAAGAAGTCCGAGAGGTACCTATGTGAGGTACAATTAATATGTATGTATGTAAATATGCCCTTTAGTTCAAATACGGTCGTTTATCATCGTAATGTAATGTCTGATTGTTATCTTAAGTGTTAGGTTCTTGTGATGTACATACATATGTATGTACATTGTACATATAGTATTATATAGGCAAATTTAGGATTTGTGTATATGAACATATCGAAATATGTCCATATACATATCAAACCAGTGTATATATACTGCATATACAAAGATCAAACATGGCATTACGTATGATAATAGAGACACAAATTGTTAATGGTGAACAAATTCTGTCCTTCTGTATGTATAACTCTTTGCAGACTAAACGGTTTAGGTAATAACCTTTTAATTTAGTTTGTGTATAGTTCTTTCGGCATTCCTCAGAGGGTTTTTTGGGCTTAAAATAACACTACTTGTCAATTAGCCGAAGACCAAATTTGTCTAGAAAATGGCTTTAACAAATTTGATGAAAATGTTCAGAATATTTTGTGGGTATTATTTTATTTACAAACAAATATCGAAAGGGTCTGTTAACCGTACTTTTCATGTATGATGGTTTTTTTCTTAATTTTCAACTTTTTCACAAACGGCTTATTGGATTTGTGCAAAACTTTTTAGTTGATACAATAAGGTAGACAAATAAATTGTTGCTTCTATTTCCCATAAAATTGCTTTTCACCACACCTAAAAGTATGCAGCCTCAGTTATTGTGCACCTAAATCCACCTAATTTAAGAAACTGCATATACATACATAGGTACCCACCCAACGGCGCATCAAATGCTTTATCCACCAAAGGAGAAGGTTTTGCCTAGGAATATTAATTATTTGTTATATTATGATGTACTTATTGAGAATGAAAATTGGGTTCTATGGAGGTACTGTAAACAATTTTTTCATGTTTTAGGCTCTCTTTTACAACAACAAAAAATATTTTAAAACTTTGCCCGAATTTAGCATAAGTACCAAGTTCAAGAATAATATTTTTTTTAAATTAATTATTATATTTCTTGTGAAAGATATAGGCTTCCAAGGTGATTAGGCACATTAAAGACAAGTATGTGGCACGAATGCATATTTGCCTTACACTCGTAGTATCTATACGTAATCGCAAATTAAAATTGGGATTAATTATAAGAATTAAACTATATGAATAATAGGCCAAAAAAGCATTACGCCCGCATACATTATATGTTTATAAACGTACAGACATATGTTGTCAGTAGCTTTTTTAGTCCTTGCTATAATAATTATGTCATGTTTGATAGGTTTCATTATTATAGGAATCTATAATTTGTCTATTTTATTAGCTCTACAAAATAACGAAATTCACATCTTTTCACTTTTCTATCCATTATCATTATAATCCAAGTCCTTGTACCTATGAATTTTCAATAAGTTTTCTAACGAATTTCTATACACAATTTGCACTTAATTTGCACCTAACGCCTATCGGATTGGGAAGCGAAATTCATAATTTACAAACCAAAACCAAAATCTGTTTCTTCAAGGAAATTAATATATATACAAAAAGTAAGATTGTGTTTAAATTTTAAGAACGTATATGTATTTTTTTCGCAAACGGCAACAAAGCAATTTGTAGTAAAATGGCAAACAATAATTTGTAAATCTAAAGAATTCAAAAAATGTAAACAAAAGCTACAACAAAAGGAAAATAAACAAAAATTCAAATGCTTGTCAGTTTTGTTTACCTTCCTAACTGCTTATTCCTACCAACAACAATTAATTGTTTACTTAGGATTTCTACCTAGCAACGCCTAAAACGCTACATCAAAAAAAATCCGTATCCTAGCAACGATTTTAAGTCAATGAAAATGTTTGTATCTTGTACAAATTCCTAACAAAATTTAATTCACCTCAGCAAAGCGAAACAAAAAACACTTAATAATATTCTCGTCTCTTTCTTTACCTTCCCGCCTTACGTTCTCTTAATTCTCTCTCACAAATCTTGTGGCCGCAACTAACGCCATCACGTGAGCTGATTCCACAAGATTGTTTGACGTCCCATAATAGTACTATAGCTTTGTATATAGAAACTATAGTACTATCATGGTGACGCATTTTGTGTACGCCCCCTGTCGCACTGTTTCAGAACTAGCGGAACGATTTGAATGGTAGTAGAAGAGAGAGAGTTTTAAGAGAATATTCTTTTTAAATAGAGAATAAAGCTAAGAGGCAGGTTAGAAATAGACGGCCATTAAGAAAAAGAAAAAATATATGCAGCGAGGTGAATTAAGTTGTTGGAGAAATATTTGTTTATGTTTTCATTGGGATATGAATGATTTTTTTTTATTTAGGTGCTCATCTCAAAGGCAAGAAAAGTAAGTATTTTATGTATGTAGGTACAAACAATTTAAAAAAATAATGCTGCAGAACAATAATTATTGGAATGATACTCTATATAATAGAGTAATAGACAAGAATACAGGAAATTAAGTATGTATTTATGTAGCAAGTATGACCAATTTCAAAAATCAATAAAGGGGAAATTTGCCACAATTTCAAAGAAGTGTGGTAAATAAATGTTTTTTTTTTGAATGAAAGAATATTAAAGTCCTGATTTCCTTTATCATCATTGTGTTATTTTTAATAGAAAATTATTTAAAAAAAAATTGCACGATTTTATCGCACGTACTCATAGTTTTTTTTTAAATTCGTTTTTTTGAAATCTCCACAAATTGTATAGTATACCCGCGAGCAAAGCCGGGTAGGTCAGTTAGTATTATTCGGCCAATGAAGTACGTATGTATAAAATATGTATGTTAGTATAAGTGCTCGTATTCCCTATAAAGCAGATGTAAACAAAACAAAATAAACAAAAAATCAAATTGCAGTCAAAAGACTAACTGCCTATTCCTACCAACAACAAATTCTGTATTTTTAAAAAACCGTTGCTAAGGATTTTTATATAGCAACAAGAGGCTTTAGGAAAATGTAACCAAATATTTTAAAATATCAAAATTAAAAATATCTGGTTTTAGCGAATGTTTGTTTTGTTTATGAATGAATTGCACTACTGGGTCGCTCGTAGTAGAAGTTGTTGTTGTATTTATAAAATCGTCGAGCCTTTTTTAAAATGTTGATACTGTATGTGTTTATTTACATCATACATGATACATATTCAATGATAATGGCTTGAATATCAATTTTAGTTGAAATTGGTAAATTAGTTTCCAAGAAGTCCGAGAGGTACCTATGTGAGGTACAATTAATATGTATGTATGTAAATATGCCCTTTAGTTCAAATACGGTCGTTTATCATCGTAATGTAATGTCTGATTGTTATCTTAAGTGTTAGGTTCTTGTGATGTACATACATATGTATGTACATTGTACATATAGTATTATATAGGCAAATTTAGGATTTGTGTATATGAACATATCGAAATATGTCCATATACATATCAAACCAGTGTATATATACTGCATATACAAAGATCAAACATGGCATTACGTATGATAATAGAGACACAAATTGTTAATGGTGAACAAATTCTGTCCTTCTGTATGTATAACTCTTTGCAGACTAAACGGTTTAGGTAATAACCTTTTAATTTAGTTTGTGTATAGTTCTTTCGGCATTCCTCAGAGGGTTTTTTGGGCTTAAAATAACACTACTTGTCAATTAGCCGAAGACCAAATTTGTCTAGAAAATGGCTTTAACAAATTTGATGAAAATGTTCAGAATATTTTGTGGGTATTATTTTATTTACAAACAAATATCGAAAGGGTCTGTTAACCGTACTTTTCATGTATGATGGTTTTTTTCTTAATTTTCAACTTTTTCACAAACGGCTTATTGGATTTGTGCAAAACTTTTTAGTTGATACAATAAGGTAGACAAATAAATTGTTGCTTCTATTTCCCATAAAATTGCTTTTCACCACACCTAAAAGTATGCAGCCTCAGTTATTGTGCACCTAAATCCACCTAATTTAAGAAACTGCATATACATACATAGGTACCCACCCAACGGCGCATCAAATGCTTTATCCACCAAAGGAGAAGGTTTTGCCTAGGAATATTAATTATTTGTTATATTATGATGTACTTATTGAGAATGAAAATTGGGTTCTATGGAGGTACTGTAAACAATTTTTTCATGTTTTAGGCTCTCTTTTACAACAACAAAAAATATTTTAAAACTTTGCCCGAATTTAGCATAAGTACCAAGTTCAAGAATAATATTTTTTTTAAATTAATTATTATATTTCTTGTGAAAGATATAGGCTTCCAAGGTGATTAGGCACATTAAAGACAAGTATGTGGCACGAATGCATATTTGCCTTACACTCGTAGTATCTATACGTAATCGCAAATTAAAATTGGGATTAATTATAAGAATTAAACTATATGAATAATAGGCCAAAAAAGCATTACGCCCGCATACATTATATGTTTATAAACGTACAGACATATGTTGTCAGTAGCTTTTTTAGTCCTTGCTATAATAATTATGTCATGTTTGATAGGTTTCATTATTATAGGAATCTATAATTTGTCTATTTTATTAGCTCTACAAAATAACGAAATTCACATCTTTTCACTTTTCTATCCATTATCATTATAATCCAAGTCCTTGTACCTATGAATTTTCAATAAGTTTTCTAACGAATTTCTATACACAATTTGCACTTAATTTGCACCTAACGCCTATCGGATTGGGAAGCGAAATTCATAATTTACAAACCAAAACCAAAATCTGTTTCTTCAAGGAAATTAATATATATACAAAAAGTAAGATTGTGTTTAAATTTTAAGAACGTATATGTATTTTTTTCGCAAACGGCAACAAAGCAATTTGTAGTAAAATGGCAAACAATAATTTGTAAATCTAAAGAATTCAAAAAATGTAAACAAAAGCTACAACAAAAGGAAAATAAACAAAAATTCAAATGCTTGTCAGTTTTGTTTACCTTCCTAACTGCTTATTCCTACCAACAACAATTAATTGTTTACTTAGGATTTCTACCTAGCAACGCCTAAAACGCTACATCAAAAAAAATCCGTATCCTAGCAACGATTTTAAGTCAATGAAAATGTTTGTATCTTGTACAAATTCCTAACAAAATTTAATTCACCTCAGCAAAGCGAAACAAAAAACACTTAATAATATTCTCGTCTCTTTCTTTACCTTCCCGCCTTACGTTCTCTTAATTCTCTCTCACAAATCTTGTGGCCGCAACTAACGCCATCACGTGAGCTGATTCCACAAGATTGTTTGACGTCCCATAATAGTACTATAGGCAGTGTATATACAAAGACAGAATATGAAATTAAATAATTAGTGATATTCAGCGACATCTTAAATTTTGTTATGAATTTATGTTCCAAAGTAAGAGCTATCAAAAATATTTTACGATTATTGTTATCTCTCTGTGTGCAAATCTGTTGTGAATTAATTCTTCTTCAAAATCTGTTAGGATAACAATCCTAAAAGTTCGAAATCTTTTACGAAATCATCATCAGCTACAATCTTTTATGAAATATTTAATATAAAAGAATACAAGACAGATTGTTGTACCTTTTATCATATAAGATTTTCCTGAAGTATCAAGATTTGCAAACGATTGATGTTTTTATTTACTTTGAGGAAGCAAATTAATAAATGTGCAAGATGTGTTGAATAAATAAATCAACGATAGTAAGTTAACAAATTCGCACTAACAAGTAACAACAGATTATTAACTAACACCCTTAGGCGCTCACACACTACAGCAGAAAGGATCTTGTAGGCAAAGTGAGGAGACGGTGCAGTTCAGAGTGTCTCCTTTCTAAAGGATCGTGCAAATAATGCTGAAATTACTTTCTTTTCAACTTTTGGTTTTCAAACCTCTTTATTGCAGCAACAACTCTCCATTTCCCAAGTCACGAAACCACGGTGTTTTTCTTTCCTCTCCTGCTCGTAGAGACCACAAGCAGTTCTGGTCGTTATGTGCAGCGCCACCTTGTATTCATTTAATATGTCACAGTCTATGATATCTTTACAAAAATAAAATCAAAATATACATAAATTGATTGGTACATTCTTTTCAAAATTCTTATTCAATAATTAGCTAACATTTTAATAAAATATATTAAACATTTAACTTAAGCATCTGATTATGATATTTATTTTATTCTTGACACATTGTCAAACCATCTCCAATGCATGCTGCATAAGCCATGATGTGAGGTATTATGTTTTGCTCAACGACTCCAGAAAACAAATGTGCCCAAGGTCCTGTGAACGTAATTTACCATTAATAAATGAAAAAAAAATGTTTTTTTTAATAACTCATACCGTTAGCATATATGGCAACATCCCCACCTCCATGGGTTTCATCGACACTGGGGAAGGTACTGGGATATTTAAAGTCCTTGTCCACTGGAGTAAAATAATATAATCATTAAATTTCTTATCAAAAAAGTTGTTTTGTTAAATGACTTCAGAAAATATTTTTTTCAGAAATAATGGAGCCATTCAGTTAATATTAAAATTAATACCTTTACAATCGCATGACGTTTTTTTGACAGGAGAGTTACTTGTCAAAAAAAGTGACATATCTGAAATATGTTTTCAAAAATCATTTTTACTTACAAACTCCGACATTACTGAGATCCAATCGCATTTTGTTTCCATTTATATGCTGATTGTAGCTTGGTCCATTGGCATAACTGAGAGTAGTGTACGGCAAACCATCCACATCACTTAATTCCGTACTTAGCCCAAGAATATTGTTTCCAATTGTCGGATATCCACTAATGGTCATTGTGTGTCCATGATCTGCAGTAACAACGATCAATGTTTCGGCCGAATCTGTTATGTCAATAGCTTTCTGCACAGCCTTCGAAAACTCAACCGTCTCCATAAGGGCTTTGTGAGCCAAATTTTGATGATGTCCATGATCGATTCGAGCTCCTTCAACAAACAAGAAGAAGCCATTTTTGTTTGTTTGTAACATTTTAATGGCTGCTTCTGTCATTTCATCCAATGACGGATCTTTACTGGCATCAGCATCGGTTTTGTATGCCATTTCCGTGTCTGCAAAAAGACCCAACAAAAAGTCTGTACGATTATAGTCCAGTGCAAGCAATTGTTCACGATTGAAAACAGTTTCGGCAGAACCTTTTTTAGAAGCTAACCATTCTTTAATAAGATTTCTCTTGTCCAAACGTTCACCTGAGTTTCCATTAAAATCCAGTGTACCATTGGGTAAGAATCTTCGAGTACCTCCTCCTAGGATGACATTAAAATGTTTCCCCACATTACCAGTGACTAATTGATCAGCAATGTCCTTGCAAATTTCCGGATCTTGTCCTCTCTCCTTTACTTGTTGATCACTTTCGTAGTCCCGATGACTGACATGAGCATACAAACCAGCTGGACTGGCATTTGTTACAGTGGTTGTTGTTATAAGGCCAGTTGCTTTTTTAGCCGATTGAGCCCAAGCGGCTATTGATTCTACTTGGTTAATAGGTTCTTGTCCAGCTTGGCAATCATTTATTGTAACATTGGCTGTTACACCGATTGTGGCATAATTTGCTTTTACTCCACAAAGGTAAGCTGTTGAGGTGCATGCTGAATCTGCGACTTGTCTGTCAACACAAAATGTCTGAAAAAAGATGGTTTGTAAATAAAGCTCTAAGAGTAGAAACATTTTCTTAAAAAAGACTCACTTTCGAAAGGCCGACGATTGGAAACTTTTCAAATGAAAGTTTACTCCTTTCACCCAGTTTTCCTTCTAGTTGTCCACTGAATATGCGACTGGCTGATACCGTATCAATTGACATTCCATCACCAAGGAAAAAGATAACATTCTTTGCTTTTTCTCTGTTAATGTCGGTCTTCACTTTTTCTTTCAAAGCTTTTTGGGCATCTTGCAGCCAGAACGAAGCTGTGTCCATTCCATCCTCGATTGGCAAAGCATTTCGCTTAGTTCGGAAAGCAGAAGGATGATGAAATTCTGTAAGTATTTAATTAAATGTGAAAACCATCATTTTTAAATGGAAAGATATTTTCTTAAATGTGAGCAAAAGTAAACCGTTTCTAGGTACAAACACAAACACAAAGAGTAACGATATTATAAAGAGAGAAATCTTCTGCCTTTTTCTTGACATTATCTACAAGCTTGAACTGTCATCTCATTGACCATTTCGGATAAGTATGAGTAAAACACAATGAATGTTATACAAAAGTTCGAGCAGTCTGAGCATATCTGGATTTCTCTGAACCAAGCGAGATCTGAGTTCTCAGATTTATGAATATTTGAAATACGTTTTAGCACCTGGCTGTCACAAACTGACATTGTCATATGGCGTTTTACCAAGCCGTTACGATAGCATATTCAGGCTATAACTTTATAAAGCCACGGGAGGATTTGGCATCTCAAATAAATTGGCTCGACTGTATTAATATGTAGGTTGACCATGACCATCATTAAAAGCCAAGTAAAAGTAGCTGGCTTGCTAGACCAATTAACATCTTTAATGGACTCACACAAAGGAAATGATCTGACTTGCATCTTCTTTAACCTGGCGTTGGAGAAAGCAATCCATTACTCTGACAAGTCAACAAAAGGTACTATCGTCACCAAGTCCGACCAGATATATGGCTTACTCATACGACATCGATAAACCGGCGTAAGTCTACAAGCTGAACAAGATTCTTTCAACTAGATCGAGCAGGCGGCACAAAACCTGGGGCAGCATATTAGTTAAGGGAAACCATGTAACATGATGGCTACGTCTTTCAGAAGTGTTGATTTAACAATATAGAGTAGTGGAGCATGAATTTCGAGTAGTGCAATCCTGTGACTACCTTGGGTCAAAAGTAGCTGCTGATAATACTATGGAAGAAGAAATACGCGGGCGGCTGCTAAATCTAAAAGAACCTACTATAGTCTGTCAAGGCTCCTCAAATCCAGATACCTCACCATAAAAACTAAGCTGCTGTTGTACAAGACTAAGGGCTTTACCATTATTCTCATACGAACCCGAGACTTAAGTGCTTACTAAAAGGCATTATAATCTCTTAACCGCATTAGAGAATAAAGCTTACGGAGAATTTTTGGCCCCGTGTGTAAGGGAGGATGATTCCGAAGGTCCAGGTTCGTATTCCAGCTTCGTTTTTCCATTGTGTTCCAGTTGCGTTTTTCCATTCTGTTCAGCTAGTTACGATGTGATATAAACTATTACCTGTTGCCGGCGGGGTCATTGCTGGCATACTTGACCGGCCTCACTCACGCTTGTCGGGGTAAGTAAGATCTTGACACCTCTCAGAGCACAACAAAAAGTGTCATGTCAGACTTGTGACGACTGTACCTTTACCCACCCTGGCATGGTATCTTATCCACCTCGATACCCCTTTTGCCCACCATCTTCAGTTTCCCCAAATTCACCCTAACAACCCTTAAGAGATTTAGGATTTTTTTTATTTTAAATTTTACACTCTCACAGAGCTTATATATTAATTGTTTACTTTTAATTATAAATCGAACACAAAATCTTTTTAAGGAACTTATAAACCTTCAAATCCAAATAGAACGGCATTCCCTTGTACAGCAAAGCTTTGGATTTTCCCCTCTTTATACCACTACTCCTTTTGTTCCAACCCAAACCTGGGGTGTTGGATCTACGATTTCCAATGATTGGAACAAAAAGGTCCAGTGCTGCATACCCTGCAGTTAATTCTACGACAATTTTTCTTGATGCGATAGTTATAGAACATGGATATAGACAGACTAGAAGCCCACTGGCTAATTTCGACAAAAAAAAACGCTTGCAGAGTTTCATTTTTTTAGTTTTACTATTAAGAACTTATAATAGACGGATGCAAACGGAAGCTAGTACAAGGTGGGCAAAAAGAAATCACCCTATTGGAAGATGCTCTCATTTTTGCAAATGGCCGCCATTGTGAAATCTGTTTTGACATTTGTGAACTGGACAGATGCAGAATACAAGTGAAGAAGCCATGGAGCGATACATGAACCGACATAAACCGATATTCTGAAGGCGGCGTTCCCGGGTCGCCTCATATCTCGTTTTGGCAGTTTGCACTGGCCCACAAGATCGCTCGATTTAACCGTTTCAGACTTTTTTTGTGTTTTTTTTTTAAGTCCCGTGTTTACGTGAACAAGCCCGAGACTCTGAAAGCCCTCAAGGACAACATTCGCCACGAGTGCGAGAATCTGTCGCCCGAAGTTCTCGCTGAAGGGATGAATAATGCCATAACACGAGCCCGTCAATTGTGACGGCGCCCATTTGGTCGATATCATCTTCTAGACTTGACCAATTCAATTCTAAAAGTTCAAATAAACATAATCAAAGCAGAATCGAAGTTTTTCATTTAGTAAAAAAAGAGATCCAAACAACATCGGTTGGATGACTTCTTTTGGCGCAACCTGTATTAAAACCGAACGAAACGTTCCTTACGATCTATCAAATGGATACTCATAATGAACGAAAGAGGTCATCATTAGCTTTGTTCGCGTACTTTTTATGTTAAAAAAGTGAAAACTATCAAAATTTTTTAAATTAGAGAGAAATCTCTCTATTGATTACTTTTTAAAGTTTTGAATATTTGTTTACTTTTGTAAACGTCATATTTTAGTATAAAAAGTTTTTGCTGACATTTTCTTTCATCCATCTCTCAGTACGCGAACGCCTATTGGGATAAAGTAAATATATGAACACAAATGTAATTTGACATCAGAAGCCAGCTGTCAAATTTTCGTTCGTAAAATGTGGTCATGAGTTCAAAACTTATAGTAACGTGGCGAAACGGAGCAATCTGCTTTTATGGACATATGATATGAATTTCTTGTGCTCGCTCAGTAACTACCCGGCATTCTTCTCTTGCTTTCATTAAAACTAAAAGGCAGATCAGTTGAATAAGATTGTAATGAGCGAAAATTATTAACTTTAATGACTTTGTCACTTCACAAAAAATATTGAGTTTTATTTTAAAATAAATACCACACACGTTTTTTCTCGTTACAATCAAAATAACTATTGCAGTAGAAAACACTTTATTTCAAAAAATTAATTAAATTCTAACAATTTCAATTTATCTGCAACCGCCAGTACAATCGCAGCAAAATATATTACAAGGACCCTTTCCGCAACAACTTCCTTCGGTTAGAGGTCCATCACGGCATAGATAATCTCCATGAGAATAGACGTAGTTGCAGCAATCTGCATTTATTTCAACCATTACGGTTGCAAAAACAATAAATATTGTAAATAAAATAAGTAATTTCATTTCCACTTTGTTAAACACCCTTCCAGCGAGTAAAAGCAAACCTATTTAATAATAATATTCAATGACTGTCTGTAATGTTCTGTGCAGTACTGAGCCTTAACTTGTATTTATATTTAAGAACCGATTCGCATCGCATCTCGCAGATAAAAGTCACGTTAAGCTTCATGCTTTTTTGATCTTAAACATATTCATAAATGCAAAAAATAATTGTAGCAAGAATATTCTCTTCAAACTTGAGAATCAGGTTTTGATTGATTTTTATTTCCAATCGAAATAAAATTAAAACTATGTCTGCAGTATGCAGTTGAAATATATGCGTTAGACTCATCGAATTTTATGCTGCACTGCAATGTCAAATTTTATGTTAATGACGTTTATTAATCATCACCTGCAGCTTGAGCTTGAAACAATTTTTTTTTTGTATTAAATATAAATATTTTATAACATTGAACTAAAAATATATGTTAATGATAGTTTTCAGTTGCGGGGTAGGAGAATTACAAAAAAAGCTCTTGATTATATTATGTGTATAAACTTAAAAAAAACTAAAAATTTCAATAAAGATACTTTAATATGACAGAACTGAAGAACATGACAGTTGCTGCATACACTTTGAAAAACGCCAATATAGCTTCCATGTTCGCCAGTCCTTTTAAAGTGGAAGCGGAAGTAACTCTGTAACATTTCATTTTAATGATGAAACCAAACATAAGGCATTTCGAGACTTCCTTAGCAATGTTTTATATATTATGCGTGAAATAGATTGAACCAGCAACAGCACCAGCAACAGCGGCCGCCATTGTTTTAGAACCAATGTATTTCAATGGCTCAAATTAGATTAGACCAGCACCAGCAATGTCACCAGCGTCGTTACACCAAAGTCCTAAATTTGCTGTTGCTGTTCCATTGCTACCAACTTTGAGCAAGTGAAATTAAGGGGCAAAAGAAAACTTCGTATACTTTTTTATGACACAAAGTGTCAAACAGAAGTAAGAAGACGATGCTGGTGCTGGTAGCAATGTGTTTCAATTTATTTTACTGGTCAGCGTGCTGTTTGCTGTTGACGGTGCTGGTGCTGTCGCTGGTTCAATCTGTTTCACGCTTTAGGCATGATTAAGCATGGCTTACTGTCAAAACTAAACGAGCTGTTTCATCATGTTTCTATAAACATTATGAATATCTATAATGAACATGGCTATCTGTCATTGTTGTATGTGCAGTTAGATTTCCTAGCTGTCAAATTCGCATGTGGCATAGCGCTTCAGAATGAAATATTCCATGCTTAACGAAACTTATCGAACGGCGCTTGGAACTATTATAGCAAATGGCCTTAGGTTTTTGTAGTTTTGGTAATGATTTTAAAAGTAGGAACGGAGATACAAGGGAAGATTTTTTAATTATATTCTATTTGGCAAGTCCAAGTGTTAAAGTAAGAATGCTGATGTGATGTAAGAAATGAGCCAATTAAACAGAAAATTGTGAGATTTGAAGAGAATATACATTGATTAATCAATTATTTTTAATACTATTGTTGTAAGGTAATCATCAAATGAAACTAAAACCTACACTTGCCGGCTCTTTGAATAAATTAGCCAACAAAGATAAATGATTACTAGTTAATTATTTTATTTAGTTTTCATACTTTGTTGCAAAAATTAAATACAGTACGGGATATAGATTTATAGTCGTCTTTATATGAAATAACTTTGGGTATTATAGAATTTTAATGATGAAAACCTGATCAAAATCTTGAAAGATGCCTGAGTCATATCTACTGTTTCATCCTGGATGCCAAATACCAAAACTTATACAAAGGAAGGGAGCCCTTCAAATTTGTTGGCATAAAAGTAAGATTACACCTTTTATAATTTTTTTCTGTACCTTTCCTTTTTCAAACAATGTTGAGATTAGATAAAAATAAAAAAAAGTTTTCCTAATTTCCTTAGTTTTAGATTAAAGCCGGAAAATCCATAATTTAAAAAAACTTTGAGGGAAAAATAAAGACAGACAAAGAGTTCTACATTCGTCTAGTGAGACTAAGGAAAGAATCTCTATACTTAGCAGTGTGTCCTAAGTTGCGCTCAAGAGTAATCTAATAAGTAATCCTAGTAGTGTTAGTATTAGGATTAAATTTGTAGGGAACGAATGCAACTGGCAATTTCACTGGATCGCTGTTTATAAAATTACGCGCGGCGCGCTTTTTCTTGGATTCAAATGTTAGAATCGTACTCATGATTTAGCCGAATATACGCTTTGTAGATTGTAGCCAGATCGAAAGTGGTCAAAAATATGTTGCATTTTCCAATGTAAACTAAACATATCGCAGCATGGTTGGGGACGTCGAATGTGTGGCCATTCCACAAAAGCTGGTCTGTGAAGCTTGATGCACATAATGTGAACTGAGAGTTGGACCGTTTCCTCAATGCAATATGAATATGAGAAACTGAGGGTACAATAGGTTGACAAAAGAATTTAATCGAAAAGAATCCCAGACAAAACAGAGCCCTGGGGCACATTTGCATTTGTTTTGTGAATGTAAAACACAACTTGTATTGAACAGTTTGAGAAATGCTGTTTTGCATCTACTCAGAAGGAGACCAGAAGGATGTACAGATGGAAAAGCTAACGCAGTGCTTTCAAAATCGTTGTAAAATATATTTTCAGAAAATAGCGAGGCTACTATCCTGTGTGTGCGTTTTTAATCTACCAGAAGCGGAGAGGACCTACAATTTGACGCCATTTCCGAAAGGATACAAAATGGACAAAGTCATATCCTCGCAATAGGTAGCAGCCTGAAAAAAAGATGGCGTTGGCGGAAAATGGACCCAATACCATTCGGCATATCATTTGTAGTCAGAAACACTTACCACTCATAGGGCAACTAAAATCTGATAGCTGAGCAGTGTATTATCGCCTATTCCTTTGAGAAACTATCACCACTGTACGTCTATATGTATGACTTTTTATGGCGAAGTGTCTCTTTTTTTATTATTGTTGTTTTGCATCTTGAAGATGATGCCTGCCCCTATTTGACAAAAGAGGCGACCGAGGAACCAAACTGTTCAAAAATAAATTACGTTACTCTTTTAACACGGAGCCGACCACTCTGGGCGCTCAACTTGCATTTCTTTTTTGGCTCGGAGCTTTTTCGGAGCTCGCTCGATCGACCGAGCTGATCAAGCAAAAAGCTGAGCGAAGGTATGTAACCGATTACAGTAAACAAAAAAAAAAAAAAAAAAGCAAATTAAATAAAGTGCACGACTGGGTCGCACGAACTTGCTCTAATGTGCGACAGTGAACTTGGGAATAGAGAAAGTAAAAAATCATTTGAAATTTTGTGAATCACTTAAAAATTACTAGTTAAAAGATTTTTTTTGGAGAAAATGAAGTAAGCCATTTAATTTCTTTTACAGTTTTGAATTTTAAAGAAACATTTTTTCAAAATCGTTTGACCAGTTTTTTTTCAAAAAATGTAAAAAATGTAATCAACAAGTTTTCAAAATATTTCGAAAAAAATTAAGTGCAATATTAATTGAGATATAAATGACTTCCTGTGTGCAAAATTTTATTGAAATCGGAATAATGGTTTACGATAAAACCAAATTTAAAAAAAACGGTTCTATGAGAGGTACCGTTATAGAACAAATTTAGAAAAATTCATTCTAACTGGAAGATGTATTGTTTTAAAAAAATAACACCCTGAAAGTTTTATCAAAATCGTTAGAGCCGTTTTCGAAATCAAACTTTTTGTTAAAGATTGTACCGTTATTTGTTGACATAGAGCAAGCCAACATGAAAAATACCCCCCGAGATACTACCTAATAAACACTCAATACCAAGTTTGAAGCAAATCGGTCCATCATTTTAGGCTGTTGAAGCGCAAACAAACAGACAGACAGACAGACAGACGGACGGAATTTCCGGACCCACTTTTTTCAACTTCTCTATTACCTATCGTAATGTCATGTTTGATTGTTATCTCAAATTTTTTTTTGCACGAATGCTTAACTTGCGTTATAGTACCTATAATCGCAAGTAAAAACAAAATTATGGAAATGGCGGGTGAACTGAGTGCTCTCTCAGTAAATGTAAGCAACCTTAAATGCTAAATGATACATTGTCAATTCAATGCCCAATAGTGTTTTTTAAATATGTCGGATGCATGTTTGTTTGTCAGACCAGCAGATTCTTAATGTTGATGGTCTAAACTTTCATTTGACACCCCATTTGTTCGTTGACCCGATGAGGTAAGCTGACACCAAACCGGAAGTGGCCATTTTACCGCCAAAGGGACAAGAAAAAGCCAGTCTGTACATTTTATTAATTTGCCATTTATTTATGGCAACATTTTCCATTGACTCGATGAGGTAGGTAGGTGTTCCTACGGCCGCCTTCCGGACTATTGGTTTCGCTTTCTTTTTCTTACTTTGAACTTGTCTTTGGAAATGTTTTCATCATTTCCGTGTAAAACTGGACACAGCTAGCTAGAGACTGAGCTAGCTGGGGAAGCTTGATGGATGATGCCCAAATCCACCGAACCCGAACTGTAGCACCACTTACGTTAAGGTTTATTCTTAACCCTTTACTGCATAGTGCATACGAAGCCAAATATGGCTTTGTCTGTTTTTATCCTTTTTTCTCTTCTCTCTTACAAACAAATGATCAATATACAACCCGATCCTCTTCTTTGTATTTCTGAGAACCAACCATAAAGTTAGTGTTTTTGTGTGTGCGACAGCAAAGAACAGTGTATGTCATGATCACAGGTCAGTCGGTTGCGGTTCCGGTTGGTCGCGTGCATTAAAAGCGAAAGTGTAGAATATATATTTATATTTCAAGTGTTAATTACTACGATTGTTTGGTAAGTAAGGTAAAATTAAAAATATATTTTTGATTAAGTGTCTAATTGTGCATGCAATTAATCAATTTTTATTGACCAAAATTACTGGCCTGGCTTTGGGAGAGCAAAAAGTGCGGAAGCCATATTTGGCTTCGTATGCAGTAAGGGGTTGTAAATCTACACATTTTGTTGAATTATTTTTTTTTTGTTCGGAGATTTTGCTTCTTTTTTAATTGTTGTTTTGCTTCGAAGTTGTAGATTGAAATGTTATTTGTTATTTTTTACTTCAGAAATGGTGCCCCTTCGCTTTTATGGACATTCTTCACATTTAAACCCCATTCCTGAGGATGGATCTCAAAACTACGATGAATTGGCGGCAGATTCTGATATGGAATTAGGCACTCAAGAAATTTTTCATAACCAAAGCGGTAACCTAACTGTGGATGAAACTGACGAGGAGTCTGAATCAGAGAATGTACCCATTATAGCAACGACATCGAAAGCAAAAACTAAAAAAACGAAGCTAAAAGTTTCTCGGAAAAAGGGTCATCTTCCTGCTTACGGTAAAGAACAATTTAAATTTACAGGAACTATCGAGCTCCCAGAATCTGTAAAGACTAAAGACACCATCACATTTTTTATCTTTACCGATGATTTGATGAATTTCATTGTAGAGAATCGAATAAAAAAGCTCTTCAGGACAATATAAACAAGCCGGTGATTGACATGTCTTGTTGTCAACTACCGGCTTCGAGGCATTATTGGAAGGTCTGTTGGACAATCCTTTATTTTTGAAACAATGGCGTGCAATAGGTGGGAAACGATCAAAAGATTCCTTCATTTCAATGACAATAGCAATTTTGAACAATATGGGACAGTTGGATATGACAAACTCTTCAAAGTAAGACCACTTTTAGAAAAAATAAGGGAGCGGTTACTGCTGATTCCAAAAAAGGAGTTTCTCGCCGTAGATGAACAAATAATACCAACTAAATGTCGACATTAACTAAAACAGTATAACCCAGCCAAACCCCACAAATGGGGTTACAAGAACCAAGTGCTAAGTGGATTATCTGGTTTCAGTAACGATTTTCACAGGAGAACACAGCAACAAAATTCCTGACGGTTCACCTGATTTGGGAGTAAGTGGAAATGTTGTAGCAAGATCAACAGTGAAAAAAAATTGAGACCAAAAAATATTTTTTTGACAATTGGTACAATAGCCCGAATTTGCAGGTTCATTTGTTCAAAAATGGGCTCTTGCCACTGGGTACCGTAAGGCTCAACAGAGTGCCAAATTCAAGAATGCCGACTGAGGAGCTGAAAAAGCGGACGTGGGAGCATGGTTGAAAAAGTGGCCACAATTGATGGAGTTAAATTGAGCTTAGTTTCCTGGTTTCACAGCAAAGTTGTCAGCATGATGTCACCGTATGTTGGTAGTGAACCAGTTGTAAATAGACGCCGTTATTTCGGAAAGGATAAGCAGTACAAAAATATTTCCACTCCTAAATCTGTCGAGATATACAACAAGTACATATATGGGGCGGCGTCGATTTGCTCGATTCAATGCTTGGATTATACCGTATTCCCTTTGATCCAAAAAATGGTACAAAAGAATATTCTTCCACATGATAGACTTAACTACCGTGAATGCGTGGATTATTTGGCTTCGTGAAAATGACTTCTACTTAGCTTTGTTTGATTTTAAACTTGCTGTTGCGGAGCACTTATGCAAGACTGATAAGCTAGCTTTGAAAAGACGCGGCCGACCTTGTAATTTACTTACTCTGGGACACCTGAGACTACTGGCACTTCAATATCCAATATTTTCTCGGTTCCACGGCGCATAATAGGCCATCTTTGAATTAGTTCTTAACTTTTTTTTTATTACAATGTTCATTTTATTTTGCTTTTAAATGAAAAATGTTTATCTCTTGTTATTTTTTTCTTGTATTCTTTAGATAAAGTGAATAAATAAAATTTGTAAGATTTCTTACCCCTTACTGCATACGAAGCCAAATTTGGTTATGTTCTTATTTTTTAAACTAATTAACTTTTTTATTTTTTTTTATGACGGATGTTTTGAAACAACCCAAAGAACCCATGGAAAGCGTTTTTTTTTTGTTTGTCTTCTAATATTAATTCATGCGGTTAAGGGTTAAGACTTAATTTGAAGCCATTGTCCTTATCAAAAGTCAAAAATATAAACAATTTTTTTTAATAAATAAATTGAAATAAAAAAACCGAAAATTGCTAAAAATGAATTATCACTTCGATGTTTTATTATCACAAAAGCGGCGTGAATCTATCTACATCCGCCTGTACAATCGCAACAGAATATATTACAAGGACCCTTTCCACAACAGGATCCAACTGTCAAAGGTCCATCCCGGCACTTATATTCTCCATGGAAGTACACAGAATTACAACAATCTGCCTTCACTTGAGCCACAATGCTCACAAAAACAATGACAATCGCAAGAAAGTAGAAGTATTTCATAATTGCTGATCAAATTTATAAAATCTGAAAGTAAATAATGTAATTCTATTAAGGGCCGTAATATTATTGTACTAGAATATAGATTTCTCAGTTAAGTCTTACCCTGATGAACAGCTGCGGTGTTCTGTATAGAATTAACATTTACAAGATCATATTTATACTAATCTTATACAAATGTTTATATTGTTGCAATTTGCTGAGCAACTTTTAAGAGTTGCATGGGAAGATAGATTAATAATATTGAATTCCAGAGTACTGCAAATACAAAAAAAGCGCCAGGCCAAGGTAGTGAATATAGGCGACGCGACCGACGACGACGCGACGTAGATAGTAAATTAATAGCGTTTTTATGCTAAATAAGTTCACATACAAAAGCAACTTTCATTTGCACACAATTAAAGATGCAATAATGAAATTTAATCGGTTAGTCGTTAGTAGGTTTTAAAATACAAACTCTATTTGTTATTCTAGGAAACAGTATATAAGGTTGAATATTATCATGATTTTTGATATTTTGTATACTTATCGACAGAATATATGTGTTGAGATTATGCACAATAAAGTTTAAGATTACAACAAAATATTTTGAAGCCGATGGGGAAAACCAAAGCTTAGACAATGCTGTTCAAACCCATGGTGGATCAAGACATTTTCTTATGAACACATTTTGCTATTTTGATTAAACTTGATTGTCAATGATTTAGAAGTTATATAGGATCTTCAAATCGGCGCATACTAGGGATGAAAATAAAAAATGGCGAGTTTTGTTCATATTGACGAATAAATTACTTAAGAACCTACAGCCATATAAAAAAAACTCTTAAAACAAATTGGTTGTCCTGGTGTTTTGGTAAAATTCTTTCTGGTTTTCACCAAATAACAAAAAATCCCCAAACACTACTGTTGAACTTATTTTAAGATAAATTTTCCCATTTGCAATTGACAAAATAATGTTCATCAATAAACATAAACACAACCTAACCGAGGTTGTCTATTTTGCATTTAAATTGCACAAGCCAATCATAGGAGCTATAACAGCACACGCGGCTTCCAAAGAAAGCTTTTGCTAACTCGTTCTTGTTGGTTCTACAGTTTCTTGAACTGATTTGCCTTGGGTAATTACGATGTAACTATTAATATTACATTTATTCAAATATGACATCAAATATTCAGCAATACAGAAATTGCAGTTAAATCATGTTCTCCATTTATGAGCATTTAAATACAACATTTCACATCCATGTGCTTGGGAAAAAAACCACAATATTAATCTTAATTTCGATTAAACTCTAGAATTATTTGAATTTTAAATTATAATTGTATATAGTTAAAATGGGATTTACCAAAACTCGTTTTTAGACAGAAGAAGCGTTTCACATTCGTGTGGTGCGACTAAAGAAAGAATTGTGTACTTAACAATACGTCTGAAGTTGGGCTGAGAGAAAAAACTGATGGGCATTCCCCGCATGTTGGAATATTACGATGTAGTTCTTCCTGAAGGGAAATTTAATTGACTGTTTCATTAGAGTGCATTTTGGTTAAATAGCGATAAAACAGTGGCACATTACATTACGGCGCCAGTGCGGCGGTGCTCGAGAGATATTAATAATTTTGTAATTTTTCTGATTCTTATTCGATCACTCTTTGTCATTCCTGCTGTCGTGCGAAGTTCAAAATATTGATTTTTCAAAACATATAAAATAAATTGCACGACTGGATCGCACGTACTTCCTCATAATGTGCGGTCAAATTGTAGAATAAAATTTAAGAAAATTAAAGTGGGCATCAAAGCATTTATTCGATTTTTGTGACTTTTGATTGTTTGAATAAAGTACGTTTAATTGAATTGAGTGAAATAATTTAAAGGCCATTTTATTTCTTTAAGAAATGTTTAAAAGTATGATTTTTTTTCAAAATTGTAGGAGCGGTTTTTTAAACAACTTTTTTTTTAAAAAATTAAACAAAATAATTCAAGAATACAAACTTAAGCACAAAAATAACATACATTTAAAAACAAAATTAAAAAAAATCACTTACCCGTTTTCAAAATATTGATTTTTCAAAAAAAAAAAAAAAAATTTTAATTATTAAAAATACAAAAAAAAAGTTTTCGAAAAAAAATAAAGCGAAATTACTTAGGTTACCTACATCTTCTTTAATATCAATTTTGATAGTAATCGGATCACCAGTGTTCGAGAAAGTCGAAGAAAAAAAACCGGTTCTATGGAAGGTACCGTTTTTTAGCCCACCATATTAATTTTTGTTTTCTTCCAAATAAAATGCTTACCTACAGCAGCACACTGATTTTTTTTTCATAAAAATTCTTGGAGCCGTTTTCGAGAAAAATAAACTTTAACAAAACGGTTATATGACAGGTGCCGTTTTTTTTATAATTTACGCGAAAGGGGTTTGTGTGTAGCCTTAAAATGTTTAAACACTGCACGAGCATTAGGGAAATGATGAGGGATAAAAGAGGAGATACCGATGCACATTAGTTTTAAAGTTCTGCATATCAAAATGGGAGGGGAAAACAGAGCCTGGCAAAGCATTCCACATTCGTGTGGTGCGACTAAAGAAAGAATCTCTATACTTAACAGTATGTCTGAAGTAAGGCTCAAGGGTAAACTGATGGGCATTCCTAACAGTTCGAGTATTACGGTTGAATCGTTTCGCTAGCTCATTGTTTGTAAAAATAACAAAGGCACGAAACATTACGGTGGTGCTCAAGAGGTGTAAATGTTTCTGTTATTGTTCGATCGCCTATCATTTTCAAAACTCTTTTTTGAAGTCTATCTAGAAAACTCAAGTGGGTTATAGGAGCACCTGCCCAAATATGGGAATTATACTCGAGTTTCGGTCGAATATATGCTTTATATACTGTAGCCAGATCAGATGGGGAGAAGAACTTCTTTAAAAAAAAAAATCAAAAAACTCCTTTGTAGAATGTCAAAATAACCTTAAGTTATAAATTTGAAGAAGATTGACCGAACCGTTTAAGCTACAGTCCAAAATACATCCGTACAGACAGACAGACGGACAGAATTTTGCCAGTAACTCAAATATGTTTCTCTATCATCGTAATGTCATGTTTGATTGTTATCTCAATTTTGTTTTATATACACGAATCCTAAACTTGCCTTAAAGTCCCTATAATCGCAAGTAAAAAGGAGTTTCTTTGTGGTGACCATGTAAAATCCCGCACTCCACAGACGGCCTTTCTGATGGCATTTTGGCAATGTTGTCAATGGTTCTCAATAATTTGATTTTGGCGGTAAAGGACTCCTTTAGAGTTTATAAGAGACTCGATCGAAACAGGACTTGACGATTTCTTGCGATTGCAGCCGTCCGAATTCAAACTTCCTCACAGTATTAACTTCTCGTTGGCGTATTTCGCAATATCCGCAGCCTTGGCTACAACGATGTAGTGGTGTGTTTAATACCCTGTGCAACGATTTTCTTTCCAATTGATAGTTTTTAAAAAAAATATTTTTTTCTTAATTTCACAACTCTTTTATTTTGAAAAGATTAAAATAAATAAAATTGTGTTTAAGTTTTTCCTTGAAAAAATGGTTGCACTAGCTCGCTCATTTGTGCCTATCACATATTTAAACAAACCAAGTACTGTATTGAAAAATAACCTGACTTATAAAAACCACCACAAGACTTTGAAAAATATCCATCAAAATCAGGAGAGTCTTTTATGGAAAGAAATAAGCTTTTCGTTTTTGGTTTAATGATTAGCTTTTGCGTTACTTTAAACCTAGAAATAAGGATATAACATCAGGAGTAAAAAATAAAGAAACAAAAAACAGCTTAATTGGAAATGCTCTTCTTTAATGTATTCACTTGTAGTTATCATCTCAAATTAAATCTATCTACAGCCTCCTTCACAATCACAGCAGAATATATTGCAACGGCCGCGTCCACAGCAGGATCCTTCGGTAAGAGGTCCATCTCGGCATAGGTATTCCCCATGGGCGTAGACATAGTTGCAACAATCAGATCTAACAACTTCGACGATGTTAGCGAAAATAAAGATAATTGCGAACATATATAAGATTTTCATTTTAAGACTGAAATTTAAATTAAATTTTATTAAAATAATTTAATTTTGTATTTTTGATGAGAATGACTTACTAGTTAGAGTATTCGTAGTATACTGTGCTGCATTCCTTATCTACAATCTGTTTTTATACTATCTCAGTGAAATTTCACTAAAAACAAGATAGAATGGTGTAAATATTATTGTAACTATTGCCTATATTACAGCTTTTTTTTGCAAATACAACATTATTCGCTAGACACCTTCGTATTCTAATTCTAATCTAATATTGTGTCATTGACCAATAAGTCGAATCGACCCGAAAGTTCAATTAAGTTGATAAGCTTATTTCTTCGAACTGCCACTTCGAAAATGTTAAAAAATATACATAACATTTTGTTTAACCTGAAGATCTACTAGATTATTCACTTAAAATAAGTTAACTCCTGAGACAAAGGATTGGACAATTATGGATTTTCCGTATCCCGTCTTAACAACAACAACAACAACAATATTATTATTTGTTCTGGGAAATCTCTTGCTTAGTCTTATGGAAAAACCTCTATAATTCAACACATGATTTTAGTTGAAGATTAGGCAAGAGTACGATAACTTAGGCGCCAAGAAATAATAACAGTTTTTTTTGTAGAACAGTTCAATACAAGCATTTTTTTCTATGGGAGGGGGGGGGGTCTATCTCCCCCCGTTTGGGCGGTAGGGGCATTTTTCATAAAAAAGTACTTAAAGAATAAAAAAATTATACAAAAATAACGGTAATACTTACAGGTAAGTTTTATACTTTTGTTTAAAGCCAATACTCCGTTCTATTTGTTAATTTTTAAATCAAGTGAAATCTATGCACAATTTTTTAAAAAACAAATTTTAAACTCAAAATTTGGGGAAAAAAACATAAAAAAAAAGTTTAAAGTATAATTTTTCGAAACTGTAAAATTATATATTATTTTTTTTTCTAAAATTCGTTGCTCTTATTAATTCTTAACCAATACCTGAAAACTAGATGATTTTATGTCTTCTAGTTTTTGAGAAAATTAAAAATTACTAAAACTATTTTTTTATGTTTGTTTTATTTTATTTATTTTTATTTTATTTGCTTTTTTGCTTGCTTATACATCACGGCGGCCGGCGTATAAACAGTGAGCAACCCCCGTGCTTGGGCACATTATAGGATTTGGGGTAGGTATATGCAAAGTTTTTTTGCCTCAAGTGAAATCACTGTAAATACCAAAAAAAAAAAAAAAAAAAATTTCATAAAAAAGTTGTTTTAAGATATATTTAAAATTTATTTTTGTGTGAGGCTACTCAAGTGTTACGGACTGTACAATGTATGAACATAACACATCATAGAAAAAAAAAAGCCACACAAGCTTTAAAATTTGTCCCGTTATTCTTGGTGCATACACATGATGTGTTACAAGTTAATATATCTATCCCCAAATTTTGAGTTTAAAATTCGTTTTTTTCAAAAAACTGTGCATCGATTTCACTTGATTTCAAAATCAACAAATAGAAGGAAATATTGGCTTTAAAAAAAAGTATAAAACTTACCTGTAAGTATTACCGTTATTTTTGTAAAAAATTTTTTATTCTTTAAGTACTTTTTTATGAAAATGCGCCTACTGACCAAACGGGAGGAGATAGACCCCCCCCTACCATAGAAAAAAATTCTTGTATTGAACTGTTCTACTAAAAACCGTTATCATTTCTTGGCGCCTAAGTTACCGTACTCTCCCCGAAGATTAACATAGATTCTCTACTTCATAGTTCTGTTCTAACCAAAGGCACCATACATAACTCAAAACCAGCTTGCTCCAATAAGGCAATCTCATTCTGATATTCCTTTAGATCCAGAAGTTCCCTGCTCTAGTTTGAAAAAATCTCAGTAGGTTGAGTTAAAAAACATCAACAATCTGTGTATGTATTCTATATAAGAAGCGTTGCGTGATAAATGACATTTTGTTCTACAATTTACACAATCACCCTTGTTAGATTCCAATAAATGCATTTGATTGCCGTTTAGATTAAGTGTTCGATTATTTTATACTTCATGTACTTCATGTCATTGAATTGACAACGAATGTATGCATTATTTATAATTGATTTATTGGAAATGTTGATGAATTTTTGTTTAAGGGAACTTTAAAGTTTTTATTCGATTTTTCTGATTTTTGATTGTTTAAAAAAATTACGAAAAATAATTTTCAGAAGAAAAATTTAAAAGCCATTTTATTTCTTTAAAAAAATGTAAAAAAAGTGTGATTTTTTTTTTCAAAATCGTAGGAGCAGTTTTTAAATAAAACTATTTTATTTTAATAACTTTTTTAAAAAAATTATAATAAAAAAAATTAAGAAAATTATTAAAAATACAGGAAAAAAGTTTTTTTTTTTTTTAAATTAGCCCTCACTAAAGGGATTTTGACTACCCTTATAATGTTAATTAAACACAGCGAGGGCTTTAGGAAAATAGGGAAGGATGTGAAAGGAGGTAACGATGCACATTTGTTTTAAAGTTCTGCACTTCAAAGTGGGAGGGAAAAACAGAGTCTGGCAAGGCATTCCACATTCGCGTGGTACGACTAAAGAAAGAATCCCTGTACTTGACAGTATGTCCGAAGTTGGGCTCAAGGGTATAATGATGGGCATTCCTTGCAGTGCGAGTATTACGGTTAAAGCGTTTCAGGGGGGGAATGCAACTGGCTATTTCGCTAGAGCATTGTTTATGGAAGTAGCGATAAGATAATGAAATGCAGGAAACATTACGTCTGTGCTCCAGAGATGTAAATGTTTCTGTTATTGTTCGATCGCCTATCATTTTTAAAGCTCTTTTTTTGTATTCTATCTAGAAAACTAAAGTGGGTTACAGAAGCACCTGCCCAAATGTGGGAGTTATACTCCAGTTTAGGGCGAATATATGCTTTATATACTGTAGCCAGAATAGACGGGGTGAAGAACTTCTTGCATCTTCGAAGGAAACCTAGGCATTTTTGGCAACGTCAAATATGTGGTCATTCCACAGAAGGTGGTCTGTAATGCACATACCGAGAACTGAAAGGTGGTTGGTTTCCTCTATGCAAGTGCCACTCATGGATAGTTAGCATTAGGGGTATATTTCGCTTTAACGACAAAATACAACATTGTGTTTTCGAAGCATTAAATTCTACGCGGTTTCTTATTCCCCATTGTACAATGCTGTCAAGATCAGAATTTAATGAACTTATCATACGCTGCCGTTGCAGTTCCACATCCGAAGAACGAGGATGTGAATCTGGAAACGAATACGAGAAGCTGAGAGTACTGTCGTCTGCGAAACAATTGATAGGGTTAGTTGTTTCAGGTAATAAGTCGTTGATAAATATAAGGAAGAGAGTCGGAGACAAAACAGAGCCCTGGGGCACGCCAGCGTTTATTTTGTGAGAATCAGACTTGAATCCGTCCTATACAACTTGTATTGAACGTTTCGAAAGGTAATTACTAATCCAACGAAGAAGAGATTCGTCGAGTCCAATTGCACGCATTTTCGATAAAAGAGTTTGATGCCAAACTCTATCAAATGCCTTAGAAATATCAAGTGCAATAATTTTGCTTTCCCCAAAACGATGGAGAGATTGGTTCCACCTTTCGGTGAGATATACCATCAAATCACCAGTCGACCCGTTGCTACGAAAGCCGTACTGCCGGTCATTAAGAAGCTTTCGGTCCTCAAGATATTTCTTAAGCTGAAAATTAATCAACGTTTCCATGACCTTGGAAAGAAGGGACGCAAGTGCAATTGGTCGATAGTTTGAGGGAGAAGAAGATTCGCCTTTTTTAGCGATTGGCTGGGCAAATGCTGTTTTCCATCCACTCGGAAAGAGACCAGAGGAATAGGACAGATGGCAAAACTTACGCAATGGTTTTGCCAGCGTTGAAGAATACCTCTTCAGAACAATATCGAGGATTTTATCCGGACCAGCGGATTTGTTTATGTTAAGATCTCTTAATACTCTTTCCACTGTACGAGTGCGAAAGAAGATAGGTCCCATGAAATCATTTACGCTCTCGAGTACAGGAGGAGTACTAACACCTGCTGGCAGCGTTGAGTTAGCAGCGAATTGGGCTGCAAGCAGATCTGCTTTTTCTTGAGAACTGACAACAGGAATATCATTGAAGACAAGCGTAGGAACCGATGATGACGAGGAGTTCTTTACGTTTTTAACAAATGACCAACAATTTTTACTGCCTTTGGGACATTGCAGTATTTTTTGCCGGATTTTTTGTTCATGTTAAAATTTAGTCTTGCGAATGTGAACATTACAGACCTTTCTAGCGGTTTTGTTGGCTTTATAACATCGGAAACTTACCTCTTTCAACCTGATAATCTCTTTACAGCTCAAATCAAACCAAGAGTTATCTTTAGGTTTGATACTTTTTGACCTATTCGGGACAAAATTTTGTCATACCTAAGAGGATAACATTTGTTACCATAACTGCGCTGGAGTCTATGTCACTACCGAGGAAGCAGAGCGACCAGTTGGAGATCCTGAAGAAATTATTGAGACCGTTGGCTTTCTCGTATTGCCAAATAAAATTTTAAAATAAAATTATCTAGACTAACAACATCTTCCTGGATATCAATTTTAATTGAAATCGGATGACTAGTTTTCGAGAAAGTCGAAGAAAAAAAGCTTTTACTTTACGGTTATATGACAGGTACCGTTAATATTTGAGCTAAACAAAAATTAAAAAAGTCCTCTGTAGAATGTTAAACTAACATTATGTTCCAAGTTTGAAGACGATTGGCCAAACCGTTTAGGCTGTAGTTAAATATACATCCATACAGACGGACAGAAAGACAGACAGTCAGAATGTTGCAAATAACTCAAATATGTTTCTCTATCATCGTAATGTTATGTCTGATTGTTAGATTTTTTTTTACGAATGCATAACTTGCCTTATAGTTCCTATAAGCGCAAGTAAGAAATGGGCACGACAGGGTCCCACGTATTTGCTCTTATATGTCCAATTACATCTACGTTGAAAATAACACAGTTTGAGCTTATAAAAAGTATCAAAACGACAACACTTAACAATTTTTTAGTAAAAATGAAAGTATGCCATCACACGTCTTAAATAACAAAAAATTAAGAAAAAAGTATTTCGAAAATTGTAGAACTGGTTTTGATAAAATCGTATTTTTTATTTTTAGTTTATTGAAAAAAAAATGTTGTTTGTCATTTTGTTATGCAGTTTTTTAGAATTTATTAATTTACAGAATTAATATTAAAAATAGAAAAAAATAATTATTCAATTTTATTTTAAATTTCTGAAATCTTTTCAAATATAAAATTTTATTGAACTTCATTGAGCCGTTACCGAGAAAGTCGACAATTAAAAAAACCTGTTATATGAAAGGTACCGTTAATATACTTTTCCGGTAAATTTTGTTCTAATTAGCTGATAGCCACTACCAACAAAAAAAATCTCAAGAATGTTCATCAAAATCGTTGGAGCCGTTTTCGAGAAAAATAAGCTTTTCCTTAATCATTATATGGCAGGTACCGTTATTCTCGCAAGTAAAAATTATTGCTGAGTCTTCTACTTAGTTAAAGATGCTGAAATTATTCAAAGAAAATCTTCGAAATTCAGTTTACAAGATTCCGAAAATATTCAAAGAAAATCGCCGCGATTTAAGATCAAGAGGTCTGATAACTAACTTTAGTTTACAGCTCTTCCTATAACTATTGTTGTTGAAAGATAGTTCCCCCTTCATGCTTCGAAGTGTGTACTAAGTTCCCATAAGAGAGTGGAGTAAATTTCCATCTTACATTAGAACTAGGTTCATTTTTTAAAAGTAGAACTTAGTGGGAACCAACTACCTCGGTGGAGTTAGTTCCCGGGGACTTAGTTTCATGCACCCTTTTTAGACACGCTGGAGATGAGCTGGTTAGGTGCATACACCAACTCATCTGCCAAATATGGTCAGAGGAAAGAATGCCCCATGATTGGAATCTTTGCCTGATCCACGTAAAAGGACTACTCTGCACCAAATTTATTTATTTAACAATGTCGCTTATAAGATCCTGTCTAGCGTTTTAAGTGAAAGTCTTAAGCCGTTTGCTAAAAGAATAATAGGTCCTTACCAAGCCGGCTTTAGAGCTGGAAAATCTATGATCGACCAAATTTTCACATTGCGCCAGATCCTGCAAAAAATTAAAATCACCATAAATCGACTTATCAGGATGACGATGGAGAATGCTCGCTGCTCCGTTAAAAGTGGCAGGGTGACGTACTGTCGCGCAGCTGTTTTAAAATTGTGTTTGAAAAGATAGTAAGCAACACTCAAGCCAGCACATCAGGCACTTTAAAAAATCTAACGCAGCTACTTGGGTTTGCTGACGACATTGATGTGATAGGAAGAACGAAGCGGGCAGTAACCGGTGCATTCACTTTCATGGAGTCAGCAACGAGCAGAATGGGAATGGTTATAAACGAGGACAAAACTAAGTATGCTTTCATCAAAGACACAAAAGACCAATCCCACCACCGACTTGGTCAGAACGTGACGATTGATAGGTATAACTTCGAGGTATTCAGTGAATTTGCCTAACTGTGCTATGCTGTGAACACAAACAACAGCATCAGCGCAGAAATCAAAAATCACTCTTGCTAATCGCTGTTACTTTGGCCTGAGTATAAACATCTGAGGAATAAAGTCCTATCAAGGAGACGCTTTACAAAATCCCGGTCTTGCTATATGGTGCATGAAAGCTCCCTTGGGGTTTCATAAGAAAAGTACCTACTATGCGCGATTAATGGTCTTGTTTTACGATCCGATTTAACTAAAACCTTAAAAATGTGTGTAAAATATTGTTTTTGAAATAAAGAAGAGTGAACAAATTACCGCCATTTTATTTTATTTTTTTTATTTAAAACTAATAAATTAATTTTAAGGCCGAATTTTTGGAAAAATTATTTAAAAAAAGGTTAGTAGTACCTTTGTACCTATTATAAGAAAAAATAAATTGCACGACTGTATCCCACGTACTTTTTTAATAATTAAAAAAACAAAATTTTATTTTGAAAATCGATATTTTGAAATAGCGTTTTTTTTTCATTTTCAACAAAAATTGTTAAATAAAAACCGTTTTATTTAAAACCCGTTCCTACGATTTAAAAAAAAACATTGTTTCACGTTTTTATAGAAATAAAATGGCGTTTACATTTTTCCATTGAAAACTCTTTTACGTACTTTTTTCGAATAATCAAAAGTCACAAAAATGGAATGAAAACTTTGAAGTTCTTCTTATATTTATCAAAATTAATTCGGCACATAACGGTTATATGATAGGTGCAGTTAATTTTTGAACTAAATACTCTGTAGAATGTCAAAACACCCTTATGTTCTAAAGATGAAGACGATTGGCCTAACCGTTTAGGCTGTAGTCCAAAAGACATAATTACAGACAGACAGACAGAATTTTGTCAGTAACTCAAATTTGTTTCTCTGTCATCGTAATGTCATGTTTGATTGTTATCTCTAAATTTTTAATCTGCACGAATGCATGACTTATATTATAGTTCCTATAATCGCAAGTAAAAAATAAAAAGCTTAAATTGCTTAGCTCATTTAAGAAAAAATCATCAAAAAACATTTTTTAAATTAATATTGCTTAAAAAAAAGAAAATATTAAATATATATACAAAAATCTTGTCTAAAAAAAACCGACACTTTAAATTAATCGTACAATAAGTTTCTTTATAAAAATTATTGGAACTGGGGGTGAAACATTTAAGCTTTTCCTTAGCAAATATGAGGAGGTACCACTAATATTTGAAGTCGACTGGCTAAACCATCAAAGATGTTCAAAACACAATTATACAGACAGGAAGACAGACAATTTTTTCTCCACGAACTCAAATGTGTTTCTCTATCATAGTAATAACATGTTTGATTTCATCTCAATTTTCTTTTTCCCACGAAAGCATAACCCACTTTTCTAACTTAAGTAAACAACTTTACCCAATCAAATATGTTTGTGCTCATCAATAGCATTCTCATTTTGAAGGACAAATTTAACAAATCTTATTTATTCTAAATTAAAAAAAAATTGTCACAAAAAAAATTTGTTATTACTTTTAAGGTATACAACCTCCTTCACAATTACAACAGAATATATTGGAATTACTGCGACTACATCATGGTGGTGGGTGTAATACTCCACGGTGGTACCTAGCCTCTGGAAGATGGGAATCTAAACAACATTCCGCCTTAACTTGGACAGCAAAAATTTTCTTTCGAACTGAATATAACAATTTAACACAAAAACGATTTTCATATTTTTTCTAAAAAAATGCTTTTCACTATTTTAAAATGTATTTATTTGAGACTTTCTTTTATTTTTGCACCGCAAATTTACTAACAAATATTTGTTTCCAATTTCATTTATAAAGAACACCATTTATTGTTCTTACTTTTTGAGGAGAAAAAAGAAACTATAATGGCAAGTTATGAGATTCGTAAAAATAAAAAGGACATCTAAATAACCAAACATTACGGATCACGATGATAAAGAAAGCTGATTGAGTTATTAATGAAATTCTGTCTGCCATATTGGCTTGAACTTTTTGACTTAAAAAGGTGAATTGCTTTACTTTCATTTAAATAATTTTTTTTGGAAATGAATAGTTGAAAAACTTTTCATTAAATTTTCAAACATTAATTGTTATTAAAGATATCTAATGGAATTTTTTTTTGGTTTTAAACTGTTGTTTCAACCTTTTTAAGAAGTTTATAATTTGCTATATTTCCACAGTTCATTAGTTTCTATTGAAGGTCTTGGTTTACATTGTCAGCGAGAACATGTAACTGCGACCCAGTGTTGTACGCTTTTCTTAAAATTAGAAAAAGCTTTAATCGGAATCAGCACATTAAAGTGTAGGGTTGACGATCTTGCCATATTCAATATAAACGAGTTATTGTAATTAATTAATATTTCTTACAAAAATAAGACAGGAAATATATATTTGTTTGGCTTGTAGTGTGCATAACCTATGCATTTAGAAAGCTTTTGTACAATCAGCTTCGTATACTCTGTCCAGATTATCAGTGCATGTCTTATGGGAAAGATTTACCAACACAGTGGCACCTGCCAATCTTTTTAACAAAAAAAAAGCCTTTGAAATACACACATTGTAAAATACAATTAATGAAAATTAAAGTGAAGATCAAAGCATTTATTCGATTTTTGTGACTTTTGATTGTTCGAATAAAGTACGTGAAATTGTATTGGATGAAATAGTTTAAACACCATTTTATTTCTTTAGGAAATAAAAAAGTGTGATTTTTTTTAAAAATTGTAGGAGCCGTTTTTAAATAAAACGGTTTTTTTAACAACTTTTTTAAAAAAATTAAAAAAAATTATTCAAGAATACAAACTTACAAAAATAACGTACATTTAAAACCAAATTTAAAAAAAAAATCACTTACCCGTTTTCAAAATATTGATTTTTCAAAAAAAATTTTTTTTTAATTATTAAAAATACAAAAAAAAAATTCGAAAAAAAATTATGCAAAGTTACTTACGCTACATACATCTTCTTGAATATCAATTTCGATTGTAATCGGATCACCAGTTTTCGAGAAAGTCGGAGAAAAAAACCGGTCCTATGGGAGGTACCGTTTTTAGCCCACCATATTATATTTGTTTTCACTAAAATATAATGCATACCTACAGTAGTACACTGATTTTTTTTGTAAAAAATTCTTGGAGCCGTTTTCGAGAAAAATAAGCTCTTACATAACGGTTATTGAAAAACTCCTCTGTAGAATGTCAAAATAACCTTAAGTACAAAATTTGAAGACCATTGGCGCAACCGGTTAGGCTGCAGTCAAAAATACATCCGCACAGACAGACAGACAGACAGACAGACAGATAGACAGTCAGACGGACAGAATTTTGCCAGTAACTCAAATATGTTTCTCTATCACCGTAATGTTATGTTTAATTGGTATCTCTTAATTTTTAATCTGCACAAATGCATAACCTGCATTATAGTACCTATAATCGCAAGTAAACAAATATTGGTCAATTATTTTGTCTTGATAAAATCAAAAATTAATATATCTACCTTATATCTTTCAATTTCATTATTTATTTATTTTTTTATTTGTGTATTTATAATATTCGCATTGTTTATTCAAACTTGTCGACATAAAACCATTTTCTACTCTGCTTGAGCTCCATTGTGTTCCTTGAAAATATATCTTTAACGATTTAAGAAACAATTGAGTCCACACCTCTGTTAAAAGCACTAAACGTACGACAAGCAATAAAATTTATCTTGCTAATCTTAAAAGAAAATACATAATATCTTTCAATCGAATATGAAGTTTGCTCTTTTCAAACAAAAGCTTTTTTCGAGCTTTAAAATTAAAATTAATAATAGTTGTTTTGAAAGTTTGTGAAGATTAACAGCGAAACAAAAGAGCTGAGGCAAGAACCTGAAAATACGAAAACAACCCTCTAAAAATTACAAGCGAACAAAAAAAAAAAAAACAGAATTAAATTTATTTTGCAATAGTGTTTAATAAGAGCTTCAGTTTAGTTAGTAAATTGGGTGACGTTTTCGCCCTGTACAGGTTTCGTGTGCAAATGCCGATGTATATTTATCCAAAATCTATGTACTCCACCTTCTAGAGAGAGGTATGTTAAGCTTGGCTTAACTACGAGATGAGCAGCTAATAGAAAATTTAAGGTTATAAAATTTAAATTTAGCAAAAACTAAATTCATGTAAGAGGGTGGCAATTGGTGGTGAATACTTTAAGAAGGTCAAGAGTTCTAAGATGTAACCAGGCAATTTGTGAATAAGGTTGCCACTACTTTTTATCAATGGCCATCTATAAATACTTTGTTGTTTATGAATTGCTCGGGCAAGAATAATACTTTCTTTTTTAAGAATATTAAGTCTTTTAAGTTCATCATAGTACTTTGTAAACATTCTACAAAGTAATCAAATCTCAAATTGTTAACAAACTAATATTAAATTAAAGACAAGATAATAAGTTTTATCAAACACGTTTACCGGGTGTTTTTTTTTTTTTTTTGTATCTGTGATTAAAGTTACATAGAAAGATCATCCATCAGAACGACTAATGTAATCTTTGATTATACAGTAACTGGTTTGTATTGCGAAACAATATTGAATTTAAAATAGGTTGATAAACAAAAAGCGTTAATTTATTTTAGATAAATAAATGCATTTATAGAATCACCCCTTCGGTAATTAAATAAATTTGAATATATATTTACAGAGTATTTCTCAGACAGTGATTTATGGCACAGCAATTAAAAGGAGCATATTGTGCTATTTTATATTGTTGAATAGTTGTAATTTATTTATACATACAAAGTAATTAAGTTTTTACTTATGATTATAAATAAAAACTGAAAAATTGTGCATTCGCTTATACTAAGGTAACAACCGAACGTGACATTACGCTGATAGAGAATCCGAAATAAAATAATTACTTACTTTTGGGTGTTCGCTTTTTACAATATGACTAATACGAGATTTAACAAAATCGAGGATCATCGAAATAGTATATCTTTTTGTAGATTTTTTTTTTTTAAAGTTTAGGAACACAAAAATTGGAAAATTATTTAAGAGTTTATTTTCTTGTTCAAAATTGCTCCACCTGGCATTTATGTCAAACTCGTTAAAGCCGATGTCCTGGCCACATATAAAGCTGAAATTGCCAGGATATGGTATTTTGGGGAAAAAACAATACATACTTTCCTAGTCAGTTAAAAAAATAAAGCCTACCATCGTGGGCTTTAATGCAGTCTTTACGTACGAAAAAAGCTTATAACATCAGCCTCATAAACGTTCAGGCACGTACTGAGGAGTCCGGAGAAGACCAAAAAGACTCCTACTACAAACTTGTAGAGAGGGGACCCTCAATGTCCAAGGTATGACGTTAAAATCATCCTAGACTAGTTCAACGCCAAATTATGTAGGGAGTTGACACTCAAGCAGTTTGCATCAAAACACTAATGACAATGGACTTCAAGTTATAGAAATGACAGCTCAACGAAATTGGCCGTTGCGAGTACCAGGAGTCAACTGGGCATCCCCTGATGGAGTCAGTCGTAACCAGGCTGACCTCGCTACTACTCGAGCCTGATGGCGGCGATAAGACGAACGTATCAAGGTGCCAGCATTGACTTAGATCACTATCTTGTGGGTATGGTGTTCGGGGGGTAAATTGCTTTGCGAAGAAGTATTGTATCACTTCAAGAAAAAGATTTCATGGTGCAGCCACCAAACATTGAAGAGATACAAAGTGTGATGAATCGGCTCAATAATAACAAGGTCTTGGAAGCCAATGGCATATTTGTCTAGCTGATCAAACAAGTAGGGCCAACACTACATCGAGCAATTCATGAAATTATAGTACACGTATGAGAACACGAAGAAATACCAGAAGACTGGCGTTTATGTCCCGTACATAAGAAGAGAGGTGTCCCAATGTGCAGCAATTATAGGGCTATAAAATTGTTGAGTACATCTTATGAGATATTCTCCTCTTCCCTGCAAGAACGTACAGCCCCATACGTTAAATCCATAATCAGCAACTATATCAATGTTATTTCATACCAGGCAAATCAACAACTTATCAGATCTTAACCCTTAGGCAGGTGATTGAAAATAGGATATATAATAGACTTTAAAGACGCCTATACGATTGCATAGGCAGTGTAGAACTTCGAGAGAATTCGGCATCCCAAATAAATTGGCACAGGCTAACCATGACCAACATTGGAAGTCAAGATAAAGTTACCGGTTTGCTGTCTAGACCGATCAACATATTTAATGGACTCCGACAATGGGATATCTGGCTTATTGCATCCACTTCAGGCTCTTCAAAACCAAAAATCTTACCATACAAAATAATGACTAAAAATATTTAAAAACAAACCGTTTTGTCTAAGAACTGCGCCTACGACTTTGAAAAAGTTTCGTACTTAGTCACATTTAAAATAAAAAATGAAATGGCGTACTTTTCTTTCATAAAAACGACATACATATACGTCTTTTTTTCAAAAATAGAAATAAAATCTTCAAATAGGAATACATTTCAAATTGCGTTCCTCAAATGTGACGACTATTCAAAACAGCATATATGTATGATCCAGAGTTGATATTGTTTTTCGTATCTTATCCAACCTACACTCAAATGAATTGTCAAATCTTAAGCAAAACACCCTGTGTAGTTTTTTGCACAAATTTAAAGATGGAGTTTGTACAACATTTCCGGTTTATTCAAAAGCTTTGATATTTGTATCTCTTCTGAAATGCACACTTGCTGTGATTTTATATACGAAAAGGGTATCAAGTAATTAAGTTCTTTCCGAAGATTTTGTTATTAATTTAAGAAAACATACACAACATACAACATACTAAATGATTAACCATTTCAATCAAACACTTTAAACAACTTTATTTGCTGTCATTTTGATGAACCCTTTAAAAGCGATATTTTTTTCAATGACTAGTTTTGTTTGAAAATTCATTGTCAATCAAATGAAATAAACACTTGCAATTAGAAGTACACAAGGTAATGTATATGTTAACTTATTTTTAATTAGACCATTAAAACACTCACACATACACTAGTAAAATTTTTGTTTTCGATTTTATGGTGACATGAATTTGATTAATTTTTTTGTTTTCTGTTTAGATTATCCAATTTTACAGAATAGAAGTCTTAACGGAATAAGAAAACACTTACCATGTGAATTCACAAGACTTGCTAAAACACCAAAAACCAATGCAATTGTTAAATAACCGTTCATTCTAGAGCCGAACTTTACAAAGCGAATTCGTAAATGGAAGTGATTAGTATCTGTCAACGTTTCTTAAATTTATGTTAAACTTTACTTTATTTGATTTTAACTACATATATACTATATGCCTTCGTCACACACCCGACGTCCGAACAAAATGTTCATTTTTGGGCGAAACGGGTTTGTTTTATTATACTGGAAACCTATAAAGCAGAATACCTTATCTTTATACTCTTAAGAGTTGTAGATACAAAATTTAAAAAAAAAACAATAGATTCACTGTTTTCTAAGATATTATAAAAAACAATTAAAACAACATTTAACTTTTTCATTGATGGTTTTTCTTATAACGCTTTTGTGGCTTTTGAATTTTCATTGAAAATTATAGTTTTTCTCTTTCTTGAAGTAGGCTAAAACAGAAACATTATCTTTTTCGTTTTTAGGCCAATTAAAGTTCGCTCGATTGTAACTTAGCTAATTTTATGTTACAACGAATGATTTCTTGTTTTATGTTCATAGAAGATAAGGAGTTTGACTATTAACTGTCAGAAATGAAGGTGTTGGGAATGGTAAGCCTAGGGTAAGCAAAAGAAGGTTAGAAAAGTCTTTGAATCAAGAACTGCATATTCAAAAGTTTAATTAATGTTAATATTAATCATTTTGATAAGAAAGTATCTACTCATGTGCATGTCTGTGTATTTGATTAATTATGCAAATGCACAGTAATTTCTAGTTTGGTTTGGATAACTTTTTTTTTGTTAAATTCAATTGACGCACGACAAATGTGATTTACCAAAGCCGGCTCTCTAGTTGTTTGGGTTTGTGTACATGCAGAGGTGGCTTGAAGGTAGAATGACTTGTTGAGGCGCCAAGCCTTAAAGGCCCAACCATAATTGAAGAATTGGTACGTGAGTCAAACCCAGGCTCTTCGCTTAGCAGTCCGACAAACAAACCACTAAGCCATAGGATTTGTATACCCAACCTGTAATGACTTTTTGATAACTTTCGATAAGTTTTCATTCCGTACGTAATACACGGTTTCAGTCGTTCATTTCGCACGAAAATCTTTCCAAATTGTAAAGAAAGAAATAAGAATCCTATGACGTCATTGCATTCTGGTGACATTTTTCTTTCGCGTTTTAGCCCTTAACCATAATTGAAGAATTGTAACGTACATGTGACTTGTATATCCAACCCGAAATGACTTTGGTAACTTTCGTTCACTTTTGTTTTCGTACCTAATGTTCGCTGAAAAATGCTTGTATATTCTTAAAGATATCATGGTCAACTGATGTATTTGACAGAACGGAAAGAAACTCTTCGTTCGGTTTTGACACAAGCTTCCTAATTCTTTCTCGTATTATGGTTGGGCTTTTATGGATGGGCCTTAAGGCTGAACTATAATTCACGGAGTGGATTGCGGATTGCTCCGTTTCATCAAGTTTCCATACGTTTTGCTTACGGACGTAAAGTGCGTTTAGGACTGCGTTTAACGGATACAAAACTGACAGCAATCAGAAACCAGTTTGTGTTTGATTGAAGAAATTTTAACACACTTCCATGCCCTTCCGTCAATTATGGGTAACGTGTTCATTTTACAGATCAACAGGAAACGTTTCGTCGGGTTTAATGTATAACTGATTTTAAATAATATTTTCTAGTTCAACAACCAAAATAAGCTGATCAAAATTATTGCCAGTTTAAATTTTCATTGAACTTAAGAAATTATAATTATTAGATACGTAAGTGTTAAATCCCTACTGATATTACAAATGGATGTTTGTTTCGCAATCATTTATATGAATGTAAAATTGTTTGTTATGCTTCCGTGCCTGCATGAGTTTTTGAAGTTTGCTACTAAACAGGCTACTTTTATTCCAAAAATATGCACGATTCCTGCAGGAATAATCTGAATATTTTCTTTATCGGGTTTTGATTTAAATTATAAAAATCATTTAACCTTAACAGGCATAGTCGCGGATAGAATCTGGTAAATTATAATTAAATGAGTTACTTTTATCTTAAAGCCACCGTGAGGGAGTTAGCCAACAATAGAAACTACAAGGCGCAGAAAAATAAATTGCCTTAGGGCACTTGGATTGCTTAGACCGAAGCTGTGTAGGTGTCGAAGCTAATATTAGATCTTGAAATCTTGTTGGTTGATACAATTAAAATTTAGTGATGTATATAAAAGGTGCCTACAGGGTGTTACTTTTTGAGGCAAGATTAATCTAAGTTTAACTAAAGAGAAGGCATTTGAGATTAAAACAACACATTCCAGAGTGGACCTGGGCCTCAATCAACAAGCTAGATAGATGCCTCCAGTTTTGTTCGTGAAGTTGGTCGAAGTTCTCTTCCACTTGGGTGCAACACCTAAGTCTCAAACTTCTTCTACAGTTCTGAATTCTTCTGCTGAAAAATTTCTAGGCCGGAGCATTGGAGTCCATCCGCTCAATACAACCCAACCATCTGAGACGTTGGACTTTTACTCTTTTGGTTATAAGTCTGTATCTGGCTAAGTCTGCCCGTAAAGTTTCTCCTTATATCTCCTTCTCTACTTGCCGTTTATACATACCGGACCAAAAATTAACCGGAGAGTTTTTCTCTCGAAGCAACCTTAAGCGCTCTAATCCTTATCGACTTTTGACAATGTCCATGTCTATGCAACATACACCAGGACTGGGATGATGAGAGTCTTATAAAGAGACACTGTACTTGTCGGAAAGAGGGCTTTGTTAATCAATTGACTTCTAAGCACGGACGAGTAGCAACTTTGGCAAATAAAAGTTTGTATACATCTTGTATAGGGCAAACTTTCGCAAGCCACACATTTCCAATTTTCGCAATTAAAAACTTCAGAAAACCCCATCAGGGAGAGGTTCTTACACGATCTTAGTGACAAATTCTCACCAACTCTCCGAGTGACAGCCCTAGCCTATAATTGTAGTACCGTCTTCCTGGAACCACATCTCATCAATTATAGAAGAAATGAATGGCACCTGCCGATATTTTAGAACCAATTTGATTTCATTTTTACTTGCGATTATAGGTACTATAAGGCAAGTTATGGATTCGTGCAAAAAAAATTCTAACAATCAAACATGACATTACGATGCTAGAGAAGTCAAAAAAAGTTAGTCCGGAAATTCCGTCCGTCTGTTTGTCTGTCTGTCTGTTCGCATCCTACAGCCTAAACGGATGGGTGGATTTGCTTCAAACTTGGTATTTAATATTTATTTGGTATTATTTCAAGGGATGTTTTTCATTTTTGCTCTAGGTCGAAAAATAACGATACCTGCCATACAATCTTCAACAAAGAGTTTGATTTCCTAGAAAACGGCTCTAACGATTTTGATAAGACTTTTGAATTTTTCAAAATTTGTTTTATAACGGTACCTCTCATTGAACCGCTTTTTCAAATGCGGTTTTATTGTAAACCATTATTTCGATTTCAATAAAATTTTGCACACAGGACGTCATTTACAATTCAATTAATATTGCATATCAACATTTTTAAAAACTTTTTTTCGGTTTATTTAAATTTTCTAAGAAAAAATTGGTTTTTGAAATATCTTAAAAAAGGGTTGATTGAATTTTTTTTAAATAATTTTCCCAGATGAAAACAACAGATTTTTCTTATACTGACATACTAAAAAAAATTAAAATATTTTTTCGAAAATTTTTCAAAAAAATTGGTCGAACGATTTTCAATATTTGTTTTCCCCGATAGACATTTAGTTTTAAAATTTGATTGCATACTTATTTTTTCCGAGAAAACTCACTAATTAAAAAAATGAAAGAATTTTAGAAAAAAATTATTTTAATATATACATACATTACATATGCATAGCCACTAAGCAATTATCTAGCATTAGAACAAGTTCGTGCGACCCAGTCGTGCATTTTATTTAAATTATATTCGACGATGTGACCGCACATATGAGCAAGTACGTGCGATCCAGCCGTGCAATTTATTTTTTTTTCATACAAAAGGCGTCATTTGCCAGCTATACCTACTCATTAGATGATAAAATAAATAAAAAAGAAACTTATTATAAATAGTTACTACATATTTATATTTTTATTTATTTCGTTTAATATCTTACTTATATAAATGTTTAAATGTTTATCGACTTCTCAAAACAATCGAAAGCATGCATAACAAAAGAATCACCGGAACTTGGATTATTGCTCCAGAACTCTTTGCTTTCTCCGTTTGACACATTGTCACGCCATTTCCAACACAAGAAGCATAAGCCATTATATGAGGAATGATGTTTTGTTCCACAACTCCACTAAAAAGATGAGCCCATGGTCCTGTAAAACAATAGAGTAAATATAAATATTTTTTTTTCAGAAAAAATATCCTCACTTAACTTACCATTAGCGAATACTGCAACATCTCCACCTCCATGAGACTCAAGTTTATCGGGAAACGTACTGGCATATTCAAAATTTTTGTCCACTGAAAGGAATAATTTCAATTTCAAATAATCAACATAAAAAAAATCCTACTTACAAACATTCGATTGACTAAGATCCAACCGTTCTCCGGTCCAATTGAAATGCTTATAGTAACTTGGTCCATTTGCATAGCTAAGAGTTGTGTACGGCAAGCCATCCACATCACTCTTACGCGTACTGAGTCCCAGAATATTGTTTCCAATCGAGGAATATCCATTGAAAGTCATAGTATGACCATGATCAGCGGTAACTACAATCAGAGTTTCCTCGGAATTAGTCATTTCCACAGCTTTTTGCACTGCCTTGGAAAATTCAAGAGTTTCAACCAGTGCTTTGTGAGCCAAATTTTCATGATGCGCCAAGTCTATATGACCACCTTCTACAAATAGGAAAAATCCATTCTTATTCTTCTGCAATATTTTTATGGCCGCCTCTGTCATTTCTTCGAGCGAAGGATCTTTGGTTGCATTCGAGTCGGTCTTATAAGCCATATTTCCATCTGCAAATAGGCCCATCAGAAAATCAGTTTTATTGGAGTCCACTTTCAACAACTGTTCTCGGTTGAATACTGTTTTTGCTGTTCCATTCTTAGAATTCCTCCAATCTCTAATTAGATTCCGATTGTCCAAACGTTCGCCAGAATGTCCATAGAAATCCAATGTGCCATTTGGTAGAAATCTTTTAGTTCCTCCACCAAGGACTACATTCAACTTACTGCCCACATCGTTGTAAACCAATTGCTTCGCAGTGTCCACACAGAGGTTAGGATCAAAGTTATTATCCTTGATGTTGAAATCACTTTCGAACTCACGATTTGCAACGTGGCCATATACACCGGCAGGACTGGCATTAGTTACAGTAGTTGTGGTGACAAGGCCAGTAGATTTGTTGGCCTTTTGTGCCCAGCTTGCAATTGATTTGACTTGGTTAACTGGATCCTTTGTAGCTTCACAATCATTTAGTGAAACATTGCCTGTCAAGCCGATTGTATTGTAATTGCCTTTCACTCCACCTAGATATGCCGTTGAGGTGCATGCAGAATCAGCGATTTGATGATCCACGCAATAAGTCTAGAAAAATTTCGGAAAAATATTGTTTTTTGGTGAGGAAATAAAGAAAATATTATTGTAGCCCACACCTTTGACAGTCCAAGGGTGGCAAAATTTTCGAAAGAAAGTTTGCTTCTTTCGCCAAGAACACCTTCTAGTTGGCCCTTTAAGATTCGTCCTGTTGCGATCGTGTCAATTGACATGCCATCGCCAAGGAACAGAATTATATTCTTTGCTTTTGCTTCATTGAGTTTGACCTTCAGTTTGGCCTTGATTACTTCTTGGGCTTCATTCACCCAAAATTGTCCGTTTTTCATTTCATCTTGAATGGGTAAGACGTTTCGTTTTTCTCGGCTTAATGGAGCAGGTGGGTGGAAATCTTAAAAAAAAATAAAATGAACAATGAAAAATAATTCAGGAGTTATTTCTTATTAATAATATTAAACACATACTCATATATTTATATTTTCACTTGATTATTGTTCATTCCTCCCCTTTTCCTATACACCAATTCTTTCAATATTTCTAACTATAAATGTTTTTTCTATTTGCAGCAGCACAATACGAATGTAAAATTGGAATGCTTTAAGCAACAATACGAATGTGTTATAATTGGAATAGAAAATGTTGTAAGGGTGCGTTTGCAATTTAATGGAGCGACTTATTGTCATTTACCGACTCAAAAAGTACTAAATTCAGCTATTAAGCTTTAAGTTTCATTGCTCAGAGTTTGAGTGCTTCTCTCAGCGAATTTGATGAAGTAAGAAGGTTGAACATTATTTCATTTCAACAACTTTCGAGTGTTTAGCCCCATTCTTCAAGTCAACGGAATTGAGACTTTGCAGACCTTGTCATATTTTTTCCAAACTATCATTACTGCTTCGGATAAAGGTGATTTAATGACTACTGGGTATTATTTGAAAAGAACTACGCTTTTTTCTCAAAATATAGTTTTTCGACCATCTGCTTAGCTAAAGACTATCAAATTCCATTGTAGGATGGCTAAGATCACGACCGTTCAAAAAATGCATTTCAGTGCAGTTCCGCTAAACAGAAATAAATAGTTTGGCACAAGTGAATTGCAATTCCCATATTGGGTTTCTTTTTCATTTATTTATAGGATTTAAATTTAAATTCAAGAGGGAGGTTTGTTGCCCTTCTGTGTTCGTGTCTAACAATTGTCGTTTTTCTTTTCTTAGCTCTGAGCTGAGCACTGAGTAGAGTCCGAATGAACAGAGTAAAGTTCTGAGCGCATAATGCTCAGACATTTTTGATTTAACGTCTGTTCAGTGAGCTTGCTCTAACGACTGGTAAACTGTTCTATATGTAGGAAGAGCAAGATTTTGCTTTCAGTGCTCTTAGCTGTTTTCAATTTTTTCTGATTTCCTGTTCGGTGAAAAATACACATTATAGCCTAAATTAGCCATCAGAAGATAAATGATTTTAAAAATAAAATTGAAAAAAAATGCGTCACATACAAAATTCTAAAAAAAGCTATTAAAAACATAATTGTGAATTGTTTTCAATTTTAAAAGTTCTTCTTTTTAGTCCGTGAATAGCATTTTCTTTCTCAAATAAGAAACGTCAAAGCTCAACCACAAAAATTCTTGAAATTTTCATTCTTCCATTCGTTACTTTATTTCCCCTACTTACCCATTTGTCAAAAAGAAAGAATGAAGAAACAATAGAAAAGAAGAATCATGTATACAAGATCCATAAAGCAAATTGAGCACTGAACTTTCATGAAAAGAAAGTCAAAGCTGTCAAATAAAAACAACATCTAAATAGCCCTTTTTCTTTTTCACTTAAAAAAAGACCTCTGAACAGAATCCGAGCATTCTCTGAATCGAACGTGGTCTGAGAGCTCAGATTTATTTTTTAAATACTTTAGCACTTAAGGCTTTTTTAAGACAAAATTCAAAAATTAAAATGGATTAATAATAATAATAAAACAATTAATTTTTTTTATTTGCTAAATAAAATTACGTTATTTACCAGAACGACTAACCTCCGCAATTTTATTTGGTCTGATAATTGTTGTGTGTGTTTATTTTACAATTGCCAAATGTTTACATTTATTGTGTTCAGAAATTTTACTCAGAATGGTCAGTCAATTTATTCTGAGCGCGTATAGCGTGCCCACACAAACACAACAGTGTAAGTAAGTCGGCGCCAAAATTGCTTGCACACATTAGAACTTATTCTTGGAATGGCAGGAACAAAATTTACTTACAAAAAACGCGTATTGCCAGTCTGTCAAATATATATTGACATTTGGCACCCTTAAATACATAGGCGCAAAATTATATACGCTTTAATACCAAACCAGAAGACATAAAGTTTGGCACTAACATTTAAAGTGTAGTTCTTCAATTATAGACGATTCAAAAATTGATTTTCTCTTTCTTTATTCACTCAGAAAAGGTATCTGAACAAAGTCTGAGCATTCTGAGCATACTCTGAGGGCTCAGATATAATTTTGAAATACGTTCTAGCACTTGGCTGTCACAAATCGAAACTTCTCATATGGCTTGTTCACAGGCGGCAATATTATACATAATACTATTGTCTCTTTCGTTTTGGCTTCTATTTTTCGAAGAGTGGTGTAGGCAATGTGCCTGGAATAGAGTGAAATAGCCTAAAACTCTAAAGTGACGTTAATTTCGTCCAGCATTTTCTCAGAATGCCAATTCAATCTATTCTGAGCGCATACAGCCTTCTGAGAGTACGCTCTGATCATTCTCTGAACGAAAAAAGAAATACAATTTTAAAGATCTGAACTTTCTGAACGCTCTGAGCGAAAAAAGAAATACAACTTCTTCTTTGATAACTCAGACTCTGCTCTGAACGAATAAAGAAAAACGCCTTTAGTGTGAAAATAGATTTTTAATAACAGGAATACCTTGCATTATCTTTTTAGTGTGAAACTAAAAACTCTCAGTGAGAATGACGGCTCGCTCTCACAAAACGCTTTTTTGAAAATATAAATACACACAAACCCCGCCTAAATCCAATAACAACAAAATTCCCTAAGGCTCTCAAACTTTTAAATTTGATTCTATCTAATGAAGGGGTTTTTTTGTTTATAATTAAAAAAACTTAGTGCAGAACTAAGCATTTTAAGTAGTGTGAAGTTGTATTAAAAATAGGTTGTCTATAATTTTGCGCCATAGTTTTTGAACGATTTCTTACGTTTGCGACTGTTCAATATGGAATGAATATATGTACAACTGTTGTCTTATCTGTCAGTCAGTATTGTAAAAAAAAACAAAACAAACAAAAAACACGTGAATGGATTTTTTTAATTTTGATTAAAATTTAACAAAAATTTGAAATAATAATTATGGAAACAATCTCTTAACAAAAAAACAAACCAAAGTGTCTATACGTTAAGAGACTTAAATAAGACTCTTTTTTATTGATTACAACAAAAGTAAAAATTGGACTTTGTATTCATTTACTCGAAAATAAACTGTATATTTTTTTTAAGTAGTATTACACAAGGTTGTCAGTATACATATATATTTACTTTATTTACTGGAGTGCTAAATTTAACACAATAATTTGCTCGTGTCAAATTATCCAATTAGCTCAATGCGTAGTTACAAGCATTGTGTTGACACAACCATAAACATTTAATTATATTCCATACAGTTGTTGCTCATAATTCATAAGCAATATTGTTGCCGCACCTGTCATTTAGATATGGAGATAAAAAGTAAACAATATCTGACAATGAAAGAAAGTCTAAAAAAGTGAAAAAAAATCTGAATGTATGCGATTATAGACTTCTAGACCTAAAAGGCTGAACCGTTAACCCTTAAATATGGTTCCCTAGAAACAATTGTGAAATGTAAATTTTGAAAATTTAATTGTACGCCATAAAACAACAGCAACAGTAACTAACCAATACCAAGTTCTGTTTATAATTTAAAAGAACATTTTTTTAATAGTAATACACATACAAAATTGTTTTTGAATATTCAAATATTTGTTATCTAAAAATAAATTTTATTTTTGAAATCGATTTGCGTACTTTGACTTTACTTCGGACATTTTTTTAATTCATTAAACGTTTTTTTTATTTCAATTTAAAATCATACTTATTTGAGCGAAAATTGGCTTTAAACATGATAAGATGTATAACCATTGTGGAAATTATTTATTTTTCAGAAACAATAATTTATAAATCCATTAAAATTAATTTTGTTTATTTATTCAAGTTTCATATTAGACACTTAAGTTTCGGTTTTTTTAAATCATTACTAGCATCTTTTTGCCTCCATTCAATTCACAGTTCTATTTTAGCTTTGTTCAATCAAGATCTTAGTAGAGCAGATCAGAACAGCTGGTAAATGTCAGAGTACATTAGAGTTCAAATGTCATTTGTGATGGGTCAGAAAAAAAACATTTTGTAGTAACATTTCACTACTACTGATTCGCCCTAAGGACTTTTCAGATAAGAGCGACCAGGACAACGAATCGGCGATTTTGACATATCTTTCACATGGTATCTTCTTATTCGTCAACCACGAAGAAAGGGTAGCCTGGATCATATGTGGAACGTGAACAGAGCTTGGCAGTTGGTAACAATCAGATTGTAATTCGTGACGACCAGTTTGTTTTTCTCAAATGTATCTTATTTTAGCAATTAAAAAGCAAAATTAAATATTTAAACTTTAATATATGTTAATTAAATGTAAATTTTTTGGCGTTGAGTGTGCGTAAAATGCAGATTGTTTTAAATGACATTTTTTCGTTTCTTTTACACCTGTTGAGTTCAACCCGATATTTAATTTTATAATCACAGCATTTACTTGTTTTTAGGTCATTTAAGCTATTTTTGATGTATTTTTTAATATTTAATTTAAATACCCACACTCAATGAAAATATTATGACAGATAAATTGAAAAACATCTGATTTTGACACTTCTGCTCATACTGCTCACTTGCTCTAACTAAAAGCAATTGCAGAAAATCTTGCTTTAAGCTTCTCTAATTTGTTTTTGAAAAACTCACTAAACAGCAAGTCCGAAAAGTTTAGAAGATTTTAGAGAAGAAATTTCCTCCTCTGTCTAGAGCAGCTTAAAGCAGGTTTATTGAACAGACGTATTTATAACTTGGTGTTGCGTTAATGTCCGACATTTTTTGTTTTAATTTGAAATAAAACTTCAAAACGGAAAGTTCTGCCAAATCAGAAATAAAAATATCATTAAATTCAGTATTTGAAAGGGTCTGTAAATAAGAAAATTAACTTAAGTCACACTTTGCGTTTGAAGTTTGTTTAAGATTAGACATTTATGTGTCATTGTGAAACTGGGCCTAAAGATGGACTATAAATGGACGAAGTGGCGCGGACGGCCTTGTCCGTAACTGATATCATATCTTGCGCCCGAAATAGTGGGTTCCTTCGTTTCGTTAAGTTTAGATAAGTTTTGCTTGGACTTAAAAGGCTGAACTATAATTGTTGGAACGGTGCGGAAGGGCCCGTGTGTACATGAGCGAGAACAAGTAAATCGTTCTTGTGCCCTAAATGGCGGATTGCTCCGTTTCGTCAAGTTTCGATGAGTTTTGCTTATGGACGTAAACCGCGCTAACGAGCGCATGTTACGGACGAAAACTTGACAGGTGGCTTCTGATGGTGTTTGTAATGAAGAAAATTTGACAAATATTTCCGCGGCATTCCGTTCATTATGGGTAGACGTGCTCATTTGAAAAACGGATTGGAATGTTTCGGTCGGGTTTGACACTAGTTACCGCTTGCTTCCGGCCATTATAGTTAGCCCTTTAAATTGCCCTTACCACCTCATTTTAAGCAAGAAAATTGACTTCTTATGCTGTTTATAGAGAATTTGACAGATATTTCCGTGCTTTTCCGTCCATTATATGTAACATGTTCATTTATCATTTGTCACATGGAACGGAAACATTTCGTTCGGTTAGGACACTAGCTTCCATTTGCTTCCGTCCATTACAGATAGCCTTTTAGAGTTCGGGGTGTTCGAAACTTGATACATATAATACTTTTATGTGTGAATAAATTATAAATTATTATAGCAATGCATCGAAAATTAACTAATTAGTAATTAAAACTTTGATTTGTTTCATGTAGAATTTTTCAATTATTCATAATAATTTAACACCGCGTGTCTTTTTACAAACACATGACGTTGAAAAGTTTTTTTTTTTTTTGACTGCGATACCAGATGTATACTAAGTATGCATAAGGCTGGTAGTTAAAGAACTCCACTAATCATGTCGCTCACAAATATCCTGCCAATTCAAAGTACACATCCGGTAATAGTTTAGAATATTATTCACTTTGTTTGATCTCTGGTGAAGACATTATTCTAAAACTATATAATATTAGTGTTTTACTAAAAAAACTATATAACCTAGTTTGGTATTTAACATTTTTTCATTAAACACCGTTAATTGTTTTTTTTTTCGATAAATTAAACATACCATAACTCTTTGCGCTTATAGCAACTAAGCCACTTAAGAAGAGCGAAACTAGAAGCACTCCTTTCATATTCGAACCGAACATTCCGAGCAAAATTTGAATACATACTGATCAATTTTTCGTGACTGAAACAAAGCGTAGCTGTTGAATTTTTCAGACGAATCCACCTTTAAAAATATAAAAAAAAAATGTTCTCAAATAAAAGCTGCGAAACAAATAATATAAAAGACACAAGTACCTACATATATTTAATCTATGCAATCAGCATATCATAAAAGTTCCATTTTTGGAGATGAAAAACAAATATAATGACAGAAATTGCGTTTGTCAAGCCGGTATTTAAAAAAAAACACACTTGTATAAACAATTGACAAAAGTTAAAATAAACAAAAAATAATGATTTTTTTTTAAGGTTTAAACTCATTCGCGGTAGATTTAAACTGTTGTTTTGTGATAATGAAAAAGAGATACTTGTGGATGAATTTTATTATGGTAATTAACACACAGACTGTAGCTTTTATACTCTTGTCTTCTTATACATATGTTTATCTCAAATTGTATTATGTTTAATGTTTTATAAAGAAAAAGAGCGTGGAAATTATAAAATTATAATGTGCGAATCATACACTCATCACTTCCATATCAATTTCTTACAAAATGAGAAAATTAAAAATTGCATTTCCGAATTTCTTGACTTTCATTTCTTATAGCAATTAAAAAAAACTAATCTGACATTAATACATATTTTTAATATAAAACAACAACTAATTCGCAAATGTGGAACTCTAGAGACCTTCACCATCTGTTGTCAAAAGTCTTGGATTATCCCAAGGAATCAAGAACCACGGTCATTGCCAAACCTATAAGTAGTTATAAGTCCCACTTCACTCAGGATAAGTTTCCAGTTTCACATTAGCTTAACTAAAGTGGCCATTTTTGGATACTCTGGTTGTCGTCTTAGTTTTCGACATTATCCCATCCATTGACTGGTAGTGAAATATCAATTTCATACAAATCTGGGAAAAAAAATCGCCAGCGAAACTAGCTCCTCGTTTTCACCTGTCTGTCTGTTATTGAAGCTTGCGACATCTGTTTCTAAAGAACAAAAAAAAAACGTGGCGCACGTCCATGTTTGGAAACTTACGCCATCTATAATAATTTTTTTTCATGTAGAAAATAAAATATCAAACGAATTAAATATTTTACTACAGAATTCAAACTTAAATGTGACATCTGATCTAGGTGACAGCTGACAGGTCCTTTGACAGTTAAGACAACATCTGCTACATGAAAAACATTTAAATACATAAACTTCTGAGTGTCAAACAAAAACAAAAACTGTACAAATTTGGATATAAAATCAGTTATGACCAATAAATTCTTGGGGTACGATTTAAAACATTCGCCATCAGTTGACATGCGAGCTAGGCTTATATTTACTATATAGCTACGCTGAAATTACTAAGGACATGGACCATAACGTCCGGTTATAAGGATAAGGAAGACTTAGTATCGTTAGAACGAACTTCAAGATGGCAACTAGCATTCCATAACTATAAGTCAATGATCCCATCCTATTCATATGGTCCTTTCTAGTTTCTCAGATCTCAGAGATCTTCGTTTTTTTCAGAAATAAAACACGATTTTTTAGAAAAAAAATCTCAATTTTGCGATCAAAAAATGAATTCTAATACCTTTTGTATTCATTTCCTCAATTTTTAAAGACAAATCTGTTAAGAAGGAAAGATATACAAGCAAATTTTTATGTAGCGTTTTCTTAAAAATCCCATTCAGATTAATTTATTATTTAATATCAAATATACACATCCTGCTATTTAAAGCGCCGATACGACGGAACGTTGAAACCAGGAAATAAATTAAGTCATACTTTGTTTGACGTTTACTGAAACTCAGAATGGATTTTGTTTGTTTACAAGAAATTAAATAATCCCTTTTCGCAGTTACCTAAACAGTATAGAAAATCTTTAGTTTAAAAATTAATTAATAAAATTAAAAATGTATTTCTTGTACACATTTATAGTTTAATAATATCGGTCGTTAGCTTCTCAGATTCGCCGCAAGTGTGATTTTTAGTCGTCGTTCGTCAACCGATTATTTTTTAAACATGACCCGGCTGTTTCTTAATTCTTCTTTTTGACATAAGTGGTGATTGGTATAGAAAATTAGGGGAATAAAGTAACAAATGGAGAAATGAAATTTTTAAGATTTGAGCTTTGACGTTTCTCGTTTCAAAAAGAAATTTCTAGACACGTTCAGAGTAGAGAAACGATGATTGCAATACATTAATCTAAATATGAGTTATTTTTTTTATTTTACATCGCATCGTGTATATACATATGTATATATGCCTTTTGTAAGCGAACTAACGAATTAATTGTATGATAGTTTTTGTTAAATACAAAGTATATATGTACATAAAGCACGGAAAGCTGTTTGGTTTGTTTACCTTTTTTAAAAATTTTTCTCATTATAGTTATTTAGTTATAATTTCAGCGTACATTAATTTCTCTAGAAAACATAAATTCATATTGACATTTTAGAAAACGTATGTATTTGCTATGTATTTGTTGAAAAAAATACATAAATAATGAATATGTGTGTGATATATATTGAAAAGATAAATAACTTCCTACCAACAATTCCAACAAAATACGATCAGAATTATATTTGAATTTTGAGAACCGTTTTGTGAATTTTATCAGAACCTTTTAAGCATAGTTTTGAATTTCACTATTATCAGAAAATTTATGTTTAATCGCCTGAAATGAATGTGCCATAATCTTTGCAAACGTCAAATGTCATACAGTATAGTACTCTGACATTTATGCTATGTCGTGAAAAACTGGGTCCACTAGAGATGCCAAGGACAATAGCAAATCCCAAACTGTTTGTTTGAAAGAGAACATAACGGCTGATGCCGAAGACGCGTCTTTCAAAGTTAACAACATAAATATGAAAACAACGTGCAACGCCATCTAATTTTTTTTTTTTATTTATTGGCGCGACAGCTCCTTAAGGAGCCAAGGCTTAGTGACTTATACTCTCAACCATTCCTGTGTATGTGTTGTTAATCTGCAAGAATGAAAGGGACCTACAGTTTACCGCCGAGTCCGAACGGCTAGATGAGATGCACTTTTTTCGAGACAAGTTTTACTCTTGGAGGTTTTGTCAGTTCCTCACAAGAGGCAGTACCCCAGAAAAAAAGGTGACTATGAGCTGGATTTGAACCTAGGCTCATTCGCTTAGCAGTCCGACACACTAACCACTAGGCCACGGGGCACTACCGTGCAACGCCATCTACATCATTAAAATTATTCAACGTATTTGTTCTGATATCGCGGAGTCAACAGAGTTCACACTTTTGTTCAGAGATTGTAAGCGATGATATAAGTATTTCCCATTGTGATTCAATGAAAGATATACATATATGTACAACCTTTTCAAATATTAAATAAATATAAATACGTTTATTATTTATATATAATTTAATAGGTTTCTTTTTTGGACACGTCTACACTTACAAGTTTCTGTGTAAACAACATTATTATACCGCCTTCGCCATTGTCGATTCAGCAAACTTCTGATTAAATATTTAGTTGTTTAAAACTACTTATCTCATTGAAATAAGCAATAATTATTAAAATAATTTTAATTTGTAACTGCTAATTGAAATATACTGAGGAGCAACATGTCATCCATTTACTTCGAACGGATTTCCGTTCCATCACCATTCTCTTACCGCCAAAATGGCAAACACAACACATCAATTGAATTTCGTCAAGTCACAATTTAACGAACCACCAACCATTTTCCGCCATCTCTTTTCAACAAATGTCATCCAGGGGACATTTCTCCATACGATTATACAACCATCTCCCTTGTGTGCAAAATTCAATTCTGCAAGCTCAACGACGATGAGGACAAATTTATGAATTGTGAAAATCTCGTCTACTTTGTCTACCGCCGGTCCACCACCGCCGCGTTTTCGTTTTTTTAACTCCAAAAAAAGAAGTCGTCCTTTCCTTTTTTGTGTTGTTAAATATACAAGAATTACTGCTGAATTGATTGTTAAATAAAATCAGCGAAACAAATAAACGCTGTGTGCTCCATAACGCCATAGAAATCGAGTTAGAATGGACCAAACCAAGCTAACAGAGCTCTTACGAGCAACAATAGATCCTTCGCCCGAACAGCGAAAACAGGCCGAGGAACAATTATCCCAGGTATGGTGATATATTTTCATATAAAAACCATGTTTTCAATTTAATTACTAAAACAATGAATGCAAAAATGCTCTGCGATTGAAAAGATTTCATCATCAAAAATGCCATCGCATGGTTCGCCATGTGCTCTGGCAATTAGATGTTTTTTCGAGCTGAAAATCACCTCGAAAATGTGTGCTCATGAAGTGAATTTTTGGAATATGTGTAGTTGAATAAGATTAATGAATAATTTTCAATGATAAATGTTCAATTAGTCATCAAAATTGAATTTTTCAATTACATTTTGGTTGAATTTTGCCAATGGATGGCAGAATGGAGAAACCTTTCTCTTGTGTATTCTTTCTCTTTTTAATTTTTTTTTGTTTCCTTTTGAACTTTTCTTTGTTTCTTGTGTTTATAGTTAAGTTGAGTTTAATTGAGTGTGAGTGAAAGAAGAATATCAATGCACAACAAGTCGGAGCGATTAAAATGACGTTTCTGGAGTTTTTGTATTCTTATCGCTATTCGTTGCATAGCGTTGCCAGGTCGATTTGCATGTAAATAAAAAAAACTTTTTAGAAAAAATAAAAAAGATTTTTGTTGGTATAATAGGTAAATATTTGTTTAAATTGAATTTTACGTATATATTATAAAAAAAAAAATGTTTGCTGGTTAAGCATTCTTATTGCTATTATGAGTTATTAGATTTTTATTGGAATTTTACAATTCAGCTGTTAAAGTAAATATTTTTTTTGCAATCTTTATGTAGGTAACCTAACTTTTTTTTTTTTTTGCAAAATTTGTCCATCAACAGTTTTCTTCTAAATGGGTTGAAAACATTCAGGTTTATTGAATCAAGGGTTTGTTCCACTAATTTTTTTTTCGTAAGAAATTTGCAGCTGCCAGAATTCTGCGAAAAAAGGTTTTAGAACGCATAAGCCAACACAATTGCACAATTCTTAAACGTCAACAAAAAAAGAGTTGGTTGTCTTTAAGGCGGTTTACGGAAGATAATTTTATGTGATAACGTCACAAGAAAACATTGATGGCAGCAACACCAACATACAGCCCGTTAACTCAAACCCACAAACCCTCTCCTTAAACTCACACACACCCCAATATTTACATCTACCTTCTATTTTAACAAAACTCCGCCTATTTTGTAATTCTTTTTCTTTTTTAATTTGAGTGGAATTATTTTGGGAATTTGCGCCTGTTCGTTTTCATGTTCGTCTGGTACTTGCGATCGATTTTGGTTGAAAGAACCACAGTATCGCGGTTAGCATCAGTCATGAGTCTTATCAGCACGAATCTTATCAGTCATGAGTCTTATCAGCAGGAGTCTTAACAGCACTCGCACGTGTAGCCTGTCATCGATTTATAAGACGTTATCACGTCAAAATGGTAGAAACTGAAAATTGAGATATATTGGCTCGGCACCAAGGATTCGGGTGTCCTGGTAAACAATGCCTGCAACGTTGCTTCCTTCCATTAAAAGAATTGCACAAAGACGTTCCGAGTTGGGGTCGATTCCCGATCTGTGAAATGATAAAAAAAACTTATCATTTCATGAACTCGCTTTACTGGGTGAACACACTGAAGACGGAACTGCATACGCAGACGCAACAACAGCAGCTGTCAAATATTGAATGAATACGAATTCAATATTACGAATACAATGGAACGCAACTGCATACGGAGCCGAAAAGTTTGGTTAACTTTGTCGTGCCTGATAAGTATTTGTAGTTGTCAGAACAAACAAAAAACCGCGATGGACGAAACGGAACAAATTATAGATGATGATATGTGAGAGTCACATATGATCACATTAAATTTTCAGTCTGCATAAAGTGATCACCAGGAAAATTACAAATTCTGGCATCACCTTATGCAGACTTAATTTTTTGATTGTGACAATCACTTATCATATATCACCTTAGCCGATTCCACCCCTGGGCAGTTTTGAAAAAGCTCGTACGACACATTATGGCAGCCCACTCTTCGCTGCTTTGCTTAGTTCAGTTCTGATGTGGCTAGTATTATTGACAACGAGAATCAAAAGGCTCTGGAACTGCAAAATTGCCCAAATTAAAAAGAAAATTTTGTTTGTTTTGTGTTATTGAATACCAAGAACTTGACAAGCTAAATCGGATATTGGCGTAGAATGGATGGATTGGTCCCCCATCACTTGCATTTGCTATTCATGGTTGCTTAATACCAAATTAGTCTCAGAATTTCGGTGCTCTTCACGAGATGGTTTGTTTGGGAAAAATAATTTATCATTGTGGAAAGTTATTTTGACACTCGTATTCATTTTTAACAGATCAAAAATCGTGTTGAGCGTGAAGATGTGATCAAATTTATCATTTCATAGTTTCACAGATCAGGAATCGACCCCCTGGTTCCTCAAAAGAGCTAGGTGCCCGAGTCTACCGAGTTTAATTTTTTGCACAACATTTATGTTTTTTTTTTTATAATTTACACGCGCGGAAGGGGATTGTGTGTACCCTTAAAATGTTTAAACACCGCACGAGCATTAGGGAAATGAGGAGGGATAAAAGAGGAGATACCGATGCACATTATTTTTAAAGTTCTGCATATCAAAATGGGAGGGGAAAACAGAGCCTGGCAAAGCATTCCACATTCGTGTGGTGCGACTAAAGAAAGAATCTCTATACTTAACAGTACGTCCGAAGTTAGGCTCAAGGGTAAACTGATGGGCATTCCTAGCAGTTCGAGTATTACTCGAGTTTCGGTCGAATATATACTGTAGCCAGATCAGACGCGGTGAAGAACTTCTTGCATCTTCGAAGGAAACCTAAACACCTCGCAGCATTCTTTGCGATGTCAAATATGTGGTCATTCCACAGAAGGTGGTCTGTAATGCACATACCGAGAACTGAGAGGTGTTCTGTTTCTTCAATGCAATTGCCGCTCATGGATAGTGGCATTGGAGGTATGTTTTGCTTTAACGACAAAAGACAACATTGAGTTTTAGAAGCATTAAATTCAACGCGATTTCTTATTCCCCATTGTACAATGCTGTCAAGATCAGAATTTAATGAACTTATCATACGCTGCCGTTGCAGTTCAACATCCGAAGAACATGGATGTGAATCTGGAAACGAATATGAAAAGCTGAGAGTACTGTCGTCCGCAAAACAATTGATTGGATTAGTTGTTTCAGATAATAAGTCATTGATAAATATAAGGAAAAGAGTCGGAGACAAAACAGAGCCCTGGGGCACACCAGCATTTATTTTGTGAATATCAGATTTGAAACCGTCCAATACAACTTGAATTGAGCGGTTCGAAAGGTAGTTACTAATCCAACGAAGAAGAGATTCATCGAGTCCAAATGCACGCATTTTCGATAAAAAGCTTGATGCCAAACTCTATCAAATGCCTAAGAAATATCAAGTGCAATAATTTTGCTTTGGATGGAGAGATTGGTTCCACTTTTCGGTGAGATATACCATCAAATCACCAGTGGACCTGTTGCTACGAAAGCCGTACTGCCGGTCATTAAGAAGCTTTCGTTCTTCGAGATATTTCTTAAGCTGAAAATTAATCAGCGTTTCCATGACCTTAGAAAGAAGGGACGTTAGTGCAATTGGTCGGTAGTTTGAGGGTGCAGAAGATTCACCTTTTTTGGGGATAGGCTGGACAAATGCTGTTTTCCATGCACTCGGAACATTTATGGTTGTTCCTTCATTAAATTAAAGGCTGCTACTTTTGACCCAAGGTAGTTAAAAATTCACTAGTTCAAATTCATGATGCACTACCCTGATAGTTGGACCAACACTATTGTTTTTTCTGCAAAACACCATTCCCTGGTCATCCCATTTGTTGTAGTGATGTTATGTCAGCTTTACATGTGGCCAGGACATCAGCTAGCTGATGTGCAGCTTGAGCTCTGTAGAGCAATCTGAAGTTCCATAAGAAAATTCTTAAATCGTTTAGAGCTGTTGTCGTTGCTTGTTTCGCTGTAATTTGTTTATTTACGAGGCTTGTCGGTATGTGAGTTTTTATTTATTCTTACGGGGTGGGTTAACAGCCTCTCCTCAACACGAGAATATACCAGGCTAAATTTGACCGATTGCAGAGATTATGTTGGCTTTGGGGTCGCTGTAATTTGTAGTTTATTCGCATAGACTTTCCACTTCAGAAAAGTCTAACGTGGTCAAATCGCATGATCTACGTGGCCCGTTCACATCACCTATAAGTGAAATGACCATGCTCTTGAATTGCTCGTACAGAATTTCCAATGTGACGTGATGTTTGTGTTACGTAGCGCCGTCCTGTTGAAACCCCATACCTTTGGTGACCATATCTTCCAATTCAGGCCAAAAGAAGTTAATAATCATCGATCTTAAGTGCTCGCCGTTGATGATGATTGCCTGGCTATAGTCGTTTTCAAAGAAGTAGGACCACAACAAAAAAGTGCATTTTTTTTCAAATGCATCGGATGGCTCAACCTCTTGCTAGGAAGCGACAAATCATCCAAGGGTAAACTTTGTTTCGAAAAAATTCATCTCATGTAAAGGCTGTTCAACAAAAATGGTTGGTACAGGGAGGATAGGACGATTGCATTGGCTTGCACATTTCTGTTTCAAGTAAAAGCTCTAAACAGGGTTTCCGTATTTATCATTATAAATAGTCGCAAATGGTAGAGCAATGTGCGTAGGCTTACCACCTGCTGATTACTATTATAAATAAATAAATTTATTGGCGCAACAGCTCCTTAAGGAGCCAAGGCCTAGTGACTTATACTCTCAACCATTCCTGTGTGTGTGTTGTTAATCTGCAAGAATGGAAGGGACTACAGTTTACCGCCGAGTCCGAACGGCTAGATGAGATGCACTTTTTCGAGACAAATTTTACTCTTGGAGGTTTTGTCAGTTCCTCGCAAGAGGCAGTACCCCAGAAAAAAAGGTGACTATGAGCTGGATTTGAACCCAGGCTCATTCGCTTAGCAGTCCGACACACTAACCACTAAGCCACGGGGCACTACTGATTACTATTAATTTAAAAAAATATACCTTCACTTTGTATTAAAAAACAATAAAACAATAGCACTTCACAGTTTAAAAACAATTTAAACCAATTTCAGTTCACTGTATTTAATAATACCACATCACTCTTATTAAGACAAAATATCACTTCAAAATACTTTTCCGAATTGATACGATCATGTAATGCACTTACAAACTTCGAGAAAATAACTTCTTTCTACTAAAACAACAAACGCCAACATAATTTAACTGCATTTTAAGGATCCAACTATTAGTACTATTCATACACAAATACGACAACACCTACACTCTCTTACTTACTTTCTTAGTAAGTAAGGCGCTACAGTTCCGGACGAACCTGGGCCTCAAACAACATGCCTCTCCAGCCAGCTCGGTCTTTGGCTAGCTGCCTCCAGCTTCGCACTCCAAGTTGGTTGAGGTCGTCCTCCACTTGAGCGCGCCACCTAAGGCGAGGTATTTATTGACTGCGTCTACCCTCTGGGATGGAATCGAAGATCCTGCGAGCCGGAGCATTGTTGTCCATTCGCTCTACATGACCTAGCCATCTTAAACGTGATATGCGTCAATGCCGCTGTACAGCTCGTATAGCTCTTGGTAAAACCTTCTCCTCCAAAGCCCGTTAACGCAGATAAGGCCAAAAATCCTCCGAAGAATTTTACGCTCGAATCGACTTAGGATATCGTCATCCGCTTTAGATAGAGTCCATGCCTCGGTGCCATAGAGCAGGACTGGGATGATTAGGGTCTTATACAGTCTCCTTTGTCTTTCGAGAGAGCGCTTTGCTACTCAATTGCCTTCCTAGCCCATAGAAACAGCGATTGGCAAGAGTAATTCTTCGCTTTATTTCTGACGAGATGTTATAGCGGATCCGAGGTACACAAAGTCCCTAACTACCTCAAAGTTGTACCTGTCTACTGTGATGTTTTGACCAATACGCCGGTGTTGTGTGTCCCTTTTTGTGGACAGCAGGTATTTTGTTTTGGCCTCATTGACTGCTAGTCCCATCTTAGCCGCTTCAGCTTCAATGCTAGCAAACGTTACAGTGACAGCTTGCCGAGTTCTGCTAATGATGTCTATGTCGTCAGCGTATGCTAGCAATTGCACAGACTTGAAAAAAAATTGTCCCACTATAATTGACTTGCGAGTTTTTTCAAGTATTATATCAGTGTCGATCCTAAGCTCGTTGAAGACGGATGTCGAGGTGCGCGCACAATTAGTTAAACGAAGTCCAAACAAATAATTGTTGCGCGTTGTTATCGCGAGTGCTTTAAGGAAAAAAAAATAATACACGCTCGTTGAGAAATTAGAAAAAAACCCCTCGCGTGTGCTGTAAAAAAAAAAATAATAGTGTTCACTCGCGTCGTAGGATGAATGAAAAAGATGCCCACTCGCGCTGAAGAAGAAAAAAAAAATAAATAAAAACGCATTCGCATAACAAATTATCCTCTATTCTGTCCCAAGACCTTTGTGCTTAACTGCCTCTTTCTTATCTACTGTAGGCATCGTATGACCATACAATGCTTGCGGTAAATAGATAAGGGCATCTGAATTTGTCTTATTGTGCTGAATGTTTGGATTGATTTTTTGTAAACAGGCTGTCTTATGGGCATAACACCTAAGACAGTTTGATTATTACAGAAGTTAATTTTGATTTTCACTGCGCAGTTCGACTTAATCAGAGTTGTGTTTTGTATGTAAGTATTTTTAAATGGTAAGTGATTTTTGTGTCGTGTATTCAAATGTTCGTGGTTTAAGAAAGAATTTCTTTCACGTGTACGTCTACACTGTTCAACACAGGCCAGCTGTTTTGGCATTAAGTGAAACTCAGGTTGGAACAAATACTGATTTATCAGAATTTGCTCTACATGGGTATAGCTTGGTGCCATTACTCTTTTCTCATCATGGTCTCGTGGTCTATGTTAGGAATGATATTGCTTGCCAGAGCCTTCCCCAATATGGGCAATGTTCCAACACGGACTTTAACTTCTTATGGCTCAAATTCACTGTCCGCAAGCATGTCATTCATTATTGTTTTATTTACAGGAGTCCAAATCTTGACAGTAATTCGACTTGTAACGAGTTTGATGCACTGTCTGATTCCATCTCGAAAATTGTTTCCCTTTGTCCTCGCACTGAAATCGTTATTGCGGGCGATTTCAATGTACACAATTCCAACTGGCTCCGCTATTCTGGTCAGACAACACCCGAAGGAAGGTATGTCGAGCTCTTTGCCGGGTTACATCACCTTACCCAATTGATCGATGTGCCAACGCGTATACCGGATGTTGCTGGGCAAGCAGCCCATACTCTTGACTTGTTTCTTACTTCTCACCCTGATAAATATACCATTAGTGTAACTTCTCCATTTGGCACTTCAGACCATTGTATCATTTCAGCTAATTTCTCATCCCCCACCCATCCAGTTAAAGAAAAACTTCCCACCAGGACCGTTTGGCAATACGAGAAAGCCAACTGGGACGGCCTGAATTTCTTTTTCCGAAACTTTAACTGGTCACTATGCTTCCTCGATAGTGACATTGATGCCAGTGCTGAAATGATCACAAATGTGATTCTTCTAGGGATGCGTGCTTTTATTCCTAACAGAGTAAAAAGCATCAAACCTAAAGAAAAGTCTTGGTTTAATTCTGAGTGTAAAGAAGCTATCAGGCTCAAAGAAGTAAGTTTCCGATCTTACAAAGCCAACCCTACAGAGGAAAATCGGAAAAAGCACAAACAAGCAAGGAACTCATGCAACTCCGTTATAGAAAGAACCAAATTTTTGCATGACCAAAAATTACGGCAAAAAATTCTGCAGTGTCCCAAAGGCAGTAAAAATTTTTGGTCATTTGTAAAAAATATAAAAAACTCCTCGACATCTTCGGTTCCAACGCTCATCGACAATAACAAACCAATTGTTTACTCTTCAGAGAAGGCAAACTTGCTCGCCGCCCATTTCGCTGCCAGCTCCACGCTGCCTCAAAGCAACGTTGCCCCTCCTGTACTTGAGAATGTAAATTTTTCCATGGGACACATTTTTTTCCGCACTCGTACAGTAGCAAGAGTTCTCAAAGATCTCGATATACACAAATCCGCTGGCCCGGATGGTATACCCCCGATTCTTCTGAAGAGGTGTTCTTCCACACTGGCAAAGCCACTGCGTAAGCTTTTCCATCGCTCCTACTCTTCTGGAATCTTTCCTAGAAGATGGAAAACAGCATTTGTCCAGCCTGTCCCTAAGAAAGGTGACCCATCCTCCCCCTCCTCCTACCGACCCATAGCACTGACATCCCTTCTTTCTAAGGTCATGGAAACACTGATTAACCGTCAGCTTAAGGAATATCTCGAAGATCGTAAGCTTCTCCATGACCGTCAGTATGGCTTCCGCAGCAACCGTTCCACTGGTGATCTGATGGCATATCTCACCGAACAGTGGAACAAATCTTTACATCGCTTTGGTGAAAGTAAGATTATTGCTCTTGATATCTCCAAGGCATTTGATAGAGTTTGGCATGAAGCTCTCTTATCGAAAATGCGTGCTTTTGGGATCGATAATACTCTTGTTCGTTGGATTAGAAGCTATCTTCTGGACCGTTCAATACAAGTTGTATTGGACGGATTCAAGTCTGATTCCCATAAAATAAATGCTGGTGTGCCTCAGGGCTCTGTTCTGTCTCCGACTCTTTTCCTCATTTTTATAAATGATCTTCTGTCTGTTACTTCTAATCCACTTAACTGTTTTGCTGACGACTCTACCCTCAGCTTTTCATATTCGTTCGATAATTCACGTCCTTCGCCTTCGGACGTACAATTGCAACGGTGCCGTATGTCAAGCTCATTAAACTCCGATTTATACAGCATTGTCAAATGGGGTAATAGAAATCGTGTGGAGTTTAATGCTTCGAAAACTCAATGCTGTCTTCTGTCGTTAAAGTTAAACATTCCCCCAATGCCATTGTCCATGAATGGCACTTACATCGAAGAAACCGAAAAGCTCTCAGTACTCGGTATGTGTGTCAACGACGACCTCCGTTGGAACGACCATATATTTGAGATCGCTAAGAATGCTGCAAAGTGCTTAGGTTTTCTGTATCGGTGTAAGAAGTACTTTTCCCCATCTGATCTGGCTACAATTTATAAAGCGTTTATACGCCCTAAACTCGAGTATAACTCCCACCTCTGGGCAGGTGCTTCGCAAACATCGCTTCACCTGCTTGATAGAATACAAAATCGAGCGTTAAGATTGATAGGTAATAGAACTGCCGCTGAAACAATTGCCCCACTCGAACACCGACGCAATGTTTCATGTCTTTCCTTATTTTATCGTTTCTTTTACAAAAAATGTTCACTCGAAGTAGCCAGTTGCATTCCTCCCCTTAAAAGTTTCTCCCGTAATACTCGTCTCGCAAGGAATGCTCATCAGTTCACCCTTGAGCCTAATTTCGGACGTACCGTGAAATATAGGGATTCTTTTTTTAGCCGAACGACACGAATCTGGAATAGTTTACCCGGCGGGATTTTCCCTTGCCATTTTGATCTGCAAACATTCAAAACCAATGTTAATCGGCACCTCCTATCTCTCCCCTCCCTATCTTCGTAATGCCCGCGCAGTGTGTTCTACATTAAAAGGGAAACACATAATCCCTTGTGCGCGCGTTAATTATAAAAAAAAAAAAAAAAAAAATTAAGTTGAAGAAACCACACGATAGCGCATCACCTTGTCGGAATCCTTTTTTGACGTCAAAAGCTTCTGTGAGGTCAGTACCAACCTTAACGGAGCAGCGAGAGTTCTCCATCGTCATCCTGCACAGTCGGACAAGTTTTGTGGGGATGCCAAAACCTGACATGAGGGGCTCCTTTCTTGTGGATCGGGCAAACGATGCTGAGGTTCCATTCATCTGGCATACTTTCTTCTGACCAAACTTTAGAGATGAGCTGGTGTATGCACTCCACCAGGTCATCTCCGGCCGCTTTAAAAAGTTCGGCAGGTAGTCCGTCGGGTCCAGCAGCTTTGTTGTTTTTTAGTTTAGATATTGCTATCCTCACTTCAATTTGGTCAGGTGGACGGAAGTTTTGTCTGTCATCGTCCATGTTGAATGGTTCATTCTGCCTGACACCACCGTTTAACTGTGACTCTACTACGAGGTTTCCATTTCTATCTTTACAGGCTTCTGTGCGGGTTTTTTTTCCCTTGGGACGTTCTTTTTACCTGTTGGTAAAACTTCCGCACGTTGTTCCTGGAGTAGTATATCTCAATATCTTCGATCGCGCGCTTCTCATGCTCTCTCTTTTTCTTTTGGAGAAGCCGGTGTTCTTCCCGTCTTTTCTGCTCGTAAAGTTCGCGAGTAGCTCTCGTCTTTCTTTTCAGCGCCGCTTTATATGTCTCTTGTTTGGTTGTATGGGCCTGCCTGCATTCGTCATCGAACCAGAGGTTTCGTGATGGTGGTCTGGTGGAACCTAGCACATCAGTTGCGGCATCTCTGATGGCTTGTTGGTAGTGTTGCCACTGGTCTTTGGCACTTGATGCTGGCCGTACTGGATTTCTTGAGAGGTTACGGGACATTCGATCTGCATAGGTTCTGGCGGTTTCTTGCGATTGCAGCTTTCCGACGTCATACTTCCTCACAGTATTACTCCGTTGTTGTGGTTTTGGGGTTATTCGTATTCTTACCTTTGCTGCAACAAGGTAGTGATCCGAATCGATGTTAGCTGCTCGGAAGGTGCGAACATCCAAGATACTGGAGGCGTGTCTTGCATCGATCGCAACGTGATCAATCTGGTTGACAGGACTTGGCGATCTGGGTGTCGCCAAGTCCCTTTGTGTAATTTTTTTTAATTTTGGTGGGGCTAACGCCCCATTTATTAGCTTAATACAAGCTTAACTTAAACAACTAAACTTAAAAACTAATTAAACTAAATTAACTTATAAGGAGGAAAGATGATGTAAGAGCTGGGCTTTCAGACAAGGACTTGGAATGTTGAAATCGAAAAGAGGAGAGATTGAATTGATTTTACTCAACATGCGGGTTAAAGGTTCATTGAGACCATAGGAAGTACGATGGGGAGGAAGGTAAAAAAGACGTGATGATCTTAAGTTGCGTGGGTTAGTGTTAAACAAGATGAGATCAAAAAGTGAGGAACAGTCAGTGGCACCTGTAAGAATTCGATGAATGAAAATGATGTCAAACACATTCCTACGGACTTCAAGGGGGTGTAGATTTATAATGTTGAGACGGTCAAGGTAGGGTGGCAGAGATGAGAAGTTATTAGGGTCATAAAGACTTCGGGGAGCAAAGAGTAGAAAACGGCGTTGAACGCTCTCAATTCTGGAGATATGAACCGCGTTTAAAAGGGGCCCATACTTGCGATGCATACTCAAGGAGAGGACGAACATAGGAAATATAGAGGGATTTGGTTACAAATGGGTTCCGAAACTCTTTGGACCACCTTTTGATAAAACCAAGGGCGGAGTTAGCTCTTGATATAGCATTATCGATATGGGAGCGAAAATTTAATTCGCAATCACAGAGGACGCCTAAATCGCGGATAACCTGTACGCGGTTAATGGAAAGTATATCGAGATGAGGAAACCGTGTGCTTGCAATTGTGACGTTATGTGCGAAGTCAATTAGCCTAAGTCCGTTTTCTGACACCTACCCTCTCACACTACTAAGTTTGTTATCAAAAATTCCAAATCCGAAAGGCAAAGGTAATTCCGTTGGTGCATTAGCTTTTTTCAATTCACCCAGAAAGGGTAGGTAGAAGTGAGTAATTATTCATTATTCCATCAAGGTTAATGGTTATCGTGGAGTGTACGACTTTTGTTTTAAAGAGATACACCGAATTTCTTTTTCAGTAGAAGTTTTTTCAATTCAGTGTCGGTTTTTTCAAAACAGAAAAAATTATAGGTTTCCTCCGCCCCTTGTAGATTCACAAAAAAAAAACAGAAATGGTTGAGAGTAGAGGTCAGTAGACATTTTGCTTCTTAAGGCACTGTCGCGCCAGTTTTGAACATTGATTTTGTCTTTTAAAGTAACAATTGAAAGAATCTTTAACATATCGCAAAGTACTACTGTTCTATTACTAAATGTCACGTGACATTTATCTTCAAATATCAAATACACATTTGCCAACAAACCTGTTTTATTTGCTTACATTTTCCATTACAGATCCAAAAGATCATTGGTTTTGTTCCAACAATTTTACAAATTGTAATGAAAAATACTGTCGACCTGCCAGTTAGACAAGCCGGAGCCATCTACCTCAAGAATTTCATAACTAACAACTGGTCGGATCGTGAGACAAAGCCAGGCGAAGCAATCATATTTTCCATCCATGAACAAGATCGTGCAATGATCCGAGCAAGTATCGTTGATGCTATTGTCCATGCTCCTGATCTTATTAAGTATAACAATTAATTCATTCCACTGGAAGACATGAAATTTATTCTGAACAACCATTTTAGGGTGCAAATGGCGATATGTGTCAATCATATTATCAAAACTGACTTTCCCGGACGATGGCCTCAAGTTGTTGACAATATAAGCATTTACCTTCAAAATATGGGTAAGTTCATCTATAAACAATATGTTATCTTGGTCATTATTTGCAATTTTTTTTTGTTTGTTTCAGATGTAAACAGTTGGAATGGCGCTCTCCTGACAATGTACCAATTGGTCAAAACATACGAATACAAAAGATCCGAAGAGCGTGTTCCATTAAACGAAGCAATGAATTTGTTGCTACCAATGATCTATGGTTTGATGGTAAATCTGATGAATGATCCTTCGGAGCAGAGTGTGCTGTTGCAGAAACAAATTCTTAAAATCTATTACGCCCTTACGCAGTACAGTCTGCCGCTTGAATTGATCACAAAAGAAATGTTCTCACAGTGGATGGAAATTTGCCGTCAAGTTGCTGCACAACCTGTACCAGATTGTTCGCATTTGGATGAGGACGAAAGGCCCGAATTCCCATGGTGGAAATCGAAAAAATGGGCCTTGCGTATTATGGTACGCATGTTTGAAAGGTAAACTTTCTGTCTCTCTCTCTCTCTCTCTCTGTTTCGATTAAATGCCAATCATTTCTAGATATGGAAGTCCGAACAATGTGGTCAGTGAGAAATATCAAAAGTTCGCTGAATGGTACCTACCAACGTTTACATCTGGAATTCTAGAAGTCTTGCTGAAAATACTCGATCATTATAGAAATCAAATTTATGTTTCTCCGAGAGTTTTAACAAATATTTTATCATATCTGAAAAATGCGTAAGTTCTTCTCTTCATCAATGAATCGAGAGTCTTTTAATTCATAGTTGATTGTGTTCTTGTTCACAGTGTTAGCCATGCATACTCATGGAAACTTATCAAGCCCCATATGGTTGCTATTATTCAAGATGTTATCTTTCCAATTATGTCATTTACTGAATCTGATCAGGATTTGTGGGAAAGTGATCCTCATGAATACATTCGATTGAAATTTGGTAAACAAAAATTATTTCTTAGAATAAAATAATTTAGTAACAATTTATTTGTTTGGAAAAAAAATAGATATCTTTGAAGATTATGCTTGTCCAGTTCCTGCAGCTCAAACACTTTTGCATTCGTGTTGTAAAAAGCGAAAGGGAATTCTGCCAAAGGCTATGGCCATTATAATGCAGGTAAGTTACTTACGATTGCTTTGATTCCCGACCTGAAAGCTCATTTAATTTTTTGCAGATAATCACATCACCGAATGCTGATAACAAACAAAAAGATGGTGCCCTTCATATGATTGGTACACTGGCCGATGTTCTTATGAAGAAACGTGTCTATCGTGACCAACTCGAAACAATGCTAACCACCTATGTATTTCCTGAATTTGTCAATCCCGCTGGACATATGCGAGCGCGTGCCTGCTGGGTAGTACATTATTTCTGTGACATTAAATTGAAAAATCCACAAATCCTAGGAGAAATTATGCGTCTAACATCGAATGCCTTATTGACTGACAAAGAATTGCCAGTTAAAGTAGAAGCCGCAATTGGCTTACAAAATTTCCTATCATCGCAAGACGATGCAGCACCCTTTGTTGAACCACAAATCAAAGAAATTACCAAGGAGCTACTAACTATTATACGAGAGACTGAAAATGAAGATCTAACAAATGTAATGCAAAAAATTGTGTGTACCTTTACCGAACAACTGTTGCCAGTTGCTGTTGAGATTTGTCAGCACTTGGCAACGACATTTAGTCAAGTTTTGCAATCAGAAGAGGGATCTGATGAGAAGGCTATCACAGCTATGGGTTTGCTTAATACAATTGAAACTTTGCTCAATGTTATGGAAGAACATCCAGAAATTATTGCGAATCTTCATCCTATTGTTATAAATGTTGTTGGTCATATCTTCCAACATAATATTACCGGTAAGTTTTCTTTTGGTTTTCTTTTTAACAAGTTTAATGACTTTTTGTCAAATTGTAGATTTTTACGAAGAGACCTTCTCCTTGGTTTACGATTTGACTGCGAAATCAATATCCCCAGACATGTGGCACATGTTGGAGCTTATCTATCAGGTTTTCAAGAAAGACGGTATCGATTACTTCATCGATATTATGCCTGCGCTGCACAACTATGTGACTGTCGATACGCCAGCATTTCTGTGTAATCCGAACCGATTGTTGGCAATCTTTGACATGTGCAAAACGGTAATAAAAAATGAGAGCTGTATAAAAACGTGATTTAATTTGGTCAACTTACAGATGCTAACAAGCCTTCCTGGTGAAGATCAAGAATGTCATGCTGCCAAGCTGCTCGAGGTTATTATTCTGCAGTGCAAAGGACAAATCGATTCAGTTATTCCCATGTTTGTTGAGTTGGCCTTGTCCAGGTTGACACGTGAGGTGCAATCATCAGAGTTAAGAACAATGTGCTTGCAGGTATTAAAACAAAATATTTAAATTTCGTTTTCAAGAGGGTTTTCTAATATATATTTTCTTGATCCAAAAGGTTGTCATAGCAGCTCTCTACTATAACCCTCAATTGCTCTTGTCGATTTTGGACAAAATGTCGCAACCAAATAACGAACCGATTAGCTCGCACTTCATCAAACAATGGCTGCATGATGCCGACTGTTTTCTGGGGTAAATGTTTCAAAAATATCTATCTGAATGGATGATGCTAAAAATATATAATTTTGTTCCTAGCATTCACGATCGTAAACTTTGTGTTCTTGGTCTGTGTACGTTAATATCACTGGGTGAAGCTAAGCCACAGGTTTTAAGTGAAGTATCAGGAAAGATAATTCCTGCTTTGATCTTACTCTTTGACGGTCTGAAACGTGCTTACCAAGCTCGTGCTGTGGACGAAGAGGAAGAAGAAAGTGAAGATGAAGATGATGATGGCTGTGAAGGTAAATTAAAAATCGATTGTTACCAATTCGTTCGATTTCTATTTTAATTTTGTTGATTTTGCAGAAGCATTGTCTAGCGACGAAGATGAAATCGATGCTTTTGCACCGAACTACTTGGAACAAATTTCTGAATTTTCGAAAAAGAAAGGTATCGAGGCGGGCTTCGAAATGAAAGCTGAATTTAAGGTTAGTGCACTTAACAGAAAAAAAAATATATAAATATTTTAAAATTTATTATAAATTTCAGAATGAGAAAGAAGACGATGAAGATTCAGAAGATAACGAAGAAGAGTCAGAGGATGACTTAAACGAAACAGCTTTGGAGAGCTTTACAACTCCACTAGATGAAAACGAAGATGAAACAGCTATTGACGAATATGTCGTTTTCAAGGAAATCATTTCCGGTAAAATCTCATATTTTGTCTTTTTCTCTTGCTTAAACGTTAATTAATAAATTTATTTTCTTGGTATATTTGTTTAGGACTTTCTACACAAGATCAAGCCTGGTATAGCCTTTTAACATCTGGCTTGACTATAGAACAAGCAAAATCACTACAAGAAGTCGTAGTAACTGCTGACCAACGAAAAGCACAAAGGGAGTCAAAACTTATTGAAAAACGTGGCGGTTTCCAATTTACCCAACAACAAATTCCCAGCTCATTTAAATTTGGATCTTAATCCAACACACACACAGACACCATAAAAAAGTAGGCAAATCTATAGATCCCTTAAAACAAAATAGGAAAAAATCATTGTTTCTGATATAACTTTCTACAAACATTTTTATTTTTTATTGAAAGTAGTTTGTTGGCAGAAACAAATTCAATTCAGATTAGCGCCTAAAAAAAATGTTTTAAACAAAAATTGCAACCTACTGGGAGATATTTTATTTGTTGGAATGTATATTTATATAAAATGACGAAGCGAGTGTTAATATTTATAAAATAAAATAAAACAATTAAGATGTGATCGCATCATTTCTACTCCCGACATGAAATAATAACTCGAAAATTTAAAATAAAATTATAGTCTGGGCATCGGAAATTCTATAGCATTCACTTTTTTCTCGATAGACACAGTTAATTTTATTATGGTTTACTTTAATTATACAAGAAGCATCATTATTTGCTTCGATATTTCGGCACTTTTATAACTCGCCATTAAGTTGTCTGTTTCTATCACTAAAAACCAGTCTAAGTTAAAGATTTTATTTAAACAAACCATTGCACTCACATTAATTATTAAAATTTATCGTTTAAAAAGGAAAAATCATTTTTAATTGTATTTATTAAAAAAAAAAAAACAAATAAGCAACTTTTTTTTAACTGCATTTTTATGTAGGCTTTAAAAAAAAACAGAAATTGAAAACGATGAAAAGAAAGGAGAAGAACGGAAATTTTATGTTAATTTTATAAAAATATATATATTTAATTATTATACAAGAAACCGAAAAAAAAAACAAAAACAAATATATTATGAAGAAAGTGAGAAAAACTTGAGAGATGTTTCATATTTTTCTATGCGCAGTTAAAACCAAATGGTGTTTCAATATATCAACAGGAAAAGCAGCAGAATTCCTAGGCATAGATCAGTAGTCGTCAATAAGCCAGCCTTTTATCATCTCCAATTTTTGACTAATGAGGCTTTTAGCTTGTAAACAGGATGATAGACAGTAGGCCCCCAGATCAGATATCAGATTAAGTACCAATAAATGCACGATCACCGCCAGCTAGAACTCCTATAAACATTCGTAAGAGAAGTTGAGGTTCAGTGTTGTATCTGTTTATGTATTTTTCGTTCGGATAAGTATAAACTCCAAGTCTGCTGTATTAGTGGCTTCACGACCATGCCACTATCCATAAGTGGTACTTGCAATGAGGAAACTGAACAGCTTTGCGTTCTAGGTATGTGTATCACAAACCCCCTTCTGTGGAATGAACCCATATATGACATCGCCAAAAATGCTGTGAAATGTTTAGGTTTTCTTAGACGATGCAAGAAATACTTCTCCCCGTTAGATCTGGATACTGTTTATAAGGCGTACATTCGCCCGAAGCTCGAGTACAATTCTCATATTTGGGCAGGTGCTCCTGTTACTCACTTGCGTTTCCTGGATAGAATCCAGAAAACTGCATTGAAAATGATATTGAATATATATGTATCTCCTTCTATCGCTTCTTCTATAAACAATGCTCCAGCGAAATGTCAGTTGCATTCCTCCCCTTAAAAGTTTTCCCCGCTAGAAATGCTCATAAATTTACCCTTGAGTTTTCAAAATATTGATTTTTCAAAAAAAAATTTATTTTAATTAGAAAAAAGTAATTAAAAAATTTAATATGCAGAATTAATAAGGTTACTTAGGTCTTCTCAAATATAAAATTGGACAGAAATCCAAAGAGCTGTTACCGAGAAAACGCAAAATTAAAAAAAACCGTTATATGAAAGGTACCGTTAATAGAATTGCCGTAAATTTGGCTCTAATGAAATGATAGCCAATGCCAACAAAAAAATTTCATCAAAATCGTTGGAGCCGTTTTCAAGAAAATAAGGTTTTTCTAAACTGTCATATGACAGGTACCGTTATTTTTAGGCCTAAAAATAAAATTTCAATTTCCCCTCTGGGCCTCTGGGGAAAGTTTGAAGATAATCGCTTAGCCGTTTAGGCTGCAGCTCGTTATACATATTGACAGACAGAGACATTTTTTCTCAATCACTTTTTTAGACTTCTCTATGATCGTAATGTCATGTTTCATTATTATCTCATTTTTTTTTATATTCAGGAATCCTAAACTTGCCTTATAGTCCATATAATCGCAAGTAAAAAAGAAGAGCAGCTCCGATACATCGATACAAGACCAAAGCACTTTCTTGAGCAATAACCGTCGTAAAACAATGCAAATGAACTTTTGTATTCTGGTTTTGACAAGAATATTCACGTCGCCGCAATGAAAGTCTTCCAAGTACGAATTTCTTGTTTATATTGACTGGCTATGTACGTATTCACTGCCGAATTTCGAAAATTGATTTTTTGTTTGTATTCTTTATTGAAAATCAAAAGTATAGTAGATGACCGGGAGATACGTGCTTCACAAGTGAAATATTATGGAATATAAAGACAAAAGATCTTTTATGACGTACAATTCATTTAACTTCATTTTAGAAACATCATTTATTAGTTTATTGCTTCAAAGGTCTTAATCATCGTAATCGAAAATGTTCTACGAATGCCGAAAAATATATCACAGAATCCATTCGTAGTAAAATATTTACTACGAAATTCATCTACCACCAGAACCACCACCAATTGCCAAGCTGGTAGCCGCCATCTCCCAAAAATCTCAACACTTATTTCAGGTGATTTGACCGTACCAACTGATTTCGAAATTGAAAATGAGAGCGAATCCTTTGTTCGATTACATTCGGATTCTGCAAACAGAATTTTTTGGTGATTCATAGCGTAATAATCCATTCGGAGATGTGTTACCATGGAATCTTAGATAGGGCCTTGTCTATATACTGCAATGTCCTAAAGTGTGGTCATTTGTAAAAAACACTCATCTTCAATGGCACTCCTCCTGTCAGTTCTTAAAAAAAGCTTATTTATTTGCTTAGCGGTAAACTCAACTGTACCAGAAAGTGTTATAACTCCTGTACGCGAGAGCAAAATAGATTTTGTGGAACCGATCTGCTTTTGCACTCGTTTAGTCTCAAGAGTTTAGAAAAGTCTTAATATACATAAATCGTCTGGCCCGGACAATATCCCCGCTATTGTTCTGAAGAGATGTTCTTCAACGCTGGCAAAAAATTTACGTAAGCTTTTTCATTTGTCCTATTCCTCTGGAATCTTTTCAAATGAATGGAAAACAGCATATGTCCAAGCTGTCCCAAAAAAAGGTGAACATTCTCCCCCTCTAACTATTGACCAATTGCACTTACGTCCTTTCGTCTATAGGCATGGAAATGCTGATTCATTTTCAACAAGAAATGTCTCGAAAATCAAATGCTTTTTAAATCAAACGAAATACTAGCTTTGCTAGCAATGTCCATCAGTTTTCCTTTGAGTCCAACTTCGGACGAACTGTTTAGCATAGAGATTCTTTCTTTTGGTCACACCACACGAATGTGGAACGCTTCTTCTAGTTCTGTTTTTCTCTGCCATTTTTATATGCAGAACTTCAAAATTATTGTGCATTGTGCATCTTCCATCCTTCCTCATTTGCCTTATGTTCGTACGGTGTTGAAACATTTTAAGGGTATGAAAAACTACTTTTCGCAAGTATAAATTATGAAAAATAATAGGTAACTGGCATCAATGAATAATTACCAAAACAAGGAAACTCCTATTGGGACGCATAGTTTTGGAAAACCTCAATTCGCTTTCCCTAGAAAATCCTCTGTTTTCTCGATTTGAAGAACATCGTCCACTCTCCTCTGACTAGATCTATTATCGTTTTGCCTTGTGAAGAAAACCTATTCCGAACCTTGATAGTGCTGAGTTTGGCTTGAGATCTCAAGAAACATTCTCAATAACCTAAACCTTACATTCAGGAATCGTTTAAAATTTTTCCAACTTAGACAATTAATAATTAAACACTCGAACGCGCTCATTTTGAGCTTAATTTTCCTATCACCTGAAACGCAGTTCAACAAAAAGCTCTTACAAAAAACAAAACTTTCTCTATTTTTTGACATAACCGAAACCTGTTGGCAGCAGAAACAGAAAGCAATAAGCAAGTGAAAAGCAAAGCAGCAAGCGGTGTAGTGTCTCGTCGCTCAGTAGAAATTTTCGATCTAGATTCTAGAATGACGAACAAAGTTAAACAACAACTATAAAAGAAACAAATTAGCCAATAGTCACAATATTGTAACATATTTTAAACTTTTATAAACAAATAACATCATATCGAGGTCTTCGTTTGCATATACTACGGAGCTACATATTTGTGCAATTGTCCAGTGAGTATTATTGGGGTCATAGACCAATGTTTGCTAGATCAATTCATTTATTTCAAAGTCATCGAAGTCGATCGTGTGTAGACAAACTAATTATATGCTTCGTTTTTAATTTATTGAAATAGGTTAAAAATTTCTAACAAACAAAAAAAGAATGGCCAATAAAGGAGAGACAGTATCTGCCAAACAAATCCCCAGTGGAATGAAATTCGTTCTAGGTGGATTAGCTGGCATGGGGGCGACATGCATAGTTCAACCTCTTGACCTTGTCAAGACAAGAATGCAAATTTCCGGAGTAGGTGGAGCAGCTAAGGAGTACAAAAATTCTTTCCATTGTCTGACGACTGTGATAACCAAGGAAGGACCATTAGCTATTTACAGAGGAATTGGGGCTGCGCTCCTGAGACAAGCTACATACACAACCGGCCGGCTCGGTGTGTATACATACCTCAACGATTTCTACAAGGTTAAGTTCTCCGAAGAACCTACTCTAATCGCCCGCATGGCTATGGGAGTAATAGCTGGCGCATGTGGCGCTTTCATTGGAACACCAGCAGAGGTTGCTTTAATTCGAATGACTGCAGACGGTCGATTGCCGTTAGAGCAACGCCGAAATTACACAAACGTTGCCAATGCTTTGACAAGGATCATCCGAGAAGAGGGAGTAGCTACTCTTTGGCGTGGATGTGTTCCGACAATTGGCAGGGCAATGGTAGTAAACATGGCTCAGTTGGCATCCTATTCGCAGGCGAAAAGCTTCTTTATCAAGAAATTCGAAATGAAGGAAGGTCTTCAATTGCATTTCATCGCTGCAATGCTCTCCGGGTTGATTACGACAATTGCCTCCATGCCTGTAGACATTGCTAAGACTCGCATACAAAACATGAAGTACATCGATGGAAAACCCGAATACAGAGGAGCAATCGATGTTCTGGGGAAAATCGCCCGCCAAGAGGGCATTCTTGCCTTATGGAAGGGATTCACTCCATACTACTGCCGTCTGGGACCACATACTGTTTTAACATTTATTTTCTTGGAAAATCTTAATCAAACTTACTTCAAATACGTTCTGGGAACAAGTGGTGGATCAGGTCTGTAATAGGTTTCAAAGAGATCAACGCATAGTAGTGACTCGCGGAGACAATAATACAGCATTTAGACGTTTGAGTAATTCCATAAAAATGAACAAGACACTCCTAGAATAGAGTTATACATACATATATAGAATTATACTAACTATACACAAGTTTATTGTTTTCCGTTCGAGTTTTATATTAGATTATAGAAGCAACGATCAACTAAGTCAGTGTCTTCGAAAATTTTATCGAAATATATATATAAATTGTTATGTTATCATCAGTTTCAAATAATTTGTTTTTCTCAACTTTGGACAGCTATTGACCAGCTGAAGCTAATCTTTGATGTCATGCATTTATATGATATGGAAACGGCGGCCTATCATTCTCATGATAAGAAAACTACTATTGGTGACGTATTTAATTCTGTATCTGCAGTTGTTTCGCATTTATTTTGTGCTAACTGTCACAGAACTTTGTTTACATTTCTAGTAGTCTCGGGGTCTATATTTAGACCATTTGGGTAGCCGAACCAGCGACTGCAAAAACAATGATAAAAACTGTCTGCGTAAATTTATTTAAATATAGGAATTGCAGCAGTTCATTCAATTGCCTGTAAATAAATGTCGCACTTATTTGTGTGACCTTGGTGCGTCTTTATTCGAATCTTCGTCAATGCAATTGAGGTATTTTCGGCGCCTTCCGAGTTTGTATTTTCTATTTTAATATTTGTACCATCTGTTTGATGAAAACAAGCCCAAGTCAAATGAACAAAGATACACGTTCGATCTGACGGTGGTTTGGAGCTATTTTTAAATATTTTCATAGTCAAGACCAGTCAGAATATATAGAAAACGTATTGCGGAGAAATGTCGATTATTCGAAAAAAGGTGTATATCCAAATATAAGGATCTTAATTGGAAAACCCCTTTATGGAAAGCTAAGGTGTACAAAAGGTATTTATAATCTCATTTATGCTCTTTATATCACTTGTTAATAAAATAAAACATTTTTTTTTTGGTGGGCCTGGCTATTCAATTGATCATGCTGAAGCAAAATTCATCAAAAATCGATTTCGATTGGAGCCAACTTATAGCAGTTAATTTTCTTAAGAAGAGAAACTGTTGATTTGAATTTTGAATTTTAACATATTCATATTCAAGCCAAGCTTAGTTCAAAGTCTGCACTGGGGAGCATTGGGATTCGATTCCCGATCAGTGAAACTGTGAAGTGACACAGTGACACAAATGATTCTACCGATTGTTCTGCCATTCCTGACTTTCATTTTCAATACTATTCTCATGTCTAGTGAATACCCGAAACTCTGGAAGTTGGCTAAAATCATCCCGCTTCCCAAAAGTGCCAAAGGTGTTTAGGCCTATTTCTGTCTTACCCTTTTTGTCAAAAGTTTTTGAAAGGATTCTTCAGAAGCAAATTAGTTTTTATTTTAAGAGAAATTCCATGCCACTCCAAAGCAATCTGGCTTTCGTGAAAAGCACAGTTGTATCACACGGGACTGTTAAGCGTCACTGAAGATATAAGGCAAAAGTTGGATAAGGACGAGGTTACTTTTTTGGTGCTGCTTGATTTTTCAAAATCTTTTGATACAGTCAATCACGTTCACTTGTGTGGGAAGCTTTTGGAAAATTTTAATTTTTCACCAAGTGCCACTCGACTGATCTTCGCTTATTTGAGCAACAAAAAACAGGCGGTTCAAATTGGTGATAAGTTGTCTGATTTTCTTCCTAATGTTACTGGTGTACCTCAGGGTTCAATACTTGGTCCTTTACTTTTCTCTATTTATGTCAATGAACTTCCATCAATTATTGAAAACTGTTCCATCCATATGTACGCGGATGACGTCCAAAATTGGAAATGTACATGAATTGCCCTCTTGGGCTGATTGAGCATGCAGCTTCTTGTGTCCAAGTTAAATGGTCTTAATTTAAACCCCAACAAATTTAAGTGTCTGATAATCTCAAGGAAAAATCCAGACCTCAGTTATTTTCCTTCGATTGTTTTGGACAATTTCCCATTGATTATGTGGAAAAGACAAAAACTCGCGGGGTTACTTTTAACCGCTAATTAACTTGGGATGACCATATTAATTCAATTGTTGGCAAAGTTTATGGGGCATTACGTACATTTTGGGTAACTCAGTCGTTTACACCTATTAAAACACGTTTATTGCTCGTGAAGGCCTTGATAATACCAATTTTGATTTACGGTTGCGAAATTTATTGTAATTGTAACTTTGTAGGCAAACACAAGCTGCTTGTCGCGTTCAATAGTGCAGTACGTTATGCCTATGGCCTGCGTAAATATGACAGATTGGCTGATCTCGATTTACGGTTGTTGGATATGTCTTTTGAAAATTATCTTAGGTTCCGCTGTTTGATCATGCTCTCTTATGCGCGAAACAAATTGAACCAGCAACAGCGGCCGAACCAATGTATTTCAATTGCTCAAGTTAGATTAGACCAGCACCAGCTCCAGCAACGTCAACAGCGTCGTTAGACCAAAGTCCTAAATTTGCTGTTGCTGTTCCATTGCTACCAACTTTGCGCAAGTGGAATTCAGGGGCAGGGAAAACTTCGTATACTTTTTTTATTACACAAAGTGTCAAACAGAAGTAAGAAGACGATGCTGGTGCTGGTGGCATAATGTTTCAATTTCTTTTGCTGGTCAGCGTGCTGTTTGCTGTTGACTGTGCTGGTGCTGGTGCTGTTGCTGGTTCAATCTGTTCCGCGCTTAATTGTTAACACACCAACCACAATACTGTTTCGATAAAATAAGTATTGCCATTGTATATACACTGCCTATAGTACTATCATGAAGCATCATTTTTTAGTTCTGAATCAAGTCGCAATGAGGCGTGCTGAAATTGCCAATTGGTGTGGATATAGAATAAGTACAGACAACAAAAGGGTATTAAATACTTGTAAAATATCGGTTAAGGTTCTCATATTCACTATTTAGAGTTAGTTTTGAATCAACCAGGAAGATGGCCAGACGAAAAATTACTACCATGAGAGTACTACTGAAAATGTTTATACAATGGTATTGCTACCTCGGATCGATCTCATCATTTAATTCATCCTCGATGCACATTTTAACATCTGAACGCCAATTTTTTCATAAACTCGGTACTTCTTTGGAACTCCTTACCTCGATATATTAAAGAAATACGAAATACAAGAATGCGAAAGGATTTAAGAAAATATTATTAAGTAAATTTATAAACTAATATTTATTGGTTATTGGCATCTATTTTTGGATTATTATCCAAGATATTACTAACGACGAAAACACATAAAAAAAACTTAAAATTTACACAAATGAAGGTTAAATGACTGAACTTTTCCTTTAGTACTTTCTAGTACATAATTAGACTTCCATTTTTCATAAAAAAAAAATGTTCGAGAATCGCATTAGGTAGCTTCGCAAAAAAATTAATCGAGCTATTAAATAACAATAAATATGTACATAGACAAATGCTTACATACTTTGAAAATAAAATGGATTTTTGCTGTGCTTAGGACAGAGTTTTCAGACAAAAACTGGGTTTACATGTGCAAGTGTTTCTTTGTAACCGCCACGTTACACATTTTTTTAATTAACCTTTTTATATTGATTATTAATTAGTAAACTAAGCTTTTCTATTTTCTAAGATTCTAAGATTTTTAATTTTTTCAAAACTGTTTCCGATTGATTGATACCAAAAAATTGCAGAGCCTTTTAATTTACAATGAAATATTTACAAGGTATTAAAAAAACTTTGGCATCACTTAAAATAAAAATAATTTTGTCTTCTTCTTCATTAGCTGCCATTCGCCTTGTCAAACATAAATGTTTTCGTTTTCATCATTTCATTCTTTAAAAGTAATTCATCTCAAGAAAATACATTTTTATTTAAAATTTATTGCAAATTCTAGCCAATATAGGGAAATTTACTAAAAAAATGAAAATCGCCGTCGAAGGTTGTGCCCATGGCGAATTAGAGAAAATCTACGACACCATTGAAAGTATACAAAAGGCGGAAAAAATAAAAATCGATTTGTTGCTGTGCTGTGGAGATTTCCAATCCACCAGAAATCTGGAGGATCTCGAAACGATGGCAGTTCCAAAGAAATACATGGATATATGTAGCTTCTATAAGTGAGTCAAATAATATTAAAATATTTTTTGAGAAATTCTTATGAAAACGAAATTTTTTTTTTTAAGGTACTACAGTGGCGAAAAAATCGCGCCAATTTTAACTATCTTCATTGGGGGCAACCATGAGGCATCGAACTATCTGCAAGAACTTCCCTACGGCGGATGGGTAGCACCGAATATCTACTACATGGGCTATGCCGGCGTAATTAAGGTCAATGGCATCCGAATAGCTGGCCTTTCTGGAATTTACAAAAGCCATGACTTCTTTCGTGGAAGGCACGAATTTTCGCCGTATTCAGAATCGACTAAAAAGAGTGTCTACCATGTTCGACAATTAGATGTTTTCAGACTCAAACAGTTGTCAGGAAACGTGGACATCTGCATGTCACACGACTGGCCTAAAGGAATCTACAATTACGGCAATAAAGCCCAACTAATTCGGTTCAAGCCACATTTTAAAGATGAGATAGACCAAGAACGGCTTGGAAGCCGTCCTTGTGAAGATCTACTTAACATGTTGCAGCCTTCACTATGGTTCGCCGCTCATCTGCATTGCAAGTTTGCTGCCCTCGTCCCACACCAGGACACAGGTCGTGTTACAAAGTTCCTGGCTTTAGACAAATGTCTACCGAAGCGACGCTTCCTCCAGGTTCTGGACTTCGACTCAGTCGAGCATACAGACGACGAAGAACTGCAATTAGAATACGATCTCGAGTGGTTGACGATTCTCTTTCTCACCAATCACCTCATTTCTGTTAAAAGCTCACAGCACTTCATGCCCGGACCAAACGGCAATGAACGCTACAACTTCACACCCACCGACGAGGAAAAGGAACACATACACAAAAAGTTCGGTTTCGATCTGAAGATTCCAGAGAATTTCTGTCGCACTGTCGAGGCCTTCAATCCCAATGAGATAAACACAAATCCCCAGCAACCGAAATCCCAGATCAATCCTCAAAGTCTACAGTTCTGCGATACGCTTTGCATTGATGATCCCCTCTCGATGGCCATGATTGTTAGTGGCCACGAACTGAGTCATTCAAGCACACTGGATAGCAGCGATTTAAATGATTCTAGTCTGTTCGATCAGTCGAATGCAGAAGTGGATTTGAATTCATCTTGTGATACGATAAGTCCGTTGAAGAGAAAGAGTAATTTATGTCTGCCAAAACCGATTGGTCTGACAAGTCCGAGCAGTCAAGATGAGCAGTTAGGCGATACAAGCTTATTAGATGAACGGGATACTGAAGAAACAGCAGAGATGAGTCCTCTAGGGCTGAAGGAGGTACAGCTGGAGCCGATCTTGGAGGAGATTCCTAATACGAACGCAAATCCACCAATCAAGAAGTTCAAACGAAGAAACGAGGAGATATACAAGGCGGTAGAAGACGAAGAACTGTGAAATAAGAGCTTATCGAATGTACAATTTTTGTTCTGTAATTGGAGTTTGGAGTGTTGTTTAAGATTTTCAATAAACCAATTTTTTTACGAAATCATCTCATTTATTTATTGACAAACAACAGATGACGTACCTGGTCCTGTTACCATAGCTTATAAGTATCTCTCATGTTTACTACAAATTGAATCCAAATTTTTGAAGAATGAGGCAGTTAACAGACGAAGAGATTTTATTAAGACTTATAGGAATTAATCTTCCATGTGAAGAAATTTCACGTTTGTTAAATAAATAATTTTAAATTAATGAAAAGTACGCTACTCTGGATATTCCACATAAATTATACTTTTTTTTACAACAAATCAATTATTTTTAAATAAGTTTAACGGTCGACAAACATTTTTTTAGTTAACAAGACTACCATACATCTCAAGATATGCACTTTGACTGTCGGCCACAGCTTCAGGAGCTTCAGCTGTATCACAATAATAATCGAGAGGTTCTGGGATCATCCTCTGCAGCACCAGTCTTTGGTCGTCTATCCGCACTCGATTGTAAAAATGACACTTTCTTCGACCGTATATTGGAATGTCCGAGTCATAAGGGGGACCCAGAATATCAAAGAAGGCAGCAACCTCACCAACGGCAGTGATTTCATGGAAATTCCTTTCAAGCGGCGTCAACACCGCGCACTCGGAATCAGGAGTCACTCTTCTGGCTTCGTCTTCAGTAACTTCTATTTGTGTGGCAAGTTTATCATACAAAAGGTCACTTTTGATGCCATCAGAGGTGACGAGCTTTTTGGTATAACTCCTAATCAACAAATTGCCATAGATGCCCTTCAAAATACCATTCATTAGGGGATGGTCATGTAGGGGCATTGTATAGTTGGCCTTTAGAATGAATACACTCATTGAAACCTCTGGGCTTTCGAACACATGTATGTAAGTGCATGGAGCTTTGTCAGGTGTATTGGCGTTTGTGAATACATCAGGACTAAGGTTGATATCACGATAAGTTAGTTGTTCAGTGAGTTGATAGAGAATTTTGAGATTAGCACTCAACGACGCTGTATTGGATTTGTCGAAGGTTTTGAATGCTTGTCGCAGTATTTTGGTAAACAGCGAAGTCATATTGCATGTGTAGTTTTTTTCTATTTACTAACGAAGTAAATATTACGAAATATATTTGTTTACAATTGTTTTTTTAACCGCAGAATTTATTGCGGTGGTGTATTTCTTTAGACTTTGGTAGTTTATTAGATTTGTCATTTTTGAAGATTTGAAGTTTGAAAAGTGACAAATGAGAAATGTCATAGAGTATAGGGTATGCTATGTATAAGGCCGAAAAAAATGGAAAATTGTTAGTAGATTAGATTTTAACGGTATAGCTATCCTTTCAAATAAACACTTTCATTTAATTTGTTGTTTATAAATAGGACAATAAATTATTACAATTTAACGTTCTAAGAAAGAATAAACATTTTGTTAGGATAAGTTTATTTATAAAGAAAACTATTTGAATTTTGTAAATTATTAGGGGTATTCATGCAATCGCCTTTGAAAATAGAAACACAATCACCCTTCACAACCGACTTTGACAATTTGAAAAAGTTCAAATATACGGAAATGTTTAAAGTTTATCACAATACTGCTTTTTCTACAAGCGATTTGTCTGACGTACGTAAGGATAACGTAACAAAGGGAGTGATATATAAAAAAGTTCGAGTTGACTGAACTTTTGCTCGCTTTTTGACGTTTTACTCAATGAATACGTTCACATTGGATTTTTTTTATTTTTACAGTAGGTTCTCAATATTTTCACATTCACGATGACAGAATAGCGTTCTAAAGCTTTATATACGTAACCGGACGAAGTTAGTTCTAAAGCGCTTCAGCTTTGGCTTCCTCACGTTACATTTCACACGTTTTGTGTTCGCTTTAAATGACATTTTCCAAATTTCGGTTTTTGTTTTTGTTTTTTTCCGTTAAACCTAGCTGAAGTTCAACCAGTTTCTACGTCAGCTTTGAGTTTGAGTCACGTTATGTTATCTTGTACACGAAACAAACGTAACGTCAAAGCCAAAGCGGCATTATGATAAGATTTATTGATTTCCTATGGTTGAACTTGTAAACGTCATACGAAACAGAAGCTAAAGAGTGATTGTATTTTAGCCATAAATGACTGTTTCCATACATATTTACGCAATTTGTTTTTAAGGGGCGTTCATGCAAATACTTGCGGAAGGATAGGATTTTCTATGGTGTATGAATTTATCTCGTTGCATGAATACCCCTATTAACTTTATTTCTTCTCTTGACCATTGCCCAACAAATACAAATGAGATATGATAGAAATGCTGCTTTTACTTTATATGTCATACTTCACGCTATGGACCTATTAAGTATAGACTGCTGTCTTAGAAAAATGTGTCGCCATCACACACTAACAACTGAAACAAACCCAGGCGTGGAATATTTAATTACAAGAGACTTAATTTTCAGTAAGCGTATCTAGAATATGAGCAAGGGGAATAATATAAGCAAAAGTACGAAGTTTTGTATTAAAAATATATTAATAAAGCGAGAAACAGATTAGGACCTTGTGCACATGATTCCTTTTTTCGGTTGTTTCTTCATTCTTCTTTTGGGCAGGCACGTGTGTACACTGATTTGGATTACCTCGAATATATCCACTGCTTTCCTACAAACTGTGCTGTTTTATTCTAAGGAAATTTGCAAAATTAAAAAAAGCAATTAAAACCATCCAATACCACTAAAAAACATGATTGGGAATTGTTTTCAATTTAAAAAGTTCTTATTTTTAGTCCGTGTATAGCATTTCCTTTCTCAAACGAGAAACTTCAAACCTCAACCGCAAAAATCTTAAAATTTGTATTCTTCCATTCGTTACTTCATTCCCCCTACTTTTCTACACCCCTTAACCAATTGTCAAAAAGAAAGAATGAAGGAACATCCGAAAAAAAGGAATCATGTACACAGCAACTTCAAGAGGAACTTTGAAAGCAATGAAAACTTCTACATCAAAAGTCGTTTGAAACAGATAAGCAACGTGAACACTGAACAGAGCTTTTAACAAAAAAAAAAAAAAAACAAAATAACTAATTAAAATATTTGCAAATGCCGTAAAATTATAGGCAAAAACTATGATTTGCTCCTTACTATACTTTCTATAAGTCGCTCCTCCATTTTGCAAATAAAAAATGGATGTGGCTGTTTCATCTTTCATGAACACGGCCGTGTTTTGTACGTGAATATGTCTCGTCATAAGTGATATTTTCTACGTATTCTACGCCAAAATTATGTTTGAACACTAAGAAGTCCTCCGGGTTTCCATGTTTTGCTTATGATGGCAACTGTTTTTTTTACGTTGCTGGCACTGCTTGACTCTGTCATATGATATAGTGTCTGACATAATGACCGATAAAATTATTTCTAATTGAGGCGAGGCCTCATATTCCTCCTCCATGTAAGACTTTCATGCAAGGACAAAATCGATAACAATGATGGCTAACTTATTATATTATCGTATTGGGGCCAACCGATAGAATCCTTTATGTCTGTTGCGACAACGGATCCGTTGAAGTTGCCAATGCCGGGTACAGCAGAAAGAGGTGACCCAATGTATTTGTTGGAACAGACAAAAAAAAGGTCAACGAACTAAAAATTAGTCAATGGGTCATAAGAGTGATTTAATAACTGTTATTTAGTAGCAGGTTTTGGTAAAGGTCCAACCATAATACACGAAAGAAATAGAAAGCTAGTGTCAAAACCAAACGAAAAGTTTCTTTCTGCCCTGTTAAATGCATCAGTTGACCATAATAGCTTTAAGAAAAAACAAGCCTTTTTCAGTTTCCGTAGGGAATATACGCTTGAACGCGTACGTACATTACGTACGGAAATAAAACTGAACGAAACTTTATCAAAGTCATTTTGGGTTGGTTATACAAATCACATGTATTCGCACTGTTTCGTACGGCAACGTACGTTCCAATTCTTCAATTATGGTTGGGTCTTAATGCTTCAAATTGCGTGTTATATTAAATCGGGCATTGCCGTGTTGTGGTAAAAATTCTACCTATTATTTTCACTTTTTTTTCTACTCTGGAATGCCATAGCTGTCAAACTAGCATTTATCAGAACGATTTAGAGTGAAATACCTATGTAATTCTTAACGAAATTTATTGAACGGTGTATTATGTAAGCCCTAAAATAGACACAAATAGACACGTTATCAATTATGTACAGAAAGGCACGAAAGTGTCTGTCAAATTTTCTTCATAACAATTCCCATCAGAATCCATAAAATATGGCCTTGAGCGCGGCTTGCGTCCATAAAAAACTTATCGATACTTAACGAAAAACAGCAATCTGCACCATTCCGTCAATTATAGTTCAGTCTTTATTATTACCCAAAACGGTTTTACTGAAATGGCCTTGAGGGCTACTTAACGACTCATCAAACATAATAGTAAAACTCTCGCTCCTACAACTTTTTATGTATTTAATGAATTTCATTTTTTCCCATCAAATCGAGAAAATTATATGGGTCAAGTGGCCGCTTTTAATTGATGACCAAACAGGCTCGTGTGATCTGGCCGAACACTCCAAAACGCTATAGAAGAGATTAGACCAAATACCAAAAGGCTAAAACACAATCACGCTTTAGCTTCGGTTTCCCCTGACGTTTACAAGTTCAACCATAGGAAATCAATACATCTTATCAGAATGTTCCTTTGGCAACGTTACGTTTAGTTCGTGTACAAGATAAAAATGCAAATCTGAAAGAGAAACTGGTTGAACGTTTCCTCACTTTGACAAAAAAAAAAAGCAAAAACAAAAACCGAAATTTGGAAAATGTCATTCAAAGCGGACACAAAGCGTGTGAAATGTAACGTAATGAAGCCAAAGCTGAAGCGTGATTGTGTTTTAGCAAAAATGCTTCCTTCAGAATATCGGGCGTTTTGAGGAGTATAGCGTCTGCATCTGTTTATCTCAACAGAGGGATTACTTTAACCTTGTCTGGGAGCACAAAGTTTCATTTTCTGTTAAACCTTTTTTGTCTAAGAGCCAATAATTTATTTCAATTTAATCCAAGTGAAAAGAGAGTTAGACATAAATCTAAATTCCTTTTAAAGCCTAAAAGTCGAGAATTTCAATAATTTTCATTGATTAATGCTCACAGTATTTACGTAAATTACCTGCTACGCTACTATATGTTGTGATTAAAATTGAACCATATGTTACCATTATGTTTTCGAATTACATACATCAACATGCTGCAAATATACACTCATATGATAAATTACCCATTCTCTGAAACGTGTGATGCATGAAGGAACTACGGCTGTGGCAATTGCTGATGGTGGGCTCCGGAATGCAGCAATGTATATTTTGTCCATCGCCTTCGTCATCTGCATATAGCCTGCTCCTTTTTACTATAAAATCGAACGAAGAGGCAATGACGTGGCATCCGGATGGCGTACACCATCTGTGGCAAATTCATGTAAACAATCAATTTCAAATTTACATTATGATCAATATGCTGCTTCAATAGATAAATGTAATTTTTAACACCTCGTTGAATGAGCTGGTTGGTATTGGGTGTATTCGTTACGTTAATGTGACGTACGGATGGAGGTTGGTAAAACGATTTATTGTGAGTCTAGGTACTTCACGGTTGCATAGAAGAATTGCTCTTATTAATGGAAAGTGACGCGCTATACGCGACACGACACGCTTCAAATATTTTAATGGCACTTTGATAAAAATAATACATATTTATGTTAGATTTTAATAAAATAGATATTCTTACATTAAGTGTGTGTTTTGCTGGCACGTGTGTAAAAGTTCATATTTGACCAGAAATTATTTCATATATAAGCCGCGTGTAAATTTGATGAACAATTAATAAAATAGTCATAAACCATAAGTACATAATGCACATATTGTATTTGTTACTTGCCGAGAGGGTGGAATTAAATACATGATGGCTTTGTAACGTGACCGAAACCAAAGCTAAAGCGTGGTCGTGTTTCTGACATGACTTATCTCTGAGATTTTTCTTTTAATATGAATTTTTAAATTTTCATTTCTTTTTATGTTTTATGTGAAAAGATTCATTATGCTTTTCAAAATACTGTTATATGTAACTACAAATGTTTACCTGTCATCTCGCTGTGGCTGAAACACAATCACGCTTTAGCTACGGTTTCGCCTGACGTTTATGGCTAAAACACAACCACGCTTTAAGCGGGGTTCACATGATACAATGCAGAGGCCAAGACAATGGGGTAAGACAATCATATTGTCAATATCGACATCATCCAACCCCGTTCAAGAAACATAGGAAATCAATACATCTTAACACAATTTCGTTTTTGCTTTGACGTTACGTTTCGTTCGTGTACAAGATAAGGTAACGTGACTCAAATGCAAAGCTGAAGTAGAAACTGGTTAAACTTTTGCTCGCTTTGACAGAAAAAAGGAAAAACAAAAACAGAAATTTGGAAATGTGAAATGTAACGTGACGAAGCCAAAGCTGAGGTGAGTGATTGTGTTGGCTAATTGTGATAAGATGTATTGATTTCCTATGGTTGAACTTGTATACGTTACGCGAAACCGAAGCTAAAGCGTGATTGTGTCTTAGCCATGTTTTAGCCATAACACGATCACCCTTCAGCTTTGGATTCAGTCACATTACATTTCACATATGCATGCTTTAGGTTCGCTTTAAGTGACATTTTCAAAATTTCTGTTTTTGTTTTTTTTTTCTGTCAAAGCGAGCAAAAGTTCAAAAATTTTAAGATTTTTCGCGGTTTAGCTTTGAAGTTTCTTGTTCAAGAAAGAAAATGCTAGGCACTGACTAAAAATAAGAATTGTTATAATTATAAAAAATATGAACAAAAATTAATCTATTATACATTAGAAGCATAATGTAAAATATAAATCCCATAAATGAAGATCTTTCATAAAACGTTGCTTACCTGTTTTGAATTCGCATTAATTTAGAAAACAAGAAGGAATTTAAAATTATTTTATCCTTAATCTTTATTAATTTTATTTTCTTAAATGCATTAAACATTAGAAATCTTAACTTTGTAAATCTTACATTTTTAATTTACAGTTTTTATTTTGTTATTTCTTTATTTCTTAATCATTCTTTTATTAATTGTTATAAATATAGTTTTTTTTTTACAAACCGACTTGGTCGACATAATTATTATAAATGTATTTGACAATTCTACATTAAATATATTTTATACAAAAATTCCTTTTAATCTAAACACTATTTAAATTAAAATAAAAACAATCTGAATCATTGTTTTCAATTTTTTAACTATTAAATATATTTTTTTAATTAATATTATTTTATTTATGTATTTTGGTTATTTTTTTGTTTGGAAATGTGAGTTACGTAACAAACAACAATTTATGCACAGTCGAACAATTTGTTTGATTTTAATTACTTTGAATTTTGGTTAAGTAATTAATAGTGTGTTAAATATATTTTAAAATATGTAAAACTAAAATTTACATTTAACCTAAATAGATAATATTTTATACTCTATTATTATTATTTTGATTGAATTTATTTTCGATATTTTTGTGTGTGTTCATTTATTTTTATTTTAAATCAATTATTACGATTGCTTTTATAATATTCCCAGTGTCGTACACAGACATACATACTTAGATGTTTCTCTCTCATTCATTATTTTATTACTTATAGTGCTTAGCTGTTGAGCTAAATGTTTGCAATTAAGGATTTTGGCATTCCAATGCGGTTCGTCCGATGGTATTTTATGTGGTCAATAGCGAAAATACATTTGGTTTGGTTTTAAATGTAAATAACTTCGTGAAGTAAAATGGTTTTGTTTTTTTTTTGCTAGTTTGTAAATTTTTTGTGGCATTGGTTTATAAATTGTTTTTGCAACAAAATGTCACAAAAAATAATTTATGGTTTGGTTTGGTTTTATATAATTTTTTTTAACGATGTTAACTATAACACATTTAACAGATATTTTTAATTAAAAATAAAATAATTTATTTAATTAAATGCTTTTTCAATCAAAGTCGATATATGAAACACATAAAATGAAACACAACAACTGACTTCGTCCCTGAATGTCATCCTGAATTTGTAAATATTGAGTACTAACAGTACAGTATATGTGAATATTCATTGAGTTAAATGTCAGAAAGCGAGCAAAAATTCAGTCAATTCGAACTTTGTTGTCAAAGTCGGTTGTAAAACGTGTTTGTATTTCTGCTTTAATTAGCGCAAAATTTTAGACATTTAATACCGACTCTAAATCATTTTTTAATATCAGAGTCGACTCTAAATAATACAGAAGTTGACTTTTTAATAATTTTAGTTGACTTAATGTATACTTTATCCTTGATTGACTCTTCTAACTTTAATAGCAGGAAAAGTCCATATTATCTTTTTAATGTATGTATACTTTATCATGAGAGTGATTGATATTTCGAATTGAATAAATCAAAATTAAAATTTTGAAAATGTATTTAAGAAACGAAGAATTCGACATTTTTGAAAATTTTAATTTTTCGAAAGCCAATGCTACCAAATCGACGTTGTTCTGACTGCAAAATAATAATCGCTGCACAAAAAAAAAATATTTTAAGTTACATACTTTAAGAAACCTTCATTTACAACAATAAATTATAAATAATGTTATGCCACTTTTTTAGTTGGTTTTTACTTGCCTTCAAGTTATTTTACTATCAACTTGTGTTTTCGCATCAGACTTCTCGTTCCTGGACAGAATAAGCGTTTGGTTCCATGGCTTTGGACGCAGATAGTTTGAAGGAACTAATAGCTTTTTTGTTCTTGATTTGCTTGTAAGATTTAGCGAGTCTTTAGACATCATTTAAAAGTAGCAGTAATCTAGAGATATACTTCCGGTGGCATTCAGTATTCACCATTTGCTTAGTAGAAATTACTTGAAGTTAGTTTCCGCTTTTTTGGGCCAAATGCAGAAGCCTTTTCATGTCCTTTTCAGCAAAAATAAAAAAAAATATGCAGCAACAGATTCGTATTTATTTATTTATGTTTAATAATTGACTTCTCAATAATAAATTTGGGGTCGTTCAAAGAAAATTTTCTTACGTTACGTTACATGTCAGTATTAGTTAGCAGGAATGTTTAAAGTTTTTAAAATTGAGAAAAACGTTAGTTGAGGGTTCTCAACTAAAAGTCTACATTATCTAGAGTCGGTATTATTCCTTAATCGAGTGCTGACTAAAATGTTGCGCTATTGTCTTTTGTTTGAAATTTTGTTGCACGATTTTTAATTTTCATCTTATCCACATAGTAGAAAATCGATTTAATTTTTTTCCCTGGTGAGCTTCAATCACGCTTTAGCTTTTGCTTCGGTCACGTTATATTTCGCACTCTTTGCTTTTTCTGTCAAAGCGAGCCAGTTTCTACTTTCAGATTTTAGTCTTTGTATATACACTGCATATAGTACTATCATGGAGCATCATTTTTTAGTTCTGAATCAAGTCGCAATGAGGCGTGCTGAAATTGCCAATTGGTGTGAATATAGAATAAGTACAGACAACAAAAGTATATTAAATACTGGTAAAATATGGGTAAAGGTTCTCGTTTGCACTATTTAGAGTTAGTTCCGAATCAACCAGGAAGATGGCCAGACGAAAAATGATCACCATGAGAGTACTATAGAAAATGTATATACAATGTTTTAGTCTGAGTCACGGTACCTTATCTTGTACACGAACCAAACGTAACGCCAAAGCCAAAGCGACATTGTGATAAGATGTATTGATTTCCTATGGTTGAACTTGTTAACGTCAGGCAAAACCGAAGTTCAAAAGTTGGTTGACTAAAAGTCAGTGTACGCCTTGAACGCGCCCATGCTATCAATATGTCAACAAAATGACAAAAACAAGCAATTCGTGATGTAGGAAATGTTAAGGTCAAATTCAAATAATAAATACGCATTATTATTGATAGGAATAAAACAAAATAAAGCTCATAATATTAGCTTAACAAATATAAGAACAATGTCAAAATAAAAACAATCTTTTTAAAGTTTGTCAGCTTAACTCTTCATATCAAAACAAACAAGGAAATACATTTTTATATGTTAAACTTAAAAATAAACCTCGAACAATGTTTATTCTCTTTGTATGTTTTAAACCAAATATGTAAGTTTGTTTAGCAAGCAAATATTTACGTAGAATAGTTTTTGATCTTAGAGTGGCAGATTGTAGTTGTTTTATTGACATTTTCTCATCAACCATCTAAGAACACATTTGAAGGTTAGAAATATATTTTGAAATTCTTTATATGTATGAACATTTTAGGGCTAAGGTTGAGTTTTAAAAAATAATAACATGTAACTACAAAATTGCAAGCATTAGGTAATGAAGAGGGTATTAGTTTGAAAAAGAGGTTTAGGTCTTCATTTGTTCTTGAATGTTTGGATAATACAATGACAGTTGAAGTTATCATTCCACATTCGTGTTGTACCGCTTAAGAACAAATCTCTGTGCAGTAAATAAGCCATATAGATAAGCGTTAGATCAGGAGAGAACAACATTTTTACATCTCTAGAGGAAACCTAAACATCTTGTTATCCCAATGGACCGTGGACCGAAAAAGACCAAAATTGTCTTATAACAAATAAACATTTCAGAAGAAAAAAACGTTTAGTTTTGTCATCGTATTTACGTATTTAGAATCCAAGCGGAGGACATCTATCACAAGCCAGGATAACATTCTCAACCAAATAAATGCTGTTTGAGCTGTCAACAAAAAAATTAAATGATTCAAAAACAACAAATACCGATTGTCTTATAGAGCAATTAGCTTATTAAAATGATGACAGTGGTTAGATTCTTTATTGAAAATGCTTTATTTTAAGCAGCAGTATACCAAATTAGTTCAATGCTTAATAAATCGTATCCTGAAACCAGTATGCTGATCCTACCTTTAACAATTAAAATGAATTTAAATATATAAATATTAAGAGAGTTTTCATTTTGAATTTGCTTAAAAAAACGCTAAAATATGTGCTGCGTATGTTTTATCTAGACTTTAATTAGTATTATATGATTGTTTCAACAGTATCAGGTGTTTCTAAAACAAACAATATTTTTTAGGAAAATTAGTTTAATCCAGGTCGAAAAAATCTATTTACTCGGTATCACAACAAAATAACATATTAACAACTTCAAAATGTTTTTTTTTAAGGAAAAACAAAAATAAGAACAGACTACTGGTTACGCTACTTAGCATCACACTAAGCAAAATTTATTTAAAAATGCAGTTATGTTCCCACTGAAGCGAAAAGTTGGATTTCACTAAAATCTGATATTTCAAACAAAAATTCCCCATGTCCACACACGTTTTTGACATTTCGAAATTCGGATTTGAATGAAATCAAATTGAAATCTTATTGATTGTCAAATCGAATAAATCTTTTTAGGATTCAGCAATCTATTTTGTAATTGCTGAATACAATAATATAAACGAAATCTTGGATTTCATCCCAAAATCTGATTTCAAACGAAAATCCCCCATTTCCACATACGTTTTTGACATTTCGAAATTCGGATTTTATAGAAAATCTCATTGAAAATTATTGATTGTCAAATGGAATAAATCTTTCTAGCATTCAGCAATCAATTTTGTTATTGCTGAATACAATAATATAAACGAAATCTTTGATTTCATCCCAAAATCTGACATTTCAAACGAAAATCCCCATTTTTACACACGTTTTTGACATTTCGAAATTAGGATTTCATCGAAATCACCTTGAAATCTCATTGAAAATTATTGATTGTCAAATCGAATAAATCTTCTTAGCATTCAGCAATCAATTTTGTTATTGCTGAATACAATAATATAAACGAAATCTTTGATTTCATCCCAAAATCTGACATTTCAGACGAAAATCCCCATTTTTACACACGTTTTTGACATTTCGAAATTCGGATTTCATCAAAATCACCTTGAAATCTCATTGAAAATTATTGATTGTCAAATCGAATAAATCTTCTTAGCATTCAGCAATCATTTTTTGTTATTGCTGAATACAATAATATAAACGAAATCTTTGATTTCATCCCAAAATCTGAGATTTTAATTGAAAATCCACCATTTCCACACACGTTTTTGACATTTCGAAATTCGGATTTGATCAAAATTAAACTGAAATCTCTTAAACCTATATGGACGTATGGGATGGTAAGAAATGTAAGAAATCAAGCTGTAGACAAACACTGCAATCATATCAAAACAAAGCCCTCAGAGAAATCGTTAATGCTCCATGGTACTTACAAAACAGCGATTTACAAAGGGACCTGTGCTGTGTATAGAAACTGTCGAAGAAGAAATTAAATGTTTCGCGGTTAGTAAGTAAGCTGACTAGGAACAGTGAACTATGAACTTGTAGTAGACACCTAAAGGAGAACCTTGCTACAGTTGAAATATTCAGCTGCATATCCTGAATCATAGAAGAATTTCCTTGGCGATTTTTTTTATAATTAACGCGCGCACAAGGGACTATTTGTTTCCCTTTTAATGTAAAACACTCTGCACGGGCATTAGGAAGATAGGGAGAGGAGAGATAGGAGTTGTCGATTAATATTGGTTTTAAATGTTTGCAGATCAAAATTGCAAGGGAAAATCTCGCCGGGTAAACTATTCCAAATACGTGTTGTTCGGCTAAAAAAAGAATCCCTATATTTCACGGTACGTCCGAAATTGGGCTCAAGGGTGAACTGATGAGCATTCCTTGCGAGACGAGTATTACGGGAGACATTTTTAAGGGGAGGAATGCAGCTTAAGGACTTAATGAAAATGATTAGAAGTTTCATTGACATCTCTTCTAGAATTTCTCTTCGGCCAAGAGTCCAGTTCCTAAAGAAATCGAACTGTAGTTGATTGTAAGGAAGTTTGTTCGAAAAGTAACTAACTTTCTTTATGGAAACTGATTGAAACATCCACTAGCACTAAACCTGGCGCGTACAGTGCAAGTAAAATTTTAAAGTGTTTTTGCCCCACTAGACTCAACCCAGTATTAGGTACCTACTCGACTGTGATTTATCCATGCGCTGCTGCAACGAAACTCCAACCCACCTACCGTTAATCCCTGTGTTTACCCACATATCTTGTGTATAAATGTATCATTATTATGCAATTAGGACATGCTTCAAATACAATTTGATAATATCAAAACTAAATTAGGTATTTACAATATTTGTGGCGCCTCTGCCAATAGAAAACCTATTATCATACATCACGCAATAGCCGCAAAACAATTACATGACATTTTCCTGATTATTATCCAGGACATGCCATATTAATTACAATATTCATCATATTCATCATCATTTTGTCAATATATTTGTAGTGCTGGTAGTTTAAGTGGATTTATATTTTTCCGCTTTTTTACTTGCGATTATAGGGACTATAAGGCAAGTTATGCATTCGTAAAAAAAAAAAAAAAATTCTAACAATCAAACATGATATTACGATGATAGAGAAGTCAAAAAAAATGGGTCCGGAAATTCCGTCCGTCTGTCTGTCTGTCTGTCTGTCTGTCTGTCTGTCTGTCTGTCTGTCCGTATCGATATCTACAGCCTAAACGGTTGGGCCGATTTGATTCAAACTTGGTATATAGTATTTTTAGAGTGCTCTACCCGACAGTTTTTGGAATTGGCATTCTAGCTCCAAAACTAACGGTACCTGCCATATAACTTTTATTAAAAAACTTATTTTTCTCGAAAACGGCTCCTACGATTTTGATTAAACTTTCAGAATGATGTTTTCTGTGCAAAATCTATCTTTTAATTTTAATGGATTTTTCAGAAAAAGTTTTATAACGGTACCTCCCATATGACCGGTTTTTTAAAATCAGACTTTCTCGTTAACTAATTGACGGATTTTGATGAAATTTTCAAAATATGTAGTGTTTTATGATTTAAATAATATTGTTTATCAAAATTTTCAAAAACATTTTTTTTTAAATTTTAATAATTTTTTTAAAAAAATATTTTGTTTTTTGAATATTTTGAAAACGGATCTATAGATTTTTTTGAAATTTTTCTCCTAGTATAAACTATAGATTTCTTAAAATTGACATACTAAAAAAAATTTTAAAATATGTTTTCGAAAAGTTTTTTAAAAAAAAACATTTTTTTGAAAAAACTGGTCGAACGATTTTGAAATGAAAAATTCATAAAATAGAAAAGAGCAAAAGAAATAAGATGGTTTACAACATTTTTTCCAAAAAACGTTATGAGAAGTGTTTTTTTGAATTCATAAATTTTTTTCCCCAACATTTTATTTCATATTGCACGGCTAAGCCCTAGCCAAGCCATTAGTCAAATAAAAGAAAGTGACAACCTACATTACATACATACTTACGTATTTTAAAATATTTTTCATCATCATAAAAGCACAGAATAAATAAGGAAGCCTTTGATTAACACACAAAAACAACTAACAAATAAAAAAAACTATTCGATTACTACTGAATGCAAAAATTTCAATCGAGAAAACAAAAGTTTACACCTTCCTATAAATAAACAAAACCACTGTGTTAACTTTTAATATTGTCTCTATACCTACTGGCTTAACAGTAGTTGGAACACGTATCTTAATTTTAGTACCTACCTTCCTTCCAACCTTATTATAGGTACCTAAATCCTTTATAAATTCCATTGGTCCCATATTGGGACGTATAAAGGTCCCTTTACCTAGCATTATTGCCATACTGCTGATTCCGACGAATCTTTATGCCAGTTGTTCAAATTTTTCCATACCAAAATGAAAATTTAACTGAAAAAAGTCCTTTGTATCTTTTTATTAGCAAATTATATTATAAACAGTAAGCAGCAAGTGGAAAGATAATACTACACTAAAAACCTGCAAAAGCTAACAATCCTATATATTTATGTGTTTATCCCTTTGTCGTGACGCATGTTCGTTCGAGCTTCACCCCAAAACGATTCTAAGGAAGTTGCACGTCATACAAAAAATATTAAAATAAAATCTTTGTCAAAAAGACGCCTGCACCTAAAAAGGATTAGCACATAAGAGCAAGTACGTGCGACCCAGTCGTGCCTTTTATTTTTTTTGGTTTAATTTTTTGCAATAAGGCAAGTGACGAAGGATATCAATCATACATAAAAACCTAATTCAAACTAAATTGAATTTCATGAAACTTTGTTAGTATGTGAATTGAACCAGGACACCACATATCCATGGGTGACCATTCCCATCATATACCTACTTACCCTATAACCCTTGAGTAAAGAAGGTTGGAAAAAAAAAACATTACACATCAATCGAATGAATCAATTCCATTGATTAGAGTGAAAGTACGTGACCAGAATATTTGCTTGAAATACATACACTCGTTTCTGAAGGACTCGGCTAGGATTAAACTTTGGCTCCCTATATATGAAGTCAATGGAGATATGTAAAGTTTGTATGTTTAGATCTATATGCATATCATTTAGTGCAACTTTGAATGTTGAGCATTTAAAACTATATAAAAACTTAAAAAAAAAATAAGGATAAGAAGTTGGTTTGGATGCGGATAGGACAGGAAGATGTCATTTCATCTGTTATTAAAACCTTGCATCAAAAGATTAAGACAAAAGAAGGAGACAAGGACATCCAGAGAGACAAGCAACCATCGTTTAAATGAAGTTTGAAAGAACAGCCTGAAAAAATCCCGTATCAGCTTAAAACAACTTGATTTATGTAAAAATAAAAAAACTCCTATTTAATCTGTCTAATATCAGCTTTTTATTTTAATCTATAAATTGTCCACTATTTGGCGGCCACATCCAAAATTACAGAAGCTTCATAAAATAAAAAGTTTATTGTTTCAAGGAAGAATTTAAGTTTGATGACAACATTCATTTGATCTTTCGTAAAAATCAAAAGTTGTGGACCTAATTGGTTGTCTTGCGGAACATTTTTTTAAACCCCAAACAGCGGCAAAGACTACAAAACATAAATAGGAACTGTAAAAACTGTCTCATAGTATACAAGAAATTCAATCTTCATCACTATTGGGCGTCAAAAATATACAGAAACTTAATAGAATAAGAAATAAATGGATCAGATGAACATTTTAAATTTTAATTCAAATATCACAAGTAAGATACGTGATAATTCAATAATCGTTTAGAAAAACGATAAGTAATTTTTTTTTATCTATGTATGTCAAAAAAACATTTGACTTAATAGCACACATCATTAAAATAACATTAAAAATATTTGTTTTTCTAATAACAAACAATATTTGCTATTGTCATAACATATTTCCTTACTATCACCAGCTAAGAAAACAATTGCCGAACTAGAACTGTTTGTTTAATAAAGATTTTAATAAGATTTAGAGTGAGAGTTCCAGAATATAAAAGACGGTTCGTTTTCGATTGAATTATTCAGTTTCTTGTTTTCAATCAAAACAGTCATTACAAAATAATAAAAAAAACTAAATGTCTCTTAAGTTCTTCATCGTTCTTATTGCTCTAGTAGCTCTTATTGGGTTCTCCGTTGCCAATGATATAAATGTTGGTAACGGAGCTGACCTTGATGTTGCCGATGATTTAGCTGAAGATTTAGACGTTAACGCAACTGATATTCTTAATGATGGCGTATTGAATAATGTGGGTAATGGTGTGTTGGATAATCTTTTATAAGACGCAGAAGACTATAAGATGTTGAGCACTAATAATAAAAATTAAATTTATTTAAAATAAATATCATTTGTTTTTTTTAAAGGTTTCAAAATTTATTAACTGATATTGAAAGTTTATTTTTTTTTGAATTTTTAAGCAAAAAAAAAAAATATGAAGTAAAGATCATAGAAAGAAATTGCCAATGCAAGGATCCCTTTAAAACGTAATTATACATTCTTCGTTGTTCTCAACTTTGCTTTAAGATGGAAAATTCATCTGATAAATGCAAATCATTATTTCATTCAAAAGTAAAAAAAAACTTGGCAACTCTAAAACTTCAATTTATAAGGACTAAGCATGTGCCGACTTAAACAGATGAGAAAGCCTAAGAATTGGTGAATCTTTATGTTTTTTTTTTAGAACCTACCGTAATGTTGTTCAAATAAATGCATTTTGGGGATATTTTCAGGATGCTCTTATTTTCATAACAGGCGGAGTACATACAAAATTCTTAAACAAATTCAATAGAATTCAAATGAAAAAAAAAAACAAACAGGAACGGCTGGGCGGTTTTGAGATTTTTGTATGCAGCCTTTTATAGTTTACTATTATACAACTGGTTATATAAATTAAAAATAACATCTATAGATACATTTTAAAAATATTGAAAATTAAAAAAAAATGTCAAAAATTAGTAATAAATAGAAAAAAAGGAATAATGGTAATGATTTACTTTCACAGTTTTTGAAAACAAAAATTGAAAAAAATAACATTTTTTGTATTTTTTTTTTCAAATTGTTCGTATTGACGGCGGATTTATGATAAAAATATAAAAATTCGAAAAAAATTAAACTTTTTACTAGTTTTTTAGCTTTAAATGATATTTTCATATATCGATTTACATTATTTTTTTCACATTCGTCAAATCACGCTTATTTTAGCATCTAAACCTAAAAAACTAGTGTAAATTTAATTTTTTTAAAGATTTTGATATTTTTTATCACAAATCCGCCGTCAACACGAACAATTTAAAAAATAAAGTGCACGACTGGGTCGCACGAATTTGCTCTAATGTGCGACAGTTGTCTTGGGGCTTGAGATTTTTGAAAAAAAAGGTGGTAAAAATTCATTTAAAATTTTTTAAACACTAGTTAAAACGTTTTTTGGGAAAAAATTAAGTAGGCCATTTAATTTCTTTTACGGTTTTAAATTTTAAGGAAACACATTCCAATTTTTTTTGAGTATGGCAACATCTAGCAGCTACTTGTTATTATCAGAAAACAATTTTTTTAAACCGTTTTTGAAAAAAAATAAATAAAAAAAAACTCAAACAAATTCTTTAATTTTTTTAATTAGTTTAAGAGTTCTCTCGGAAAAAATAAGTATGCAAGAAAATTTGAAAACTAAATGTCTAAAGAGGAAAAAAAATATTGAAAATAGTTCGACCAGTTTTTTTAAAATGTCGAACTTTTCGAAAAAATATTTAAATTTTTTTTTAGTATCATTATGAGGAAATCTGTAGTTTTCATCTGGGAAAATTATTTAAAAAAAAAATTCAATCAACCCGTTTTCAAAATGATTCGAAAACCAATTTTAAAAAATTGAAAAAAAAGTTTTTGAAAAAATTTGAAATGCAATATTAATTGAATTATAAATGACTTCCTGTGTGCAAAATTTTATTGAAATCGGAAAAATGATTTACAATAAAACCCAATTTGAAAAAAACCGGTTCTATGAGAGGTACCGTTATAGAACAAATTTCGAAAAAAAACTGAAAGATGTACTGTTGTAAAAAAATAGCAGCCTGAAAGTTTTATCAAAATCGTTAAAGCCGTTTTCGAGAAAATCTAACTTTTTGTCAAAGATTGTATGGCAGGTACCGTTATTTTGGAGCTAGAGCAAAAATAAGACTATCAAATAACTACTAAATACCAAGTTTGAAGCAAATCGGCCCATCCGTTTAGGCTGTAGAGGCGCGAACAGACAGACAGACAGACAGACAGACAGACGGACGGAATTTCCGGACCCACTTTTTCAACTTCTGTATTATCGTAATGTCATGTTTGAATGTAATTTTTTTTGCACGAATCCATAACTTGCCTTATAGTACCTATAATCGCAAGTAAAATTATAAAATCCATACATTTTTCGATTTTTAGTTATTAAAAAACTAGGTGATCACGAAAGTAAACTATTACCATCATAATTCAAAAGTTGGTATTCAGAATTATTTTGGCTGCTTAGATCTTAACAAATGTTAAATTTTATAGAAATCAATTAAGGCGTTACTAATAAAGTCGAACATTAAAAAAAACTTTGTATGAAAAGTACCGTTAACAGACTTTATCGATAAATTTGTTTTCAGCCAATATCTAAAAAAATACTCTCAGAAATGTTCATAAAAATTGTGAAAGCCGTTTTCGGGATAAATAAGACTTTCCTTAACGGTTATATACAGATTGACAGACAGAAAGACAGACTTTTTAGTCTAAAACTTTTATAGATTTCTCTATGATCGTTGTGTCATGTATTCAAAAGGGGAAATAAATCTGGGGAGAAAACTCTCCGTTTGTGTGAAAACAATATTTTCCTGAAAGTTAAGAAAAAAACACCAACATTTTAAAGAGATTTTTTTCTTTGATTTTTACTTAGTAAGTCAACTTACAGTAATACATTCGTAAATTTAAAATAAAAGGCACGACTGGGTCGCACGTACTTGCTCTTATGTGCTAATCCTTTTTAAGTGCAGGCGTCTTTTTGACAAAGATTTTATTTTAATATTTTTTGTATGACGTGCAACTTCCTTAGAATCGTTTTGGGGTGAAGCTCGAACGAACATGCGTCACGACAAAGGGATAAACACATAAATATATAGGATTGTTAGCTTTTGCAGGTTTTTAGTGTAGTATTATCTTTCCACTTGCTGCTTACTGTTTATAATATAATTTGCTAATAAAAAGATACAAAGGACTTTTTTCAGTTAAATTTTCATTTTGGTATGGAAAAATTTGAACAACTGGCATAAAGATTCGTCGGAATCAGCAGTATGGCAATAATGCTAGGTAAAGGGACCTTTATACGTCCCAATATGGGACCAATGGAATTTATAAAGGATTTAGGTACCTATAATAAGGTTGGAAGGAAGGTAGGTACTAAAATTAAGATACGTGTTCCAACTACTGTTAAGCCAGTAGGTATAGAGACAATATTAAAAGTTAACACAGTGGTTTTGTTTATTTATAGGAAGGTGTAAACTTTTGTTTTCTCGATTGAAATTTTTGCATTCAGTAGTAATCGAATAGTTTTTTTTATTTGTTAGTTGTTTTTGTGTGTTAATCAAAGGCTTCCTTATTTATTCTGTGCTTTTATGATGATGAAAAATATTTTAAAATACGTAAGTATGTATGTAATGTAGGTTGTCACTTTCTTTTATTTGACTAATGGCTTGGCTAGGGCTTAGCCGTGCAATATGAAATAAAATGTTGGGGAAAAAAATTTATGAATTCAAAAAAACACTTCTCATAACGTTTTTTGGAAAAAATGTTGTAAACCATCTTATTTCTTTTGCTCTTTTCTATTTTATGAATTTTTCATTTCAAAATCGTTCGACCAGTTTTTTCAAAAAAATGTTTTTTTTTAAAAAACTTTTCGAAAACATATTTTAAAATTTTTTTTAGTATGTCAATTTTAAGAAATCTATAGTTTATACTAGGAGAAAAATTTCAAAAAAATCTATAGATCCGTTTTCAAAATATTCAAAAAACAAAATATTTTTTTAAAAAAATTATTAAAATTTAAAAAAAAATGTTTTTGAAAATTTTGATAAACAATATTATTTAAATCATAAAACACTACATATTTTGAAAATTTCATCAAAATCCGTCAATTAGTTAACGAGAAAGTCTGATTTTAAAAAACCGGTCATATGGGAGGTACCGTTATAAAACTTTTTCTGAAAAATCCATTAAAATTAAAAGATAGATTTTGCACAGAAAACATCATTCTGAAAGTTTAATCAAAATCGTAGGAGCCGTTTTCGAGAAAAATAAGTTTTTTAATAAAAGTTATATGGCAGGTACCGTTAGTTTTGGAGCTAGAATGCCAATTCCAAAAACTGTCGGGTAGAGCACTCTAAAAATACTATATACCAAGTTTGAATCAAATCGGCCCAACCGTTTAGGCTGTAGATATCGATACGGACAGACAGACAGACAGACAGACAGACAGACAGACAGACAGACAGACAGACAGACAGACAGACGGACGGAATTTCCGGACCCATTTTTTTTGACTTCTCTATCATCGTAATATCATGTTTGATTGTTAGAATTTTTTTTTTTTTTACGAATGCATAACTTGCCTTATAGTCCCTATAATCGCAAGTAAAAATACATATATATAAGAAAACTAAATAACTAAGAGCAGAATGTTTTTATAGAATATTAAAAAACTTTCAATACTAGTTTTTTTTTTAAATAAAAAAGTATTTCAGTTATTTAGATATACATTTATTTATAATTTTATAATTTTCATAATATACATTTTAAAGCTCTCCCGTTGCATTTGTCTCCAAAAGCGATGAGTGCGTATTATAATGTATTACCCTAGATACCACCCAACAAATTATTCAATGCACCACCTTCCAAAACATCTTTTATATCAACGTCTGCTCCTTCAGCTAGATCACCGAGAACTTCAACTTCAGGTTCGTTAGCAATATTTATTTCGGCAACAGAGAATCCAACAAGAGCTACTAGAACAATAAGGACGATGAAGAACTTAAGAGACATTTTGTTTAAATATTTTGTTATAACTGGTTCGATTAAAAACAAGAAACTGAATAATTCAATCAAAAAGCAAACTGCCTTTTATACTCCAAATTTCCGACCGAGGCTTATCGGAGTCTTAGAAAAAAATCTTAATCAAACAAAAAGTGCTGATCCGGCTCTTTGTTTTATTAGCAGATGACAATAACGGAAGAGTTAAAAACATACGGAAATCAATAAACAAAATGTTTTTTGTTTGTTTTGAAAGGATGTGTTGTTTTGTCTAGTCCCAGCCACAGCTATGTTTAATTTTTTGACATAGATTATGTAGATAAAGATTTTTTTTATTTTTAAATTCTCACGAACTTAGATAATTTTTATTCCGGAAGGGAAAGATTTTCTCATTAACAATAGATGTCTTCTGTTTCAATCATCAGTTTTGTTTCCAAATATGTTTTAGGTAGACAATAATTTTGTGTTAGTGTTTCTTCTGTTTGTTTTTGGAAAGAGCATAGCTAGAATAATTTATAAAAGAAAAAGGTGTTCCACATTCGTGCTGTGCTACTACAGAAGGAATCTCTTATAAATTCTTATAAAGCGAAGAACAGTACGATGATCTCATTTCTTTTAGTTTGGTATTATGTGTTCTAAGGAATTTAAAAGGACTTCTATGTGTAAAAATAAAAAAATTAATGTATTTATTTATGTATAGCGTCAGCTGCTAAAATTAAAAAATAAACATCATTAAACAACACAGATAAAAACATTTGTTAAACTAATAATAGTTTTCATTGTTGTTTGAACTTTTTTTGTTACTGTCAACAGCTAAAAAAACAAATGCCAAATCGGCACTGTTTGCATAGTTTAAATTTTGGGAAAATTCCGATAAGCCATTGAGCGAGTTCTGGAATATAAAAGGCGGTTCGTTTTCGATTGAATTATTCAGTTTCTTGTTTTCAATCAAAACAGTCATAACAAAATATTTAAACAATATGTCTCTTAAATTCTTCATCGTCTTTATTGCTCTAGTAGCTCTTATTGGATTCTCCGTTAACGCCAGTGAGAGTGACTTACTTGAAGGATCAGACAGTGGCGTAAAAGATCTTGTGGATGGCGATGTAAATGTTGCTGACGGTGCTGAAGTCAATGTTCTCGGTGACTTACTTGGAGGATTAACCGCTGACGTAGGTGGTGTTTTAAATGGTGGTATAGCAAATGATTTGTTATAAGACACACTCATCGACACCGCCGAAGACAAACATTCAATATTTTGCCAGGATCCTTTTTCAATAAGAACCACGAATTATAATTAAGTATTTAAATTTGTAATAAAATAATTTTGTAAGTTAAAAAATACGATTTTTTTTGTAATTTTAATGTGAAAAACAAAGTTTACTGCTAGGGGAATCGAAAATTGTCCAAACCATTTCGCAAATATTTTGCAAAATATTTATTTTTCCCTGAAAGATAAGAAACATCTGTTTGTTGGCTAAATTTCGCAAATGTTTAATTTGTGTTTCATAAAAGTTATAGCTTTTAAATGTTGCTGTTCGCAACTTGGTAGCAATTGTTTGTTTGATATTTAAATAAAATATGTATGTTTAGAATTTTTCAAACAAAAGTTCTTACAAACTACAACTTAAAACTTCCTCACAAGATTTTTTTTTTAACAACACAAAGCAAACAGAATATAAAAGTGAAATCATTTAAATGTTTGCACTGTGCTTTACGTGGTGAAGATAAAATAAAAAATGTTTTTTTGACTCATGAAACAAAAGTGATTTGTCGCAACCACAGGTTTTTTTTTGGTATAACAAGTGCCCGTTTCCTTTGACCACTTTTCATTATGCTTATTTTATTGTTCTTTGGGTGGTGATAGAGAAAAACTTGTTTTTTTTTTGTCATATAAAACAAAAACGTTTTGTCGTATTTGGTTTGTTTTCAGCATAAGAAATATTCGCCCTTAAAATACTTTTCATCATCAGAGCAAAAAATATAAAAACCAAAGCATTTTATTTGTTGCATTGTGCTTTGGATAGTGAGAATGAAACAAAAACAAATTAAGAAGCCTAACAAATAGATGTATTTGTTTTGAGCACTTTTCTTTGTCCGAGATAAAAACATAAAAACGAAATCATTTTAGTTATTGTTTTGTGCTTTGGGTATTGAGATTAAAATAAAACATGTTTCTTGACTCATGAAACAAAAACGTTTTGCCGAAACTGTTGTTTTTGTGCCTTATTTGTTGAGGTTAAAAATTAAGCATGTTTTTTGACTTATAAAGCAGCAACGTTTTGCCGAAACTGGTGTTTTTCAGCCTAACAAATATTCGTGTTTTGAACCATTTTTTATCAGAGTTAAAAAAACATTAAAACGAATTCGTTTTTTGGCTCATGAAACAAAAATGATTTGTCGCAACCACAATTTATTTTTTAGTATAACAAATGCCCGTTTTTTTTACCACTTTTCACTATGCTTATTTTATTGTTCTTTGGGTGGTGATAGAGAAAAACATGTTTTTTTTGTTATATAAAACAAAATCGTTTTCAGCATAAGAAATATTCGTTTTTAAAATACTTTTCATTATCAAAACAAAAAAATATAAGAACCAAAGCATTTTAATTGTTGAATTGTGGTTCGGATGATGAGAATGAAACAAAAACGTTTTTTCGCAACCGATATGTTTTCAGCCTTGCAAATATTGGTTTCTTAGGTACTTTTCGTCAAAAAAATTAAATAAAAATTAAATTATTTTAATTAATGCATTGTGTTTGTGTGGTGAAGATGAACCAAAAACAAATTAAAAAGCCTAACAAATAGATGTACTTGTTTTGAGCATTTTTCTTTGTCCGAGTTAAAAACATTAAAACGAAATCATTTTAATTATTGTTTTGTGCTTTGGGTATTGAGATTAAAATAAAACATGTTTCTTGACTCATGAAACAAAAACGTTTTGATGAATCTGTTGTTTTTAAGTCTAATAAATATTCCTGTTTTGAATCATTTTTTTCATCAGAGTTAAAAAAACATTAAAACGAATTCGTTTTGATTGTTGTTTTGTGCCTTGGGTGTTAAGGTTAAAATAAAACATGTTTTTTGACTTATGAAGCAGCAACGTTTTGCCGAAACTGATGTTTTTCAGCCTAACAATGAGGATAAAATAAAACATTTATTTTTTTACTCATGAAACAAAAACGTTTTGTTGCAACCTGTATGTTTTCAGCCTTGTATTGTGCTGTATTATGCTTTGTGTCTTGAGGATAAAATAAAACATGTCTTTGACTTTTGGAACAAAAAACGTTTTGCCGTAACCAGTGTTTTTACAGCCGTCTCCCAGTTAAAGGATAATTCTCACTTCAGTACCAATGAATTTTACGAAAAAAAGATGCATTTAAACGGGGAAATTTCAAAGTCCCACCAATACAGACATAACCGCATTTATTTGCTTTTTTTTTTAAATTTATATACAAAATCAGATTTGAACGTTAAAAAAGAATATACGTATTCTAAAACAAATTTACAGACACCACATACTTTGTAATCAAATTAGTTTCAATCACCCCTTCAATTTTTTTTTCTATTTTAACTCCGCACACTGGAAATTCTATTTGCAATTCATTTTAAATTTAATTATATTTAATTTTACTATCAATTAAAAAATATTTTTTTTTTATATTATTATCCAAATACATTACCTAAGTACATTTTGCTGGCTGAATTGGTTAGTTCTAGTAATTATATTACAGTACACTTGGAAAATCCTTTTTGCGTTTTTTGTTCTGTTTTTTTTTTGTTGTTGTTTTACGGCCATAATATTATTTTTAGGTGTGTTTGATTTTCGAGTGTTTATTTAATGCTTAGATGAAATTGGATTGGAATGACAGTTGCCATAGCCAACCACTTTGTTATTAACACTCGCCGGGGCGCACAGCGTTGTCGTTGCCTGGTCCGTGTATCATCTAATATCAATTTCAGCTGAAGTGGTGTCCTGATGGTTGTAGATTTTGCTGGTCCTGCAGCTGCTGCTGTTGCTGTTGCATCTATTCAATTGCGATGCTGATGACAGGGAATTTAATTTTAGGATCTGTTTGTTGTAGTAGAGAAGTATGCCAAGCAGGAGGCAGATATTCAGCCAACTGTATTGGCAGCCTGATGATCCTGTTTGCATAGCCTCGGGATGTTCACCTGAAATAATAGCCCGGACTGATTTCAATAGTTTTGTTTTGAATAATAATGACAATATTATTTGATTCACAAATGGAAAAGTTAATATTAATAATATTTTTTTTTTATAATCAAATTGAATTAGAAATTCTTTTATTGTCAAGCATTTGGAGGGATGTCGCATATTTTGTCGATACTTTTTCCAAGTAAGGTTTGTTATATACAAAGAGTTTTATATGTAGATATAATGAATTCATATTTTTGTTGAAATGTATTTAGTTGTTACAGCTGGAAAATACTATTACAACCTTTTTATACCTTTTAGTTCCCAATTGAATTTCGAAGACTTAATGAGAGCTTTGATTTGGTGTTTGTTCAAAAATGTCGAAAACAGAAATACAAACTAAAAAACAAGAAGAAATATACACAAAATTATTGCATACAAAATTTTATCGAAATCGCATCGTCAGCCTTAACGTGGTGCCGCCTAGATAACGGAAAAGTGAACTATCGACGAGCGTTGGATCCGTCGGATATATGGATTATAGATTTTTGTTACTTCCTCTGGAAGTAGGAGCAAAAGAAAAGGTATATATATGCTCGTGCACCAGACCTCACAAGCTACTCTTCAGAAAATGCGTGGAATTCAACGGGCTTGAGAAAAACTTAAAACTGCGAATTGATTAGAATTTGTGGGATTTCAATACAAAGGCAGAGGTAGAACATCACCACCTCGCGATTCCCTCACCTTGACATCCACAAGAGCACATAGAAGTCACCGATCATATCGCAATTGACGGTCGGCATTCCTCTAGTATTCTGAATTCCCATACAACTTCGTGTACAGATATCCATGGAAGCTATTAGGTGATCAATAACCACGCAGAAGAAATTCAATGTTAAGCGACTCAAATCGGAAGCAACCACCACTATAGCCAATGCCGATCGAGTATAAGAAGAAATCCCCCGACTGACAATATGACCCCCATCTAAACTGATACATCAGTACCATGAAAATTGGTTAAAGAATCTTCCTTTAGAGACCTTCCGCCCTACCAGAGGAGACAAAAAAATATGACTGAGGAGCTGCATCAACATTGTGCTTGAAAAGTTAGTACAGAATATGCAGGGTAGTACAACCTGTACAGAGACACAATTCCATCCAAAAAATCTATATCTAACGGCCACGCAAAGCGGATGAACATCGACGCTCCATCGTGCAAAATCTTCGACGCCATACCTGTGGGAATCAGAAGCTAAGGTAGACCTCCTTTTCAAAGGAGCGACCAGGTAGAGAGAGACCTTCGACGGCTTAGAGTGGGGAATTCAAGGCGGCAAGTTAGAGATCGCGCCTATTGGAGGGTCATATTAAGCCAGGCCCAAGAGAACCACGCTGGCGCAGGGACATAAGTCCCAGTTTTATGTTTTGGGACTTATATCCACACCTTGGTGGGACATAAGTGCCAAAATCTAATTTGGGATTTATAACCCATTTTGTTTGGACATAAGACCCACCAAAAAATGTGTGGGACTTATGTCCCACTAAACATTTTTGAAAGTGCAATGTGCCTTACAAAAGTATTAAAGATACAAACAGTCAAGGCGGGATGACATACCGTCGACGGACATAACGTCCATGGACATTATGTCCGTCTCAAATAGACATAGTGTCGATGGACATTATGACCAATTGGAAATAGTCACTATTATTCTTATTTTGTTAATGAATTGTATATTTATATAAATTTAAGATTAAATTAAATACAAAAAACAAAAAAAATACAAAAAGTCATAAGGTCCATGAACGAAATAGACATAATGTCCATGGACATAATGTATGAATTGATTTTTTTTTCATTTTCAGTATGAGGTAGGTATTGGAGACATGCTGCCTCCCTGCAACCTCCCTGCTTGGGCTCACTATAGGATTTGGAAAAAGGTGCAATGTTGGCTATGTGCAACGTTTCTTTTTGATTTAAAGAACCTTTGCATAAACCCAATCTCGCACCTACTCACAATCCTATACTGAGGCATCATGCCCCCCAATACCTACCTCATACTGAAAATGAAAAAAATTTAAATTCAATTCACGCGATTTTTAACAACTATTCTGTTATTCGCTGATAATTTTCAAAACAACCCTCACATTTCCAAACTATTGTAGATTTTGAAAAAAAATGAGGTGTTTGTCAATATGCTTCCGCAAGAAACTATTATTTGAAGGTGAAAAATCTGAGGAAGAAGAGGAAAGTCTAATTTTGGGGCCTTATTTATTTTTTTTGTTTGGGACCTTATTTCACAGAGCTCACATTTAAGTCATAACTTTAGTTTCTTATTAAATACTATTTCTAAGAAAATTTGGGACTTTTGACCCATCTTCACCAAACAAAAGTTGGGACTTGTGTCCCACCAAGGTGGGTTATAAGTCCTAAAATAGATTTTGGGACTTAATTCCCACCAATGTGGGACATACATTTGTCCCAAAACTTAAATTTGGGACTTATGTCCCTGCGCCGACCACGCTATCTAGTGCCACATAAGACAAGAAAAGAAGAACATCCGGCAAAAAAAAAAAATATTAATTTTATTCCAACAAATTAAACACATTAAAGTTGCAAATTCCTTAATTCATTCATTTGCTTCATTATTCACTGCCACAAAACACCACCAGCAATAGTTAAGGACCAGAAACAAAAAAAAACCTATTAAATCCTCTCGCATCGCAACAGAAACAAAGTACACACAAAAAGGGAAACTTAAATAAATCACTGACAAAGGTGTTGACATAAAATCAGATCACCCAACCCCCAGTTCCATCCCATTTTTGTGCCGTCACTGCCATTGGCACCTACACACCCAGCATGCCTTCCTAATCTCTATCAGCTACACATGCAAAAAAAAAATTGAAACTATTGCAGTGTTTCAGTTTCATTAGACACACAATTAAATAAATCGATGTGATAGAAGGACGACTTCTGCCACAGGAAAACATGTGTGTTTGGAGCCTTCCATCCGACCCATCTATATCAATTTGTATATGTGCAATACTGGGCTGTAGGGATGAATGGTCTATCAGGACTTCATCTATAGCTCCACAGGATAAATGTCTCAACTACCTCAATGGACTTCTATGGAAGAAACTCTTTTAAAAACAAACCATTCTCATCCTTTTGCATATCCACCCACAACTCTGAAAATCGGAAACAAGGAAGTTCTTATCAAACTATACAAACACAGAAAGATACAAGGACGACGACTGGCAGCAGCTCCAGGAGCACCAACGGCACAAAGATGGAAAAGATTTTAAATGGATACCGATAAATATCCTTTTTCTCCAGTTTTATTGTGTACACATTAAATTGCTCCAATACAAGCAGAAATCTAAGCTATTAATGCCGAAATGGCCTAACATCAATTTTCGAATAAGGTGTTCAACGACAAGGCAAGGACAGATAGACAAATATATATTATGTATACATTATTGTATAGATGTGGCATTTGGATGCTCCTGCTCACATAATAATAGATATCAGGGAAAGAGGTGTCCTTTGAGTGAAATGATTTAGCCTGGAAGTTTGTCTAAAAATATATCAACGCTCGGAGGAGAGCAATCGATGAAATGTCTTTATTTGGTGCTGACTTGGTGCGTCTTATAAACCGAATTATGGAGAGTCAAGGGGGTTCTTGGGAGTGTTTTTTTCATGTATAAGTTTTATTTAGAGATAAAATGACAAGACCTTATTTGCAATTAATTAATTAGTTATTTAAAATCATGCATTTTGAAATTGTTTTATTAAAATCTTAAAACCAAACAAAATATTCGGAAAATCTAAGAAACTCAAAATTGAGAGTTTTGAAATGTTTGCGAAGCATTTCATGAGTTATGTAAATAAGCAATCAGTTTGAAGCTCATCTTATTCATAGATTAGGTTTTTATTCATAATAAAAAAATTAGGTATAATCAAGTCATTGAGAAAAAATCGAATATTATGTGGACTTCCTGGTGTAACAAAATTTTGATTCTAAAAATCTAGATTTTGAATTGTAATGTTTTTAATTAACGAATTTAAGTTCGATTTAAATATAGGAAGAACAGGCATTTAGTTTGGATAAAACAAAAATTAATATTTAAAGCAAAAAATTACTTTTAGTTTAGTTAAAACGAAAATATACAGCTATGGTCAAAATAATAGGAACACTCCGTATTTTTTCTTAATTTCTATGTAGAACTTGCGTTATACAATTATATCAACCCAGTACCTAGGACATTAATTAGGAAAATGTCCAAGTTGAGTCCAGATATTTTTTTTTTTCAAATAAAAGAAACAAATTCACATAAAATAGACATTTATTCATTGTAGTTATATACATTCCTTATAGTACTCTTATGGATGTCATTTGGCTTGTGGTCATCTTCAGGGCCATGCAGTAACTAACTCTTAATTTTGGAGAAAATTTACACTTTTATGCTTTGTTCTTATTCTATACTAGTTGTTACCGGCGACTTTGTCCGCCTGAAATTTATCAATTTAAAATAATAATTTTCACGAAAAATAAGCAAACCCAGCGCCACCTACGGGTAATTCAAATAGCTTTAGTTATTCCTTTCAAAATGAGCTCCCTGCCTGTGAAAGTCCCGTCAAAATCGGTCCATAAATAAAAATTTTCGTAAAAAGCGACACCAGTGCGACCTATTGAATAATTAACATAGCCTAAGTTACTCTTTAAGATATCAGCTACCTGCCAGTGAAAGTTTCGCCAAGATCGGTGAAGCGGTTCCCGAGATTATTTTGATTTTAAAAACAGACACTTCATTTTTATTTATGTGTATATAAGATTCACACTAATTTGTGATTTCAGCGCCACTCTTGCGGGTCGTGCAGCAATACAAAAATGCTGCTTCATGAGAGTACTCTAGGCATTGTATAGGTACAATGGTTCTGGCCACAAAAATAGGAATGTAGCGTGAGTGTATTCATTTCTCTCTCCCCCGTATGTGGGACAAACAGTCAAACCACAACAACTAAAGATTCACAGCTTTGCTGGATTCTCAACCGCTCTCGTACTACCCAAAGATTACAGCGACTATTGAAAAGAAAAGAAAAGAAAAGCCAACAAATTCCAAGCGGAAAACGAAAATAAAAAGAATTTCGGTAAAAGTTTAGTTATCAAATAAACAAATATTTATTTAAAAAAGTAAAGTATGTACAGTTAAAATTTACAATTGAAAATCAGGGTAGCCCTTAGGACTCCTTTGTGTTCTTTTGACTCCAGGACGCCACTTTTATAAAATAGTCGAAAAATGGACTCCTTTTAAAATATATATATATAAATTACCCATAGCAGCGCTTGTACTGAAGATATATTTTCAAAACCATCATTGACAAAAACCAATATAGATTCTTGCCAATAATTAATGTTTTCTGCCCAAACCGTTTTACAAGATAAGCAGTTCAAAGATTGAGTTCCTGACCAAATTTTAGTCCATAGGTAAAGTTTTCCAATTTCCAAACAACTAATATCCATAAACTTTTTTATTTATTTTGTTGATTTCTTTTTATTATAAAAAGAACTGAGTTATTTTAAGTTCTTACATTTAATTATTTTTCTGTTGAAAAAAATGGTATATCTTTATATTTTTTGTTTATAAAATAAAACAAAATAAAATTGATGTTAGTATACAACTATACATATACTTTTCTTATAGTTTATATAGGAATTTTTTTTCGGCCAGCCTCTTTTTTGACTCCTTCAAACATTTTTTCAGAGGTAAGCCTGTTGAAAAGTGAGTGAGAAAAAGAAAATTACTAAATAGGCAAGAAAAACTATCAAAATTAAGAATATAAACATAAAATTAAGAATATAAACATAAATAATTAAGAAAAACAAAACCAAGAATTAATAAGTAAATATAAAAAATAAAATTAAGAAAAAAAATTTGGCAACCGCGTTCGCGGCTTGAGTGTGTTCCCTTCCCTTTTAAATTTTTAATTGTAATACTTTGGAAGTGTGGACAGTGAAAGTTACCCGAAAGTCGCATAGGAAAATAAAAATAAATTGCACGACTGGAATACACGTACTTGCTCATTAAATTTAAGAAAGTTAAAATTAACATCAAAGCATTTATTCGATTTTTTGTAACTTTTGATTGTTGGAATAAAGTCCGTTAAATTGTATTGGGTGAAATAATTTAAACGCTTTTTTATTTCTTTAGGAAATGTTAAAAAGTGTGATTTTTTTTCTAAATCGTAGGAACGTTTTTAAATTAAACGGTTTTTTAACAATTTTTTTAAAAAAAATAAAAAAAAATAATTTAAGAATACAAACTTAAGCACAAAAATAACATTCATTTAAAAACAAAATTAAAAAAAAAATTATGTAGCTGTTTTCAAAATATTGATTTTTCAAAAAAAAAAAAAAAAATTAAAAATAATATTAAAAATACAAAAAAAAAGTTTCCGAAAAAAAATTAATGCGAAATCACTAAGGCTACCTGTATCTTCTTGAATACTTATTTTGATATTAATCGGATCACCAGTTTTCGAGAAAGTCGAAGAAAATAAACCGGTCCTATGGGAGGTACCGTTTTTAGCCCACAATATTAAATTTTTGTTCACCAAAATATAATGCTTCCTACAGTAGTATGTTGATTTTTTTTCATAAAAATTAATAGAGCCGTTTTCGAGAAAAATAAGATTTAACATAACGGTTATATGACAGGTACCATTAATTTTTGAGCTAAAAAAAAAATTTAAGAAAATCTCCTGTAGAATGTCAAAATAACCTTAAGTTCTAAAATTGAAGACGATTGGCCCAACCGTTAAGGCTACAGTCCAAAATACATAAGTACAGACAGACAGACGGACAGAATTTCGCCAGTAACTCAAAAATGTTTCTCTAGTATCGTAATTTCATATTTAATTGTTACCTCAAAATTTTTAATCTGCACGAATGCATAACTTGCATTATTGTAACTATAATCTCAATTAAAAGATGTAGTTCGAGCTTAAGCTAGGCAAACATTTCTTAACCATTTCTAAAACGTGTTCGCAATATTTCCAATTTTCATTTTCTGCTAATCGACCAGACCCTTTTTGGAATATCAAAAAGTATGATTATCATTATCTAGGGAGAACTATGTAGGTGATCCAGTCATTTAATATTCAGAATACCAAAATTTAAAATATTGACAAAAATTAATCCCGATACTCTTTAGAGTTCAGATATAAATAATTGGTTGTCAGCAAAGTCGGTTTACAGACGATAATTTTACGTGATAACGTCATAAGAAAACATTGATCACACCAACACCAACCAAAACCAATTGTATATGGAATGAGTCATGCTTTTTTGTGCGTGCAGCCGGCGTTCATCGATTTATAAAACATTATCACGTCAAAAAAATTTCTCGAAATGTTCATTCGACTGCGACTATTGTAAAATAAACTTGTAGTAGATGACGCGCGTACTGCACAAAATTTATTGAAAACAGCAGTCAAAAATTTTTGAAATACATGAATTTCTAGAAGAATGTTGGAAATATGAATCATTTTTCAACCACTAGAAATGTTCTAACTGAAGTTGAAATTATTATCAAAAAGTGGCGCTACACAAAAAAAAAGTAAAAATATATACATTTTTATGCGAAGTGTGAATCTCTACAGGTTCATAGGAAGAAGTTTGACAAACACACTTAGTTTTTCATTTAAAAATTCTTTCGCTCTAAACTTATTGTAAATAACTCACCACTGGATGGCGTTGGCGTTGCAAATCAACTTGATGCATTTTAAATGGTATTAGTGCCTCAACACTTCTATATACATACATACAAAGTTTGAGTTATTATTATCCTCTTGTTAATATTTTTTTCTTGTTGGAATGCCTGTTAAGTGTCACCGTAATAAAATCTTAGCGTGGTATAAAACAGTTATTGTTAGTTTCGGTTTCTATGAAGTTCACTTGTTGGTTGAGACCCTTGTTGGTTCATCCCAGACTGTAGAGCAACCTTAAACTAAGGGTGCTTGAATTTACTATTTTAAATATAAATATTTATAAAACATCAGATTTGGCAGTAATAACTCTACATTAAAGGCTTAGGATGATTTCAAATAACCCTCTTACGTATTTCTAAATATGATAGTAATGCTCGTTTCTTTTTCATATTCTTAAATTGAAAATAGATTTTAAAGTCAAAAATGGTACTAGATTCTGATGTTTCAGAATCATATACAAAGCGAAATTAAATAATCGAAATCATTAATTAAATACTAAAATAAATCAACAATTTTCTTTAACAGCAAAATTGAACTGATAGATTTAAAATACTGTTTTTATATTTTAAAGAATTTTTCAATAACAACAATAAACGAAAAAAAAAAATTAAATCGTTTAAATTTAATTCAAGGAAATTCCAACAGGAGACAAAAAAATCGAATGGATTCCTAAAAATGTTTGTTTATAGAGTGTCCATATTTATTTTTAAGGATAAGCCATTTAACAAAAAAAACACATTTAAATTTTAATATGAGAACTTAATTATCAACATATCAAATTGACAAGTCTTCTGAACTTTTTATTTTTAACTTTTCCATCTAAAAATAAAAATAAAAAATAAAATAAAATACAAAAAATATATACATATTTCTTTAACCCGTTACTGGTATGAAAAGCTATTGATTTCTTCCATTCTCATCTGGACACTCTGGCGTATACGTGCTATTTTCGATATACCCATAGAAAAAAAAAACTGTCCGAGTGTTTTATGACCTGAAATATAATAAACTCTGATAACACACACAACACTCTCTTGACAACATTTAACGATGATTAAACGATTATTCCCCAATTTATGGATTTTAAAGCAATTTGTAAAGTCACTTAAAAAAAACTAAAATTCCCTGGCAAAAAACAAATCTTAAATAAATTATGGTTTCACTCTATAATTATCATACAGTTACACACTTTTTCTTGTGGAAATTGTGCTCATAAATGTCCTTCTTTTTAGTGGTCTCGTTCAATTTCCAATTCACTGGCTTTGTCTCTTAAAATAAATTACTGAATTCATATAATCATACGTCATCCCATCTATCCCATTTATGTCCAAGACAGTTGCTCAGCTAAATGCTGCCCCATTAATCTACTACTCTTGTCGAAAAATAAAGCAGAAACAAGAAAAAAGCGAAAAAAACAAAAAAAAAATTCTGAAAAAAACCTTCAAAATTTCACATCACTGCTAGAGCAACAAGGACTATGGGATGGTTGGACATTGATCCACAAGAGTTTTCCAGAATTGCTCGGAATCCATCGAAAATCATCCGAAAAAAACGTTACAAAACAAAAATTAAATCAGCAGTGAAGGTGAAACTTAAGCCAGGAGTAATGACTGCCATAAATAAGTTACGTTCTTGGTTTCTCTTGATTTACCTCCCCCCCCCCTCTTTTCCACAACCCACTTATTCCAGCAACTCTGAGATACATTCAACTTAATCTCAAGCCACAACTCATGTAGCCTACAGCCATTATATTCAATTTTTCTTCCTTCGGTTTTCCTATAATTTAACTCCTATAATTCAGGTATGAAACTCTGCCGAGGATGAAAAAAAAGTAAAAAAACTGCTCTCCCTCAATTTCCGATTTCCAATTTATTACAATATCAATCACAATTTATAAATTGAGGGATAAATAATTTGCCAGAGGTGGCAGCACCATCGTCATCGCTGGTTTTTCTGCAGCAAAGGAGCGGGCGACCAGCAGAGTTGATATTAATCGATTTCCCAAGTTTTTTTTCCTCCATCGTCCTTGGTCGTTGAAAGATTTTTCCCAACGCGAAAAACGTGAAGCGAAGTGAAAAATTATCCCATTCCACTTCCTGTTACCGTGCCACACCGCACCATCAAAGTTGCAGCGACAAATAATGCAATATGTCTGAGGTGCAAGGATGTGGAATTATTTTGTAATGAGGGTGGCATAAGCAGAATGCTTCCTAATGCAGGCTATAACGATAGATGACGACGATGACGATGTAGTCGAAATCGCCGGAATACAATTTGGCTGCGGAAAATTTCATACCATTGGCCATTATTATGTTGTCACTAGCAGATGCATGAACCCAACGTTTAGAGGAATGAGGAGGAAAAAAACCAAGAATTCTTTAATCGGGAAAAGCAGCAAATATTGGAAGGAAAAAAAGTTAAAATTAAACAAGAAATAGACCACATGCAAGAAAAGGAACTTTTTGTGACAGAATTTGAAAAGGGGGACCAAATGAATTTGACACTTGAGAGATTTGTGGCCCTTTCTTGAGACGTCAAGGGAAGAAGTGCAAAAAAAGTGGGTTTGCCTATGCGAAAAGCATTTATTATACTTGGATTTCATCAATCATCGAGAGCAAATAAAGGAGTTTCGGTGGGAAAAACTTTTCGACCTTGCAGCAGAAAGTTTGATTTGCGCTTTGATTGACGAGTAATTTTACTTTTCACTGTACAGGGGAAAGATGTTGGTGTTTTTTTTTGTTATAAGGACATTCTAATCAATTTATTGGAAATAGATTAGGAGGTTTAGTTTGCCAAAAAGAACCCTAAAGAATTTCAAATATTCGCACCGGCTTTCACAGGACGTTCACACAATTTATCTTAAATAAGGCTTTTAAGTGTTGCACGTAGGTACTTTTATATGCTCATGATATTGTAAGGTAAAATCTTTAACAGAAACAAGTAGCGTTGAAGTAGAAAAATCACACGGTCTGATCCTATCAAAAGTGTCAAAACCACAACACTTAACGGTTTTTAGTAAAAACCGCAGTACGCTATTACACGTCTTAAATAATAATAAAATATAAAAAGGATTTCGAAAATTTTAGGACGGATTTTGATAAAATCCAGTTTTTTATTTTTAGTTTCTTGATTTTCTTTGAGATTTTGATATCCTCTTTTTTAGATTTCATTAATATCCAGCTTATTATAAAATTAAAAAATAAGTTTTTTTTGGTTTTATTGAATTAAAAAAAAAAATCAAAAATTAATAAATAGAAAAAAAATATTCAAAATATTGGTATCAAGAATGAATACGGCTGCCTATTTCTTCTTAAATATAAAATATGTAGAAATTCTAAGGGCCGTAACCGAAAAATCCGAAAAAAAACGTTTTATGAAAATTAATGTTAATCGACTCTACGGTAAATTTGGTTTCGACTAAATGATAGCCAATACCTCCAAAAATACTCTCACAAAATTTCATCAAAATCGTTGGATCCGTTTTCGAGAAGAATAAGTTTTTCCTTAACGGTTATATGGGAAGTACCGTTATTTTTTAGCCAAAAAAATTAAGTTTTTAAAATACCAACTAAGCTGAAGCTCGTTATACAGGCAGACAGACAGACAGACATATTTTGTCAATAACTTTTTTAGACTTCTCTATCATTGTAATGTCATGGTTGATTGTTATCTCAATTTTTTACTTGCGATTTATAGGGACTATAAGGCAAGTTATGCATTCGTAAAAAATTCTAACAATCAAACATGACATTACGATGATGGAGAAGTCAAAAAAAATGGGGCCGGAAATTCCGTCTGTCTGTTGGGCCGATTTGATTCAAACTTGGTATATAGTATTTTTAAACCGACTGTTTTTCGAATTGGCATTCTAGCTCCAAAACTAACGGTACCTACCATATAACTTTTAATGAAAAACTTATTTTTTCCCAAAAACGGCTCCTACGATTTTGATAAAACTTTCTGAATAGTGTTTTCTATGCAAAATCTATCTTTTGGTTTTAATGGATTTTCAGAACAAGTTTTATAACGGTACCTCCCATATAACCGGTATTTTAAAATCTGACGTTCTCGTTAACCAATTGATGGATTTTGATGAAATTTTCAAAATATGTAGTGTTTTATGATTTGTTTTTAATTTTTAACAATTTAAAAAAAAAAAACTAAATAAGTTTTTTTTAACTATTTTGAAAACGAATCTATAGATTTTTTTTTAATTTTTCTCCAAGTATAAACTATTGATTTCTTTAAATTGACATATTCAAAAATATTTCAAAGTATGTTTTTGAAAAGTTTTTCAAAAAAAAACATTTTTTAAAAAAAAAACTGGTTGAACGATTTTGAAATGAAAAATTCATAACATAGAAAACAGCAAAAGAAATAAGATGGCTTACAACTTTTTTACCAAAAAACGTTATGAATAGTGTTTTTTTGATTTCATAAAAAATTTATTTGTTTAATATTTTCCCCCAAATTTCACTAGTCTAATGAATGCTAAAATTTCAATCAAGAAAACAAAATTGTACACCTGCATACAAACAACCACTGTATTAAGTTTTAATATTGTCTATACGCACTCACTTCACAGTGGTTAGAATAGGTATCTTAATTTTAGTACCTACCTTCCTTCCAACCTTATTATAGGTAGGTACATAATACCCTAAATAAATTCCAGAAATACCCCCAACATGAGTTTATCGATTCCCAAACATAATTAAGCTACCTATTTTGATTAATTTTATTTCAAAAAGTAAATTATTGTTAAATGTACCTTATATACCTATACCTAGCCTTTTTTTTTTAATTTTATTGGACACATCGTCCACCGCACATATGAGCAAGTAAAGAGCGATCCAGTCGTGCAATTTATTTATATTCACAAATCTTACACTTGCCTTATAAAACCTATAATTGCAAGCATACAGAGGAGGTAATGCCGACTATACAAGCTTCCTGGATTATGATTGTTTTGTGTGTTTTGATTATTTTTTAATTGTTTTTCGTTATCTAAAAAAAAAATATTAATTTTATTTACTTGATAAAATTCATTTTTCTTTAATTTACTCCGAGCACTGTGGCGTATGCGCACTTTTTTCAATTGCACAAGTTGCGTGCCTTTCTATGATAAATCACTAAAATACCAGTTTAAAACAAGCCAACTTCAAAGTCAAAAACATAGTATGCTAGATAAGTCACATATAACGTTTAAAGAATGACGTTTGTCTGTGCATAAGATTATTTTTATATTCTATTGCAAATAGAGAACTATTTTTCAGAATTTCATTTGAAAAAAAAAATAATTAATTCTTGAGGAAGCTTCTTTGATAAAGATTTAATTCTTTACAATGAAAGCCAAATTGTTGTATTCGTGCCAGATGAAGAATTCATACCGATTTCTACCTTGCAAGTACTTTATTTTAATAGACAAAATTAATTATGAATTCAAGTACTTAACCCACATTTAAAATTCACACGACCAAGGTTCGGTTAAAATTTATAAGCTCTTCATAATAATTTGCAAGCTTATAAACAAATTTGACATTAAGGTGATTTCGTGCTAAGTCCAACTAACATGTTACATATTCATAGTGAACACGCCCTTCTGTGAGCTAATTTCCTGTCCGTCTTTTTAAATATAAGTTACCATACCAGCATATATGCCAGGTCCTTCGTGATTTTCAACAATTTTCCACTCTCCTCCTTATTTCATCCTTGAAAATTCAATTATTCCTACGAACATTGGGCAATGTATCAATTTACACAATATACTGACCGAGGAGCGCGGCGGCGATGTCATAAAATAACAATTGCCGGCCACCTCATTCATCTTCTAGTCCCAAAGTATCTACATCTGGCCATTCTCACAGTCATATACAGTTAACACGACGAGGACTTCTACATTGCACAACACTCGCTTTTGGTCCGCGTGTGTGAATTATGTATTAACCCAATGCACTCTTGCATGCACAAAAGCTTTGCCTCACGTTGCACACAGCAGATCCGATAAATTTTCGCACAACAGGCAAAAAGCAACAAAAGAAAAAAAGGAACTCCTGGTCGACAGCAACAATAACCACAGATTTTTCGATTTGCTTCTTTTTTTTTTTGGCCAACAAAAGGAAGACTTCGAAATGTGGTGCGCGAGTTCCAAGAGCCAATATATAATGCCATCATGATTGCCTGCGGCAACGTAACTTTATAAAATTCTTTAGAAATACCCCAAAAGGTTGTGGCTCTGCTTATTCCCATCGGAGGCAGTGTTATCCGTCTTTAGTTGCACACATACCACTTTATGGAGGCTTTGAGGTGGAAATGTTTCCATTAAATCTTTTTGATTATATAGTTCTCATTAAAAATTTCACAATACACTTGAGATGAGTTTTGAAAGGTTTCTTAAGCTTTGTTGCGTTTTGCTATCGAAATAAACTTTTTTTATGTTGTCGATATGGTAGTGCAGATTTTAAAATCTTTAAGTAAGCTTATTGCGCCATAGGTTTTTAAGAATTCAGCTGTACATCTAGTTTAACAAAAAAGTCTTCTTCCTCTCAAATTCAACTTCAAAACTATTATTCATTCTATGAAATATTTCATTTCTATGTTCGTTTGAATTTTGGTTTATTTATATACCAAACCTCTTTACAAAATTTTACTTTCCATTAAGTATTTAAAAGCTTTACATTCAACAATTTCATAAGATCAAAAATAATGCAACAAAACAAAGCTCTTTGCTGGAAAATAAAACTTCTCTCGACCTCCAACTCTGGAGAACTTTCATGTGTAAAACGTTCCTCCATGATCGAATTTGTGTTTCCTTCCGTTTGGATAAATTCGCATCTGAAAAACTGTTTATCGATGCCCAAATATTCCCGTTAGCTGTTAAACAGCAACCAAGCGTGCAACAATAGATTTATGAACGACAACAATAACGTACTTACCTAACGTAGTACGAACAAACTTCCTTGCAAAACCTTTGCTTACATTTACCCATATTGTTCAGGGAGAAAACATCGATATACGTATATAGCTGAAGTATGTTCTCAAGCATTGTTGCCAGATTGCATGAGAAACCAATTATTCGATTCCTTTGTCTGCAGATTTAATTCCTGCATCGCCACATGAAAAACCCATCTATTGTCTCCAGACGACAAATTGCTGGTAAGCTTTTAAACTTATCACTACTTGTGGCTCCATATTACACTAGAAATTCCACAAGATGCACACTCGACATTGTTCTACATTTTCTCAGATACATACATAAATATGTCCTGTAGATACAAAGATACTTATATATACAATTGAAAATGATGGGAAAAGACTTAAGATAGATTGAAAAACATTTTCCACTCAGGTGTACGCACAATGGCAGTATTTTAAGACACTTACAGCTGCTTCCTATTACTGTATTACTGCTTGCTTCATTACTTACTTACAGTGTGTTTTGAAAGAGAACACACCTCTTTTTTTACTAAATAGGAAGAGTGGAAGAATTATAAAACAAGAATTCTCAGTTTTAATGAAAAAAAGAAGAAAAAGAATTTGAAAAAAAAAAAATACTCTTAGTGTACTTCTTTTTGTTATACCGACTGTAGGGTTCTTCAACTGAAGAAAGTGTGTCCCAGAAATATCTTAACACAGTGTCAAGTCATAGCAGCTTGGTCTACAGAGCGAAAAAGTCGAATTGTGAGTGTCTAAGGGTCCCATGAAGTTTGGATCTAACGCTGTGGTAAGTATTCACATGATTATGGGACAAATGGAGGAAAGGATATATCTGAGCAATGAGCATAAAGTAAAGACGCAATGTTGTAGAAAATACATCTATTATCTAGTTTTTTTGTCATCATTTTTACCCTTAACTCCGCAAAAGCTTTTAATATATCCTCATCCTTTTCCCAACTTAAAATGACACACAAGGCGGCTAGAGCTCAACTACTATTTCTATGTCAATATGTGAGTTTTGGGGTGGTTTTTCGGTGAGTTGTAGCGTAATGATAAGATTTACTATCTCAAAGAGCTATGCTACACGAAAAGTTTCTAATACTATTTTTGGCATATTATGGGTGAATCTCTTTTCCTCCCAATCCCCTCTAACTTTGGTGTGCTATAAATTTCAGAATATGGCGCGACAACAATATCAAAACGTTCGCTAATGAGAAAATTCCAATTACACACAGTGGGCTTTCAGCTTAACAGCTCATAGCGCATTTGGGGAAATATTATGGAACCCTCTCTGTCTGAAAGGATTTTGCCGCAATTGAATTAATGTACGCCTCGATGGCGCTCCACCACCGCTGCCAATGCTGTGCCGTCAACACCAAATTACCACACCGTGGCCATCGAACCAAGGCGCGAAGTGTTGAAAGATGAGAGTTGCTTAATGACAGCAAATGCGAAACTCCGAATGGTCTGAATGGGTAGAACCCCACTTTAACGAATTCCAAAAATAATAATTAAGCATTTTGCGGATAATAGAATAGTCTTAAGCCAAAGGCTTGATAGGAATATATAGAATCCGTGGTGCATATGCAAAATGTATTTAAGGAACAGTGGGTCCTGATTTTTGAAATAGATCAAAATGAATTCTGAAAAACAAGAGAATTTAATTGGGGAAGATTTAGAAACTCAGACGTACTATATGAATTTCTAAATGCAAAATAGTGAGTTGCCCGTAGAGTGTTTTTTAACACCATGAATCAGATGATAAACGACAAAACAGGTTCACTAAGCCAGACGCACGACGAACAGACATACCACAGAGTATGCGCCCCTCTTTATTATTTTTCTCTTTTACTTTGCTTTGCCCTTTTTATTCAATATGTGCATAAGTTAAAGTTGAGTTTAGTTGAATTGAAACCACCGAAGCAATCGCTTCCTTCGTTACAACGCCACCGCCAATTATTCTGTAGAGTGTAGAGTAAACAACTTGTAGTCAATTAGTTAATAAATAAAATAAATAAATAATCATTAAAACGTTTAATTGAAGTGTTTTTTATGTAATCGAACCAAAGAAAGAATTCTAAACAAAGATCGTCATTCATTTTAGAGCAATGCTTTGTTGGAAGTTTCTATGGAAACACCTATGTGTTGTCTTGAGAAAATTATTGCTCTTATCAAGGCTTTACGGCAAAAAAAAGGTTGCGATTCGATACAGCAATATAACTATATGGCTTAAATGTTTTGTAGGTCACCGCTCGGAAGCTGCAAACTCTTGTTATTGGATGTTTTGAAAATTTGATTATTAAACGCAGAACTCCATGTACAACAGAACAAGAGAAATTTAAAGAAGTTGTAATAAGTAGATCTTAAGGCAAGAACAAAATTCCATTGCCAGACATGGCACATACCCACTTAGGAAGAATCGAGGACACTCTTAGGAAAGTATTGGAGGAAGCTGAATCGGGTTACACAAAATTGTACAAAATGGCGTCATGTTGTTCTTCAAAACCCAGTTGCCGGCCAGAGATTCAGAAATTAAGGACTTAAAAGAAGACACGAACAAAACTGGTTCCATTACTAGGTCAGATAAGAATATCTAAGAGCTGAAAGCTTTTATTATAGCAATCATTACGTTATTTGGGCTCAAAAATATGTTTCTGATTCTAGACTTTCCAATTGCAAGGAAATTTTTTTGTCCACTAACCAAATATGATGGTGCTTATAGAGGAACTTCCCTAAAGTTACTACGTCAGATAAAAAATATTGACTTTCATATCAATTAGGGACGTTTTAGAGCGTTTTTTCATAGTATCATCCCAATAAACTTTGAGAAATTAATGTCTCCCGATGTCACATCCTTAACATGAAAAACTACGAAGAAATGTCTAATCTTACGGAGTCTAACCTCGGTTTTCAATTAACCAATGCTAGTATTCAAATTAAGATACACAAAATACCACACGAAATTCTTAATTACGCTTAATGAATGTGACAGGCACCACTGTGTTGTTGTGCATTTTATTACCTAACAATTTTGTTCCTCTTTCGATTCGCATAATTTCGAGTGGGCTTCAGTTTGTTCTCGCACTTATTACCCTCCTCTACACCCCATCCCCTCCGGGCACTCCATTCACCATCACACCAAACTTCGCGAAATACTTTTGGCAATTATGTTTTTACCAAAGTGGAACTGGATTATATGTTTCACAAGGTACAACCATGTCCTGACGAACAGGAGCAGGAGATAACTAGGATAGAGGCTCATTATATCATTAGCAAAAACGTTCTCGAAACACAAACACACACACACACACACTTATATTTATCCACTCCACATACTTTTACACATTTGCATATACAAAGCTATCAACATGTTCATACACTTACCATTTAGTACATGCACCCGAACACTTGCGACATCTGCATTCGATGGCGCACATGAGTACTTCCCAGAGTCGGCCAGATCTGCATTCTGTATCAGCAAAAAGGATGTTGTGACATCGCCCTTTTCGGTAATTACCGAAACGCCACCTCTCGATGAATCATAATTAATTACCTGGAAAATGTGTAGATACATTAACATAGATACATATTTTATAAATTGTTGTTCCTTGTTTTTGTGTCGTGCGTTTAACTTATGATTAGAAAAAAGGATACATGGCCAGGATGCTTGGTTGTCGGCAGATGTCTATGAAATGTTCCTGCTTGGCTGCGTGAGATGTTTTCAGAAGTTTTAAGCCAAATTAAACGAAAAAAAATAAAAGTAAGAGAAATGGTTTCATTGGGTTAACTTTTTTTTATTTCTAGTGGGAAACCATGATGTTGAAAGCATCCGGACGCCCAGGACGACGACATGGTAAATGAGTAAAAGAGGACTTGCGGTGGTAAAAAAGTGGTTTTCAAAGTAATCTCGTTATCGATGTTTTAATGTCTGTTGTAATAAAATTAAAGAGCCTTTGCCAGAGCTGGGAATTGAAACAAAGCAGATGGGTAAGGGATGGGCTTGTTGGAAGGAGTTGTTTGAATGCTTTTATTGTTGTGAGCTGTAAAATGGCGGTTTTTGGTTGATGGAAAGAGGGAAGGGATTAAATTTATTGCAAAACAAGGCAGTACACTTAGATGTTTCGGGAAAGGACTAGGTGAAATTAAATTTCATTGTTTTTCAGATTATTTTATTGGGTAATATAAGTGGAATATCAAAATTGTAAAATGCGGATGGGTTGTTGTTTTTTTGTGTGTTTTTTGTCAAGTTAATGGAAGGATAGCATTTTAGTGGGTACAAAATAAAACAAAAAAACTCATAGTCAAATGAATAAGTTTGAAGTTTGTTTTTATTGAGGGAAAAGGACATCTAATCTAATTTAAAATAGGAACTGTGAAGAGATGAAAAAACATAGGAAAGACTTTTTTTAATGGGAATTCTCCTACTTCGTTCATCTTTTTTCAATGAGGTGAGTGCTATAGATTAAAGGATCAAAGTCCTTACGTTTTATTGCTTCTTTTTTATTGAATGATTTTCCCGATTTGAGAAGAGATCCTTGTAATATGGACATGCCAGAAATGGATGAAAAATTAAATTATAAATAATGTCGTTTCTTGCAGATCTAGCTTCTCCATGTATTTCTTTTCTTGTGACAGTTATGGAAGGAATCGTTGAGTTTTTTTCTTTTAATAGATTTGAAAAAAAATATATATTTACTTATTTTTGTTTATTCTTTTGAAACTAATACCAACGAAATAGAGTAAGCCAACTCTCAAAAAAGCTGCAAAAAGTTAACAAAAAATTGTGAGCCGGGTTGAATGCATTGATGCCAGCAGCTCAGCTGATGCACTTACTTTATAACCTGTGATTACAGATGTTGTGCGCAGAATTTATTACATCGAGATAAACACAGCTAATTTACGTAGCCCTAATGGGCTAATAGAAGATCGATTTTGTGGAGAAAAAAGCGATTGCGGCCGATGCTGGCTGTCTGGTTTGGAGATCTTTGGGTGCCTAAGAGAAACATTAAATATTGCTCTTTAATCGCCTGTATTTAACCGCTAAATGCAAACTCCGAACCCAGTGTTACCAACAACTTTATGCAAAATAATGCCTCACTTGAACAAAACTTTTCAATTATTTGTCTCCTTTAAAAATCTCACGGGTATTGCTACAGAGTTTTAGCCTATCGCTGTTCTACCTTTTTTTATCAAAGGTGTTTGAGAAAAAACATATTAAGTTCCTGCCAATCTGGATTCCGACCTAAGCGCAGTTGCAATAGGACAAAGATCATTTTACACAGCTAATGTTTCAAACCCGTTTGATACTGTCAATCATTCGATTCTATATTTATAAAATTGCGTAATTCCTTCGGGTTTTCTTTAGAATCATGTACATAAAGTAAGTTGATTTTAACCTCAGTGGAAAACAAAAATGCGTGGTGGAAAATGTTTTTGCTGTAGTACCACAGAGTTCAATACTCGGGCCTATTCTCTTCTATATAAACGATCATACAATGCTTAATAAATTTTGGTAGATTTTTTTTGTCTATTTTTCATTTTTTTCCTGTACATATTTTTTAACAGCCATTTTAATAAGAAAATTGGCATGACTGGATCGCACGTACTCACTTCTATGTGCCTAATTACATTTGGAAAGGAAGACCTTTGACAGAAAAAATTAATATTTACGATGAAAATAACACAATTTGAACTTATAAAAAGTATCAAAACCACAATATTTGAAGGTTTTTAGTAAAAATAAAGTACTCCATCAGACGTCTCAAATAACAAAGAATTTATGAAAAAAGTATTTCGAAAATAGTAGGACCGGTTTTGATAAAATCCTGTTTTTTATTTTTAGTTTTTTGAAAAAAAAAAAATATTTTTAAATTTTCGTATGCAGTTTTAAGAGTTTATTTATTTAAAGCTGAGTTTAAAATTTTAAATATTTTTTTGATATGTTTTAAAAATATTGAATTAAAAAAAAATCAAAAAATTAATTTATAAATAGGAATAAATAATTATTCAAAATGTTGGTGTGCAGAATTAATTTTATCGCAATTCATTAGGCCGTTACCGAGAAATTCGAAAATTAAAAAAAACCGTTATATGAAAAGTACCGTTAATAGACTTTTCCCGTAAATTTGGTTCTGATTAGATAATAGCTAGACCAACAAAAAAAAATCTCAAAAATGTTCATCAAAATCGTTGGAGCCTTTTTTGAAAAAATAAGCTTTCACTTAACCGTTATTTTTAGCCCTAAAAATAAAAGAACAATTTCCCATTAGTAATGTCAAAAGATACAGATTGAAGGTAATCGTTTAACCCGTTTAGGCTGCAGCTCGTTTTACACCCGGACAGACAGACAGGCAGACGGACATTTTTTGTCAATGACCTTTTTAGGCTTCTTGGATTCTTATCTCAATTTTTTTATTCCACGAGATAACTAAACGACGGAATAAGACTTACGGATTCAAATTTTTCATTAGTTAAAACAAAATGTACGTAAAATAGTAAAGTGACGTTTACCAAAATTCCCTTAAGAAAATCTACTACAATCAGTAACATGACATTTTCAACAAGTTTCTCAAATTTTGGATTTTTTTTGTATGAAAACAAAAAACAATAACAAAGCTCACAATATTGAACGCACCTAATAATTAATTTTGGAATAAATTTGACACATCTGGTTCTTATTCCTTCGCTAATCCAATTTCTTCCGTGGTTTAACTTAGGAAACGTAGATTAGTAGAAATTTTGTTTTATTGACAGCATTTTGCACATAGTCCACGAAATAATGCCTAACCTTTCGCTATTCTACGTTTATTAATTTGCCTGTAAATGTTTAGCTTATTTGAATTTAAAATTTTAAATTAATATGAAGGCTTGTAAAATTTCAAAATGAATTTGTGTAGTGTATGTGAATGATTTTGAGGCCCTTTGGTGCTTCTTGTTTCCTTTCGTTATTCTCAACTCAAACATGTCAGCCAGGCTTTGAAGTTTTTACTTCATAGTTTTGCTTCTTGCCTGAATCCGTGGTAGGGTCTAGGCTGTTAAGTTAATTGAGGCTTCAGGCGATTAGAACTTCAATATCAATAAAGGGTACCTATGGCTTTAATATTTTATTTCAGTATCCTGGATTTTTTTGCAAGATATACGTAGCTCCATGTTTTAGAGGGCTTGCATATTATATTTCCCGAGATGCATAATTAAAAGCAATGTTGGCAAGATGAAAGGAAGTGATTGGTGAAAGAGGAAGTTTTATGCATTGGATTATAATGATAACGGCAAAAAGAGGACTGACGTCATTATGAACCAGGATGTGCGCCAGCAGTGAAATGACTCGTCCTGCCTCAAAACATATACATACCTATTTATGAACATGTTGGAAATGGGAATTTAAAAGGAACAACAGTCTCAAAGTTAGTTTATTTTTAAACGGAAGACTTAAAACGTCGGAATGCCGTTGTCTGTTCTCGGCAAACTCAACTGAGCTTTTTTTTTGAAACAGCTACACACTGATTGAATATATGTTGTTCGACATAATCCAACCGACTTCAAATAAGGTCATCAAAAAGTTCTGCACTTTTTAATGTCTTCTATCGTAATTAAACGGATTATTTGCAGTTAATCAAGAATTATGTCAAACAACTTCTCTACAAAGAAAACTAAGTGTTAAGGCTTTTTTCTGACTCCAGAAGTCTCATCCTTCACTCAACGTAAGTTCCCACTTAATTTTATAAGTTTAGTCATTTATCGCGTTAATTGCTTTTCTACTTCCTTGAATTTCCTGCTCTCTTTCTCGCGAATATTCATAATGAAAAGTACTTGTTCCAGCTCTAGTCTACCTTAGACAATCTGTTTTTTTTTTTAATCCATATCCCCCAGAAGACTTTCATGCAAAATTCCTAAAAATAAATCTAAAAATGTTCTCATTTCTCATAGAAAATAATTTCGAATTTTGAAATTTAACTTTCCTTTGGGCCACTTTAAGTAGAAATGAATGCTATAAAGTCCTTGGACGAACTTTGGCTCGTATTTTCAGTTTTAAGTAATTTTTTCAAACTTAATTCAATCTATGTAATCTAATCTATATAATCTAAATAAGTACATTTATTTTTTTTTGAATTTTTTTCCAAAATATTAAATTCTTGGTCATGATAATGCGTTGTGTTGTGGTGCGAGCCGTAATTGCCATCAATTACCCAAATTACGTAGAAAATGTAAGCTCGATCCTGGGTATGTGTATTAATTCCAACATGGCTGGCATATCCACATCCGCCAAGTGGCGGCGGCGGCGTTACTTTGATGGGCAATCCGTTTGCCATTCACCTGCTCATCCATAATGAAGGCAAACAAATTCGCGTCTGTGGAAATTCTGGGGGAGGGGGTCTGAAGGCAAGTAATTACTTAAATTGGTAGAAGTTATTATTTTTCTCTGGCATGAAACATGCGGTCGTAAAGCACAGACAGACAAAAACCAGGTCTACCAACTAAATTTTATTTTTGCTTTAAATTAATTAAACATCATGGAAGTGTATTTAATTTCGAGAAAGCCAACAGCAGGGGATGAGGAGTAAATTTTTTTTACTGATGAATTGCAAACATTTTTTTTTACCCATTGCATGTACATATATACATTTTTTAACGTATAATGACTGTTCAGTCAATTAATGAAATTAATAAGGATTTATGCGAGACAAGAACCATCTGCATTTGTTGATTAAGGATAGCAAAGGATACATCTTTATATGCATCCCGTTTAAGTCGGAAACACAATGATATTTAATGAAGGGTCTTACATTTCATTTCCGGTCTATTGTGTCCTTAACTCTTAACACAATAATTTCATGCGAACTTATATGAAAATTCTGAAAATATTTTAATAACGAGTTGATTTCATTCGAAAAAGGTTGAATAGTTTCAATTGAATACATTTAAATGTTGTTCTATTGAAAAAGAAAATATCCAACGAAGTTCTGAATATAAATTCAACGCATACAATTCAAAAATAATCACTCCATTTAATTCGGATACTCAGGCAAGGATAATAGCATTGTTTACATAATTACAAAAAAAATCGAAAATAAGAGTGAATTTTTAATTTCCAGTAAAATTTTAAGTTGATAAATGAAAACCAAAATAAGATTTACCGCCTACGAGAATTACACCAGAAATACGACGGAGTCAGCAGTCAACATTTAAGCGTAATGCCATTTACAACCGACAAAAAAGTCCTTATCTCCAGCCACCCACTGTCCAAACATAATGTCTTTTAATATCCTTTTTCATTTCCCCCCAGAAGGTAAGTCTTATCCTGCCGGAAACATAAAATAAAAAAAAAAGTTTCATACAATACAGCAACAACAAAAAAATATGCAAAGTGTCACACACAGCATGGCTCATTTTTCAAGACCCTAACCGACATGGTTCTCATTAAAAAATTAAAAACACCTCACGCACGTCCAACGATTTCACACGCCCTTTATATGCGCCTGCTACTGCACAACACTGTGTTCCGCTTTTTTGTCCGAAGGCTTTATTTCCGGAGCAGTTTTTTGAACAAAGTCAAAGCCTTTTTTTTTTTGCCGTGTATCCTTTTTTTTGTTGTGTTTATTGGGTGGGGGGAGGTGGTAAATAAAAAAGGGATAGACATAAAAACTTACCTCTTCGTGGTGGTACCAGAAAATGTACGCAGGTGGTTCTGGGCTATATTTAACTGTACATGTTAAATTTATTGTACTGCCTTTATCTACATGAAGGTCGGGTCCTCCAAGGATTGTGGCTGTTGGCACTGCAAAGAGAGAAGACAACATTGAATAAAAAAAGTCGAGAGAACAGATTCACACATTGTCATAAACATGTTTGCTAAATGTAACGCAAGAGGGCGCGGTGTAAGTTGAATGAACACAAAGAAGAAACATCATGATCCTTAATATAAGAAATCTTCCTAAAAAAAAACAAGACTTTTAAGCAGTTTCCATGGGTGGAGAGATTCAAACTTGTTATAGACTCAAGTTGAGTTTTTTTTACATGGCAAACAAAATTAAACTTAAAGTTGGTATTAAGTGTTTGAATATTTCCAAGTAAATTGTAAATCAAATGTCACATGAAGCATAACTCATTTTTCATTATTTTTACTCATTCTGACAGCAAAATTGGTTCCGCTTAGTTTTGACGTTTTTGCTTATTTGTGAGTGAAAGCTAAACCAAATAAAAATGCACACGGATATTGAACTGTTTTTATAAGCTGAGCCTTTGTTTTGACATTTCAGTTATACATACAGTCTGTTCAATGAGCCTGCTCTAGCTGCTCTAAACAACTATATGTAGAAAAAAGCAAGATTTAGCTTTTTTTTAGATTTGCTGTTTATTGAGTTTTTCTAGAGCAACTTAGAGCAAGATTTTCTTCACTTGATAAAATTGGAGGTAAAATTCTGATGTTTCATTAAATTACAAAATGGCCATATTCAAATATATGCCCATCTGTCGCTTTGCCAAAGTCTCATATGGCCATTATAGCCTTATGTCACTTTCAAATGCATTTTCTTACCCAGTCTAACGATTTGGGACTTATATCCCTCCATGTTAATATTAGTAGAAGGTATGGGGGCATGCTGCCCCCTGCAACACTCCTGCTTGGGATCACTAAAGGATTTGGAGAAGGTGCAAGGTTGGGTATGTGTAACGTTTCTTTTTGATTTAAAGAACTTTTGCATAAACCCAATCTCACACCTACTCCAAATCCTATAGTGAGCCCAAGCAGGGGGGTTGCATATGACCATATGGCCATATGACACGGCACCGGAAGTTTTGGGTTTACAAAGGCTTATAAGATTTGAAGGGAAAGAACTTCATCCATCGATACAGAAACCCTAAACACTTAGGAGCATTTTTGGCGATTTCATACATACACTGAACTAAATGCCGTTAGTGATATTGACGAAAACATTTTGTTAATCATTGAAGAAACAATTAAGTATTCAAATTGACAATTTTTTGTAAAATCCATATTTATAATAATGGATATGTCCGGTATGGACTCCTTAACCGGATTCTTATAAAATGTTCGGGGTAAACATAGTTTTGTCCATTGGAGAAGGTTGAGACAGTTTGTTCTGCTTTTCAGCAAATGTATAAGGTGAATGAGTCCATTCACCCAAATCACGACCTGGAGAACAGAGGTCTGCTGAATCACTTTTACTTTCGAAAAAGCATCACGCCATGGCAATCTGAGAATCTTGGTTTTACTGGGTTCAATGAATACAATCTGGCAAACGCCACCATCGCCGAGCAAAATGGGTCAAGTTCCCTGCTCATCTCGAAGGTCGAACTACATATGATCTTCGCATCATTAAAGAAAAAGAAGTCAGCAGGAGTCGATGGTTTTCCCAATATTGTACTACGACATCTTTCTGAGAAAGCAATAGACATATTCACAACACTGGCAATCAATTCGAGTATCAGCAAAGTATTCGAAAAAGTCCTCAATAGAGCTCTGTCCAAGCAGGCGGAGGACAAAAATATAATTCCAGACACCCAGTTCGGCTTTAAGGCGGGACATGACACAATTCATTCTTAGCTAGTATCTGCTGAGGGTGCTTGTCTGGTTGATTTGAAGAAGGCTTTCGACACCGTATGGTTAGAGGGTCTTTATCTGAAACGAACCAGATGGGGCATAAGTAAACCATTGCAAACTCATGCAATTGCGTATGCCGACGATTTAGTTGCGTACAGAACAGGTCCAATAGTTGAAATCATCAGAATTCTATTGCAACGTGGTTTCGATAAAATTCAACAGTACTGTTACGATTGGAAGCTGAAAATTAACTTCCAGAAATGTGAAACTATCCTGTTAAGAACCCCTTTGTCTAGGGCTTCTAGGGATACGAGAAAAGAAAGTACCTTGGTATTTGGTTGGATCAGTATCTATATTTCAATCGACATGTAGAGGCTGCTCTGGCCAGGACTAGCTTTTGTCCTGACAAGACGGTTGTTTTATAGCAGCCGCCTTAAAGCTGGGTAAAGGTGATTTGCTACATGGCCCACATTAGGCCGATGATTGCCTACGGATGCCCTGTGTGATTCAATGTTGCACCATCTCTAATGGAAAAGATTCGGGTGTTTGTCCTGGATTACACAGAACACCAGAGTCGGAGTAAAAACACTACTATCCCTACGAGGTCCTATATAACGGGGCCAATATAAACAGGATAGATAAATTTTTAATTAAGCTCATCCGCGGGCATGTTGCAAGGGCGATGGACTCAGCTAAAGGACAAATCTTCGGGGCTTACTACCCCAAGATGAATATTTTGAAAGTACACGTGCAAGCGGTTTCATCCCGCCCGAGGCTTTACTTTATTTAGACAGTCGAGGGCTGATACAGGATAGATCGGCGATCCCGTTGATCTACCATGTCGGCCGGAAAACTGTGGATAGGCGACTCCTTTACGACCGAGACATCGTCGGAGGTAGCGAAGCAGACCGCCTCCGGTTCAGTAGGGCTGTGTCCGATCGGGACCGGAGGTAATATTTTGATCAGGTGCACCAGTTTTGTTGGCTTACAGGCTAATACTAGCAGTCGACATTGTTGCCTACGGTCGGCTAAAATAGTTGTAAGGTAGACTTAAGCTAGGTAGTGGTGGGCAGTTGCAGTGGCGTCAAAAAAATATATATATACAAAAAAATTAAAAAAAATTAAAAAAAACATAATTTTAAAATTGCTGCTGTAGCTGTTCTACGTTTAAATAGATTTAGTTATTTATTTTTATTTTTTATTATATTAAATTTTTTATTTTTTTTTGTATTTTTAGTTTTTCTTATAAGTACCTATACCTAAGTAAAAAAGTAAGTTTTAAGAAAAACATGATCTGATGCCTAGTTTTAATTTTTACTGGGGAAAAATAAAAGCCGTTAATGTTAGTTTTAATTTAATTTGTTCTTAGGCCGAAAGGCAATTAATTAAGATAGAGAGTAATTTAGAGCGCCCAAACTGAGCCGGTAAGTTAGTTAAGTAAATATTAAAGCTAGTTTTAAAATTTTTTTTGTCTAGTATTAAGGTAGTTATAAGTTATTACAAATAAAACAATAATAATAAAAAAAATAAAAAAAAACAGTGTAATACATGAATTGGGAAAAAACGATACAAAATCAGGAAAAATATACTGCTTTAAAAATTTAGTCATGACTTAGTCCGGTATTACATAGTCGCCTTTGTTAAAATTAATTTTCCAATTTCTATTCCACGATACGATGTTTTCGTTGTCATGTGCGCATTACAAGAACGAAGTTAGTAAAAATAACAAATAAGAGGAAAAAAACACTTCAAAAAGAGGCGCTTAAATTCATCAACCAAAGCACTCAGACACTTTTTTCTTTTCATTGTTCTTCTCGTTCGCGACTTTTTTGATGCATGCCTCACGACGTACCGTGTAATAGAGAACTTAAGAGTAATTGTAAGTTATACGAGCATAACAGAATAAAAAACGAAAAATAAAAGAGGCATGCCTCACAAAGCGATGCGATTTATTTTTATCTTTCTAAAAGGTTCAACTTTTGAAAATTTGTTTTAATTAATCGAGTCTATAATATATTTCATAGAAACTCTGATAAATAAATTATAGAGTCTGTTAGCCCATTGGACCAGTATCGATCAACAAAAAAAAAATCAACGATTGGAAGCTGAAAATTAACTTCCAGAAATGTGAAACTATCCTGTTAAGAACCCCTTTGTCTAGGGCTTCTAGGGATACGAGAAAAAAAAGTACCTTGGTATTTGGTTGGATCAGTATCTATATTTCAATCGACATGTAGAGGCTGCTCTGGCCAGGACTAGCTTTTGTCCTGACAAGACGGTTGTTTTATAGCAGCCGCCTTAAAGCTGGGTAAAAGTGATTTGCTACATGGCCCACATTAGGCCGATGATTGCCTACGGATGCCCTGTGTGATTCAATGTTGCACCATCTCTAATGGAAAAGATTCGGGTGTTTGTCCTGGATTACACAGAACACCAGAGTCGGAGTAAAAACACTACTATCCCTACGAGGTCCTATATAACGGGGCCAATATAAACAGGATAGATAAATTTTTAATTAAGCTCATCCGCGGGCATGTTGCAAGGGCGATGGACTCAGCTAAAGGACAAATCTTCGGGGCTTACTACCCCAAGATGAATATTTTGAAAGTACACGTGCAAGCGGTTTCATCCCGCCCGAGGCTTTACTTTATTTAGACAGTCGAGGGCTGATACAGGATAGATCGGCGATCCCGTTGATCTACCATGTCGGCCGGAAAACTGTGGATAGGCGACTCCTTTACGACCGAGACATCGTCGGAGGTAGCGAAGCAGACCGCCTCCGGTTCAGTAGGGCTGTGTCCGATCGGGACCGGAGGGAATATTTTGATCAGGTGCACCAGTTTTGTTGGCTTACAGGCTAATACTAGCAGTCGACATTGTTGCCTATGGTCGGCTAAAATAGTTGTAAGGTAGACTTAAGCTAGGTAGTGGTGGGCAGTTGCAGTGGCGTCAAAAAAATATACATATACAAAAAAATTAAAAAAAATTAAAAAAAACATAATTTTAAAATTGCTGCTGTAGCTGTTCTACGTTTAAATAGATTTAGTTATTTATTTTTATTTTTTATTATATTAAATTTTTTATTTTTTTTTGTATTTTTAGTTTTTCTTATAAGTACCTATACCTAAGTAAAAAAGTAAGTTTTAAGAAAAACATGATCTGATGCCTAGTTTTAATTTTTACTGGGGAAAAATAAAAGCCGTTAATGTTAGTTTTAATTTAATTTGTTCTTAGGCCGAAAGGCAATTAATTAAGATAGAGAGTAATTTAGAGCGCCCAAACTGAGCCGGTAAGTTAGTTAAGTAAATATTAAAGCTAGTTTTTAAATTTTTTTTGTCTAGTATTAAGGTAGTTATAAGTTATTACAAATAAAACAATAATAATAAAAAAAATAAAAAAAAAACAGTGTAATACATGAATTGGGAAAAAACGATACAAAATCAGGAAAAATATACCGCTTTAAAAATTTAGTCATGACTTAGTCCGGTATTACATAGTCGCCTTTGTTAAAATTAATTTTCCAATTTCTATTCCACGATACGATGTTTTCGTTGTCATGTGCGCATTACAAGAACGAAGTTAGTAAAGTTCAACTTTTGAAAATTTGTTTTAATTAATCGAGTCTATAATATATTTCATAGAAACTCTGATAAATAAATTATAGAGTCTGTTAGCCCATTGGACCAGTATCGATCAACAAAAAAAAAATCAATAACAACTACTCACCGACAACATTGAGGCGAACAAAGTAGCTCCGCACAGGTTGGGTGGAAATTTGGCACTCGTACATTCCGGCGTCACGTTTTTGGGCCCATTTAATTTGTAATGTCCAGTCTTCGGTCTCCTTGTGATAAGTAGCTTGAAATCGCTGGTCTGATGTGTATGTGTATGCCCCAACTGTGAGGATGTGTATATCCCGGTGTCGTATCCAGGATACCTGCAAAAAGGCAAAAATCACCATCATGGCATTAAAGGACGTGTCGGCTAATGGTGTAGAAAAAAGTTTTATTTTGTTCCCTACCAATGGCTTCGGTTTTCGGTCTGGACCTAGAAAAGGAAACCGAAAGCGAAACCAAAACCCAAACGATGTCTAATTACTGAAGAAAAGTATAGGGTTCTTCATTTTGGATTCCAAATGTAAGCAGAAGATATGATTCCCAGAGGATTTTCCTGTAGGGCTTTTAAAGTTTTAGCTTTTTGTCCCAATTAGAGATATTCCTTAGATATACTAACCACCCAATTATGCCTACCCACCCCTCACCTACTGTCGTCTTTGTCTATGAAAGAGTTCACACAATTTGCACTATGAGCAAAAGGATAAACAGGCGCAAAGTCAAAATGTACCCGGCAGCACAACGAGGCAGAAGCAGAGACACAAGCACCGACCTCGACATGGCAAAAGTTAACGTTTTGTGCTACAAGGGCGCACACACGATGACGTCATCAGAGTGGTAAGTGTGGTTACAGTGTTCAAATTCAAACACGAGAATTGATTTTGGGGTTCTTTTGGTTTGGTTTGGGTGTAATCAAGGAATGTCGTTTGCCTTCTGCAGTAGCTTCTGGAGGTACATTTGATTTATTAGTTTTTTTTTGTACATAGATAAAAAACAAAACCGAAAAAAAAGAAATAAAACGAAATTCATTTGACAGTTGGTATTTGCTGACGGCAAATAGCAGAGAAATTGTCAATATAGAGCTCTTGGCTCTGATAGTTAAAAAAAAATGTTTTTCTATAGTAGATAGCAGTTGGAAACTTTTACCGAGATTTAGGCGTTGCCTGAAGTTCGGCATTTTAGGCTTTTGTTTCTATGTTTCCTTATAGAAAATGTTGCAATTTTAATTGGAGAAAAGCATTTCTTTTTATTTTAAAGCGAAACTTTCTATGAAATCTTCCTCAAATATAGATTTGGAATTATGTTGATGGCTGAAACGATTTCGGCAACACTTTCCTTGACATTAAAGTAAAAATATGAACACAACAGAATACTTAGAACTGTTTTAACGCAAATCTTCAAAAATGTCTTGGAACAACAGAAATCTTTTTTCTATTTTTTTTGTATTACCATTTAATGTATTTCAATCCCAGTAACTGATACCTTCTTCAAATTTTCCATAGAATTGATTAAATTTTTTCGATTCCAACCTTAATATTTACATTCCCAGGCCAAGTTATAGAGAAATGAAGGACCAGTGACTTTTTGCTTAAAGAATCCTTATTCAAAATCTTTTTTACTGTTACTTGGGATTTCCCTGTAAAGCAACACAAATTCACTTTGACATTTCATTAGGTATCAAAGCTATTTCAAAGAAGATATCTGATTGGGAATGAAAACAAATCTCTTACATTAAAAAAAGGAAGTGAATTGAGACAGCATATCTTACGGATACTCAAATAAATTCAACTGATATACATACATTTCAATGAAAGTCCTTTTGTTTTTTTTGAACTTGTTTTGGTAACCACTTATTCGATTTGCAAAAGTATTTTCTTGCGTTAAAAAATGTAATTTAGGAGGAGATTAAAGAGCTTAACAACGACTGTTGAAAGGGTGAAAACTTGTACAATGATAATTTAAAAAACAACATAAGATACTTATATTTGATGCTATTTTTCTCAGGAAATATAGATCTACCATCTTCGGGTGCCACTTCGAGATCGATACTTATCAGCTCCTCGCTTCGATACAATATTCTTCCCACGTGTAATAGATTTTTTTTGAGGTTCAGGTTCGTCCCGAACTGTAGCGCCCCCTAAGTAAGTAAGTACAAGATTTTTGTCGATTTCATAAAACTTACTCGTCTTATTGATGAGCCAACCCGAAATCTGATGGCAGGTTAAGCCGCCAACACTCCATACCTCTACCCTGAAAAATAATTGCTTCATTTCTGTTCTGCAAGTTTTTTGTCTCAAAAATATCCAGTTAAAGGGAAAACTTCCAGAGAACCATTTGAAAATTACGATGGGATCTCAATAATTTCTTGAGGGCTTATAACTGGGCAAAATGCTTCCTCGATAGTGACGTAGACTTCTGTGCAGTTATGGTAACTTTAACAAAATAACATTTCTTATCGAATGGGACAACATCAGTGCAGATATTAAACGTAGAATCACTCTTGCTAATTGCTTTTTCTTTGGGATAAGTAAGTGATTGAGGAATAAAGCGTAATAAAGCAAGAACCTAGGAGGCGGTTCTAGGATAAAATCTGCCTTGGCTAACATGAATCGGCTATGTAGACGAATGAACATAGACGATCCAGCACACAAAGCCTTCTATGCCGTATTCGAGAGAGTCAGATGCCAAAAGCAGACCTCATCTCTAATGTAGCGACCAGGTAGAGGGTGACCTCCGACTGCTTGGAGTGCGAAACTGGGGTCGGCAGGCTAGAGATCGAGCCATATGGAAAGGCATATTAAACTAAGTCCAAGAGCACCACCCTATGAAATACCACAAAAAGTAAGTAAACCGCAGGGCTCCGTTTTGTTTTCTACTCTTTTTCTTATATTCATCAATGACCTATTGCCTGAAACTTCTAATACAATTAACTGTTTACCGGACGACAGTAATCCTAGTTTTTCATATTTGTTTTTCCAGATTCACAACCATGTTTTTCTGATGTTGAACTACTACGGCATCGTATAGTAAGCTCATTAAATTCCGATTTTCACAGCAATAGGGAATAAGAAATCGTGATGAAGTCCTTGCTTCAACAACTCATTGTTGATTTTTGCCATTAAAATAGAGCGTTAAGATTCATAGGAAATAGAACTGCCGCTGAAACAATTGCCCCTCTCGAACACCGACGCAATGTTTCATGTCTTTCCTTATTTTATCGTTTCTTTTATAAAAAATGTTCACTTGAGGTAGCCAGCTGCATTCCACCCTTTAAAAGTTTCGCCCGTAATACTCGTCTTGCTAGGAATGCCCATCAGTTCACCCTTGAGCCCAATTTCGGACGTACCGTGAAATATAGAGATTCTTTTTTTAGCCGTACAACACGACTTTGGAATGGTTTACCCGGCGAGATTTTCCCTTGCCATTTCAATATGCAAACATTCAAAACCAATGTTAATCGACACATCCTATCTCTACCCTCCCTATCTTCCTAATGCCCGCGCAGTGTGTTATATTAAAAGGGAAACAAATAGTCCCTTGTGCGCGCGTTAATTATAAAAAAAAAAATTTTAAAAAAAATTAAAACGAAACTTACTTCCACCACTGTTTCATCTGGCTACTGACAAAACTTTAGCATACTACAATATTTAGGTAGGTACTTCGATGAACCAATTGATGAGTTTATAAGACAAAATTAATAAAAAGCTTTAAAAATTATATACAAACCTACAATAACAGAAGAAATTACATCTATTGGTCTGTCTTTCATTATTTTATCGCATTTTCTATAAACACGGCTTTAGGGAAATATACATTTGCATTCCTCCCATGAAACAATTCAACCATAAAACTCGGACTAAGAGAAATGCCCATCAGTTTACCTTCGAAGCCAACTTCCGACATACAGGTTTTTTTTTTTTAACATACCACACGAATGTAGAATGCCTTGCCAGACCCTGTTTTTGAATCCCATTTTTAAATGCCGGACTTAAAAACAAATTTGCATCAGTATCCCCTTTGAAAATCTTCTCTTCTTTCCTAACGCTATCGTTGTGTTTAAGGAACATTTTAAGAACAGTCAAAATTACTTTATAGCGCAAGCTTATTACAAAAAAGTACTTATTTCACACTTTCACAAATGCCGTTCCCATATCGGTCTGTTTTCGTTCTGATATCTGTTCGATTTTGTTCCGAAAGCTATCTGATCTCTTTCCGATCTCGATTCGATATCGACCTTTTTGAATGGATATCGAGCCAAAAGATGTCGCTCCGGTTCTAATACGTAATCATGGATTTTTGTAAAATAGAGAGATAAAATTATGCAAAAGAAATATAAATTATAAGAAATTAGCCTATTTTTATCTTCATATTTCATTTAACTTAGTATTAAGTACCACTCTGGGTGACCTCAAAGAAGCCACCTTTGTCCTTTACTATTCATTTTTGCAATAAATGATGTTACTTCATGCATACAATCAAGTGACATTCTTATATTCGCTGATGACATGAAGATATTTAAGACAATAAAGTCTAGCGATGACCACAGTCTTCTGCAGGCAGCTTTATTATTTGGTGCAGAAAAAGTGGTATATCCCTTAACCCTGTAAAATGCCAGACCAGATTAATGCACGTATCGTAAGTGCATTCGATTATCATATTTCCCAGCACGAACTCTGTCGCGTCTTTAGTTTTAAGGATTTATGTGCCTCTTTCCTTGTACAATTGCTACGTACGCCCCCACCTTAAGTATGTTTCACAGGTATGAACTCCTTATTATTTTATAAGAACCGTATTGAAGCAATCCAACACAATTTCATTCGTTTTGCCCTTAAAGGTCTACTTTGGAACGATCCATTTAATCTTCCACCATATGAACAGCGAAACCAGCTTCTGCAGATGCACCCCCTTCACCAAAGACGTCTTAATAACGATTTAATATTTTTTCATCAACTTTTAAAGGGCGAAATTGGTGCTCCTTATTTATTAGCCTGTATTGGGTTAAATTACCGTGGAGGATCTTATCACCTGCGTGGATCGCAACTTCTGCATGTTGACTTTCATAGAACAAACTATGGCATACATGAAGCTCTAAACGCTTCTTCTATAGACTTTAAATTAATTAAAGTGGGGGATTAAAATCTTTATTTCGAGCCAGTGCTCCATTGTCTTGATTGTTTTGTTTAATGTTTTCCTGTACATATATAACGGGGATGATTACATTTTAGTTAGTTTTTGTATTTTGTGCATGTTAGGCTATCAATATTATATTTTATTTTAATTTTACCAACAACTAACACATGCACTTATGATGAGCCTCTGATTATAGTAAAAAAAAGATTGTTCTAAGTGTAAAATTAATAAATTTATTAGTTATTTTCAACAATTTTACAAAAGACGGAACTTTGTCATTTCCTTAAAAAAAAATTAAAAATGTATCTGATTGTTACTTTCCCCATAATTCTCTATAAAACTGTTCATTTTTAGTAGGTACGTTCATCGTTTGTTAAAACAAAATTATAAATGGATAACCGAAAAAGGAAAGTTTAGGTGGTATCTACATGGAACGGATGTCAGAGTGGAAGTGTGAATGAAACCGGACGATGCAAAATATGAAAGAAAAAATTATTAGATGTCTCCAAAAAAATAATCAAGCACTTTACACATGAGAATGTACAAACATACCTCAACTTTACATTTTGACACTTCGTCAAATATTTTTGCTTTCGCTTTAACGGGACCTGAGGAACCAAAACAATTCGTTCATTTGTCGTATGTTGGACGCGATTGGCGACGCGAGTATCAGATTGCAAATTGTGAATCGTGGCGATCAATTAATTTTTTAAATTTCTTTAATTTTTGACAAAAAAATGTAAATTTCACTATACATTACACAAAATACATATATGTAGTGATGTAGTAATGATTTACATAAGTTCCAGTGGTTGTTTGTTGGTTTATTCGTCTCTCTTATGTGAATACAATTTAAAGGATTACTTGGACGTGTTGATTAATTCAATTTTAATAACGGTTTGCTCAGGTGTGTTTCATTTATGAGTTCGTGAAAACAACAAGCGTTTCTCAATTCGTTCGTTGTAAGTGTTATCTAACAAAAAAACTCCAATTATAAATTATGGAAAAGGGGAATAAAGCTCCAGTCACTAACGAAGATAAGACACACATAACAGGTATGTTTCATTAATGTCAAAAATGTGTCTAATTGGGATAACTTGTTCGTCAATTTTAATTCTCCTCTGTTTTTAAATGTGAGCATGAAATCTCATGTCATGTCAGTTTGTTCTTAACAAACTTATAAGCTCTGTTCGTTTTACCCTGTTTCACCAAGACTATTTCCGTAATTATATCAAGAAGTGACCATTTTTCATCTAGGAATTTATTTAATTTATAAATTCCGAATGTTTTTGACGTTTAATTTCAATTTATTTGGCCTGCTCTCGTTTTTATTTGGTTGGTGGAGAAATTGAATTGAACTTTTACCTTTGTACATCATATCAATGCTAGTTGGAGGCTGTTGATTTATTAAACGAAATATTTCGTCATGTTCCTAAAAACATGATGTATAACAAAATTAACTAAAATGAACATAGCTACATCTGTCATTTTGATGACTGCTAAATTTCAGCTGTCAAATTTACATATATCAGAGCTATTCACAATTGAATACCTCATTCTTAACGAAACTTTTCGAACGGTGCTAAACTAAAATGAACATGGCTATCTGTCTTTCTTTCAACGGCTTAATGCCATAATTGCCAAAATGCTATGTGTAAAAGTTATTAAGAATTTAACATCTCGTAAATAACAAAACTCGGTTCGCTAGAATAAATGTGTACATAGGTACTGATTAACAGATTTTTAAGGGCAAATTTGCCCAAAACAATTACTCACAATTTTTACCGGACAGAGAACACCAATTTCTTTTTGACGTGGCGTTGCCGTTGTTTTGTTTTAATAATGTTATTAAACATGTTTATTGTTTATTGAGATTTTAATAAGCAAAATATTTTTTTTTTACGTGATAACATCTTGTAAGTCGATGACACGCGACACACACGAAATAACATGATTCACGTTAATTTTTGCGGCTCCAGAATGCTCACGTTACTTTTTGCGTTCCACGGAACGGCCTAAGTATAATGTGTGGTTTGTGCATTGAATACTTATTATAAAAACTTAAAGAGGATTTGATAAATGTACACGAGACTTTGTACGTATTTCAATACCAGATGGCATTCTATTTTGTATTTATTGCATTTAATGCAACAACATTTTTTATGCATGGTTCCTGTGAAGGTTTGGCTGACACAACCGGCGTTGCTCGTGTATAACATACATTTGCTTGAATAATGTAATGTAACTAAACACCATATTAAATAAAAATGTATTTATGTATGTCGAGCATGTACTCCTTAACCGCCCAACGGATTTTAATGAAATTTGCCGAGTAAATGTCCTGTGAATGATTGGTTGCGCTTGAACTGGTGCCGATTGGTACTAGGTTGTTGGAACAATAGTATTTTTGTGCTAGATTGTTATTACTTAGTACTAGGATTTAGTACTATTTTTGTACCACATTTTGTACTAAATTTAGTACTATATTTAATACTTAGTAGTGGTTTAGTACTAGATATTTTCTTATTGTCATGTAATTACAAAACGTATAATGACGTGTGTATGGAGTGGAGTAAGTAGATTGTATATGGTGTGAGTTCACGGGCTGTATGTTGGCGTCATCTATGTTTTTTTATGACGCCATCACGTTAAACTTTTGTCCGTAAACAGACCTTGCAGACAAACAATTTTTTTAACGTTTTGAAGGCGGATACCATTTTTCAGAGCCAAACATTTTTATTTTGAAAGCGTTCTTAAAAAAAATAGAATTTTATTCAAATCAAATTGACTGTAGGTAAACATTTTAAAAACTCCTCGAAATAGTGAACAATGTTGAAATAGTGAACAGGCCTCTTTTTTATTAGTTCACTATATTAAGCGTCCACTGTATTCACAAATTAAAAAAAAAGTGTCGCATTGCCGAATGAAAAAAAGGGCCACTAATCATATCAGTCAGTAAGCATTGCGAAGTCTACAATGTCAGAACATTTTTAGGTTCTCTCTATCTCTTACATCCATTCACTTAATTAAACTTTTATATACAAAATATAACCGCAATGAATATTGATTAACATTCTGGAATTTGTGTGTGATTAACAATGTCCAGGAATGTAAAATTGGTGAACCTTACAATGTGGGTCTTTTAAAATAACATCATTCAACGGATGATGATGAAGGTGGTGCTTCAAGGGGCAACTCATCGATTAATTGTCAACAGAATGTTGTCATGATTTTAATGTTGTGAAAAAAAAAAAACAAATTTATTTTAACAACTAACATAGTAAGCATAACATACTTGTGTAACGAGGACAATATTTTTTCTAGGTAGTGGGCATGTCCTTGGAGGTATTGCATGACACAAATACTGAAGGTATTCATATGATATGAAGAATGTTTACTTCACATTTCTGGTATAGTTTATAGTTTATGTGTGAGGGAGAAACTCTACCGAAGGATGTGAGTAATGAAACTCATGATAGTGTATCCTATTTGCACAAGCTTTCCACCACATTTAACACCCTTGGTATGTTTATGATGATGATGATGACCCCCGTTCCCGTCAAGGACTATTTTGTATGTCTTGCATGGATTTTATAAAGGGGATGATAAAGTTTATGAATTAATACTATTTTCTTTTTTCTGAAGAAAAAAGATTTGGTTGTCTGTAAAGTCGGTTTACGGACGATAATTTTACGTGATAACGTCATAAGAAAACATTGCATGGCAGCAACACTAACATACAGCCTGTTAACTCACACCCACAAACCCTCTCGTTAAATCCACACACACACACCCCAATATATACATCTACTTTCTACTTTAACAAAACTCCGCCTATTTTGTACTTCTTTTTTTTGAGTCTTATCAGAATGATTCTTATCAGCATGAGTGTTATCAGCATGAGTCATGTTATTTCGTACGTTTAGCCTGTCATCGATTTATAAGACATAATCACGTCAAAAACTGCGATTAGTTCTTAGGATTTTAAAAATCACGGTAAAAACAATTCTTAAATTAAAGACGAGGAGTTAGATTTCACATCAATACGTCTTTTTTTTTATATTTTGAAAACTTTTAACTAATGTTTAAAAATTGACATTACCAGTAATTTTTTTTTGCGTCGGAAAAAGCCAAATCGGTTCACAAATTCACACTTCTAAACATTAAACTGTTTTGACCACTTCTCTAAAATTAAAAATATCGTGAGAGTTTCACTTTTTTCAATCCGCAGAAAGAAGCACTAATATGTTCCAGCGTGTTTCTTGATGTTTCCCAAAGAACAGAATATTCACCATTTAAAGAAATAAATACTGGTATTTTTCTACCCAAACGGTACTTGCATTTTTCCGGAGAAAAAAAAATTAATTTTGTTCAGACATTTTTTTAATCCATCGACATCGTAGCCATCCTTACATATAATTTGACATTTTTAAACTTGACAGATGCAATAAACTACATTCAACGTTTATGGAATCTTTCAATCCAAATGTTACCTGAAAATTCCGGAAATAGCCGGAAATGAAAACCACTCGAATGCGAATCAAACTATAAATAAAATAAAATAAATAAAATCTCTCTCGAGTTTTATATTTGTTTTGTATCTCAATCTTTCATAAATATTTTTATTCTCAACAAATTTTATAGGTATATGATTATAGGTACTATAATGCAAGTTATGCATTCGTGCAGATTAAAAATATTGAGATAACAATCAAACATGACATTACGATGATAGAGAAACATATTTGAGTTACTTGCAAAATTCTGTCTGTTCGGATGTATTTTGGACTGCAGCCTAAACGGTTGCGCCAATCGTCTTCAAATTTTGAACTTATTTTGACATTCTACAGAGGAGTTTTTCCAATTTTTTTTAAGCTCACCAATTAACGGCAACTGTCATATGACCGTTATGTAAAAGCTTATTTTTCTCGAAAACGGCTCCAAGAATTTTTATAAAAAAAAATCAGTGTACTACTCTAGGTATGCATTATATTTTGGTTAAAAAAAATATAATATGGTGGGCTAAAAACGGTACCTCCCATAGGACCGGTTTTTTTTCTTCGACTTTTTCGAAAACTGGTGATTCGATTACAATAAAAATTGATATTCAAGAAGATGTAGGTAGCCTGAGTAATTTTGCATTAATTTTTTTTCGAAAACTTTTTTTTTTTGTATTTTTAATTTTTTTTTAATTTTTTTTTAAAAATCAATATTTTGAAAACGGGCAAGTGATTTTTTTTTTAATTTTGTTTTTAAATGTAAGTTATTTTTGTGCTGAAGTTTATATTTTTCAATTATTTTTTTTAATTTTGTAAAAAAGTTGTTAAAAAAAAACCGTTTTATTTAAAAACGGCTCTAACGATTTTGAAAAAAAAACACACTTTTTCACATTTTCTAAAGAAATACATTTTTTCTCTGAAAACTATTTTACCTACTTTTTTCAAACAATCAAAAGTCAGAAAAATCGAAAAAAAACTTTGAAGTTCCCTGAATATTTTTCAAATTTTATTTCGAAGCATACTTATAACAATTGAATAACAATGTATGGCAACAACAAATATTAATAACAATATATTAGCAAATCTCACGAACTTAGTCGAGTAGCGCACTCCACTCAGTCGAGCTGCAAATACTAATACACAATATACCTATTCTTCTGCTACCTATCTGAGTGATCGGGTTTTTATTAATCGTTGCATTATAAGTCCGAAAAAGCAAACTCAAGGTTTAACATATATTTTCTGAATCCACCAACGATATTGGATTACTACACAAACAAAATTCAATATTGTTTATATGAAAACATATACATTAGCCGTGTTTTATTGGTAATCTATAGCTAGCGCAGTATTGGAAGTCCCAATAGAACACTATATTCACTCCATAATTCACTTTTAATTTAACCCCCGAAGTGACAACTGACGTCTTGTTGAATAAATTTAGAGGGTTGTGTTCCAAATTCAACTCAGTTCTTGGACAGAGACATCCGGATAGAATATCCAACCATGACGTCATCAGTGACCCTTGATGACAGAATTAAATTCGGTTTTAGAAAAAAAAACTGCAGTAATTTAACTTTCAATTGATGCAGGTTTTGTCTAATGTCTTATATGATTGATTCAATATACATATTAAGTCAACTAACACCTTGGATCCTTTCCAAAAAATTATATAATTTAGTCAATTTCGGTCAGATGACGTCAAAATATAGGAAAGCGATGTCTTGGAATCTTGTATCATGATAATCAATGAACATTTTCTACATTCCAGTTCGATGACATTTCTTTCCAAGATTTATCTCAACTTATTATATTCACTAATTTCACTAACCTAACTATCGACACTTATTGTTTGTTGTTGTTTGCCGTATAAAATACACTTACCAATAAAACACGGCTTTTAATAGCTTTAGTTACTTCTTACAACATTAGCTATCTGCCTGTGAAAGTCCCGTCAAAATCGCTCAATAAACAAGAATTTTCGAAATAAATCGAACCCATCGCCACCTAGTGGGTAATTAAAACAGCCTAAGTTACTCCCTATAACATGGGCCATCAGCCAGTGAAAGTCCCGTCAAAATTGGTACATCCGTTCCTGATATTAACCAGAACAAACAAACAGAAATCACAATCAAAAATCAATTTATTATTATGTTTTTTAAATATGGGGTTTTGGTTAGCAGTCTTTAAGAGTTTATCAATTTAAATGTTATCATAAAATTTACAAAAAAATGTGTTGATTAGTTTTAAATATATTGAAAATTCAACAATTTTGTTTTAATTAGTTATATAACATAACAAAAATGATATTGAAAATGTTGGTATGCAAAATTAGTTTGGATATTTAGATCTTTTCAAATATAAAACTTGACAGAAATCCAATGAGACGTTGCCGAGAAAATCGGATTAAAAATTTTTTATTTTGACTAAATAGACAGAAATTTTCCAATTACTACAAAATGCTTTATCATCATCATAATATCATGTTTGAATGTTATTTCGATTTGATTTATATGCATGAGTCCTCTTCGCAATTAAATAGGACTTAGTTACATTGTACAGATTTTTAATTCAAAGATTATAGTTTAACATTTTTCGACATGCATCTAAATAATTAAACATATTATTGTACTAACATTGTACCACAGGGTGTTTCAGTGGAAAAGGAACATGTTTTTAAAAGAATTTTTGGTTTTTTAGGAAAAGTTTCTGGAAACCCAAAGACCATGCAGATAGGTTGGGTTTGAACCTTGCATGCGTCGCCTTTTCTCAGGTACAACCTGAATCTTGAAAAAAAAGTTCATATTAAGTAGCCATTGAGATGTGGCATTCATCCATTTCTGCAAATTCACAATTAACACACGTTGAAAGTGTAAATTAATAAAATAAGTCTTAGCTGCTCATGGGTTTTTCGTGAAAATTCGGTCTTCTTGGAATATAAGTCGGATTGCTAAAGCAGTCCGCCAGGAAAAATCGTTATTTAAGTAGCCACGTTTTCCCTTCTACAATTGACAATAAATGCTTCCTCAACCAATCTTAGAATTTCTTACTTTAAAGAAGTAAGCTTTTGAGGCCATGAGTACTCCCCCACTGGCCTACCCTGTACAACAGTCCCAATTAACAAATTACTTATTGATCACCAAAACCGTAATGTAAATACAAAACAAATAATTCAAAGAAAAAGAAAACTTTGTCTGTCTACATTGCTAACATTAATTTTATTTATTTTTTCCGGGCAAAAAAAAAGTTTTCCCAACAACACTTAGTCATTAGGAATTTATTGGAAACAAATATCAAGAAGAGGCCATTAGACTAGTCTAATTGAATATTTTCTTAGTTGGAAAATTCTTTATGCAAACACACAAACACACACACACTTATGTCAACAAATATATGTAATGATTTGAGTGTATATGCGATATTTTTTTAAGGACATTCTCATTTCCTTTAGACTTAAGAGTCAGTAATTATAACCTCCAAGACAATTAATTATAACTTAAAGTTGGGTTTTGTTTAATGAAAAGAAATAATTGGAGTGTTTTGAAAAAAAAAAGGAAACTTACAGTTTTGTTGCCAAGATTCCGAACTCGACAGCTTAAATACGCAGACTTCCCCACCAAGGCTGTGACGTTTTTCAATGTGGCTGCGTCAAAATACGGTTCGACCCATTTCGGATTGCTGTAGCTGACTGGTTGGGGTGTGGTTAGCTCGGCCAGGGAGTTGTAGCCATCGATTGGACCTTGGACGCCACCATTTGTCATATCTGTGGAAAAGAAAAACATTATCCATTAGTTTCAAAATCTGAAAGATTGATATGAGTTTGCAGATTAATTTTTAAAATTAGAAAAATCCAGAAGCATTATATTGACAGAAGTTTACTTTATTTAAAAACAAACAAATGTCTTTAAGCAAACGTTAGAAGAACTTTGTTTGAATTTTTCTTTTCAAATGTTTTTAAGTCAAATTATCTAAGGATAAATCACCAGGAGGAATGGGATTTAATTCTCAAATTCAAAGGCAAATGGAAATCTTCGAACTCAGGAATTTACGAAAGCCATTACATTTACACCATAACCCAGCTGGATCAGGACCTCATCCCTAAATTGCAAACCATAGAAATGAAAAAAACATTTAAACGCTCAATAGAAAGTCCTTTTCCGAATCGTTTTACAAATCAATTTGCTAAAAGATCTTTCCAAGTAAATTAAAATAAATAAAAGGACTAAAAATAATTAAAAAGAAACACTTTCCCGGAAAAACAGAATTTTTAAATTTCCACACTCATGGCACTTAAAAGCTAAACAGAAACAAAAAATCACTCAATTTGCACTACCTGGGGCCCAAATTGACATGTTTATGTGAAGGACTCTGTTCGACATGAGTGGCTCCATTCAGCAGTTATAAGCGCTTTCTATTCCGTTTTAGTATTTCGCCATGACTCGTGTGTTAGAATTACCAAAATGACTAGTCGGAGTCGTTACTGACACACGATGTGTCCGTTATCTCCCAATCACCTCTCTATAGACATCCCAGCTTCCAGGTACATCACCTTAATTAAAGCCACATGACTTCTCTTCTTTGGCTCTGTGTGTCTCACCTGCTGCCCCAGTTCATATGTACATATATATTGTTTAAACTCCTCTAGCAATGAGTATGCTTTTAACCTTATCCTGTGTTTTCGGGCAGGAGAGCATAAGTGTGCAAACTTAACATCGTCGTCAGAGCCGTAGCCATCGCCCAAAAAAAAACCTTTATTTTTGGACCAGAAGTAAGGTAACAGTTTGGTTTTCAAAATTCTGTATGAACTAAAAAAAAAAAACATTTGAGATATCCTCTCTATTCCTGGTCCGGAGCCTTGGTTTTAGTAAAACTGTGAAACTGGGATATCATGCGGTTAAGGTGATTCACTGCCGATGTGCATGGAGTATTCCTTAGTGCCCGTGGTTTAATTTGCAAGAAGAATAAGCCTGTGTATGAAGGCAGGGACAGGAGGATTTAGTTGATTAAAGTGAAAACCAAAATGGTATCCTTGCGAAGAGGCTGGAACTGGCACTGGCACTGAATTCAGAATTGGGATTGTATAAGCAAAATTAAAGGCAAATGATGAAAATCCTCTGCGGCGAAGAAGAGGAATATTTTGTACCGTCTTATGTGTGAATATAGATACATCTTTTATCACTTGTAGGCGAGAATGGGGTACATTCGGTTAGTTGATTTTTTTTTCAAACTGAAAATAATCATAGGGACGGTGAAATAATAAGTAGAATAGTAATTTCTGGAAGTCTGAAGGTGGGAAAAGACTGTCCGAAAAAAATACAGTTTTTATTAAAAAAAAAACTTTTTCCTTGAGTTTAATTGGATAAGGACAGAGTGACATATGTCTTCTTCCTTCTTGTGTGAGCGGATTCCACTGCGTTTCTTGAGTTGCAATACAGTCGTTGCCTTTTCGAAGCACAAATCCTATCCACTGCCATTTTACCGTCGTAAATTTGATGGGTTCCTAACCCGTTCTCCTGTGAAGATCTTCGTTGAATATTCGATTGGGCTAGAAAATTCTGAAGATGTTTTGTAAACATCCATTAAAAATACGTTTGCAGCTTTCTCGTGACAGCTGATGTAATTTGTCGTTCTGCACCCATATAGCAGTATGGATTTAACATTTCAGTGAAACAGTCGTTTTTTGGTGCTTAAGCTGAGCCTTTGCTTTACCGATATGACTGCTTAGGACTTGTTTGGGTAAACTTTCGGTGGAGATGATACTCACAAGGTATTTAAAGCTCCTTTCTCTCTTTACCAGGTGTTGAGAAATATTTATTAGAGAGGATCACTGCATCCCAAGGCTGATCATCTTTGTTTTGCGTGCCGATTCGGCATTGAGTATGGCTTCTCTAGATGTTCTTATGCGTTGCAGAATAATGTTACTATTTTGGCAACAGCAGGCAAAAAGAAAATCCCCTTACAGTTTTTGCACTTTGTTAAATCTGTTTTTTTTTGGGAGCTAGACGATTATTTCCTTTTCCACTCATCGAAGAATCCTTTGGATACTCAGACCGCGACTCTTTGACTGGATGTATGAGTTTGCTCTATGTCGTTGGTACCGATTGTAATAGTCCTGTGGGAATGCGAACAAGTCCTACCAATTTCTTGGTTTTCAGTGCTTTGATTGCGGTACAAATTTCAACTTTCCTGGGAGGTGCGATGTGAATTCGGCAATTCGTTGCGTCGGGCAGCTCAGCAGGTATGAGTAACACATTGGTATCAGTCAATCGGGTTAAAACAGCAGCAAAGTTCTTCTTCCACCTTCTGCGCTGGTCCAAATTCGAGGTTCTTGCCTTAAACTGCGAGCAACGATCAGCTCTTTTGATATCCTATAGATATGTCACACCAACAATGCAAAATAAGCGAACCAATACCACCACAAACACATAACTCTCCCCAACCAACATAACGAAGAGTTCAGTTCGTTTTTCAATCCCGAAGTGATCTGTCGATGCGCTCGTCGTTTTCTTTTTTTTATAATGATTCTTCTTTTTTTCAATTTTAAATAAAAGACATTTAACTTACGTGCCTACTTCTTATATTTATTTGTTTACCATCCGTGACAGATGGTTGTGGTGTCCCAACTACACTGAGTTATTACGCTTATTACGTCTCACATTACGTTGAACTTCTTACTTTTTCATGTTGTACGAAGATTCCAGCTCGTAACTTTGCTGCTTCTAACACGTGCGTTCCACCCATTTTACGGTAGACGTAGTGGCCTTTCACAGTCGGCAAATTCAAAAACGACAGGATTGGCAATCAATCTACCAACATTCGTACGTCAAAAAAAAAGGCTACAGCAGAACCCGAGGCAGTCCACCGTGCCCAAGAACTCGGCCTTTCGCAGACATCAACTTCGTGCGTTTTCTGTCGGAACTTGGGCCTACACCCACCCGAACAATCGAAGCAGGAGGTAGAATTTCATGAACATAGACAACGATGTTTGTTCAGTGACTCTGGGCTTCGGAGCGTTTGGAAGAGGATACAAATTTTATCCGGAAAATCATCAATAACAACAAGAATCATTTTTGGAAACTGTGTTAAGAAGTTCAAATTGCCGTATATGGGACGACAACAAGAAAATCAAGGTTAAATACATGGCACTGCTTCTTCAAAAGTTACCGTTTCGTGTCGATTTTAGACCCGCTTGGCGGCTGCATTAGTAAGTACTTTTTCGAAAACGTCGTTGGAAAGGCGGTCACGGTCAATTCCGAGCACTACATAACGATGATAACCAAGTCCTTTCGACCCATATTGAACCATATGGACCTAGACGACATGTGGTTTCAGCAGGACCACGTTATAAATGTTTTGAGGTTAAGGTTATCTCTCGCAGAAGTGACTTGAATTGGCCAACAAGGCCTGCTAGACTTTTTCTTTTTCTAAAGTCGCAGCTCTATGTGCAGAAATCACTACTAACCGATGTCCCTAAGATGAACATAGCAAAGGCCATCGCTCAAATTCATTTGGGACTATGCGAAAGAGTCATTGAAAATTGGACCATTCGGATTCGTGCCACCGTAAGAAGCTGAGGCTGTTATTTGAACGATATCGTACTCCGAATATAATCCGTACATATTTGCTATTCAAATAAAAAAGACGCGCAGCTGGTTTTCTTCCATTTCAAGCTCTACCCATCTTTATTGAAAATCTTTTAAACAAAAATCAGTAAACGCGCAAGAATGGCCCTTCAAAGAAGTTTCTACATCGTCTGGAGGTATATTAAAAACAGCCAGTTCGGTAAGCTATCAGACTCATAGACTGAGTTAGAAGAACCCTTGGCCGACCTCGCCAATTACAAATCCAAAATGCCCCAAAACCAGAATCACCCCACTCTACCCTATCAACATAATTTTTCTAGTTAAGGAACTTTGATGGAAGCGTTGAGATACATCGCGAGCAGGGCATCCGGTTGAACGCGGACAAGGTAGATGCTGTGAGATGATTTTCACTCCTGACTTCGTCTTCAACGTATAGTTTCATGCTATCTGTGTGCTGTCATATCCCTACACATACTAAATATTCATTAAAAGTTTTTATTCTTCTTCCCAGTATGCCTCATCATTTGTGTATCTTTCATCCGTCAGGAATGGATGGAATATGTATTCGCTCAACTTAGCGGAGAAAGGCAGATGAAAATAAAAACGTATACAGTGTGTACATCATGTTTGGTGTCAACCCTCTTCATACTATATTAAATGATGATGGAGATGCTAGTCCCAGGGCGAGGCCATTGAGCTCCAGCAGCACCAGGCGCGGCGGCTGCGGCGTCGACAACGATGGTGTTCATATATGACGAGGATGACTGTTATTCACACCATCATCGTCAGAACGGAACCCAAGGGATTCTGTGTGTAATCTTTCAATTTTCAATTCTCGAACACTCAGCTAGTGAAAACCCATTTTCTTCGGCTTCTTTAGAGGAAAGGCCAGTGCCGTCGTGTCGTGTCGGCGCGCTATCCTTGCTGCTATTTTCGTCTTGTTTAGCCGAGAAGTACCCTAAGCTTTGGTCTCAGTGGACATACTTCTCGTTGAAATGTTAATAAGATTTTACAGTGGATGCACTTGGACCGGCTACCATTCCATCATTTTTCATTTATAATCACCATAACTCCTCTGCTACCTGGTGTTGCCATATATTCAAAGAGTCCTTCATATGCGTACGTTAAGGTCGGTAGGTACGGAAATTCAATCTGAAGAGATGGAATTTTCAACAAATTGCTTTTCATTTTCCGGATATTTTTTTTGTTGAATGGGAAGCTATATGAGGATACTTTAGTGGACGAAACTGCGGGAAAACTTAGGTGTATTGACTCTTAGAAAAGTCAATCTCACGAAGACAATTTTTAAGAGACTTAGGGTATGATGCCAAAAGTCATTAGTGTTGGAATTTCGGATTCCAGACTCCAAGTCTAACAACTCATTTAGAATGGCTTAAACATACCCTTTAAGAATTAATGAGGATCCTTGTGCTCTGCAGAAAATTAGTCATATAGTTACACAATTCCTTTCTATTTAATGAAGAAATATGTCTTGGAAAACTGAAAGGACGAAGATATCCTTAGATAAAACAGATTGGGATAGTTGCTATTTAGCCGCTTCATAGGTTTCTGAAATCATATCTTTGATTCCGAATGTCGTAGATACATATGTGGTTATGTGGTAGATGCTTTTCAAAAGGAAGCTTAATTTTCTTCAAGATGTCGATGTTGAGTTCCTTGTATGTCAAACTTGCTTGATATCCTCCTTCAGATGTTTTTAGGAAGATATACCTTCAAAATGACTGAACTTGTTTTTTTGGATTGTGAGGGACTCACCCAAAAACCGGGGGCAAAATTCTTCCCTATAGTGATGCTTAAATTGAAAATGGTTGAGTGATCCTTACAACTTCTGTGTTTATATTTACCTTCCATCTATGCTGGCAAAGTGGATTTTTTTAAACAAACCAAGTGGAAAAAGTGCATCCAAAAAAGAGTTTCTGAAAGTTTAGCTCAAAAGGCTTTGAAAAAAGTCATATAACCTTAGAAACTTAACTTATTTTTTTCAGCTTTAATAATATATTTACAAAATTAAACTTAGCAGATCCACTTCCTGTAAACAACTCATGTTGAGTATGTCTGTAACTATAAATAAGAACCAACATTTCATTAAACCGTTAAACTGAAAACTCTAAACCCTGGTGTTTCCGCGATGAGGATATACTCGAATACACTTCAATCAAAATCACGACTACACGCAATCGTTCTATACGTGAGGTGAATGTAATTTATTTTTACATCCGATTAGTAAATGGCTGTAGGCGCGAGGATGTTGGTGGGGAAATTAAATGTAGATATTCTTCGGGGTTTTACCTTCGGATTGAGGGAGGACTGAATGTGAATATCCTTGTAATTTTTTTTTAATGGAACATTATAAAGTGATTACATTGATATTCATTTTCAATCAAAACAGAATCACGTTGAATAGCGTGTCAAACTTAACTGATGTTTAAATGTGACGAATGATATGGTGTTGAGTTAGTAAGGTGGACGACAAGGTCGAACGAACTTGTTGAGAAAAAAATTAAAGTCTTAGTTGCGACAAGAGAGAGTTTTGCTAGTATTCTTTGCCTTTTGTTGCATGGACTTATATTAATCTATCAGTCAATTAAAATATAAATAAATTTGTTTCTGATACATTCACAAGTTTTATTTCATTTCATTTTATTTTATTGAGTCATTTTTCAAATCATTTAATAATGTACAGTCACTTACATACAATTTTAGTCGACTTAAAGATATGTCAGGCTAAGCAAAATATTTCTTAATATATAAGAGATACATACATATGTATATTAATGTTAAATTTCATGAAATCATTTACGTTATTGAAAATTATAAATTGCCGCCGGCTACAAAACTCTACTTGGCTCTATGTTGGCCTTTTTGGACTTACTTACTAAAACTAAAAATAAACTAAAGCTAAGGTTCAAATTAAAAATGAACTAATCCATCATATTACGAAAGATAACAAGTTTATAATAGCTTTGTTAGTTATATACAATTTTGCAAAAGCCAAAATTCCTTAATATTTATATACTAAGTATATATGTAATATAAGGAAGTCTTGAGCAATTTGCATTTAACAAAGGCTTATGTCAGCTCCTTTTGTGTTAGAATTCAGATTTTTAATCTGAATAAAAACTACATCACCCTCTATAATTTAATGGTGGTGCTCTTTCATAAAACGGAACTTGTAAGTTGTCGTTTGCATCTGGATTTAATTGGGGTACAGACCCCTGGTTGAGAAGATTGAATGGTGACAAATAATATTTATCCCCTACATTGATATTTGAATCTCTTAAGGATCTTACAAGTAGATTTTCATGGAAAGATATTCTTTCCATCTTTCTGAAGAGAAGATCAATTTGGTAACTCATTAGGGGCTGAACCTGAGTTGCTTAGTATATAGTTTTGTTAGAAAACTATTTTCATCTGGCCTTCTAAGCAAACCACAACAAAATCTCAAGTTTTGTCTTTCAAACAACTCCATTTTTCTTGCAACAGTGGGCGAAATTGAAAACTAAGTACAAAAGCCATATGTTAAAACTGGTCTTGTACATCATAATTTTCGTTTTTCCTAGAAGAATCTTGGACTTAAACAATGGCTTCAACGAACCTATAACCATTTTAGGGCTGTTCTTGCGTGTTTGTTAAAAAGGAATCTGTTTTGAAATATAATGCCCAGAGGTTTTGTTTCTATCCGTAATGGAACATCAAGGTTATTTACTTTTAAGTCCACAGATTTGCTTTCTTTAACTGCAAGGTAGTGCCCTTTCCCGCCTTCATTTCTGAAACAAGTAGACCACATTTTTTGAAATGGTTTTCAACGAGGGGGAGTATATAGTTGGTCTTACACCATTTGTTTATATAATTGTGTCATCGGCGTAGTGAACAGAACCAGGTTCGCTCGTTTTGGGGTTTGAGAGAGGTAAATCATGCAAGAAGATATTAAACAGAAAGGGTCCCAAAATTGGTCCTTGTGGTACATCTGTTTTAACAGGAAAATAATCGGTATGGTCTGAATCAATAAAAACTGAAGTTGTCCTGTTTGACAAAAAACTAAAAATAATTTCAATTAGCCAGCTTGGAAAATTAAGATCAATGAATTTGAATGTAAGGCCTTCATGCCAAATTGAATCAAATCCTCTTTTGAGATCGATATCTAAGCATACTGTACATGACTTGTTTCTTAAATTTTGGATTATCTTGTCTTGGAAAAGTAGCAAAGCATGTTCTGTAGAGTTTCCTTTTTTGAATCCGAATTGATTATTTGGAATGATTTCTTGATCTTCACAGAATTAATTCAAATGGTTTGTTAAGACCCTCTCGAAGAGTTTTCCTATATTTGATAGGAGCGAAATTGGACGAGAGTTGCACACGTCCCGTGTAGCTTTTTTCTTGTCTATTGGTAAGATCTTTCCTTTTTTCTGGAAAGTAGCCATTATTTATACATTGGTTAAAAATTAGAGCTAATACTATGTCCAAAGAAAACGGACACTTCTTTAAATGAAGTAAGAAATTTGATCAATGCCAGAGGACTTTTTGTTATTTAATGAAATTAAATAATTATTTACACTGTTGGGTGAAGTAAACGGATTTAAACCCGGATCAACTGCATTTTTTTTGGAGAAAAAGTAACCAGTGATTCGATCTCGTATGTTTCTTTAAATAAATTAACCGTGGACAGCACTGCACGTTCGAAAGGTAGATTCCCAGAATGTATGTATATCGAAGTGAATGGAAGAGTATACCTCTCTACAAGCATTTAATTTTGACTCCATGTCAATTAACTGATTTCCATTATAAAAAAGAACATCTTTCGAAACATCGGTTCCAAACAACTTTCGACCAGTTATTTTGTAGATTTCGTTGAAAGCTTGAGGTGAAGGTGTTATTTTTTTAAGTCCAAATTGAAAGGAGTTGTTAATGTCTAAGTTCACATTCTGTTTTATAATACTACTAATGCATTGTATTTTTCCATGAAGCATGAAGAAGTATTCCGAATTAATCCTGTTAAGGTGACGATGAAAGAGTCTTTTGAGTTGCTTGAGCCTGATACATTCACAAAGTAGTTGACATTTTAGAGAGATGACTTAAAAGGAAATGCTCAATAACAAACAAAAGAATGTTTGTTTTAATTTCTATTTATCGCAAATTATTGTAGTGGATTGTGAAACCCCTTCTTAGATATGTGTAGACTCCCATTTTTAAAGGATCCAACTATTTCAGAATTTTAACTTAATCATCATTATCTTGAAAATAACTGCTCAAAGAAGAAGAAATGATCAGGAGATTCGTTCACCAAAGTTCATTAACAATGATCAAGAACAGATTCTTGTAGAATACAACAAAATCCTTCACGGATTCGATAGACAACAACGTGATCTGGTATTGGTGGCTCTTAGAAAACGAGGAGTTCTGGAATCCTATTTGCGAATAATTATGAACATGTACAAGAAAGCAAAAATAGATGCCCTGCCGGTATCACCGAAGAATTCCCAATCAAAGTAGAGGTGTACACCAGGGATCAGCCCATTGCTCTCTATTGCAGTCCTTGACTGTAATTTTGAAGGTAAAGTGACCCCCTACACTGCAGATGAGCGTCCAGTACTTATACGTAGTTCACAATATTGGACAGGCCACCTCCTGATACAAACAACTGCAGAACCACCAGCATTTGATTGGCCTCAGACATGAAACAATTCAAAACCGGTAGGCTTGCCGACGTTTTCTGCGGTCAAACCGGCGAACACTACAGGATGAACCCTATATGAACAATTATAAAAAAGAATTCGCAAACAAGATTTCAGCCATGGATAAGCGCTTGTATTTTGAAAAAAAAATCAAAGTCAAAAACAAAATGGGCTCTTGTGTTACAAACACCCACTTAACTCAAACTTAAAAAAACGGTTTAAGAAAATTAACAAAAAATGTTAACAAAGAAATTTCCACTTGTAAGGACAACTATTTCTTTTCTAAATTCCTTGATGCATAAGGAAACCCCAAAAAGGAATGGAGTATCATCAATAGTATATCTAATAGACGCCAACCTTCGCAGTGTAACTCCATAGTGCTGTATGAAGAAGGAACCGAAATCGTAGAACCTGTAGAAGTAGCAAATACGTTCAATAAATTCTTTAGTTCTGTGGGAAATTTATCGACCGAACCTAGCTGTGGGTCGACTTGTAACCGATGTGTAAGCGTAGAATGAGTAACCATTGGTAAAAGCTTCTTTTTTGATGAAATTACTGGGTTTGAAATTTTAGCCACCATCTACTCGCAAAACAATTCAAAATCCTGTGGAAACGATGACATTTCGAATGTTATTCTAAAGAAAATTGCCCCCAATTTATTTGATATTCTTGCATATCTATTCAATTTAAGTATTTATAGTGGAGTTTTCCCTGACAAACTGAAATGTGCTAATGTACTAACTCTCTTTAAGAAAGGAAATCGAAAAGAAAAAAAGCAACTACAGGCTCATTTCCTTGCTTTTTTCAATTTCGAAAGTTTTTGAAAAAGCTTTAAAGAAACGAATGAAGCGCATCTGGTAAGAATTAATTTTTTTAGTCCAATGCAGTTTGAAATCAGAAAAGGCTGTTCCACTGAGGATGCTCTTTTAAAATGTATAATTGGTTTGCTTCATATTTAAAGGACCATATGCAAAGAGTTCGTATTGGGGATTTCCTTAGTAACTATCAGGTATACTGAACGTGGGTCCGTTTTGGGACCTATACCGTTTTTGGTATTGATAAACTCCCTGTTTTTACTACCTTTTGCAGGTATAGTCACGGCTTTTGCAGATGACCTTGGCATCGCATATGGTTCAACGAGCCCCCTGAATCTGTTAGGTGCAACACACAGGTTAATTGTAAGTAGGAAAACTAAACTAATGTTTTTCAGTTTGAGTTATGAATCACTTCATGTTGATATTGATTTCCACTCTTATGATTGTCAGCGTTTCAACATTAATGATTGTACTTGTACAGCAGCGTCCGGAAAAGTTTTTAATGAAAATGCCGCTTGAAGCTCGACTTGTTTTGAAATTGAAGTAGTTAAGAAAATACCTCGGTACTACTATCGACCAAAACATGAGTTGGACATAATATATATCGGATCGCCTGAAAAAGTGTTGCTCTAAAAAGACACTTAAAACTGTTTACCATGGAATCTTCCATTCAAAATTACAATATGGAATTATTTGCTGGGGGGGGGGGGGGGGTGCATATCTGACCAATCTTTAGCCATTTCTCGTTTTACAAAAGTGGGCCATTAGAAGAACTTGTAATGCACATCGGCTCGTTCATACCATGGGTTTATTTAGGTCTCTGGATATACTTCTGGTAAGACATTTATTCTTTTTTAAAGTCTCTAAGATATTTTTTGTGAGAGCTGGCTATAGGAAAACTCCAATTTTCCATTCGCGTTACTTGCGTAGCTTAAATCGCCATGTTGTTGAAATTCCAGTTTTTCACACCACTCACTACAGAGATTCCTACCCAGTTGTATCTTGTAAACTCTTTAATCGTCTTCCTCTTGAAATAAGAATACTAAGAAATCAAAATAAATTCATAAACAAAGTTAAAGCATTTCTACTTAATTTTGATCACAACAACATCGAAGTTTTGCTCACCTACCTTGCATAAAAATGTTGTATCAAATAATCTTGATCAATTATATAAATGTATTGCTATTTAAGGAACTTGTAGAAATTAAAAAAAAAAATATGTTACCCCACAATGTTTAATATGTTTTTCTTCTTTATAAAGTGACATCTAACACTATTTATCGCTTTTATAAGCAAAATAAAAAATGTCACTAACTATTCTCTACTGTATAATATGTAAATTTCCAATGTAAATTATTGTAACTAGGTATTTTTTCTAAAAGAGAATAATGAACAATAAATACATAAATAGTGTGAAACAGTTTAGTGGGATAATTGTGATCCCAGTAGATATCAGAAAGTCCACGGGAATAAAAAAAAAGAAGAAGAAGAACTAAATTATCATCATCATCGTAATAACTGTGATCCGGTACTGGCCTCATTTAACAAGTTTTTCCTTAGATCCCGATACCTGGGCAACATGACAGCTTGTTGATTTCTACCGATTATGTCGATGTTTTCTTAGCCAGTATCTTATCTGGCTGAACTTCATGACGATAACCCCTCTTCTCGATATACCAGAATCACGAATTGCTTTCTCCAGCGACGAGTTGAGATGATGCAAGTCAGGCCATCCCTATCATTGAGCCTTTTAAGGATGTTGATTGGTCTGTTTTGCATTTGCTTGTGACATTTTTTGGACGGTTTAGTTAAAATTTCGAGCCCGGTGCGGACCTCACTTTATTTTTTTATATCGTTATCAGGCTCGAGTAGTGGTGAAAACCTATCAAAACGTGGCAATTTGAGTACAAGTGAATGCATCAAGCGGGTAGTAGTAGTTTGATACTCAGGTTGGAAAGCAAATAGAAGCAAAAAGCTTGGTCACTGGGCACAGGTTCCGCAAGTTCGAGTAGAATATTTTTTTGTCTTCTTGATAAACAGCCTCTCTACAGAGATGTAACACCAAATATGCCTTTTCACTAAAAAATCTAACCCTTTTTTTTGTGAACCCATAACTTACCCTAATAACACTTTTATCAGATGAAAAATCAATAGTATCTCCATATATACTTGAAATGTACTCAGCAAATACAGAAGAATTCATCGCAAACGTGAGAGAAATAATTACTTTAAAAGCGATTTCAAGGTTACTAGAAAATCACTGATAAATCTTTTAATGGTAACTCTTTTATTTTTAGGAATGGGGGTCTTTTAATCTTATCCTCTGCATTTCATGTGAAGCTTTTGAATTTGTCTTATACCCTGGTGTTCGTTAGAAGTGATTTAACATCGTATTAAATATAGTTGTTAAAGTATGTAGTCTGGAAATTTTTTTCAAAAACTAAATAAATGACACACGGTTTTATCAAAACCAGTTGTATGATTTTCGAAATACTTGGTTTACTCTATTTTACTGGAAATCGTTACGTGGTGTGGTTTTGACAATTTTTATAAGTTCAAATCGAGTTATTTTTCTACGTATATTATTTGGTTTTCTCAAAGATCTTGGCACTTAAGACCAAATACGTGCCACCAGGTCCTGTTTATTTTTCTCTTTAAACCTTAATTTCGTTCTAAAAAAAAAAAAAATTTTACTAGTTTATGTAAATAATTTTTAATTTTCGCTTAAATCAATGAACTAAACTTCGAATAGGGACCTTCGAACTTCGATAGCGGCTATCTTGTTGAAGCTATCTGTCAAATTGGCTGTCATTTATTTAGTCTATTTTGCCAAATTACCCTGAACGGATATAACGTTCAACAACACGTGCAAATGATAAAATTGTTTTATCAAAATGGGTGTTCTGTTTGGGCAACGTAATCGTTCTATCGAAAGGACTATCCGTAGTGTAAATTTGAGTCCATTGGTTCAGTAAACAATCAACCAACACCCGTTCGTCGACGAAACGCAAGATCTGTGAGAGTGTGAAGGAGGATCCGAGGCAGTTGATTTTGCATCGCTCCCAAGAACTCGACCTTTCGCAGACCGCAACATTGCGAAATTTGCGTCTTGACTTGGGCCTGCACCCGTACAAAATTTAACTGACCAGGAGTTGAAGGTAAACGACCATAGACAACGACGTGGAGCAGTTTGCAGCTAACGTTAATTTTCATCGAAAAATCATCTTCAGCGATGAGGCACATTTCTGGGTGAATGGGTACGTGAAGAAACAAAATTGTCAAATTTTGGACAGTACCAATCCACATGAGATCCAAGAGCGTCCTATGCATCCCAATAAAGTCACTGTTTGGGTGGATTTTGAGCTGGCGGCTTCATCGGCCAGGTCATCACCATCAACGGCGAGCACTATAGGTCTATGATTACCAACTTCTTTTGGCCTGAATTGGATGATATTGAAACCAACAACTTCTATTTCAACAGGACGGCATAAGCTTATGTCACATTGGACATTTGTTCATCTCACGTATAGGTGATGTAAACTGGCCACCGAGATCTTGTGATTTGACCCCATTAGACTTTTTCCTGTAGGGTTTTTTAAGTCACGGGTCTATATGCAAGTAAGCCCAAAACTACAGTGGCCCTCAAAGCCAACATCAATGCCATCGGTCAAATTCATCCTGATTTATGCGCTAGAGACATGGAAAATTGGACTTTTCGGATGTGCGCCACCAAAAGAAGCCGAGAAGACATTTAAACCATATTATAGTTTTTACAATATGGCATTAATAGGCCTTTCAAACGAATAAAAAATATTGATGATATCTCACACACACTTTATTTCATTAAAATTAAAAATTAAGAAGCGCTTAATGAAACATGTGTTATTCAATAGAAAATTTTAGCTTCAAAAATATTAAAATGAGAGAAGGCTTGTTATTAAATGAGATAATATTGGTTGAAGGTATGTAAATATGATGTTTTTGAAAATGCCTGGCTTCATAAACCTCAAATATTTGTGTATCAATAGCGAATCACTGATGCGTTAATGAAATATAACAACAAAGGCGAATAAAGAGTATTTTTGATGTTTTTTTTTTTGGTTTAATATTGCTAACTTGGATACAAATATTGATGCCAGCATTTTTTTATGTCCTTACAGAGGAAAACGTTTAACCAAGATGATGATGGGCTTGTGGTACTTAAACAAACATATCAGAGTTTCTATGAATAATGGTTAATAAAGTTTATTTCTAAAAAACAAAACTATGGATCAAAATAATAAAACAATATTGAAGTCACTCTGATGGGAATTGAAAAATTTAAATGAAGCAAAGGCCTGTCACAAGTTAACACTCCTCCATCCAGATCGAACAGTAGTCGGCACAAAATCTAGAGCCGTCCGTGGGTTTTAAGTGAGAAAATAGTCACCTAATTCTCGATCTACAGCGCCTAAAAAATTCTTTCCTATCTCTCTAGTTCTTCTTACTAGTGTCGTTTAACATCCGGTTGCATTCGTAAAAGCATTATGCCTTAGAGACACGCTGCCTAAGAAAAAATTTCTTTCACATGTACGTCTTCACTGTACAATACAGGCCAGCTGTTTTGGCATTAAGTGAGACTCAGGTTGGAGTAAATACTGATTTATTAGAATTTGCTCAACATGCGTATACCTTGGTGCCACTACTTTTTTCCCATCATGGTCTCGTCGTTTATGTTAGGAATGATATTGCTTGCCAGAGCCTTCCTCAATATGGACAATGTTCCAACACGGACTTTAACTTCTTGTGACTCAAATTCACTGTCCGCAAGCATATCATCCTTTATTGCTTCATTTATAGGAGTCCAAATCTTAACAGTTACTCTTAACGAGTTTGATGCTCTGTCTGATTCCATATCGGAAATTTTCTCCCTTTGCCCTCGCACTGAAATCCCTATTTTGGTCAAACAACACCCGAAGAAAGCTCTTTGCCGGGTTACAACACCTTACCCAACTGATTGATGTGCCAACGCGAATACCGGATGTTGCTGGACAAGCCGCCCATACTCTCGACTTGTTTCTTACTTTTCACCCTGTTAAATATACCACTAATGCAATTTCTCGATTTGGCACTTCGGACCATTGTGTCATTTCAGCGAATTTTTCGTCCTCCACTTATCCAGTTAAAGAAAAACTTCCCACCAGGACGGCCTGAATATTTTTGTCCGTAACTTTAACTGTTCACTAAGCTTCCTCGATAGTGACATCGATGGCGGTGCTGAAATGATCACAAATGTGATTCTTCAATGGAAGAGTACTTTTATTCCTAACAGAGTAAAAAGTATCAAGTCTTAAGTAAAGTCCTGGTTTAACTCTGACTGAATATAAGCTATAAGGCTCAAAGAAGTAAGTTTCCGATCCTTCAAAGCCAACCCTAAAAAAGAAAATCGGAAAAAGCACAAACAAGCAAGGAACTTATGCAACTCCGTTATTGAAAAAACCAAATTTTTGCATGACCAAAAATTACGGCAAAAAATTCCTAAGGGCTTTAAATTTTTTTGATCATTTGTAAAAAATATTAAAAACTCGTCAACGTATTCGGTTCCAATGTTCATCGACAACAATAAACCAATTGTTTGTTCTTCAGAGAAGACAAACTTGCTCGCCGCCCATTTCACTGCCAGTTCTACGCTGCCTCACAGCAACGTCGCCCCCCGTGTACTTGAGAATGTAAATTTTACCATGTGACATATTTTTTCCGCACTCGTACAGTAGCAAGAGTTCTAAAAGATCTCGATATACACAAATCCGCTTCCGCTGGCCCGGATGGTATACCCGCGATTCCTCTGAAGAGGTGTTCATCCATACTGGCAAAGCCACTGCGTAAGCTTTTCCATCGCTCCTACTGGAATCTATCCTAGAAGATGGAAAACAGCATTTGTCCAGCATGTCCCTAATAAATGCGACCCATCCTCCCCCTCCTCCTACCGACACATAGCACTAACATCCCTGCTTTCTAAGGTCATGGAAGGAATATCTCGCAGATCGAAAGCTTCTCCATGACCGTCAGTATGGCTTCCGCAGCAACCCTTCCACATTGTGATCTGATTTCTGATGGCATATCTCACCGAACAGTGGAACAAATCTTTACATCGCTTTGGTGAAAGTAAGATTATTACTCTTGTTATTTCCAAGGCATTTGATAGAATATGGCATGAAGCTCTCTTATCGAAAATGCGTGCTTTTGGTATCGATGATACTCTTGTTCGTTGGATTAGAAGCTATCTTCTGGACTGTTCAAAACAAGTTGTACTGGACGGTATCAAGTCTGATTCCCACAAAATAATTGCTGGTGAGCCCCAGGGCTCTGTTCTGTCTCCGACTCTTTTCCTCATTTTTATAAATGATCTTCTGTCTGTTACTTATAATCCACTTAATTGTTTTGCTGACGACTATACCCTTAGCTTTTCATATTCGTCCGATAATTCACGTCCTTCGCCTTCGGACGTACAATTGCAACGGTGCCGTATGTCAAGCTCAGTAAACTCCGATTTATACCGCATTGTCAAATGGGGTAATAGGAATCGTGTGGAGTTTAATGCTTCGAAAACTCAATGCTGTCTTCTGTCGTTAAAGCTAAACATACCCCCAATGCCATTGTCCATGAATGGAACTTACCTCGAAGAAACCGGAAAGCTCTCAGTACTTGGTATGTGTGTTAATGACGACCTCCGTTTGAACGATCATATATTTGAGATAACAATGCTTAGGTTTTCTGTATCGGTGTAAGAAGTATTTTTCCTTTTCTGATCTGGCTACAATTTATAAAGCGTTTATACGTTCTAAACTCGAGTATAACTCCCACCTCTGGACAGTTGCTTCGCAAACATCGCTTCACCTGCTTGATAGAATACAAAGTCGAGCGTTAAGATTGATAGGAAATAGAACTGCCGCTAAAACAATTGCCCCTCTCGAACACCGACGCAATGATTCATGTCTTTCCTTATTTTATTGTTTCACTCGAAGTAGCCAGCTACATTCCTCTCCTTAAAAGTTTCTACCGTAATACTCGTCTCGGAAGGAATGATCATCAGTTCACCCATGAGCCCAAAAATATAGGGATTCTTTTTTTAGCCGAACAACACGAATTTGGAATAGTTTACCCCGCGAGATTTTCCCTTGCCATTTTGATTTACAAGCATTCAAAACCAATGTTAATCGACACCTTCTGTCCTTCCCCTCCTTATCATCCTAATGCTCGCGCAGTGTACTTAATACATATGTACATTAAAAGGGAAACAAATAATCCGTTGTGTGAGCGTTGATTATAAAAAAGACACAAAATTTAGGGCCTCATATTAATTAAGAAACAACCAATTACATGGTAAGCAGTGTTGGTATCTACAATAATCAGGGTAATGAAGCACAAATTTGAAGTAGTGCAATCCTTTAACTACCTTTGGCCAAAAGCAGCAGCCGATAATACTGTCAAGACTCTTCACATCCAGAAATCTTACCATACAAATTAAACTGCTGCTGTGCAAGATCCGAGACTTGGGTGCTTACTAAAGGGTACTATCTCTTAACGGCGTTCGATAAAAAAGTCTTGCGGAGAATTGTTGGTCCCTTTGTGCGAGGGAGTAAGATTTCAGATAAGACATTATCATGACTTGTATTCGACATCTTCTTCGAAGTAGATGATGTGGAAAAATAAATCTCGGGAGACTCCGGTAGGCTGTGCAGTGTGCACTTAGCTCGAATGAGCGAAGAAAAACCAGCTCAGAAAGTCTTTTGCAGTTCTTTTTATCAGAGAAGTCAACTTTACAGACCTTGCTTTCGTTGGAAAGATGGCGTAAACCAGGCGCCCAAAACCTTGGATGTGGTCAGCTATCAATCGGGATGTATGGAAGAACGTGATGAAAGAAGCCAAAAATTATCCCGGTCGGGATCAGGAGGTCAAAGGAGTTCAGATTTGAACCCAGACAATAGTTTAAGAACTTTTGGATTGAGGTCCGTATTGTGTTTGTATTGCAACAGTATTAGCTTCAAACCAAAAACAATGGTACAAGAACCAAGTGCTGAATCATTTGTTCATGTTTTCTATAGAATACCTCCTTTTCCAAAAATTGAAAATAAACCAACTATTGATATTTTCTGAGTTCCATTAAAAAACCCCAGATATTTAAAAAAAAAAAAAAAAAAAAACAATCCCCAACAAACAAAAAGCAAAATCTCTGAAACAATATTTCAAATCACTTCATCTGCCCTCCGATAGTAACTCAACAAAAGATCCTTGCCCGCATCAACTTCTAATACCTTCAACTCCGAAGATGAAAGCCATTAAGAAAGTTTCAAAATAATGAAAATTAATGTTTAATAACAGCAATCAACTACCTTTCACCCCATAAAGCCTTCTCGCGCCCGCTGGCTGTCATATCATTGTTTTGTTGCTTAAAAACTTTTCTCATCGGGATTTCTGAAAAAGATACATTTTCCCTGGCAGGGGGAAGTGGGTTTTTGAGTTTTCCTCTCAGTGTTTTGCCAAATCGCCTTTCTTAATCGAAATTTGTTTGATTTTTTTTTAAAGGACGACCCAACGATAGTTCGTCCTCAGAGTGTCTTAACTAATAACACAAAAGGCAACGAATGGGGGTTTCCAGGATTATGCTTTGTTAGTCGCAGGATATAGGGAAGAAGGGAGAACAACAATAACAAGACTTTCGTTCGTCGAACTGAAATTAGAATGATTTGTGAAGCTTTGATATGTGGGATCCGGATTGGAATTTGGATCCCTTGTCAAAATCTGATTACCCAACGCAGATAATCATAATTCATGCGGCACTATAGAAGGAATCATTTCTGGAGGGAAACCCTGTTGGTGTTGTTGCTGCTGGCTTGGGTTGGATTTGTGGATTTATATCAGAAGAAGATATTTTCTGTCAAGATTCTATCTAGTTTGTCCCTGATTATTTATTTACACTAAGTTTTTTAGGTTCGGATATGGTGGCGCCACACCAGGAGGTAAGAGTTTGTTCTTCTTCCTTTGAGGACCAATTTCAAATGAAAAGTTTTTGTAACTAACTTCTATACATGATGGAGGAAATTTAAATATGACTATGGATGATGTTTTAAGGGTATCCTTCGAGGTGAACCCACATGACGACCTTGGTATTATTATGTTTGTGTTATCTAAGTTGTATAATGCCTTGATTTTATGGCAGAATAATATCTGTAAGGCGGGCGGTAAGGGTGTGTTCATAAACCTAAACCCACTTGAGTTATTGTATTGTATGTTTAAAGTTTTGCTTAGGGAAATTGATAAGAATAGAAGGCGATTTATGAGATGAGGAATGTCTTGACATTCATCAGCCGCATGATGTTTGTTTTTTTATGTTATTTTGTGTTTTAATTTGGTTTTGAAAAGGCGCCAAGCAGATTGAATGAATTGAGATACATAATAGTTTTGAAGCGTAAACATTTTGAGTTGGGTAAATAAAAATTTGAATGTGGTTTGATGGAGAGTTTTTTTCGGATATTTATTTGATTTTTTTATTTCCCTGAAGATAAACTTTTGAGATGCGGAAATGCTGTTTTTTTTAATATTTTTTTAAGGACTTAGTCCGAGTACGTTGAATATGGATGCTATAAGGCATTTCAAGTCTTGAGACGCCTTCCCCAATTCATAAGTTGACATTTTTACTGATGATATAGTGATTTTGAAATGATGTTTATCGAACGTTGACAAGGTCTTTTGAATAAGAAACGTAAAAAAGGACGTTATGACATTGTAGTCTAACATATATTTTTTTCTTTGGGAATAGTTTGTGTTGATAATTTGAGAACGAGACAAAGCCAATCAAAGACCATTTTATGTGTTTTTTCTAATTGTGAGTACCATTTTTTTTTTATTAGTTTTTAAATTGAATTTTTAAATAATTAGGGTTCGGTTTATGTTATGCTTTCATCATTATCATCGGCGCAACAAATGGGATCCGGTCCGGGCTTCATGCAACAAGTTCTTCCATACATCCCAATTGCTGGCCGACGCCGCCCAGTTTCGTACCCCAAGCCCTCCGGTCCTCGGATCAGTATGTGAGTACTGGTAAGACCATAGTTATGTACAGCAGATCAGTTTTTATAAAAAAAAGATTGTATTTGAAGGGACTAGACAGACAATATCCTTTTGAATTTTAGTAGCCATTCGCGTATGTCTTCCTCAATAGTATTACCGGCAGCTGCTTTTGACCCAATTTATAGTTAAAGGATCGCATCACTTCAAATGTTCCCCTACTCTGATTTTTGGACTAAACTTCTTTCTTTCCTTCATTAATGCAGCTCAAGATTTTGTCAAGCCTGCTATGTATATCTGGATAAAGGAGTCTTGCATAATTCTTTGAATTCTACAAATAATGTCGATATCGTCTGCAAAAGGCAGTATTGGGCAGAATCGGTGACTATAATTTTATTTTGTATTTTTGTTGATATCCCAAAATTGTGGATTGATTTATTAACCGCCCGGTCAAAGAAGATGTAATACAGACCAGTAAGTTAAGCCACCATTTTATAGTATTTTTGTATGAGATAGGAGGTATACTGCACGACATATAACATTACACACGCACACAGACATAATACGATTGACCCACACACACAATCCTAACGACACACGCCAGTGATAAATAAAATAAAAGGCACGACTGGGTCGCACGTACTTGCTCTTATGTGCTAATCCTTTTTAAGTGCAGGCGTCTTTTTGACAAAGATTTTATTTTAATATTTTTTGTATGACGTGCAACTTCCTTAGAATCGTTTTGGGGTGAAGCTCGAACGAACATGCGTCACGACAAAGGGATAAACACATAAATATATAGGATTGTTAGCTTTTGCAGTTTTTTAGTGTAGTATTATCTTTCCACTTGCTGCTTACTGTTTATAATATAATTTGCTAATAGAAAGATACAAAGGACTTTTTTCAGTTAAATTTTGAACAACTGGCATAAAGATTCGTCGGAATCAGCAGTATGACAATAATGCTAGGTAAAGGGACCTTTATACGTCCCAATATGGGACCAATGGAATTTATAAAGGATTTAGGTACCTATAATAAGGTTGGAAGGAAGGTAGGTACTAAAATTAAGATACGTGTTCCAACTACTGTTAAGCCAGTAGGTATAGAGACAATATTAAAAGTTAACACAGTGGTTTTGTTTATTTATAGGAAGGTGTAAACTTTTGTTTTCTCGATTGAAATTTTTGCATTCAGTAGTAATCGAATAGTTTTTTTTATTTGTTAGTTGTTTTTGTGTGTTTATCAAAGGCTTCCTTATTTATTCTGTGCTTTTATGATGATGAAAAATACTTTAAAATACGTAAGTATGTATGTAATGTAGGTTGTCACTTTCTTTTATTTGACTAATGGCTTGGCTAGGGCTTAGCCGAGCAATATGAAATAAAATGTTGGGGAACAAAATTTATGAATTCAAAAAAACACTACTCATAACGTTTTTTGGAAAAAATGTTGTAAGCCATCTTATTTCTTTTGCTGTTTTCTATTTTATGAATTTTTCATTTCAAAATCGTTCAACCAGTTTTTTTAAAAAAATGTTTTTTTTTGAAAAACTTTTCGAAAACATATTTTAAAATTTTTTTTAGTATGTCAATTTTAAGAAATCTATAGTTTATACTAGGAGAAAAATTAAAAAAAAAAATCTATAGATCCGTTTTCAAAATATTCAAAAAACAAAATATTTTTTTAAAAAAATTATTAAAATTTAAAAAAAAATGTTTTTGAAAATTTTGAGAAGCAATATTATTTAAATCATAAAACACTACATATTTTGAAAATTTCATCAAAATCCGTCAATTAGTTAACGAGAAAGTCTGATTTTAAAAAACCGGTCATATGGGAGGTACCGTTATAAAACTTTTTCTGAAAAATCCATTAAAATTAAAAGATAGATTTTGCACAGAAAACATCATTCTGAAAGTTTAATCAAAATCGTAGTAGCCGTTTTCGAGAAAAATAAGTTTTTTAAGAAAAGTTATATGGCAGGTACCGTTAGTTTTGGAGCTAGAATGCCAATTCGAAAAACTGTCGGGTAGAGCACTCTAAAAATACTACATACCAAGTTTGAATCAAATCGGCCCAACCGTTTGGGCTGTAGATATCGATACGGACAGACAGACAGACAGACAGACAGACAGACGGACGGAATTTCCGGACCCACTTTTTTTGACTTCTCTATCATCGTAATATCATGTTTGATTGTTAGAATTTTTTTTTTTTTTTTTACGAATGCATAACTTGCCTTATAGTCCCTATAATCGCAAGTAAAAAAATGCATCAGCTTCTTTTGTGCTTTACATTACTTCCATCTACTTACACATATAGCTTGAACTAATTCACAATAATTCACTCTCTTCATATTTATCTGCTCATTTCACGAATTTTGAAAGATATGTACATACAAACCATAGTTCCAGCGATGGCCTTTCTTTACATGAGGTATTATTATAACTTATTGTCATGTATTTCATTTCTGGCATTGTACTCAATAAATCTCTCGCGCAGCATTTTTTGTTCTCTTAATCCTCTCTCTGCGCAGCCGACCGTAGGCCAAGTGATTTAGTTCAAGCTTAAGCCATACTATATTGTATGGACCTATGGACTATGCATGCACAAGCAACAATGACAAACCGGACCAGACACTGAGGAAAGAAGAAGAATACTCTCTTTTGAGCAATCATTTTTCTACACACAAGAAATGGTTAGTAGATGATAGTTTCTATTGAGAGGCAGTCGAAATTTCGGCTCTTCGCTAAACCCGATAAGTCTTTATAGTTGAAATATAAATATAATTTTCTATACCAGAAATAAAAACGTGCTTTAATTAACCCTTACAACTAATGAACCAGGCAGATCCAGATACACTGCCCAGTCGGTCGGTGATGATGTTATTGTCCCGATGCCGAAGCAATTGTTTACGATATTCATGTCTTGTTATAAATAATTAGTTAAAATATAAAAAAATAAAGTTTTTAGTATATATGTGGCATAAAGGTGTTTCTCGAAATAAACCTATTAATTTTTATTATATCATCGACTTGTCACATAGCTTTCAAAACATACCAATTAAATATATTTTTATTGTATTTTTCCTAAACTATTTTAAATATGATTTCAAATGAGAAATACTAGATTTTCAAATAAATATTTATGTTTATATCACAAACAAGTACTTACTAAAAATGAATGCTCAATTTAACGATTCCTTCCGAAAAAAATAAGTAAAAAACATAAAAAAGCCATTAAGAGAAAAAAAACTGTGGTTACCCAAAAAATATGACAAATTGTGATGGAAAAATGGTTAAGCCTGATGATTCGGGTCTACAATAATACATAAAAACCCATAAAAGAGCTGCTTCATCAGTCATACTCTACCTAATAACAGTTATTCCATTCCCATACACCTTACATTCGAATCACAGGATATTACTTTGAAATGTTCACTATTCCACCCACACTCAGTCCATAATCAAAACGACTCACATTGAATGTCCTATATACATTGTATGAGTGGAATTAAGAGTAATTTATTATCTCTAATCCCACATAACTCATTCACTCCATCTACACAACCCCGTCATCGTGTGTGTAAAGAAGGGGGGGGGGGGGAATGGCATACTAGTCGAAGCTCACAACACAAATCATTCATCACTCTCTCGACAGCGACAAAAAAACAACAACGAAACATTGAAACGCAAAAGATTACAATTGTCAGCATAAATCACATAAACCCTGAATATTGTATCCTTTCGAACAGCTAATACCATGTCCATCCATCCATCGTCCTTGAAAAAAAAATCACACAACAAGGACTTATTATAAAATTTTTTAATTCATTTTTGGAAAGTAAAACAGTAACAAAATTTGTGGTATTGTCGGGACAGACACTGAAACTCAGACATGTGTTCCAATTTGTCGTCGTGTCTTGAGGGAATCATATTTTGCAATGCTCGTCCTTTTTCTATGAACGCGAAGCCAGGAAAACTTTTAATTATATTTTAAAGACACCATTAGGGCAAGGAATTCCAGTAAGAGCGGGGACATTAAAGATATCCTCATAAATCAGTTTCCATTCGGTTTTTTTTTCTTTAGTTACCAGGATTTCATCTTCCTTTGCCCATCCGTTTGCCCTCATGAGGTGAATTGTGTCTAATAAACCTCGACGGACGCATTGAATGGCTTAGTAGATACACTTGTGATAGAAGTAGAAATAAACTTGGCTAAGATTTTGCCAGGAGGAGCGTTTCGCTCTTCATTATGTCAGTGAGATTGCTTTTATCGTTTCCTTAGTTTTTTTCTCCTTACTGATGCCTGATGATGCCCTAGCAAAACTCATTAAGGACGAAACAATGAAGCCCTTATATAAAATCTAGGTATGTGTACACACAAACTGTGAGAAAAAATATTCACACAATAACACAGTACAAAAGGATCAATAAACCAGAGATAAGTAGATCGGAAGAAGGTGCAAGCTTTCAGGAAGAGCAAATTGCACATTACTCAGCTTTCTGCTTTGAGCAATGATAATGAATATTTCCGGGCGTGCAAAACAAAGGAACGGAGGAAAAAAGGACCTAATGGCTGGCTAAAGTGCCAACACAACTCGACCTCAAAATTGGAAAAATAATGGTGTACTTCCACGGACAAGATGTAAATTGATTGCTCATTACTACGTAAGGATTTTTTTCTATTTTTTTAAGTGTTTGTTTTGTTTAATTTGTTCCGGAACAGGTGTTGGGAAGGAAGGATAATACGCTCATCCATTAGATTATGAAAAACTGATCAGGCTGGAGGGCATAGAAAAGTTTAAAGCAGTTTTTGTAGCTTATCTGTCTGGTCTGTTATTGAGGGTTTTTGGTGTTAAATAAAATGAAAAATACAGGGAATGTTTTAAAAATACACATTTGCTTATGTTTTCTAATGAGTATTGAAAAAGATAAAAGCTGAATAAAAACCGCAGAAAAAAGCTGCTGAAAAACTTACGAAACTTATGTCTAGGTATCCGAAAGGTGAAGTTCGTATAACTGTTTATAGAAATGCGCTTAAACTAGACTTTGTAAATCTTCCATCATTGTCAACTAAATCACCAACAACTTTTTTTTAGAAATTTTTGTCGAACACGATAAATCTGGCTCTGGCCACAAGTTTGAATTTATATATTTATATATATATATTATTGATCGAGTTCGAGCTATTGAAGACATTCCCCAAATATATCGACTATATTTTATTACCTCTTATACTGCCTTTTATACCAAAAGGCCTCGCACACTGTGCGGGCATTAGGAAGATAGGGAGGGAAAAGAAAGGAGGTGTCGATTAACATTGGTTTTGAATGCTTGCAGATCAAAATGGCAAGGCAAAATTTTGAGATAAACTATTCCAAATTCGTGTTGTTCGGCTAAGAAAAGAATCCTTATATTTCACGGTACGTCCGAAAATTGGGCTCAAGGGCGAACAGATGAGCATTCCTTGCGAGACGACTATTACGGGAGACATTTTTAAGGGGCTACTTCGAGTGGTAGAGTCGTCAGCAAAACATTTGAGTGGATTAGAAGTAACAGACAGAAGATCATTTATAAAAATGAGGAAAAGAGGCGAAGACAGAACGTAGCCCTGGGGCACACCAGACTTGAATCCTTCCAATACAACGTGTATTGAACGGTCCAGAAGATAGCTTCTAATCCAACGAACAAGAGTATCATCGATCCCAAAAGCACTCTGTCAAATGCCTTGAAGATATCAAGAGCAATAATCTTACTTTCACCAAAGCGATGTAAAGATTTGTTCCACTCTTCGGTGAGATATGCCATCAGATAACCAGTGGAACGGTTGCTTCGGAACCCATATTAACGGTCATCGAGAAGCTTTCGATTTCGATTCTTCAGAAGAATCACGGCTATACCATCCGGGCCAGCGGATTTGTGTTTATCGAGATCTTTGAGAACTCTTGCTAATGTACGAGTGCGGAAAAAAATCTGTCCCATGGAACAATTTACATTCTCAAGCACAGGACGGGCAACGTTGCTGTGAGGCAGCGTGGAGCCGGCAGCGAAATTGGCGGCGAGAAAGTTTGCCTTCTCTGAAGAGTAAACAATTGGTTTGTTATTGTCGATGAGCGTTGGAACCGAAGATGACAAGAAGTTTTTAATATTTTTTACATATATTTTTTGCCGTAATTTTTGGTCATGCAAAAATTTAGTTCTTTCAATAACGGAGTTGCATGTTGCATGAGTTCCTTGCTTGTTTGTTCCTTTTCCGATTTACCTCTGTAGGGTTGGCTTTGTAAGATCGGAAACTTACTTCTTTGAGCCTGATAGCTTCTTTACACTCAGAATTAAACCAGGACTTTTCTTTAGGCTTGATGCTTTTTACTCTGTTAGGAATATAAGCACGCATCCCTAGAAGAATCACATTTGTGATCATTTCAGCACTGGCATCAATGTCACTATCGAGGAAGCATAATGACCAGTTAAAGTTACGGAAGAAATTATTCAGGCCGTCCCAGTTGGCTTTCTCGTATTGCCAAACGGTCCTGGTGGGAAGTTTTTCTTTAACTGGATGGGTGGAGGATGAGAAATTAGCTGACATGATACAATGGTCTGAAGTGCCAAATGGAGAAGATACACTAATGGTTTATTTATCAGCGTGAGAAGTAAGAAACAAGTCAAGAGTATGAGGGGCTTGCCCAGCAACATCCTATATACGCGTTGGCACATCGATAATATTGGGTAAGGTGATGTAACCCGGCAAAGAGCTCGACATACCTTCCTTCGGGTGTTGTCTGACCAGAATAGCGGAGCCAATTGGTATTGTGTACATTGAAACCGCCCGCAATAAAGATTTCAGTGCGAGCACAAAGGGAAACAATTTTCGAGATGAAATCAGACAGTGCGTCAAACTCGTTACAAGTCGAATTACTGTCAAGATTTGGACTCCTGTAAATAAAACAATAATGAATGACATGCTTGCTGACAGTGAATTTGAGCCATAAGAAGTTAAAGTCCGTGTTGGAACATTGCCCATATTGGGGAAGGCTCTGGCAAGCAATATCATTCCTAACATAGACCACGAGACCATGATGGGAAAAGAGTAATGGCACCAAGCTTTACCCATAGTTCTTGACTGAATTCGAATTCGAACACGAAAGCACAAACAACCAAAGCTTAGATTGTGCCAGAAGTCTACAATGGAAATTTACCAGTGGAGAGTTTGCCAAACCGGAAGTTTCGAGAAATCTGTCAATTTGTATAAATAAACCAATAGGTGGTCTTCACCGATAGTAAAAATTTATTGAATTGGGATAAAATAAAAAGTGTTGAAGTATAAATAATACTAATATATTACTAATACTACTACTAATACTAATACAAATTTGCTAATATTACACTCGTTTGAATTGTGAATAAGTGGAATAAGTGAAATTATTGTTATTTGAACATAAGGACGTTGTGGTTGAAATATATAAAGAGATATGTTGTCTTTATTTTAAAAGGGAGATTGAGTTTCATTTGTCGAGCCCCAAGCCAAAATACTAAAATACAAAAGGGTATCACCAGCAAAGCCAACCTGAGCGCCGAGCAATCGTGCTAATAAAACTAACAAATTGAATTTTTTTAATAATAAATTGGCGTCTTTCAAACGCGTTGAGAAAGATCGGTATAATATTGATTAAAGCCACACCATATCCTTACAAATCTGAGAACAAAAAAATCACAGACGCAATAAAATCTTTACACAAAAACAAAATGAACAAATTGGTGTGAGAAGAAGTTTTTGGAAAACTTCATAAAATAAGTTCATTATTCTTTAACGTAACCAACGCTAATTACTCAAACAAATATTTCTATAGCTCATCATCAAATCATAGATATCAATGGAAATACCGATGACCTTATTCCGGTAAGTATGCCAGAACAGAGAGAATACCTTTCGCACGAAGGACTAAATTTGTGGTTCATTTTAATTTAATTTTCTCACTAAATGGCATTATCGAAATTCCCCGAGCGTTTCCAAAGTAAGAGTCCCTAAAAAATTCCTCAACACAAAAGTGTAAAAGTGTATTGGGGGGGATCTAAGGATTGTTATGAGATTCAGCAGACAGGACTCCCAGGTATAGGATATAAACGAATAGATGTTTTTCAAAAAAAAAACGAGAATCGACCAGAAAGCGTTCATTTGCATAGATATATACCAACTTTCTGTTTTTTTGGGAAAGCAATCCTTTGGAATATCCTTCCAAGCACGGAACAATGAGTATTCACTGGTCATAAGATATGTCAGCAAGATTTCCTGACTAACAGAGAGGAAAACAAAGGCGGAAAATAAAGAAAACCAACAACAACAACAACAACACACGCCGAACAAAAAATACCAAAAACCCAGGTCTATAAAGGCAAGGCATGACCAAAATGCAAAAGTGAATTTCAGATGAAAGACGCGTTCGCATTCCTGAACAGTAGTTATGGAATAGAATTGAATTCAAGCGAGGACGAGGACAAGCGCTCCAAAACACACAGCCCGACACCCGTTGCCGTATTTAACTATAAATATACAAAAGACATTCCTGAAATTTCCCTTATTTTCCTTTTGGATTTATATCGTTTGTATAGGTAACGGTGTACTGGGCACATATCCATCGTTTGCTTATAGTATGAATACGAATACCGTTACTGACCGGTCGGTGGTGGTCTGTCGGTTGGATTTGAGAATATTTGAATTTCATAAACATCAACAGGAGAAAGCTGCTGGATTGTTTAGCTAGTTGAAGGGAAAACTTTGAATTCGTTTTGTTCAACGGAAATGCGTCCATTTTTGATTTTGTAAAAGGCATACAAACACACACACACACAGAAGCCTTATTTATTCTAAGCGATTTGAATAAAAAGTGAAGAGGATAAGTACTTAATCTGTGGTATTAGGTATTTCCGGATTAACTGAAGCAAACGTTATTGCAGGACGATACTGTCCGATCGGAATTGAATTGTGAATTTGAATATGAGTCTTGATGGGTGTGTGTTGAGTTTGTAGAGGATAAATAAAATGAAAAACTGTTTGATTGGAAATTGTTTAGCTTTTGTTATAACTACATATCAATAAGACATTCAAACTGAAAAAAGGATATCAACTCAAAATAGGGAGGCACTGAAGAAGATCTTTATATTAAATTGAAAAATTAGGTTTGAGAATTGGGAAGCTTTTATTATATTCACCAAAGTAGAATTTGAAGGATGCATTTCTGTGCTTGTAGAATAATGGTTTGAGTACATATAAAATTTGAAAATAAACCAATGACTGCTAAATGAATGAATAGATTTGGGTTATGCTTGCACTGCGACCTTAAAAATATGGTAATTCACTAGTTAATAGAGAGCAAACTAAAAGAACACCAAATACTAAAGTTTCTTAAGGGAACTGATTTGGAGGATGAGCGGAGCAGTAGAATGAGTATCCTCATCCAGCATTATATATCTTAAAGTCGGCGTGCACTAATGACCTCAATCACTTTGCTGCGATAACCACCAAATATTATTTACACCTTACATCAACTTAAAATAACGCCAACTAACGTAATTAAATAAAACTATGCTAGGAACCGTACATAGAAATTTTCAACAAGGAATTTGTTGGCAATTAAGTTTCTTTATCGTTTTTGTGTAGCCGATCAACCCCGAAAAGTTCAGCTAGTTCAGTGTTATCAAGATTCGAAAATATTATGTCAGTTGAATTGAAATTTGAACACAATCATTGCATTTGAATAAGAGCATTCCTTGTAGTTAAATGAAATTTGGAAGCCATTAGATGGCGCTGTAGTTAATCAATTTATTAATTTTAAACTACACTGTATGATTTGGTATGTGAAAATAGCGACCATAATATTCTTTATTTTGTAAAATAATAAAATGAATAAATTTTTTTTGTAGTACGCCAGAGCAACGCGCCAGAAAATTCCACTAGTTTCTTTTAAAAGCCACCATTTTTACATGCGATTTAAGGGACTACAAGGCAAGTTTAGGATTCGTGAATATAAAAAAATTTATATAATAATCAAACATGACATTACAATGATAGGAGAAGTCTAAAAAAGCCAATTTAATTTTGCATATCAACATTTTGAATAACTTTTTTATTTAATTAAAATTAATTTTTTTAATTTTTTTTTTTGAAAAAATCAATATTTTTAAAACTTATAAAAAAATCATTTTAAATTTTATAATCACATGTATATTAATAAACTTTTAAAATCTGCATATCAAAATCCGTCCTATAATTTTCGAAATACTTTTTTCACAAATTCGTTATTATACAAAACGTGTACTCCATTTATACTAAAACCGTTACGTGTTGTAATTTTGACACTTTTTACTTGCGATTATAGGGACTATAAGGCAAGTTTAGGATTCGTGAATATACTAACAACTAAGATAACAATCAAACATGGCAATACTAACGGGTGATTTTTTTGAGGTTAGGATTTTCATGCATTAGTATTTGACAGATCACGCGGGATTTCAGACATGGTGTCAAAGAGAAAGATGCTCAGTATGCTTTGACATTTCATCATGAATAGACTTACTAACCAGCAACGCTTGCAAATCATTGAATTTTATTACCAAAATCAGTGTTCGGTTCGGTTGGCAGAAAATCCGCTTTTTTATCGACAAATTTTGTTCAGCGATGAGGCTCATTTCTGGTTGAATGGCTACGTAAATAAGCAAAATTGCTGCATTTGGAGTGAAGAGCAACAAGAAGCCGTTCAAGAACTGCCCATGCATCCCGAAAAAATGCACTGTTGTTGTAATCGCATTAATTGTTTGCTCACTTGGTCGATTATGTAGACCATAAATCGGACGTAAAGCGTTCAAATTTTTTTACTTTCAACGTAAATGTTTTTTTTTTTTTTTTTTGTCAAAGATCTTGCCTTCCAATGTAATTAGGCACCTAAGAGCAAGTACCTACGTGGGACCCAGTCGCGTCTATTTTTTAAATTTTATTCGACGATGTGACCGCACATATGAGCAAGTACGTGCGACCCAGTCGTTCAGTTTTTTTTTATTAGCATGGGTTTGTTATGTCTACTACACCACGTAGCAGACGTAACAAATAAAACCATGTATAGAAAACGTGTACACTACCAGTAGTTATTCGTGTAGAAAACTTGAGGTAAACTAATCGGCCAACCCTCGTTACAACGCCTTAGGTAGCTTTGACGCCCCAATTCTCCGGGTGATTTTTGGTCCTGTGTGCATTAACGGCGAGTGAAGAAGGAGATGCAACGAAGAACTGTAGGGGCTGTATAACGACACAGACCTAGCCAAAAGGTCCAACGTTTTAGATGATGAAGACCGAGATTAAAATGTCGCACACATGTTCATAAATAGAAGCAGCTGGACCGAGCTGGCTGGAGAAGCTTATTAGTTAAGGCCCACCCGGACTATTGCGCCACCTAATATGAAGAAGTTAAACCCATTTGTGCCCTTTTATTGGTACAAATTATATAATTTTCTTACAAACACTCACATAAAACTTCCTGTCTTATAACCAATTCAAGATGTGGAAAGCATCAAGGGTGTGATTTTGTTGTGAGCCTCTCGTTCTGAAGGATATATAAACAACTACTTCTAAACGGACAAGAATTAACTATAAACATGCAAAAGTATAGGATTCAAAATACGATAGCCTCTTTAATTTATTTTACAATAAGATCTATCTAGAGCTCCTTAAGATATGCAAGTCATTTTCAATTATAATTTCTATTTCTAACACAACTTATCTCCTTGACAAAGGACAATTTCACAAAGGAACTGAAAAGGACAGCTCTTGTTGTTGAAGGGGAGTGACAGTCTGATCAAAGAGTACAACGAACTCTTTTAGCACTCGTCCTTGCTAAGGTAATTCAGGCCTTTCAAAAAAAAACCCTTTTGAGAGCTTTCGAATCAGGAAACCCATAATCTTAGATCTGATTTCAAGATTGTCTTTGCTCCTTTGAAGACACATAGTTCTGCATTTCTAGAACACCCACTTTCAAGAAGGACCTAAACCGACACATGATTCCATGACAAGCATACGATTTGTCGTTTATTTATAATCCTGAAAGTAGCAATTATAAAAGGCAAATGGTATTTCCATAAAACTCCAATAAATCTGTTGGGCGAGTTATGAGCCATTCTCTAGATACAAAACACACCTTCACTTACTTGGCCTTACCTTTCAGCTGGGTGCTGAGCTCCAGGGGTGAGCTTTCTCCCAGTAATGTGCAACCCTATAGGTGTTGTATAATTTAATTGTAAGTCACTTGTCCAAGATATCTGTCGAATGGTGCTTCACATATAGTTATTTGTTTCCAAAGGACCAACTAAACAACTGCACGAAGTGAAGCCCTTTTCCAACGTGTCCTTCGTCCTTTGTTGAACTCTTCGGGCTTCTCCAACCGAACTGAGTCCACCTGATTCTGGCTTGGTTGGCTGTGTAAATTCCAATTACAATTTATTTTCTTGGCCGTATATCTTGTTCCGTACTGACATCGTCCTCCACACTCATACTCTGGGACATTGTATGCCGGTTCCTGCTGTTCTAAGTGCAGAGGAAGAAAGAAAAATATGAAAAAAATATCGAATTTCCCGTTTTTATTTCTCCAAACCCGGTCATGACTTATTTATGGCAAAGTGGCCAAGTAGGACAAAGTGATTTTGTATTTTCTGCCGGCCGGTCTGGTCCTTACCGACCCCGAATCGACCAGAATTCTATTTCTTGTTTTATTTTCTAATAATTTATATAAAAGCTTTGATATATGTTTTTTCTTTTACACATACATATAGGGACCTAGGGTCCTTGAGTTCAGGCGAAAGTGTGAGTCTAAAGAGTTCCGAGGCTGATGCTTTGGACATCACAGAGACTTCTGTTAAATAGGTTTATGGTTGAGAGCTTGCACCCGGGGAATGATGATTTTGTTCTTCAATCTCTCTATGAGGGTATGTAACGGTTTAGATGTGGGGAGGGGGTTTCTAGGTAAAAACCACCCGCTTGATTCCAGCTGACCCAGACTAATGAGTCCGTGGCCATTCAGTGTTTGAGCAAGCAAAATGCATCAATCAACGTTGTTTGTCTTACACTTCAATAAGTCTGTAAGGTGGGGGGTTTGGCGGAGAGATGGAGGATTTGGCCGGAGTACATCCGAAGTTAAGGACTTGTTGTGGTCATTAATCATTTTTATGGTTTATGGAGATGTTTGCAGTTCTTCAAGCTTCATGGCACTTCAGGGTGCATTCGACGGAGCGGAGTTGCATAGTGGAATGTTGAAGTAGTGAGTTTACACTTGAGTGATTTTTGCTACAGGTATACAAGCAGACTATTAGAGGGAGGAAAGGAATAGAGAAAACGAGTTCTAATTGTCCTCAGCGATTTTTTGTTTCATCCTTCCTTAGCAATATTGTAAGTTATGAAGTATTCCCTCTTGAAGACTGGAATGCGAGATGACCACAAATATTTTTAATCCAATTAGGTTCATCTCAACGAGGAGAAGGAGAAAATACTACTTCAATCACATGACTAAGGGATTTTGTATATTTAAAATACTTCCGACTAAAGTTATGGTTTTTGGTAGTAGTAGTTTATTGGTAGCTTTTTTCAGGTAAACCCCACCCAAAAAAGCTGAAATATTTACATATCTTGATAACCACCGTAATGTTTGGTTTGATTTTTGTTTTTAGAGACCAAAATTGGAAGTACACTCCCTTGAGCAACTTCCCCCCGAACCAGTATCGCCTGATTCCGTGTTAGAGATTTAAACAATTTTTGTTGTTGTTATGAAATACTAGACATTACTTTTTATTATATAAAAATTGAAAACCGATCAACGAGTATTTATTGAACTCTTCTTGCTCGAGTTATAAGGTTTTTTTCATTGAGAAAACCTTGGAATCCGGCGAGTTTACCTTAGCCACGACATTAAAACATCACATTACTCTTCCCGATTATTGTTCCTCGGCCAGATAAAATGTATCATTCTGCCTGACTGCGGAATTCGTTTAGTAATCGCCGTTATATAAACTGCCAGAAGTGTTTTTTCCATGTTTTCAACATCGCTTACGATGTTCCCTTAATTGTCTTTGCAAGCTTGGGTTCGAGCTCTGTAGCTTTGACAGTTTCATTTTACCTTTTGATAAGATTTTAAAATTCATTTCTGCAGTAACAGATCTCCAATTCCTCAAGCACGAGCGATCCCTTGTTCTTTCTGAGAAGCCGGTTTTCCTCTTCCCTCTTCTGCTCGTAGAGCTCGGGAGCAGTTCTGGTTCTTCTGTGTAGAGCAACCTTATATGATACCTGCTTAGCTGCATGTGCTCGCCGACACTCATTGTCAAAACGTGTTGACCATGCAAAACCCAGCATTTTGAAGTTCCTGGATGTTATTAGAGACTCGATCGGAAAAGGACCTCCCTATTTCTTACGGTTACAGACTTCTGACGTCAAACTTTCTCACAGTATTAACTCTTCTTGGCGTTGGTCAGGATATCTTCAGTCGTACTTTGGCTAATAAGAGGTAATGGTCCGAATCAGTCTTTGCCCCTCGGAAAGTTCGGACATCCGTGATACTGGAGCAGTGCCTTGCGTCGGTTATGATGAAATTAAACTGTTGGACAGCGTTGATTGATCAGGAGATGGGGCATGAAGCCACTTGCTGCGCTTAAATTTTCCTTGAAATACCTTAAAGGTACGGTGACATGTAAATATATTAAATGACTTTAACCTTTACTAAACCAAGTGTCAAAAAAACACACGCCCCACAGCTAATTGACTAAAAAGCAAGCTACCGGAACTGTCGTCCTCTACAACAACTTCCCGTCAATCATTATTCGGTTGAAGGAACAAAGTCATTAGGGTTATTTTGTTACATGCAGTGGCAAGCATAGTGCTTCCTGCATCACTCATTTTTTCCTCCCTGCAATCCAAGATAAACAGTCTGCAAAGTTTCAATTCGTTTGGCTTGACTGGAGGACGAACGAAAAAAGAAACACAAGAAGCTACCACTTCCACATAGTGCATATTAAATTGTTTCAATTTAATCATTTGATGTGGATGCATGCGATTTTTGGCAAAGCAAGAGAGTACTTCCCGGATTCCTCAAAAAAAAAAAAAAAAAAAAAAAAAACAGATAGACTCAATTGAAAAACCAGGCACGTTCCACGACTTGGCTCAACTAAATTGCTAAATTACTGCTCCGAATGCCATCCATTTGCATGCTTCCAATGTAGTCTGATTTTTTTGTTCCCTTCCTCCTAGAGATATAGATCACTCTATCACTGCAACAACCTCGAAGCTCTGCCATTTCTTTGTACAATCGCCTATACAATATAGGATTGGAGTTGAAGCGACTCGTCGACTCGACGCGACGAGTAGGTACTGTCATGAATAATTGCCGCAATAAACCAAATCTTCAACGAAAAAAGCAGTTCGAAGGATAACAAAGTCAAAAGGACACAAAAAAAGAATCCCATGAAATCTCTTTATTAGACGAATCATTCAGATTTAGAGGGAACACGCGCAGGAAGACCGACACGTTCTAATAGCTCCTCGGATGAGGTCGTCGTGTGGAGCAAATCTAACGTCCTTCAGATTTTCTGCGGATTTCTATTCAAAAACATCAAATTGATGGAAGTATCGGCTTTAAATTGACTCGACTTTGATTCCCACGCGTTTTGAATGCCATGTTATGTGTTGTAGCTATCTTGCAAATCCTTTTGGACACAAACTACAGCTATTGGCATTCATTCCAGTCACGTTTTAGATTGAAGGAATACATCACAATTGCAAAAGATATCACCTCGTGTTCGTCGACCTTCCCATGGGTTTTACCCAGAACAACACTGATGGCACAGCAATGCCGGTGTCTATATTTGTTCCCTGCGAACCAGGACCAAAGATGCAACTGCATTTTGTGTATTCACTTTCGCAGAGAGAAAACCAAATTGCGAAACGTAACGCTATGCTCATGGATATCCAATGTACCGTGAATGTATTAGGGAATACACATTATCAAGTCGATAGTTGGCGCCACGGTGCCAACTAGGACCAAAAGAAGGTCCTCGGTCCTGGGTCTTCTGACACATAAAATACATTGGCTGTGGAAGAAGAGACGTTCTCATGGAGTTGGTTGTTCGACTATAAAAAACCAACTCTCGCATGGCATCGCGATTGTGGGTGATAAATTACCCTCTGCGATATTTGAATTCGAATTTGTCGGATGCGATTATCCATTTTTTTGTTGGTGTTGTTCACCCATTTTCCTCGTCGATCTATCAGTCTGCGTTTATAGCTTAAAGGATACAAAAAAAAAACACAGAAGGAGTTATTCTATCTTCTTTTCTATATTGTCTATTCTCAACGCCACCCCCCCCCCCCCCGCAGATGTGTCAATTTATTTGTCAATTTAGACAACCATACTCATATATGGTATTTGCAAAAAGGAGGAAGATCCAAGACAAGAATTTATTATAATGTTGTGAAAATTGCAATACATACATCATGCAAAGGACTCTCAAGAAGAGAGACAACATGGCAAACAACAAAACAAACACACAAGAGTACCAACATTGACATTTTAAGAACGTACCTTAACTTGGCTTACTTGGGGGAATTTTGACAGTTCATGGTTTATGGCGAATTTAATAGAACAAATTATATTTTATTGAGACATTGCGGTATGTCTATGTGTTACAGGGAATATTTTAAGGATCACATTATGCATACAAATGGGAATAGGGGCGATACCAATATACTAGCAACGCAGAGGGAACGAATTGAACAACAACAACAACGTGTGCTTGGGAATATGAAGAATGCTTATTTTGGGAAAAATAATAGGCTTCTTAGACAGGTTATTGAGTGTTTATTAAGGATAAAGAAGGCTGTCGGCTGCCGGTTTGGTGGAAAGGATTGGGCTATAAGAAAATGTGTAAACATTTATTAAATGATACTTAAGTTTTCTAAGAGGTTTTGCGGATTAGAATCTTTAGGTGACACACGTGCATTAAAACAAGATTTACGACTTTATTATGTTCTGCAGAACAAATTGGAAATGTCAGAAATTTGGAGGTGGTAGAAAAAATCAGAAAACATCCAATAATGTTTTAATATGAGGTCATAGACCTTAGACATGGTTATCCTTTCGTTTGTAATGTGGTGCCAAAAATTGACTTATTTCAAACAATATAGGTAACAGATTTAAAGAGCCATCCATTCTAAATAAATTTGAATAAATTATAGCGTTGATGCTGGTCCACGCCGAGAAGGAATATGACGCTGTTGGTTAGGTTCCATGTAAAATATGATATCTACAACTATGATCAATTTTTGTTAGTAGAAAAGAATGCAAAAATTATATTGCAGTTAAAATTGAGCCAAAGTTGGAGAAACGCATACAGAAGCTATGCTAATCTTAAAAGAAATAGGCATAATCCCCCTTCCAAAAATAATAAGAAGAAAATTATGAAGAAGATGAAGACGATGAAGAAACAAGGGATGTGATGAAGCTGATGAAGAAGAAGAATAAGAAGACGAAAAAGAAGAAGAAGAAGAAGAAGAAGAAGAAGAAGAAGAAGAAGAAGAAGAAGAAGAAGAAGAAGAAGAAGAAGAAGAAGAAGAAGAAGAAGAAGAAGCAGAAGAAGAAGAAGAAGAAGAAGAAGAAGAAGAAGAAGAAAAAGAAGTAGCAGAAGAAGAAGAAGGTGAAGAAAATGTTGCAAAAGATATCGAAGAAGAATAAGGTGATGACGAAGACGAAAGTGCATCCACACCCATTACTTTACCAAAACCAAAAAATAGTCCTTGACAACAATTAAGGCCACTGGTATATGCATATGAAGGCAGCTCCTACTTGACGTTAGTCTGTCTTTAAGTCTGCCATTATTAAAAAAAAGTCTATACTTCAATCGATAGCGGAAGAAATATCACAGGAATCCGTCCTTATGAACGATATTTCTGCTATTATCTGCAATTAGAATTCTAGAAAATTCATCAACCATGAGGAGATAAATGAGAGCGATAAATTAATAAGTGTACAAGAAGACTACTAGCAACTACCAATTAATCTTTGTTTACGTTAACATGGGGTCAACATAGAATTAAGAAAAAGAAACAGATTTTGGTAAGGAATTCTATACATGCACGTAGAGTGAATACTGGTAATCATTTTTAGCGGAACAGGTAGAGCATGTGAATAAGTAGCTACAAAACAGTGCTGTTTTTTTTTATAATTAGGGATTTTTGTTTCCCTTTTGATGTAGAGCAAACTACGCGAACATTAGAAAGATAGGGAGGGGAAGGATAAGAGATGTCGATTAACATTGTTTTTAATGCTTGCAAATCGAAATGGCTTTTGTATTCTATCGAGCAGGTGTAGCGATGTTTGCGAAGCTCCTGCCCAGGTGTGTGAGTTATACTCGAGTTTTGGGCGTATAAACGCTTTGTAAATTGTAGCCAGATCAGAAGTGGAAAAAAACTTCTTGCATCTATACAGAAAACCTTAAGCAGCATTTTTGGCGGTCTCAAATATATGGTCGTTCAAAACGGAGGTCGTCGTAGACACACATACCGAGTACTGAGAGCTTTTCGGTTTCTTCGATGAAGTGCGATTCATGGACACTGGCATTGAGGTTGATTCCTATTACCCCCATTTGACAATGCTGTGTAAAACGGAGTTTAATGAGCTTATCATACGGTACTGTTGCTATTGCACGTCCGAAGGAGATGGACGTGAATCATCGAACGAATAGGTTAGAGTCGTCAGCAAAACAGTTAAGAGGATCAGGAGTAACAGGCAAGATCATTTATAAAAATGAGGAAAAGAGTCGGAGACAGAATCGAGCCCAGGAGCACACCAGAATTTATTTTATAGGAATTAGACTTGAATCCGTCCAATACAACTTGTATTGAACGCTCCAGAAGATAGCTTCGAATCTAACGAACGAGAGTATCGTGGATACCAAAAGCACGCATTTTCGACAAGACAGCTTGATGCCAAACTCCATCAAATGCCTTGGAGATATTAAGAGCAATAATCTTACTTTCACCACAATGATGTAAAGATTTGTTCCACTGTTCGGTAAGATATGCCAACAGATCACCAATTGAACGATTACTGCTAAAGCTATACTGACGGTCATGGAGAAGCTATAGGTCTTCGAGATATTCCTTAAGCCGATAGTTAATCAGCGTTTCCATGACCTCAGTGAGATGGAACGTAAGTTCTATGGGTCGCTAGAAGGGGAGGGAGGAGGCGTCAGATTTCTTTTAGACAGGCAGGTCAAATGCTCTTTATCATCTTCTAGGAAAATTCCAGAAGAGTAGGAGCGATGGAAAAGCTTACACAGTGGCTTTAACAGTCGTGTAGAAGAACACCTCTTCAGAAGAATTGGGGGAAGAATTATGGAAGAAATTAATTCGGGACATTCCAGTTGGCTTCATCGTATTGTCAAACGGTCCTGGTGAGTAGTTTTTTCACTGGATAAGTGGAGGGCGAGAAATTTGTTGAAATGACACAATAGTCCGAAGTGCCAAATAGAGGAGTTATACTAATGATATAGTTGGGAAGTAATAAACAAATCAAGAGCATGGGCGGCGGAATGGAATCAGACAGCGCATGAAACTCGTTAAAAACCGATTTTCTGTATAGAGATTTGGGCTTTTGTAAGTAAAACAATAATGAATGATATGTTTCCGGACAGTGAATTTAAGCAAAAATCAGTTTCAGTCCGTGAAGAAGGCTCTGACAAGCAATTTCATTACTAACAAACACGACGAGATCATATGAAGGGAAAGAAGTGTTGTCGCTAAGGTGTACTAATGAAAACCAAATTCTGATAAATCATTATTTACTCCAACATGAATTACACTCAGTGCCAAAAAAGCCTCCACTCTACATATACACACAGGAATGGCCTCCAGTATTAATTACTAGGCCTTGGCTCATTAAGGACCTGCCGCGCCATTTTTAAAGAATTAATCACTCTTTTGCAATTGCAAATGGCAGTTAGAAGTGATCAAACTCTGTTTTTAGGTTAAGCAATTCAGATTGAAAACAGGAAGGTTTTGAGAGTATAAAAAACGGCCTTGAGAACTTAAGAAATTATCGTGCCAACTAGTTTTAATTGAAGTTCAAACCCTTGGCGGGGAAATTTTAAATTGATTTTGTTCAAAAATTCTTTGGCCCCATACAGTTTACTCAGCATCAATCGACTGGAAATCATATCAAAGAACACTTATCATTAAACAAAAGTAATTTTCTTATCCTCTGTCAAATGTCAAAAAAACCTTGAACCTTAATACATGCTAATTAGCTCAGCTACGATAGACAAAACTGTGGAAAACCTATTTTTCCTTCCCTGTCATCGAAATGTCTTGTCTTTTACAAGCAAACTTGTTGATCCTCAAGAAATCTCTTGATCCAACCAACCATACAAAAATCAGTTAACAGAATCTTTGTCATCCAAATCCAGAAATTAGATTTTCCTAATCCCACTCAGACTATGACTAACAACAAATTATCACAATTGACGCAAAACTAAATAATTGCCTCTGAGTTGCTCATTAAAAGTCAAACAGCTTCAAATCAGAAGCAAAAGAATATCCTTCCTCCTTTTCACATCTATAACAAATGTCCATCACCATATTTAAATTAAGAAAATTAAAATTAATTCCCCAGAGTGGAGACGGTATTCATCACTCCTGGTAGTTCGTCTAAAATATTTTCAATGTAGACATCCAATTATCCTTGAAAATTACTTGTTTCGAAAATAATGCCAACCATCACAGGCCGATGGATCAGCACAGAAGTGTGGCAGTATACATATATTGACAAGGCGTACCAATCCTAAGAAATGGCCACAATATCTCTGCCCAAATTAAAGTCATTTACCCAAACCAAACTAATGTCCAAGAAAAAACCATTTCTCTACACATTATTTCAGGAACACGAAGAACAGTGGTAAGTAGGCTTAAGGATGAAGGATCTAACATCCCAGTTAATATAAAACATCTCACACCTCTGTCACTTATTCATAATGAAGATTGAAAACACCCCTCCTGAAATTTAAAGGGAAACCAGCCAAAAGAAAAACTACCCCGTAGAGGTAAGCCAAAGTATAGCCTTGTGTCTTCCTTAAAGGAAGGACTCTTCAACCAAAACAACACAACAACTCAGCGCAAGGAGCAAGGACAACACGATGGAAAAGTGATGTTTCCAGATAAGAAATTTATTTCAAAAAGCCTAATGGCTCACAGCACTCCCCCATATCTGCCCATCTATATCCATTCTCGTTATATTATGGCTCCTTAGCTTTCGGAAATTGGGTTATATATTTTACTACAATAGCAATGGCACACAAAATATAATTTCATTATACAATAAACCAAGGGATTTATGAACATTACCAGCCTCTGGTAGAAAAAAAAATTAATAAAAAAAAAAATACCTCAAAGTGAGTTTGTACAAATTTAAATATAAATTTTCAAAGAGCGACCAAACAAAGCGTACAAAAATAAAATGCTTAACCTAATTTTAGTTTTGGCCGAATGCACGTTTTGTCGACGAAAAAATCTTCTCTCTTCGCATAGAAAGGGACAAAGAGAACTGTGAAAACCGAGGAGGTTCTAGAGGAGCAGGCTGGCTTGGTCCAAAAGATTTATATATTCATCGAAAAATTTACTGACCATCTACTAAATCTACTGACCAAACAGAAAATGCCACCAAAATGGGCATTGGGCGCACCAGAAAAGGAAGAAGGACGGCCCGGGAGCAGTATGGGCTGATGTGAAGACGACGTCGATTGCGATAGCAAAAAGGACTCCAGATATAAACTAATCCTACAATTGACATAACCGCCATCGGGGTCCAAACGGAAATCCTGTGGTTTTGTAGATTTTATATTTTTTTTTTGGTCTTTCGTTTTATTTCTCTTCGTACAACACATTTTTCCTTATTTGCTGCCGTACTTGAGAAAATAATGGAATTTTTCCCATGAATAAGCTCAATTGCATTGGCCAACAGGATTAAGTATGGAGGAAGATGACGGCGATGGTGACGGTGACTGTGACGGCAGGAACCTCAAAGCACAAGCCACAGGACGAAAAGGATAAAATACGATAGAATGGCAAAAAAAAGAAGAAAAATTCGGAGAATGTTTGAATATCCCTCAAGATTTGTCAATTGAGTGTAATGGAAGCTGTTCCTTTTTATAACGGTTTTTCCTACCTTATTTCTATGCCTTCTCTCTCTCTCTCTCCCATTTCCTCTGTCGCCTATGGAATAGGAAATTGGATGTAATTTTTGTGGTTTCGTGTTCATGCAATTGACAGGAAAAAAAAGGCTTACAGATACAATTTTCAGGGAAAGAGGCATTTTTGTTTTCGAATTTGTTTGGGATTAGAGATGTTGTGTTTGAAAAAGGAAAAGCTAGGTTCCTAAGGCATCAGTGCGGGATGGATACTGTAGTCCTTCTGTTTCTATTTGGGTTTGGAAGCCAAAGTTTTTCTTTTGAAGGTTTTTGTTCAAAGTTCCAAAGGGATACTTTGCTAAGCCTGGAATAGTAATTGTTTCACTTTGATAAATCGCTTGTAAAATTACGTGTTTATTTAAGTAAAGTGGTTGTTTGTCATAGAAATAGAGTTAATTTTGAAAAAAAAACCAAGGAAGGAAAACTGGGTCAGAAAGTTTAAAAGTGTTATGCAGTTCTTAACCTATTTGAGAGATCCGAAACAAGCAATTAAATCAAACGACATTCCACATACAGATGCACATCGACAAGTGTGGCTCCAGCTTTAGTTGGTTAAAAAAAAATATTTTGAAACCTTGTTGTTCCTTTTAAGTACTGCAGTATAACTTAGTGGTTAGTGCTGTTGTGAAAGGTCGGACTTCGATTCCCCGTCGAAGTCACCTTTCTTCTCGCAGTGGACTAATGAACTTTAATGCAATTTTGCGGATTAATTCGAAAGATATCAAACTAAGACAAAAATTTGCTAAGACCAAAGTTATTGAAAATTTAATTTTAAACAACTTTAGTTATGAGCGATTTTCGTTAAAAAGTCGAAAATAAACGAGTTATTAAACAAAAATCAAATCAGTTTAAATTCAAGATGGCGGCTAACTCTGAAGTGCTAGGAATTAGAAATTTGAAAAAAAAAAACTTTATCTAATTTTAACCATCTCAAATGTTCATTCCTTTGACTGGGCTAAACTTTCTGGGCAACATCACATCACCGAAAACGCAATAGATCATCTCAAGCAACCTTTTTTGACATAATGACAGGTCATTCAGCAAATTTTTCGTGTCCAAATCATCCATCCGGTTAAAGAAAAAAATCCGGCCAAATGTTAAACCAAATTTTTCTTAAAGAAGATATCGAGTTCAAAGAAGTAAGTTGCCTAACAGAGGAAAGTCGGAAAAAACTCTTAGTCTTTTGTTTTTTTTTCTGGAAGATGGAAAACAGGATTTGTGAAGACTGCCCCTAATAAAATTGATCCCTCACCCTCCTCTTACAATCCCCAAAGCAATTACCTACCTTCTTTCTCAGATCATGGGAACGCCGATTAACTGTCAGGTTAAGGAATATCTCGAAGACCGTAAGCTTCTTTATGACCGATAGTATGGGCCAAATGGGCCTGGCAACAATCGTTCAACCAGTGATATATCCCAACAGTGGAACAAGTCTTTACAGCGCTTTGGCGTAAGAAAGATTATTGCGCTTGGTATTTCTTAAGATAATAATTATCATAATCAAAAAGTATGTCTCAAGGGAACCTAAAAAAGAGTGGAAAGTGATAAGTAATATCCAAAACCATTCAATAACTTTGAATATCGGTGATGATCTCATTTCAGACCCTACAATTGTTGCTAACGCTTTCAATAAGTGTTTTGATTCAGTTGGACAGGAGTCATTTTCTAGAGACACCTTAAATTAAGGTTTTTTTCCGTGGGAAACAGATCAGTAAGTTCGCTCTTTTCAAGGAAATAGTTTTTATTTTGAATCTATCTCTGGTTTTGAGTTATTAAAAATCATAAATACTCTGAACAATTGAAGAACATATGGTGATGATGGTATTTCCAACGTTGTGTTAAAAAAATCACTTTTAAACGTTATCGACATTTTGGCTTATATTTTTAATATCAGAGTTTTCACTGGAACTTTTCCAGTTGAATTTAAGCGTGCCATGGTTATACCTGCAACAAAAGAGACAAAAATAATTATAGACCAATGTCATTGCTGCCTTCTATTTCAAAAATATTTGGAAAGGATTAGATACTGGATTAGGATCCTGGAGTTTCTCAAAAAAATCAAGTGTTTTAGTACAAAACAGTTTGGATTTAGGACTGTTCTTTCTACTGAGGGTGGATTTGTGCTCTGGATTTCTGCTCTTTTGTTCATAAATGATTGGATGATCAACGGTTTTGTAACGGACTTTTTGTAGATATAACGACAGCGTTTTATATGGTAGATCATACTATTCTTTTAAATAAATTATATTCTGCGGGTTTTCGAGGGTTCACCCATGATTGGTTTACATTTTATCTGAATAACAGGGAGCAAAAAAAACTCGGTAAATGCCTGAGTTCCACAGGGGTCTGTTCTTGGCCCTATCCTTGTTTTAATTTATATTAATTCTGTTTGTGAACAACCATTTATTAGAGATATAAGGGCAATTGATTTAGAAAGCTTATTGAATTTAGTGGCTAATTCAAATCCTGATGTTCACCTATTGAGTGTTTGGTTTAATGAGCATAAGCTTCTGGTAAGCAGCAAAACTAAATTAAAGTTTTTTTTGCCCTCAGCTCTTATCCAGCTCCAGGTTTAATCTACAAAGAACTTATAACAGTTTTAATATTAATATTGCTTGTGGTGCCAAATGCTTCAACATTGAAACTTATTTTATATGTTGCAGTACGGTTGGGGCGGTACATACCCGACTAAACTAAGCCCGCTAATTGTGTTGCAAAAAAGTGCCATAAGATAGGTAAATATGTATAACTCTTCTCGTTTTTTTCATTCCATTGAACTTTTTAGACAAATTAAAATTCTGCCCGTAAGACAGTTAAATTATTACAAGGTTCTCAATTTTTTTTTATGAGAGGGGGATACTTTCAGACTTCAAAGTCCAATTTGTGAAACTTATACCTTACCATAAGATTTATAACAACATTTTTCTCGTTTTTGAAAAATATAAAACTCTGACTTCTTGGTTTTGATTATGACCAAATTTAGATCTTGTTGCGTTATATTGTTTAATATGTAATAAACTGTCAATGCATTTGTATTTGTTTAAATAACCTTGCTTCCTATTACATCAGTTTTGTATCAAACATTTTTTTTCTTTTTTCAATTTTATGTATTGTTAACCTTAAAATTGTACACTCCACACTGCATTTATATTAAAAGTGGCATTATCTCTATTTTTATGAAATACCAATCACTAACTATTCTTTCTTTCTTGTGTCACTGGCTATTGTAAAATCCTTTTTTCTGAAGTATATTTATTATAATAATATATTTTATATATTTATATTTATAAAAAAAAGAATAATAACACAAAATGAAGTGCACGACTGGGTCTTACGAACTTGCTCTAATGTGCGACAGTGGTCTTGGGGCTTGAGATTTTTGAAAAAAAATGAATGTAAAAAATCATTTGAAATTTTATTTATTACTTAAAAATCACGTTTTTTGGAAAAAATGGAGTAAGCAATTTAATTTCTTTTACAGTTTTGAATTTTAAGGAAACATTTTTTCAAAATCGTTTGACGGTTTTTTTTTTTAAAAACGGTTTTTTTTTGAAAAACTTTTCGAAAACATATTCCCAATTTTTCTTGAGTATGTCAACATCTAGCAGCTGGTAGTTATTATCAGAAAATAATTTTTTTTTAATTTTTAACAAACCGTTAAAAAAAAACAAAAAATAAAAAAAAAACAAAAAAATTCTTTCATTTTTTTAATTAGCTTAAGAGTTTTCTCGTGAAAACTAAGTATGCAATAAAATTTGAAAACTAAATGTCTATCGAGGAAAAAGAAATATTGAAAATCGTAGTTTTTATCTGGGAAAATTATTTTAAAATAAATTGCACGACTGGATCGCATGAACTTGTTCTTATGCTAGATAATTGCTTAGTGTCTGCATATGTACATATTTATATAAAGGGTGTTTTTTTTAGACGTGTGGTTTTCAAGAAGAAATAAAACGCATATAGTCTAATTTTATGGCCAAGAATCTAGCTTTATTATAAATATAAGGGTTTGCATTATGTTCTAAAAATTATTTCGGGGAAGTGGCCGCCGCGCCGTGGCTGGCTCGAATAAATGCCAGCCAAGGCCCAATTTTCCAAATTTGCAAACTTTGTTCAGGAGTAAGTAAGTCCATTCATTATGAAATCGCAAACCAAACTGTGCATAAATCAAGCGACAGCTGTCAAAAAGACCAACTCCGAAAAAAGTATTGCCAGATTGAAAACCACACGTCTATTAAAATAAAAAAGTATTTTTTTTTAGAAAATTCTTTATTTTTTTTAATTTCATATACTAAATATACTAAATACTAAATACCAAGTTTGAAGCAAATCGGCCCAATCGTTTAGGCTGTAGAGACGCGAACAGACAGACGGTCGGAATTTCCGGACCCACTTTTTTTCAATGTCTATTATCGTAATGTCATGTTTGATTGTTAGAATTTTTTTTGCAGGAATAAAAAGGTGTGTGAAATGTTTCCCATTTGTTTAAAAAACATTTCTGAAATGTTTATTTGTTTCTCATTTCATGTATCCAGTTTTGTACGTAAAGCAATCAGAGCGTCGCGGCGCGCGTGTTTTACTATCATGAAAAAAATATATAACAACATAAGACAAAAAATCTGTCGACTAGACTAAATTAATTGAAAATTAAAGAAAGTTTTCCGTTGGGAATGGGAAACAGAGAAACATTTCAGAAATGTTTCGCGAAGCTACCAGACCTAAATAAACATATAAAAAATATTTCAGAAACAAAGAAACATTTCTGAAATGTTTAAAAAATGTTTCTTTAATGTGGATACATCTTAAGGCAATTAATAGCGTTTGGCATTAAGCTCTCTTATCGAAAATGCGTGCTTTTGGGATCAATGATATACTTTTTCCTTTTTTTTGGCCCGTCAAATTATAGACGGTTTTAAATCTGATTTCCTCCAAATAAATGCTGTTGTACCTCAGGGCTCCGTTTTGTCTCCGAGATTCTTCTTCATTTTTATAAATGATCTTTGTCTGTTACTTCTAATCCACTTTATTGTTTTGCTGATGACTTTACTCCTCAACTTTACACAACATTATAAGTATAAGTATTAGTCTTGCTTTTAGAAAGGGATACCAAATTTTATTAATATTTATTTTTTGTTAAGTTTTTACTATTTCTGATATTATATTTGATGAACTAAAAGAATCTGTCAAGTGTATGTTCTTCTGCGCGGGCATGAAAATTTGATTTCAGTCAAGAGGCAAAATGTTTTTTTTTTTATTAATTAAGTGGAATTTTAAACCTTATTAGTTCAAAGAAAACACCAGCACTTCTTAATCAACGCCTTGGACAAATTTTGTTTCATATTTAATCTTTACCCTTAACATCTCATTTGATATTGAATTGTTTGCTATCAAAAGCTACTCCTTACCACATTATTATTAAGGCATCAACATAAGATACATCTTAATTAGAAACGTTTCCGGTTCAAAGGTGTAATTCACTCTTATTTTCCTATTGGCCATTCAGGAGTCCGTTTTACAAAATTACTTAAAAAAAAATCACATTTACCTAGCCATTTAATCAAATTAAAAAGAATCCATATTCCTTTGACCGGACTCAACGTCGTCGTCCTGGTGAAACCACTTACATACAAACAACTCCAACAAGAGCCTACAAAAATTACCTCAATTCAATATTGAAGAGTAACAGAAGTCGAAAATAAATATTCAGCCTAACAAGCTCAATTTAGAGCATAGTAGTCCATTACCAATTTCTGGCTATTACCTGAAACTTAAATAAAGACCTCCAGAAGAAGGAAGCACAAAATCACACAACAGTTCCCCCAATAACAAGTTTTCCATTGCTTTCAGCTTTTTTTCACGACTTCCCCCAACCTTTGACGAATTTAACAATATTGTTCCAAAGCAAATTTTGCGACCCCCAACCTGCCAATCTATGCGCTATACTCCCACCAAGAGCATCGGGATGGAAAAAAAATACTCAAACGACATAAAAGTGAAAGAATGCTTTGCAGGAAGCTTGCGAGCCGAATTGAAATTACTTCAAATGCTTCCCCATCCATAAATAGCCAATGAGGAGGAATTACATCAATTTCCCTTTTTTCATGAAAAAGTAAGCAAGAAAACCCCAAATACACTTACGAGTACAAAGTACATCACGGAGAGGCTGGGTGTAGTCCTATATTGGCCCGTAGTAGGTTGGGGGCACCTCGTGCTCTTAGTTGCAGGCGGAATAGAGAAACAAATTTCCTCCTCCACCCATCGATGCTCCTTCCAAAAAAAAAAAAAAAAAAAAAACCGAAAACATTGCGGAAAACTTACTCAAGCGATACTTCTGTGATATTGCGTACTTCAAGTTAATATCGTGAATACAAATAAAAGGATCCGTCCGACATTACATACGCCATTCGTCGTTTGCCGCTTCCGCCCTCGCCCTCGCCCTCGCCATTGCTTTCATCGTTCATCCTTCGCCCAGGGTCAAATCGAATCCAATAGAATGGAATCGAAATCGACATTCATTTAAGTCACGTACAACAAATAACTTCCACCAAAAAGGTAAATATCGAAACGTAAGCATTTCGGGCAATATACGGGTACCCCCCCCCCCCCCCCATCCCCTTCACCGGTGCCCGTTCGAATAAAGCAAAACATCAGAGAAAACTATCGACGAAAAACTAAGAGGAAGGACTTTGTCGAGGACTTTGTTCTTGCGTTGTTGGTAAGACTACTATTACTCTGTTTCAGCTCCTGGCGGATGCTGCATATGTGTGTGGCAATGCCCGTGCTTAATGTTCGTGCTCCTTGGATACGGGTTTCGATTACAAGCAATCAAAGTTTCGCAAAACTCTCAATTAGTATCCGCAATAGAGTTTCTAAGTAGGTTCGTTGGTTTGTGGTCCTGGGTGGTCCTTTATTGCCTGACCACCTCGGATAGGAAATGTTTTTTTGTGAGTGTGTTAGTATGTGTGTGTATGGTTTGAGTTTGAGTGGAAAGAACAATGCAATGCAATATCTTTTTGGAAACTTATTTTATTCTTGTTGTTTTTGTTCGGTCAAACAAAAACAACAACACAACTGTAGAAAATATTTGTCGACGATCCTTGTTAAAATTTTAGAAATGTTAGATGGGATTGGGGTTACTATGGGGGTTAACAGTGCTAAGTGGAAGCAAATAACCGAAAAAAGTATTTCACCGAAATATTCGCCCATGAATGTGTGTGACATGTTTAATTGTGGAAATAAAGTTTTGTGTAGCTTAGTGGGATGAAGGGGATGGAACATAACTAACTGAGTAAAAAGGGGGGGGGGGGGGGTGAATTTCGAAACGAAATAGGAATAAGGATATAACTGTCGTATATTTGAGGGTTTTGCAGCTGCGGTTAATTGACTCTACGTGTGGACAAATAACTTAGCAAGGAGATTGCGAGCCCGAAAAGCAAATGCTTCTTGTCATTCTAATTTTGGCTGAAGATTATAAAAGTTTGTGCGTGTCAGTTCGGAAGCTTAGTTGAAGCTCTGACATATTTATCGCAGATAAGAAGTTATAATCAGAAAAATGTCAAAAAAAATTGGGAGACGAATAGCACAGCGAGTAGAATATTCACATTCGATAGCAAACCCTTTGCAGAATATTTTTTGGAAATATTCTTAATAACTCAGCTTAAGGAGTCTTATATCCTGAAGCTGAGTGAAAAGTACATTACATTTCATTTCAGCTTAGTTATTTTAGAGACACGAGCACTGGCTACTAAGGCTCAAACAATACAAGACACACAAGGCGTTATTAATACAATACAGAACAGAAGAAAGTGTCTCTTTCGGAAACGGAAAACAGAAAACAGATAACAAATGTCAATTGAACACGGAGCAACTGCAAAAAAACTGATCAGCGATGCGAATTGGCAACTAGTTTGCTTTGAATCATACCCTGTGTAATCAAATCAAATTTAACCAGTCCTCTGTTGATTTGTATGTTATGTTGCTTATTGATTTCAGTTTCTAGTTTGTCGAACAACAGACCAACCTGGTGGGGGAAGTTTAAAAGCACTGTTTTGTTGAAAGACACTGAACGAACTAGAGATTTGATTAGTAATGATCAGTTTTCTCGTGTGTGGAATCAAGTAACCGCTGAGTACCTAACTAATCTGTAACCCGAGTTGCCAACCGGTTTAATTTTTTCCAGTTGCTCCGTGTGCATTGGCCCTAATAAGCTATCATGAAACCTTCGAGTAAAGATACAAAAGAAAGAGTTGGTTGTCTGTAAAGTCGGTTTACGGACGATAATTTTATGTGATAACTTCTTAAGTACAGGTGGCCCTAGGCTCAAAGAAAGGAAAATCCCTATGTGCACCTCCTCGCGGTAGAGAGCGGGTAACGCTTACGCACAAGGGGACCGAGAAGCTGCCGGAATAAGCAGCCAAACCAGCTTTGCAGGTTAGGGCACGGAATTGTCCTTGGGTTGAAGAAAATCTCCCTAAAGGCGGAAGAACTGTAGATTGCAGTCAACGGCATGTTAGTCTGGTGGCTGATGAGCCTATTTAAAGTTGGCCAACGGTAGCAGCAAGTAGCGTCTGTACCCATAGTGGGCGGCTACAAAAGGCGTCTGTATTCCCACAGTGGGTGGCCTTGTTTTATGTATATGTTCGACCATCCAAAGGGCTGGTGCCTGTCGAACTCCTGGCTTGAGCGTGTTATTAACCTTATCCAGGCGGGACGAAAATATATTTTTGCATGAAAGATGACAACGAATGGAAATGATTCCCCCAGGGGTTAATAATACTTTAGTAAATCCTCCTACGGCCCCGGCTGTAGTAAACCGCACATCGGATTTGGGGGTGCGGCAAATTTCATGTACAAATGACGATCGGGACGTCACAAATAACGAATCAGCAACAGGATCAAGAAATCCTTCAGATTCAACAAAACGGACTTTTGGCTACAAAACACGAACGAAGATTGGAGCATGGAACGTTTGCTCCCTGCACCAGGAAGGTACGAACAGGTGGAACGGGAAATGCTGCGGCATAACATCAGCATTCTGGGAGTGAGTGAAACCAAATGGAGAGGAAGAGCTGAATATACTGCAGAATTGGGACTTACGAGAATGTTGTATTCTGGCGAAGAGGAGGCAGGCAGAGGTCCAAGACTCAACGTGTACAACGGTGTTCCAGCGGGCGATATAATTATCATCATTGGTGACTTCAATGCCAAAATCGGATCGGATAACCTGGGTCTTGAACGCGTTATGGGGAAGCACGGCTTAGGTCAACGAAACGAAAATGGTGATATGCTTGTCGACTTCTGCAACGCTCTTCAACTTGTAATTGGAGGTTCTTTATTTCCGCACAAGACCTGTCATAAAATCACGTGGGAATCTCCTGATGGTCGAAATAAAAATCGATCACTTCATCATACAACAGAAATGGAGGAAGTCACTGTGCGATGTTCGAAACGAAAGAAAGGCTGACGCAGGTAGTGATCATCATTTACTCTTGGGTTTGCTTCGTTTACGAACAGCGCCGTTCAGAAGGTATAGCAAGGAGACCAAGATTCAACACAAGTGCTCTTAATGACCCTAGTATACGTCGTAATTTCACCACCACACTCGGCGTCAAAACGTCAAACTTTCAGAACGCCGGGTTATCGATAGATGCCATGTGGGGTCAAATTAAGAGCGCTTTCATGGAAGCCGGAACTGAAACTGTACCAAGACAGTCAAAAGCGAGAGATTCCTGGATATCTCAAGACACCTGGGACAAAATCACATATCGCAGATCACTCAAAGTTAGGATCAATTCTGAAAATGATGCTCAGCGAACATTGCTTCTACGGAACGAGTATAGAGCATCTCATAAGACAGTGCAGCGGTGTGTGAGACGTGATAAGAGGGCAAGGGTGGACAAACTTGCGGAAAATGCGGAACAGGCTGCAGGAAGAGGGGACGCAAGAGAACTGTATAAAATCACTAAGGACATTGTTGGCCAGCGTAGTAGCACTAACACTAACCATCCAGTGTTAGATTTGAATGGCAACCTTTTAGTGACGATAGAAGATCAGCTACAAAGATGGAAGGAGCACTTTTGTGCACTGCTAAATAGTGACCAAAATGCAGAATTGAATCCACAATTGAACAACATGCGCAGATCTTCTAGGGGCATTGATACCAGTCCCCCAACGGGTACAGAGATTAAAAACGCGATCCATCTTCTAAAGAAAAACAAGGCAGCTGGACTTGACGGTATTCCTGCGAAGTTCCTTAAAACAGACCCTGAAGCAGCTTCCCATATTTTGCTAAATTTAGTGCAGGCTGTTTGGGAGAGTAAAACTTACCCACAGGACTGAAAGGATGGAGTTATTGTGAAGTTACCAAAGAAAGGGAACCTCGAAAACTGTAATAACTGGCGCGGTATTACCATATTGTCCGTTTTTCCGAAATTAATGGCAACCATTGTTCTCGAAAGTATAAAATCCAGGATCAAATCTACCCTCAAGAAGCAACAGGCGGGATTTCGTAGTGGTCGGTCTTGTGTCGACCACATCAATACCTTGCGAATCATACTCGAACAATCGTCTGAGTACCAATCACCGCTGTACCTCATGTTTGTGGATTTTGAAAAGGCATTCGACAGGGTTAATCGTGAAAGCACATGGAGATCGCTTATTGCGAGAGGTATCCCTGAGAAAATTGTCGCCATTATTAAAGAATCTTACAACAACGCAAGGTGTTTCGTTTTGCACAATGGACAGCTTTCCGATTCCTTTGATGTGCGTCAAGGAGTGAGAGAAGGAGATGTCCTGTCACCAATTCTGTTTTTACTGGCAATTGACGATGTGATGACTGTCACGGTGGGTGAAACTGAGAGGCGGTATCCAATGGAATCTGTTTGACAAACTCAGCCACATAGACTATGCTGACGATATATGTAAAATCAAATATGTCATTCGCTGCAGCTAAATGGGGAGGTGGCTGGCTTAAGAATCAACGCAAATAAGACCAAAATAATGACTACGGCCAAAGCACACAACAAGTTACTCTAAGGCAGGGACCCATCGAGGAGGTCACGCAGTTTAACTACCTGGGCAGTTTCATAGCACTCGATGGCGGAACGGACCTGGATGTAAACAAAAGAACAAACAAAGCCCGTAGTGCATTTGGAATCCTTTCTCCTATGTGGAATTCCAGCAAAATATCGCTACGCACCAAGTTTAGACTCTTCGAATCCAACGTAAAATCTGTCTCTCTGCTCTGCAATCATCTCGAGGAGGCTGCAAGCCTTCGTTAACCTTTGTCTGCGGTACATTCTGAAGATCCGGTGGACGCAGACCAAATCGAACGCTGAACTGTGGAATAGGACCGGACAGAGAAAATTGGACGCCGACATCAGACAACGGAAGTGGCGTTGGATAGGCCATACACTGAGGAAACCTAATGACAACATAGCGAAGCAATCCTTCGAATGTAATCCTCAGGGTAATAGACACGTAGGAAGACCGAAAACAACTTGGAGGTCATCTGTTTTGGGGGAAGCTCGATCTTAAGGTTTTCAATCGTGGCCACAGCTAAGGTCAGTCGCGGCGAATCGGGACAGACGGAAAGATCTTGTTGCTGCCCTATGCTCCAGGAGGAGTCGAAGCGCTGCATTGCAGCCGGATAGCATATATTCTTAAGAAAGCCCGTTAACTCACACCCACAAACCCTCTCGTTAAATCCACACACAAACACCCATACATCCACTTTCTACTTTAACAAAACTCCGCCTATTTTGTGTTTTTTTCTCTCTTCTTGTTCTTTTGAATTTTAGTGAATTATTTTGGGAATTTGCGCCTCTTCTTATTCATGTTCGCCTGTCATCGACTTATAAGACGTTTTACCTGCTATGGTCTATTGAGGCTTTTCAAAGCCAGACATTTCACCATAAAACTATAGAACTAAGCTGCTGCTATACAAGACTATGGTCTTATCAGTATCGACATACGATCCGAAACTTGTACTTGAAGAACGGCATTGTATGTTCTCAATTCTGGCAACGTGCACTTGTTGATAGGGCCACCAGACAAGCGTATTCAAGAAGCGGACGAACAAAAAAATATGTAAGGAGATCGGGTAATGTAGGGGTCTGAAAATTCTTTGGACGATCGTTAAACGAAGCCAAGTGCTGAATTGGCTTTCAGAATAATATCATCGATATGTTTGAGAAAATTCAGCTGATGGTCGCAAATAATGCCCAGGTCACGGATCACCTGAACATAGGAAATGGTTTCACTGTGGAGAAGATATATACGGGCAGAAGATATAATGCATTTTCGTGAGAAGGTTATCGATTGGCTCCAAGCAGTTTTTGGAGCACCAAATTGAAAAATTATCGAAATCTTGTTGGAAGTGGGAAGAGTTTTCAGGTAAAGAAATGGTCTTATAAAACTTGGTATCATCTGCGTGCAATGAAATGCAGCAATGTTTGACGACCATTTCAATACCGTTAATGGTAAGAATGAAAAGGAGAGGGCCTAAATGGCTACCTTGGGGAACACCAGATGTAGATAAAAAACGGATAATAAGACGGATCTGAACCGAACACTGTAAAACCGGTTTTCCAAATAAGAAGAAATCCATCGCAACAGAATGTGTTCAAAGAAAACCATGTTGTCTACCGGAAATGAGGGATTTGCAACGAAATTTAAACGTTCATACAAAATACTTTTGAAAACTTTGGGTATATGCAATAGTTTAGCAATGGGAACAAAGTTTTTGACGTCGCACTTTGGTCCTTTTTTTGTGTATAGGAGTTATAAACGCAGTTTTCCATACTTGAGGAAATACTCCTTGAGATATGGATAAGCTGAAAATGTATGAGAGGGGAAGAGAAAGAGTGGAGGAGAATTTCTTTATAAATATGGTAGAAATACCATCGGGACGAAGAATTTACTCATCATTTAGTTGATTTAACATTTCCTCAATAATAAAGGAATCGAAAAAAGCGGGAGAAATAGACCCAAAGAGAAATTTGGTAAATATTATGCTTGTGCTGAATTGCTCCAAAAAACAATAGTTTTATCGATTTCCATATATTTTTTTCTTTTCTTTTTTTTAAATCCAATATATAAATAATGAAAACGATTTCAATTTAAAGTGGCAAACATTTTTTAAGAAAAAAATTTGGATGCAGTATCGCGATACAATTTTTTTTCGCTCCACTCCCTCATATCTTTTTCACAATAAAATTTCACCTCCATCCCCGTCCCCACGCGCTATCCGACAAAATCAATTGTGTAGATAAAAATGTCAATTCACAGTTCGGTTCTTACATTTTTTGTATCCTTCCTGTTTTTTTTATTTATTTAGTTTCATACCAACACTTGTCTAAAAAATATAAAAAAAAAATGTTCTTTTTTTTTTTTGGACAATCGATAAGGCAATATTGTGTTATATTTGATACAAAAAAACATCTCCCCCGCGGCAAATCTATTCAATGAACAATATGTTTTGTTTTTCCTGCATGAATTTTATTTATGTTGTGAAAATTTCAAAATAACATCCTGCTACTGCTCCCAAGTCCCGAATTTACCTACACAACTCCCGCCTGAAAGTGTATAAGTTTTGGGCTATTCGCAGCGCCACCAATGAGATTGAAGTCCCAAATTAATTTTTTTTTTAATTTTCATGACAAATGTTTCACTTTTTTTTGAAAAATAAAACAATAAAATGAACAATGTTTTGTATGGTGATTAAATTTAATTCACTTACCGTTAAGGGATATCACAAAAATGAGAAAGCTCTCACAAAATATCCTGGCTATATCCTTCACCATAACTACACTCAAATTTAACTGCAAATTGGAATGTCACGTAACTTTTACATTTTTCTTCTTTACTTCTTCGTCAACTTGAACAATTATTCGCGGAGAAGTCCTTGAGTCCTTGACGTCGTCGTTGTTGTTGTGGTAGTTAGTGAAGTTGAATATTTGCAGTTAAGATGGTACGATTAGCTGTCTTATATTTGCTGTATTGTAGTAGATTGTTGTTGTTATTGTTTGTGCTTTTGTGTCTTGAAAATAGTTCATTCAGAATTAAACTTATCTGGAGTATTGTGCTTCTTTTTATTCTTCTCGGCAATGTTCTCGGTTCAATGGAATATTTTGTCTGCAATGGCAAAGGAAAAAAAAGGATGAAGATAAAACTATTTTAATATAAGATTCAAGACAATGGGATAAGAGCAATAGAGAACAACAGTTAAGGGGATTTTAGTTTTGAGTTTCTTGGGAATTCTTCGATGAAATCCTGTGTATTATCGAAGAAGGAGGCCTCAATGATGTATACTTGGGAATAAGTAGGCAACAGAGCTGGCTAAAGGTTGTCTTGCGCCTTGAGAGCACAATGGGTATTGGAAGTTTGGTTTTCATTTTTTGTTAGATGGTGAAACAACTGTCAAACATGATATAGAATACTATTCAATTATTCTACACCTTCCACAAGAGGCGCCCAATTTATATATTCTCACCCAATTCCGCCCCTGTCTTACCATGGAAAATTGCATAATTAATTATACAACAAGTCGGTAAAATAAAATAGATATCTTTATTTTTCTGCAGTTTCTGCCATCTATCTCAAAACAGTCCTAGAGCTAAATTGTTGCACGATGGTGACGGACGCCGATGGTGAGGGGGTGCTGATGCTGATTCCATGAGAATTTCCTTTTGAACCCAAAAGCAACCACAACACAGTTTCTATGAAATTGAATTGCCAGATTTGTGGGTTCCTATGTCTTTGATAATATTTGTATGATTGCAGGGGCTAAAGTGCGGAGGAACTTTTTGTCAAGAACATTTATCTGCAGAAGATTCTGTCGAATAGCCTTAGGTGTAGAAACACGATTTGAACATACAAACTGAGGATGTGGGAGTACACCAGTAATCCTACGCATCTGGAATTTGCTCTGTTTCAAATAGGTTCCCAAACACACAGCCACATCAGCGCCACAGAGAAATATCCTGATTCAAGATGCAGACAACGTCCATCGTCGAAGTTGCAGTCATAAATAGGAAAATTTATTTTGTGTTTATTAGTGAGGTGTCCAGGAAGAACATTCCTGGAAGCACTTTTTTTATGATGTGTCCCTTCTCCCTTGTTGTTTTTGATATATTGACATTGTTTTTGTTTTTCCAAGAAGAGCATCAGGAGTCCTGCCAAGGATATCGCAAACCATAGCTCGAGACAATTTTATGTGTGGAAATATTTTATGCTTTAGGCGCACTCTGGAACTGAATGTTGCCTACACGTGTTGGAGCAGCCTAAATGTCTTGTAGCATATTCATGGAATGTCTTTTATGTGAGATTTTTTTTTGTGTGGGGCTTGGTCTTTATTAGTTTAGGGACGAAACGTGGGTTAAGATGATATGCGCGTTAATATACATTTTTGTTCATGTATTTCGATGATGGAGCCAGATGACAAATAATTTCTTTAGATTAGGAATGGTTATTGCTTTTTTAAAGTCATGAGTGAACATAATGACAATGAATGCATTCAATTGGCGTTTATTTCCAAACAGGCTGTAAATTTTTGATTTTCCAAAAAAAAAACCTTTACACGTTTGTATACATATAGTCTGATGATGTTAAATGTTAACCGAAAACATGAACGTCTGAAGTAGAATTTATGTAGAAGATTTATTTTCTAATCTAAGAAAATGAACATCATTATATCAAATTACTTTGCTTTCACTTAGGCTTCTTAGTAAGGAGGTGGATTCGAGAAAATGTACATATTTTTCCTGTTGCATTCCAAAAAAGAAAAATCAAAACAGTCAGGCAGGGCATTACATTTTACATCTTAATAAAGCTGGCGATAAAATGCTGATTTTTCTATCTCAATGGATTTTAGTTTTAATGTAGGTACCATAAAATTCAGCTGAAATAACTTAACCGGTTTTTATAATTTTTTCATGCGTAGATAAGCAGAGAGTTATCAATTAATTACTTAATATTTTAGTTTAAAGATTTTACAAAGAGTTTTTCAATAAGAGGTTGGTGTTAAAGTATAAAATAAACAAATTCAATTAAAAAACAAATTTAAACAAATTTAATTAATATTTTCATCGTTTAAATTGCTTATACGATTTTTCGCTCTCACATATAGGCAGATAATAATAATAATATAATAATGCAACATGACGTTGCACGACACTGGTTAGAAGAATTAGATAGATTAGAAAGAATTTGTTTTTTCGGCGCAGTAAATCGAGAACTAGGGACTATTTTCTCACTTAAAACTCACGAAAACACATGTCTTCATTATTAAAAATATTGGAATGCAGAATTCATTTTGCTTTATAGGAACTTTCCAAATATAAAATTTTATTGAAATCCAATGAGGCGTTACCGAAAACACCGAAAATTAAAAAAAAAACGTTATATGAAAGGCAGCGTTAATAGACTTTTCCTGTAAATTTGGTTACGATAAAATGAGAACTAATTCCTAAAAAAAATCTCAAAAAACGTCATCAAAATCGTTGCAACAAGCAAGAGAAATACAAGCTTTTCCTTAAAGGTTATATTGCAAGTACCGTTATTTTTAGTCCTAAAAATAAAATAAAAAAAAGAACCACACACCAAATTTCAAAATAATTACTTTAGCCGTTTAGGCTGTAGATAAATATGCATATAGGCAAACTGACAGACTGACGGACTGACATACAGACAGACATTTTTTCTCAATAACTTTTTAGGGTTCTCCATGATCGTAATGTAATGTTTGATTGTTATCTCAATTTTTTTTATATTCACGAACCCTTAACTTGCCTTGTAGTACCTATAAGCAAGTAAAAAGCAATGAACACTAAATTTATAACGAAATAGCATTAGACACTTAATTTAAAACGATAGCGTTGTGCACTTAGCTCATATCGAGATAATGTTAGACAATAAATTCAAAGCGAAATTACTTTGGGAACTAAGTTCAGATAAAAATACCTTTGGAGACACGTTGTACACTGAATTCACAACCAAATAACGTTGGACCCTAAATTCATAACCAAATAGCGTTGGGCACTTAATTCACAACCAAATAGCGTTGACACTGAATTAACATAGAAATAGCGTTGGACAATAAATTAACAACGAAATAGAGTTAGACACTTAATTCACTACCAAATAGCGTTGCACACTAAATTCACAACCAAATAGCGTTGGACACTGAATTAACATAGAAATAGCGTAGGACACTAAATAAACAATGAAATAGCGTTGGAGACTTAATTCACAACTTAATAGAACATATAGTTCGTCTTCGATTACTCACTGAGGACTTCATCGACATAGACCATATCCCTGTGCTGCAGAGTACTGTCCATGAACCTTGTTCTTCGTTTAAAGATAACTATTCAGCTTTTCTTGATATCATTACCCCAATAATTATGGCATTAAGAAAAGTGTAGACATTATTTGTAAAGTTGTTTTACCACCACGGATTGAGCCATCTGAGCCTTTCCTAAGTTACATTTCTGCCTCACTTCGATTTCCGAGCAATTCATTCAAAACATCCGAAAGTACAATTCATGTTTTCAAATGACGTCCATTTGAGCAACTAGCGTAGTAGATAACCCCAACAAAAAATGAAGAATCGAAAAAAACTGTTTCCTACCGGCTGTAGTCGCGATTAAGAAAAATGTCTAATATACCCGAGCAACGCTGGGTGGGCCAGCTTGTACATCAAAAAAGGAAGTAAGTGGTGTCCAGAAACTAACAATTATACAGTTAAAAAAAAATATTGCCTCAGTCAAAACTATCTGAACCTTCCGGCTTCGTTATATTAGGACAAGTTGACACATTCAAAAAAGCTTCCCTTTTTTTATCCAGAAGTGTATCCAATTGAATTAAAAACAAAAAAAATAATAAGTGGTTCCACCATTGACAAAAAAATTCATCCTTTCGTCTTTTCTGTTTTCACATGGACGAACCGAAGGATCCTTGGCTGTTTGCTGAATGGGTGAATTGAGTTTTGTGATCATAAATATGCAACGAATGCTCATGCTCACGTGTATTGTAAAATTTTATGTAAAATGAAGAAGAAAAAAAACTAAAAACAAAAAAAAAGAATTAAACGCCTCTCTTGCATGGAATAATATTTTTTTATTTGTCTTAGGGGAAAAAAACCCAACTCACAACTGATAAAAGCACAAGGTCGAGAGGATTCAGACAAAAGTTGAATACCAAAAGTAAAGGTCCTGGCTGCGTGAATAAAATAACAACCATCCACATGTTGCCGGGGCAGATAAAGCTGAAGCTGTAGCTGAACGAAAATGTGTTGTTTTAAGCCATGTCCACCCACATGGCTCCTTCACCATTCCTCCACTCCCACTCATTCTACATAAAAAAAGGGCTCTGTCGTTCTTGAAACACAAGCGTTTGACCTTTTAAGCTTGAAAAGCTGAATTGGGAATAAAGAAACAGACCCCCCCCCCTACCCCCTTGACCGAATGCGATAATTGGGAAGTAATTTAATTTAAAAAACGCGATGTCTGTTGGAAGAAACGGGAGAAAAAATAGTTTTTTTTTAAGTGGATCCTCGTATGTGTTTTTTATTGGAAGGACAAAGTTAAAAATTAATGGATACTCGTATAAAGTTTTTAATAAAATACTTTGAGACAGGTGACTTTTGTGACAGTTAGCAATTTGCATTTGTCCATTTGGAGTGGAGGTTGTTGATTTTTTTTTCCAGCAGAATGTTGACATAAATTTAAGGGGGAATCGCCATGGCGACAATTTCATTTTATTAAGACAATGACCGAAGATGTCATTGAAGGACAAACGAGAGGATAATGCTGTATAAAAAGGTTATGAGTGCGACCTACCTGTAATAAAGGAGCCCATGGGATGCCTAATTTCAGAATCATGAAATTCCTGGATTAGCCTTTATTCTGGAAAGCTCTTTGAAGGGATTGTGAAGAAGAAAAGACTTAATGTTTCGTAGCACTCTCAAGGAATATTTAAAACATTTCGGGTGAATTAATTGAAATAAGATTCGCGCTAAATACATACTTCATGATGGAAGGATTGAAGAATCTACCTGCTTCGTGGATCTTGAAACTAAATGCAATTCAAAGAAAATTGAGCATTTTTAAGATTTTTAACAAATGAGTTCAAAGTTATCACTCAAGTGATGACTTGAGTTAAATGAGTTTTCAAAAAATCACTTTCCTGTATCGACGGATGTGTTAAGGATCCTTTATCCCAGATTCCAAGTTAATGATGCGAAATCGCTAACTCTTAAACATATGTAATTAAGCTGGGTCACGAAGATATCCGGCTCGAAGGACCAACTACGATTTTCTGTGATAAAACTACTTTCAGTTTACCATTATTTTCATAAAATCAAATAGAAAGAGGAGTGTTTTTTAGATCACAACAAAAGTGTTTTATAAATTGATCATAAAAAAACTGATTTTTACCTCCAATCCCACGAGACTTGGGTCTATCCCACTTCTGACACAAACTTATTTCTTATCTCAATGTATTCATTCCCCCAAGCAAAAACTTACATAAAGTCCTTGAAGGTTTCATCATTTAATAAAAAAAAAGTTTACGACAGTTCTTTCAAGAATTCTGTGTATTAATAAATTTTCTTTTCACTCCACATTTAATTGAAAACCCGAAATACATGACTAAAGCATAACTTATACCCACAAATATATATTTATACCTTAACAAGCTTAATGGTCTTTTTTTCTATTAAAGCACAAAACCTTGTTCTACAAAGTGGCAACCGAGGTCCGAGGCGTCGTCGTCGTCGGTCGTCCTTAGGAAGTCAACAATGATTTAGAAGACAATCCTTTTATTTTGTGTTTCGCAGCAAACATCGTTTTACTCCCAAAACGACAAAGGTATGTACCTACCTAAACAGAAATACCATTATACTAAGAAACGGTACTATGCTCTTTGTAAATCCAAAACAAATAATATCCTTTTCTCTTATTCTGCTGCTGCAGATAAGAAATAAAACAAACGAATGAAGATAAATGGTACTTTAAGATTTCCAAAAAAAAAACGGAAAAACAATATTTTGCTTTTAGCTCTCCCTTTTCGCATTCTGTTGATTTTCCTTCTGGGTACCTACTTTACTTTCCTTTAAGTGTTCTTTCTTTGATTCTCGTTTTTTTATAGTTTTTCCTCTTAAAATTTTATAAGTGCATTTATGAGAACTGACTGTTTGAACCGCATAGTTGTAAAGGGTGGAATTAATATTAAATGGCGCCCGGGAGAAAATAGAAATACTGTGCCAACAATGGAAGAAGAATTTCTAAAATTGTTCTTGAACTCAAAATATGTTAGAAAAAGCGTGGACAATAAAATATTTAGCGCCCTAAGAATCTACCAAGTTGAACTTCCCTGGTAATGATATCCATCCGAACATAGCTAGATAAAATATAAACTTAAAAATCCAGTAAGTTCATGGCAAAGCATCCTGTTTCTTCCTTATTCCGCTTGAAACATAATACAAAAATCATCATATATTCGCTTACCCACATGAATGAAAGTAAATATCTTTGTGGGCATCTTTGGAAGAATAAAATGTTAAAAAATCTTAAATAATAAGATACTTTTTTTTTGTTGTATCCATGCTTTTTTCATAGTGAATCAATCAGATATAAAAACGGAATCAGCCCTAACTGCAAACTTACGGCATTCAAATTCGCATAACTTTCCCAATATTCAGACCTATTTTTGTGCTCAAACAAAAATTTTAATATGTAAATCGGATATAAGTTATATCCTTTTTGACTTTGGGGGGAAGACGTACACATCTTTTTTTTAAATTTATATGTTTTTTTTATAGAAAAAGGTCTGAAAACGTTTTTTTTCGATTTTTTTTATTGAAAAGTGTAATGTAACTCATTTAGTTTATTCCTTGAGGGATTCAAGGAAACTAAAAAAATGTTTTTTTATTTAGAAAAAAAATTATTGTTTATTTAAGTTTGAAAAAAAATGCATTCGTGAAGCTTGAGAGTTAATTTCCTATATGAATTTATTGCATTTATAAATAAAATGCTCTAAGAAGACAACCACGACTATTTTTTCAATGTTGCCAGTACAACTTTTATGACATTTTTTAAATAGTTTATTATTCGATTTTTTGAAATATTACAAAAATGCCGGTTCTTACAATAATTTGTTAAAATATTAATACATGTGTAAATGGACCCAAACTACTGAACTGATTTTGATGAAATGTTTTATTACTGTATGTAGTTTGGTCCAACTTAATGCATAGGATTGTTTGTATCTCGATTAATTGACTCAATATTTTTTTTATTACAAATTAAATGTTTATTATAAGGTTATGAATATGATTAATTGAAAGTTCCATATGTTTCTTGGGAATGGCTTGACCCAATGGCATGGGTTTTCCCTATACATTTACAATTTTTATATCAACAATATTGAATCTAAATGACTTGACCGATTTAAAAAAAATCTTTGTGCTTATTAACAATGGTAAGCTGCTAGCCTAGATACATTTGGGTGCGATAATGAGCTTTGTTGCAGGGATCCAGAAAATGTATGTTATACCCGAGCAACGCCGGGTGGGTTTGCTATCCTTATTTTTTTTTTTTATAATTGGCCCGCGCAAAAGGGATTTTGGCTACCCTTATAATGTTAAACACAGCGTGGGCGTTAGGAAAGTAGGGAGGGATATAAAAGGCGATATCGATGCACATTTGTTTTAAAGTTCGGCAAGTTATAATGGGAGGTGAAAACAGAGTCTGGCAAGGCATTCCACATTCGCGTGGTACGGCTAAAGAAAGAATCTCTGTATTTGACTGTACGTCCGAAGTTGGGCTCAAGGGTAAATTTATGGGCATTCCTAGCGGCGCGAGTATTACGGTTGAATTGTTTCAGGGGAGGAATGCAGCTGGCTATTTCGCTAGAGCATTGATTGTAAAAATAACGGTAAAATAACGAAAGGCACGATACATTACGACGGTGCTCAAGAGATGAAAATGTTTCTGTAATTGTTCGGTCGCATATCATTCAGATTAGAAGGGTCGAAAAATTTCTTGCATCTTCGAAGGAAACCTAGACACCTGGAAGCATTTTTGGCGACGTCGAATATGTGGTCGTTCCACAGAAGGTGGTCTGTAATGCACATACCGAGAACTGATAGGTGTTCTGTTTCTTCGATACAATTGCCACTCATCGATAGTGGACCCATTGTTTCGCTTTAACGACAAAAGACAACATTGAGTTTTTGAAGCATTAAATTCAACACAATTTCTTATTCCCCATTGTACAATGCTGTCAGGATTAGAATTTAATAAACTTATCATACGCTGCCGTTGCAGTTCCACATCCGAAGCACATGGATGAGAGTCTGGAAACGAATATGAAAAGCTGAGAGTGCTGTCGTCAGCGAAACAATTTATTGTATTAGTAGTTTCAGATAATAAGTCATTGATAAAAGTGAGGAAGAAAGTGGGAGATAAAACAGAGCCCTGGGGAACACCAGCATTTATTTTATGGGTATCAGACTTAAATCCGTCCAACACAACTTGTATTGACCGGTTCGAAAGGTAATTACTAATTCAACGAAGAAGAGATTCGTCGAGTCCAAAATCACGCGTTTTCGGTAAAAGGGCTTGATGCCAAACTCTATCAAATGCCTTTGAAATATCAAGTGCAATAATCTTACTTTCACTTTTGATTCCACTTTTCGATAAACCATCAAATCACCAGTGGATCTATTGCTGCGAAAACCGTATTGCCGGTCATTAAGAAGCTTTCGGTCCTCAAGATATTTCTTAGGCTGAAAGTTAATCAGCGTTTCCATGACCTTAGAAAGAAGGGACGTGAGTGCAATTGGTCGATAGTTTGAGGGAGAGGAGGATTCGCCTTTTTTAGGGACAGGCTGGACAAATGCTGTTTTCCATCCGCTCGGAAAGAGCCCAGAGGAATAGGACAGATTGAAAAGCTTACGCAATGGTTTTGCTAGCATTGAAGAACACCTCTTTAGAACAATAGCGGGGATACTATCTGGGCCAGCGGATTTATGAATGTTAAGATCTTTTAAGACCCTTTCAAATGAACGAGTGCGGAAGAAAATTGGTCCCATAATGTCATTTACGTTCTCAATTACAGGTGGATTGATAACACCTGCCGGAAGTATTGAGTTTGCTGCAAATAGGGCTGCAAGCAGATATCACAACATATCGAGCCCTAACCGCCGTATTATCGTAAGCGACATTTTTTTCAAAATCAAGTTAATAATGCAATTCGATAGCTTAGGCTTTTAAGCATGTATCCTTATCATTAGTTTTTCAATAGGAGTTTTGAAGCTCAGGAAAAAAAATGTGTTTCCTCTAAAATTTAAATTTTGTCGCTTACGATAAAAGGGCGGTTAGGGCTCGATATAATATTTATAATTTAAAACAAATTCATAAAATTGAAGTGAAGATATTTTTACAAGATGATTATTAAAAATATGTTTGGCATTTATGACAAAATGCGCTGTTGTCTGGATTCAGAAAATGTATGATGTATCCAAACAACGCCGGATGGGTCAGATAGTCTTTTATAAAATAATAAATTATGCACCCACCTTACACAAGCGTATATATAAGCTTTTTGAAATGAAAAAAAAAACAATCGAATTACATCTTCTTTTTTGGTGTGTTATTAAAATAACTCGCAGCACAGAACATTACAAATCTATTGGTACTTCTGCGGTTTTTTACACGTAGACAGAGAAAAATTCCACTATGAGATAGAATTAGCTATTCATGGATGACAAATACATTTTCCGAGCTCTTTAATAATCTGAACTTCAGATAGCCCTATGCCCTCAGGGCTCAACTTTATCTCCGACTAATATTCTTATTTTCATCAATGATCCATAGTTTGGAACACAATATAACACATTTTTATTCATTTAGCCTTTAAGGGTCTACACTAGAATGATCCTTTTAATCTTCCACAACAATAAGACTAGCACTATAAGGAACGTACATCAGCTTACCTTTGAGATTCCTTTTTCAGCCGCACAATAACTATGTGGATTGATTTACCAAGCTCTGTTATTATGAAAATTATTCAATAATAAAAATTAAAACGAAATATTCGCGCTTTTAAGAATACAAATTAGCTTATCTTTGCTCTAAACTAATTATCACTTATAAGCGAAATATTATAACAAAGTGAGCAAAAATGACAGGCACAAATAAAACAAGGGAAACAAAACAAAACAAAACCTAATTGTCACATAGCTTAGTTATCCGTTAATATTAAGACATTGGGTCTTGTGAATAAGAAAAACTAAAAGCTATTTTTAGATGAAACCAAAGCTAGTTAGTGTTAGCTTTTACTTCCTACAGTTGCTTAAGCTAGATTTCTCTAGCCTTAGCTTTGTTTTATGCGAATAAAAAATATGCTAAATAGCTTAAGCTGGGAAATTATAGCTTATTTCATATAAATATATAATATTACATTATGCATAGCATTTTCAGCTTTTGTTTGTTTATTCACATGTCATGGTTTAGGGTAGCTTTGGCTAAAACTGATATTTTCTAAATCGACCATTTTGCCTTTTGTGTTTCGATATTTTTAGGACTACATGGAAATCGAATGTGAATGTGAGCCTTATCTATAATTTTGTTGGCAACGTGCTTATCACTTTTGCAAACTGTATAGTCATAGATATCAACTCTAATATCTTTTCCAACACCAAATTGGAATCCAGGGTCAGTAAGGTATCTCAAAAATATCTGCATCCTCTGCTCAGATGTAAGTGCACCTCTTCTACGCTCTGTTGAGTCGCCCAAAAATTAGTCAGCCACTGAACATTTTCTTTTGAAAATCGAAAAAGAGTATGAAAGTTATCTTCGCGTTTTTTCGACCATTTTGAATAATGTTTTGACTGTCTTGCTCGTATGAACTCTGCCATGTTAGAACTATTGCTAAAGAGAATTCTTAAACTAAAAACTAGTCAAAGGTTTCTTGACAGGGGTTTAGGAATTTTGAAATTTTTGTAGCGTTTGCTTAAATATTTTAACTTAAGCTATTTTTATTCACACAAATTAAAGCTTAAGCTGGAAAAACAAGCTTAAGGTACATGATCTAAGTGTTTTCTGTTTCAAAATAACAATTACTAGAAAACTTTTTTCTTCTAGCTAGCTTAAGTTGAGTTTTATTCACACAAAACCTAGCTTTTGGTTAAGAACTTTTGCTTTAGCTTGATTACCGATTATTTTTGGCCCGAATTAGAAGATATGGTCTTGGACGACATGTGGTTTCAACAGGATGGGGCCACAAGACACACAGCACTCCTTACAATCGATTTATTGAAGAGTAAGTTTGATAAGCGTGTTATCTGAAGAAATGGGCCAGTCGATTGGGCGCCTCGTTCGTGCGATTTAACGCCTTTAGACTATTTTCTTTGGAGCTACGTTAAGTCATTGGTTTATGCCAACAAGCCGACGTTTTGGCCGAAATGTGTGGCCGTGTCATCGAAAATTGGGTCCAACGAATCGACCACTGCAAACGTGCCCGCGGTGGCCATATGAAGGAAGTCGAGTTCCAGTCATAAATGTTTTGATTGTACCTCAAGCCGATAATACAATTTTTGAAATATCTCAAATGGTTTGGGTTTTATTTAAAAAAAAAAAAGTTGTCAAGTCCTTATTGGAAAACCCTTTATATTTGTCATAGACTAAGTGCATTTAGTTATTTTATTTAATTATTTTATTCTGACCTTAATTCACATACTTACACTTAGCAAAATATTTTTTGCGTTATTTGAAAAAAAAAATTCTTGGAAGTTTTGCATATCATTTTTTATAAACCACTATTTGTCGCCAGTGAAACCGTTACGGATATGCAGTGCTTATCTATGCCAAACGTGATATTTGAACTCATGAAGCGAATTGTGTTCGAAGAGATTTCTTAGCTTTTCGAAGAAAATATGAAAGATTATGTGGCAACTGGTCTGTGTTTTCACCGGAAACGAAACCAGGCTTATCGATTTCGACCGGAAAAAATATGATGTTAAGCAGCAAGCAATTTCCCCATCTTGACTATACAACGGCACATGGCGGTAAGTAAATGGTCGAACCTGCAACTAAATCGATTATGTCATGATTGGAGGAAGATACTTCTTTAGTATTCTGAACGTCCGTACGTTCCGAGGGGCAAAAGTCGTTTCGGATGAGTGCCAAACTTCGTGTACGGATATCAAGTGAAAATATAAGGCGATCAGCAACCACGTAGAAGAAATTCAATGAACACTGCATTCGGAATCCGCCTAACCAAAATGAAATCAAACTATCCTAACAAACCAACTATGCCGAGAGTCTACGAGGCGAACTTTTTAGGCAAGCTGAAGATGAAGGGATAGTCATACATCTTCGAGGAAAAATATTACCGATGATTAGAATCTCGATACCATCTGCCCCATCCGCAAAGAAAGAAGATCGTCTACTCTGCAAAAATTAGTGAGAGATATGCCTGATCATCAGTCAACTAAATAGTCCTTAACAAGGCGGTTTTAGAACTGGAAAATATAAGTTTGGCCAAGTCGTCATATGACGCCAGATGCTTAAGAAACCCCAAGAAGTTGGCACCCAGACCCACTATCTGTTCATCAAATTTTAAAGCAGCTTATGACATTGTTAATAGAGTTAAACTGTATGGTGCCATGCCCAGCTTTGGAATTCCAGCTAAAATTTAATTATCTTAAACCTTACCTTAGGTGACGCTTCAGTAACCAGTCACTTAACCAACAAGCTTCTCTAAGAAGCCCGGTCCACTGCTAGCTGCCTCAAAATTCGCACCTGAAGTTAGTTTGGATTCCCCTCAACTTGCGTGCGCCACCTAAGTCTTAGTCTCAGATTGCTGCTCTGTCCTGCCGGGATGGAATCCAAGTTTTCCGGGCCGGAGTCCAATCGCTCTAAGTGATCCAACCGTCTTAGACGTTGGTTTTTACTCTTTTGATTAAGTCTGTTTCGCTGTACAGCCCCGCACATACGAATGCTCTCTGCCTAAAAATTGGTAGGGGTTCTACTGACACCTTGGACACTACTAGGGGGTTCAGACAACGGCCAAGAGTCCCCTTGTCTTATCAAAAATAATGTCTTTAATAAAAGGTTTCTGAAGATAGCAAACATCTCAATAAATTTGACTTATCTCCTGAAAATTAAAAACTTTTCTACAAATAATTAAGAAAACAAACTCTATCTTTTCACTAAACACCGCCGAACTCCGTCCCCTTGCATCATTTGACACCAGAGACAATATTTCGAAAGAAAGTACACACTTTCATTGAATAATAAATTCAAAATGGTTTCCCCAAGTTTCAACTTTCTTCTCTATCTGTAGGTACTTCCAACCTATTTGTGTTTATTACTTTCTTATCTTAACATGCGAGACCCATTCTTGGCTCCCTTAAAGCTTTTTTCTAGCCAGACAAAAAAGAAATAAAACTCTTTGCAAAGTAAATCAATAAAACAGGGTGACACCAGTAAACGACCGTCAGTCACACTGTATTGAATCATACCCAAAACTTTTGCTATAAAAATTATTATTTTGCTACGAAAAATATCGTGGGCCTGGGCGTATTAAAGTGGATCATTTCAAAACTTAGAAGAAATAAAAAAAGAAATATGTGTTGTATACTTATGGGCGCAGGGTGAAGGCTTTCATACACACTCACGTACAAAAATTAAGTCAAAGTATCCGCCATGTGTTGCGTATAAATTAATTTCCGTGGGGTCCTTATTTATAAACCTATTTGCTGATACCTATTCCACCGTCGTCGTCGTCGTCGTCGTCGACAAGGATATGTAATTAAACTTTTAAAAGTGCTCCCAAATGGACTATTTAAATCTTAACCTACAACACAGCTTTATTGTTGCGGATAAGGAAGTTGATTGGCCTACAGATTTGATACTGTACGTACGCCCCCAAGGATTTGGCTTGAATTGATCAGAGCTTATTCCCATTTGAAATTTAATTACCATACATAATTTATGGCCCATACATGGAGGAGGCTGGAATTAAGTGCGGGTCTTCATATAGGTAAGACAATGTTGATATAGGGCTTATTTTTTGTGCTTTATTATCCCCGAAAGGATGAGGATTAAGGATCGAGTGTTTACGAGGGAGTGTAAGTTTGTTTCGCAAAGAAAATGAGTTACCTTTGAGGTTTTGAGTGATGATGCTGATTTTTTTCTTAAACATTCTTAATTTATTTATGTCAAGAATTTAAGGACTCTGAAGGGAGTCATCCTTGATCCTTAATCGTCGAAATTAAGCTTAAAATAGACAACTGAGTACCTTCCTCCAGGGTATTATATTTAATGGAGTTTTCTTTTGTAATTTTTAAAGGATGTACCTGATTTCAATTATTGGCTCAAGGAGTTTGTCTAGCCTTACAGTGTTTAAAAAGAATTTACCAATTAAGGCAACTCATTGACATTCCCTCCATTTAAACCATAACCCCCACTTCGACTTCAAAAGAAATATGAAAATCAAACTGAGTAGATTTTTTACTTTTATTTTTTTAAAAAGGTATTAAAAAAACAAGAGTGCCAGTTGCGAAAAGTTGTTTCAGAAATTGATTCGGTATGTACCTTCTACCGTTGGCGTTATTAAGTGTGATGGAGTTTGCATTTCTACATTGATCGAAATTGGAATTCCGTTCAAATTTTTTTTTTCATTTCAATTAAGTCACCAGACTATGCAACATACCTTACTTACATACCATGGGCTCTGTCTATGTTGGTTAAGTTATGGGGCATAGAAGCGGATATCTGGAATGGTATTTGCATTTCAATATACAAATATCGTTGCATCCTTTGTGAATCATTTCTCTGTAAGGATTTGAATATTTTCATTTTTCTGAAGCAATTGAAAACAGGCAGCTAGCTGGAGTGAATTTATTTCAAAGCGGATTAACGCGATGGCATTTTGGAACAGAATTTTCTGAAGTTTCAAAAGAGGTCAGGTTTCGAATGGGGGATTCAGTGAGAATATTCTATTGATGGGGCAATATAGAGGTAACTTCGTAACGAAAGAAAGCAATTAAATTAAAATCGATTGATAGGCACATAGTCTAGAATCTAGCTAGGGAAGGATACGCTGGCAAGTGATCTCTGTTCTTTCGATAGGTAAAAATTCCAACAAAGAACTCTATGGTAGTAAACAATGGTAAGTATGGATTGCTTTTAGCCGTACCTAAATCCAGTGAGGTTAAATTGATCCAAAAATGCAAGAAAACGCGAGTGAGGGTGGATCAATTTAATTTTTTTTACAATTCCTCCACAAGGTCGACGAAATTGAAGTAATCGAAAGAACCCATTGGGATAACTGCAGTGCTTAGATAATTTTTTAACATCGTTTTCCATTGGTCGTCTGGAAGTCTCCAAAATCATTCTATAAATATTCCATTGATCCACAAAACCTCTTCTATAGTCTGTCCTCTAAAAAATTGTCAGTACAATGAAGATAGGATTTTGATATCTCACTCTTAGTGTACATTATAGAACATTGGTCTTATAAAGCTTTAAAAAGCACCAATTGTGAAAGCTCTTTAACAAAATCTAAAGAACAATCCTCCATGATTTGCGTTAACGTATAAGTGGTATTTAGACCTACCACCATGATTTGTTTTTTTTTTTCAATACAAATGAAGAGGATTGTTTTTTTATAGCATCAAAAATTCGTGTGTAGGTTGTGGGTTAGTTAGTGGTTGGGTTTTAATTTCAGTGTATATTCCAGGGAGTAAAACCAACCATTTGGAAAACTGGCAACATTTAAAAAAAATAAAGCTCTTGCATAATGCCTGTACGGCCATTTTTTTGTGGAGAGACTGTAGAAAATTCTGATAATAAAATAGTGCTTTTCGATTTGATGTCAGATTTCACTCAAAAAGCACAAGCGCGCATATAACTCAAATTTCAAAACGAAGAGTCAGCTTATACATACAAATATGTTCTGTGTGCATTTTTATTTAGTTTTGGTTGGTTGGACCACACATAAAAGACAAAAAAGACGTCAACACTGAGCGTGAAACCAATGGAAAATGATGTAAGACGAAAGAAACAAAGATGGACTAAGCATAATAGATATAGTATAAAATAAATTATATTTTGATTCACAAATAAAATGCATTCAGCATTGACGTCTTAAAAAGTATATCACGATGGACAGCAGTTTTTTTAAGAAATTTGTCGCCTATACTCCAATATTAACTCAAAAAATTTGGTGTTAAGGTGTTATATGAAAGGTACCGTACATAGACTTTTTCCGTAAATTTGATTCTAATCAAATGATAGCCAATACCAACAAAAAAATTTCCAAAAATTTCATCAAAATCGTTGGAGCCGTTTACAAGAAAAATAAGCTTTTCCTAAACGGTCATATGGCAGGTACCGTTATTTTTAGGCCTGAAAATAGAATTTTAATTTCCCCTCTGGGGATTGCCAAAAGAATCACACACACACACACACACACCAAATTTGAAGATAATTATCGCTTAAGACGTTTAGGTTGCAGCTCGTTATACATATTACAGACAGACAGACAGATAGTTTTTGTCGATAATTTTTTAGACTTCTCAATGATCGTAATGTCATGTTTCATTGTTATCTCAATTTTTTTTTATATTCAGGAATCCTAAACTTGCTTAATAGTCCCAGTAAAAATTTAATGTAAAGGTTAAGGTATTGACGAATAGTATAACAATACAAATTTAGCCAAAAGTGTAAAAGCTCTAAGAGCTGAGATGAGTAATTTCATAAAGAAATAAGTACTGCGGGGAGGAAGATGTTGTCAATGAAAGTTCTGTCACATTTTCGCAGTGGTAGGTTCAACATCGAGCATCATTTTTATCGCTTGTCAACAACTTTTTTACACTTCTATATTCGCTGGTTAAATGATAGACTGAGGGTGAATTTAATTCGTTTCTGGGTACAGATAATTCCCGCAACTCCTTCAGCCAAGAACACGCCTCGTCCAGGGCCTAGTTGATCTTCCGAAAACATTGAACTACTGGCAGAGGGTATAAGTGAGAACTCTCGAATTCAGATACGGAAAAAGGCATCTTTTTTTCCAAGAGAGATTATCCATGAAATTTTGAAAAAGGATTTGAAGTTGCATGCTTTGAAAAATCAAATTGATCAAGAACTGAGAGCAAATACTTGTTGATATAACATTTCTTGTGAAACGATGATAGAGCGTTAGAATGGATTTTTTTGGAGTTTCCAAGTTCATTTTTCATATAAAATATTTTTGTTGTTTTTGATTGACAACACACAATTTTGGCCAGAATTTGAGTGAGTAGGACTGCAAGCTGCATTTGTACATTATGTACATTTTTTTTGAAAAAAATAATGCAAAAAACCGCCCTAATAATTATTGTTTTAAACTACAAATAATCATGCCAAAACGATGTATTCCAACATAAGACTAAGTAAAATAAAATAAAATAATAATTTGACTTAGTAGTACCATCGGATATAAAGGGTAACAAAATTCTTGTATGGCAACACTTCAAAAAAAAAAGAAAAAAAAATTACAAGTGAGAAGAAGAAAGAGAAATACCCGGTTAGGTAGGGGAAATATATTATATATTATATACAATTAAAACAGTTCGGACGTTCTTTTTATTTCCTCAGGCGTAGTTGGCAAAACGAAATTATAGCAAGTGATTAATTGGAATAAGAAAACGGCTTACACTTCTGAAGTTCTTAAAACTTTTTTTAAAGTCGATATGCCAGTATAATCAGTTACTGTCGATGTATTAGCAGCATGGATTCTCTGCACACAGGTGTAATTGACATTTCGATTTCTTGTTTTCTTAAAATTGTTAATGATTTCAGAAATAATATGCTAATATAAAAACATACATAATTTTTTCAAACCTCAAACATTAAACAGCTGGGCGTCTAAAGCATGATTTTGCAAACAAAAAAAAAATCCTTATTTTCCGAGATCAAATAAGAAAATATGTACATATTTTAGGAACACTTAAAACCATCTGGCTCATTGGTTCCTTTTCTGCAACACTGTCATTTGCCAAACTCTTTCTCATATTCGTAACACACAGCTGACACCGCTTTTTCACTCCACAGAATACGCTCCATCCCGAATGAAATTTAGAAATAAAAATCATTCGCACCTATCCAGCCGTTAATCGGTTCACTCCCCCGTGAGAAAAAACCTGCCATCCCAACACCACAAAAGCGATTACGTTCACTTATTGAACACGAAAAGCCTTTTAAAACAGCCAGCAGCTTATGTGTCAGCACAACAGTCTAAGGGACATTCATTAGTTATTTAGCACCTGTTTCAATTGCGAGGGATTTGCCGACTCCCTATGCCCATTTATCGGGGCAGCTATGCATTGCATTTGGTAAATCCTGTCGAATCAGCAACGCATTAGCCTACATCTACACAGCCAGAATCCATCTCTAGCTCTAACCAAACGCGCGCGTTTGCCATCAACGCTTTTTAGAAATTCCGAATTACAGGATTATGGACATAAATCCTAGGGAATTTGTGCTGCACCATTTGACCAGCCGAACAAGCAAGTGCCTTTATATGTATAGGAAAATAGTCCTGGCGATTCCGACGCACTATTTCCAGTGATCGTTTATCATTCATTCAATTTGATGGCACAGGACTGTATCTAATGTTTCCTGAAATTTAGTACTTCAATTCCGTTAGTCGATTTGATGGATTTTTTTGTTGTCTGTTTGCAGCAATAATGCCCCATCGGTCCTTGTGTCACTGTCAGGTGGAGGTTAATGGCTGTCGTGTGCAATTTGCTTCGCTTCCGGTAGGAGGCAGCGAAAAAAGGACGAGAAAATGTTTAAAGTTTTTTTTTGTATCCTTTTTGAAACTAAATCCTTTGGGTGTTCCGGGGCTGGTAGTGGTTTTGTTGTTAGTTCCGCTCCGAATTAAATTGCCCGCAGTTTATTATTGAAATAACGAAACCAGAAGTTAACCATTATGATACTTTTGCGAACAAAAATGAGAGAAACAGAGGCACACGATTCAAGTTGGACCATAGAAAATATGAACACAAAATGTCGACATAACCCGGATGGGAGGGAGTGGTAGCCGTTTTATTATTCAAAACTCAAAAGTTATGCGCGGTAATTTTTCTCCTCCCTAGCGTTTGTGTGTGGATGACTCTAGAAAGTTTTCGCTTTTGTTCAATTTGTATAAATGTATAAATATTTTTTTTGTTAAGAATTTATAATTTTGAACAATAATAATTTTTTTACGCCACTCCGTCGACATATTTTCTCGATTGGGTCGATTTTTATGTGTTTTCAGCTGTGAGGCGTAAAAATGTGAACTTTTTTTACTTCGCTTTCATGGCAGGCACTTCATGCGGGATATGGGAAATAAAATTTAAACAGGGATGACAGGCAAAGTTTTTCAATAGGATTAAAAGATACAATTTTTGGAAATCGCGCTGGAAGCTCACGCTTGTTGGATTTGGTACAAAGCTATGGAGGGAATTTGGTGTGCAATTTTTTTTTTTAAATTAGGTAACTTTTATTCGGTCCAAGTATTTTTTTTTTATTTGGATTAATATTGTCTCAACGACATGATTAAAGTGAGAGGGGATTTCATTATTTTATTTCGGAAATGAAAGTCGTCAAAAGAATGAAGAGTAAATCCGATTCGATGGGGGAGGATTCGGATTGAAGTATTTGAAGAGTTGGTGGAACAGTGGAAAGGATGATTTAATAATGAAAGCATATTAAGGAAGGATTCAATTATGAAATGTTTTTGGATTCCATTAATTTTTGTTGTGAAAGGATAAATGGGATATAAGAACATTATGTGAAATTTAATGACTTCGTTTAAAGGATCATTACGAGGATGCATAATATATTTGTTTTTATTTCAAAAATGATGAATATGAAACTTAAAATAGACCATCCATGGGAAATGGAATAAAATTGACATGTTGAATAGGTGGGAATAAATAATTAAGAGACTGAAAATGAGACTTCAATTAGTAATTGAAAGCTGAAGCTTGAAATGCGTATTGGTACCGTGGTAATTGTGTCGAATTGCCATGCCCAAGGTTTGGAGTTTGATCCCCCGTTAGAGCCACCTTTTGCGGGGTACACCTCTTGCGAGGAAATGACAAATCCTATAAGAATAAAGTTTGCCTCAAAGATGTGCATCTCATGAAGCCGTTTCGACTCGCCTGTAAACTAAATTTTAGGCCCCCTCCACTCCTGCAAATTCACAACACATACAGGAATGTTTGAGAGTATAAATCACTTAACTCCTTAAGGAGCTGCGCCAGTAAATTTATTTTAAATACAAAACTAAGATTTTGATAAAATTTTGAGTTTCCGTTCGTAAGATAGTCGGTGATGGTATCCTCGAGATGCAAAAGAATGTTTAAATTCTGTGAACAATTTTTTTTTAATTCTTAAATAAATATTTACAATGCTCAAAAGTAAGTATTTTTTTTTAATAAACGTACGAAATTCCTATACGTCTTCTATAGGCCTTAAATAGAACCCTGCGGAATTCTTTGTTTGACAATTTTAAATAACGAGAAAGAGTCATCGTTGACCACTCCTTCCACTCTTTCTCTCTTAAGAATTTAATAAAAAAAATAGTTTTTTTTGTTTCTTATCTATATACATATGTCGCTCAACTTCTTAAGACAATTGTTTTATTTTTGTTTCCCATTGCTTTTGTAATACAAAAAAAGTGAATTAAAAATTCATAAAAAATAAGCAGAATTTTTTTCTGTTTTTGATGGACAGAAAAAATGAAAAAAGCAGAATTTTGAAAAGCAGAATTTTTATTTTAAAAGCAGAATTTTGAGAAGCAGTATTTTGAAACCAGAATTTTTACCCGCTCCCATATTTTTGACGTGATAACGTCTTATAAATCGATGACAGGCTACACATACGAAATAACATGACTCGTGCTGATAAGACTCATGCTGATATCGCACGCTGCTATACTGTGGTTCTTTCAACCAAAATCGATCGCAAGCACCGGGCGAACATGAAAAAGAACAGGCGCAAATTCCCAAAATAATTCCACTCAAATTCAAAAAGAACAAGAAGAGAAAAAGAAATACAAATTAGGCGGAGTTTTGTTAAAGTAGAAGTTAGATGTAGATATTGGGGTGTGAATGTGTGTGGATTTAACGAGAGGGTTTGTGGGTGTGAGTTAACTGGCTGTACGTTGGTTTTGTTGCCATCAATATTTTCTTATGATGTTATCACGTAAAAATATCGTCCGTAAACCGAATTTACAGACAACGAACTCTCTTTTTAATATTTGTATTTCCTAATGTTTAAAAGAAATTGATTTTCAACAACAACTGTATTGGAAATGTTGATGTTAAAAGGCAATGTGCCTTACAGACACTTAGTTAAAATATTAAAAAAAAAAATGGGGCCAAAGTTCTCCTATCGGAAGATGTTATAATATTTTAAATGGTGGCAAATACCAGTTCTATTTTTGACATTTGTGAAGGAAACATATACAAAATACACGTCAAAAAGACGAGTAACTAAAAACGCGGAATAATTGTAGAATTGATATTTGCCGCCATTTGCACAAAACTTAAGCAGCTTCTGATTCTGATGGCCTTGTAATTATTTGAGAGTTTTGGACATAAAGATACTACTTTTTCAAAACTCAGTAAGGAACCGCTTAAAAGCTTCATGTTTTCAAACACATTCATAAATTGTAATCGAAGCGACAAACCAAACAGAAATGCTTTTAATGATTTTTGGAAAATTCGTATTAGAAAATATCTCGAAAACGACTAACTGTACACAAAACATTCATTATACAACTTCTGTTTATATAAGGCGTTTACCAAATTGGCGAACACATTATTGTTGGCGAAAGGTTGAGGAGAACAGAATAGGCCCTTAAATGGAACCCTGTGGAACTCTTGGTTTAACAATTTCAAATAACGAGAAAGAGTCATCGTTGACCACTCCTTGCATTATGTGTGTAAGAAAACTTCGAATATGCTTTAGAACCATACATATTACTAAATCAAAAAGTGTCCTAGTGTTCAACATAGAAAATGATGGTTAACGTTGTGAAATGCTTTTGAGTAGTCAAGTAGGCAAAAGAAGTATCAGATACTCATTGCCACGGTCCTATCTTATATCTTCTAAAATATTGACTATTGCCGTATGAAAAGAGCTATTTAGTAAATGAGTTTGAATCTGTTTATCTATTGCTTTTTCAACTACTTTTGCCAAACAAGGTACCTACTTAAACAATTTTACAGGAAGAGACAATCAAGGGCAATATAAATTTAACCAGTCGTATTATTATTCTGATGAATGCAATACAGCCAAAAATATCATTTTATGTTTTAATTCCAAAATCAGTAAACAAAAAGAATAGTGACATACTAGGGGATTCAAAATCAAAGTGGTTGCCACGAATGAAATTTCCCAAAAAAGTGGTCATGAAGCTCAACAGGATAAAAACTATATTTATGATAACTTTACCTTCATTTATTCCAACCCTTTTTCTTAGAGTTTGGAATAATAAATGACGCATTATAATGTGCAGCTTATAATTAGATTAGGTTTCATTTACATCTAGAATTTTAATTTGGTAAATAATTTCGTGTACATATGTACCAGACAAAAATTCTATTTCGAATTGTCACAGTAAGTCGAAAACCATTCATTAAACAGAATTTAAACAAAATTATTGAAAAGTATTCAGTTTTTGTCATTCAGAATCAATATTTGCCAATGTAATGCATCAGAAGTTTCTGTAGAGCCAACCAATTTACTAAACTTACTTAAGCCCCTGTTTCAAAAACTAAGTGGTATCTAAATCGTATTGAATATAAATATAAATAAATGTGTTATTTCATAATAAGTAATCAATTTCAACTTAATATCAAAATCAATATTCCCAGTTTACTGTCAACAAGTATTCATCGTTGAGCATTTTCCGAGAAACAAGGATTAATATTTATCCATCAATCAACAGAGACATCTGTAAATAGTGAATTTCGATGAAATTATTAAAGTCAAACGCAAAAAAAATCAGTAACCATTAAAGAAAAATGGTGGTTTTCATATTTCCCTTAATTCGTCCCCCAACGAAAAATCCTTCTTATCAACAAATAGTTAATCAATTAGCTGCCTCAGGACTTAATTTTTTTTATTTCGAATAAGTTGTTATTGTCAATACAACAAAGGACAAAACAAATATATACAATGGCAGATATATTTAAAAAAAAATGTTAACTTACATAAAAATATCCGTATAATTCTTTCGTATATCCTTTAATATCCTTTTTTGAAATTCAGCATAAAAACCTTTTACAGAACAGTCCGAAACTCACAAAAAACAAAACAACAAGCCTGTTTACAAAACAACAAAACAAGGACGAGAACGACTCACGTTTTCCATTTCTCCTCTTCGGTTGTCAATTTTTGTTTGACATTTCCCACATGTATTTCACTTTTTCTTTTTTTTTCTTGCACTTTTGTGACTCTTGTTTACAATTCAACTGTAAAAAAGGACTTTTATTTGCTCACTTACTCAACTACACTCCCACTTGTCGCAAATGGGCATAGTTGGTGCACAAATAGACCGAAATAGGCAAACAACTATGCAACAACAAAAAAATGTTTGCATTCAAACATCCTTTTTACAATTTTGTTCTCACTTCTTGTTTTGTTTGTTTTTTGTCTTCTTTTTTTAATTTTGTAACACTTTTTTCTTTGGAGCTCGAGAGAGAAAACACGGCTTTCCCGTTAATTGAAAACCCCTAACCCGTAAGTTTTGTGTTAACACATGAGCACATTGGCACGTCGGGGTGACCGACCAATGGAAAAGTGTGGTAATCTGGTTCACTGCCGCACACTTTAAGAAGGCTTTTGAGATGAAAAACCTAAGTCTTTCCTGCTGCCCTACAGGGACTTCCGCCACGAGTTTATTTGTTCCAGGAAAGGACGAGAGATGCACATGCACAATGATAATAATAATTGTATGTTAAAAAGCACTTATCGCATCCATTATCCTGTCATAGTCTTACGAACGTACCCGCGCACACTTTACGACGACGAGAGAAAGTTTGACTTAATGAACTCCTATATTTGCATTGCTATTGTAAAGGATATACAAATAATAAGGAAGACACAATTATGCTCTATCCTTATATCCGGAAGGACTCGCGATGGCTGGAAGGACTTTTTTTGTTGTTTTTTTAATAATCCTGTTCACTGAAAGTTACGCAACTTTACGGAACTCTGGGTTAGTAGAACGGACAACAGAGCTAATGACACAAACACAGCACAAAAAAAACGTATCCTTTAATTTAAAGTTCTTTTTTATGGACACGTTTCTTATTAAAATAAATTGCAAGGACATGCCCGAGTTATTTGTTGTTTTGCTCCTTTGATAAAGCTCTCCTTTGACGTGGCTTATGTACGTGTATTTTTTTTTTTATTGATCAGAGAAAACGTAATTGGCATCCGCGAAGCTAACTCACTTAATAGGACTCCTGCTTCGAAGCAGGTGAAAAAACGAGGTCCTTGCCGAACCAAACGATGTGAGACGAAAAAATCAACCAAGTCCGAGAGTTTGTCGTGCGATAGATGATATTCACGTTCAAGGCGTTTTGAAGCTGATTCAATAATAATTACTTGTGTATTGCTGAAGGGAATTTTCCTGTGATATGTTTTTGTTGTATATTCGTTGGCTTTTCTTTTTCCATCCTTATTTTGAACTTTCACATGACTTTCCCCTTGATTTTCGTATAATCTGTCTCTCTCTAAAGCTGTAGGTGATGCTTTTTGTTCGGGAAATTACCGAGAAGTTTTAATTTGAAAGGAGTTTATGGAAGCTTTAAGCTTTTTGCTCGGAATTTTTGACATTTTATTGACAGGTTTGGGGATATTTATCCGGCGCATGGGGATTTCTGACCAACTGGAATATCCCGGAGGAGATGGGGAAGGGTTGAAAAAGCTCATTGTCCTTGAATTGTATTTCGAATACAAGAGAAATTTTTTTTTGGATTTTGCTGAACTTAACTGGAGACAAAAATCCGATGAAATTATGTTTTACGGTTATGCATTTTTTATGACAAGGAAACAAGCTGCAAGTAATGATGGGCTACTGACCCGGCCTAATAGGAATGATAGTAGAAAAAAAAATGACGAAAACTGCTTTTGTTAAGAGGAAGGACAAGTATTTATTCAGAAAATGCCGAAGGCGTGAATAATGAGCCAGGTTGGGAATTTTCAATATTTCAGGAATGTATGTAGGTAAGGTGTTGTTTTGGCTGTGGATCACTCTTTCCTTTGTTTTTGGTGGTGTTTGGGATGGAGTGGAGTTTTGGGTGGTATTGGTCCAAGAGTTAGGATGGTAGGTACATTCATTTTCGGAACGTTTACTTATTGGAAGTTATAGCGTATGTACCTATGTGTAAGGAAAGGGCGTTGGTTATTTGGGCTCAGCTGGATTGGCCTGAAGGAAAATCAATCTAAGTATGACTTGGGGCCTTTTTGAAGGATAAGTTGTGATTCTTATGAGGAATAATATAACTACAAGAAATAATGAAGCTAATTATTGAATTGTTTCGATTTAAATATTTTTAATCCTATTTTTAAACATCAATATTTTGAAAAATAGTATTAATTTTTTTTTTTAAATTAAGTTGTTAAATGTAGATTGTTGATATGTTAAAATTACATTCTTCATATTTTTTTTGTTATTTTGTTTTTGAAACAACTGTGTTTTTGAAACCGTGCCTACGAGTTTAAAAAAAAAATGCGATTTTTCTTTTATTTAACGTAATTTTATTAGACGTAATTTCTTAAGCAATACAAATTTTATAAAGTTTTTAAAAGCCTCGGAAACTAACACAGGTGGAGCCATAAGGCAAAGCAGAGATGTGGAAGAGTTAAGGCCCCAGTCCAGATGATTATATTTTGCCGTTCCATTTCCGCATCCGAAGAGCAGGGATGTTAGCCTGGAAACGAATATGAGAAACAAAGCGTACTAACTTTAGTAAAACAATCAATTAAATTAGAAGTTGCAGGCAGGAGATCATTTATATAAATGAGAAAAAGTGGTCGGTGATAAAACGGAGCCCTGTGGCACACCAGCTTGCACTTTTGAGCTTCTAATTTAAAGCCGCCCAATACAACTTTTATTGAAAATTTCGAAAGAAGTTGATAAGTTTTTTCAAATGCCTTGGAAATATCGGGTATCAGTTTAGTTCCACTCTACGTTCGGTTAGATATGCAATCAGATCAAGATCTTTATTCAAGACATTTTTTGGCTGATATTTTACCTGCGTTTCAACGACCTTAGAAAGAAGAGATGTTAGTAGGATCAGTTGGTAATTTTAAGGTTTTTGTTTGAAATTAGATGAGCAAATGCTATTTGCCAACTACTTAAAACAAACCCAAAATGGTAGAATAGACAGGAAAACTTACGCAGAGGTTCTGCAAGCTAGCGTGGAAAAACAAAAAAAATTAAGAGTTGAAAGCGTGGAATTGGTGGCGAACTGCTTCACAAAAATCTTTCTCAAGAGAGTGTTTTTGAAGCAGATAAGCTCGGTCTTATTGCTTTTTATCTTCAGTACCATTTTTAAGTAGTAGTCCCAGAAGCTTCTTATATAATCCAGCGATTTCTGGTGAAAGGCGTATGTTACTAAGTCGTCTGGATTCAGCTTCATTTTCACCCCTAAGATGTTGGTGGCCTAGTCATATGTTAAAAAGTATGGGGCCTAACTTGGAACTTTGTTGTACTCCAGCGTTGATCTTTTTTCTTATCAAATATTCCTTGCTAACCAATATATCTATGAGTTACATAATATCTGATTATTCTTGCCAAGTGTTCAGCCAATCCTAGACTTGATTGTTTGAATACAAGTTCTTTTAATCAAATTTCGTCGAAAGCTTTTTCGATTTCCAGTAAACAGGTGGCTGTCTTCACCTTCTTGTAGAGTTTGTGTGCTACACGTCAGAGTCCAGTCAAAGAAGCCGATGAAAAGTGAAATGTCGTGCTCTGAAATTAAACTGCCATTCACGTAAGATTTCCCTTTCCCTGAAGAAAAACTGAAGCTTGATAAGACTCTACAAATTCTTGTTGATACAGCAGAGCAGCGGAATTGGCCGATATACTTTGACGCTCGTCAAATTGATCTTCTTCGAAACGGACACCAATTTCGCCGTGTTCCATGTTTCAGGGAAGTAGCTGTTCTGACTTAGATGTAGCTGACTTCTTTGAATTTTCTTCATGGATGATGCCAGTAAGTTAACACGTCTCCACTTCTATAGTAAGTAAATCCTCCTATTGCAGGATTTTTCTGTGGTGACTATAGTGTTAGAGATTATAGCTTCTTCATACCTGTTTTTTTTTACTTCTTCGATGAATTCAGGAAGGTGATCCTGAAAGGTTTGCTAAAAACATTTGGCTATGGTTCGATTTTGTATAAGATTATTTTTTTGACGTGATAACGTCTTATAAATCGTTGACAGGCTACACATATGAAATAACATGACTTATGCGGATAATGCTAATAAGACTCGTGCTGACAATGCTGATATCGCACGCTGCGATACTGTGGTTCTTTCAACCAAAATCGATCGCAAGCACCAGGCGAACATGAAAAGGAACAGGCACAAATTCCCAAAATAATTCCACTCAAATTCAAAAAGAACAAGCAACAAGACGAGAAAAGGAAATACAAAATAGGCGGAGTTTTGTTAACGTAAAAAGTAGATATTGGGGTGTTTGTGTGTGGATTTAACGAGAGGGTTTGTGGGTGTGAGTTAACGGGCTGTATGTTGGTGTTGCTGCCATCAATGTAAAATTATCGTCCGTAAACCGACTTTACAGACAACCAACTCTTTTGTTTTGGTTAGATAATCTATATCTTTTACTTGAAATAATTTGTAATTATTACTTTCTGATTCGATTAGATTAAGGTTAAGGATGCGGATTTGCTCAACCTCTGTTATGTCCATTGTTGGTTCTCTAGTAGAAGTAGAACGGGTCTTCGTCGTTGTTTATAACATCCTATAATCGGTCGTCTTTGATGGTTTTTTGCATTTGAGATTATTTTACATCCTCTTATAGGTTTTTGGTGAAAGAAGCCAGTATGGATTAGGAAAAGTGAAGTTTTAAATGTTCAAGTATTTTTATAGTTCTTCTGAGTACATACAAGTATTATGAATATGGCTGTTAAATTACCTTTTCCGGTTCAAACGATCCATAAATACTAATTCGTAAGTGACAAGGAAGTCTCTAACGACCAGATTTGTAAAAATTTTTTGAAGTCGTAAGGGTGAAACCTATTGTTGAACTTGGAAGAGTAGTTGTAGACACTGACTAGTTGTATAAATAAATAAATTCTGTTTGCATTTTATAGTTGAAGTGAAGACTTTTTAACATCCCATCCCCAAAATTAATATCAAATCGATGGCACAGAATAAACAAAATATAGAGACTGTAGTATAATAAACCCTCAAAAGAATACATCTAAAAGAAGAATTGTATTATGTATTGATTGAAAGACCTATTTTCAGCACATTCCATTGAGTTCAATATCAAAACCTTGAAGGACTTCCGACTATATCAATCCTCAGAGAAAATACAACCAAACATTAATGATTTTTAGTCCTTTGAATTAAAGAATAATATTTGAAAAGAAAATAATAATTAAAAAGATCTTCAAACAATGTCCTTGTCTTCAAAAAAAAAAAAAAAAAAAAAAATAGAACTTGACAAGGATAAACATAATCACAGAGATAATTTGAACCTTCCGTTTGCTCCATAACTCCAATGGCTACATTTATTTCATCAACATTTTAATAAAAACAATCATGACTATGACAAGGACGACTAACCGCCACCATATTCAGAACGAACGGACAGACAGAAATAAATATGCCACACATCGTTAACATAAAAAGAACTCCTGGCATGCAATACCCCCCCCCCCCCCAATCCACGCTCCAGATCCATAATACTAGAGTAGACACAGTTATATTATGCATGTCTGGAAACAGATTTCACTAGTGTCATCGAAATATTTACCAAGAAACAAAAGGACCTCTTCCTAGCGTTGTCGTCGTCCGTTATTGTTATGCTTATGGCATTTGGCAACTTATAATAAGGTTGAAGAGGGTAATAATTCAGAAAATGATTCATTTTGCTGGCTATGTGATAGATGATTCGTCCTTTTTCTGTTACCAGAAACATTTTCCTTGGGAATATGTACATATTTGTTTGGTGAAAGGACGAGCATTGATTGTTTGGCACGGCTTGTTCTTTTCATCTGCGCCTATACATAGTGTCAACTTGACCAAGCATTGTAATTTTTCTAATATTGTATCTGCCTCTTGTCCAGTTGCCTGGCATCGCATGCTTGGCAAAGGAAATTGATTTATTTGCACGTAATTTGGTGACAAAACGCTTTGTTGACAAAATATTGTACGAACCAGTCCAGAGTCATTGTTATTATCATCTTCGGCCGACAAAGTGTGTTCTTGACGTGAAATTTGTTTCCTTTTTACTTGCGATTATAGGGACTATAAGGCAAGTTATGCATTCGTAAAAAAAAAAAAAAAATTCTAACAATCAAACATGATATTACGATGATAGAGAAGTCAAAAAAAATGGGTCCGGAAATTCCGTCCGTCTGTCTGTCTGTCTGTCTGTCTGTCTGTCTGTCTGTCTGTCTGTCTGTCTGTCTGTCTGTCTGTCTGTCTGTCCGTATCGATATCTACAGCCTAAACGGTTGGGCCGATTTGATTCAAACTTGGTATATAGTATTTTTAGAGTGCTCTACCCGACAGTTTTTGGAATTGGCATTCTAGCTCCAAAACTAACGGTACCTGCCATATAACTTTTATTAAAAAACTTATTTTTCTCGAAAACGGCTCCTACGATTTTGATTAAACTTTCAGAATGATGTTTTCTGTGCAAAATCTATCTTTTAATTTTAATGGATTTTTCAGAAAAAGTTTTATAACGGTACCTCCCATATGACCGGTTTTTTAAAATCAGACTTTCTCGTTAACTAATTGACGGATTTTGATGAAATTTTCAAAATATGTAGTGTTTTATGATTTAAATAATATTGCTTCTCAAAATTTTCAAAAACATTTTTTTTTAAATTTTAATAATTTTTTTAAAAAAATATTTTGTTTTTTGAATATTTTGAAAACGGATCTATAGATTTTTTTTTAAATTTTTCTCCTAGTATAGACTATAGATTTCTTAAAATTGACATACTAAAAAAATGTTAAAATATGTTTTCGAAAAGTTTTTCAAAAAAAAACATTTTTTTTGAAAAAACTGGTCGAACGATTTTGAAATGAAAAATTCATAAAATAGAAAAGAGCAAAATAAAAAAGATGGCTTACAACATTTTTTCCAAAAAACGTTATGAGAAGTGTTTTTTTGAATTCATAAATTTTTTTCCCCAACATTTTAGTTCATATTGCTCGGCTAAGCCCTAGCCAAGCCATTAGTCAAATAAAAGAAAGTGACAACCTACATTACATACATACTTACGTATTTTAAAGTATTTTTCATCATCATAAAAGCACAGAATAAATAAGGAAGCCTTTGATAAACACACAAAAACAACTAACAAATAAAAAAAACTATTCGATTACTACTGAATGCAAAAATTTCAATCGAGAAAACAAAAGTTTACACCTTCCTATAAATAAACAAAACCACTGTGTTAACTTTTAATATTGTCTCTATACCTACTGGCTTAACAGTAGTTGGAACACGTATCTTAATTTTAGTACCTACCTTCCTTCCAACCTTATTATAGGTACCTAAATCCTTTATAAATTCCATTGGTCCCATATTGGGACGTATAAAGGTCCCTTTACCTAGCATTATTGCCATACTGCTGATTCCGACGAATCTTTATGCCAGTTGTTCAAATTTTTCCATACCAAAATGAAAATTTAACTGAAAAAAGTCCTTTATATCTTTCTATTAGCAAATTATATTATAAACAGTAAGCAGCAAGTGGAAAGATAATACTACACTAAAAAACTGCAAAAGCTAACAATCCTATATATTTATGTGTTTATCCCTTTGTCGTGACGCATGTTCGTTCGAGCTTCACCCCAAAACGATTCTAAGGAAGTTGCACGTCATACAAAAAATATTAAAATAAAATCTTTGTCAAAAAGACGCCTGCACTTAAAAAGGATTAGCACATAAGAGCAAGTACGTGCGACCCAGTCGTGCCTTTTATTTTATTTCTTTGTTGGTATTAATATTTTTTGAATGATATAACCCGAAAACATGTTGTGGAGGCTTATTTGGAAAAAAAATAATAATTAAGAAATAAATAATAACAATTTCATAGAGTTGGTTTAACAAACCTGGTATTACCAGACGCAGTTTTTTTAATGTGCAAAAAAGAAAAACATTCATTCCATTCCAAATGTAGATGGCTCTTCCAAATTACTGTGAATTTTCATTAAAATTCCAATTTTTGTTCTATCTTTTCCTTAAGATTGGTATAAAAGCCGGCAGGATTTTTAGTAATGTCCTTTTCTTCTATTTCCTCACTTTTATTTCTGCACTATACACTAACTTGTCACAAATTAACTCCAACATAATAACTGCTCACAAAAGTACCTTAAGCACTGCTTTAACCAGACGGTATGGCATAGGTACCTATTCCACTACTTTTTCCTTTGGGAAATTGCAGCTTTTTGCCTTTGCAAGTTGTTAGAGCGTAGATACTTATCTTGAAGTTGAAAACAGTTTGTTAAAGTTTCATTTGAAAATTTGTATTCACTTGAGTTTTTTTTTAATGTTTAAACGCTTATAAAAGTTTATGAAGGCTTTACTTTGTCAGTATTGTTCCATATCGCGCTTTGAAAATTTCTTCAAAAAAAAAAGAAGTTCCTTTTTAACTCTTTTTTTGCTATAACATAAAGTGTTCAATGGGAAAAAATATTAGGGAAAATTGAACTTTAATAAAATTATAATAAAAATTCCATGGAAAAAACGTTTAATTCCTGAAGAAGATTACAAATATTATCTCCGGTGGAATTTAAGATAATGCTTCATAATAATGAATTTACCCATACAGAGTAAAAATCCCAGTATTACGGTTTGAAATTTGAAAAACTTTCGGTAACATTTGTAATCTTGGACATGTTCAACATTCTCTTCCATTTGGGTTACCATCTGATTTTCGGTCTTCCTTTACTCATCTACTGTATCTTTACTGCATAGTCTCTGTCGTTGTACAGATTGTACACTTCCTCGTTGTATCTCCTCCTGCACTATCCGTTAAGCATACTGGGCCAAAAATCACGCGAATAAGTTTCCTCTCAAAGCAACCTAAAGGGCCCTCATCTATGTTTGACTATGTCAATGCTTCTGCTACATACAGCTGATAAGGGTACAAAGGGATACAAGACTTTCCTACTTAATTTCCTTCTTAGTCCGAAGAAGCAACGAATGGCAAGAGTTATTCTTCGTTTGATCTCTCAGCGCTGGAGTGGATGATATGGCCAAAGTAGACAAAGTCCCCAAATTCTTCAAAGTTACAGGTGTCTATCGTGATGATCTTTTCGATAAAACTAGTTTTGTCCTTATTGACAGCTAAGACTATCTCCGCTGATTCCATCTCAATGCTTACAATATCGCTACGGACATCACTTTTTGTTCTTCCGATTATGTCAATTTTGTCAGCGCATGCGAGTAATTGGACGGCCTTTGGAAAGATCGTACCTCTGGTGTTGGCGTAAGAGTTCTGAAGTCGCAAGACAGCGGCATCGTCTTGTCTTAATCTTGGGTTTAATTGATCTTGACGGAACAGCATACGTTTTCCCTCATCATTTTCCATAGACAGACTGCACATTTGCTGTATATAACTCGTCTTCATGAATGCTGTCTGTCATACGCGACTTTAAAATCGATGAAAAGATTTTAAGTTACTAGGTTTTTGCAGGATCTGCCTTAATGTGAATATTCCGGCTCCGGTGGCTTTATTGGCACTTCAGAGGCGCTTCTCTGATGGCAATTAAGTAATCCCAATCAATATTTGCCCTTCGCGGAAGTTCGGACTTCTATGATACTGCAAAAGTGCCTTGAATTGATAGCAATGTGGAAAATCTGGTTGACAGTTGATTCATTTAATCTCCATTTCACTTTGTGAATGTTAAGGTGTGTGGAACTTTGAACTAGCTATTACAATATTTCGTATCGCTGCAGGGCAGGACAGTTGCCATTGTTAAAATCGCAGTTTTTCATCTTCCTATCAATATTTGCGCCCCTGAAACAAAACTTTAAATTATGTACATACATACATACATACATTTAATAAAATATTTTCAACTTCAAAGTTCATGCTATTAAATCATAAGTCTAGGACTGGCGTTTTAGAGCCATTTTCTTCCCTAATGCTCTACTTGCCGCAAACTCTCAAGTTAGCCAACTCTAGAGTTGACACGAAATCAAGTTGAGTTGAGTGATAGATTGAAATTTGTTTTTCTTCACTATTTTCATTCAATCTCAACTCGAGAGTTGAATTTTAAAAGTTCACCTACTTGCGTTTTTCTAAATTTCCCTGGAATATTTTTGACAGATACGTACATTTCTGCGCGATTAATTAAAAATTAAAATTCCGTTTGTTGTATTAAAAAATAAAAAAATCATGACAGAAAAAATTAATTGCCAAAAGTTGTATGTATTCCATAGAAGAAAGAAGGCTGTCTTGTTTTAAATGCTTTGCAATACATCCTCGTAAAAAACTGATTGCTAAACAGTTTAATATTGCACCAACTAGCCAGGTTTGTTGAAATTTAATTTAAAATCTTTCGAGCATATTTTTCCATTTTTTTGGATACATTTTATATTGTCTTCTTAAAATCACTAAAAACTCTCCTTCTTCCTTCTCGCTTCCGGAAGCAGATGATCGAAGATTTTCTCAAAAATAATTTTCTAGAAACATTTTATGAAAAATAATTTGTATTCAAACCGAGAATAATTTTTCACAGAAGAAACAACAAAATGTAATGCAAATTAAAAAATGCAGAAAACTCTCAAGTTTGTTCTTTCAAATTATAATTTTTTCGGAAGTTGTGAAAATCGGAAGGTTGAAACTGTCAACTTTGAGTGAAAAAAAAACTAAATCACAAGTTGAGAATAAAAAATCTTAAAGTTGGGTTCAACTTGCAGGAAGAAAATGGCTCTTAGAAAAGGTTGTGTGGTGGGTACGGGAGCCCGTTTTTGAGAATCTTGTTTTTTTTAAAACCCGCCTTAAAAATATCGTTTTTTTTAAATCCGCTTTTTAAAATCCCGCTTTTAAAATACGGTTTTTTAAAAACCCGTTTTTTACTACTGTTTTTTTTAAATCCCGCTTTTTAAAATGCCGTTTTTTAAAAACCCGTTTTTTAATGCTGTTTTTTAAAATTCCGCTTTTAAAATACGGTTTTTTAAAAACCCGTTTTTTACTGTTTTTTTTAAATCCCGCATTTAACATTTTTTAAAATCCCGTTTTTAAAAACCCGTTAATCCCGATTTTTTAAAACCCTTTTTTAAATTCCCGTTTTTAAAACCCCGGTTTTCTCATATGTGCGGTCACCTCGTCGAATAAAATTTAAATAAAATGCACGACTTGGTCGCACGAACTTATTCTTATGCTAAATAATTGCTTAGTGGCTGCATATGTATGCATACATTAAAATACAAAAATTAAACTTTTTTCGAAAATTCTTTATTTTTTTAAGTAGTTTAAGAGTTTTCTCGGATAAACTAAGTATGCAATAAAATATGAAAACTAAATGTCTATCGAGGAAAATAAATATTAAAAATCGTTTGGTCAGTTTTTTTGAAAAGTCGTTTTTTTCTTTTCGAAAAAATATTTTAATTTTTAAAGAAAATCTGTTGTTTTCATTTGGAAAAATCGTTACGATGATAGAGAAACATTTTTAAGTTACTGGCAAAATTCTGTCTGTCTGTTATTCTGTCTGGGTGTCTGTCTGTACGGATGTATTTTGGACTGTAGCCTAAACGGTTAGGCCAATCGTCTTCAAATTTAGAGCTTATGGTTATTCTGACATTCTACAGAGGAGTTTTTTGAATTTTTTTAGCTCAAAAATTAACGGTGCCTGGCATATAACCGTTATGTAAAAGCTTATTTTTGTCAAAAACGGCTCCAAGGATTTTTATAAAAAAATCAGTGTACTACTGTAGGTATGCATTATATTTTAGTGAAAAAAAAAATGAATATGGCGGGCTAAAAACGGTACCTCCCATAGGACCGGTTTTTTTTCTTCGACTTTTTCGAAAACTGGTGATCCGATTACAATCAAAATTGACATTCAAGAAGATGTAGGTAGCTTGAGTAATTTTGCATAATTTTTTTTTTGTATTTTTAATAATTTAAAATTTTTTTTTTTTTTTTTTGAAAAATCAATATTTTGAAAACGGGTAAGTGAATTTTTTTTTAAATTTTGTTTTTAAATGCACCTTATTTTTGTGTTTAAGTTTGTATTCTTGAATTATTTTTGTTTTAATTTAAAAAAAAAAAAGTTGTTAAAAAACCGGTTTATTTAAAAAAGGCTCTAACGATTTTCGTACTTTTTTCAAACAATCAAAAGTCAGAAAAATCAAATATAATCTTTGAAAGTTCCCTTAATATCTTTCAAATTTTATTTCAAGCTGTGACCGCACATAAGAGCAAGTACGTGCGATCCTGTCGGGCAATTTATTTAACACGGAATCAGGCGATACTGGTAACTGTTTCAGCTTCCCCTTTTAGTCTCTCGATCACTTCTAGTTCATATAGTTTGTCGAGAATAAGCAAGTGTGAATCGTAAGACGCAGAATAGAACATCGATGATTTGGACTGTGTACTGTTCGTCTGACTTCGGTTACCTTCGGATGCCTTCGGTTCGGCTGTCTGACTGGTGTTGGTGTAGCTAAGCTAAGTATATTTGGCTAGCCTCTGTTGGTATATTTTGTATTGTAAATGGCGATGCCGGTTATATTTTGATGTAGCTAGGTAATAGGTATACTCAGTAATACCTGGTCTTTGGTTTACATAGTAACTTCATTACAACGTGAAGACCAACGACAGCGCTGAGCATCAAAGGTTTTGACCAAATCCTTACCAAACTTATAGGAAGTGAGGAACGGAAATGAGTGAGATAGAGAAATGTCTGGTGTTTTTTCTAAAATCCTGCCGAAGTGTAAGTATCTATCAGATGACGACATTCCAGGCTTAAGGTCTTAAGGCTGTTAACGATAACACTCAGACCGCCGGTAAAGATCTTGGAAGCGATTGATTGAAGACTGCTGCCTCTGTAGGAGTTTCATTCCTTAAGTTAGCTAGGATTTAGCTTAAATTAATATTTTTATCTTGGTTTATCAATTTTCAACTTGGAGTTGTTATATCTTTTTTTTTTCTTTATAAACGCTCATACCTTTGCTTCTGGAAGAACCTTCCTTGCAATAAATTGGAAAGGAAACTAACAGTTTGTAACTTTATTACTAGCCACGATGTGCTAGCTGAAGTATCCTGAAGGCTAAGGCTCTGGAACTCCTTGGTTCCATTGGTTGTATCATCAAAAAACTGTCCAACTGATTAAAAAAAATATATTTATTGAAATTAATCCTTTTCTTAAATAACCAATGCCACGAATTCAAAGTCTTCAATAAAATCAAACATCCTTTGAAGAAAAGCTATTTCTTGATTGCACTGCTTTTCCTTGTCCTCAATTTTTCTCGATTTTTTTAAAGAAATCCTTTGAATTCAGGTCAAAGGAAATAAAATGTCTTTCAAGAAGCACAACAAAAAAAGAGTTCAATGCAACTAAACGTCATCGACCTACATACGTACGCGTCCTTGTCATATGCACTCTCCATTTTCCATCCATCCTCTGACTGATTGACGACTTCGTTTCACTTCACTTTGGCTCTCTTTGTTTTCTGCTGATGATGATGGTGCTTTAAGATCCTTTCGTAGTAAAATAAAGTTTCAACAAAGAACTCGCACTTCTCTCCAATGCAATCTCACTCTCGACGCGAAACACTTTTCGTCCTTTTTGAAAACCCCGCCAAGGAACCCGGTTAAATTGTGTTTTATTTAAAAATGGAGGACGCGACGCGGTGGGCGCGTGATGTTATAACTTTTAGTTGCATTATCATGTATTCGGTACAGGGCCTTTCTTTTTTGATGAGCTTATTGAATTTGTTTCTTTTTTTGAAAAAAAAAATAAAAGTTCAATATTAAACTGCTGACTACGTGTGTGTGTGAATGTCCTTATGATTGGGGGGTTTTAACTTGTGAAAAAGCCGCACTCTAATGGTGCTCGAAACAAAGATGGTTGACGACAAAATTGTCTTCCTTCACCGAGTTCCCACAAAATAAAAAGAGAAAAGTAAACATTAAGAGTCCTTTTTTCTAATATAAAGTGTCCTTTTAAAAGGAAAACAATGGCTAAGTCTGTAAATATACCAAAGTTAAGTAAGCCAGTATCTATATCCTAAAAGACATTGACAGTTGTTATAAGCTGGGCGTGTCAGAAGGTTCTCACATAAGGAAGCAAATAAAGTGAAAGTGCATATGAAGTGTCAGGCGGACACACTTCAGCTGAGTGGGGGAGGATATGGGGATTTGGATGACTTGAGTAGCTGGTATGTACATGGAGATAAGTTTCTAGGACACACTCGCCTGATCGAAAAGGGTAAATATTGAATATGCTTAAATAACAACATAATTCCCTCTTAAACATCTCGATATGTAGGGAGAGCTTTAGTGCGTCATTGGATGTTATTAGGATGCAAGAAGCTGATGTGTCCTTAGACTGCACTGTAGTGGTTAATCAGATAAGATATTTAATAAAACATGCATGAGAAATAAAGTTACCACTTTTGGTCTTGGAATAAACTTGATAAGAAACATGTTGACATCAAAATTAATGATGAGCTAGACGATTGTTTTGAAACGACTTATCAATTTCGTTTTAAGATTTAAGGGGTTCGGCACTAGAATGCTTCAATTTGATGAAGGACAGTATGGGGCACAATAGAAAAGAAAACAATGGAGTAAGCACTTTTTAAAAAGCTTCGAAGGCATATATTTTAAGTGACGAAAAGGGAACGTTTTAATATTTATAAGTACACTGAAGTACAAGAACTTGAACATAATAATGAATTATAAACGAAATTAGGTCGCCATGTTTTTTTGATCAGAGTTATTGTTAATTGTAAAAATCATCAAATTCCCTCGCATGAGAGTTGCCACATTTTTTTTCGAAATGGTATTGAGTCTTATGTGATGTCATTAAATAATGGCTTTATCAACTTAAAAGCAATACTCAATGCTAAGGACGTAATTTAGTCATCTTTTTTGATCTTAGTAAACTTTGAGATCGACTTTCAAAAATTTTTAAAAACGAACTTTCTGAGAAAAATTTTTAAAAACCGATTTCGAAACTATGTTCAGTATTTGAAACTTGCCACGTATTAACCCATCAACAGAAAACTCTTGAATTCCGTAGGCTATTCCAATCAAGCCATCAGTATCAGTCATTTGTTGGTTCTGCAAGGAAGCAACTCAGCGGTCGGTGGCTGCTGTTTGTGCGAAACTGAGCAAAATAAATGCAGAAAGTATTGAAGTGGAACCGTGTCAAGAACTGAAAAAATCAAAGAATCGCTTCGATAAATCAAGCATTGATCTGTAAGCTCATTACTCAGATTTGATGACTGAAGACAGACGTCTCACAGGTGCCAAACCCCTGACAGACGCCGCCGAAAACGTGTTTCTTTTGACTTCTTTAGACTTTTGGGAAACCACTTAAGATTAGTTGCATCCCAAAGCTCTTGCTTCCCCTGAGTGCGAAAATGTATGTGACAGACTAATTTTAAGTGGTTTCCCAAAAGTCTAAAAACGTCAAAAAAAGGCGTTTTCGGCGGCGTCTGTCAGGTGGTGACACATGTGAGACCTCTGTCACAAACATTTTCGAGGGCTTTGGGATGCAATGCATTTGAAATGGTTTACTTCACTAGGTCTATTTTCAGAAAAAATGGTACTTTTAACCCACCATTACTCGGTAATGCTGCCTCTGCAGCCTGGCAGAGGATTGATGGCGTTATCACCTTGAGGAGGACTGTTTGTAACATCAATATCATCTGGTTTCCTCTCACGCAAAAAATCTGTTGCGGGCTCTTAGACTATAAAGTTTATATGCGTCGATTTTGTTTTGTTTAATTTGATACTCCATTTTTACTTCCAATCGTCAAATTTATCGACTGTATTTTGCAATTTTTGAGTAGCCTTTACAGCGTTGGTCCTAGGACACTTCCTTGTGGTACACCGGCTTCAATTTTCTTTAGTTCCGAGTAATTTTGCTGTAACGTACTCTAAACTCTAAAGAGTCGGTTCATAACGTAGGATTTCAGTATTTCGTAGTACTGCCTGGGAAGGTTCCTATGCAGTTTGCACTTAAGTCCCAGTTTCAGTTTTTAGTGATTTTTATTCAATTTAACTTATAGCCACCACTTATATCTAGACAAAAACCTTAAAACTAGTTAAATCTATCAACTAAATTTACTCACTGGCCCTATTTTACGTGATAACGTCATAAGAAAACATGAATGGCAGCAACACCAACATACAGGCCGTTAACTTACACCCACAAGCCCCCTCGATAAATCCACTTTCTACTTTAACAAAACTCCGCCTATTTTGTATTCTTGTTCTTTTTGAATTTAAGAAGAATTATTTTGGGAATTTGCGCCTATTCTTTTTCATGTTCGCCTGGTGCTTGCGATCGATTTTGGTTGAAAAAACCACAGTAGCGTGGGTAAGCATGAGTCATGAGTCTTATCAGCATGTGTCATGAGTCTTATCAGCATGAGTCATGTTATTTCGTACGTGTAGACTGTCATCGATTTATAAAACGTTATTACGTCAATAAACTTAAAATAACTAAATATAAACCTAAAATACTTAAATCTAGAACAACCACAGCAAGCTTTTTATGTTTTATTTATATATGTATATATATTTTTTTTTTACTTTTTTGCAGGATGCAACAAATGTCATGTACTCGACTATGAATGGCAAAGATTTCGAGTATTTTCGTGATGGAATGACGGGAAGAATAAAACGAACTATGATTGAATTTGTGACGCAAAGTGTTTGTAAGGAAACAGCTCCAAAAATTCCACACACACATACACAAACTGCATTATTTTTTGAAAAGTAGCTTACCCTATCCGGCGTTGCTCTGTGTACAAACTCAACCTTAACCGATCAAGGTAAGATTAAATTTTGATATTTAATGTGTTGATTTGCCTTCAGGGTATAAATCCAAATTTCACTAGCTCCTAGTTTCTTAAGTCACACAAGAAAATAAATAGTCTTCCACAAAAGCCAAGAAAAAATTTCATTAAGCTTCTTTTCTTTAGACAGTTTGTGTATGTTAAAAGGCTTAACATGGCTTTTATGAGGCTTTTGTTTGTTTTGCCCAACACAACTTTGTTTATTCCTTAAGACACAAAGGTGTTTCTTGTAAACGATTTCTCGAGAAATAAAACTCAAAATGGTTGTTCTTTGTGTAAATAGCTATATAGAACAATAAAAACAAAACCTAGAGAACATACATACGAGTATGAAAACCTTAATGAGCCATGACACAGTTTCATTTATCTGTCTTATAATTAAGAGCATTTCAGAGGAAAATGTAATTCACAATTAAAAATAAAACCTTTCGAGCAAAATGTCCTTTATAATGAAAATGAAATATTTTTTCCCTTTTAATGCAGAAGTGCTCTTAAAAGCCCTTCCTGATAATAGGTCCTACCCTAGCTACCTATCCTCTTAGTCCTGTGTTCTTATATATTTTTATTTTCCAAATCCAAATGATTAAACAACAACAAAAGCAAGGAATAGAAACTAAATGTAAAATTGGATAGAGAAAAATAAACCTTTGCACTAATTTCGTTCCTATTGCCGTTAAGTAGCGGTAATTAAGACTTTTTTTAAGGATTACTTTTAATTAGCAGAAGTAAACAGATTATTCGCACAAAGTTTCTGCTTGCATAGCAATTAACCATTTTGTCTATGTTTGTGGGCTTTTCATCGTTTTTCAGAAACGGTATCTGGTCCCATTATTTGTCCTCGGATAATAAGCTACCTACATATTCCAAAAGTAGGGACTCGTATTTGTTTCATTAATTTAGGAAAATGCTTGTTGAATGACGATCAAATGGTTTCAAGGAGATAAAACGTTTCGCTTTGTATATATTTGCTCAAGAGATGCGGCCATCTTTTAAATGAAAATAATAGTAATTTCCGGAACTAATGGCACGTGACCAAAGATTATTTGTATATGTGTGAGAGGAAGCGTGATTTGTAATATTATTTACTTAGTTTATAGGGATTAACAAAAGTTGTTAGTTTAAGGACGTATATACATAATGGAAATCTTTTGACTTTGGAAAATTAAATATTGTAGTAGTTCTCGCCCTAATATGGCACAGAAATGTTGTTTAACTAATTTAATTTGTGCGAAATTTTCGATAAGAACGAAGGTCTTTTGACAAAGGTAGTATAATCATTTATAAGAATTAAAGGAAAGTTTTCTCAAACCGTCCTTTGATAAAAAAAACCATCAATTCATTGCATAGATATTTGAGCTTTTATTTTTCTAAAGTAAAATGTAGTGTGACTGTCTTTGAATTCTGTTTTGGAACATTTTTCAAATTATCTTCAAGAAATTCTAAATGAAAATAATAAAAAAAATATTCCCTAATAAATAATTTAATCTGCAATGAAGTTTTGCAAAAGTTGCTAAAATAGTTTTTGAGAGCCAAAAATGAGTAAGCCTACGTGTGAATTAATTACATATGCTGCGTTTAAGGCATACGTTAGTACATTCGTCTGCCCACTCCAAATTGTCAGCACAGCCCTTATGAAAAAGCTTTATTTTTGCAAATGGTGCCAGTTGGTGGTTTTACTCCGTGAAATATCTACTGAAATAAGAACCCAACCAACCAGTACACGTCTTATGGGAAAGCTTTTTTAAAATCAGTAACGTGCCACACTTTTGCACCATACTGAATTCAATGAAACCCCCCATTAAAATTGTTTGCCCGCCAGTGAAATTCCAATTCCATCTGACACAAACCAAAACGTCCTATTCAGAGCACATCTGACTGCGCACTATTTTATCATCATAAAAAAAACAAGAAAAGTTTTTTTTGTTTCTAAAATGTTTAAAAAATGTTTCTTTGGTGTAGACACACCCTAAGAATCACTATTCAATGAGCATTATTTTCACTGTTAAATTTTTACTTGCGATTTATAGGGACTATAAGGCAAGTTATGCATTCGTAAAAAAAATTTCTAACAACCAGACATGACATTACGATGATAGAGAAACATATTTGAGTTACTGGCAAAATTTGTCTGTCTGTTCGTCTGTACGGATGTATATTGAACTACAACCTATACGGTTTCGCCAATCGTCTTCAAATTTGAAACAGAAGGTTATTTTGACATTATACAGACGACTTTAAAATTTTTTTTTTTTAGTTTAAATATTGCGATATGATATTGCGATATTATATGACCGTTAAGTAAAAGCTTTTGGTGAAAAAAAAATCAAGATAAAAACGATACATCCCATACAACTGTTTTTTTTCTTCAACTTTCTCGAAAACTGGTCATCCGATTTCAATCAAAACTGAAATTCAAAACCAATGTTAATAGACACCTCTTATCACTCCCTTCCCTATCTAATGCCCGCGCAGTGTGTTACATTAAAAGAAAACAAGTAGTCCCTTGTGCGCGTGTTAATTATATATATATATATATAAAAAAAGATGTTGGTGACCTAAGTAATTTTATTTTAAAATATTTTTGAAAACTTTTTTTTGGATTTTTAATAATTTTCTTATTTTTTTTTTCAAAAATCAATATTTTGAAAACAGGTAAATAGATTTTTTTTCAATTTTGATTTTAAATGTAGATTATGTTTTTGCTTAATTTTGCATTCTTTGATTATTTTTTTTATTTCTTAAAAAATTTATTAAAATAAAATCGTTTCATATTGAAACCGCTCCTACGATTTTGAAAAAAAAATCAAACTCTCACATTTTTTTAAATAATAAAAATAAAAAAAAATAAAATACATACAAAAAATAATAGAAAAAAAATAAAAAAAATGGCGTTTAAATTTTTCCGCTGAAAACTATTTTATGTACTTTTTTCAAACAATCAAAAGTCAGAAGAATCGAATAAGAACTTTGAAGTTCACTTAATATTTTTCAAATTTTATTCCCAGCTGTGACCGCATATAAGAGCAAGTACGTGCGATCCAGTCGTGCAATTTATTGTTAAGTGCCCTGCGGGGCGTTATCTTGTCCCAAGTATCTTGTGATATCCAGAGTTTTCTAGCCTAGGGCTGTCTAGATACCATTTGTGATACAGCCTCCCTAAAAACGTTCTTAAGTTTGTCCCACATCACCTCGATGGATTTATTAGCAATTTGCAGCAGCACTTACTTACTTACTTAGGGGGCGCTACAGTTCGGGACAATTCTGGGCCTCAACCAACATGCCTTTGAGGTCGTCGTCCACTTGAGCGCGCCACCTAAGGCGAGGTCTTCCTTGACTGCGTCTACCCTCTGGGATGGAATCGAAGATCCTGCGAGCCGGAGCATTGTTGTTCATTCGCTCTACATGACCTAGCCATCTTAAACGTTATATGCGTATTTTTTTTGTCCAGGTCAATGTTGCTGTACAGCTCGTATAGTTCTTGGTTGAACCTTCTCCTCCAAAGCCCGTTAACGCAGATAGGGCCTCCCTATCCTCCGAAGAATCTTACGCTTGAAACGACTAAGGATATCTTCATCCGCTTTAGATAGAGTCCATGCCTCGGCTCCATAGAGCAGGACTGGGATGATTAGGGTCTTATACAGAGTTGTCCTTTGTCTTTCGAGAGAGGGCTTTGCTACTCAATTACCTTCCTAGCCCGTAGAAACAGCGATTGGCAAGAGTAATTCTTCGCTTTATTTCTGACGAGATGTTGTTGTCAGATGTTATAGCGGATCCGAGGTACACAAAGTCCCTAACTCCCTAAAAGTTGTACCTGTCTATTGTGATGTTTTGTCCAATCCGCCGGTGTTGTGTGTCCCTTTTTGTGCTTTTTTGGCAAGAGTAATTCTTCGCTTGATTTCTGACGAGATGCAGCACATTGGTAATAATTCCAACATCAATTAAAATCTACAATATACAGCAGTCTTTTTTCAAAATCCTATTATTTCTCTCGATTATATTTGCTACCCTGCCACTGAAATACAGTCCGAAAATTTCAATACAATCTTATTTCATTTCAATAAAACAAAAAACACAAAAAACTCTTCCCAATTAAAACTAAGCAAATTAGCGGAAAAGTATATACCTACCCGACGAAAAAAAATCCAAATAGTCCTTTGAAACGCCTAAATTAATCACAACGCCGAAGAAAATCTCTTTCGAAACAAAAACAAATACTCAGCTGGAAAACTCACTTTATGCTAGTTTGCGACAGCAAACACTTTGCCAATTCAAACTGAATAATTGGATTTTGCTTTAAAATGCCGAAGGATCTGCAATCTCCATTTGCGCCCTCAATTGGAATTTGAACAATAATACAATAGTGTTTGGAGTTTGGGCTTATGGACCGTTTTTAATTTAGTATACAATTGGATACACTTTTCGGTGAAAAAGGATATTCACTTGAACGTTGCGATTGCATAAAAGTGAAAACGTGTGTGGAATGCATTGATATGGATAAATTTGTGAAACAAAATCAAAGGTACAAAAAAGGATAATCAAGGATTTGTGCATGAATTTATTTTAACTGCATATTGATTGTATAAAGAAGGGCACACAGTTCGATTCACAAAATGGTTTTATAGTTTAATAAAAGGAAGAACGGTTCCGATTTTTTTTTCTGGATAAACGCTCGAATCTGTCGAATCATATCAGTGTCGATAAATCTCATTTAATTTGAAGAAAGCTTAAGAGAGTCCGTTCCTCAGCTCCTAGCATGAAATACTGTATATGTAAGCTATTTCAATGTTTTGTGTTTAATTATAAATGTTCAGATAGACACAATTTAACATACAACATTATGAAAGTTTGATTGTGATTTTAGGTTAATTTTGATTAATTCATTCCCGAAAACCAACCACCCTGAGTACAAAATATAGAACACTAATGTTATATTAACATAATGTGTGACAGCAAAACAATGCAGCATCCAAGATTCAGAAACATTTGAATTTTAATGTCATTCAACGCTTAATCTATAACATATGCATGACCGGGAGGAGGACGGGACGTAAAACGCAAACATTATATTGATCGAGAGAAACACAAAAGGCATCTGCTTCGTAAATATACCGAAATATACTCTATATGCTATCTGCCATCCATTGTTACATTTCCATCTATTTCCTATTTCCGAATTTGAATTTCTAAGTGAAAATAGTTTTCCTTTCAAATGTCCTCCAGGGACGCCAAAACACAATGGCACTCTGTGTTGGGATTGGGATGGAACGGGACGCTAAAGTCAATTTATGTTCAACATTGAACCAGGCGAGACGGTTAAAGTATCTAAAGGATACGCCTGAGGAGTCAACATTTGCGTTGTGTAGTAGCACAATGGAGAAGAACATTATCTATCATTATATGTGTTAGATACATTCATACGACCAAAGTATCCTGCACACTCATTAGCTCTCCGACTTGAAATCTGAATGTCTAGAGAAAATAAAAAAAAAAATATATTCCTCGACAGGCTATGCGCAGGAAAACTTAACATTTATATCTTCCGTTGAAGTAGTGAAAAAGGAAATTGTTAAATTCGTACATTTTAGCTAAGCTGCACGGTTTAAAATTGTTGAAAAGAGAAAATTAAGGAAAGTCGTTAATAAATTGTAGTAGATTTGTTGGTCATTCCTGTGGGAGTTCATTAAATTCTACGAAAAAGTTATGGGTTTTTCGGTCAAAATTGGATAATTGTATTTTGTGAAATTAATTAATTTTATTATTATATTTATTATTATTATTATATTTTCAACTTTTGTATACAGTCCTGCAGGAGCCTTTTCAATAACAGCATTTTTACAAACAAACATGACATTACGATGATAGAGAAACATATTTGAGTTACTGGCAAAATTCTGTCCGACTGTCTGTCTGTCTGTGGATGTATTTTGGACTGTTGCCTAAACGGTTTTGGCCAATCGTCTTCAAATTTAGAACTTTAGATTATTTTGACATCCTACAGATGATTTTTTTCAATTAATTTTTTATCTCAAAATGTACGGTACCTATCATATAACCGTTATGTAAAAGCTTATTTCCTCAAAACCGGCTCCAAGAATTTTTATGAAAAAATAATCAGTACTACTTTAGGTAAGCATTATATTTTGGCGAACAAAAATTAATATGTAACTCCCATAGGACCGGTTTTTTTTTCTTCGACTTTCTCGAAAACTGTTGACCCGATTACTATCAAAATTACTATGCAAAAGTATGAAGACAAATTCATAATTGAACTCAGATAAATAGTGTCTGATGTACTGAATACTGACGTGGACATTGCAAACTATTTTAGTCTTGACTCAGTCGTTTAGTGATTATTAAGGTTTCAATAGAATCCTTTTCCATTTTGACAGAGAAGCGAGCATATTCTAACGTCTTGCGGAGAAGTGGGAAAAACTAGACTTGGTACGATACAGTTCTTTTCAATTCTCAATCTGAAAGCCCAAATGAAAAGGTTTACAGATTCTTATTTTATCTCCTCTTACTGCCTTTTTTATCGGCAACAAATTTGGTACCTTAATGGCGGATTGCCTTCGAATCATATAATGCTACATATCTGTAGATTTCTACTGCAGTTATCAGGGTCAGATGTAAGGAACAAGTCTAGGTTTTTTCGGCTTAACCTTTAATGTCCGATATTCGAGTCAGCTCGTTAACAAGCTGATAAATCTAGGTACATACACCTTCGGAGAAGCCAAGAACAATTTTACAGGGACCATATTGAGGTTGAAATTGGTATGCAACTTCATTCCTTATGTAGACACCGAGACCATGGCACTAAGTTATTCTCTTGGTATTGTTTTGCCGTGGAATATTTTCTCACGGAGATTTTTTTAGAGGTTAAATTATTTTTATACCGTGTGGAACAGCAACGGTCATTGAGCTTATTTTATCAAACAACTATCGATTATCGAAACCCCTGAAGCATATTGGAGCCAATTTTAAGTCAATGCCTTCAGTAATGAAGAAATAAATTGAGAGATAATAATATCTCAAAAAAAACCAAAGTACAACAGGAATAACCAACATTTTGGCTTTATTACGTCATAAATTTCATGGCTTTTAATGTTTAAAAATAATGTATGGCATATACGCTCCGCAACTGCGTAACGCCATCCTATCGGTAAGATTTTGCTCCACTTTTTTGGGCATATGGCATACCCGGTCTTATTTCGTCAATAGTGCGTCAAATGTTGGCTTTAGCATAGGCCAGAGATTTGACGTACCCCCACAAAATGTAGTCCAAAGGAATAAAATCAAACAAGGTGGTCAATTCGCAGGTCCATTTCTTTGAGATGATTCGGTCACCAAACGTTTGGCTCAACAAAGTGGTGGTTGCACGCTCTGTATGGTACGTTGCACCGTCTTGTTGGAACTATTTTTCCTCAATGACGTTCGCCATTCACGGTAATGTTGGCACCGGTTTCGAATTTAGAGACAAATGGACCGATGATGTCTTCGGCATGTAAACCGCACCAAACAGTGACTTTTCGGGATGTAATGTAGTCTTAAGAAGTCTTAAGAAGAATGAGGACTGTGCTCACTTCAAAAACGATAATTCTACCCGTTAAGCTAGAAATAAGCCTCATCGCTGAAGATGATTTAACGATAATAATCTGGTTCAACCTCTACTTTATTCTCAGCCCATTCACCAAACACACAGCAATTGGTAATCTTGCACCAGAGTGGCCGGGCACAGACCGAGTTACTGACAACGGTGCGAGGTCGCATCAATAAATTGTGTCGTCTGATGTACTTACGTCTGCATCAGCGATGGCTTCTTCTGTACGCACGGTATGGGCTCAATTTGGATAAATTTTATCCAAACGGGTAAATGTGGTATAGTATTGCGTTTTAGCTGCTCAGATGGACGATTATGCGCACCGTAAACTTGACGAAGTGCTTAAGTTGGGCCAACAGAGCGGGAATTTTGGAAATCATTTTTCACGACATAATAAACTGTTCTAATGTAAATCTTTGCATGGTGATTTGCCAATGTATACAGAAAAAAGTTCAGAAACATTTCATTAGTATGACATATAGTTTGGCAGTTATCCCTATTGGAACTTCTATACCTCTAAAAAGAAAAATTCCTTTAGTAACATGTTATTTGATATAATGCGATCGTTCGTTATCTCTAACTCATTAGCTATAGAAAAATAAGATCATAGTTAATAATCAGTTCATAGTGAGGAAAAACAAAATTTCCTCAAGATGTCTACGTATGAATAATGCCAACAAAAAAATACCATAAAACTATGCTAGTTAAAAAAAAAACAACCACAAGTAGGTAGAATGCAACTGGGCAACAGACATCAATGTAGTACTTCTTGCAATTTTCAAAATAATTGATTTTACCAACAACATTTTTTTAAGTATCAAAGCATTAGTAGACCATGGCTCATAAGTAACATTGAAAACCCACAACTGAATAGATAGCAAAAACCACCTTCAGCTACTAAAAACATAGCCAGGTGCAGTAGTATTCGGACTTGGCTCACACCAAGTATCTATATTAAAATACAAACTTTATATCAGTTTTAGCAATTCAAATATTTCTACCAATTTATATATGCTTAAAAACTTAACTTGAATACTCCCAACAACTCTAATCACAGCAACAAAATGAGAACATTAACAACAATTAATACTAGCTGATCCGACATACATCTCCCCAAGATGGACATTCTTTTGTGGACAATTATAAAATTTAATTGAATTTAAATATTCTTCTTATGTCAGTATTGTATTCTCCTAGAATTGAGGGGTCTTACAATTTACTGCTGAATCCGTCCTCTTTTAAGATAAAGTATACTTCACGTTCTCGGAAGACGGAAATAGAATCCAGAGCTGATACACCGACTTCTACTGTCAGTCTGCAATATAGTCTGTTCAGTATAAATTGTCAGTACAGGGCTTATGGGCGATCCTACCTACCTACCCTTTCTGTTTGAATTGAAAAAAAGGTCTTGAACAGAGTAACCTTCGCCACTTGAAAACACTACTATATCGCTTTTTCATTGGTTTTTAGCTTCTTGAGCTTACGGTTTTGGAGCTTTTGAGAACAAATTTAATAGTGCGAGAGTGTATTTGTTATCGTATTTGTGTATTTATAGTACTAATAGTTGGAAAATCGTTAAAATGCAGTTAAATTTTAATGGCTTTTGGTATTTTAGTAGAAATAAGTTGTTTTGAAGAAGTTTGCAAGTGCATTACATGGTAATGTTAGTCGTGTTTTATTGGTAATCTTAAGCTAGCGCAGTAATGAAAGTCCCAATAAAATGCTATAATCACTCTACAATTAACTTTTAATTATTTATAACCCCAAAAATGGTTCTTCATTCCAGGTGGTTGACATTTCTTTCCAAGCATTCCAGACCATATCTCAATTCTTTATCATCACTCGTTTTACTAACTTTGTTTTTATTTGCCGTATAAATTTTTACGGGGCTGGTTACGTACCAATAAAACAATCCTATTAATTCGGAATATTTTGACGTGATATTGTGCTTTAATAAGAGAGTGATGTGGTATTTCGATCAATAAAAATAAATATATGTATTATTAAATACAGTAAACTGAAATTTGTTTAAATTGTTTTTAAAGTGTGAATTGCGAATGTTATATTAGTAATTTATTGTATTGTAATCAGCAATTGGTAACACTACACACATTGCTCTCCAATTTGCGACGATTTTTAATAATAAGTACGAAAACCCTGTTAGAGCTTTTACTTGAAACAGAAATATGCAAGCCAAAGCAACCAGACTGAGAGGCAAACGGCGGGATGACAAATGACCAATTAGAAATAGTCATAAGGTCCATGGACATTATGTTTTTTTAAAAGTGGGCATAATGTTTAATTTATTTTTTTTTTACATTTTAGTATGAGGTAGCAACCCCCCTGCTTGGACTCACTATAGGTTATAGAGTAGGTGCGAGATTGGGCTTATGCAATGGTTCTTTAAATCAAAAAGAAACGTTGCACATGCCCAACATTGCACCTTCTCCAAATCCTGTAGTGAGACCAAGCAGAGGGTTGCAGGGGTCCAACATGCCCCCCCCCCCTCCATACCTACCTCATACTGAAAATGAAAAAAAATTAAATTCAGACATTAGGCCCATTGACATTACATATGTCTATTTCGTTCATGGACCTTATGACTATTTCCAATTGGTCATAATGTCCATGCACGTCATCCCCCCGAGGCAAACGTCGTTATTTCCCTGTGCGGACAATTTTTGTTGAACAGACTATAGTGCCCTCTATGTTCCTATTAAATCATAACCACCAGAGAATGTTTTAGTTCGTGTGGAACTGGCACTTAAAATGTCCTCAAGGCTAAATCAATAATAACATTCAAGTTTCAGCGGATCGTTTCAACTTTAACACTAACATTGTTCCGAATTTTTGAACCTAATTAAATAAATTCAAATTCGGTACCAAAATCAAGTTAAAAAACTTTCTAGTTTTAAGTCCCTTAACTATCTTAATCCTTTGCATTTGACTGTCTAATTTAAATTAAACTGCCAGTAGGATTTTTGTTTGCCTTAGCACACATCCTTTTCTACAAAATTCCTCTTCATTACTGCAGTCACGGAAACGAAGCTTACAAGTCAACTTGTGGCAAATTTAATATTTAAATCCATTTTTAAACATTAATCCTTGATTTTCCATTGTGTTTGCATAATAAAATAATTTTTTTTTCATTTTTCTGTGGAAAATTAAACAAAACTTTCCAAACAATGAAGTTATTGTGTTTATATGGGAAAATGCAAGTTGTTCCCTTTTATTATGAAAGGAGCACTCAAAAGTGAATGCATACTTCAACACAAAAATGCTGTGCTTTCGCACTCAACAAACACTGGCACACATAGATTCAGATAGAAAGATAGATAGATAGATACTTCGTACACACTCATGCATTATGACGAAATGCAGTGCATAAAGTTATGCGCCTGGTGTTTTGAAATTTCGTCGCATAATAACGTAACCTTGTATGCCAAAGATTAAACCTAAGGGAAAATAGACAAAGTACAACGGATGGTGTCAAATTGTGTTCTCTCTGGTGAATGATGCGATGATGTGCTTAAAAGTTTCAAGTTTGGCCGACGAAGACGCCATTTGCCATAGCTGCAACAATATAGGGCGAGTGGGGAGTATATTGCAACAAGGACTCTATTGCATACAGCCTTTGGTGCCAAAAATATTTGTTCATTTCTCTGGCCGTACAGGCGCAAGATTCGATTTTTTGTATTTTGTATAGTAACTCCCACACACTTCCTGCTGCAGTTGCATGCTCCATGCTCCATCGCCTACATCCGACTTGAGACAATTTTCAATAAAGTGAACTTCGAGGCTCAAATATCGAGGTAGCAGGAGGCATCGCGCAGCTCAGCGGAAAACTTTTGTTTGGAAAGTATACGCACAAAAGGATGCAATGCAACTTAAAGTATCTATATGTATAGATACAAATGGGTATACAAACGTCCTTGATATATTTAAGCAAGAACGATGCAAAACTATATTGGAAGAGGAAGCAAAGAAAAAGAATAAGTTTCGTCAACATTTGCTGTTGGCCATTAACGTCGACTTCCTGTTTTTGTTTTTCGCATTTTGATGGCAAAAGGAAGTTAACTTTCTATATATACTTGGGATAAGTAATGTTCCAAAACTTATATATTTGTTGCATCGCATTGTTGGCTCAGCAGGGAAGATTTCACGAGTTGTTGTTTGATATGCGAAGCGGAATTCTGCTTTGAATAAAAAAATAAGTCCATCATCAAAGATTCAAGGCTTTGTACTTCGGCACAATGTTGTTGTTGGCTTGGAATTAGGAAGACACGAGTATGGAAAAAAGTTCATTTTTTTTCTTTTTTTTTTGGATGAGTGAATGTAATTTTATATCTTTTTGTTTCACTTGTTGCGCCATTACTTTGATGAAAAATTATGTGTTCGTTGAATGAATCTCTTTGAAGCACAGACAGGTCGTAAATAACTTAATTATGCAAAAGCCTTTTGACCATGAAGATATTCTAAGAAAGCCTTCTTTGCCACGCGTTTACCTACTAATAAATTAACATTTACTAAATACATAGGTGATCTGATGTTTAAATTCATTAAAATTTAGAGCGGATGTAATGAAATCGATTATTCCTTTGAATGTGAGGAAAGCGAGAAGCGATGTTTGAAGCTGAATAAGAAGCGGCTCTGTGCATCTAATTAAGCTTTTTTGTGATGTTGTGCTTGTGCTCTGTTTTTCTATGGTATTTTTCGAGACGAGATGAATGAATAAACGAAATTTTTTATGGAAGGGGGTGGTATATTTTCAAGATCTTGCTTATTATAGGTCCAATTCACTCAGCAATTGAAGGCGCAACATGATCCGCTTCTATATCGCTTCGCAGTTTTGGCCTTTTGAATTGGATTACGATTTTGGGCCAATAATCATCTTTTCTGACGAGGCGCATTTTCATCTCGGTGTCTACGTTAACAAACAAAATTGCTTCATCTTGGGCTTGGAAAATACGCACGTTATTATCAAGAAGCCAATGCATCTACAGATAATGATATAGTGGTGGCATAATTGGACCATTTTTTCTTCGAAAATGAGACTGGGAACAATGTTTTAGTCAACGGTGGGCGATCGATCTTTTGCGCACCAATTTCCAAAATCGTATTATCAGCCGCAATGGCGATTGGACTTTTATTTGTGTGCACCATGAAGAGGTCTAATTCGAAGCACGTTGTGTTCCATAATTAATGGAAATGTTTTCTCTTACTAATAAAGTCATAATATACCTAGGACATTTTTAAAAAGAAACTTGTATTTAGCTAACCCCCTAGCCTGTAATATCGTTTAAATACCAAAATAGAGAGATATATCAGAGCCTGGCAAAACACTCCCTTATTCTTGTGGTGCGTCATAAGAAAGAATGTCTGTATTTCATCAACTAGTTAACTGAAAAGTTATGGTTTTATTCGAGATGTAAAAATGTTATCAAAAGAAAAAAATGGGCATGATTGGGTCGCACTTACTTGCTCTTATGTGCCTAATTACATTGAAAAGCAAGATCTTTAACAGAAAAAAATTAACATTTACGTTGAAAATAACACAGTTTGAACTTATAAAAAGTATAAAAACCACAATACTTAACGGTTTTTTGTAAAAATGAAGTAAGCCATCACACGTCTTAAATAACAAAGAATTTATGAAAAAGTATTGAAATTGTAGGACCGGTTTTGATAAAATCCTGTTTTTTTATTTTTAGTTTCTTGAATTTTTTTTTTTTTTTTGAAATTTATGTACATATGCAGTTTTTTAGAGTTTATTAATATACATGTGAATATAAAATTTAAAATATTTTTTTTTGATTAGTTTTAGAAATTTTGATTTTTTCAAAAAAAAAAAAAATTAAAAATTAATTTTAATTAGAAAAAAAAAGTTATTAAAAATTTTGATACGCAGATTTATCTAAACTTCCTAGATCTTCTCAAAAATAAAATATGACAGAAATCCAGAGAGCCGTTACCGAGAAAGTCTAAAATTAAAAAAACCTTTAAATGAAAGGTACCGTTAGTATACTTTTCCCGGAAATTTGGTTCTAATCAAATAATAGCCAATACTAACAAAAAATTCTCAAAAATTTTCATCAAAATCGTTGGAGCCGTTTTCAAGAAAAATAAGCTTTTCCTAAACGGTCATATGGCAGGTACCGTTATTTTTAGGCCTAAAATAAAATTTCAATTTCCCCTCTGGGGAATGCCAAAATAATAACACACAACACTGGCAACACTGCTGTAAAAGTGATTGGTTCAGTATTAATATCGCTCTGTAATATTTTTAATTTTTAATAGTAAATTACTCGTAATTTTCATAAAAAAGCAATAAAGTTCGAATTTGTAGTCAGTTCTTATACGCGCTACCAAAATATTTTGCTGATTAAAAAGGTAAAACTAGAAATTAAGCAAGAAAATAAAATAACTTGGCTGATTACGGTGTCACATGAAGGAATACAAAAGAAAGGTCGACCAAACTTCTCCCGAAGACTTTCTCAATCCGAACCCAAAATCTACTCACCGAGCGACAAAAATAAACAATCCCGTCTTTAACATGCCCATCTCGGATGCAGATCTCATAAAAATAAAGCAAATCATCGATACATCACTGCAAAAAGAGCTCTCAGTAGCGACCGCCAAACTAGCTACAAAAGACGACTTTGTTAAGTTGAATGAAGAAATCAACGCTTTACGCCTACAGAATGAGGATCTCACCAAGAAGATACATCACTTCGAAGAGAGGTGCGAGATGTTGGAGGATGAGCTCGAGATGCAAAGTCGGATTCTACGAGGTAAAAACATTATCCTCACTGTTCCAAACAACGTTGATCTTCGAGAGAGAGTACAAGACATTAGTCAACTCCTGCTTGGCGATCCAAACCAAATCACTGAGTCTATAAAAATAAGTGAAAATAGCACTGTTACCAAATTAAAAATTAACACTGGTTCTATCGAAAATGCAACAAAAATGATGAAAAATTCTTCAAAACTAAAGGGCACAGGTGCTTTCATCCAAAGAGATCTAACAAAGCAGATGCAATTCAAACGCCGTATTCTTCTTGGCTACCGAAAAATAATAAAAAATAAAAATCCGAATGAAGCCGTTCAAATAAAAAACAACTCGCTTGTGGTAGCTGATAAAATATTTTATTTAAATAATTATAACAATATAAAATATAAAAACTATAATGGCGAACAACAACTTTGCGAAATGTTTGGAGATCTCAACTTCGAACCTGTCAAACTTTTGAAAATGTCAAAATAGCTCAGAGATGCCACTTAGGCAGAATAGTGCTAGTAGTAGTACAATAGTACAAAATTGAAATAATTATGCCGTCAGCTCAATATTTTCAAGTAATAGTAATATTTTATCAAATAATGTGTCAGTCCTTAATAATAAGGTATTGTTTGTGGATTTTTTTGAATATGTAAAAAGTTTTGATGTATTTTTTTTGTACGAAACTCATATAACGTTAGAAAATTTTAACAAGTTTACTAAATATTTTAATGGTTTCAAATTAACTTGGAAAGCTGCAGTGAGAACATACTCCAGAGGACGGGCTAGTGGTGGGACTCTCTATGGAATTAAAATATCACTTTTAAAAACCTACGACTTTGAGGAACATGAAGGAATCACGATTGTTAAACTATTACGAAAGCCAAATCTTATCATTATTCCTTGTTATATTAACTACAGCATATGGAACGAAGACTTCGAACGACTCAACAACATCATGATGAATATGGCGAATAAGAGTATTTTATTGATTGGAGATCTTAACGCCAGAATAGCTAATTTACAAGTAACATCAAGCCGCAGTACAAATAACACAGTTTTAAATCTCAGTCATAGAGTATCAATGGACGATGTATGTAATCAAAAGGAAACACATTTATTGGAACTTATGCAGATGTTTGATTGTACAGTTTTAAATGGATGTATAAATGGTGATACCAAAGGTCAGTTTACATTTCTTGGAGGGCAAGGAAAATCAGTCATCGATTACTGTATGGTTAATAATGACTTGAATGATCTAGTGAAGAAGTTTGAAGTGCAAAGCAAAATCTTCTCCGACCACATGCCAATTACAGTGGAATGGGTTAATAAATATGCTACAAATGGAAACAATCTCGATCTACTGCCGCGGCTGAAATGGAATCAAGACATTTGTTCAGCAGAAATTGGATGAAAATCTGGCTTCTGTAGATATTTCTACAGAATCAACGGAAATAAGTGCAAACAAACTCATTGCTTGCATTAAGAGTTCCACAAACAACACTCTCTCACACAAATCTTCAAAATTCAAACAAAAATGGTTTGACAAAGAGTGTATGCTTGCTCGGAAAAAAACGTTTATTCTGTTAAATGCACTGAGAAACTCTTATAGCCAAACACTTAAAAAGTGGTATTTAGAAGTGAATGCAGCATTCAAGAAGCTTTGTCTCCAAAAGAAATCTACCTTTGAAAATAATCAGGCTCGTACACTGGGACAAATTAAGAACTCAAAGGAATTCTGGAAGACTGTCAGAGAGATAAATGGTACAAAACATACAATTGGATTAGGAATGTCCGCTGATGAGCTATCTACTCATTTTAAATCTCTTTTATACGGCCAATATAACGTAAGATTCTCGTATGCTGAACCATGGTTCTCCGATGACATTTTGGATTCTAAACTCACTATTGAGGAATTGAAATCTGCAATTTTCAAAGGAAAAAACGGAAAAGCCCCTGGAGAAGATGGAGTTCCGTACGAATTCTTTAAGAATGCCACCGAAACTTTCCACAGACAACTTCAATCCCTTTTTAATAAAATATTTTCGACAGAAGAAGTGCCATCATCATTCAAAAGGTCAGTAATTTTCCCAATATACAAAAAAGGTGACTTGAACAATGCTGAAAACTACCGTGGCATCTCCTTCATGAATGTTCTTGCAAAATTATTTTGTGGTATTCTTGTAAATAGATTAGAGACATGGGTAGAGGTTAACAGTGCCCTGTCAGATTTTCAAGCTGGATTTCGGAGAAATTACTCGACAATTGACCACATTTTCACGCTTACCTCAATTGTTAAAGCATTTCAAGCAAGAAATAAAAAAGTGTATGCTTTCTTCGTGGATTTTAAGTCTGCATTTGACCTTATAAATCGAAATGCTCTATTTTATAAGCTCTCAAGGCTAAGATTAACTACAAAATTCATTAATGTTTTAAAAGCACTATATTCAGAGTCAAAAGCAGCTGTATGGGACGGTTCCTCTTACTCAGATTGGTTTGAAACAGATAACGGAGTAAAACAAGGCTGCCTTCTGAGTGCGCTATTGTTTTTGCTTTTTATTAATGATGTGGTTGAATACCTGCCTGGAGGGATTCGAATAGCCGATACAAACATAAATGTTCTAATGTATGCTGATGATCTGGTGTTGCTTTCAGAATCTCCAGAAAACCTTCAATATGGAGAAGCATATTCCTAAATAATAGAATCAATCTTTCAACGAAGTACAAAATATATGATGCTGTCGTTAAGTCTACTCTTTGTTATGCTGGACAAGTCTGGGGTATTAACGAATACGAGTCCGTCGAAAAGTTTCAAAGAAACTTTTTAAAAAAGCTCTTTAACCTACCACTGAATACGCCAAATTATGCAATTTATGTTGAAACAGGACTTCCTAAACTTTTCACATATACTCTGAAATTGCAGGCCGACTACATAACCAAAGTACTCTCTTATTCAGATACCCGTCTGACCAAGAAAATTCTGTTATACGAGCTAAGGAACGAGGATTGGTGGTGGTCTAAATGGAAACGTTTAGGAATAGATTGTGAAGAAGTCGTCTCAATGGACTCAAACAATATAAATTTGGTCAAAGACCAACTATATCGAATTATTCAGAATCATGAAAATTCTGTTCATGATGAGTTTACAGCGAAAGTTCGAAAATCAGAGGGCAGAATTTTATACTCGCAGCTTAATATTAATTTACTAGAGAAGAATTACTTTAATGATGTATATAGTTATAAAGAAATATCTCTAATTTTCAAAGCACGATGCGAACTACTCTATCTAAATGGAAGCCCTTACAACGGAAGTTTTAACCAGTTCTGTTCATTGTGCAACCTTAAAGCAAAAGAAGACTGTTTTCACTTTTTAAGTATTTGTCCAATTTTTTCTCTTGTATACTTCGGAAAGAAAACTTTAACTATGCAAGAAACAATTGTAATCTTGAACGAGTTCAACTGGAAAAACCTTTGCAAATTTATATTAGAACTGTGTAGATATAGAATGCTATTGATAAAGGAATATGTATAAAAACTATAAAAAAAAAAAAAAAAAAAAAAAAAAAAAAATATTTATTATGTTTAATGTAATAAACAAAATTTGTTAACCGAGCTGACGGCAATGCCATAGCTTTAAATTCATTAAATTATAATACAAACGAACATAAAATTGAATAAAATGAATTAAAAATTGAAATTGAATTGAAATTGAATAATAATACACACCAAATTTGAAGATAATCGGTTTAGCCGTTTACGCTGCAGCTCGTTATACATACAGACAGACAGACAGAGAGACTTTTTTAGACTTCTCTATGATCGTAATGTCATGTTTGATTGTTATCTAATTTTTTTTAATATTCACGAATCCTAAATTTGCCTTATAGTCCCTATTATCGCAAGTAAAAATGGATACGACTGGGTTGCACGTTCTTGCTCTTATGTGCCTTATTACATTAGAAAGCAAGATCTTCGACTGAAAAAGTTAACATTTACGTTAAAAAAAAAACAGTTTGATCTTAAAGGTTTTTAGAAAAAATGAAGTAAGGTATCACACGTCTTAAATAACAAACAATTTAAGAAAAAAATATTTCGAAAATTGTAGGAATGGTTTTAATAAAATCCTGTTTTTTATTTTTAGTTTTTTGAAAAAAAAAAATTGTCTGTAATATTATTATGCAGTGTTTTTTAGAATTTATTAATTTACATCTGATTTTAAAACTTTAAATATTTTTTTTCTAACTTGTGTCGTGCAACGTCATGTTGCATTCTAAAAGGCAATGTGCCTTACAGATACTTAGTTTAAAATATTAACAAAAATATTAAGTTTTAAAAATATTGAATTTTCAAAAAAAAAAAAAATTATTAAAAATAGAAAGAAAAAAATTCAATTTTTTTGTATGTAGAATTAATTTGGCTATTTAGATCTTTTCAAATATAAAATTTTATTGCAATCTATTGAGCCGTTACCGAGAAAGTCGAAAATTAAAAAAAAACCTTTATATGAAAGGTACCGTTAATAGACTTTTCGTGTAAATTTCGTTCTAATTAGCTAATACTTACTACCAACAAAAAATATCTCAAAGAATTTCATCAAAATCGTTGGAGCCGTTTTCCATAAGCTTTTCCTTAATTGTTATATGACAGGTACCCTAAAAATAAAATTTCAATTTCCCCTCTGAGGAATGCCAGACAGACAGACAGACAGACGGACGGACATTTTTTGTCAATGACGTTTTTAGGCTTCTCTATAATCGTAATGTCATATATGAGAAATTATTTAATATTGTTAAATGACATAAAATTTGTAGGCAATAAGCCAAAATTTTGCTCATTCTATTGAATTTTTTGTTTTATTTAAAAAAAAGTTATATGCCTTTAAAAAAACAGCTTTTATTATAATTTATAAATCGTCTGGCTGGATGATATTACAGCTATTATTCTGAAAGATATTAATTCCAAGCTAGCAAAATTGAATCGAATTGCATTAAAATTGAAAATTGAAATTGACCCATAGTATAGGGTTGTTCAAAAAGAAGTTTTATTTTGAATAGCCCGCTATTTGGGCAGTTTTCACTTTTGAAGCCGTCATCCTTTGACATTTGACAAGTAAAAAATACGTCATTACTGAAAATGGATCGATACACGGCACACTCTTCAACAACGCACTGAAATTGTTAAAATTCACTAAAAAAAATGATGAAAATTTTGCAGTCACACTCACAATTCGCAAAACTAGAGCACTTTTGGGTTGTCGTGAAGCACCTTCTCAGCCGGCAACAAAGAAACTGCTGGACAAATTTGAGCTTATGGGACACAAGTAAGTGATGTGAAGAATCGAAATCGTGTGCGTCGCTCAAGAACAACTGAGAATATTGCTGCTTATATTGTTGAGGAAAACCCAGGTTTACCGATTCCTCGTCGATCTTTGGAATTAAGCATTCCACAAACGACATGACACCGTATTTTGCAAAAAGACTTAGGTCTTTTTTAAGGCTTTTAAAATTCAGTTAACACAAGAACTCAAGCCGGTCGATCACAAGCAACGTCGTATCTTCGATGATTGGGGCCTTGAAATATATCAAAATGATCCGGATTTTAATCGAAAAATTATCTTGACTGATGGGCCCATTTTGACATCGGAGGCTACATTAATAAGCAGAATTTGCGCATTTCATTTGGGGCTAGGAAAATCCAAGAATGATTTTTGAAAAGCCTCTCCATCCCCAACGTGTCACTGTTCGGTACGGTTTTTGGGCTAGCGGTGTGATTGGACCTAATTTATTTGTAACATGACATTATGTTAGAGAAACTTATTTGAGTTATTGGCTAAATTCTCTTCGTCTGTCTGTATGGATGTATTCTGGACTACAGCCTAACCGGTTAGCCCAATCTTCTTCAAATTTAGAAATTAAGGTTATTTTGACATTCTACAGAGGACTTTTTTAATTTTTTTAGCTCAAATAGTAACGGTACCTGCCATATAACCGTTTAGTAAAAGTTTATTTTTCTCGAAATAGCTCAAAGATTTTTTATGAAAAAATCATTGTACTATTTTCAAGTGTGGATCATATTTTGGTGAAAAAAATATTAAAATGGTGGACAGTACCTGCCATGGACCGGTTTTTTTTTAATTTTGTTTTTAAATGTAAGTAATTTTTGTACTTAAGTGTGAATTCTTGAAATATTTTATTTATTTTTTTTTAAAGTTGTTAAAAATTACAATTTTACATTTTTTTTTAAACAATCAGAAGTCACAAAAATCGAATAAATACTTTGATGTTCCTTAAAATATTTTTAAAATTTTATTCGAAGCTGTGGCCACACATATGAGCAAGTGGTTTTATTTATTTATGTAAATATCAAAATGAAACCTCTTATTGGAAAACATTTAATCCCTTCTTTCTTAGGTCATAAAAACGCTGATAAACTATCTTTAGGGAATATTTTGAATAACGAAAGCTTCTTTCAGGCAATACGTCCAAAGTCTAATGGTGTAATGGACCAAATCTTTACATCATTTTTACATCTATATTTTTAAAGGAATTTTATAAAGGTAGCTGACAAAAGCTTATCGAATTCCTTCTTCGTTTGATAACAAAAACTTTCTTTGAAATCCATACTAAGTTGTATTAGACGGCTTCTCGGTATGTGCATACAAAAACATTACTTATGGAGCGATCACATACTGGACGTAGCCAAAAATGCCTCAAGATGTTTGGGCTTCCTTCGGGAAAATTTTTCATTCCTTCTATAAAACTTTTTACATTCAAAGCTTGAGTACAACTGCCATTTTTGGGCTGATGCTCCATATACTTTCTTAAGTTTCTTGGATGTATTCAAAGACGAGCCTTCTTATACACCCTCGCTATGTCTTTTTTAACGTTACTTTAACGGTCAGTGCTCTTTTTAAAAAGCCAGTTGCAATCTTTCTCTTAATCAATTTACCCGTAATAATCGGGCTTCTTGGAATGCTCATCAGTTTCCACTAGAGCCCGATTTCCCTTGTACCGTCAAGTGCATGTACTCGTTCTTTAGCTGTACTACACGAATGTCGAAGGTTTAAGCAAATTTCAATTTTATTTTTTAGTAGTATAAAATCTCTTGCAAAGTTATACACGTCATTTTTTTTTTAATTTTCTACCTAAAATACTATATACATCACAACTGAACAAGCAGTTATAAGTCTAAAAGAATTATCCAATATCCATTCAATTGGACAAAAAAATATTTCCAATTCAGTAAGAAGTAGACCACTTTGTTGAGTCAAAAGGAAAATAAAACAAACTTGGCAGGCAAGTCAAGATGAAGTATTTCTACAAATATCTACCGCACATACGATACAACAAAGACCTTTGTGCAAATGCCAGTAAGAATTGTTGAAATACAAAAAAAAAAAAAAAAAAACACTTTATTCTAACAAAATAAAGTGTTTTCGATTTGCAACTTCCATGGTATAAGGCAAGGCGGGCGAAGGCATTCCTAGTTGAACTCCTATACGAAACGGAAGGCAAACTACGGATTCCGGAAGTGTCTTTGCCAGCTGAAGACACACAACTCGCTAGACTTTGCAATGCACACAACATTTAAGGAAAATGCGAAATGCGCAACCAAGTAGTGTCGATTATAAGATGGCAGACAAACAAAAGTCCTTTTTTTATCCTGCATATTGGGAGTGTGCATGGAAGCATTCATTTCCTTGTGCTTATTTTATGCAGACAAACATTGCTTTATGCTGTTTTGTCTTTGTAGTTAAATATTGTTTTAAGTTCTGTTTGATTTTCGACAAGAATGCACCCATCAATTGGCCTTATTTTTGTTATGAATGTAATATTTATCCTGTGATGTTTTTTTTGTTCCTAAACATCTAAAATATGAGATAGAAAATTGGCAATTCATGTCAGAAAATATGGACTGTGGAGCCTCTAATTTAAAAAAAAACTTTTACCAAGACTAAACATACATTTATCTCAAACGAGGTAATAATTCGTCTTTAAACAAATTAATTTATTGATTCTTTGCAGACATCTGTGTTTTAATCCTTTAAGAGGAACTTTTCAGATTTGGCCACCAAGCAACTCCTAGAGATTTTAAAAGATTTAACTTCAACTCCCCCAGCTCAACTTGTTATGAAAGCACTTTCAAGAAAAAAAAGTCATGACAGACAACATTGCATCAAAACTTTATCAAATACGAAGAGAAAAACAATCATTTAAGCTTGGGGCCTGAACAGCATTGAGTAGAAAATCTTCTATCTGAATAAACAACCACCCACCAATTTATTAGAAAAAAGTATCTCGAAAAATGAGCTTTCCAATACCGTCCCCACAGCCCTCATGAAATACCTACAATTCAATGGAGTTTTTCAAAAACTTTTTCTAACTTATTTTTCTGCATTTTCATATTGAAATTTGATTGATGGCGCGCACGTAGATTCACTTTTGATAAATAGATTTTCCCTTTCCGGTTGGCATATGAAGGATATTTGTATCCTTTGGCAAACTGCATCGACAAGAATTCAGGTGGAAAACAACATCTCTCTCGTATTTTTTTTTACATGATTATGTGTGATGGTAAGGACGTTAAACGTCTTCGTTGTGGCGTCAAAAAGTGGGTGGGAAGAAAAAAAAGTCATCCTGCATCCCAGCTCCACATGACGAATAACACCATGCGGTATACATTACCATCAATCTAAATGTATAAAGAAATTATAGATGAAACACCACACATGTGCGTGTGTGTGTTCATAAATTATTTGTAACTGGTCGGATCCTTGAATATTTACCCTTTGATCATGTGGTGTATATGTAATGCATAATGCATGGTGACTTTGGAAATGTAGCCACTTTTGCGAATTGAGGAATCCACTTAAGAAAAGGACTCGAAACACATCTGCATATAGAGTGTTGTGGTGGGTGCAAGTTGTCGCCGATGTCGTGTTGTGTCCCAAAATCTAATCGATTGTAATATGAACAAATAAGACAGGAATAGAAAGAAAGCTCATTTAGGTATACGATTTTTTGTCTCCAGAATCCCGTGCTTAATTAAATGCAAACAATCCGATATGAGATGGCGGCGTTGCAGGATATTGAGGAAATGGAGAAAATTGAAACGCATAGCTTATGGTAACAAGCCGTCTAATCTGCTGGTTTCATGAAACTCATTTGAAATGCAGCCAAATAAAAAAGGCACATTTGCTTGTAAGAGATGTTAAGTGAAAATATTTGTTTTTGACAAAAAGGACATTGTTGTAATGAAACTTGGCATCTCGTACTGATAAATAATCGTATCCACTAAGCCATGTTGGGACTGTTGAAAAAAGGTAAATACAACACTTAACGTGTTAGAAAAAAATGTTCCCTTAAGGCAAACAAAACCAAGTTTAAATAATATACACTATACCAGCAGAACGGTCCTTGCATTTCCTGATTGGGGAACAGCGAACATCGAAGGTCCTAACTGAAAAATTATTCCAAATGCCAAATGTTTACTTATATACCCTTTTGTAGGGATGTTTTTTAAACAACATGCTGTATGGTTGAAACAATAGTCTTCGAGAAAAAAAGTTACGTTGACACCCTGAAAAGCATTAAGTGCCGTTTTGTTCACTATTGTTCAACTCGCTGGTAAATTCAAAGTTAGCCAACTTGGGAGTTGATCTCAACTCGAGAGTTAAACGATATGTCGAAAATTGGTTTTGTTCACTATTTGAAATACTCAGTTGGCCCAAGTTGGCCAACTTGAAGTTTCGAAAAAATTCCCTGGGATATTTGTGACAGATGACACATAATATGTCAAATTTAACTTTTGGATTTGTTTTTTGTTGGGCCTTGTTTACATGATTCCTATTTTCAATTGTTTGTTCAATCTTTTTTTTTTTGACAAAAGTGGTAAGGGGTGTAGAAAAGTAGGAGGATTGAAGCAACAAATGAAAGAATGAAAAATTCAACATTTTCTTAGGTTTGAGCATTGACGTTTCTCGTTTGAGAAAGAAAATGCTATACACACAGACTGAAAAAGAAGTTTTTAAAAACAAGTTTTTAAGTTTTTGAAAACAATTCCCAATCATTTTTACTTGCGATCAAGGGACTATAAGGCAAGTTAAGGATTCGTGAATATAAAACAAATTGAGATAGCAATCAAACATGACATTACGATCATAGAGAAGCCTACAAAAGTCATTGACATAAAATGTCCGTCTGTCTGCCTGTCTGTCATTTTTGGTGTATATCGATCTGCAGCCTAAACGGGTTAAGCGATTGCGTTCAAATCTGGTATGTGCGTATTTCTTGGCATTCCTCAGTGGAGAAATTGAAATTTTATTTTTAGGGCTAAAAATAACGGTACCTGCCATATAACGGTTTTTTAAATTTTCGACTTTCTCGGTAACGGCTCAATGGATTTCAATAAAATGTTACATTTAAGAAGATCTAAGAAGCCAAATTAATTCTGCATATAAAAATTTTAAATAACTTTTTTTCTAATTAAAATTAATTTTTGAATTTTTTTTTGAAAAAAATAATATTTTTAAAACTAATCAAAAATAAAGTATTTAAAATTTTATGATCACATGTACATTAATAAACTCATACGCATACCAAAATTAAAAAAAAATAAAAAATAAATAAAAATAAAATCCTGTTTTATCAAAGTCCGTCCTACAATTTTCGAAATACTTCTTTCATAAATTCGGTATTGAACAAGCCGTCTGATGGCATACACCATTTTTACTAAAACAGTTAAAAGTTGTGGTTTTGACACTATTTATAAGTTCAGAACGTGTTACTTTTGTACGTAAATGTTACTTGTTTCGATCAAAGATCTTGCTTTCTAATATGATTAAGCACATAAGAGCAAGTTCATTTTATTTGCCGATGATTCAAGCTGTTTCTGCTAGCAGCGCTTAAATTTTACTGTTAGGAATATTTTATTTAATTTTAATTTCACATTTAAATAACTTAATATTTTTAGTTTAAGATTCAATGGCAATTTGATCGCTTTATAAAAATACCTTACATTTTGAGATCTTCTTTTTATGGTCAAAACTTCCGCTTAAGAGTCTGCATTTATATAAGTTCTTAAGTTTTAGGGTAAAAAAGTGATATAATTCTAAAAAGGAAAAACGGCGCGAGTACAAAAAGTAGATCAAACAGATAAAAATTCATTTTACAATACTTCGTCTCTACACAAAAACCTAGCGTAAATCCAGTAACACTTAAATTCCCTAAAGTTCTTACTTTCAAATTTCATATTAACTAGTACAGGATTTATGTTTATAATTGAGGAAAATTTATTGTAGAACTAAACATTTTAAGTAGTGTCAAGTTAATATATTGAAAATAGGTTGTCTTTAATCTTGCGCCATTATTTTTTGTTTTAAAAGTTGACAATTGTAACGCCAAATTCCACAACAAATATGGAATGATACAGTGAAATGTAACAAGGTATGCTGACTTTGACTGACTTTGCGTCTTACGTCACTATCATCTGAAAAGAAAATGTCTGACACAATTATCAAAATAGACAATTTAATTAGTGATTATTTTGCTATTTTCTTTGAAACAAAATACTAAAAACGCAAGACGACCGCGAACAAAATCCTTGTTTACATGACTATTCTATTCGGCTGTTTCTTAATTCTCCTTTTGGAACAGACTGATTTGAATTACCCCCAATATTCCCAATACTTTCATATAAACTGTGTTTCATTGAATAAAAAGTGCGAAATTCTTAAAAAAAAAAACAATCAAAAACTATTTACTACCATTAAAAAACATGATTGGAAATTGTTTTCAATTTTAAAAGTTCTTATTTTTAGTCTGTGAATAGCATTTTATTTTCAAACGAGGAACGTCAAAACTCAACTTTGAAAAATCTTAAATTTTTCATTCCTCCTATTTTTTTACATCCATCACCATTTTTGTTAAAAAAGGAATTAAAAAACAATTGAAAAAGGAATAATGTAGTCAAGGCCTAAGCAAAAATTAAACAAATCCTAATTTCGTACTGAACCTCTACTATTTCGGGAAGTTTAGAAATCCAGAAGTTAATTAACTTTCGAATTGAAAACCGAAAGCTAAAACTGTAAACTTCGAATGAAAAAGAGGATTTTTATTTCCAACTTGTGAATTTAAGTTGGAAATAAAAATTCTTAAGGATTGTACAACTTTCACTGAACAAAACTGCCCTGATTTAATGTTCGTTTAGTTCAAATATTTACCGTACTTGCAATATAACATCAGTGAATCATTGTTGATGGGCTAAGATCGGTACCCCTTAGAGGAAAGTTTTTTTTCATCAACTTTCAAGGGAACGGATTAACCGATAACAGTAAGTAAGCTTCATTCTGAGGAAAACCGGAAGATAGTACAGACAAGCACAAGTATAGTTGCAACTTGCAAGTGAAATTAAGAATCTCGATAACAAACAAATGCGCTGGCCAAGATAGTAGCTTCCCTATTGTTCTGAAAAGGTGTGCTCCACTCTGGCATAACCGCATAACCATTGCGCAAAATTGTCGCTTTGTCCTTTTCTACAAATCTCTATCCGTGTAGATGGAAAACAGTATTTGTCCAGCCCTTATGTAAAAAATGGGGTATATTCGTTCTCCTCTCAAACAAGAATCTACCGATCAATGGCACTTATGTACATCCCTTTCAAAGCCATGGAAAACTAAATTATCTGATTAAGAAATATCTTAAAGCATCTTAATAACTGGGAATAGTGGGAATAGATCCACTAGTGATATCAATCAATCTTTACATCGTTTTGGAGAAATTAAGCTCTTTTGTCGAAAACGCTTGCATTTGGACTCAATGAAACTCTTAATTGCGTTAGTAACTAACTTTCTAACTGTTGGATTCGCATTGTATTGGAAGGTTTTCAGTATAATAGACACAAATTAAATGCAGGTGTGCCCCAAGGCCCCGCCCTGTCACCGACACTCCTTTCTCATTCTTATTAATGATCTCTTGTTTAAGACTTCTTATCCATTAAATTGTTTTGCCGGCTATAATACCCACCGTTCCCATTTCCAGTTCCAGATTCACAGCCTTGTTCTTCGGATGTGCAACTAAAACAGCACGGAATTAAAAGCTAATTAAATTCCGATCTTTCCACCTGTCGTTAGAGCATAACTTAACGCCAATTCTCACGAGTGGCGTGTTGAGGAAACCGAACGGCGTTGCGTTCTAGGTATGTATATCACGAACCACCATCTTTGGAATGAACACATATTTGACATCACCAAAAATTCTGCAAAATGTTTAGATCTGGCTAAAATTTAAGAGGCGTTAGTTCGAACAAAGAGTATAATTCTCCTATCAGCGTCAGGGTCAGGGCAGGTACTCATGTTACTCACATGCTTTTCCTTTATAAATATAATCCAGAAGAGTTCATTAAACATGATAGGAGATAGGAGCATAACAGAAACATTTGTTTCGTTGGACCATCGTTAATATGTTTCCTCTCTCTTATTTTGTCGGTATTTTAATAACACTCCATCGAAATAGCCAGATGTATTCCATCTTATCATAATCGCATCGCTAGGAATATCCATCAATATTTACCCTTGAGACAAATTTCGGACTGTTAGGTATATAGAGACTCATTCCCTAGCAGCGCCGTAGAATGAAGAACGCTTAACCCGGCTCGAGTATTTCCTTTCTTTAGGATTTACAGCCATTCAAAAACCATTTTTGCATTTCATTGTTTTTGAATAACGGTTTTACGCATTTTTAATCCTTTTTTTATTTTTCTATAAAAATCCATATTTCCAAGAAAATAGTTTTATTTTTAAATAAAAATGTGTTTCTTAAGTTTGCATTTTTCAATTCTAGAAAATTTCATAAAAAATACGCAATTTTTGGAAGCTATTAAAATTAAAATTTACAAAAATCAAGTAAATGCCTTTTAATTAAAACTAAATGAGTTTTAAGAAAAACACGTTCAAAATTTGTAATTTTTTCTCTACAAGTTTGCTTAAATTGACTTTTTTTTTAATTTGTTGAATTAAAAAATACATACCTGCATCCAAATTATAACAAAAAAAAATAAATTAGCTTTAGCAATTTGTTTATCTGCAAGCAATCATCGTTTCCTTGTTTGGGAGAATTAAGATTATTATTCAAAATACTTTATTCCTATAGCTCAAGGAAGAGAAAGGAGGCATTTCCAAAACCTATCGCAACACAAATTGATCTAAACTTCCAACAAACTTGGAAAATAAGTCAGGTAATCTGAAATCTTATTTAAAAATTTAAAAATAGAACAAAAACAAAAACATTCTCAAACAAACTACATTATCATAACGTAATAATTATTAATTCGAACATTATACCATTCCACAGGAACCCTACTAGATGTCGCTGTAGCTAGGTCAAAATAATTTATCCAATACATCCACCTAGAAAGTACGCAAATTTGTTGTTTTATTTTGCAATCCACAACTCAATATCCACTTTTCAACTGCCCGAAACAACCACATAAATCATCCCGTAAAATGCTATGTTTTCTCTCTCATCATCCACATACCACTTCCAGTCAAGAAACAGACCTCAATTTCACAATCCAAAATAAACTTGGAACGAAAGAGAAATTTAATGTATCAAAGTAGTGGAACTGGAAGTTGGAACCCAAACAAATTATTAATAAGAGAACATTATGCCGCGGTTGAAAAAGGATTACTTTTGTACTATAGTCACTACAATTTATTGTAGTTGCGTTGTTTGTTAAGAAAAACTATTTAATTTAATGTTTTTTTTTTCTTTAATTTTCCAAAATAATTTTTACGTAAGCTGCAAAAAAAATAGATATTGCAACTAATCATAACAAAAGATTATATATTTTTTAAAATTATTTATTAAACCTTGTAATTAAGCACTGTGAAAGATTATATTATGACTTTTAATAAACTCGTTTGATAGATTTGTTAAAAGAGATTGTGTAGTAAGCAAAATAAAAATAAAGCGCGGTACAGTTTGAACCAGCATCAGTCTTCTTAGAACAATAACACTGAGTTTTTGACGTGATAACTAACGTCTTAAAAATCGATGACAGGCTACACGTACGAAATAACATGATTCATGCTGATAAGACAGACTGTGGTTCTTTCAACCAAAATCGATGTCAAGAACCAGGCGAACATGAAAAAAAACAGACTCAAACTCCCAAAATAATTCCACTCAAATACAGCGGCAGCAGCAACGCAGTACAAAAACTACACGTGAACCGGCTTTTTTTAAACCTTACGATTTTCTGATACATTGTGAGAAACGTATGTGATGGCGGGGGAACAAAAAATCGCTAGTTTATCACCCATTCTCCTTTGTGCTATCCTGATTTTGTGTCAATCTGTTTTATATAGCTATTCGTCATTTGTAGGTAGTGGTAATAATAAAATAATACAACGGGAGAAATAAAAAACGTCAACTACTTGTGAAATTGCAGCAGCACAGATCATTTGTGATTCGAACTTTCGAACTCGATCGCAAACGTATTCTGAGCACCAGGCGAACATGAAAAAGAATAGGCGCAATTTCCCAAAATAATTTCACTCAAATTCAAAAAGGGGGAGTAGATGTAGATATTGGGGTGTGTGTGTGTGGATTTAACGAGAGGGTTAGTGGGTTTGAGTTAATGGGCTGTATGTTGGTGTTGCTGCCATCACTGTTTTCTTATGACGTTATCACGTAAAATTATCTTACGTAAACCGACTTTACAGACAACCAACTCTTTTTTTTTGTGCAGTATGGTGCTCCTGAATATCACTTGTGTAAAGTTGGTAGCAATTGAAAGCAACAGCAAATTTAGGACTTTGGTCTAACGACGCTGTTGACGTTGCTGTTGCTGGTTCAATATGTTTCGCGCATGAGTAATACGTGGACCAAAGTCCTAAATTTGCTGTTGCTGTTCCATTGCTACCAACTTTGAGCAAGTGAAATTCAGGGGCAAAAGAAAACTTCGTATACTTTTTTATGACACAAAGTGTCAAACAGAAGTAAGAAGACCATGCTGGTGCTGGTAGCAATGTGTTTCAATTTATTTTGCTGGTCAGCGTGCTGTTTGCTGTTGACGGTGCTGCTGCTGTCGCTGGTTCAATCTGTTTCGCGCTTAAAACTTAAGCCCTGTAAAGTGGTGTAGTAGGTTAGTACTTTGGTTATATTCTCTTTCGTTAAGCTTGTTACGTTTGCTGTTCTCCTATTCGTAAACATAGATTCAGGCAAGGGAATACAAAAACAGATCGTACGGGAGACGGGACACGGCTGGGTCGTGGCTCGTGGGTCCGATTGCACTTGTTTTATATGCCTAAAAAATATTTTTATATTTTTGTAGTTTTTTTTTATCTATATATGTGAAGAAACAACGATTTTCAAAAAGTTATATATTCTACAAATGCCGAGAATTTGATAAAATTGGAAATTATTTATGTTTAGCCGTTTGATCCAAATAGTCCTAGACAGACTGAATTTGTTTTGTCACGAACTTTAAACTTTATTATAAAGATTTTTTTAATAATGGCGATTCAATTTAGAAATAGATTAAAACTAGCTGTGTTTTAGGTATTAAATACGTTCTTTCTTTATTATAAAATTAACAATTATGTAGGAAAAATAGTTTTAACTATTTATTTTATTTATTTTATAATTATATCAAATTTCCACCGTGGCGATTGGATCTTTCTTGGGTAAGAATCCAAGAGGTCCAATTTTCAATGTCTGCAGCATAGATTCTTTTTTTTTTTATATCTGGCCCGCACTAAAGGGATTTTGACTACCCTTATAATGTTGATTAAACACAGCAGAGGCGTTTAGAAAATTTGCTTTAAAGTTCTGCACTCCAAAGTGGGATAGAAAGAGAGTCCAGTCCAGGAATACCTATTCCTGTTAAAATTAAGCAAACATTTTTTGATATGAAGGGCATTAAACAAATTCCGCAAGCCTCATACGAAGCTGATCCCACGCATACTTACTTGAATAGTTGAAGCCTTTTATCTCAAACTAGATGAAATATTGGAAAATGTTTTACTAACATTTATCTTCAATCTGCGTTACTTAGGTGCAAAATAAGATATATTGTGAAAACATCAAACTACTATACTCAAGCTTTTGTTGGAGCCAGAAGTATAGTTCAAGTTGTAGTGTAGAACTGTGTGCATAAAATCTAAACAAACGTTAAATAAAACACAATTTTTTTTCAGTAAAGTAAACAAATCAAATTGATCTTTTTATTTTCTTATTTTTATTTCATTCATCTTCTCTCTCACTTTCTATTTGTTTCCATTTTTTTATTTCAAATTATTAATTTTTTTATTTGCTTAACTTTTAGTTACTTGCTTCCTTCAACTAGCTTTCTCAGTTTTTCAATCACGCAACTATTGTTTATATTTAAATATAATTATTATTGTTATAATTATATTTCGGTTTGTTAATATTTTTTTTGTTAAATAATTATTTATTATGTATATTTAACTACTACAAGATTATAAAGTAATGTTTTGCTTTATGTTTTACAATGATTTTTTTGTTCAATTAATAATAATAATTATATAAAAGAATAACAACTATAATAAATAATGTGTACACATATTCTCAAGTAATTCATTTTTTAATTTATTAACTATAAAATAAGATTTCTCTTAATAGTAAATTTAAGAATATTTTTTTGAACAAAAGTTTGTAACTATGTAGGTAAGGTTAACCTAAAAAAAAACTTAAAACAAACTATAATTAAAAATGAAAAAAACGTTTTTTCCTTATTGGAAAAATAACACACACACACATACGCCTATATATAAACTAATTCATAGAACTCAAAACTAAAAATAAAATTCATTATGAGGATAGATCTTAAGTTTAAAAAAAAAACTGATAACCGGACAAACTGCTTATAAAAGTCTAAAAGTGGCAAAATATAATTATTGTAACTCTCTGCTTAATAAAAAAATCGAGTCTATTTCCTAAAAAAATTGTTAGATACATATTTAAAAATATATATATATATTTTGTGCAATTAAAAAAAAAATTCGGTTGTTTTGAAAAAAAATATACAACACTCAAAATCATTCGTTTATTCAACTGTTCATTCTTATAATTTTCGGCCAAAACATTATTTGATTACAAAAGTTTTTGGATTTTTCGAATTTTAAAGTATTTTCACAAAGAATAAATATTTGAAAAAATTAACTTTTTTCCACGGTCGAGAGACAACTAAATTCTTAAAACCATCGCATAAGGATTTTTTTAAGTTCATAACAGTTAATGCAGAATTAATTTTTAATTAGTTATACAGATTTAACTTTTTGAGCTCAGACCAAAAAAAAAATCAAGACTGTACCTACTAAAAATTTAAAAATTTCGGTGTGCGTTTGGAGTTGGCAGGAATGAAACGAACCTAAAATTTTCCTTAAATATCAACTACTTATACGAAATGAATTTTCTCAAACACAGATATACTGTTTGTGTATTTTTGATTTGTCATTTTATCATTGGCCCCATGTGTCCCGCTTGGGCGCCATTTCTTGAAAGTAGCAGAATTTAAACAAACAACTGGATTATTGTCTACACAAAGAACCGGTGATAACTGCGCAGATCACTGATCAGTAAATTGAAGAAGTGAAATAGGACGGGTATAGTCTTAGGTTCTGAATAAGATCCAACATCAATTAAGACCCGCATTCTTTTCAAATCGACATCCGGCCCTCCTCCACCATCTTGAAAATTGTATTCTAGTTTCACACAATACTTTTTTCCGCCAAATACTTTTCTAAGAATCCGCCAATCCGTTCTCACACTTTTGCGAATCAAAGGATTTTTTTTAAAGAAATTTAATCAAAATCGGAAAGATGTTCTTAATAATGTCAAAGTAAATGCTAAATTAAAAGATGGGGTAAGACAATGGACCAAGTGACCCGATTCGAGGCAATTGCAAAACTTAGGAGATATTTCGCTAAAAACCACACTCTTTCATTCTGAGCATTAAAATCAATCACCGTTACTTGATGCTATTGAAAAAGCTATTTGGATTTTAGAATATTAATAGTGTTTTTTAAAATATGATATTATGTACCTTAAAGTAAGGTTTTTTCAGTGATGAGGGTAAGGTATATATGTATTTTTTTTATAATTTTAAATTTAATAGTCAAGAGTTTGGTTTTTCTTTTTTTTAGTAATATTTTGTTTTTTTTTATATAACTTGTGTTGTTATTAATTTTTATGTTTGTTTAATACTTATTTTCCTATCGAGTACAAATCACTAAAGTCAGACTATCGTAACAGTAGGGGTTAAATTTTGTTGTTGATTTTGCTGTGGAAGATGTTGTTGATGTTGATGATGTTGATTGTGTTTTTTCAAATGATTTTGATGATTATGGTTGCGATTCCTGACTTCAATTTCTTCATAACCATTCTCTTTTCCATTGCACTGAACGTGATGATGATGATGATAACCATTTAATAGATTTCTTCGGTTTTCTTCATTCACTTTTATATCACTATCACTGTTATTTATAATTGAGGAACTGTTACTTTTCATATCACCACCGTTATATGTTGTAGGTATTGTTGATCCATTGTGTTTCATTCGGTTTGGTGATTGACACATTGGATCACCAATAAGGGTTATCTTAACCGGTTTGTAAACAACTGTTGCCGCATGGGGGCGCTGTTGTTCCCAAGCAATTGAAGCTCGTCTCGGTGATGGTGAGATTTGATTATAATTGGTGAATGTTGTTGAGATAACAGTGTGGCGGCGAGTTTGATTGTTTGTTGGTGTTAACGCCTGCGTTGGTGAAGCGCTGCCATTAGTGTTATTACTAAGCGGAGAAGTAGTGGTTGTGATTATCGTCGTGGCAGGGAAATGTGTGGTATAACTTGTGTATTCAGGTTTACTTCTATAAAAAAAGAAATAGACAAAACACAAAAAATATATAAATTGTATTAGTAATGTTGATATTAAATAATCAATTAGATATACAAATTTATAGAAAGCAAGGTTACAAGCCAGCTTTTATTTGGTTTAAATTTAATATGAGCAGTATAGCTTTGTTTTTTTTGGGAAAGCTTAGATGTTAGCTCATTTAAAAAAAAAGAAGGTAGTTTTACAATATTATTTCTTATGAAATCGACATGCAAGTCTGGAAATAAAGTTTAAATTTACCTCACTGGACTACAATTTGCAGCATGCAAGAGTAATATGTTTACCGTGTTTTAAATAAATGTTGCTAATACTAATTAAAATAAATTAAACATTAAGGATTTTCTGTGGATAATATTATTATAATACATGTTTTTATGAACTTATAATTCTGTAAAATTGTTAACTGTCTGAAAAATAACAGCCCTCTTAATCAAAATCCTAGTTAAAAAAAAAGTATTCAGAAAGTTCCAATTTTAATTAAAAGACCTAGTTTCGTATCATTTCGGCCAAAATATTAAAAACAGCCTAAAAAATAAAAAGACGAAATCCGACATCTGAAAACGAGTAGTTTTATAAAAGATGGCGAGCTGCGAGCCACAATTTTATTCTTAAAAAGTCGACGTACCACAGGTAAGATTCTTGGGTCCTATTCTCTTTATACGGCAGATGAGCCCAATGAAGCAGACGCCCTAATGAGCTACTTGGACGTATTTAGAGATAAGGTCATTAGGACAATTCAATGCAAGTCAGGGCATTGAAATAGAGATGGTGGCGGATGAACCATTAATGGGACAACGGCAGCGCTCATAACCCTGAAGTGGGTTATTCTCCGGTTCCTTTTGTCCAAGGAATCCAACAAAGGACCTGGCCCTCCAGTTTGGGGGCTGTGCGCGCGGTTAACAACCCTGCCATTGAAAAAAGAAAAAGTTGCGAAGCGACCAATAGCCTCGGAAAAGGACGGATTAACTGTTGACGACCCGGAAAAACGAATTAAGGACAACGACCTTTGGATCTATACGTGGAATGTTAGAACTCTTAACAGATCACGTGCAGCCAAACAACTAGCGGAGGCCCTAGACTGCTACAGAGCAGGAATTACTACCATCCAGGAAGTGCGATGGGATGGGCTGGGCAAAAGGAGGATGAAAAACCTTGACGTGTACTACGGTGATTGTGCAAGAAGATCACAGCGTTTATTTGGGTGCGGATTCGTCATAAGCGGTAGACTTAGGCAAGAAGCCTAAGGCTTTCGACACGTAAGTGAGCGACTTGTGACAATCCGTATCAAGGCTAAATTCGCCAACAATAACCTAATACGCGCTCATGCCCCCACAGAGGACAAAGATGACGCCACCAAGGATGACTTCTACGAGCTCCTCGTAGAAAAAGGAAATCTTTGGTAGGACTGTGGGAAAACACACGAAGGGACTTGGCGACACCCAGATCAAAGAATCGTCAATCAGATTGATCACGTTGCGATCGATTCAAGACACGCCTCCAGTATCTTGGATGTTCGCACCTTCCGAGCAGTTAACATTGACTCGGATCACTAGCTTGTTGCAGCAAAGGTAAGAATGCGAAAAACGCGAACACCACAACAACTGAGTAATACTGTGAGGAAATATGACGTCGGAAAGCTGCAATCGCAAGAAACCGCCAGAACCTATGCCGATCGAATTTCCCGTAACCTCTCAAGAAATCCAGTACTGCCAACAACCCATCAGAGATGCCGCAACTGATGTGCTAGGTTTCACCAGACCACCACCACGAAACCTCTAGTTCGATGACGAATGCAGGCAGGCCCATGCATCATCTCTAAAGTTTGGTCAGAAAAAAGTATGCCTAATGAATGGAGCCTTAGCATCGTTTGCCCGATCCACAAGTAAGGAGACCTCTAAACTGCGCCAACTATATAGGAATTAGTCTCCTGAATTTCGCCTATAAGATCCTCTCTGCCGCAGTATGTGAAAGCTTGAAACCTTTCGTCAGCAACCTGATTGGCCCCTATCAGTTTCAGACCAGGAAAGTCCACAATCGATCAAATGTTCACGCTACGGCAGATCCTGGAAACGACCCAAGAATTCCAAATCGATACCCACCACCTCCTTATCGATTTTAAGGCCGCGTACGATAGCATTTATTAAGACGAGCTATACAGAGCCATGTCAGGTTTTGGCATCCCCACAAAACTCGTCCGACTGTGCAGGATGACGATGGAGAACTCTCGCTGCTCCGACAAAGTTGGTAATGACCTCACAGAAGCTTTTGACGTCAAAAAAGGATTCCGACAAGGTGATGCGCTATCGTGCGATTTCTTGAACTTAATACTAGAAAAAATTATAAGAAACTCGCAAGTCAATTGTAGTGGGACAATTTTTTTCAATTCTGTGCAATTGCTAGCATATGCTGACGACATAGACATCATTGGCAGAACTCGGCGAGCTGTCACTGGAACGTTTGCATTGAAGCTGAAGCAGCGAAGATGGGACTAGCAGTCAATGAGGCCAAAACGAAGTACCTGCTGTCCACAAAAAGGGACACACAACACCGGCGGATTAGACAAAACATCACAATAGACAGGTACAACTTTGAGGTAGTTAGAGACTTTGTGTACCTTTGATCCGCTATAATATCTGACAACAACAACATCTCGTCAGAAATAAAGCGAAGAATTACTCTTGCAAATCGCTAGGCTAGGAAGGCAATTGAGTAGCAAAGCGCTCTCTCGAAAGACTAAGGAGACTCTGTATAAGAACCTAATCATCCCAGTCCTGCTCTATGGCGCCGAGACATCTAAAGCGGATGAAGATATCCTTAGTCGTTTCGAGCGTAAGATTCTTCGGAGGATTTTTAGCCCTATCTGCGTTAACGGCATTTGGAGGAGAAGGTTCAACCAAGAACTATACGAGCTGTACAGCGACATTGACCTGGTCAAAAAATACGCATATCACGTTTAAGATGGCTAGGTCATGTAGAGCGAATGGACAACAATGCTCCGGCTCGCAGGATCTTCGATTCCATCCCAGAGGGTAGACGCTGTCAAGGAAGACCTCGCCTTAGGTGGCGCGCTCAAGTGGAGGACGACCTCAACCAACTTGGAGTGCGAAACTGGAGGCAGCTAGCCAAAGACCGAGCTGGCTGGAGAGGCATGTTGGTTGAGGCCCAGGTTCGTCCAGAATTGTAGCGCCCCCTAAGTAAGTAAGTAAGTATTCTCTTTATTAGTTTCCTGATACACTTGCCGAACAGTACACAAAGGGGTGTTGTTGTTATTTATTGATGGATCAAAAGGGTGTCACATATTTCCTATTCAGTATTTGACATATGGGTCATAAGTTAGAAGAAATTGGTTTAATCACAGAGGATTTGTTAAAGAAGACGCGAATTTCCTTGAAGGCTCATTATAAGGTATTAAAATGTCAACAGTTTTAGGAGAATCACAAGTGGATCCATTAATGAAGCTATGGTTTTCGTTTTCAACGGATTGTGACGTGTGAGCAGGGACATAAATAAGGATGAAACGAAAGAAGATTTCTATGCGCATACTAGTTGAATATAAACGGATAGGAGTCAAGCATTCATATTTTTTAACTATGTATGTTTATGTGTTCCTTATTGAATACGGAAAGTTCTAAGCGAAATCTCGTCTAGTTACATAAGAGGGCGCTGTTTGAAATGTAAGATATTAAACCTGACCAAGAGGAAGTCAAAACGTTAATGTATCTGACACTACCGGAAGTCTAAATTCCACACGAGAATTCTCTTGAACCTCAGAAGAATGCAATTTTTTCTAAGGTATTTCCCTAATGCTCTCTGACTTTTTGTCTACTAAAGATTATTGTCTCTTTAAAAAAATAATAATTGTTTGTTTATAGTTAAATTTAAAGCTTATTTTTTTAATATAATTTTTCATTTTAGTGGTCCAGAAAAACTTTGTCTACAAAATTTAAATATTTTTTTATGAATTTTATTTTTATTTATTATATAAACTTGTTTTTTCTTAATAAATAAATTAATGTTATTTGTTTATTTAAAGGCACGAAGAACAAGGTTCAAAACACGAATAAGTTACATGGAGTATACATATTATATTAATTGCACATAATAAAACAATAGCCAAAACAACATCACAAAATAGTACCTGGCCAAATTGTATTCTGCAAAATCATGATTTTTTGAAATAATTTCCATAAATGCGTTTTTTTTGTGTAATTTTGTGATTTGTTTTAAAAATAACGAATTTCATTGTGAAAGATGTTTGTTTATTCATTATAAAATATTGATTAATTAAAAAAAAAGAATTATTTTACCATTTTTTTGTAAAAAAAAATCCAAAATTCAAATTAAAATTTTAATTATTAAAGCAGCATGTTGGACAAGAGAAAAAGATTTTTTTTTAATAATTGTAAAAATGCTTTTGAAATTATGAAAAAAATAAACATTTTTTTTAAACTTAAAGAATCCCGCCATTTTTATTTTCATTGTATTACTGTGATTTTGAATGATATATTTTTTAGAATCTAAACCTTTGAATGTAATGAAATGCATGAAACAAATTTGTTCTTAGTGTATTATTGGCCAAGTTAAGGTGACTAACAACTATTGAGTTAGACCAATAGTTCAAAAAATTCAAAAAGTTGAAATTTCGTGGAATTAGATTTAAAGAAGACTGAACAAAACACCACAATCGTTGTGAAGGCTCACCAATAAGTTGGTAAAAACAACAAAAACGGTATTTTATACCATTTATTCGAGCTATAATTAATGTAAATGCAAACGAGGAAGACCTGACCAATAACTGAAATACACTAGATCGAATGTCCTTGAAGGAATTTATTGTTCTTTGTAAAAATGTGTAACTTGATGTTTTTACAATGAAAAACGCATTTGTTAAACAAGCTCTGCATCGATTGAAATAGGAATTCAGATGCGTTAAGCTGGAAGCAATTTAAGTTTTTTTTGTTTAAATTTTTATCTCCAAATAAATAAAAAATAAAATAATAATAACAAATAAAAATGATTTTTACCTGGATAATCCTTCAGGGCCAATTGAGAGTGGACGGGTCTAGAAAAAAACACAAATTGGTAAAAATGTATTTTGACAAAATGTCTTTTATTAAATTTTTACCCTTTCGGTTTGTGTCGCTGTGTTCACGCATTCTTTTTCGGACGCAACTTGTGGAAATTTCCCATTGTCCGATTCCAGTTTGTCAATGAGGGTCTTCTGCATCCGTATTGTTCTGTCACGATCATCAACTTGTCCCTTAAAAATTGAAATCAAACAAATGGTTTAAATAAAAGGATTCATCTACTAAAAATATTTTTTTTTTGTTTTACAATATTCATTTAAATAATTAACAAAAAAAACTATTATTACAATAATTATATAATAAATCTATAAAATCTAATTTTGTAAAATGTTTAAACTATGTTAATAATAAAAAAAATGTTTGTATAGCAAATTTAATTTTTAAACTTAACATCTGTGCTGTACATGCGATTGCGATGTTGGTTGTTTGCTTTGATTTTTTTTAAAATTACTAATGTCTTAATTGAAAAATGTTTCTAAAGTTTTTTTTTTTAATCTTTTTAACAGTATAAGTAGATAATTGTTTAAGGAATAAGAAATATGATTTAAAACAATTTAAAAATATTTTAAATGAACGGTATAATTTTAAATTCAAGAAAATATAATAATGGTAATAGTTAAATATGTAAGAAGAAGTTACCTTAAAAACTATTTAACTAAAATGGAAAAACAAAGTTTTTGGGAATATATTTGATTGAATTTGTAAGTTTTTTTTTGATTTAGTATTTTGTGGAATTTGTATGATATTTTTGTTTAGAACTGAGCATTTAAGTTGATAAATATAATTTTGAACAAGTGAAGATTTTTGTTGCCTCTTTTTATATAAATCACATTTTTTTATTTTAAAAGCGCGAACGACGTGATGGGAATAATTTGGAAATGCCATTCACGTTTAAAAATGTAATTTTATGTTTAGAACATTTTTAATCAATATTCCATAAACAATATTATGATTTCCCTTATATATTTTTTTAATTATGATGTTTATGTTAATTACATACACATTTTTTTAATGAACTTGGAGAAGCTGGTTTGCCAGAATACAATCCCAAAAACCACTTTTGAAGGGATTGGTTTTCCACGCCTACCAAAAATAGAGAGAGGAAAGTTCCTTTCCGTTCTGTCCAATACAAAAGTTGACCATTTCGGGTTGGTTATACAAATCACACAGCACTGTTGGGTCTTTAGAACATACAAAAAATACAAATTTTCATGGCCGGATTCTTCCAATCACTTCAAAGATCTGTTCATTACCTTTAAAACTACATATATATAGTTTAGCTAGTTTAAGCCTCAATTTTACGTTTTACACGTAAGTCCAGAGCGGTTTTGAGAAATTTTACGAAACGAATCAACAAAAATTGAAATAAAACGCGAAAATTAAATCAAAATTTAAAATAAAACCTCAGACGTTTCAAAGCCCCAATACCATTCTTGGATACGCAATTTAAATGTTTATAAATGATGCCATACTTTACCCGACACTTTCCCACGATAATGATCGAAAATACCCACCCACGCGCTTTAGAAAAAAATCCCTCAGTTTTACCCACAACATTTCCTTGTTCCAAAAACACATACAATTTTCAAAAAAACAGACTTCATTTTATTACAACAAATTACATACCAATTGAAGGTATGAAGTCTATAGAATATGCAAACGCTAAGTTGACTAAAAATAGGTTGAAAAAAATAGTCAACCTAGCGTTTGGTTAGTCTATAGTCTTCATACTTTCAATTGGTATGTAATTTGTAAAAACAAAAAACTAGTGCATTGTTTGCATTGTTTAAAAAATCATTTTTAATTAATCATATCCGACAGGATTTTTTCAGGCAACCTATTTGGAATATATTATTTCACCTATTAAATTTGATATTAAACACTTTTCATCCATGAAACAGCTGGGTGAAGGTCATTATATAGTCGGATCTTAGACTATAAAAAAATAAGCGAACCAACAAAAAATAAATTGCCCGACTGGATCGCACGTACTTGCTCATATGTGCGGTCACATCGTCGAATAAATTTAAAAAAATGCACGACTGGGTCGCACGAACTTGTTCTTATGTTATATAATTGCTTAGTGGCTGCATATGTATTTATATAAAGTGTGTTTTTTAGACGTGTGGTTTTGAAGATGAAATAAAACGCATATAGTTTAATGTTATGGCCAAGAATTTAGCTTGATTATAAGATAAGGGTTTGCATTATGTTTTGAAAATGATTTCGGGGAAGTGAGTGCCGCGGCTGGCTCAAATAAATTCTAGCCGAGGCCCAATTTTCCCAATTTAGTGAAAATCGGGATCGGTGGCCATCTCGTTTTTGGCCCATTTACCGAACGTGTGTCGCGCTTGATGGTCGTTCGGCATAAATTCTTGCACGAGTTGGTTTTTGTAAGCCTGCAAACCAAGATCCTTCCGCAAAATCTTCCATAAAGTGGTTGGCACATCTCCAATTGTTGTGCGCGATGGCGGATGGACTCATTCGTGTCTTCTTCGATGCTCTGCTTCACCGAAACGAACCATTATTTTGGTAATAAATCTTCACAATTTGCAAACTTGTTCAGGAGTAAGTCTATTCATTATGAAATGGCAAACCAAACTGAGCATAAATCAAGTGACAGCTGTCAAAAAGACCAACTTCGAAAAAAGTATTGCCAGATTGAAAACAACACGTCTATTAAAATAAAAAAAATATTTTTTTTTTAGAAAAATCTTTAATTTTTTTAATTAGTTAAAGAGTTCTCGGAAAAACCAAGTATGCAATAAAATTTGAAAACTTAATGTCTATCGAAGAAAAAAAATTTGAAAATCGTTCGACCGTTTTTCAAAAAACGACTTTAAAAAAAAAAAAAACTAAAAAAGTCGTTTTTTGAAAAACTTTTCGAAAAAATATTTTAAATTTTTTTCTAGTATGTCATTTTAAGAAAATCTGTAGTTTTCATCTGGGAAAATTATTTAAAAAAATTCAATCCACCCATTTTCAAAATAATTCGAAAACCAATTTTTTTTGAAGGAAAAATTTAAAAAAATCGAAAAAAAAGTTTTTGAAAATTTTGAAATTTGATATTAATTGAATTATAAATGACTTCTTGTGTGCAAATTTTCATTTAAATCGGGATAATAGTTTACAATAAAACAGCATTTGAAAAAACGGTTATATGAGGTACCGTTATAGAACAAATTTCGAAAAATTTATTCAAGCTGAAAGATGTATTGTTGTAAAAAATTAGCAATTTCTCATTGGCGGATGCCTCTTGATTGTGTTTGTGATATCGTTGTTAAATTAATTAAACTTTTATGTTCGAAATTCGAATACGATACAATATGATTCAAAGATTTTCCTTTTTAACTAACGGGTGATTTTTTTGAGGTTAGGATTTTCATGCATTAGTATTTGACAGATCACGCGGGATTTCAGACATGGTGTCAAAGAGAAAGATGCTCAGTATGCTTTGACATTTCATCATGAATAGACTTACTAACGAGCAACGCTTGCAAATCATTGAATTTTATTACCAAAATCAGTGTTCGGTTCATTCACCGTAACGTTGCGTCCAACAGCATCTTTGAAAAAATACGGTCCAATGATTCCACCAGCGTACAAACCACACCAAACAGTGCATTTTTCGGGATGCATGGGCAGTTCTTGAACGGCTTCTGGTTTCTCCTCACTCCAAATGCGGCAATTTTGCTTATTTACGTAGCCATTCAACCAGAAATGAGCCTCATCGCTGTCGATAAAAAAGCGGATTTTCTGCCAACTTTTCTAGGGCATTGCATCATTGTAGTCTGTTGTTTATAGAAACCAAACAATTTGTTGTACTAATATTTACTGGCGATTATAGGTACAAGTTTAGGATTCGTGAATATAAAAAAGCCGAAACAACTTAAGCGATTACCCTCAAATTTGGTATGTGTAGGGCTAAGAATAACGGTACCGGCCGTAAAGTAACAGTTAAGGAAAAGCTTTTTTTTCTCGAAAAAGGCTCCAACGATTTTGATGAAAATTTTTGAGTGTATTTAAGCGGCTATTGGGTATCATTTTATCAAAATCAAATATACCGGAAAAGTCTATTAACGGTACGTTTCATTTAACGTTTTTTCGACTTTCTTGGTAACGGCTCTTTAGATTTCTGTCAAATTTTATATTTAAGAAGATCAATGAAGTCGAATTAATTCTGCACTTCAAATTTTTGAATAAATTTTTCTTCTAATTATAATTATTATTTTTTTTTGAAAAATCATAATTTTTAAAACTAATAGAACTGCATATCAAAATTTTAATTATTTTCCTTAAACTTAAAATATAAAAACAGGTTTTTATCAAAATCCGTCCTTCAATTCTCGAAATATTTTTTTCATAAATTCGTTATTATGCAATCGTGTGATAGCGTATTCCATTTTTACTAAAAACCGTTAAGTGTTGTGTTTTTTACACTTTCTATAAGTTCAGACCGTGTTATTTTTTTACGTTCGTACTTATTTCTTTCAAAGATCTAGCCTTTAATGTGATTAGTTTGCCACGCACATAAGAGCAAGTATGTGCGACCCAGTCGTGCCCATTTCTTTAAATTAATTTAATTTCAAGAAAATATTTTCTGTTTTTTTTTCTTAACCTGACCCTACATAATTACTAAGCCACAAAGCGATTAAGCTCTCTTTTTCAATATGAATAGACTGCTTTAAAATTTAATCACAAACGCTCAGTTCTGTTCGATTTAAATGATTTTTTTTAAAACCCAATTCCATCGAATTTTTGTTCTAATTCATTAATATAAGTAGAGTGTTTTTGTTGGTATTGTTGCAAAATAAAAAATTGTAACAAAATGAAAGAAATAATATCACGTGCAAATACCTGAAGATAAACCACCTGTCTACGTAGATCGGCCAACTCCTGTATTGGGTCGTCAGTTGTTGATGATGTCAAACTGGCCACATCGATGTCTTCTAGAAATTTTGTATCCAGTCCGCAGGATGCAAAGAGTTGCCCATTGTTTGTATCGAATGGGTTGAGAGTATCTGTCTGTTAATTCACAATTGAAACAAAAATTATTGTAATTAAAGCTTTAATTATGCTGTTATACTAAAATCTAAAATGTGTTATTCTATGGGCGTATGGAGAATTTAAAATTAAAAAATTGTGAAAGAAAGAAAAGTTTCAAGAAAATGTAACATCTATTCACACAGTACTGTATTTAGACCATCACAGCATGCTGCACTTTTTATACAGTGTGTTTGACAAAAAAAAAATACGAAATTGAAGAAGTGTTGTATTTTTTTAATTTTGAAGAAATTTATTTTTCAGTCGAATTAAGTTATTATTCAATTCAAATCATACATAATTTTTTTAACTGGCCTATTAGGATGATCCATCATAAATGTTTCCATAAAACCTCACCAAGAAAACGTTTTGAATATTTTCCATAGATTTGGAACAAAATTATAGTATGTAACTTCTATTTCTGGCTACTAACAATGTCACCAGAAATGTTTTTTACTTTCACTGAGTTTTGAAACAAATAATGATTTTGGAATATTGTTAAGTCCAGAATAATGTAAAATGTTTCATAGTTTCATAATTTTGCATAATTTCATGCACGATTTTTGTGTGAAACTGGATCCTTATGCGTGCAAATAATAGATATTCACATTTCTAATTTATATAAATGGTTCCAATCTTTTCAAACACACGGTATGCAATATTTTCCATGGGAATTTCTAATTTTAATTACAATGTTTCAAATACCTACCCTCATCAAACAATCTTCGTCCTTATTTTGGTATGAATTAAAGATGTTTTGCATTTTTGTTATACACAAGTGTTATAACATAAAAAATGTCCAACCCAACAAGGGAAGAAGAATATTGATAGTTCGATGTGTGAGACAACAAAATATGAAAAGAAAATGTGAAACATGCAACAAAAATTAAAATACAAAATTATGAAACGAAATAAAAAAGAAATTAAGAACATACGAGTACAAAGAATAATATTCATGCCAATTTCTAAAAAAAAATTGCAAGCCTACACTTACCTCCTGAAGGATTCGTCTTAATCGCAACAATTGCTTTTTAAAATGCAACACATCCTGTATCATTGCATTCCTGAACGATTTATCATGCAACATTAAATCATCTGATGAACTATTGGTATCCCTCTGGCTGTGGTGCAGCGATGATGCACGAGACGGTGTTCTGCGGAAGCTATCTGTTGATTTTGGACTGTCGGAGCCGTTGTTACTCAGCTGGCACTGTTGCAGGCGGGATCGATTGAGAAGTCGTGTTGCACGTGCTGGCAAGTGTGCGCTGTAATGAGAAAAAAAACAGGAGATGAGATCTAAATTGAGGTCAGGACGGAGAAAATTTTCAATTAACATGGCATCCTGCCGGGTGAAGGTAAATTCTTTATTATTGAAGGAAGTTACTAAATTCGCAGAGAGTGAATCTAAATAGGGTTAAACAAAATTGTTCGAACAGTCTGTTTGGAAAGTGTAGGGCATTTGTATTTTTTTTTTTTTTTAAATCATCAAATTTGAAGTTCGATTCTTGAAGAATTTACACGTGTTTCAGAGTTTTATAAAATACGAATTTTAATTGGTCGTGAATTGAATTTAATTTAATTTTGTTGACGAATTTGTGTTAAAAAGGAAATTCATTAAAACAAATAAATTGAGGTTTAAAATTATTATTATTTAATTGTTTAAAGGGAACATGAGAAGTACGCGATCGAGGAAATGGAGAGCTGTTATTGCAGGAATGAAGTTCGAAAGTTTTACCACAAGGTACAAAGAAACTGTTAAAAGTACAGAGCTCGAACTGAAGCTTGCAAAGACGATCAAGGGAACAAGTAGTGGAATCGCAGTCGATGCTGAGAATATGGAAAAACCATTTCTGCAGACTGTATAACGGCGATGACGAAACAAATTCCGCTGTCAGGCAGAATGGTCCACTTTATCTGGGCGGAGTAGACCAACAATTCCGACCACCACATCTGGATATAATAAAGCTGGCTATATCTAAACTTAAGAGCAACAAAGCCGCCGGAGCCGATGGCCTAGCTGCCGAGCTCTTCAAAGCTGCAGGCGATGACTTGGCTATAAGTATGCACCAACTCATAAGCAAGATATGGTTAGAAGAAAGCATACCCGATGAATGGAATCTCAGCATAATTTGCCTGATCCTTAAAAAAGGAGACCCTCAGAACTGCACCAACTATAGGGGTATCAGTCTCCTCAACATCGCCTGCAAGATGTTTTCTGCTGTATTGTGTGAACGCCTAAAGCCATTCGTCAACAACCTGATAGGTCCATATCAGTGCGGTTTTAGGCCAGGAAAGTCCACTATCGATCAAAATTCACATTACGGCAGATCTTGGAAAAAACTCAAAAATTTCAAATCGATACCCACCACCTTTTTATCGATTTCAAACCCGCGTGCGACAGCATTTATAGAGACGAGTTATATAGAGCAATGTGCAGTTTTAACATCCCTGCCAAACTCGTCCGCCTGTGTAAGATGACGATGGAAAACGCACGCTGTTCCGTCAAGGTCGGTAAAGACCTCACCGACACCTTTGAAGTCAAAAAATGATTTAGACAAAGCGATGCGCTGTCATGCGACTTTTTCAACATCATGCAGAACTCTCACACTAACACCAGAGGCACGATCTTTCAAAAGTTCGTCCGTAAGTAGCGCTTTTGTGAGTATTGAGACGGAAGCGGCAAAAATGGGTTTAGCAGTCAATGAGGGCAAAACCAAGTCCTGCTGACGCATGGACGCTGTCAAAAGCAGATGAGGACACTTTAGGCTGTTTCGAGAGAAAGATTCTCCGGGTGATTTTTGGTCCCATATGCATAAACGGAGAGTGGAGAAGAAGATACAATGAAGAACTTTACCGGCTGTACAGCGACACAGACCTAGCCAAAAGAGTAAAAATTCAACGTCTCAGATGGCTGGGTCATATAGAACGGATGGACATCAATGCTCCGGCCCGGAAAATCTTCGAATCCACCCCAGAGGGACGGCGCAGTAGAGGAAGACCGCGACTCAGGTGGCGCACACAAGTGGAAGAGGACCTCAACCGACTCCACGTGCGAAACTGGAGACAGCTAGCTAGGGACCGAGCTGGCTGGAGAAGCTTGTTGGTTGAGGCCCACGTCCACCCCGGACTGTAGCGCCAAGGAAGGAAGGAAGGAATTGTTTATATACAAAAATAAGGCAAACGATAAGAATTTAAAGGGAATATGTAGATTAAAAAAGAACAAATCCAAGTTTTTTTTAAGGCCAACTATTAACTGTGCAGTAGGACTGAACAAACAAAAGTGAACATCAAGTTTCGAAAATGAAGCTGGATTAGCCACACACCAGGAAAACCAGACGACAACATAACAAAGCAAAGCTTTGAGTGGAATCCTCAAGGTGCACGTTGGTCGGACAAGAAAAGCATGGAGGTCAACAGTTTTGATGGAAACTCAGTCCTAGAATTGCAATCAATAGGTTTATGTTTCGATAGTACAAATCACGTGTTCTCTTCCCAAGGCTTTGTGATTGAAGGTTGTATATATGAGTTAAAAATATACAAACAATTACAGGAACAACTTAAAAAAACTTGAGTTAAGTTTTTAAAAATAATGATGTTCTCAACTAACTTGAATAAAGCAGACAAAAATAAACTTCTCAAAACCTTATTGTTTCCAAGCTCTTCTATTCACAATAAAACACATCATTAGAGCAAGGTTTATGACATAAATTAACCCTTTTTCGAAACACTCCTTATTGTGTTTCCGGAAACCCCCTACCACAATTTTACCCACCTAATGTGCGATGAATGGGGTGCACTGGAGGATAAATTTCTGGCCAATAACGAAGGAACCCACCGCCTTGAATATCGATGTTGTTGTGTTTCGATGCCGGTTGCCTCATGTTTAGTGGGCATCGATATGGGCGATGAGGTGCGATGACTATTGCTGAGAAAAACGTTTTCCGAAGTTCGTAAATCGGTTTTGACGCGTCTAACACTGTTTGGTGATGACATATTACACTCATTCTCGATACATTTAATCACACATTCACTTTTTAATAACAAAAAACCAAGAAATTATTTTTTTTCACAAAAACTTTTTCTTTTGCAATCTCTTCAAGGAAAAACGGTATATAATTGTTTTCATATTTCAATAGAAATTATTCATTTAAAGTAAACGAAATCACGGACGTTGCACCACTTTAAGGAGGGCAAACTCGACGTTAAATGGTGTAGTTGTAGCTATTTGCCAGCCATCCTTGATGGATGACACAATCGACGCATGCGAACTGCATATATCGATGTCCACCCACCATATCCCTTAGAGGTATTATTATGATGTCAAAAGTTGAGGGGACATTATTTTGTGTCTGAGAACCTTAGCAACATGTTGATAAGGAAAAAAACCTTAAATAGAGATAAGCACGTTTTCTACTACGTGCAAGTTTTCTATATAAAAACGGATTAGTAAATACTTGGCAAGGAGGACTATTTGTCTGTCTTATGCAGGAAGGAAGTGAACTACTTGTTGGATCAATGTTTTGTCGGCAAGCGCAGAGAAGAAAGAAGTTTGTCTATATTTGTGGAGAAGACAGTTTTAATAAATCAATATTTTTTGTATGTCCTTTGAAAAGAGTTTTGTTTAATCAAGTTTTTCCTTTTTGGGGTTACAAGGGTTGGTGACTTGTTTTCGATGGTTTTTTAAGGCTCACCGGAGTAGTACGAAAAAATAACTTCCCTAACAATGATGTAATAGAAGTTGTTTTTAGTTATTTTCCAGGTCAAAAACCTAAGAAATAGGAAGAATGAGTAAAAATAATGTGCAGAACATTTTTTTCTTTTTGGAAAACAATATAAAAATAGGAAAGCAGCCTTTTTTCGGTTTAGAGGAAAAAAAATGAAATTGTGGACATAACAATAACAAGGCAATTAGCTGAAGAATTCTGCAAAAGTATCTACGTATCGCGAAATTGGTTACGGTAGTCTGCATTTTCCATTTTTCAGTAAAACTATCTTTTTAAGGTCTCCGATGGTCGATAAAGAGACAAATATAGAGGAGGATTCAAAGAGATTTTGTTAAAAAGAAAAAGTAAATACTATACAGTTTTTCAAGCACAACAAAAACTGTAAAGCAATACACATTTCAATCCCACTTTTCATTCAAAGCAGTGGACCTAGGAGACTGCCTTGAGGGATATACCATTTCATGAAAATGAGTTTTAAGCCGAGGATTGGTTAGAATAATTTTTCTTAAAGACATTTTTTCAATGTATTATTTATAAAGGTTGACGATTATAGTTAAAATTATATTTGCCAAGAATTTTTTGGGCAAACTAATAAAACAATAATGGTTTCCATTCCCGGGAGAATTGTCATCAAGAGATTTTTGAGAGTTGAAAGAAAAGATTAAGGTGCCATCAGAATCAATAAGAAATGTTTGCGGCGGAAATGATTAGTATTTACGGGATTTGGAGTTTGGATATTTTAATTAATTGGTTTGCAAATCGATTAAACAACAAAATTAGCTCATTAATGAGCTAAATCGAATCCCTGACATTGCACGTCAAAACGCCAACACTCTAAAATTATTTCTTACTTCCGATTCTGATAAATAAAATAAGTGTTTTTTTTCGCCCCTAGGTACATCTGACCATATTGTCACATCTGCAAATTTCTCATTTCATCAAAACCCAGAGTTACAGGAAAAAACTCTAGGTTGGGTAAAACGAGAAAACCAACTAGGATTGTCTCATTTCTGATGTCAGTTACAAATACGAGAAAATTCGTTCCGAAGAGACCAAAAAGGTATCAAACCTAAAGTAGACACATGATAAATTGTTGTATTCGTACAACCAAATTTTTTAATGAAAAGCAGTACAAAATAGTGGTAGTTTCTAAAAAAAAAACATTTGTACGGTAGTATCCCCGCTGTTGTTCTTAAGAGGTTTTCTTGGATGCTGGCTAAGCTACTATGTAAACTTTTTCATCTTTCCTATTCGTCTTTCCGAGTGGATGGAAAAAACATTTCCTATCCTATTCGCAGTAATAGATCCAATGGTAGACTGATGGTATATCTCACTGAAAAGTTAAACCAGTCTCTCCATTGTTTAGGTGAAAGTAAAATTATTGCACTTGATATTTCTAAGGCATTTGATAGAGTTTGAAACTCTTCTATCGAAAATACGTGAATTTGGACCCGATTAAACTCTTTTTCGTTAGACAAGGAATGAATTTTCGAGCCTCTATATACAAGTTATGTTGAACCGTTTCAAATGTGATATTTACAAAATGAATCCTAGTGTGGCCCAGGGCGCTCTCTTTTATCTCCCACTCTTCTTTTTTATCGATCTACAATTTCTAAAGTAAACTAATTCAAATAATTGCCCGAGACAGTACTTCTAGCTTTTGCTATTCGTTTCGAGATTCATAACAATATTCTTCAGATATGGATCTGCAAGGCAACGTTTGTTTAGCTCATCCAATTCTGATATCAAAAACATTGTCGAATGGGGAATATGGAATAAGGCCGCATTTAATGGTTCAAAAATATGATGTTGTCTTTTATCTTAAGGCGATATATACTCCCAATGCCACTATCCATAATTGGAACTCGCATTGAAGAAACCGAGCATATCTCAGTTCTCGGTATGTCCATTACAGAACACCTTCTGTGGAATGACCACATATTCGAAGAATGCCACTAGGTGTCTAGGTTTGCTTTGTAGATGCAATAAATTTCTCACAACGTCTGATCTAAGTATAGTCTATAAAGCATATGCGGCCAAAACTTGATTTAACCGTAATACAGTACTCCTGTGCCAAAAACAGAGATTCTTTTTTTAGCCACACCACGTGAATGTGAAATGCTTTGAATAACACTTTTTTGTCTCCTTTTTTGAAATGGAGAACTTCAAAACAAATGTGCGTTTGGTACCTTTATATTCAACACTTTAAGAGTAGCCAAAACCCTTAAGTGTGGAATAACTAGAAGAAAAAAAATCACAAACAGAATGAATAATATGATTTTTCACCAACAACTAATTATTATTTACTGAAAATAGTTTAGTACGAACCCTACCCTTCAGTTTCTATAAAGAAATCAGCACTATAAGTACATCTGCCTCTTCACGAATTGCTTTCACTTGTGCAGAAGTAATTCCATCGACTGTTTCGTATGCAAAAATCGCCAAAGATTATGTGAAGTGAACTCTTTACGTATATTTCAATTGTTTTATTAGTCCAACTTTCCATTGAAACCTTCTTTACTATACAATGTTGAATTCCCTTCACTTTTCGAATCGTGAATTGTTACTGATCTTTTTTATATTATTTCTTTAATTTAATTTGCCACCAGAGCACATAGAGCATCAAATTTGCAATTTACTTCCTTTCTCCAGCAATTGAAATGTGATGTAGTTTTTTTCAAAACGCAAAACCCTTTTGCTGCCACCGCGCCGTCCGCCGCGCTGCAACGTGATTGCAATCATCCTTGGCTGTCTTTGGGGGAAACCTTCTATTTGGATTTCAGTCGGTCGGATTGCAAACATCTGAATCTGCATGTCCGTTCACTGAGCCAGGAAACTTTGGCAATCGAATATGAAAATTTCGTGCTAAAACGCATCTCACCTAACTTAAACCTTTCTCTGTTCCTTTCTAATCATTCGAACGTCATCTGAAGTTTGAAATACAAAAAAGTATCTTTCGCTATCCAAGCTCCAAACAAATGCATCTTTAATGGAACTGGCCAATGCTATGTGCACCAGGGTGGTACAGAAGAAGAACCCGATGGAATATTATGTGTGTCAGCTGGGAATTATATCACGATTTATGATAATTATCACGAAATATTCGGATTAAAACACGAAGAACCAGCTCCTTCGGAGTTCATCGAGCTGATTTCATTATACCCAGACACTTAAATGACATGGCAACCGTATCCGTAACAAAATAATGGAAATTCAAGAAGCCAAGATTTAATGGGCCTCGATAACAAATATTTCTTGCCATCACTATTATCGTCGTCATCGATGCGAAGAGACGACAGTCGGAGGAGTCCCAAAATCTCATTTGAATATGAAAATTTGAATAAAAATCTATCCGATGGATTCGTGTTGTATAAAAGATACACTTATGTGTGCATGCGAGTATTGTGCCGAACGATTTCTACAACTTTAAGTCTTGTTAATGGCTTATATGGCGATGGAAGTTGGGGCAACTCAAGTTGCAATATGGACGGACCGGACAGACAGAAACTAATGATCAAAATGGCGTCGTTAGACTATATTGATTGAAAAGATTGTCGGTCCGTTTTTAAAGATATCTGCATTTCAGTTGAGAATGGTATTGTGTTTGTTTTGTATGATGTGGGATATGCGTTTTTTATGGTTTAATTAATAGTTGATGCATTTTTTTCGGAGAATAATGGCGTCAATGGAAAGTTTGATCTCCTCGGGTAGGTTTTTAATTTTGATTTATTGCTGGGAATTTTTTTGTTTGATAAGACCGAAATAATAGAATTACTTTCTTTTGACTTTTTCTACGTTAATCTAAAATAAGTGATAACTAATAATAAATCATAGATATCGATAGTTTGTTAGTTGGAGATACAATGAAATTTTTAATTGAACCCAGACTAATAGAAATTTTATCGAATCTGCATTACCTACCCATCACAAGGCTTCAAGTAATTCCGCGGATATTGTAAACAGGGTACACAGCCGGTATCCTACTATCGCTAAAGGCACATTGCCTTTAAAAATGCAACTGGATGCAGAACGACACTAGTTAGAAGAATTTAGTGTTGAACGATATATCAATAACTGCTACCAGTAACCTTATATCCATCGATAACTGTTATAACTGGTTACTCAATATCAAAATTATTAGTTATAGTTATTTTGGTATCGGTATTCAGAAAAATAACTCTGGTTATTCTGTATATCGATATCAAATACCTAAAATCAGAATTGAGAATATTTAGAGAGGGAAAAGAACTGTTATATACAGATGTTGATTTTAGGCAGAATATTCAATATCAGATACACAAACGAGTATTGAGTATTCAATCTGTTAGTAGTTCTAGTTCTTGATGAATTTGAAGTGAATATTCAGATTTAATTTTAATTACAGAAACAAGTAAATTGAGAAATAACACTGTCTGAACCTAAAAAAAGTGTCAAAACCACAACACTAAACGGTTTTTAGCAAAAAATGTAATAAAAAAAATATTTCGAACATTCTGAACATGGATTTTGATGAAATTCTGTTTTTTATTTTTTATTTAAAAAATATTATTTCGAGATTTGAGTTTATTAATATACAGCTGATCATAAAATTAAAAATTATATTTTTAATTAGACTTAAAAGTATTGAATTTTCAAAATAAAAACAAAAAATAATTATCAAAAGAAAAAAATAATTATTTAAAATTTTGGTATGCAGAATTAATTTTGCTGCTATGATATTTTTAAAATATAAAAATTTGACAGAAATTGAAAGAGCCGAGAAAGTAGAAAATGAAAAAAAGCTCTATACTGAAGGTACCGTTACCATTAGAAGAATTTTCCGGTAAATTTGTTTTTAAAAGGATGATAGCTAAGACCTACAAAAAATACTTTCAACAATTTTCATCGAAAACGATGCAATCGTTTTCGGGAAAAACTACTGTACCGTTGTTTCTAGCCCTAAATACCCTTTGAGGAAAGCTAACAGAATCACACATAACAAATTTGAAGGAAATAGCCTTTGCCGTTCAGGCGGCAGTTCTTTATACATACAGACAGATAATACACATTTTTTCACACAAACTTTTAGGCTTCTCTTTGATTGTAGTGTCATGTTTGATTTGTATCTCAATTTTTTTATATTCACGAATTCTAAACTCATCTTCTTATAGTAGGTACCTATAATATTGCAAGTAATATGCAAAATAACAGGTTACTGAATAACCATTAAGAATAACTGTTACTACAAAATAACCATAACTGTTACAACAGTTGACCGTATTTTTCGGCGCAGTAGAAGGATAAACGTTTAGTTTACACAAGGAGTTTGAAAAATTAATAAAGAAAACATAAGTGTCGAACTCAAAATATTTGTCTGTTATCAAACACCTTATCTACTGCACCATTGCCGTTCACATATTTTGGTGGTAAAAAAAGATGTTAAATGTGAACACATTGTTTGGCATACTACATAAGTCATTATACCTATGTTTCATCATGCCTTCAGAAAATAATACTCGATTTATCAATTAATTACATTTTGTTAAATAACACTTCAAGCGAAAATATTTTTACAGAAAAAAAAACTGCTGCATAAAATTCATGTTTTTTTTATAACGACTAACAAGATTATATTTTTTTTCAAAAATGTCTTATGATTTTCATAAACATTAAAAAAATATATTGGTATTCATGAAATGGTCATCCTTTAAAAATAAATTGCACGATCGCACGTACTGGCTTTTATGTGCGGTCACATCTTATCTTATTATAAGCTTATACAATATATGTATGTATATTATAAATTTAAACTAGTTTGTTGTGTGCGCTTCAAGAGAGAATCATAAAGCGAATTTGAACAGACCTTTTTTTAATTGATAGAATGTTAACCCGAAAAACATTTAGGATACAATTTTTCACAATAAAATAACTCTAACTTGGTAAAATAACCAACGCAAAAAGGCACAATATATAATTATGTCATTCATTGTGTTATTGCCTACTACTACTCTAAAACAGATGGCGTATTATATCTTTTTTTAATTAATATAATAGTTGTTTTTCAAATATTTCTCAAATTCTTTGAAAGTTTTTGAGATGTTCCCAAAATAATTCTTTTCCTCTAAACAATTGAGTGCGCTTTAAATGAAAATTTGTTGTGTTTAAAAGAAAAATCAAATACGATTAATTTTTTTCGAAATATAACACAAGCAAAGCATGGTCGTTAAATAGTGTTCAGTGAAAAACTTTAAACGCCACTTTATTTCTTTAAGAACTGAGATCAATTGGGTTTTTTTTTAAATCGTAGGCACAGTTAAAAAAAACAATATTTTTTTTTACACAAACTTTAAAAATAAAATGCACGGTCACATTGTAAAATAAAATTTAAGAAAATTAAAGTAAACATCAAAGCATTTATTCGATTTTTGTGACTTTTGATTGTTCGAATAAAGTACGTTAGATTGTATTGGGTGAAATAATGTAAACTCCATTTTATTTCTTTAGGACATGTAGAAAAGTGTGAATTTTTTTTCAAAATCGTAGGAGTAGTTTTTTAAATAAAACGGTTTTTTTAACAAAAAATAATTCAAGAATACAAACTTAAGCACAAAAATAACATACATTTAAAAACAAAATTAAAAAAAAATTCACTTACCCGTTTTCAAAATATTGATTTTTCAAAAAAAAAAAAAAATTAAAAAAAATTGTTAAAAATACAAAAAAAAGTTTTCGAAAAAAATTAATGCAAAATTATAAAATTACTTAAGCTACCTACATCTTCTTGAATATCAATTTTGATTGTAATCGGATCACCAGTTTTTGAGAAAGTCGAAGGAAAAAAACCGGTCCTATGGGAGGTGCCGTTTTTAGCCCACCATATTAATTTTTTTTTCACCAAAATATATTGAATACCTACAGTAGTACACTGATTTTTTTTTTTTAATTCTTGGAGCCATTTTCGAGAAAAAATAAGCTTTTACTTTTTTTAGGCTGCAGTGCAAAATACATCCGTGCAGACAGACAGACAGACAGATAGACGAACAGAATTTTGCCTCAAAACTCAAATATGTTGCTCTATCATTGTTATGTCATGTATGCTTGTTATCTCAGTTTTTTTCTAATTTGCAAGAAGACATAACTTGCATTTCAAAGCCGATAGTTGCAAGTTTTCCATTCCTCACCCAAAAAAACTTTAAATAAAACACACCAGTACCTACTTTGAAAAAAAATTGTTTTTATAATTTTTGATTAGTTTCACAATAAGAATTCAGTAAATTTGCTGGTCAAATAAATCTGGTCACGTATTATTTAGGTCATCAACAACATATTGCTGCAGCATTGCTTTACCACCAGAATAATTGAAACCTTGCAGCAAACTGCCTTCAAATTGATGATACTGCAAAATATTCACACTTTTGCGTTCTTGTTGTTTGTTGCCACACAATAACCTCCCTCAGCACGTTGGCTTACCTCAACGTTTTTTTGAGGTAAGCACACGTCAATAAATTTATAGATATTAATAAAGTTATTCCAAAAACGTTTATTGGTGAGCAGTGTTCAGTTACGACCATATCAGTAGTGATCAATGGTCAAGACAAAGCGTTTATCTAATATAAGCCTGGTTACGTATGAAAGTACACTCGGTTCCATGGGAATCTGAAAAAACCACAAGTGGCATGATTTTATCAAAAGCAATCTTATGAATAAATTTAGAACGAAGAAGCTAACTCAGTCGAATGCAAATGTGAGATTTCATTGACTAAATTCCAAACCAAAATCCATCGGAAATTGCTTAACACATATGAACGAGCATACTCCGTTAGTAGCCACTTCCGGTGACATTATGAAATAACTATAATCCATCGGTCATTTGCTTAATAAACTTATGACGACATTCATCAGCCAAACAACTCCTAAAACACAATAATTTGACATTCTGAATATGCAGTCATCATTGTTAAAAACTATTATTATCTTGTAAAATTAATTTAATAGCTACATAGCCAGACCAAAGAAAAGATCCATAAACTTGAAGTCGTTCATCTTCGAAAAGAATGCGAACCTCAATCATCTGACTTGTATGGGGCTTGACTATTATGTGCGTAAGGTTTGTAAAGCATTTCAACAAAATGTATCTCTGCGGTCTTTTTTTTTCGGTCCGCAGACGGACTGAAGACTGAAGCATCACATCAATGTTTTTGCTCTACGAGCATAAAATAAGATTTAATGGCCCGTCCAACGCTTCACAGGTTACTACATCTTTAAGTTATATATGCCACTCGGTGTGTCGTTGCAATGACACGAGAACAAGAAGTATCACTACGGCGAATGCTCCCCATGAATCTTCAATTTTTTTTATCTATCTTCTAGCTTTATAAAAGATACAACAGGTATCTAAAGTTCCTGACTTTAGTCATACACATATTTCTTGGAACAAACAAATAAATATAATTACAATGTGGATGTGGATCTTTGCAAAATAGAAGAACCCATCACACACGGTCGTCGTCGGATGGCTGGTGTGTAAGGCAAAATGATACTCTAACTGCAGAAGAAGAAAAATGTGAATACAGGGTGAGCCAAAGATTGCTGTTCTAACGAAATTATAATTTTAGAGTTAAATTTTAAAAGAGTATTTTAAACAATGAAATTTGACATGGTTATTTTTGCCCAGTTGGGAACTAATACTGTAAGAGATTAATGCTCCGAGTGCAGCCTGGCTATCTGTCTTGATGGCAATCTTTTGGTTTCTATATTTCTGTCCCACCCTGTATGTGCCATAGAAGAAGAATGAGTAAAATGTAAATATTACAACATGGCAGGCAGAGCGGGCCATTCTGGCCGTGCGAAGAAATGTTCGCTGGTTGTTGGTAGGATGATGGAATAGAATGTTGCTTGGCTAGCTCTATCTATATACAATGAAGACGATCCATTCCCTGATCCATGATCTGCAACTGCTATATAACATCCGAGAGGTACAGCAGCAGCCGACTTAGCAATCATCTTGACGACAGGGAGAATGACGATTGCATGAAATTATTTTTTATTATTATTTCAAACTTTTTTTTTTTTTTGCCAAAGCCTTACATCTTACCTTACAGCTTCTTTTATTTTTGTAGCTATCCAACTCGAACTCTGGTATAATAATCATCACTGAGGACCGGTCGCCGTGCAAATGTCAGTTGAATAGAAAAGATATCTTCTACGTGAGAGTCGGGAAATGGATGGAGTGCTTTTAAGACTGATTGCCTTAAGAAATAATAGTTATGGATAGAAAAAAAAACTAGTAACTAGTTATCTTGGTAAGAAAAATAAAATCCTAGAATGAGGATTATTTGTAGATAATAATAAAAATAAATTATTTTCATTCCAACGTTCATCGTTTGCTGAGGCTATAGATATAGTTTCCCTCTTATAATTACAAATAATGACGGGAGTTATGACAGCCAACCTATGAAAGATTATTCTGCAGGGATTTTACGTAAAAGAATCTGATATTTTTTTACTTTGAAATAAATTACAAAAATCTTACACAAGCAACTTAACAATGATAATAATTTTGAAGCTCAGCACCCAAGAGAGTTGTGGAGCTGTAATTTATATAAGAATCACGAAAATGCAAAAGCCGGTGAAGATCATTTGCATAAAATTCAAATGAGTATCTTTTACAGCGTGAAAATGTAAGTTTGCAGTTAAGGGTCAGTGCACATTTACTATGGTGGATTTAAATTTTTTATTTGTTTTTTATGTTTAAAAAGACTTAAAAGGAATTTTTTGATATAGGTAGCTGGCTTGGAACTAGAAATCAGTAAATTTACATTTGAAACTTCACAACTCTGTGTCATGCATTTGAGTAACAAAATGTTGGAAGTAACTCACTTTATTAAAATGAAGCAGTGCATAAAAGTTTATTTTCCTTATATATATGAGGTAGTGTGGATGCACTTCTATATGCCATTCTTTTCTTTTGTTGCATTTTTAATGACGAATGCGAATTTTCAAACTTATGTTCAGACAATAAGTTTTCCGCTTTCTAGCGTGCTAAGCGATCTAAGTGGTCCAATTTTCATAAACTCTTAGGTAAAGAGCTTCAGAATAACACTTACGACCAGGGTAAGGACAAATGGAATTTAGGTTAAAATCATTTTTCGATGGCCATATACCAAACATTATGCAGATCAACCAAGTGTTCGAAAAAGTTAATTATACTTCAGAAGCATTCCTTATCGTCGCGAATATTTAATAAATTAATGTTGTTTAACAATTTAAATAAATACAAAAATTGAAAACTCCTACTAAAGGAAATATTTAGCTTTGTTTAAATAGAGTTTTCATTATCTATTTCTATACTATACGTTGCAAAAAAACTAACAGGTAAACTCAGCATTAGTAACGGACTTTTACGGCTTTAAGTTCATCAAAAACTCTATATGTATAGCGTAACGCTATTAGCGTTGGCTATAACTATCGGGTTTTCCAATACGAACTTGACATCTTTGTATTTAATTTTAGAACGCAGCCTTTCACTAATCATCGAGCAACGTCTGAACATTATAAAAAATTTCTACCGAATTTTGGAGTCGGTGACCGCAACTTTAAAAGCGTTTAATTGTTGAATTTTTGTTTGCTGCGGTTTGCATGCCGGCGGCGCTATTAGGACATACTTCACTTAACAACTGAGTGTCGTGGGGTGCACACCACTGTTTAAGCTCTCTAATCTCTTTAAATATGAAGTGTTTCACTTGTTCTGAAAAAATCGCTAAAAACTGCAATCGTAATATTCACTGTGTCGATTGTAAAGGAACATTTCATTTTGAGTGTGTAAACATTCTTCAACAAGATGTTGATTTTATGAAAGCAAATGGAAAGGATTATCGTTGTGACAAGTGCAATATACTCCGACGTCGATCTCTTTACGTGCCAACACCACCACATTCTGAACTGCAACAACGTTCTAATGATGAAACAGCTAGCTTGAATTGCAATAGCAACAAAATCAACGACAGCAGCATAGCAGCAACAACTTCGAATGAAAAACCAGAGCAATACACACTACAAATGATTTATCGTAAGATTGCGAGCTTAGAAGAAACTAACAAGGAATTCTTGCATCAAATCAAAGAATTACGTGCTGAGAACGCAGATTTAAAATCAAAAGTGCACATGCTAGAAAGCCGACTAAACTGGGAACAACAAAATCATAAACGTAACTGCATTGAAATTGTTGGTGTTCCGGCAGTGGACGATAGCAACTCCAAATGTTTGGCGCAGAAACTATTTCGAGAGGCATTGTCTGTGGAAGTATGTGATGACGACATAAACAACTGTTACGTTAAACATACACGTAAGTCAATACATGGATCTCCCATCAAACCCATCATTTGCTTAAGTTTTGTTAACATTGAGCGAAAGAAGCAGATTATGAACGCAAAGAAGAAAGAAATTAAGAAGTTAAACACGAGCATCTTTAGCAACAACAACAACAACAGGAGCAGAGGCAGCAGCGGCGGAGTAGCTAGTATATATATTAACGACTCACTAACAAAATACACACAAGCTTTACTGATGCAGGCAAGAGAGGTAAAGAAAAATAAAGGGTACAAATATGTATGGCTCAAGAATAATAGAATCTTAATGCGAAAGGTGGAAGGTGGAAAAGTAGTCACAATAAGGTCTTTTGATGATCTTGTGAAATTATAGTGCATTTGCACAAATTGTTTTTTTTTTCTCAATTCAAACATCATAAACTTTAAATTAAAATGAATTTTGATGAAGAACTTTTTGATGATTTTTTCACCTTTGATCTTCCAAATAATAATTGCAAAAATGTATTTTTCGATAAATTATATTGTAAAAATAAGATTTTTTTCGTTCAACAAAATGTAAGAAGCTTAAGAGAAAATTTTGCGTCTCTTGTATCTCAGTTGAGCACTTTGGCTTGCATTCCAAGTTTTATTTTTGTTTCGGAAATCTGGATATATGATTTTGAATTGAATGACTTTAATATACCAGGGTTTAACTTTTATGCGAACACAAATGATAATTATGCTGCCGGTGGCGTCGGTTGTTTTGCAAAGGATGATTTTGAGTGTGTGTCAAGTAATCTAAAAGTTTCGAGTGCTGATATTTTAAAAATGTCTTTTAAGTCTGATCATGAAAATTATGTTATTCTTTGTGTGTATAGACTGCACAAATACAATGTCTCGGCTTTTATGGAGGAATTTTCAAATATCTTAGAAAATGAAAAGGGTAGAAATCTAATAATATTGGGCGATTTTAACATCGATATTTTAGAGGATAGCTTATTGGTTTCAAACTATATGAGTTTATTGGCAACTAACGGTTTAGAATCAATTATAAATGAACCAACAAGGATTACCTCGGGTACATGTTTAGATCATATTTATGCACGCTTTTCTAATATTTCTCTTGATCGCTGTGAAAAGTTTGTTTTTGATTTTGACATTACTGATCATGTTATGACTGGTCTTATTGTAAGCAAACCTGTAAGATCACATAGTACGCTTCATAATATTTCTCCCCCGCAAACCAAGCGAACTAAAGTTGACTTTGCCAAACTAAGACGATGCTTAGTTTTTGAATTTTGGGATAACGTCTTCATAGAAAGCAATGTTTCGAAATCTTTTGATGTGTTCATTGCAACTCTTAAGAAACATATAAATAGCTGCACGTAATCGGTAAGAAAAAAGAAAAATATCAAGAAACTAAAACCTTGGATTAATCACAGCTTGTTAGTTAAGATTAGCCTGAAAAACAAACTGAAGTTTAAAAGCTTTAAGCATCCTAATAATAGATACCTAAAAAATAAAGTAAAACGCTTGAGTACTGAACTAAAGAGGGAAATCCCAAACTGTCGGGACAATTTTTATAAAAGTCAATTTGTTTCCGCTAAAGGTGACTTAAAACGAGAATGGCGTGTAGTCAACGGTATTTTAAATAAAGGTACCATTAATAAAAGACCTAAGGAGCTACGAGTTGACGACTCAGTCATTTCTGATAAGTACGAGATTGCCAACTATTTTAATCATTACTTTGTTACGATAGCAAACGCTTCAAGACCACTACACCAATCGCAAAGTTGTACCCATAGGTCTCTTAATGAACCATTCCTCAGGCACAGTTTTTTCTTCGAACCTATTACACCATCGGAGTTGTTGCAGTCTATAAAATCGCTAAAAAACTCTAACTCATGTGGAATTGACGGAATTTCTAGTTGCCTTTTAAAAAATATTGCTTGGTTTATAGTTGACACTTTAGCTAACATTTTTAATCTCAGTATAACCTCTGGTATATTTCCTGCAGCTCTTAATTGCGCAGATGTTATTCCGTTGTTGAAAAAAGGGGCCACTAATAATGTATGTAACTACAGACCTATCTCGCTGCTCTCATCTCTTAGCAAAGTCTTTGAAAAAGTTGTAAAATCTAGAATGTTAAAGTTTCTGGAAAAAAATGTTTTTTTTAGTGAAATACAGTTTGGTTTTCGATCGGGTAGATCGACAGAAGATGCTCTTCTAGATTTTTCTTCCGAAATATACTCTAATTTAGATATGAAAAAGAACACTGCAGCCTTATTTGTCGACATTACGAAAGCTTTTGACATGGTGGACCATGAGATATTGTTGACAAAATTAGAACATGCTGGCTTTCGCGGTTTTATGATCGATTGGTTTCGTTCGTATCTAAAAAACAGATCTCAAAAAGTAAAAGTAGACAACATCAGAAGTGAATCACAGTTTAATAATTTGGGTGTTCCCCAGGGCTCAGTGCTAGGACCTACTCTTTTCCTAATATATATAAATTCTTTATTTAAGTTAAGATTCAAAGGTGCTTTAACTGCTTTTGCTGATGATGTTGGGTGCGTCTACGGATCAAGTAGTCGTTTGGATCTTCTTAGTGATATAAATTGGGACTTAGATTTATTAAGACTGTGGTTTGCCGACCATAAATTAGTAATTAGTTCGAAAACAAAAATTATGTTTTTTAGCCTCTCTTCTCAATCGAGTCCTGATGTAAATATTTGTTTTCATGCACCTGAATGCCAGAAATTCAGATTATATAATTGCTCATGTAGTTCAACGAATAGCTTCTGTTTTAATATTGACTGCAGTGAAAAATGTTTTGAGGTGGAAGTAGTGAACCAATTTAAATATCTTGGCTTAATAATGGATGCAAAAATGTCCTTCCTGCACCACACTGATTCGCTGAAAAAGTATTTTAGATCGACTGTGAGAAACTTTTATTACCTTCAAAAAGTTTGTTCTAAGAAACTGTTGAGCATTATCTATAATGGTATTTTCCAGTCTAAGTTGCAGTATGGTGTTACATGTTGGGGTGGTACTCATTTAAACAAAATTGAGCCATTATTAATACTTCAGAAGCGTATCATAAGGATAATGTGTAACAAACATCGTTTACATCCTAGTTTACCTCTTTTCAAGTATCTGAACATTCTTCCCTTACGGCATTTATACTGTTTCAAAGTGTTAAAAGTTTTTTTCTTTAGATCTGGTAATCTTAACTCTAGATTTCTTGACAGTCATAACTTGCGAATAAATTCAATGAACTTGGTTCCGATTCCCAGATACCGCACCACAGCATTGCGTAATTTTTACAGTGTAGCATCTTGTCGTATTTTCAACAAATTACCCCGAAATCTCAGAACAATAAATGTCTCTAGAAAAATTGAAAAAGATATAAGAAACTGGCTATTAGATTTTCAACCAAAAGAACTTGAATGCTTACTAAATGCCCAAACATAAATACAAAAAAACATGTATGTTGTAAAATTGAATTTTGTATAAGGCTATGTGTATATGAACTGTTATATTATCATTATGAAGGTTACCTCTTACTCATTGTACCTACCTCTGCTTGCAATTTTTATTTTCAAGGGTCAAGTTTTTCTTATCAAGGGTCACCCCACCCATATAAGATACATATGTATTTTTAAATTGAAGTGACATTAACACTGTTTTGTATAAATATAAATGTCACTAAATTTATTTTGATTAATATTCTGAAGTGTATATAATTGCTTTATTTAATTAATTGTTATAATCAAATTATATTGAATTCAAAATAAATTAAATCTACTAAAAAAAAAAAAAAAAAAAAAATATTTTTTCGTCGACTATAACGATCGTCACGATACTGTGAATGGCTAGCGTTATCGCGCCATGATTACCGATTATTTTTGGCCCGAATTGGAAGATATGGACTTGGACGACATGTGGTTTCAACATGATGGTGCCACAAGCCACTCCTTACAATCGATTTATTGAAGAATAAGTTTGATGAGCGTATTATCTCAAGAAATGGGCCGTCTCGTTCGTGCAATTAAACGCCTCTAGACTATTTTCTTTGGGGCTACGTACTACGTTTAGTCATTGGCTTATGCCAATAAGCCGGCGACGTTAGAGGAGCTCAGAGCCAACATTGAATGCGAAATAGCGGCCGTTTCGGCCTAAATGTGTGGCCGAGTCATCGAAAATTTAGGTGAAACAAATCCAGCGCTGCAAACGTGACCGCGGTGGCCATATTAACGGTACCTTCGATATAACCGTCATGAGAAAACTTGTTTTTCTCGATAACGGCTCCAAATTTTCTTATGAAAAAATAAGTGCACTATTGTAAATATGGTTTATGTGTTGATGAACAAAAATTTAAGATACGGTACCCCCATAGAACCGTTTTTATTTTCTTCTACTTTCGCGAGAACTGATTAACGGACTACAATGAAATTTAATATTTAAGAAGATGAAGGTAGCCAAAATAATTTAAGATAAAAATATTTATTTTTTTTTGTTTTTAATAATTTTTTTTATTTTTTTTTTTTTTTGAAAAATCAATTTTTAAAAAAACAAATAGATTAAATTTGTTTTTGTTATTTTGTTTTTTTGATTGTAGTTTATATTTGTGCTTATGTTTGCATTCTTGAATTAATTAATTATTAATTTTTAAAAGCTGTTAAATAAGCTGTTATTTAAAAACCGTTTCTATGATTTTGAAAAAAATCCCATTTTTCACATTTCTTAAAGAAATACAATGGCGTTCAAATCATTCCGCTGAAAACTATTTTACGTCATTTTCTTCGACCAATAAAGATAGAAAAATCGAATAAGAACTTTGAAGTTCTTTCAAAATTTTGTTCCACGCTTGTACCGCACATAAGAGCAAGTACGTGCGATCCAGTTGTGCAATTTATTATTTTATAACGGCGGTATAACGACAAGGCATAGAGGCAATGAAACTGTAAGTTATGTGCGTATAGGTCGTGGGGGGGGGGGGGGGGTAGTGTTCCAGGCAATTTGTTCTTGGGGTAGTATTGTCTCTAAAGTATTGTACTTCGTGCGATCAACCCTCTGATCTTCTATGGTGTTGAGATCAGAGGATTGTGCCAACCACTTCATACGGTTACATCACCTTGAATAAACTAATCCTTCACAAGTTTAGCGGCACGTCTAGGATTGTTCTCATATTGAAAAATCCATCGCAACGAAATATCCTCCTCGGCATGAGCGTGACGTGTTTTGAGGATTTCCTGATATATGAAATGATCCATAATACTATTAACACTATGAATTGGACCAATTCTTTGACTGCTTTAACTGGAAACACATCCCCAGTCAATAATATTACCTCGACGGTGCTTAACTGTGCTCTTTGCGGAATCGGGGAATTAATTGCTCAATTTTTTGTCGTCCCTACGGTACGAAACCCGTTAGTTTAAAATTATTGTTATTTTACAAATAATTCCAATGTTAGGTAATTTTGTGCCATAGTTATTGCCAACACTATAATGTTGAAGTAAATAAATCGAAAGTCGCGTCTTGATAAGGTACTCACTGTCAATTGATGAGTCCAAGTGAGCTACCAGGACGAATCACCAATTTTAAATGGATTAAAGGTCGTACAAAGCTATTTTGAATGGAAAAAACAATAGCAACTTTCTTTGTGAAAGTCTTCGAAAGATTTTACCGTCCAAAATCTAATTATTTACTTCTGACAAGTTTTTTTTAATACTTTTTGTATCCTTGAACTTATAGATGCATTCTAAAAAGCAATATGCGTCTGCCACGAAGAGGAGCAAAATATAAGTTCATGACATCAACATTCATACCTTAAACTTTAAAATACTAACTTGGCGCTTTATTGATTTCTGGCTATAATGCCTGACAATTTTAAATTATTCTTTACTGAATACTGAATATGAACTTTTTTTAATGATGCTGTCAGCCATTTAATATAAGCCCCACATTTTTTTTCTAAGCTACCTGGAGACATGTGTTTAAATCGAGCTCCACGGCCCTTAGTTTTCTATACTGAAACCAAATGTCAAAGAAAGAATGTTCCCTATCAACAAATATTAATTTATTCAACATTTATAGAAATCTTTTGACTAAATCCTTTTATATCGTTTGCATAACTACTTTAATATCCGTTAAAAAAAACCAGTACTTTTATAGCGTGTTCAAAGTAATTCTACCTCACAGCCAACATTCCTTTTATAGAGAGGTTTGATGGAGCCTTCTATGGTCATGTGTAAGAATTTATTTTTTATTCTCTTTGTACTCTTTTTCTAAATTAATTCCAAGGTCTTTCGATAAAATCACCGCATTCATGAATAAATTCGCCGACTTTCCGTAGGTATTGCAGAGCAGCAGACATTTTCTTATTCTCGTGCGCCCTACAGGAAATTCACTTCCAAGGAAAACCTCATTAGCTCTTCTGATCCAGTTTGTCTATCCACTTAACATTCTTTAGCTTAACCATCGAAGATATAAAATCTCCTCAATGAAATTCCACTTCAACATATAAGCCGGTCTTGAAGCACTATCACCTATTGATATTGGGGTATCAAACACTCTTGATGCACCAATCGACGAAAGGTTAGAAAAATCACACCAAACTCGAAATCTTGACGTCCGATCTCAGCTGAGGTTGGCGTACCTAACAATTTGCACCTAAGTCGTCCTAGTCATACTATAATCCAGAGGCACTTGTACATTGGTATGGCAATTGACTGACGTGGGAACGACTTATTTAATTGCACATCAATTATGCTTCATTGGGAGTCTTATCATGTTTTCATGTTTCTCGGATCTGGAAATGCTTGTGTTTCTTTAAACGAAGAAAGTGAATACAATTAACGTTATTTTACCGAAAAAAATGTTTATTAATATGTTGTGTGTAATTATCTGTTTGTCTAACAAGTAAAATGAAAATAAGGGAAGCCAGGGTAAGTGAGGTCGAGTAGTTTTTTGTTAAGTACTTATTTTCTTTTTTAATTTATTCTGATTTAAAATTTATTTCTAGGAAATATTAAACAAAATAGGGTTGATTTTTTTTTATATAATTAACGCGCTCACAAGGGACTTTTAATGTAACACACTGCGCGGATCAAAATGGCAAGGGAAAATCTCGCCGTGTAAACTATTCCAAATTCGTGTTGTTAGGCTAAAAAAAGAATCCCTATATTTCACGGTACGTCCGAAATTGGGCTCAAGGTACGAGTATTACGGGAGAATTTTTTAAGGGGAGCAATGCAACTGGCTACTTCGAGTGAACATTTTTTGTAAAAGAAACGATAAAATAAAGAAAGACATGAAACATTGCGTCGGTGTTCGAGAGGGGCAATTGATTCAGCGGCAGTTCTATTTCTTATCAATCTTAACGCTCGATTTTGTATTCTATCAAGCAGGTGAAGCGATGTTTGTGAAGCACCTGCCCATAGGTAGGAGTTATACTCGAGTTGAGGGCGTATATACGCTTTATAGATTGTAGCCAGATCAGATGGGGAAAAATACTTTTTACACCGATACAGAAAACCTAAGCACTTAGCAGCATTCTTAGCGATCTCTGCTACTGAGAGCTTTTCGGTTTCTTCGATGTAAGTGCCATTCATGGACAATGGCATTGGGGGTATGTTAAGCTTTAACGACAGAAGACAGCATTGAGTTTTCGAAGCATTAAACTCCACACGATTTCTATTACCCCATTTGACAATGCTGTATAAATCGGGGTTTAATGAGCTTGACATACGGCACCTTTGCAATTGTAGGTCCGAAGGCGAAGGACGTGAATTATCGAACGAATATGAAAAGCTGAGGGTAGAGTTGTCAGCAAAACAATTAAGTGGATTAGAAGTAACAGACAGAAGATCATTTATTAAAATAAAGAAGAGTCGGAGACAAAACAGAGAGAGGAATTAGACTTGAATCCGTCCAATATAACTTGTATTGTACGGTCCAGAAGATAGCTTCTAATCCAACGAACAAGAGTATCATCGATCCCAAAAGCACGCATTTTCGATAAGAGAGCTTCATGCCAAACTTTATCAAATGCCTTGGAGATATCAAGAGCTATAATCTTACTTTCACCAAAGCGATGTAAAGATTTGTTCCATTGTTCGGTGAGATATGCCATCAGATCACCAGTGGAACGGTTGCTGCGGAAGCCATACTGACGGTCATGGAGAAGCTTTCGATCTTCGAGGTATTCCTTAAGCTGACGGTTAATCAGCGTTTCCATGACCATAAAAAGAAGGGATGTTAGTGCCTTTCTTAGGGATAGGCTGGAAAAATGCTGTTTTCCATCTTCTAGGAAAGATTCCAAAAGAGTAGGAGCGATGGAAAAGCTTGCATATTTAATTAAACATTTTCGAACCATTCTAAATAAAATCTATAAGCAAGTTGTTTATCAAAATCCTGGTCTACTTGAAAGATTAGTAAGAAAATAGTAAGAAAAAAACAAAATTATTTGAATTTGCATTAACATCTTGAACAACTTTTTTTGAAAAAAGAATTTTTTATGGTAAGGAGGAAATATTCTGCAATCACGTGGCAGAAGCTTTGGTTTTGTTTCTTATTCTGTCTAAATTGCCCCCAAAAAACACAACCATTATAGAAAATATACTATAATACAGAATTTACAAACAAAACAAAATAAAAATCACCCCATTCTCCCCTAGTTAATTAACTTCTCATTATAAACCTGATGGATTTCGGATCACATTACCTCCATCATGAATCATGATATTACATTGCCTCTGTTTAATGTTCAAAAGACTCCAACTTTAGTGTGGGATAAGCCCCAAAGACAGTCTCTTTTCCCGCCCTTTCTCTCATCAGTCATACCAATTACTGTCATAACAATAAATTGAACACAAATATCAGACTTTAAGCCCAATCATCGACTTCGACACCGCCATCATCATTAAAGCCGGTAAGCCAGCGCACGTTACCACTTACTCGCAATAAAGTAGAGGATCGGAAAAATTAAGTAAAAATTGCAAGGCTTCGATGGCTAACGGTCATGGTGATTGAAGTTGTTGAAAACATGTCGAAATGGAAAAGCGATAGACTAGAGGAATTTCGAAATTGCTCATACATATGTGAAAAAATGTTTGCAAATGCAAAAAAAACATCGATGAGCAAGAAAATCATCAAAAAACAGCTTACTTTGCAGCATTGCGCTGAGCTATTAACTAAGCGAAAAAAATGCAATTTATTCATCAGTGAGCGCAATTTAGACGACGAGTTTTCCTTACATGAACACCAAACTCGGGTTGTTACTTTTTTTAGTGGAATTTCTGATGGAAACTATTATGTCGTTGCAATTATGCTGAGGCAAAGTCGTTTATGACATAATATATTTAATTTAGTTTCGGTTACCGATGATGTGGAGCTAGCTGCCTGCATTGTTAGGCATGTCGTGCATGCAACTAATAGAGGAGAATTATTGCTGACATGACAGTTTGATTGATCGCAATTTATATGCAACTTTTTTGTGCAGATCTTTGTATGATGAATTGAAATCTTACTAAGCTTAGGATAGGAACTCTTCCAGGCTGGTTTTGTATTGTTTAGAAAGTTACTTAAATATATCGATGCAGGGTGTTTCGGTCACACAGGTTGGCTTTCAATAATAAAAAAAAAAATTGAAAATGTTTATTCACGCCTTTGGCGAAATTGCTTATATCCAGAGGTTTGAGTTCGTTAGGTGCAAAAAAAAAATCTGAATAACAATGTACTCAAGAAATTTAGTACTTAAGAGCTCTTTGTTCCAAGATGTTTTGATCTTTTTTGTTCGTCTTAATACTGCTTTAGGCTATGATCCAATGGTTCTTTTACCTAAGACAAGTTCCCAAGCAATTTGAGGGTAAAAGTCTGAAACGAACAATTAATTTGATTGATTTTTTTTTATTTTCGCTGCAATATTTCAAATAATGGTGTTGGCAGGGAAAAAATAGTGAGAAATAGGGAATTTGCTTAAGGATAAGTGTAATGAACTATGTTTGTTGATTTTGTATTGCTTTCAGAATTTTATAATTATTATGCAGATACATCTTTCAAAATTATTTTATTTGGGTATAAAAAAAAGTTCCTGCTACGTCTCACCACGTTTTGGTGTTGTATGCTAGAATAGTACATATTTATAAACAGGAGTTTAGTGAAGAGCGTAGTCTTTCAGTTTGAAAGAAAAATGCGAATTTACTTTATATGATAAATAGAACATAGGTTTAATTTCATGAAACTTAGAGCAAATATGGCTAGATATGATATGGATAGATATCATTAATAATAAAACTCGCTTTAGTCAATATAAAAAAATGGGCACGACTGGGTCGCACGTACTTGCTCTTATGTGCCTAATTATATTGGAAAGCAGGATCTTTGACAGAAACAAGTAACATTTGCGTTGAAAATAACACAGTATGAACTTATAAAAAGTATAAAAACTACAATATTTAACGGTTTTTAGTAAAAATGAAGTGGAAATGAAGAAGAATTTATGAAAAAAGTATTTCGAAAATTGTAGGACCGGTTTTGATAAAATCCTGTTTTTTATTTTTAATTTTTTGAACATTTTTGTTTTAATTAATGTATGCATTTTTTAGAGTTTATTAATATACATGCAATTATAAAATTTTAAATAATATTTTTTGATAAGTTTTAAAAAATTTGATTTTTCAAAAAAAAAAAAATATTTTTACCACAAAAAAAGTGATTCAAAATTTTGATATGCAAAATTAAATTTGCTGTCTAGATCTTTTCAAATATAAAATTTGACAGAAATCCATGGAGTCGTTACCGAGAAAGCTAAAAAATTAAAAAAAAACGTTATATGAAAGGTCCCGTTAATAGACTTTTCCCGTATATGTGGTTCTGATCAAATGATAGCCACTACCAACAAAAAAATCTCAAAAATTTTCATCAAAATCGTTGGAGCCGTTTTCGAGAAAAATAAGATTTTCGTAAACTGTCATATGGCAGGTACCGTTATTTTTAGGCATAAAACTAAAATTTCAATTTCCCCTCTGGGGAATGCCAAAAAAATCACACACCAAGTTTGAAGATAATAGCTTAAGCCGTTTAGGCTGCAGCTCGTTATATATACGAGCTGCAGCCTATGATCGTAATGTCATGTTTGATTGTTATCTCAATTTTTTTAATATTCACGAATCCTTAACTTACCTTATAGTCTCTATAATCGTAAGTAAAAAACAACAAGATACAGCTAAGTTGAAAAGTTCTCCATAACTAGACATATTTTGTGACGAAATTTAGAAATGCAAGTTTTTCAGCAGGTACTTTAAAATGTTTAAATACAAAATTTTGTCAAAATCATGAAAACGGTTTCCGAGAAAAAAGAAAAAAAAAACTAAGAACTCTGTTCGGCAAGAAGCAGAGTATTAGATTTTTTTTGTTCTTGGAATTAGGTACTCCCCAAAACTCTCCAATCCGGGATGCCCATCGTCAAATGCAGATGTAAAATATTTTTTTTATTTCATATATTTGTAAACATTGCGGATCCTATTGTAATGAAAAAGGAGAAATTATCTGCACCGATAGTATAATTTAACTCCAAATTTGTTTGTAGAAATAAGACGATGATGAATAGATGAATGATCCATGTTGCTTTATAAATATTTACATGTGTTTCAAGTTATTTTGTCAAATTAATTTGTTCCAATTATTTGACAGTACTTATTTGACCAACTTGTAGGCATTGTCAAAAAAAGGCAGTAGATTTCCCTCTTTACACTTTAGAGTATAGTTACTCTATGGTTCTGGGTTCCCTCTTGACTGTGCTTAATGGGAATTGCGAAAGGCATTGGCATAACATTTGTTTTTGTTATTAAAATTCTTAATATAAAATGAAATGATAAAAAATAGCTTTTTTACATCTACGGAAAAGGCAATTTTAGAAAAAATGGGTGATGTTTGGAACGCAATACACTACTCCATCCAAAATATAGTTCGTTTGCCATTTGTCAACCTATGAAGTGTCAAAATTCATTGAAGGATGGCTACGACTTAAAAAATAAAGCATAAAAAGTATTCATCGATTTTGCTTTAAACCGAGTTACCTAAATTGGTTTGCAATTCGTTTTGTTTCAATTTCAACTTGGTTTAGAAAATGTTCGTTTAACACATCGCTGATATCGCTACTGTTGCCCAATATGTTGAGGAGGACTCCGGAATATCAACCAAACGATGTTTCTTAATTAAAAGAATTGGCGCTGGAGGACTTGAGGGTCCAACAGAATTGTCCAATTGTGAACACTGCACGAGCCACAACCGATATTCTGAAGAAAAGAAAGCATTTCCGTGTTTTATATTCTCTTACTTTGTACTGGCCGGCCAGACCAACCAGTTTCACCGCTCTACTTTTTTTGAGGTAACTTGAAGTTCCGTAAACAAGACTAAGACTCTTGAAGTGCCTAAAGAAAATATTTCGACAAGAATGCGAGAACGTATTGTCAGATATTCTGACACAAGTGATGGACAATGCCCTAAAGCGAGCCAGTGTGGTTATAAATTCTGACGGTGGCCACATAACCGATATTATTTTGTCGACATGATGGAAAATAAAGTGCCGGACTGGTTCGCACGAACTTGCTCTAATGTGCGACAGTGGTCTTGGGGCTTTGTGGTTTTCATCTAGAAAAATTATTTTAAAAAATTCAATCAACCCGTTTTCAAAATATTTCGAAAACCATTTTATTTTAGAAAATTTTAAAAAATTGAAAAAAAGTTTTTGAAATTTTTTAAATGCAATATGAATTGAGTTAAAAATGACTTCCTCTGTGCAAAATTTTAGTGAAATCGGAATAAAGGTTTACGATAAAACCGAATTTGAAAAAAAAAACAGTTCTATGAGAGGTACCGTTATAGAACAAATCTGGAAAAATTCATTTTAACTGGAAGATGTATTGTTTTAAAAAATAACACCTTGAAAGTTCTATCAAAATCGTTGGAGCCGTTTTCGAGAAAATCAAACTTTTTGTTAAAGATTGTATGGCAATACCGTTGCTTGTTGACTTAGAGCAAAAATGAAAAACACCCCCCAAGATACTACCTCATCATCATCATCATCGGCGCAACAACCGGGATCCGGTCCGGGCCTCCTTCAACAAATTCTTCCATACATCCCGATTGCTGGCCGACGCCATCCAATTGCGCACCCCAAGGCTTCGGGTGTCCTGGTCTACGCCATCCTTCAAACGTAAGCAAGGTCTGCCACGTTGTCTTCTACCATAAAAAGTACCGCAAAAGAGAGATACTACCTAATAAATACTAAATACCAAGTTTGAAGCAAATCGGTCCATCAGTTTAGACTGTAGAGGCGCGAACAGACAGATAGACAGACGGACGGAATTTCCGCCACCCACTTTTTTCAACTTCTCTATTATCGTAATGTCATGTTTGTTTGTTATCTCAAAATTTTTTTTTGCACGAATAACTTGCATTATAGTAGGTACCTATAATTGCAAGTAAAAATGGAGTACGCCATTAAATAATAATGAATTTATGAAAAAAAGTATTTCGAACGTTGTAGGGCGGTTGAAAAATCTAGTTTTAATTTTTAATTTTCGAGAAATATTTCTTTTAAGATTTTGATATGTTTTGATATGTATAGCTAATCGTAAAAATTAATATATTTTTTTATATTTATATTAAAAATATGTACATAATGTAGGTATATTAATTGCATTTAAAAAAAAAAATCAAAAATCAATTATCAATAAAAAAATAATATTCAATATTTTGGTATCCAGATGTATTTTGGCTGTTTTAGATCCTTTGAAATATATAAAATTTGACAGAAATCCAATTAGCCGTTACCGAGAAAGTCGAAAATTATTTTTGCTAAAATGATAGTTAATAATTAAAAAAAATACTATCAACATTTTCATCAAAATCGTTGGACCCGTTTTCGAGAAAATAAGATTTGCCTTAATGAATACATGGCAGGTACTGCAGTTCGTTATAGTTACGTACAGACGGATAGACAGACAGACAGACATATTTTATCCTTTACTTTTTTAGGCTTCTCTATGTTCGTAATGTTATGTTTGATTGTTATATACATTTTTTGATATTCAGGAATCCTATATATAAGTATATACTTATACGCAAGTTAAAAACTTCATAAGTGCAAGAAGTACGACCGCCTCTCATGGACTTGAAAAAAATCTGTTTTTTTCTAATAAAATTAGTTTCTCAATCAAAAATCAAGACGAATTTATACTCACAACAAAAGAAGAGTTTTTATATAAATCGATAAGTCATTCCAGAGAAATACATCCCTCTGTCAAAAAAAAAAAACAATAAGAATTTCGCTTAGATTTGAATCAAAATCGGAATCGAAATGCATGTTTTTATTTTAAAATTAATAGCAACCGCCATTAAATATTACCACGATTGTTTAGAAGATATTCGAATTCAGATAGATTACATTGTATATAAACTGCCTATATGTATAAGGATATGTATATACAATGATAGATTAAAAAATAACCATTCTGACTTCATATTTGAAGCTTTTGTATTACATCACATCTTTGTATGGATGTATATACACTGCACATCAAAACACCAGGCAAAAATACTCTGCCATTTTTGAGGTTTGCGTCATGAATAATTACCCACCAAATGTACAGCCTTTTATCATTTCTATAAAATTCATATAATTTTTTGATTGACATAAACGATCTACATCTGCTTTATTACATTGACAAACCGGCGGTTGTGTGTTTCAAACTAAAGAGGTTAGCCACATTCCTAAATTGTGGTAAAAAACAACTAAACAAACAAACCAAGACAAATGAATAAGAGTTTATGAAACACAAAAAGTGATCGCTTCTTTTTCTAATATTTTGAAGCATTCACCCCTAAAGAATTTTTAAAGTTTGTAATATAAATTTCCAGGATACGTGGTAAGAATGTTTTTACTATTATTTCAATCCACGACACGCTACACCGGCAATATTATTTAATTACATATATTTCTTTCATCTGACTTATTTTTTAACTCTCTTTAACGTGTACTAATAATATACGTTTGTAGATGCTTCATAAGCAACAGTTTGCACTATCACCCCCGCATCCAATTACAATCAAGTAACTTGTTCCAATCAAAGCCAACATTAGTAGAATAAATAATAAAAAAAATTAATCTCATTTACCAGTTGAGTGGATTCTCCAACATTAATCCATCGTTGGTTTTCATGTTTCTCTGCGGTCCAAACGCAAGTCCAGCTGTGGTTGTTCACTTAGAATAATATCAATAATTATTTTGCAATCCAAACACGCTCACGTTTTTTGCAAATTTTTTTTTTTTTTTTTTTTTACAATTTGAATAATGGCAAATCAACTTGCCATAGATATCTACACAACATAGGCGAACGCAGAAAAAAGATACAAATGCATCTTATACTATTTTCAATCTTTTCATCCGCCACACTTGTAAGACTAAAAATAAACATCTTCCAACACTACATAAGTAATCACTTTGTGGTCGACGCAATTAATTCTGAGAAGAAGAAGACGAAGAAGGAAGATTTGTTTCGAATTCTTGGGTTATCTGTGTATCTTTTACGTTTTGTTGTGGGTAACCCGAAACCCTTGACTAAAATATACCTCTAAATCCAACTTCGACCACAATCACTGCCACTGCACTAAAAACCGAACTCTTCCTGATGACGCATTCGCATTACTTTACCACCGAAGACGATGACGACGAAGCAACGACAACTTCATTCAAAGTATCATCGGAAAAAACAACCATGGAAGTCTACGATGACGAGACCATGACGATGATAACTTGTCTCTGTGAAACCCTTCAAAGTCGCAAGACACTTTATGAAGGTTGGGGTCAAAGAAACCCAAAAAAAGACAACAGAAACATAAGACAGTCAAACGAACCCGACATTATTGACAACTCAGACGCACTTCCTCTGACAAAATGAGTAATTCATCCATTTTTTTTTTGTCAAAAGTTACGACAATGGGGTACTTTTTTTGGGGTCACGGTACTTGGAAATGGCATTTCGCATAATTTTTTGTTTGTTTAGGTTAATCTAATCGTGTAGATATAATGCCAGTTTTTTTATTCTAAAACACCGCATAAATTATTATGGAACAATAGAAGGTACGGAGTACGGACTGTTACCACGAAATGATCCGAACCATGAACACGCGACGCAGTCTCTGAACATACTGAAACTACAGGCAGATTGGTCTCACTAATAGTCCACCACCTGTGCGCCACAAGGTGTAAGAGCTTGTGACTTCGGCTTAGATTGGATGATACACCTTAGCACCGCAGATTTCTACCTCAGCTCTGGTTCTGTCTACAGGTAAACAAATGAGTTGAAATATCTTGGCCTTACTTAAGAAAGTTGAGCTGAATACACTAACACACCAGCTCACTGAGTTGAGGTTTGATGTATGGAGTGGATGTGAATGAAAATGATAGAGTTACAACTCGAACTTCATTGAATTTGTTGGAAAGTGTTCGACTTTTATCGACTTTACTGTCAATTGATGAGAATTGATGGGAAATTCAAAATCGAAAAATTATTTTTTCCTAAGCAATAATTAGTTAAGGCAATGCTTTAATTTATCAGGAAAATATATTGAAAGAGATAATACATAAACAATCAGTGTTGCCAGATAGATGATTTCTGTATTAATTTTCGTAGAAATATAAAACTTCAAATGTCAAACCTGTGAAAATAAATATCAAATTGAATTTTTCCAAAAATGGATTTTTGTAAAATGAGAATTTTGTATGACTTAAGCTTAGCTAACAAAACAGTGTTACCAAAGTCTAATGTTAATAATTTATACTAAATATAAACTTATTTACTGATTTAAGAAATTTGGGTAGGAAAACCATTGCTAGTTGCCTAGTTTGTTAATGGAGAGTTGATAATGAAAAGAATAGTATAGGCTTTGAGGTTTAAAGGGTATAACTTTTTTAAAGAATAGGTACACTCTTAGCCTATATATCACGAAATAAGATGTTCAACTTAAATAGATATAAGTTCTAGAATGATTTTCATACTAGATACAATAAATTAAGCAAGGTTCATTAAAAAATTACTTTTTTAAAGCAGTTCTTCATATTAATGTGTAGGTTGTATGGTTGAGGACTTTGAATCTACATTGCTTAAACTAATTAAAATTTGATTAAAATTGAAGAAATGGAGCGAGATCGTATAGATTTCGAACACACAACTAACAATTTAGTTCGTATACAAACAAGATAAAAATTAAGTAGGTAGTAGGTCGGAAATCAAAACACTAAAACTTACTTTGGTACGAGAAAAACCAAGCGATTCGAATTTGAACTAAATTCTCCTATATACTCTGTTCAATTTATACTTTCAGTATAGGGAAGATAGGATATTTGCCTTTCACTCTTACTGTTATGGATTTCAAATGGTATAATTCTCGAACAATTGTAGGCATGGTTACCAACTGTTTATTCAAATTTTATGAAAAGAGAAACATATAGACCGTAAATAAATATTAAATTATATTATATTTTAAATAAATATTAAGAGAATTTCAAAGTTTTTATTTTGACTTTTGATTGGTCTAAAAAAGTTTGTAAAATAGTTTTTAGCGGAATTATTTGAATGCCATTTTATTTCCTTAAAATATTGAAGAAGCAGGATTTTTTTTCAAAATCGTAGTAACAGTTTTTAACAACAATAATCGAAAATATTTTGAAGTAAAATTATTTAGGCTACCTACATCTTCCTGAATAACAATTTTGATTGTAATCAAATAGCCAGTTCCGAGGTAGAATGACAAAATAATTTTATGTTATAAATTTGAAGACGATCGATCTGTAGACGATCAGGCTGTAGTTCAAAATACATCCGTGCAGACAAACAAACATAATTTTCCAGTAACTCAAATAAGTTTCTCAATCGTAATGTCATGTTTGATTATTATCTCTTTTTATTTAATTATTATTTAATTATTTTGTATTTATTTATTTATTATTTATTTTTGTGTATGCATAACTAGCATTAAAGTACCTAAATCGCAAGAATAAAAAAATTGCCAACAAATATTGCATTATGTATCTTTATTTTAACCGGTGTTTTAAGAAAAATAAAAAAAACCAATAGATGTAAACAAAAAAAACAACGACAAAACCTTCTTATGTAAACTTAAAATATATGCTCTCATTCGATCCAAGAAGGCTTAAATTCTGGAACTTTGATAACAGAAATCATAGAAAAAGGTATTATAATTTCCATTAAAAGCGAATGGTAACTTTGCAGTAGTGCTTTTTTAAAAAATAAACCCAATAATCGAGAGGCAAATTGATTATCAGTCTCCTGTCTCCCCGCAGCCCGGGAGCAAACGGGTCTTGGTGGATTGTACGTGGGTTAAATGAAATATTACAACAACAATTTCAATGTATTTCAGGGTTCTCTTTTATATTTAAATGGCAATTTCTTAAGTTGAGTGCAATGGAAACACTTGCAGGTACCAGTGTTTTTGAAAGCTCTCTTCCATAAGGTCTGTAGGTACTGAAAATATAAATTGAACATAGTATAGAGGTGAAAATAGCTTTCAAAATTGGAACGTTTTGGGAATAAAATGTGATTTTTTTCATCTCTTTTCTTCTTTGTCGAATAAAATTTGAAAAATATTAAAGGAACTTCTGATTTTTGTGACTTTTGATTGTACGAATATTTTTTTTTAAATTAAATGATTTTTCTAAACAACTTTCTTTAATATATACAAAAAAAAAAATAATTAAGGAATGCAAACTTGAGCAGAAAAATAATTTTCATTTCAAAATATTTGAATAAATTGAAAAAACTTCTCTGTAGAATGTAAAAATAACTTTAACTACTAAATTTGAAGACGATTTTCCCAACTGTTTAGGTTGTTAGACAGACGGACAGAATTTTGCCAGTAACTCAAATATGTACCTATAACCGCAAGTAAAAATAGTCGAGAACTCTTACGTCAACACCAGAGGGGCGATTTTTCAAAATTCCATCCAATTTATCGCATACTCCGACGATATTGACATAATTGGAAGAACACGGCGTGATTTGATTAGCGCTTTTGATTACTGAGACGAGTTTTAGCTAGAAACAGTTAGCTACGGATTGAGATGGCTTGATGAGCTTGTTGGTTGAGGCCCAGGTCGACCCAAGACAGTTACGCACAATTTTTCACAAAGCTTTAAGGTTATTTTGAAACTTGTGCGAATTAACCTCGGTTTGAATATAAAATTAAGTTTTGAAAATCTTTAAAACTGGGGCATTTCTGCTCTCCGATCTCCGATTTATTATTTTTGAGTTTTATCTCAAACCGGCTTCCAAATCCCAGTTTTTTACATCTTTACACTTGGTTAAGAAATAATTAAGAATTCATTGGATTTCATACATTTCGTTAAACTGAGATTTCGTAGATGAAACTTTTTGAAGAAATCAGGCTCTTATACGTGTTTATTTTAAAGAAGATTGGAATTAACCCAGTTTAAGCAGAACCCAGAATTGTCGGAATAAATTTTTTCGATATCTCTATTAATGTCGTCTTTAATTGTAACAACTTTTCCAATTTTTTTTTTCGAATGCGTAACTTGTTCTTCTCTAAGATAGTTTTTATATTGCATTTGCAATTTTCAAGTGAGGCAACTAAATTATAAGTTGCAGTTTTATAAATCAACTAGCTATTACCCGTGACTTCATCCGCTCCCTGCCTGTGAAAGTCCCATCAAAATCGGTCTATAAATAAGAATTTTCGAAAAAGACACCCGCGCCACCTAGTGAGTAATTAACATAGCCTAAGTTACTCCTTAGGATATCAGCTACCTGTCCCGTAAAAATCGGTGCAGCCGTTCTCGAGATTACCCGGAACAAACAGACGGAAAGAAAGACAGACAGACATACACAGACAGACAGACATACACAGACAGACAAAAAAAATTTAAATGGTGTTTTTGTTATAAGTACTGTATATCCTTTCGTATACATCAAGTAAAAAGCTGTTATTTTGATTTTAAAAACAGACACTTCCTTTGTATTTATGTATGTGTATAGATTCAAAGAAACATAAAATGAAAACAAACTTAAGCATAGAAAACAGCCTTACTTCTGCAGTTAAATGCAATATGTGCGTGACCCTTGAACATTATGTCGTTTCTTATTATAGTACAGCCATTTAATTCCTAAGAATCAGGTTTGTTTGGCCTAAAAAGAACTAAGCCTATCAAACATAACAATTCACCGTCATAAACGTCAATTAGATATGTTCAAAGACATAATTCATCAAATGCACTCTTTGAAGCCTAAACAAGCTTCACAAACGTCGATAACACTTCATAAAGATACCCCAGATACTTGACGGCAAGTCGGCAAACATATCGTGAGCAATGGAGTTGAGTTTATCGAATTTAAACAAACACAACATGAGCCCCAACTGGAATAAAGTTTATGAGGCTCATTTATAACTCCGATTGCACTTTCGTTTTCATTCTCACGAAATTAAAAATTCGTCATAAGACCGACAAGCTACTAAAACCTTAGGCCTTCGGCATCGGCACGCCACTAAAAAAGCAATAAAAAGCCTCTTTCTTTAAACAGGTCGAGCAACTTGTTCTAAACAAACCGTTTGTTACACACTTCTTGGTCTTAAACGTTATACCACGGGGCACCCAAGTCGAAGTGTGGAGAGGAGCTAAGCTATAAGTTGGTGGGTTCACAAGTCGACCACGATTGTGGTCTGTGTTGAGTGGTGGTGCCAGTGTTATGCCCTCCATCTATAGATCAACTGACGCCACCCGCTCAACAGCCTCAACCGACCACCGGACCATGAGGTCTCTTCGAATCCATTAACATGGTGAATCATCGCAAGAGCGGCGGTAACCCGTGGAAACGCGGGACATAACGGAATATTATGTTTCCACCAGTGTTGCATTGCTGGTGGAGATAATGTTGTGGGAAAGGCGCACCTTGGAGCCGTTTACAGTTGTTGTCGAAAAGTAAGGTGCACAAGGAATGCAGCGCCCGCTGCCGCTCCAAAGTAGTTCTATAGCCACCGAAAGGTCCTCTGAGGTTGTTTGGTAATTTTTTGTTGGTATATACGGGCACGATTTTTCCACGTTCTATACGCCAAAAGGTGATCCAGGATGGTAGAGTGGTGCGGAGTGGGAAGTATCACCAAGTTGTTGCAGTTGTAATAAATTTTCCGGCCGATAAAATAACAAAGTAGTAAGCTGCCACGTTGGTTCGGACTTTATGTTGAAGAGATAGTATTTCGAGATAGTATTCGGCGATATAGCTGCCCGTACTTTGGGGGCTTAAAGTCGGAACCTGCATGTAAAGCCGCTTTGGCATGGTTTGTTAGCCATGCTAAGTGGAATAGTTTAAATCCAAAGGTGATTACCACAGTCTGCTACCTTAATGAGGTTATCAATTCAGCATCTCTCTGCATGTATGCAGAATGCATGATGATGATGAACATGAAAGCATCTGAAAGATAGAAAACTTCACATGTTGTTGCGGATTCATTCGATTAATAAATCAAATTGCAGAATTCAATGCAATGGTTTTGTTGTTTCAGTACCTTGGATAGATTTAGGCACAAGAGAAGAGAAAGATTGATTGCGACTGTTTATTTGTATTTTGTAAAATTGTCATTTGATTATGCAGACATGAATATGTATCCGTAAGATACACAGGCAGGTACTTTTCCTCCATCTAACATGCTTTGGCTCATACGTATTGAAATATTTAATTAATGTGAGCGGATGAAAACTTTCTTCGCATATGTATGAGGGACCGGGAGATAAGTTATTACAACTAGTAGAATCGCATGCGACGAGACACAAATCTTAGTGGAGTAGGTATTGCAGAAATATACTGTACGACTTCAACAACAGCAACAAAAAAAAAAACTTTCACGGAACATGGCAATCATTGAAAGTCAATTTTTCTTCTTATTTTTACTTGCGATTATAGGTACTATAATGCAAGTTATGCATTCGTGTAGATTAAAAATTTAGAGATAACAATCAAACATGACATTACGATAATAGAGAAACATATTTGAATTACTGGCAAAATTCTGTCCGTCTGTCTGTCTGTCTGTACGGATGTATTTTGGACTGCAGCCTAAACGGTTAGGCCAATCGTCTTCAAATTTGGAATTTAAGGTTATTTTGACATTCTACAGAGGAGATTTTTCAAACTTTTTGTTAGCTCAAAAAAAAACGGTACCTGTCATATGACCGTAATGTATATGTTTATTTTTCTCGAAAACGGCTCCAAGGATTTTTATTTAAAAAAAAACAGTGTACTTCTGTAGATAAGCATTATATTTTGGTGAAAAAAACGGTGATCCCATTACTATCAAAATTGATATTCCAGAAGATGTAGGTAGCCTTAGTAATTTCACATTAACTTTTTTCGAAAACTTTTTTTTTGTATTTTGAATAATTAAATTTTTTTTTTGAAAATGGGTACGTTGTTTTTTTTTTTTTATTTTTTTTATATGTATGTTATTTTTGTGCTAAAGTGTGTATTCTTCAATTATTCTTTTTAATTTTTTTTAATTTTGAAAAAAAAATTCACACTTTTTAACCTAAAGAAATAAAATGGCGTTTAAATTATTTCACCCAATACAATTTAACGTAATTTATTCGAACAATCAAAAGTCACAAAAGTCGAATAAATGCTTTGATGTTCACTTTAATTTTCTTAAATTTTATTGTAGAATGTGACCGCACATATGAGCAAGTACGTGCGATCCACTCGGGCAATTTACTTTTAGAAATAATGCTGAATAATTAAAAAATGTTGTAACTCTGTGATAATAGTTTTTCTTTTGTAAAACATGAAAAATATTATAATCAATTTACGAATTTTTAACATAATAATAAATAAATTGTGCGACTGGATCTCATGTACTTGCTCATATGTGCGGTCACATTCTATAATAAAAACCGGTCCTATGTGCGATGCCGTTTTTAGCCCATCATATTACATTTTCTTTCACCAAAATATAATGTTCACACTATTTTTTTTCTTAAAAATTCTTGGAGCCGTTTTCGAGATTTTTGAAGACGATTGGCCAAAGCGTTTAGGCTACAGTCCAAAATACATCCGTACAGACAGACAGACAGACAGAATTTTGCAAGTAACTTAAATATGTTTCTCTATCATCATAGTGTCATGTTTGATTGTTATCCCAAATTTTTATTTTGCACGAATCCATAACTTGCATTATAATACCTAAAAACGCATGTAAAAATCCCCTGAAGAAGCTGGAAAACAACTGGCGAAACGTAGGGAAACAAAGATGGATTAGTCGTTTCAATTCAATCGCATCTGAAGTTTCCGATCCCAACAAAATAAAATAATTTTTATAGTAAATCCTAAGAAATAGAATGATTTTTTGGACAATTTAATCCTTTTGGCTAATGCAGTGTATTAAGGGTTATTACTTTCTTTAAATTTAAGTTTCGAGGAACTAATTATTTTTTATAATATAAATTGTGATTATTTTTGGAACTATGGAAATATAACATTTAATAATATAACATTCAACAAAATTTAAACATTTTAATTAAATTTCTGATGCGATTTTATTTAACTCTCCAAAAACTTCAATTGATATAACCTAAATTCAAATACGCTGAGCTAGTAATAATAATGTTGATAAAAAAAACAACGTCTTATGTTTTTTTTTGGTTAAAATATTTGTTATCAAATTAAGGCCACTTCTAAATTATTTGCAGAAAAATAAATCTAAATCGTTAGAGCTATTTTCGAATAAAATATGCATTTCCTTAAAGACTCTATAGCAGGGTCCTTTAATACATGGTCTAAAAAAATGTGGTTTGTTAGATTTATATCAACATTTATTTTGTTTTTTTTTGCATTAGCCATGAGCCATAACACAAAAATGCCTGACCAAAAATATTGAAAACAACTTTTCCAAATTATGTTTTGAATATAAATCTTATTGCCTTATACTTTCCTATTGAGACGAAAAGAAAAGAAAATTACAATTTTTAATAAAAAAGATTTATGGCTTGGTTAATAGTTTTTTTACTTTTGTATTTTAACGACGACACTTAAACCCAATAATGCACTTTTTAAATATTTTTGTTTTACTTTTGACTTATGAATTATAAATCACGGTTAATGGGAGTTTAAGAATTTAAAGAATAGGTGTGAGAAAGAAACTTTTAATTGTCCAGATCTTTATAAATATGTTTAAATGTTATTAAGAAAAAACTTTAAAGTTGAATAGAAAAATACACCAAAGAAGCTTCTTTTATCAGATGGAACACTATTTTAGCAAATACAAAGCTTTTTTAGTATCATACTTACGAATTTGCCATTAGTTTTAACTAATGTTGTTAAAATAGCTTTAATTGTATTATTTTTTCACTAATTAGTACGGTGACGGGCCCGACAATAAATTCATTATTATTTTTAGCGATAGAGCCATCATAAGTGAAGATCCTACATCCTTTATATGAGTACTTAATGTATTGCTTGATGACTGTTTTGGATATTTATTTAAATGGGAAACAGTGTGGCCGATTTAGCATTTTTCCTGCTAAATTTAGCAGTTTTTTTATATCATGCGCACATTTTTTGTTTGATGAAATCATGGTTTAGCAGGAGAATTTAGCAGGATTTTGGTTTCAACATGGTGTCGGTCAAAACAATTTCATTTAATAAAAAAATGCAACGTTTTCAACGATTTATCTATGTTATTTTATCTTTGATTAAAAAGATCGCTGTGTTTTCTGAAGGTCAAATAAAAGTAGACATGGCTATTGACAAACAACTATTACCTAATCCTTACTTCGGCTTTGAATGTGAGGAGAAATTACAGGAGTTCAAATCACAACTTTTAACAACATTGGAATATGAAAACGAAATTAGAAAAAAATTGTAAAAATTTCATTTTAAGGCTTATTGAAGAACTGCAAGCTAGGACACCAGAAAATCTAAGAATGCTGAAACAAATCAACTTCTTTTCGGTAACACAATGTTGCAGAATGCATATACCGCCGTTAACAGATTTTTCAAAGATCGAAAAATTAATTCAGAACTAATATCTAAAATTGAAACACAACGAAACAACTTACATTTGAATGTCTGGGAAAATTGTTGAAAGTACTGTTGAATTGTGATGTCAATATATTCACAGATGCTTCTAATGAAAATCCATATAAGGAGTTATCAAATTCTGCTATTTCATATTTGGTTTTACCGATATCTAATGCTGCTGTTGAAAGGATTTTCAGCTTTATGAATCTGTACCATTTTAGTTTCAAAATGAGAATAGTAAACTTCAATGTGAGAGACAAAATTTCAATATGAGAATAGCTAAAGTAAAAATTAAAAAAAGCAATTTTGGCAATGGTTTTCAACAAATTGTAAAACTAAAATTTTACAGCACAATTTAAAACCCAGAAAGATGTCTAAAAAAATAAGAAAATAGAAAAAGAATATAAAAAAACGCAATTACTTGCCGTTTTAAACGTGAATGGAGACAATGCAAGAGAGTGGATCAAAACCTGTCTTCGTCAAGCAAAGGTTAGACATTGTGAACCAGTTGTTATTGTAATTGACAATGCACCTTGTCATAGTCAAATTGAAGATGTTCTGCAGGAGCAGGAATTTTGTGACAACCGTATATTCAGACTTGGTCCATATAGTCCAATGCTTAACCCCATTGAAAATATTTGGTCTGTGGTAAGGAGTTACGTTAAAAGAGAGCTCTCAAAAAGTTATGAAGGATTCTTTACAGCAGAACCGATTCTTCCATAAGAGAACAGAGAGTAAGAGCCTTAGAAAGCCTTATAGTAGAAGGTTTGCAAACAATTACACCAACAACGTGTGCCACTTGCATCCCAAGCATTCAAAATAAATTTCCTGCAGATCTTAACTTAGAATATATGTTATATTAATATGTATTATTATTAATAATTGTCTTAAATTAAATTTAAATAAAAAATCTCATATTGAAATTTACTATTCCCATATTGAAATTTATTATTGAAGTTTACTATTCTCGTTTTGAAGTTTACTATTCTCCTTTTGAAACTAAAATGGTATAGTTAAAGACCAACGTAGAAATAGAATGAAAATAGCCATGCTCAACAGTATTCTTCTTATATGAGATAGTTTGTCAGAAGTTTACTGTGACAGTTTTGTCATTCCTCCCAATGGTGTAAAATAAGTCTTGGGTAACAAAATTTTAATTTACAGCTGAAGAAGAAAAAGATTTGCGTGAAGTTTTTGAAGAGGCTTTAAACGAAGCTCAAAGTTTTTAACTTATTTAAATATTTAATATTTAATCTACCAACATAAATAATGACCAAACAAAATCTGATATTCTTTGTCTTCATTAAGTTACTTTAATGAAATAAATATCCTACTTATATTATAAAAAATGTGAATGTTTGTATCTTTGGATGTTTGTTCCACTATCATGTTCCACTATCATGTATGAGTTGCTGGATTGAAAATTAAGCTACTCCTCATCTAGGAAAAATGCACGGTTTCTGTGGGAGAGGCTTAAATCTGAAATGATGTATTGCTAGAACTTTGTTTGTTATGTTTCCATGCCTCAAGCACTGAAAGAATTTGTGAAGATTGATATCAAAGCTCCTTTTATTCCGAAAAAATATACGATTCTTGAGGGAGAAATCCTCCTTTTACGACTTTTGATTTAAATAATATTCTTTTTTGCTATTTTGCGATTTTAAACAGGTTTGGATTCAAAAAAAAAATTCCATGATTTTTAGCACATTTTAATATAAAAAGAATATGCTAAATTAATAGTTTTAGCAGGTTTTTCAAAATAGAATTGGTCACACTGATGAGAAGATTTCACCTAAGACCTAAGTACGATTAGTTTAAATATCTTGGATCAGTGATCAACAGAAAAGGATGTTGTGATGACAACATTCTTCTTCGGAGGATTTTTGGCCCTATCTGCGTTAACGGGCTTTGGAGGAGAAGGTTCAACCAAGAACTATACGAGCTGTACAGCGACAATGACCTGGTCAAAAAATACGCATATCACGTTTAAGATGGCTAGGTCATGTAGAGCGAATGGACAACAATGCTCCGGCTCGCAGGATCTTCGATTCCATCCCAGAGGGTAGACGCAGTCAAGGAAAACCTCGCCTTCGGTGGCGCGCTCAAGTGGAGGACAACCTCAACCAACTTGGAGTGCGAAACCGGAGGCAGCTAGCCAAAGACCGTACTGGCTGAAAAGGCATGTTGGTTGAGGCCCAGGTTCGTCTCGAACTGTAGTGCCCCCTAAGTAAGTATGTAGATGACAATATCAAACATCGCGTAAGTGTGTCGGTTTCTGAAAATAAGACGCGTCGCATGGCAGCAGAAGCAACTAAACGTGATAAGGAGAACAAAATCTAGAAAGTGTCCAAATCAATAATATCATCTTGGACAAAATACAGTAAGACGAACATAGCTGGTAGTGTTGTGTGGAAAGAAGATGCCATGAGACCCTAGGTCAGAAGGCAATAGCATTCTACCTTACAAGTTCCAATACTATTTCTATAGTCGAAATATGCAACTGGGATCTTTACCGACTTTTATGAGATAATCCCAGTGAACTCTATAAAAGTGGATCCTTATGGTGAAGTGGTAGATACGGTCCCAATCTTTAAAACTACAAAAACATTTTTCAAATAACAAAATGGACATGCATATCGCATATGCCTGAAACTAGCTTAAAAAGGAAACTTTTAACTCTATGTAAATTGATATTCTGCCTTTGTCATCCATGTGATAAAGCGAGAGGTGATTTCTGGCTATTTAAAAAAAAATATTGTCCATTTCCTAAAGTCAACAATGGAGCTACCAATACCAATTTGTGCAATCAATATAAAATACAGAAAAATAGAATTCCATCAATGTATTGTCCTCGTATATGCAAGATTGAGGAAACACATTTCATAAATCTTTTTGAAGCTCTCGATTCCAAGTTGATCGTAGGTGGTGACTTAAGATCGAAAAATATTGCTTATGCCAGATGCATGTCAACGAGAGTAAGACAACTTTTTAGAGCTTGCATGGAATCCGGTGTTGACATTTTCTCGACCGGTTAAACAACGAATTTAAGGAAATTGGTTTAAGAAGTAACCACTCAACAACAGATCAAGTATACAGAATAACAAACGAAATTGAAATCAATTGCACGGCTGGATCGCACGTACTTGTGCGGTCATATTGTAGAATAAAATTAAAGAAAATCAAAGTGACCATCAAAGGATTTTTTCGATTTTTGTGACTTTTGATTGTTCGAATAAAGTACGTTAAATTGTATTGGGTTAAATAATTTAAACGCCATTTTATTTCCTTGAGAAATGTAAAAAAGTGTGATTTTTTTTTTCAAAATCGTAGGAGCCGTTTTTAAATAAAACGTTTTTTTTACCAACTATTTAAAAAAAATTAAAATATATATATAAACACAAAAATAACGTACATTTAAAACCGAAATTTAAAAAAAAAATCACACCCGTTTTCAAAATATTGATTTTTCAAAAAAAAAAAAAAAAAATTAAAAAAATTATTAAAAATAAAAAAAAAAGTTTTCGAAAAAAAAGAATGAATAATTAATTAGCTACCTACATTTTCTTGGATATCAATTTTGATTGTAATCGATTCACCAGTTTTTGAAAAAGTCGAAGAAAAAAAAACGGTCCTATAGGGGGTACCGTTTTTAGCCCACCATATTATTTTTGTTCACCAAAATATAATACATACACTGATTTTTTTTTATAAAAAAATCTTGGAGCCTTTTTCGAGAAAAATAAGCTTTTAGATAACGGTTATATGACAGGTACCGTTCATTTTTGTGCTAAAAAAGAAACTAAAAAAACTCCTCTGTAAAATGTCAAAATAACCTTAAGTTAAAAATTTGAAGACGATAGGCAGAACCGTTTAGGCTGCCGTCTAAAATACATCCGTACAGACAGACAGACAAACGGACAGAATTTTGCTAGTAACTTAAATATTTTTCTCTATCATCGTAATGTCATCTTTGATTGTTATTTCAAAATTTTTAATCTGCACGAATGCATAACTTGCATTATAGTACCTATAATCGCAAGTAAAAACCCCTAGAGAGAGAAAGATATGTTCAAGCGCGTTTCTTGATGTTTCCCAAGCTTTTGATAAGGGTTAGAATTGTGGTTTAGAATTTAGGACAATAAAAATACTTTTCCGAGTGTTCTTCGCACATACAGTGTTATACGCACCTTTTATTTGAGATATACCAAAATAAGAACACAAGTGATAATAGCTTTACTGGCATATTAAAATCATGCAGTTCAATCCAAAGAAAAATCTGACATTACTTAATAGCTCGATACAGATATCTTATGCGAACGCGAAATAAAGACCCTAGTTATGACTCATGTCAATTTAAAATTAATTCTAGTCGCTCAGGGCAGTCATCTTAGTCCTCTGTTATTTGTTTTATTTATTAAAGATCTACCTACTATTTTAAAATATTCAATGGTATTAACGGTTTTTTTTGTAAATACTGACAAGTGTAAGACAATGGGTCATATTCATAAAGATTATTAAAGCCGTAATTTCTAAGTCTACAGTTTTAGTTTATTTAGTAAACACAGCTGCTATTTTTAGACAATTTTCTTAAAATAAAATAAAAAATTATTGGAGCGACAGCTCCTTAAAGAGCCAAGACTTAGTGACTTATACTCTCAACCATACCTGTGTGTGTGTTGTTAATCTGCAAGAATGGAAGGGACCTACAGTTTACCGCCGAGTCCGAACGGTTGCATGAGATGCACTTTTTCTAGACAAATTTTACTTTTTGAGGTTTTGTCAGTTCCTCGCAGGAAGGTGGCTATGAGCGGGATTCACTTAGGAGTCCGACACACTAACCACGGGGCACTACAATATTCTTGCTGTGATTAAATAAACTGGAGTTTAGACCTCTACTACAATTATACCTCAAACGATGACATTTTTGACATTCAAACAAAATTGAAAAAAAAATCAAAACAAAACAAAAACTAAAAACAAATATTCTGCCTATTTTAATTAGATGGAAGCATAAAATAAAAGAGAGAACAAATAAATTGCACGACTGGATCGCACGTACTTGCTCTTATGTGCGGTCACAGCTTGGAATAAAATTTGAAATATATTAAGGGAACTTCAAAGATTATATTCGATTTTTCTGACTTTTGATTGTTTGAAAAAAGTAGTAAAATAGTTTTCAGCGGAAAAATGTAAACGCCATTTTATTTCTTTAAAAAATGTGAAAAAGTGAGATTTTTTTTTTTAAATCGTTAGAGCCGTTTTTAAATAAAACGGTTATTTTTTAACAACTTTTTTAAAAAAATAAAAAAAAATAATTCAAGAATACAAACTTAAGAAAAAAATAACGTACATTTAAAAACAAAATTTAAAAAAAAATTCACTTACCCGTTTTCAAAATATTGATTTTTTCAAAAAAAAAAAAATTTAAAAAAATTATTAAAAATAAAAAAAAAGTTTTCGAAAAAAAACTAATGCAAAAAAAGCTACCTACATCTGCTTGAATATCAATTTTGATTGTAATCGATGACCAGTTCTTGAGAAATTGGAAGAAAAAAAAAACGGTCCAATGGGAGGTACCGTTTTTAGCCCACCGTATTAAATTTTTTTCCACCAAAATATAATGCATATCTACATTAGCACACTGATTTTTTTTTATAATTTTTCTTGGAGCCGTTTTCGAGAAAAATAAGCTTTTACATAACGGTTATATGACAGGTCCCGTAATTTTTGTGCTAAAAAAAAATTGAAAAAAGTCCTTTGTAGAATGTCAAAACAACCTTAAGTTCAAAATTTGAAGACGATTGGGGCAACCGTTTAGGCTGCAGTCAAAAATACATCCGAACAGACAGACAGACAGTCAGACAGATAGACGGACAGAGTTTTGCCAGTAACTCAAATATGTTTCTCTATCATCGTAATGTCATGTTTGATTGTTATCTCAAAATTTTTAATCTGCACGAATGCATAACTTGTATTATAGTACCTATAATCGCAAGTAAAAATAACAGAGAAAAAGAGAACTGGTCATTTTACACTATCTTGTTTACAGGCACAGTTTGGATATGACAATTGACATAATTTTATTAATGAAACAAACAAAAATTCGCTTTGTTCTCCAAACTTACATATATAGCACTTCGTCAAGTTTACGGTGCGCATAATCATCCATCTAAGAAGCTACGCTACGTAACGTGCGTTGAAAAGAAGCCATTGCTGCTGTAGACGTGAATATGATGGGGACCCGAATTTATCGATCTGAACTCCGAAGCCGTTGTCAGCAACTCGGTCCTTGCTCGCTCTCTTACTACTGGGAAAAGTTTGAGCAAAGATCTTGGCCTACATCTATATATAGGATCCAAGTGGTGATAGATCTAAAGCCAGCGGTCCATCAGTTGCGTCTTGTGTTCGGTAAATGGGCTGAGAATCAACTAGAAGTGGAACCAGATTTTTATCGTCAAATCATGATGAGGCTCATTTCTGGCTTAGCGAGTATATAAACAAGCCGAATTGTCTTTTTTTAAGTGAGATTCTCATGAGACTCTTGAGGCTCCATTACATCCTCAAATCACTGTTTGGTGCGGTTTAAATGCCGAAGGTGTCATCAGGGCCCATTTGTTTTTAAATCCGAATTGGTGCAAATATTATCGTGAATGGCGAACGCTAGAGGCAAATGATTCCTGATTTTTGTATTGCTGATATGATTGCAAATCATTTAGAGGAGATATTATTCCAACAAGACGGTGCAATATGCCGTACATCGCGTGCAACCATTTGATGACCGAATCATCTCATGTGAATTGGCCACCTCGTTCGTGTGATTCGACACTTTTGGACTACTCTTTGTGGGCTAGTAAACCAGCAACAATTGATCATTTATAAGGCAACATTAGAAGCCCTATTGACGAACTTAGAGAGGGTATGATCGAAAGGTGGTGCAAAATTGGACCGACAGGATGGCCCTCATAAGGCGCAGTCGCGGAGGCCATATGTCAGAAATTATTTTTAAACATTAAATGCAATGTAATTTGCTTATAAAGCCAAAAATGGTCATTTAATTATAAAAGATACATAATTTTGGTTCTGTTTGAACCAGGGGGGGGGGGGGGCATGGTAGTATTATTTGACTTTTGAAAATGTTCTCTTTTTTTCTAGTTACATTATGGACAACCTAGTCTTTACCTACTATAGTTTCTATAAAGATTTTTCACCTTCCGGCGCGAAAAACATATGGGTGTATATTAAAACTAAATTGGAAAATCCCAGAAAACGACCAAACAAATCAAATCATTATTATTCGAAAGCTCAAAAAATAAAACAGGACGATATCTTTTTTTTCAGCAACAATGCGAAAATGAAGCTCATACGAATGGAATGTTCCAGATCCGGCACACTAGCTTCTTTCCTGTAAAACTGTAGAGGGTGTGCCGTATGTCATGCATCCGCAAGGACTTGTTACATTCTGTCCTTTAAACTATAACTCAATTTCCACAAAAAAACAGATGTTTAGTTATGTAACGTCAATTATTGAGCAAAACAACTAATTTCTATATACCCCTTCAGCCTAACCTAACAAATGCGATCCAATTGTCCGGCTCCGGCACCGGTACGACCACCACCGCACCGGGTACCACAACATATTTTTACTTTACCTTCCTTGCAGCAGCCGCGGCAAAATCGATTTTATTTTCCCATTTTCTATTTTCGAAAAAAACAAAATAGAAGAAGAAGATTGAGTGCATTATACTTTGAAATGGCATCGAGCCAAGGAGCAAATTTATTTGACTTTTTGTTGAGTTGAACAAGGGCACGAGAGTGGTTTGTGTTTTTTTTTTTTGTATCTTCTGGATGTAGGCATTCGAATGTTTTGAAAGATTGAATTTAAATGTATACGGGTTAGTGGGTGGCCGATATGGCATTTCCCTAATGAATAAAAAGGGATTTTTGTGTAACAGGAACAGGAATTAGTTTTATGAGTCTATTGAAAAGAAAACTTTGTTTCTGCATTATGAAACCAATTAAAGTTGTTCGTTGTAGGTCAGTTCTAAACACTGTGACTCAAGGAATGTCCTTTAGTGATACATGGAATAAAGTTAGACTTAATCACTAAGGAAAAAAATAATAATATTAATAATAAGGTATAGCTGTAGAGAGCAAAATTTCACTAGAAATTTCTTGAACTTTCATTCTAAGCGAAAAAAAACTTATTCTAGCACTTACATCATATTATTGTCCTTTTCGTTTCTATTGTGCACTCTGAGGATTGTGTTCAATTCCCTCATCATATCGCTGCCCTTGCCTTCCAGCTCCGAAAGCATTTGTGAATCGTCCATTTTGTGCAAAGCTGATCCACTGCGACTCCTTATCGATGCTGACATCCTGCTAAGGACAATAAATTAAAAAAAAATATTTTCCTCAATTGAATAAAGAACATTATCATTATGATTTACTTATCAATAGAATCCATACTGCTATTAACATCAAAATCCATCATCAAGTCATCCGAACAGATTGACTCACATGGAGACAACGTGTCCAATGATTCCGCCCGATTCATCACTGCCTTTCGCAGGGACACTGGTGTCCTGAGACTCAATTCAATGGCAGCTTGCAGTGCACTTCTTGCTTTCGATTGACTCTTCAGTGATCGCATTGATCCAGTTTCCATTAGAGTTGGTGTATCCGTATGTGAATGGCCAACATGTGCTCCCACCTCAATACCCTCATTGGATTCATTAAAAAGCAATGCTGGCTGATCGGCAATTTCATCGTCAATTAAAAAATCATCTCGACCACAGTCGGACAGTGATAGTGAGTGTGAAGCATGCGTCGGAGTGCCTGGAGAAAGTGGAGAACAAACCTCAAACTCAGGGGATATCTCATCGATGTCCTTTTCCTGGATCTCAAGATTGTTCTTCTTTTTCTGCCGCTTACAGATCACATCTTCTGACTCTGTGCTGCTAACCAAACTGTCTGTGGGCGATGTCTCATCGTCCAAAAGGAACTCAGATGCAACTGCTGCTGCCATTTCGGCGAATTTAGATTCTGTGGTATTGGTCAAAGATATTGGTCTCTCTGGTTTGGAGACATCGTCGAGTTCCTTTTGCATTTTCTCAATTTGTGGTTCGATTTCTAGTTGTGGTGCAGATTCTGTGATTGATGCTGAAAAAAAATTTGGGTTAAAGGACTCTCTTCCTTTTTAAGGGGGAGGGGGAGGTATTGAAAACTTACAAATAGAACTTATGGCAATATCACTGATCATTGTTGGACTTATGTCCTCTGTTATTGGCATTATAGCATCGGTCTTCTCATTCTGATTATCCTTACTTTCATCGCTGCTGCTCATGCTGAGACTGCTGCAATCTTTGATGGCTAATGATTCGCCGGCATTGCACCATGATGTCCTAGAGCTTCCGGGAGATGAATTTTTGCTAAATGTGTTGATGTCTTTGAATTGATGATTCTAAATTAAAAAAAAGATTGTTTCGTATCAATTTTTATTTTTAAACTCAATCCCTTTCAAACATAAAAACCTCCTATCAAAAGATTCCAATCTAAATCACTTACTTTGGCACACTTTTCCGAAGTGGATCGGTCCAAAAATAGTTTCTCCTCCTCCAGGCCTTCGCTGTCTGACGTATTCTTTTGAGCTTTATGATGCTGTCCAGTATCTGTCGAATCTAAATGTAAGACAAAAAAAAAAACACCACTTGAACAACTGGCATCCACACAAATCGAAAAGAACCAACCTTGTTCATCCGTCGAACCAGTCGATCGGAAGAACGCTTCCCTAGTCAAAACTGTATTCGATCTAATCAGTCCACTCAGCGGCACTGTCTGATTATCCGACGAGAATGCACTTGGTAGCTTTGGCAGTGCCAGTGGCTCAACAGCACTATCGCTGGACAGAGGATCTTCTAAATCGCGCACTTCAAACTTGTGCCTTCCGCTCATGACCATCTGCAGATTCCTAGGACGGCTTCGGTTCCTCCTTGGCGATCCCCCTGATTGTGTGGGTTGGTTATCAGCCAAAGTGGCATCCAAACTGGCTATTCCCGAATCAGCGGAAATCTCTCGACTCCCTTGGAATCCTTTGCGATTAGTGTTGGCCATTTGTTTGGCGGTCTTTTGATCCATCGGAGGAGCTGCTGTGGAAGAAGATGCTCCTGCAGCTGATGATGACGACGAGGACGATGGATTCAATCGAATTGGCACTGGATATTCCGGCTTGGGTAGACTTGTTGTTTGCAGAGTGAACTTCGAATATGTTGCTGTTGGTGGACGAGGTGTTGGTCGGACACTATACAATGGATATGTTTTGATAAGACGAAAATATCTATTCAAATGTTACTTCCAAAATACTTACATAACATTTGTGTGCATTCCAGTGTTGACGAACGTGTACTGAGGTGGATTCACCAAGCATGGTGTCTGTCTGTGTGCCTGCTGCTGATGAAGAGGCTGCTGCTGCAGAAACTGCAGCCTGCTCCTCTGATACTCATTACTGTGGTAGTTGAGTGATTTCTGAGTTATTTTGGGAGCATGCGGCTGATGTCTTGATTCATCGAATTGTTGCTGCCGATCGAGATTCGATGAATTTGGTGTCATTGCACGACCAGAATGTGCGCTCTTCGATCTGCGTTTGACTGTGACGATGCAGGAGGTGGAGATTAAAAAAAAAATTAAAACAATTCAAGGAACAAAAATAGATACGCCTGCCCTCCACACGCAACATCACAGGTTGGTGTGGAGGGCGCGAGTGGCAATTAAAAAAAAATAAAAAAAGCAAAACAGCACGTACTTGTGGAATTGATGTTATTGTTGTTAAAGTTGTTGTTGCTGTAGTTGCCGGCGGTCTGGCTGTAGTTATTGTTGTCAACATTATCTTGAAAATCACTCTGGTATCTGGGAGTGATTCCTGTAGAGGCGGGTCGCACTGTATTTGTGCCTTTGAAACCAAAGCGATTGCTCCGGTTGATGGCACCGGTACCAGCACCTCCGTTGACTAGGATGGAACGTCCAACGACCACGGTGTTGTCGGTTGGCACTCCTTGAGTTGTTGCTGATGGAATTGTCTGATGTTGATTCTTTCCCGCACCTACTTTTTCAAAGGTAACCATTGGGGTTGTTGTTGCTGGTGCTGTTATACATGAAGATTCTAAAAATATTCCAAGAAGAGAAATTAGATAGTTTCGTTAGGGTGGCAGGAGTCTAGAGTTTGTTGTTGTTGTTGGTTGTGTCAAAGAGGTTGTACTGATTGGGTGTTTTGTTTGTTTTTTTTTGTTTTACTGATTGGAGATCCTTTTATTAAAAAAAATATCTAATTGAAGAGTGAAATTTACATTTAGAAGATAAAAGAAAAGAATGTAGCAGAGTTTACTTCTTTACAGTGTGTTTGGAAGGAAAGTTATTTATTATTTGATTGAGTGTTTTTTTAGTTTTGTATTTTTTTCTAATAAAATTTCATGAAAAGGTTAATTTGAAAAATAACGTATTGATAAGGGTCGGTCTCTTTTCAATAGAGTGATTGGCAGCACGTGACAAAGTGAATAAGACATTTTTTAAAGGAATCAAATTAAGGATTAGCCAATATAAAAAAAAATTGCGATAAAAATAAAATATGACATTACGATCATAGAGAAGTCTAAAAAAATTTGTGTGCAAAAAATGTCTGTCTGTCTGTCTGTATGTATAAGGAGATGCAGCCTAAATGGCTTAAGCGATTATCTTCAAATTTAGTGTGTGTGATTCTTTTTGCATTCTCCAAAGGGAAATTGAATTTTTTTAAAGCCTAAAAATAACGGTATCTGCCATATGACCGTTTAGGAAAAGCTTATTTTAACTCTATTTTTTTTACAAAAACCGTTAAGTGTTGTGGTTTTGACACTTTTTTTAAGTTCAGATAGTGTTATTTTTCTACGTTAATGTTACTTATTTTTTTGTTTATTTTATTCGACACATATGAGAGAGAACGTGCGATCCAGTCGTGCAACTTATTTTTTGAGTTTTGTATCTCTTTTATACCTACTCTTTTAAATAGAGTGATAAACAGTCAGTTTAAGTCTGTCTAAAGCTTAAGTCGTTAAGTGTGGAAAGTTTTAACATAATATTTACATTTTTGAGAAATAAATCGTAAGATCATGAATCTTTTTTCATCTTTTAAATTGTCTTCTTTTAGATGTCTGACTTAGAAGTTAGAAGGCACTAAAAGTTTCAAATCCGAGGTCAACAAAATTGCTAATGGAGCTTTCAGCGAATTCAAACTTAATTCATTCATTACTGAAGTTTCCACGAAATTTTCTTTTTTCAGGCTTTTTAAACTTTAATAGAAAATCAAGCAAACATTAATTTTTAACAAAAATATTTTTTTAAAAATCTCAACTCAAATGACAAGTCACTTTAAACTTTATCTTGGTAAACAGACTGTTGTCCTTAAACACATGATACTGATATCGCAAAAAAAAATCAGTTTCCCACTATTTGACATGCGATTTGAACATTTTGTGTATGACACAAAACTCAAAAAAAAAAACAACACACAAACTCAATGAACACTTAAGAACTATTTATATCTTGCATGCTTATGGCCATTATGACCAAATACAACAACATTTATAATGTAACCCGCAATGGAGTTGGAGATTGGAGTATCAGTATAAATTCGAAACTCACCAGTATTGCCGTTTTTATCATTTTGTTTTTGAATTGTAGTTGTTGCTGCTGCTGCCTTAGTATTCTCCACCACTTCTGTGGTTTTCGTTATCACATTATCGAAATTGAGTTTCTGTTTTGTCTTATCATCTAAAGTTTGAGTCAAATTATTCTCGAGCATTTCTTTCTGTTTTTGAAGATTCTTAGATTTCTTCGGTGTGTTGTGGAGTTTCTTGCGGAAACCGAATGACATGGCTGTGCCCTTCGTTTCCGGGCCACCGCTGGCCTTCTTTGAGCTTTTCTTACTTTCTGATTGACCCTGTAAATATTGACAGAAATGAAATTGTTTAAGTTTTATGATTGAATCACTATATGATTATATTCATCGTAAAGTATATAGAAAATGTATAGATACTTTTCTTTACGCGAAAAATCATTTAAGGATGTTGAAGTGTTATGATTGAAGACGCACGGAAGTGCGTGCAAACATGATATTCTTCAACTTATTGAAAGTATTTCACTTTGAGGTGTTTTTATTTCGGTTAATAATACTGTACTAGGAATAAAACGTGTTGAAGGAAAATAACTTGGGTAAGAAATAAGCGTGTCACTTCGATATTAGTTTAGATTTATTTGTTCGAAATAAGAAAATTAACATACCTACGAAATTTTTGAATAATAATAAAATCTAGGGTTGTGGTCAAAATTCTTTTAACAAAATTCTGCTTTCAAAAATTCTGCTTTTGAAATTCTGCTTTTCAAAATTCTGCTCGCCAAAATTCTGCAAATACATTTTCCAAAACTTAGTTTTTCTTTATTATTTGCAGAGTTTTGATAAGCAGAGCCATGCTCTTACTTTCGAATGAATTTAATAAAAAAATAGTTTTTTTTTGTTTCTTATCTATATATGTATATATGTATATATATTTTTGTTTCCCGTTGCTATTGGTAATACAAAAAAAAGAGAATTAAAAATTAAAAAAAAAAATAAGCAGAATTTTTTTCTTTTTTGATGGACAGAATTTTGAGAAGCAGGATTTTGAAAAGCCGAAAAAATGAAAAAAAACAGAATTTTGAAAAGCAGTATTTTGAACCCAGAATTTTGACCCGCTCTTTAAAATCTACTGTCGTAGAAATGGGGACGGAAAAAGATAAATTTTATCTGGAAAATAAACTTAACACTAAGAATCAGTTGTTACCGGAACCGGAAGAACTATATGTTTTCTTGTAACATTCCTATTGCGCAGTTGTAACTGCTTAAGGGAAACACCAATCGGTTGCACAAACTTGCTTTAACAAACAGTCACATTGTGGATTAAAGGTTTTTATCAGAGCTGTAAATGAATGCAATCATTTGGGAATGCAATCGCCGAATTCACGAAGAAAAAACAGAAAATGATTGAAGTCATTGACTTCACGTTTTGTTTGTGTTTTAAGAAATGAATTCCGCATTCAAGTTGAAGTGATTGATTGGAATAGTCATTTTACACCATTCAAATGATTGTAGTCAATTTATGATATGACTGCAGTCATTTGAAGTCATTTGAAATCATTTTCGAAGTCATTTGGAGTCATTTCGAAGTCATCCATTAAAATGTGAAAATGAAACTCAATTCTGGTACACAATGGAGATAATTTGAATAGGTAAATTACAGAATACGTACATATCATTTGATACATAATTATAATTTTAACATTAAACAATACAAAACAAAATCGGAAGGCTAGCTCTCAGTCAAAAAACCCAATAGAAATCCTCAAAGGCAATTGAACATTATCACCGTGTCCGTGGTTTGCCCAATTCACCGTTTTTGTTAGCTTATAACGTGGACTGGACTCTATGATGGGTTTGGTTTTTCTTGCTGTTAAAAGTTGGTCCATTTATAGCACAACCGATTCGAGCGATGTGTGATTTTGGCTCATAAGTGAATTTTATCACAAGGAACAACTGTCCACACAGAGCTACTGTCAACAATCCAGAGCAATATCCAGATGTTGTGGAAAATAAGACAGCTTGAATTGCTTGTGGAACTAGAATTATCCATTATTTCAAACAAATAGATGTTTGCCGAAAAATATGCGAGAAGAATTGGCTGATCCAGATTTGAATACACTATCACTGGTCAATAAACTGCTTGGCGTTGTTGTTTGGGCAACGATTATGAAAAAAGTACAAAAATTCCTCATCGTTGTTGTTGGTCTACCAACTCACCGTGCACCTGGAGGATTCCACTTAAAGTTCTGATTTGCTTTTATGTCGTCTTGTTTCTTCAATGTGTGGCCGATCCAGCACCATTTTCAAAGCTTGATCGCAACACCCATCCAGCCAGTTTCACAACATCATGAAACGGATTTCAAGTTTGATTTAAAAAAAAGTTTTAACTGCAAAGGGACATTTGGCCGGAAAGATTCAAAATGCGCTGCACTTTGTTAATTTTAGGTCTAAGTCCGTTTCATCATCGACTTACACAATTCTTCCAGAGATTTCAGATGAACCTTCTGTTGTTAGGTTTCGGCCGGTGTGCATTATTTTTGTTTTTTTCTTTTTGGCGTTAATCCTTTTATCCTGCCGCTTTTCCATTCGAATAACGAATGTCACATTTGGTGGTTCAAAGCACTTATCTTGTTTGAAGCAAGTATAGTCAACATCATCCAAATGGCTTCATTTATCAAACGATCTCCGTTGGATAACAAGTTTTTCGGTTGGACCCACTTATACTAGGTGTGCAAAAAGAAATCACCCTATTGAAAGATGCTCTCATTTTTGCAAATCGCCGAAAATGTCTAATCTGTTTTGACATTTGTGGACTAGACAGATGCAGAATACAAGTGAACAAGCCATGGAGCGACACATCAACCGACATGAAGCGATATTCTGAAGGCGGCGTTCCCGGGTCGCCTCATCTCTCGTTTTGGCGATTTGCACTGGCCTGCAAGATTCCCCGATTTAACCGTTTCAGACTTTTTTTGTGGCTTTTTTGGAGTCCCGTGTTAACGTGAACAAGCCCGAAACTTTGGAAGCCCTCAAGGATAACATTCGACACGAGTGCGAGAATTTGTCGCTCGAAGTTCTCGCTGAAGTGATGAAAATGCCATAAAACGGGCCCGTAGGTCAATCAATTCTGACCGCACCCATTTGGCTGATATCATCTTCTCAACTTGACAGTACAATACAATTCTAAAGGTTCAAATAAACATAATCAAAAAACAGAATCGAAGTTTAGAAAAAAAGAGCCAAAAACTCGGATAGATGACTTCTTTTGGCCCACCCTGTAGGTAAAATTAAAATGGCGACAAGACATCTTCTTAAGAAGTTTAGAAAGCTGTCTATTATCCTTGCGTTGTTATGCTGTTATGCCTCCCAGACCTAGCGATCTCCAGCTGCATTCTCGATCAACGCGATCGAAGGCATTTCAAGGTCGACAAACCTCTTACAGCAGTAATTAAAATTCAGTTTATTCTTTCAATACAGTGTTAATGTGGCCGACTCTTGATCGAGTGCCTCTTGAGTGTTGACTCCATTCTAGACTTAATTCGCTGGAGAATACGGTATACTCTACCAAATATTTGGTATCTTGACTTAACTCCGACCTTCAGCCTACTTAGAAGGGTTTCATTTTTGCTAACAGCCCTAGCCAGCTAAAAAAATTACCCTTGTTTCGGGAACATCCTTCAGGAATTGGTCAGGTATAGCATCAAGCCAAATTTTTGTTGGTTTTTGGAAGACGAATCGCGGTTCTTATCTCTGCGCTTGTTTGGGAGCTGATGTCAAGCCTCATGGAAGACTAACGTATACAATCAAGTTAGTGTTTTGAATTTGAGCTCTTTTCATTATTAAGTAGCTCACAAGAGGCTTCCTTCCTCATTTAGGAGTTGGTTTCCTATAGTAAAGAACAAGTTACCATACGCATCAAGAACAGGGTGGGTGTGGTTGCTGCTACTTTTCTTACCAATGAGATATTCTTCGTTATATTCTACCGCATTCTGTAGAACTACATTTTTATAAGCATTAGTTTTAATATTGATTTTTTTTTAAGGTTCCCTGCGGTGTGTTATCTTTTCCCAGGTGTCTTCCGATGTCCAGACATTTCAAGCTCTTAAATGCCTACTGGCATTCGCCATGCTTAAACCCTTTCCACATCGAAACAAAATATAGGTTTCGAACAAAATAAAAAAAGTTTTGCTTTGTTATAAATAATAATACAAAAAAAAAATTCATAAAAACGCAATAGGTTTCTGCATCTCAGAGATTGCCATAAATACTGTCAAAGTTTAAAAAACAAAAATCAATATTAAGCAACATCTCTGCAAACAAACTTAAAATGACATAATTTATTGACGTGTGGTTCAGTGATTCGAAAAACTAATATAAACTGAAGCTGTTGTTTTCTTATTAAAAAAAGAAAAAAAAAACATAAATTGAAAAGGTCAAGTCCACCTCTTGTTCCACCTTATTTATGGTAGGAAACATTGGCCTTCTTAGCTAGTGTTCCCCCAGCATAAGCAAAATATAAGCTTGAACTTGATCCTGAATGAGAAAAAAGTGTATAGAATTTTAATAACATTGCGTTACGAACGCAAGACCTTGAATGAATATTTTCTCTTTTAATTGAAGTTGCTAAAACACCTTTATTCAACATTACCAATAACTTTTCATTATTATGTCATCACCTTCGAAGTTCAAAATTCACCTGAAGAATCTAATTCTATCGCAGAACTCAACTTAAAACCTGACCCTTCTGTCCACGAGTATATAGTATATATAGAGGGAATATAACCCTCATATCATTATTAAAATTAAATTTTCAAGCCAATTTACTCCATGAGTCGTCGGTACGTGATTCTCTTCTTTTTTTTTGCAAAAAGGTGTAACGCCCTCACGTTTGCCATTTCCAGTCCACACACAATCATCGTTCATTAAACATTCACCATATATGCGACCCCTACCTAATAAGGAAGGTTTGCCATTTTTGTTTCATTTTAATTACACCCCGGAGTTTAAACAAAATCAATCTGACCAGACAATATATGTAATTATGATGGAATGACGTCAAGCTGCGTGGCTTTGTGGAAAACCTTTTAGGAGTGTCAGGTTGCGTAGAAGTCAATAGAAAAATCACAGCAAACTAAAAGAATGGATTGCTATTGTAGGGGTCTGAATATCAAAAAAAAAAAATCGACCGTTGCACTTTTTAATCATACAAATCAGGTTGGTGCCCTAGAGGGCGTTGTCAAGCCCCCTAAACACTAGATTATCCAACGAATGATACTGCAAACAATGCCAATCCTTTTTGTTTTCCCCAACATATTGTATTTCTATTTGCAACCAGTCTTCTTTCATTAAAAAAAAAAAAACAATCCCAACAAAAGCCCCATTTAACGAATAAGGACATTCAGTTAAGACAAAATTCAATTATTACTGCAACAACAAAACATACATCCTTTGGGTAAAAGAATGTCATTCCAACCCTCTGGCTTCGAATAGATATAATAACTGTAGCTGATGTGTGTTCTAGAATCTAGAATATATAAAATTATTGTATCTATCTAGCTATTTATGTGAACATATGCTGCAACGGCGAGCAGGTGGATTTCACTGAACCAGGTTACACTCTTTAGAAAACACTACATTTAGAGAAGGACGAATTCTATCATCCGTGCAATTAAAAACATTTAAAAATGTAATTTCTGTCGTTGAATGAGGGAAAAAAGGAAATGGAAATATAATAGCCCCTTGCTTTGGTGGAAATCACCCTTGTGGAGAAAAAGAATTTCTACACACTGCGCATTTAAGAAGCAGTCTGGTGGACAAGTAGAGATACATAATGCATGTAGAAGATTCATAAATATGATTGAACTAGCAGAACCGGCCACGCGTTGCTGTGGCTTATTTAATTTGCAATAAAACAATATTGAGTTCATTAATCGAGATAAAAAAAAAAAACAATCCTATGCCTCAAGTTTGACCAAATTACAATTAAAATAGTAAATTTCATGAAAATCCGTTCAATAGTTTTAGTCTATTGGCTACAAACATCGTGACATTTAATTTTTATATGCAAATATAACAAACCCACGCAAACCAAACTATTAGTCGCTACTACCAGGCTACCAGCTAGCCATGTTAATACACACAAAGAATTTTTAAAAGATCGGTCAAGTCATTTTAATTTAATATTGTTGATATATACGAATTGTAAAGGTTCATGGAACACCTTGTTTTCCAATATCTCCTGCCCAGGTCAAGCTATCGGGTAAACATTTTGCTAACGTTTTTTTTTATTTTTATTTGAATGAAAAAGGTGACCCCAACGCCACCTAGGGGTAATGCTCTCTTGGAATATTCCATTTAGCCACCTAGTAGCAATTTTTTGAATCGATATATCTATGTGTGCGTGATTTTGAAATTTTTATCGTAAAAATGCAAAAATTACAATTTTTCAAAAATTTAATCAAAAGAAACTGTAAATGTTTTTGCTATAATTGATAAAAAAAAATATCAAAAAAAAAAAATATAAACATATATTGGGCGCTGCATTGCTTGTACACATGTATACACGTATGCTCACAAGACCAGCCATAAATAAAAAACCAATACACATAAACACATAGCACATAGCTTAAAACCTTCTTCTTGACCATATCTTTCATAAAAAAACAAGTATATTGAAAATGGTCGAATGCCAACTGAGTTCATTAGCGTCATACGTTTTTGACAACATTTTTTTATATATAAGGATATCAGAATGTATTGAGAAACTATTTTGGAAAACTTCTGAGATTGCCGTGAGATATTTTTGGGAAGTTATTAAAGAATTTTTTTATTCAAATAGACAACTCAATATATATATAAGGAATGATCATTTTTGGAGTTTTATCTCAGTTGTGCCGGCTTTTAATTTGAAAAAAAAAACAGTACATATAAATAAAAATAAATTTGGATTTTTTATAAATTCTCTTTTAAATAAATTTAAGATTGCAAAATCACCTAACTTTTAAAAAATTATTAGTTTGTGTAGTTTTTAATTTAATTAAGAGGAAATTTATGAAAATTCACACCAAAGACGCAACCGGAAGTGGCCATTTTACCGCCAAAGGGACAAGAAAAAGTTTGTCCGACCAGCGGTTTTGTACATTTGTAATTTGCTATGTATTTATTGCAAAATTTTCATTGACTCGATGAATTAGGTGTTCCTGCAACTACCTCCTTTACTAAAACGTAAAAAGTTTAAACAAAAAATTTAATAATACCAAAATTGAGGTGAGGGTTTACCAAACGTGACAGATCGTTGTTGACAGTCTGTTCCGATCACATAGTTCTGGAGGTAACGGTCAAGACTAATATTTTTGTATAAGTCATTGATGGCAGATTACCATTTTAAGGAGCATGTCTTAATTATACAATATTGTAATCACAATGAAGATTGTTAGTATAAACCTTGCCCACGTTGCATCCATTTAATGGTAGGTGGCGTAGCTCTCTAAAAATGAAGATGAAAAACTGCGATTTATACTCTGACAATTTCTAGGGCACCAAAAAGGCAGCGCTTATTTTAGAAGCAGACTTAAGCAAGACATCTTGAATTCAAATGTGTGAACGAGCGCATCACGACAGACCTCATCAAGAGGCTGAATTAGCCCAAAAAAAAGGCTTATAAATGAGCATGGAAAAACTTATGACATCAAAGTGTATTTTACTAGCTCTTGCACAAAACATGTGAGCAGTAGTGTCCTAGCTATGACTTTAAAATTATCCTAGGCACCTTTAACGCCAAGCTAGGGAGAAGGAATGGCGACTTTACGTACAAAATTGGAAGCAGCTAGCTAGAAACCGAACTGGATGAAGAAGATGAAGTAAGATTACCTAAGGTAGAGTATATAAGGTAAGATCGTACGAGACCTCCGTCGATATCCGTCAAAATATATATATTAGTCCGAGACATTGAATTCTTTGCTGTGGACAAGAATTTGTCCTCCTAGAGACTTCAATTAGACGCAACTTCTTCAATTAGACCCAACTTCTCTAGACAAACTTATTGACCGCTACTTCTCACTGATATTGAATTAATATGAAATTCACATTTCTATTAAAAAACTTGGGATTAGGACTATCATTGGAAGGCCTTTAAAATAAATGTCTTCCTATCGATCAAACATATGAAATACCTGCATTGAGTTGACCTTAGACAAGGAAGAATCCAAGGCAGGGAGTTTTTTTTCAAATCGGGTAACTTTACTTTGGTGGAACCTGCAGGCGAAGCAGAGAAGTGAAAAATAATCTTCCGTTTTAAAAGAAGAAGAAAGTTCACCTTTTAAAGGTTATAATTTTGTTTTTGTGTTTTCCTTAAAACATATATTTATTGACTTATAACCCAGAAACCAAAAAAGTTGTAAATTTTTGTGTGCATGTAAAATGTCTGCTTATGGTGTCTGCTTGACACTAGGACTTTTTGTAAAATCTTGTGTGTTGCGTGGCACTGGCATTTCAGCCCAAGTTCCCGAACCGTCGCAACAAAATTTACCTACGATTAGTAGCATTTGGTGCCGTCATATGCTGCGAAATCCGAAGGATGATTTCCATTATTCTTCAACAAAATCCATTCTACAACTACTCTGTATAAAATAAGTTTTGGAGATTTCTAAAATTAAAGGTTAGGCAGAGGATTATAAGATAGAACTATAAATTGAATTTGTGACTTTGTAAAAAAAAAAACAGTTTATTAAAGTTTTCCTTAAAATAAGGCAGGCAGCAATTTTTGTATTCTTTTCAAGTTCAAATTTTCACTAGGATTTTCTTCATATGATTCTCATGCAAGAAATGTAAAAGTTAAAACAAATCAACGTTTGAGGTTTCCAAACAACAGTTTTTTTCAATTTGTTTGAATACAAAATATTTTACAAGAATCCTCTTTGCAGAAATAATTGTAAGGTTTTTCCAATTATTCCTAATTTCCCTTCCTCAAAATCATTCTTAATAAAAAAAGCTACAAATCTGATATTGATGAGACAAAATAAAACCCTTCTACGAACAAAGAATGGAACAAAAACAACACACACTTTAAACCCGGAATAAATTCCTATAAATTTCTTTTCTTTCCTTCCATACTGTTCAGCCAGCAATGCACTCTCAGTAGGACAAAACTTACTATAGGTTCTCCACCCCATAAGCACCTTTCCAACGCGAGTGCACTTGTATTTGTGGTTTTTTGGTATCCTTCATGCTATTCACTCTGCCAACTGTGCACTATTTTAAATCCTTTTTTCTTCTTCTATTCAAACCAAAAGATAAATAACTTCACATAATAATGCTGGAAGATATAAAAACAAACAACACACAGGTTGTCCTCTTTTCTGCCCCCTAAAGTATCAACTTGCGGTATCGTGCCGGCTGCCTTTAATGCTAACGAGGCTCTCTAGGTTCGGCTTGCGCCTGAGATTATGAGTGCTCCTGATATGAATCATCGCCGTGTCGACGTCGTCGCTCGTCGTTGTTAAAATCTAAAATGTTGGGGGCGTTAAAGGTATGATGAGAAGGGATAGGGGGGAATAGAGGGACGTCATTCAAGATACAGACAGACACACATAATAACAATGAAGGTACCACCTTAAGGAGGAGAATGCAAAAAAAAATAATAAATTTACCATCACGTCGCTTTCGTCGGCTATTTCGTCATTAAATGGTGACTCCTCGAAATCTTCTGGATCGATCACGAGGTTCTCACATTCATCCATTTTTAGCCCGTGTTTGCCCCCGTGGTGGCAGATGTTTGGTTTGTTGTTGTTGTCGCCAATAGTCCTATCGACGGCCGAGGGCACTTACACCCACTTCCTTAGGATTTTTTTCCTTTCTTCCTTTTTGAATTTATCTATATTTTACAATTCATTGCGGATACGCGACTGGTATTGGGGGGTTAGGGTGGTCACAGACTTTTCGGAAAGCGTACTTTGCAGGTATCTGTATATTGAGCTTATATTTTTTTTCACTTTTCACTTATGTGGGTTTTTTTTCTATCTTCACCAAGGGCCACTTAGGAAATATCCTTCGAATATGTGTGTTCTTCGCAGTTGAAATTTTTGCAGAATGAAGAAAAAAGTCCTTGAAAATGTAAAAATTTTCTCACAGACGTGTTGAATTATATGATTCACTTACACCCCTGCTACATTGGTTTTGAGCAATATTTTAAGGTTGTTGTTTGGACAAACAAATATGCCGGTTTATATGGTTTTTGGGAGTTTCTTTTGCAATTATTTGCATTTTTTCTTTAAACGTTAAAAAGGAAAAGGACACGAGTCCTTGTGAATGTACTTGAATCCGTTTTTCAAATGAATGAGTACCACGATGAAATTGCGAGAGAAATTGTAGTTGTGGTGTAGAGCTTTTGGAGGAAGGAGTGTGCGCAGTAGAGGTTTGGCGGCGCCATATTGAAAAAGTGATGTCAAAAATCAATAATTTTTCTTGGGTGACATCTGGTAGTTCATGAAGGTATGTTTTGCCAGAGGTTGAAAACAAACTTTTTTAATACCAAACATTTAGGGATTTTAAAACAGAATAGTTTTTGTTTTGTAATGGTTTTATTTAAAAATAGAGGTCGCTGCTTCAATTTTTAAATGTGATGCAACATTCAAGGAGGTTTTAAAAGCCAAATGTCAGTTCGACAATTATGTTCAAATATATAATGAAAACAGGTTTTTTTAAGCTGACAAACTAAATTAATTAAACGTTTTTGATTCTTTAAGCCAAGTGTTTACATACTACCATGTGCCTAACATTATCGAATAAGTTCCCAAACATAAATTTTTCAATCAAGCATAATATTTGTTTAGGTTGTATATTTTGTCAACTCATCTAGTCTAGCAAATTGTATAAAAGCTGAAGAGTATTTCGAATACACATCAGTAAATTGAAGTCTTTCTGAAGCATTAATCAAAGAAACAATCAAGCATTATGAAAATTATTTTCTTCGTTTGCGCCTTGTTTGCGTTGGTATGTCTAGTACTTGGTCAAAGTCCATCACCACCACCACAAAATGGTGGTTCGTCACCACTACCCTGTCGTGGAGGCCATTGTGGACGTTCTCCACCACGAAGACATGGTAATTCATCACCACCACCACGTCGTGGAGGCCATAGAGGAGGTTCTTCACCACCACCACGTCGTCCACACGCAAGTCCTTCACCATTACCTTCATCATCACCTTCACCATCTCCTTAAGAAGGCAATAATTGAAGTCCTTCACCGCAACCAAAAGAAATGGGTCCACGTGGTCCAATTTAGAACTTATAATCTTCATGAATAAAGTTTTAACAAAAAAGATTCATAAAAATTGTTGTTGTTTTGTTTTATTGTCTTGCTCTATCAATTAACAACCAGCTATGCAAAAAAGAGGAGACATTTTGACCCTGTTCAATGAATATTCCATGGAATACAAAATTCAACCACTTTTTACTACCGCTTCCGGTGTTCACATTTCAACGAATTACCTACAACTTAAAACAGCGCCATCTAATTTCCATTCCTTCATACCCATTTTCAACAAATTTGTTTGCCCTTGTTAAAAGCCTTTTTTATAATTTTTCATATGCCCGAGCAACTCCGGAAAGGTCAGCTGGTTTTCAAACAGAAATGCAGCCTATAAAAGCTTCCACTTGGAAAATTCGAAAATAGTCTATCCATTGACTCTAAATTTGAACATAACTGGAATATATAAATACCAGCGTAATTAGCAGTTCAATAACATTTTGTTGTTACTAGATGGCTCTGAAGTCAATCAGTTTCTAGTATTAAAACTTCACTGGATTAGATTATTTTTTTTAAGGCCGAGCAACGCCCGAAAAGTCAACTATTTTCTTATAAAAAAAATCGCTTTTTTAGAAAATAAAAATGTCGTCTTTAGCGAAAAGAATTCCGGAAAGAATTGATCTAAATTTACCACAAAGATCGTTGATTCCTTTTTAAATAAATTGCACGACTGGATCGCATATACTTGCTCATATGTGCGGTCGAATTCATAAAAAAAGTATTTCGAAAATTAAAGGACGGATTTTGATGGAATCCTGTTTTTATTTTTAGTTTTTTGGATTTTTTTTTATTTTGGTATGCAGTGTCTTAGAGTTTATTAGTATACATGTGATTGTAAAATTTTAAATAATTGTTTTTGATTAGTTTTAAAAATATCGATTTTTCAAAAAAACGAAAATTCAAAAAATTATTTTAATATGTAGAATTAATTTGGCTACATTGATTTTCTCAAATATAAAATTTGAGAGAAATCCAAAGAGCCGTTACCGAGAAAGCCAAAAATTAAAAAAAAACGTTATATGAAAGGTACCGTTAATAGACTTTTACCGTAAATTTGGTTCTGATAAAATGATAGCCAATACCAACTTAAAAAATCTCAAAATGCCAAAAGAATAACACCACTAAATTTGACGATAACCGGCTGCAGCTCGTTATACATACTAACAGACAGACAGACATTTTTTGCCACTAACTTTTTTAGACTTATCTATGATCGTATAATGTCATGTTTGATTGTTATGTCAATTTTTTTCATATTCACGAATTCTAAACTTGCCTTATAGTCCCTATAATCGCAAGTAAAATGGGATTTGAAGATTATGCGTGGCGGCATGACTGGAGCAGCTGTTGCAGTCGCCACATGCAAAGCTATTGTGAGTCTCTGCCTCCCGGTCAATATCCGAGCTTTGATTCCGTTGTGTGAAAATGTGGTGGGATGCAATTCATTTCGTCCAGGTGATGCATCAAGATGTCGTGATGGCAAAAGTATTGAGATTCAACGCACAGACCATGCGGATGTGATGGTTCTAGGAGACGCCCTACACTATGCTCAGCTTTTCTGTCCCAAATTTATAGTGGATGTTAGAATTAGAACAACCTCTAGAGCCTGGATGAGGCAGCTAGTGGTGTTTTCACCAACTCGGAAGTCTTGTGGCAACAAATTAAAAATATCAGCAGGCGACAGGGTTTGAGGGCTTCCACTTAGGAATTATTACTCAGATTTGGTGACTGAATCATTGCATCCGATTTGAAAAATTTCGGCACTGAATCGGGCGGAAGGCCATGCAAAGCGGCGGCTTTCTTGAGACAGTTTGTACCATGCGGACAATGGATGCATATTGTAAGATGATGGTTTGACATAATTCCTTTAGATTGTTCCATCTTTCTTTTTTTTTTACTTTCTGTGTGATGTACTCGAATGGCAAAGATTTCGAGTATATTCCTGAATGAATGACGGGAAGAGCAACACGAACTATGATTGAATTTGTTGCGCAAAGTGTTGGCAAGGATGCAGCTCCAAAAATTCCACTAGAAAAGTGAAACATAAGGACTTTTTTCATTGAATTTGGATGTGTTTTGTAATAATTAAAATAAGGGAAGCAAAGTATTTTATTTTTATTCTTTTTAAAAAAGAAATCAACGAGTTTGTATAGTGGTTTCGAGAATCAAATTAAATTGCGTTATACTTAGACGAATTCTTCCCGGAATTCTCTTCGCCTTTATATTTTCTGAAAAAGCGGTTTTTATAAGAAACTATTTGAAATTTCGGGCGTTGCAGCGGAGGGAGCATCAATATGAACTGCAAACAACTCTATAATTAAAAATGTAAAATGAGCTATGTATGGTCAAATTTAGAGTCAATGGATAGACTACTTTCGAATTTTGAAAACAGAAGGCTACATTTTTGTGTGAAAACCAGCTGACCTTACCGGCGTTTCTCGGGCATATGAACAAATTTAAAAGGGGTTTTTAATAAAGGCAAATGGGCATTACATAGGTGGCGCTGTTTAAAGTTTAAGTTGGCGTAGGTATTAGAGTAAAAGTGGTTGATTTTTTTATTCCATGGAATATTTATTGAACAGGGTACAAATATCTCCTCTTTCTTGCGTAGCTGGTTTTTAATTGATAAAGCAAAACAATAAGCAATTTTTATCAATTTTTTTTTTAACTTTATTCATGAAGATTATAAGTTGTACAATGGACCACGTGGACCCATTCCTTTTGGTGGCGGTGAAGGACTTCAATTATTCCCTTAAGGAGATGGTGATGGACTTGCGTGTGGACGACGTGGTGGTGGTGAAGAACCTCCAAATCTTGGTGGTGGTGAAGAACCTCCACGACGTGGTGGTGGTGGGGAACCTCCACGACGTGGTGGTGGTGGTGAACCACCATTTCTTGGTGGTGGTGGAGGACCTCTACCATTGCCTCCACGACGCGGTGGTGGTGACGAACCACCATTTTGTGGTGGTGGTGACGGACTTTGACCAAGTATTAGACATACCAACGCAAACAAGGCGCAAACGAAGAAAAGAATTTTCATAATGATTGATTGTTTCTTTGATTAATGCTTCAGAAACACTTTGATTAACTGATGTGTATTTGAAATAGTCTTCAGCTTTTATATAATTTTCTAGACAAGATGAGTTGACAAAATATATAACCTAAACAAATATTATGCTGATTTCAAACTTATTTTTGGAACCCATTCGATAATGTTAATCACATGATAGCAGATATACACACTTGTTTAAAGACGCTTAATTAACTAAGTTTTTGTTAGCTTAAAAACGTTTGAATTTTAGTTATTATTATATTGGTTTTGACGTCTAGGACAGACATAAATGGACAGAACTGTCTAAGTATGTAACTTTATTGCTCTGGCTTTTAACTATGCCCTTAGCTTAGAGTACTTCCTTGTTTGTTGCATCACAGCATTGCATTTATATACATTCCATAGAACTATCATGACTGCCATTATAGCGTTTGCGATAAAAGATGCATGTTTGGGCTTTAGTTATTTTTTTTGCAACACATTGCTTAACACAATGAAACTCCTTGAACATACGAGTTCAGCTTTGAACACTTTCTCGAAAGGTATCTCCAAAAAGGACGGAGATCCATATATTTGTCACAAGAAACTTGGCAGGATATTGAGGGCAACTAGTAATCAAACTCGATATTTACACTTTCTAAAAGATCTCGGGAGTTGATCGGAAGGAAACGCTGATAATAATAAGACCTGTACAAAGAGCAGGGCAGAACCTCATAATAAAGTTATGTGGATAGAAGAGCTGGGTGATTAAGTCGTCGGGTTTCTCCTTTAGCGGCCAACAGTACCAGTAACTCACACCTGTACTTTGAATACATCCAAATACATAATGAGTTAAGAGAATAAGTCTTAAAACCGACATCAAACGATTGATATGCTTAATGAAAACCTTTGGAACATCAGGCCAGGGGAATATTTCCTTGTGGTTTTTCAATTTTTACTTGCGATTATAGGAGGGATTATACGGCAAGTTTAGGATTTGTGAATATAAAAAAATTGAGATAACAATGAAACATGACATTATACGATCATTGGAAAGTCTAAAAAAGTGACCGACAAAAAATGTCTGTCTGCCTGTCTGTCTGTCTATCAGTATGTATAACGAGTTGCAGCCTAAACGTCTTAAGCGATTATCTTCAAATTCGGTGTGTGTGATTCTTTTGGCATTCCCCAGAAGGGAAATTGAAATTTTATTTGTTGGCCTAAAAATAACGGTACCTGCCATATGACCGTTTACGAAAAGCTTATTTTTCTCGCAAAATTTTTGTGAATTTTTGTGTTAATATTAATATTATTTTAAGTTTTATAATCACATGTTTATTGATAAATTCTAAAAAACTGCATACCAAGATTTCAACAATTTTTTTTTTCAAAAAAACTAAAAATATAAAACAGGATTATATCAAAACCGGTTCTACAATTTTCGAAATACATTTTTCATAAATTCTTTGTTATTTAAGACGTGTGATTACCTCATTTTTACTTAAAACCGTTAAGTACTGTGGTTTTTAATACTTTTTATAAGTTCAAACTGTGTTATTTTCAACGTAAATGTTACTTGTTTCTGTCAAAGATCTCGCTTTCCAATGTAATTGGGCAAATAAGAGCAAGTACGTGCGACCCAGTCGTACCCAGTTTTTTGTGATTTTGAGTCTAATACCACTAAATGATGAGTATTTAATACCTTAAAAGCGATAAGATTATATGAAAGAACGATGGCTTATAAACGTTTCCTCAAGTTCAGCTCGGTTGATACTTAAACAAACGACTATTTATGTTTTAAGTATACAAGCAAGTATATAACTATTATTTGTATTGTATTTGTATTTATTTCACATGAATCTTGCTTACACCTAGATAAAATATTATCTTTTAGTTGTGAAACAATATAAACAAGGTTAAATTTAAATTATTTTGATGTTTAAATAGTGGTAGTTATTAACTAATTTACTAATTATTTTTTATACTATTTATTTACTTATTATTTAATTGAAACATATTTAAAATTTTAAGTACTATTTTATTAATTTTATAATTCTATAATTTTATTGTGCTTAACAGCGCTTATGTGAAATAATGTTTTTTAAGTTTAAGACCGGAAGTGAATTCTAAAATCTAATGGCGTATACAAAGAACTGTTTTTGAGTAACAGTGTAGTTCCAAGTCTGCTTCTATTACAAGAAAATAAAAATTGAGTTCTTTGAAAAAAGTATTCAGGTATTTTATTGTATTTTAGGTTGAATAGAAAAGTTAATGTTTCAAATTCGAGATATTTTTGTAATTCCATTCCAAGGAAAGCCTTAACATGGCCAGAAATGTGTTTTTTCGACCAAGATTATAAGCAAACCTACAACAACCAACATACAAGGAAGTATTCTAAGCTAAGGGCATAGTTAAAAGCCAGAGCAATTTACATACTTAGACAGTTCTGTCCATTTATGTCTGTCCTAGACGTCAAAACCAATATAATAATAACTAAAATTCAAACGTTTTTAAGCTAACAAAAACTTAGTTAATTAAGCGTCTTTAAACAAGTGTGTATATCTGCTATCATGTGATTAACATTATCGAATGGGTTCCAAAAATAAGTTTGAAATCAGCATAATATTTGTTTAGGTTATATATTTTGTCAACTCATCTTGTCTAGAAAATTATATAAAAGCTGAAGACTATTTCAAATACACATCAGTTAATCAAAGTGTTTCTGAAGCATTAATCAAAGAAACAATCAATCATTATGAAAATTCTTTTCTTCGTTTGCGCCTTGTTTGCGTTGGTATGTCTAGTACTTGGTCAAAGTCCATCACCACCACCACAAAATGGTGGTTCGTCACCACCACCGCGTCGTGGAGGCAATGGTAGAGGTCCTCCACCACCACCAAGAAATGGTGGTTCACCACCACCACCACGTCGTGGTGGATCACCACCACCACCACGTCGTGGAGGTTCTTCACCACCACCAAGATTTGGAGGTTCTTCACCACCACCACGTCGTCCACACGCAAGTCCATCACCATCTCCTTAAGGGAATAATTGAAGTCCTTCACCGCCACCAAAAGGAATGTGTCCACGTGGTCCATTGTACAGCTTATAATCTTCATGAATAAAAGTTAAAAAAAAAGATTGATAAAAATTGCTTATTGTTTTGCTTTATCAATTAAAAACCAGCTACGCAAGAAAGAGGAGACATTTGTACACTGTTCAATAAATATTCCATGGAATAAAAAATTCAACCATTTTTACTCTAATACCTACGCCAACTTAAAGCAGCGCCACCTATGTAATGCCATGTAATTCATTCACCCATTTTCAACAAATTTATTTGCCTTTATTAAAAGCCCTTTTAAATTTGTTCATATGCCCGAGAAACGCCGGTAAGGTCAGCTGGTTTTCACACAAAAATGTAGCCTTCTGCTTGCAAAATTCGAAAGCAGTCTATCCATTGACTCTAAATTTGACCATATAAGAAAAGTATTTGGTTCCCACGATTAGGTTTTTAAAAAAGATCAACTTTATTATTTGAGCGGTTACTTAGGACTAAATTAACAATTCATTTCAATGCATTAACATAAGCTATCATTATTGAACTGTATTCACATAATATTAATGTCAGCAAAGCAAAGTGCATGCTCGTTTTGGGTTTCCAATTACGAGACCCAAAAAGAATGCGCGTGTACAAAATTAACTTAATTGAACTTGGTTTCCGTGGGAAATCAAGTTTAATTCTTTGTCGCGAAAATGGATGGGGTGGCATATGTAACCTACATAGCTCATTTTACATTTTTAATTATAGAGTTGTTTGCAGTTTATATTGATGCTCCCTCCGCTGCAACGCCCGAAAAGTCAAATAGTTTCTTATAAAAACCGCTTTTTCAGAAAATATAAATGCGAAGAGAATTCCGGGAAGAATTCGTCTAAGTATAACGCAATTTAATTTGATTCTCGAAACCACTATACAAACTCGTTGATTTCTTTTTTAAAAAGAATAAAAATAAAATACTTTGCTTCCCTTATTTTAATTATTACAAAACACATCCAAATTCAATGAAAAAAGTCCTTATGTTTCACTTTTCTAGTGGAATTTTTGGAGCTGTATCCTTGCCAACACTTTGCGCAACAAATTCAATCATAGTTCGTGTTGCTCTTCCCGTCATTCCTTCACGAATATACTCGAAATCTCTGCCATTCGAGTACATCACACTTGTTGCATCCTGCAAAAAGTACAAAAAAAAAGATGGAACAATCTAAAGGAATCATCTTAAACCATCATCTTACAATATGCATCCATTGTCCGCATGGTACAAACTGTCTCAAGAAAGCCGCCGCTTTGCATGGCCTTCCGCCCGATTCAGTGCCGAATTTTTTCAAATCGGATGCAATGATTCAGTCACAAAATCTGAGTAATAATTCCAAAGCGGAAGCCACCAAACCCTGTCGCCTGCTGACATTTTTAATTTGTTGCCACAAGACTTCCGAGTTTGCGAAAATACCAATAGCTGCCTCATCCAGTGTTTGACGCATGGCTCCAGAGGTTGTTCCAACGTCCACTATAAATTTGGAACAGAAATGCTGAGCATAGTGTAGGGGCGTCTGCTAGAACTATCGCATCCGCATGGTCTGATGGAGCTGAGCTCGAAGAAAATTGGAGCTTCACAGGAGGCTTTTCCTACTGCTAGAAAGGCTTTCACATCTTGACTCTCAGCGTCTCAGCCCAGCCTTTGGCTTTGACCTCCGCGTTTACACCGGTCTTGCACAAAAGCTGAATGACTTTCCCAACAAAGGCTGTAGGTGTCAAAAGATTCGCTGGTGTCTCTTGCAGTTCTCGACAAAAATTTTGAGCTGCAGCCTTCTGGAGGCCGATCCGCGGTCCACTTCAATCCGTTCTGCATTGATTTCTCTCAGTTTCATACAAGCAGCAGCCACCGACCTCCGAATAGCTTCCTTGCGTTCGTCAATCATCTCGAAAGAGTTAAAGCCTAAGCACTCATGAACAAGTCCAACCACTGCTACTGCCGAATAGTATGGGACTTTCTCCGTTTCCGCAGCAAACAATATCCTCACTCCACCCCTCTTCGGCAACGGACCAGACAACCAAAGTACTTCCAATAGTCGTCCATTGGTTTTCAGGGAATTAAAGCGCATTGTTGAAGGAGTCAACTGGCCAGCATCGTATTTGTCATCCACTCCCAGAACGAGTCCTCACGATGGAGACTTGGCACAGATTTCAGTCTGAGACAGTGCTAACAAATGGCTGACGGTTTGGTTGGAATAGCTTCTTACGGAATTCAAGTTTTCTCTCGATGGGTAAACGCGTGGCAGGTTTCAAAATTTTCTTTCTGTGAAAAGAATTTTCAAAACCAATTTCGTCGAAATCATGTCGAAATTGGTTTTGAAAATTCTTCTCACAGAAAATTTACGATTTTTTATTAATAAAATAGACTCTAGTATATTTATGTATTTAACACGAAAGCTCTCAAAATGGAAATAAATTCGTTCTTGAAAATTTCTGAAAGCTTTTCTGGGAAGTTTGCTCTGATCAAATAAAATGATTAAACTACAAATTAAGTTATTACTAGCCTTGAGTATTGTTTTTAAGGTATTAACGTCTCATCATTTGGTGGCATTAGACTTAAAATTACACAAGTTAGAGGAACCGCAATGAAAATAATCCCGATGCTGCAAAAGGTTTCTGTTAGGAGTTCAATCTTTTGATGGTATTGTTAAGATTTATACTCTCAACCCATCCGGGTGTTCGATGTCTTGAAAATAAGTGAGCGACCTGACGACCCCAAATCACCTTGTCCTGCTCTCCTATTTCCAGAATTCTGCGCTGCAGTACAAGTCTTATGTTTATCAGCGTTTCCTTCGGATCAACTCCCGAGATCTTTCAGAAGGTGTAAATATCGAGTTTGATTATTCGGTACCAACATTCATCGGCCATGTTTCATGCGAGATGCGACATGATAGTTCTATGGAATGTATGCAACACATCGCTGTGATGCAACATACATATAAGGAGTTACACTAAGGGCATGTTTTAAAAGCCAGACAAACACAGTTAATTCAACAATCCGTCTGTTTACGTCTGTCTTAGACGTCAAACCAAATATAGTAATAACTAAAACATGTTTCCTTATCTAACAAAAGTTAGGATAATTAAGCGTCTTTAAACAAGTGTGCATACCTACTATCATGTGATTAACATTATCGAATTGATTCCCAAAAATAAGTTTGGAATCAGAAAAATATTTACTTAGTTTGTATTTTTGTGCTGGCATGTCTAGTACTGGCTCAAGGTCCACCACCACCGCCACCAGGATCTGGTCCACCACCGCCACTAGGATCTGGTCCACCACCACCACCAGGATCTGGTCCACCACCACCACCAGGATCTGGTCCACCACCACCACCTGGAAATGGAACCGATCAAGGTCCTCCACCACCACCAGGAAATAGAACCGATGTAGGCCCTCCACCACCAGCAGGTAATGGAACCGATCTTGGTCCTCCTCCACCACCAGGAAATGGACCTGATCAAAGTCCACCACCACCACCACGTGGACCTCCACCATTTGGACCATTCATTGGTCGTCTGCCACCGCTACCACCATTTGGATCTTTCATTCCATCACCTCCTTTTTATGGTTAAAATAATCTTATAAAAATTAAAATTGCTTCAGCATATAGAATTTTGTTTTATTGTCAGTATCAATTGAAAACCAGCAACACAAGAAAGAGAAGACATGTCTGTATCCTGCTCAATGAATATTCCATGGAATAGAAATGGTTCCCTAAGTTAGAAAATTGTACACTTTATAGGTTTATTGACAACGAGTCTTAAGCAGCTGATTGGCAAATTGGGCGCAGGCGACGCAGGGACACAAGTCCCTGCGATATAAGACCCAGTTTTAGGTTTTGGGACTTATATCCCACCTTGGTGGGTCATGTCGCACCCCTGTAACTACCTGCTTGGGGTCACTATAGGATTTGCATTATGTGCTCATGAGCGTTTCCGTACCCTGGCTAGAAGTGATCTGTTTCCTTTTTCCTGAGCCAGCATTTCTCATCCTTCCTTCCCTCAATGTAGAGATTATAATAAGATACAATAAAAATAAATTGCACGACTAGATCGCACGTACTTGCTAATATGTGCGGTCACTTTGTAGAATAAAATTTAAGAAAATTAAAGTGAACATCAAAGCATTTATTCGATTTTTGTGACTTTTGATTGTTCAAATAAAGTCCGTTAAAACACTTTAGACGTCATTTTATTTCTTAAAAAAGTGTGAATTGTTTTTTCAAAATCGTAGAAGCGGTTTTTAAATAAAACGTTTTTTTAACAACTTTTTTTAAACAATTAAAAAAGTAATTAAAAAATAAAAACAAAATTAAAAAATTATTTACCCGTTTTCAAAATAGATTTTTCAAAAAAAAAAAAAAAAAAAATAATAAAATATAAAAAATATAAAAAAAAGTTTGCGAAATAAAAATATGAGAAATTACTTAGGCTACCCACATCTTCTTGAATATCAATTTTGATAGTAATCGGATCACCAGTATTCGAGAAAGTCTTAGAAATAACCCCCGTCTCATGGGAGGTATACCGTTTTTAGCCCACCATAATTAATTTTTTTTTTCACCAAAATATAATGCTTACCCACAGTAGTACACTGATTTTTTTCAAAAAAATTTTTGGAGCCGTTTTAGAGAAAAAAATAAGCTTATACATAACATATAACCGTTACGTTACCACAGGTACCGTTAATTTTTGAGCAAAAAAAAATTAAAAAATTTAGAATTTAAAATTAATCTTAAGTTCTAAATTTGAAGACGATTGACCCAATCGTTTAGGCTACAGTCTAAAATACATCCGTAATTTTGCCAGTAACTTAAATAAGTTTCTCTATCATCGTAATGTCATGTTTGATTGTTACCTGAATTTTTTTTGCACGAATGCATAACTTGCATTATAGTACGTAGCAAGTAAAAATAAATAACACTATCTGAGCTTAAAAAAAAACTGTCAAAACCACAACACTTAACGGTTTTTAGTAAAACATCGAGTAAGCCATCACACGTCTTGTGTAATAACGAATTTATGAAAAAAATTATTTCGAAAATTGTAGGACAGATTTTTTAAAATCCTGTTTTTTTTATTTTTAGTATTTCATTTTATTTTTAAATCTTGGTATGCATTTTTTAGAGTTTATTAATATACATGTGATTATTAAATTTAAAATAATTGTTTTTGTTTAGTTTTAAAAACATTGATTTGAAAAAAATAAAAAAAATAAAAAAATAATTTTAATTAAAAAAAAGTTAATCAAAAATTTATATGCAGAATTAATTTGGATACCTAGATCTTCCTAAATATAAAATTCGATAGAAATCCAAACAGCCGTTACCAAGAAAGCCAAAAATTAAAAAAAAACCTAAAAAACTCTAAAATTTTAATCAAAATTCTTGGAGCCATTTTGGTTAAAAATAAGCTTTTCCCTAACGGTTATATGGCAGGTACCGTTATTTTTAGCCCTTAAAATAAAATTTAAATTTTTCCTCTGAGGAATGCCACATACGAAATTCGAAGGTAACCGTTTAAGCCGTTTAGGCAGCAGCTCGTTATACATATAGACAGACAGACAGACTGATATTTTCGACTTCTGTATCATCGTAATGTCATGTTTGATTGTTATCTGAATTTTTCTTTGCACGAATGCATAACTTGCATTATAGTACCTAGCAAGTAAAAATAAGTAACATTAACGAAGAAAAATAACACTATCTGAGCTTAAAAAAACTTACAAAACCACAACACTTAACGGTTTTTAGTAAATATGGAGTAAGCCATCACACTTTATGAAAAAAGTAATTTAAAAAGATTTTGATAAAATCCTGTTTTTTTTAGTTTTTTTATTTTTACTTGCGATTTAGGTACTAAAATGCAAGCTATGGATTCGTGAAAAAAACTAACAATCAAACATGACATTACGGTAATAGAGAAGTTGAAAAAAATGGGTCCGGAAATTCCGTCCGTCTGTCTATCTGTCTGTTCGCGCTTCTACAGCCTAAACGGATGTGAGCCGATTTGCTTCAAGCTTGGTATTTAGTATTTATTACGTATTATCTCGGGAGGGGGGGGGGGGGGGGTTGTTTTTCATTTTTACTCTAGGTCGAAAAATAACGGTGACTGCCATACAATTTTTAACAACAAATTTGATTTTCTCAAAAACGTCTCTAACAATTTTGATAAAACTTTCAGGTGCTATTTTTTTTACAACAATACATATTTCAGTTAGAATAATTTTTTCGAAATTTGTTCTATAACGGTACCTCTTACATAACCGTTTTTTTTAAATGCGGTTTTATCGTAAACTATTATCCCGATTTCAATAAAATTTTGCATACATGAAGTCATTTATAATTCAATTAATATTGCATTTTAAAATTTTTAAAAACTTTTTTTTCGATTTTTTAAAATTTTCTAAAAAAAATTTGGTTTTTGAAATATTTTGAAAATGGGTTCATTGAATTTTTTTAAATAATTTTCCCAGATGAAAACTATTGCCTTATAATGACAATAAAAATTTCAAATATTTTTCAAAAAAAACGACTTTTTAAAAAAACTGGTCGATTTTCAATATTTTTTTTTCCTCGATAGACATTTAGTTTTCAAATTTTTTTGCATACTTAGTTTTTCCGAAAAAAAACTTTATTTTAATAGACGTGTGGTTTTCAATCTGGCAATACTTCCTTCGGAGTTGGTTTTTTTGACAGCTGTCAATTGATTTATGCTCAGTTTGGTTTGCCATTTCATAATGAACGGACTAACTCCAGAACAAGTTTGCAAATTGTGCAAATTTATTACCAAGATAATTGTTCGTTTCGTTGGGGTAGAGCATCGAAGAAGGCCCGAATGAGTCCATCCGCCATCGCGCGCAACAATTGGAGATGTACCCATCCACTTTATGGAAGATTTTGCGGCGTAAGAATCTTGGTTTGCAGGCTTACAAAATCCAACTCGTTCGGTGAATGGGCCCAAAACGAGATGGCCACCGATCCCGATTTTCACAAAATTGGGATAATTGGGCCTTGGCTGGAATTTATTCGAGCCAGTCGCGGCGGCCACTTCCCCGAAATTATTTTTAAAACATAATGCAAACCCTTATCTTTATAATCAAGCTAAATTCTTGGCCATAACATTAAACTATATGCGTTTTATTTCTTCTTGAAAACCACACGTCTAAAAAAACACACTTTATATACATACATATGCAGCCACTAAGCAATTATTTAACATAAGAACAAGTTCGTGCGACCCCGTCGTTCATTTTTTTAAATTTATTCCGCACATATGAGCAAGTACGTGGGATCCAGTCGTGCAATTTATTTTTTTTTTTTTGGTAAAGCACTCCAATACGTTGAGTATTTTTTTTTTATTTTGTTTTAGTTGCAAATTTTTGAGTTGCTAAAACCACTTGGTATATCAAAAATATTCGTTCATCGGACTATTTCTCGCTTGGGCGAATTGTTTGAAGAAAGGACCAGTCAAGAAGTGGTCGCTCGCGCTACGTCCGTACGAGTGCTGTAGAAAAGGCAGTGCATGAACGAATTCGGGAGAATCCCCTTAGGAAGCAGAAGATCATGTCCAAGGAATTGGATATATCAACCAGATCGATGTCGATGATCTGCACATGAAAGCCTTTCGTCGGTCGCGTCGGGCCATCGTCTAACTCTTCAACTAAAAAAAATAGGCTGGAAAGATGCAAGCGGAAAATGGCTATGAAAATATTTTGTTTACGGATGAGAACATTTTTACCGTGGAAGAAGTTTTCAACAGATAAAATGACAAAATTTATGCCATTTCGTCTTATGAAGTGAAAACAGTAATGTTTCCGTTCTCACCATAGTGTCACATCAAACCATTTCTTTGAAAAAAGCGTAAAAAATGGTGCAAAGGCTTACCAAAAATATGTGCCAGAGGGTGTTGTAAAAGGTTTAAACAATACCCTTTTCAATGAACACAGATGGATCTTCCAACAGGACTCTGCTTCACCACACAAAGGCAAAACCACGCAGGAGTGGTTCAGGGTCCAGATCTGAATCGATTGGGTTATGATTTGTAGTTAGAATTGGAAAACATGGCCAGCAAGACACAGACATTTGGAAAGCCTTAAAACAGCAGTAAAGAGAGCAGCGTCCTCGATCTCGATTGAAAGCGTACGTGCCACAATAGCCCAATAGACCGTTTGAAAACTTGTGTTAAGCAAAAAAGGTCGTCATTTGGAATGAATCCAGTTTTTTTCAATAATCAATATTGTGTTCTAGTAAATAAAATAATTTTGAATACAAACTGTTTGTTTGTTTTATTTATATAGCGTATTATATTTTTTTGTAACAGAACTTATAGCAATACTAGGTAGTATGAAGTTATGTTTCAAAATATTTTTTTGAACAATTTTTAAATTTGTGACTGGTGAATATTATCAAAATGTTTTTTTTTTTTAAGGTATTTGTCATTTTGACATGGTGACAATGGTATCGTCTTATCTGTATTATACATTCGTCCAGTGGTGTTAATGTGCAGTTCATATTTTTAAGTGAGAAGCGAATGAATTCAAATAACTTCAGCAAAATTTTCAAGATTTCCGAAAGCTGAGTGGAAGAGAGAAAAATGATTGCAAATAAAATTGATAAGAATTAGTAAAATTTAAGATGAGAACAAAATACTGTAATAAATTATTTAAATAAAACAAACCTGACTTGAAAATTTAAAAAATCGTTAAACTGTTTGTTGTTTTTAAATTTTTCAAACAGGTATTTTTATTAATAAAACAAGTCCAAATCTAATTTACAGTAACTAACTATTTGTTTCTATTACAAGCTTTATATCGTTTTAGTTGGCCCTCTTGGAGAGTTTTCAGTCTTATGCAGTCCGTCCCAGTGTTAATACTTGCGTGTATGTGATAACTCACACTATTTAAGAAGAGGCCACATCTCTTTTAAAAAAACACTTAATGTTGTTCTTATTCAATGCCTTAAGACGGACGAGAAAAGAAGGGAACGGTTTACATCAAAATCAGTGATCAGTTATCATCCTCAGTTGCCGATATTCACGAGAACTACTTTTTTATCAATTGGCGCACTGAGTCCTTACCACTATTTATAATTAATAATAATTATCAATTACCTACCCAATCAATAAAGTTAGAAATAGGTAATATTATGTAAATGAAAAAGTGAGGATCATATCTAAAACTAAGATACATTTTGGCATCCGGTTTTCTGTTTTTGACTAAAAATTAATAAGAGCATTGAATTTTGAAAATAAAAATAATAGTTAATTACATAAAATTTTGAAAAAAAATTTTGAGTTTGAAAATTAATTTTTTTAAAACTGTTCATTTTAACAACTTAATTTAAAAATAAAATAAAAGAGTAGTTTTCTGGTTCTCTAAAAAGATATAACAAGGCTTTGTATCATTCACCGTTGTTTTTAAATATTTTTTTTTCTGATTTAAGTAAATTTTTTTGAAAATTGCACCTCCCGCCTAAACGGGGGGAAATAGAACCCCCCCTTTTACACGATTTTTTTCTTGTCTTAACCCCACCTACACGCTCAAGCTTTTTGGTGCACCTTAAACCAATCACCCTGTGTACTATCTTATTTGACATTTCGAGTTTCCCGTTAGAATTATACGTAAAAATGGCACTACACATCTCCAAGCTTTGATTTTCTAAAATGTTCCCTCAAAATCAGAAAAAAATATAATTAATTAACATTTTTTGAAAAAGACGTACACAAAATAATAATAAAAAAACATTCTGAACACCGGTTATACCTTACCGTACAAAATAATTCATTGTCTTGATACCTTCCCTTTCCAATGTCCTCATCTCGTATTCGATTATGCCAGGATAAAAGCAGCACACACACACAAACACCCAACAAAAATCGAAAACTCTGCAAATTAGGAAACTTTTAAGTATCCGGTGCTGCTTGATAACCCATGAGGAAGTATCTTCCTCATTTTATATCCTTCCATACTTGTTTCGGTGTTCGTTCGATACCCATAAACCCTACTCGATACACAAACCCGTTCAACTATGTAAATGGGTCGCCTCTTTTTATTCAACTCAATATTTAATGTAAACAAAATATCCTGAACTCTACGTCGTCGGTCGGTCGAAGTCGTCGTCCCTGTCAGTACGGAACGGACCGAATGGAGTAAACTAAATAACGAGCAAAAAAAAAATAACAAAAAACTATCCAGAAAAGTTCTTTGTATTCCAACCCATCGGAATTGTATGAATACTTCGAATCATTCAAAAGGATATACTATCCTGGTAGCCGTGGTAGCCCTTTAAAAAATATACGCGCGTTGATTTTTTGACTTTTGAATATTTTTTCAGTGTCCTGTTTGATGAAATTTTTGATTTTTTCATCATAAAAGTCCTTTTTTGCCGGGTATTGGAGATTTCTATTTTTTTCCCGAAATAAACTTCCCGGTCGGAGCAAGTGCATTCTTCCTTACCAAAAAAAAAAACTACAAGACTACAGAAAATGAGAAACAAGGATATACTAGACTAGTGTATGTTGGGTTCGATGTAGACGAAGAAAAACTCCCAAACTATTAAGCCCCTATATTAAACCCTTATTATATCGACAAAACCCTGGAAGGGGTTTGGTATTGGAAACAATACGAATACGAGAGCAGAAAACGAAGCAAGAAGAACTGTTTAGTTGGCTTTTGGCTTCCTCGCCTTGGCCAACTGGGCCTTAGTCGTTTTCCTTTAGTAGTCTGCTATGATGTGCTTAGTAGTTAACTTTTACTTCTCAGTTTTTGCTGGCGTGCAGCGCTAAGGGATGAGATGGCAAAGTGTTGATTTTAGCGATAAGGAAAGTTTATTTGTTTGCAAGTTTGGGCAAATAAAACTTTTTGCTTCGATGTGATTACATTTTCGAAAGGGTGTGGGCATCGGTCGGTCGGTCTTTTGGGAGATTTCTCTAGAAAAATATGAGCAAAAGCTTGAGCTGATTTTTCTTCTTTTTTTTTTACTTTAATCCGAATTCATGGGTTGAAGGTAATATTGATTATTGGGATTATTTTGGAGAGCAATAAAACCAGGATTAAATTAAGCAGGTTAGGTGGGTTGGTGGAGTTAAGCCTTAAGGCAAGGTCAAGCCTATTCGTGGACGTATGGTTGGCATGTGTGTTGAAATCAATCTAGTTATAATGAAAAGGATATTTGAGGAGATGGGATGTGGATATTGAATCAAAAAGGTTGATTTGGCCAAATTTCAAGATAAGGTCTTCAGGATTTAATTCGAAAAATAAAAATATAAGCTTGCTATAAATAAATACCTTAGAAACAACTCTTGGTCTTTAGGTGTTCTCCAGAATTTTAAACTTAACTAAACTAATCAATTCCATATTGTTAAGTGTTTAGTGTATTTATTTGCATACAAGTTCTATACAAATATTTAGAAAGCTGTTAAGAAATACCTTAAAGTTAGTTAGTTACATTTCATAACAAAAGAAAAAAAAATTAGTTTTTGTACATAAAGCAGCTGAATTATTGTATAAAAAAGTTAATTACGTGTTTGATTCCTTAAAAAAATTTTATTAAAAAGTAGAAATGGATCTGAAATTTACGACCAGACCTCGAAGAATCGAGCAGTTAGACACATTTTTTCAATATTAAATAAAACATTTGTTTAAAATGTTGTATTTCTAATCTTATTTCGTCTTAGAATTTGTATAAAAGCTGAACTGGAATTGTATTTCAGTACAGATCAGTGAAACAAGTGTGTTGAGTTAATTCCAAAAAAAGTTACCCAAGCACTATGAAAATTCTTTTCTGTATATGTGCTTTTTTCGGGTTAGCTTGTCTAGTGCTTGCTAATTCACCACCAACACAAACATCATGGAATGAAACGAAATTGCGTCGAACACCATCACCACAAAATGGAACTGCATTTGGGCGACCGCCCCCAAAACGAAATGGAACTGAACAAGGTATTTCAAAACCACCATATAGAACTAATTTAGCTGCTCGACCAGAATCAAAAAATGGAACCGTATTTAGTCTACCACTACCGCCATCACGAAACGGAACCAGTCTAAGTCATCGACCACCACAACGCAAAGGAACTGCTTTAGTACGACCACCTGTAAATGGAAACACTCTGGGTCGACCAGCACCACCTAGAAATGGAACTGCTCATAGTCTTCCGCCACCATCACGAAATGGACACGGTATGGGATTACAACCACTACAAAATGGAACTGCGCTAGCTGTACCACCTTCACTTAGAAATGAAACCGCTCATAGTCTTCCACCACCACCACGAAATGGAAATGCGTTGGGTCGACCACCATTACCAATAAGTGTAACTGGCGTCAATCATAAACGTCCGCAAAATGGAAGTTCAATTGGTCGACCAGAACCACTGAAAAATGGAACCACTCTGAGTCTACCACCACCACGAAGTGGAGCTGGGTTGGCTCGCCCACCTCTTCCTCGAAATGGAACCGCTCATAATGTATCAGCGCCACCATCGATTGGTGGTCCAGGTGTTAGACAATCACCACGAAATGCAATTACGTTGAATCGATCATCATCACCACGAAATGGAACCGCATTAAGCCATCGAACAACACCAAGTAAAGGAGCTGATCTCAACCGTCCACCACTACGACTTGGAACTGCCCCAGGTCTCCCGCCACAACGAAATCTAACTGCGTTAGGTCGCCTACCACCACCGAGAAATGGAACTGTGTTTAGTCGACTACCACCACCGAGAAATGGAACTGTGCTTAATCGACTACCACCACTTAGAAATGGAAGTGCTCAGAGTCCACCACCACCACGAAATGGAACTACATTGGGTCGACCAAAACTATCAATAACTGGAACTGCAGTCGACCCTCAACCACCGCGGAAAGGAACTTCAATGGGTCGACTACAACTGCCATCAAGAAGCGAAACTGCATTGAGTCGACCAATAGCACCTAAGATTGGTACTGCTCAGAGTCTATCTCCACCACCAAATGGAACTGGGTTGGGAAGACCAGCACCACCGAGAAATGGAGTTCCATTACCTCGAACAGCTCTACTGCGACTTGGAACAGTCCTCCATCATCTACCACCCAACGTAAACAATGATGACGATCCACCACCTCTGGAAATCAATCTATACTGGCACTGACAACCTAGTTTGGCAACATAGAGTTTCATGAAAAATATTGTCAAGAATTATAAGAATCAAAAATTTTCGTCGCCGTTTTTTTTAACTTTGTTATGTGTTTTATTTTCTGATATTGAGTCAATAACTGACTCCTAGAATGAAGGATGATTATGATTATTCGGAAAGAAATTTTAAGATCAAAACAGTTTTACTTTTCGGCATGTGTAAAAGCAGAAGAAAGAAGAGGCAGAAAGACTTTAATTTGTCCCTGACCCCTTCTCTTCCAGAAATTAGAAATTTAATAATCAACTTCTTTAGGAACTTCTTGAAAGTTGGTGTAATCCAATTATTAAAGAACGTTTTTTAACCAACAGGAAAGTCTGTTATTAAGACTTTTTGATGACCAACTTGAACTGAATTTTGTATACATCAATTCCATCCCATCACTTCATTTTAAATTATGACTTTTGAAAGAATTTTAAATGTCACCACAGCTTCTCAAAACTAATTTCTCAATTTAGTCAGAAGTTGAAATGCCCATATTTAGCAATAAATTGTTTCAATCTGTTGCTGATTCATCGAAAATTAAGGCTTCGCTGCTTAAGTTTCAACTCAATTTGACTAATTTAACTTTTCTAAGTACTATTCAGTTAAGTTATCCGTGATCTTTAATCTTCACTTTCGGTTCTATTCAATGAGAAGCCGTTTGCCTTATCTCTCGACCTTAAAACTTTTCCCCTCTCTCCCCCGCCCGCCACTCTCTTACCATCAACAAACATAAGCATTTATATCTTATCTCTCTGGGGACAATGTCAGAAAATTAATTTCCCTAATTTCATCGCCGGGGCACAACAAACTTTTCTTAACATTGTTTAAAAGTTCCTTCCATATATAAGCAATGATGATGCCAATGCCGAAGCTGTAACTGCTACCGGAACCAAAACCATCACCCTTAATGTCCCATTCCCCAATTAAACATCTTTCAAGAGCATCTGAAGCTCTTAGGGTGCGGAAAAGAGAGATACTGCAGGCATGTATACCGTGTACCCTCTATACACCAGTTCTGGTGTTCCAGACTGTCCCATTCAAATGAAAATAATTAATCGATTGTGTAATCTAATTAGTGTTACGAACTTACCTCATTATCTAGACCACATCCAGTGTCACCAAAGCTGTTACAATCAACCGGAACTTCTCTTTCTTGGTTGCTTGGTCGATAATTTCTGTTATTGTTGGTATCGTCAATCGTTGTCCTTTTCCAGCAATCTGTATCGATGGTATGTCCACTTGGTTGGTTGTAGAATATTTCAGTATTGCCCTGACCGAAATATTCGTAGAGCGGATTTCCGTGCTCGTCTTTGAGTGATAGATATTCAGTGTTGTCGGAGAATTTGCTCAAAATATGATTCGCTGTTGCCAAATCTGTTGTGGATAGTGCTATGGTTATAGCGGAGGGTTGTTTGGAGATGCACTTTCCCATAGGGTTGCAACTGCTGCGGTGCTGATCCGCCGCGGCTGTCCGACTTTGCTGGTTGCGCCTTTGATGGCAATAAGTTGGGTTTAGCAACTGGCTGTGGTCAGCGATACCATCATCGGTTCTTGGGCAAAAAGCTTTGTTTGGTAGTCGTCGTCGGCCTTGCTGGAAATATGTAGATGTGAAAGAGCATGAGAAATATTGTTTGTATACAAGGAGAATGAATAAAGGGAATGAGGATTGTTCATCTCAGTTCTTGACCGCAAGCAGTGGAATACATATAAAATTTCAAAACAATATTCTTGACAATTCTGTTTTAGAGACGTTTAAAGGACGATATTGCATAAATATTAATAAAATATTACTATCGCGTGAAAGTTTTGGCAGACGCTAGCTTAGAACGAAAGGACCAATAAGTTGTTATTAATATTTTAAAAGCATGATATTAATTGAAACGGTTTATGATACAAGTTGCACGTTGTTTATTATATATTTATATTTTGCTTCTTTAAAGTTGATTTGCCCTGAGTGAAAGCTAAGTAGGATTTCGGGGACAAAACCTTTGAGGAAAAAGTTTTATGATATTTTTCTAAAAATGTTAAAATTTAAAGCATAGCAGCCTAGCATATTTACTATACCATTATGCCTATAGGTTTAACGGAATAATAAATTAAAAGATTGCGTCGGAAGTAGTAATTTTGAAATAAGGACTACATTTTTTTGGACAGGATGACCGAATACCAATGACATTATTTTTAAATGTAATATTTGCGGGATGTCGCAGGTACTTGCTCCTATGTGCTAATCCTTTTTAAGTGCGGGCCGGTTTGGTTTTCATTTTGATATTAGAACAACTGGCATAAAGATTCGTAGGAATCAGCAATAGCCAGTAGGGAAGCAAGGCTGTATATAAGTACAGGTACATTTATTATTAAATGTACCTAACCTATAGGTACATTTAATAATAATATACTTCTTGAAATCAAATGAATTAAAATAGCTTTATTATGTTTGATGAATAAATAAACGTATAGTATTCATGGAACTTATTTAGGATATTATGTACCTATAATAAGGTTGGGAGGACGGTAGGTACTAAAATTAAGATACCCTATCCAACTACTGTGAAGCGAGTGGGTATAGACGATATTAAAAATTAACGCAGTGGTTGTTTATAGGCAGGTGTAAACTTTTGTTTTCTTGATTGCAATTTGAAAAAATTAACAAAGAAATTTATATGAAATCAAAAAACGACTTTTCAAAAAGTTTTTTGGAAAAAATGAGGTGAGCCATCTGATTTCTTTTGCGGTTTTCTATTTTATGATTTTTTATTTTAAACATATTTTTTCGAAAACATATTTTAAAATTTCTTTGTGTGTCAATTTGAAAAAAATCTATAGTTTATGCTAGAAAAAAATTTAAAAAAATCTATTAATTCATTTTTAAAATATTCAAAAAAACAAAAACAGTTTTTTTTTAAATTATTCAAAATTAAAAAAAAAAATTGTTTTTGAAAATTTTAAAAGGCCATATTATTTAAATCATAAAACCCTACATATTTTGAAAATAGTTAAGGAGATGTCAACGGCCTTGGCTCTGATAAAGCATCGCTTCCCGTGAGATCAGCGAAATCAAGCATCATTGCGCGTGGTTAGTAGAAAGATGAGGGATCGTCCGAAAACCAACTGCGTGCTGTTGACATGTGTTATGTGGTTTCTGTTTTCCGTTCTCCTTCTGTCTTCTCTTCTGTCGTCTTGTGTGTTGTCTTGTAATTGTCTGAGCCGATGGCCTCAGTAGCCAGTGCTCGTAAGTGTGTCTACTTCGTAGATTTATCTACGGAGTAGATTAAAATGTAATGTAATGTAGTTAAGGAGATAGTTTGATTTAAAGAAACCGATCATATGAGAGTTACCGACTTAAGACCGAGAGTTAAGACTTTTCCTAAAAAATCCATTCAAATTAAAAGAAAGATTTTGCATAGAAAACATCAATCAGAAAGTTTTATCAATATCGTAGAGGCCGTTTTTGAAAAAAAAAAAACCTTTTTCGTTAAAAATCCTTTGGCAGGTACCGTTAATTTTACAGTAGGAATGGTAATTCTAAAAATCCCTCTCTAAAATATCATGATAATACTGTGTACTAAGTTTGAAGAAAATCGGTCCAGCCGTTTAAACTCTAGGTGCCGATACAGACAGACAGACAGATAGAATTCGGAAGACAGAAGATCCTTTTAACGTATTCTTTATCTTCTAAATTTATTGGCTGCAGTTCGTTCAACTTATATTCCTCCTGTGCATCAGTTGGCAGAAAAATTAAATTTTATTGGGTGTAGGGCTGCTAAGGACAAGTTGGAGGGGCGGACTGATCAGCCATGATGGGTCGGAGTACCAAATAAAGAGATACAAAAAATTATTTTTTTAAGGGACTGGACATGAACAGTGAACAATAAGCGACACAACAAGAAAGTGATTATCGGAGGGCGACCGGCGATGATGGTTTACAGTTTTTCATTTGAATAACAATATCAATTAACAATTTGTCAATTTGGTGTTTGAATTCACATTTCAAACTACATTTTGACGTCTAGCGCTCCGTCTGCTACGTTTAACTAAATTTACTACTTTTAACTACATATACTACTTCATTTATGTAGGGGACGTAACGAGTGTAGTAAATAAAAAAAAATCGCATTTCTGCCATCTCTGGGGACAACAGTCAAACCAAAACAATCAGCAACTGGGGCCCTACTATGTAATTCGATTCTATAATAAAAATATGCGAATTCGCAAAATCTGAACTCTGTAATTCTTTAAGAACGTTTTAAAAGCAAAGTAGCAATTAATCACTCTACATCAAATGTGTTTGCGAGCAGATCGGTTTAAGAAGTTTTTTTTTTTTGTCAGAATGTAAGTAAATAGAAGTTATAAAGTAATATTTTATTGAATATTTCATAAACATAACATATAAATATTTTTTTTTATAGAGGGAATCCTCTCAAAACACAAACACAAAGGCGCCCCAATTGGAAATCTTGCAATAATGGTCAAGCATTTAGATTTGTCCAAGGGTTATTTAAAAAATCGGAAACCAGACAAACATCGAAGCATTTATGGATTAATGTATCAAAATATTTTTTTTATCACTGAGCTCCATGTTATTAGATTAAACACTTTATTAAATTTATTGAACTCGGTGTCGGTCCGAATTTTCATCTGAATCCAAACGAATTGCGACACTGCCTTTGTTCATTTATTATTATACGCTTGATTGTTTCACAATTAATTAGGTTTTTGCATTTTTTTTTGTATTTATTGGGTGTCGTATTGAATCCCCCAAAAAACAACCCCACGGGATAATATCCCCGAACAAATTTAATCCAACTTGATAATATCCCCAGAGACGTGGACAAAATCCCCAACTAAATATTTTATTTTACCAAAATCCCCAGTATCCGTGCACATCTTCATTTAGGCATGTAGTTTAAAAAAAAAATAGAAGTACTTTCTTTTGTGTACATACAAAAATTAGAACTAAGATAATTTTCCTTAATTTTTCCTTTTTTTCATATAACGAAAACAATACCAGAAACTTTATTTTGTTCGCACTATTGTACGTTTATTATGAATTATGACTATTTGTTTCATTTCCAATTTTGAAAAAAAAAAAACAATTATTTCAATAAACTTTACAAATATTATCAGCATTGATATATTAAATCTTTGGATTCCATTTCATGCAATATAAATGAAATCTAATATATCCAAAACAATTATGTTCAAGTAGTGAATCCTACGGTTAAATCGCGCGCGCGATTTAATCGCTGCTGGGGATTTCACTTTGGGGATAATGGATTTGGGGATTTTCCTTTGGGGATTACATCTTGGGGGAAATTATCACCAACCCGTATTTATTACTATAAACTTGATTGTTTTGTTTTACTATGAATTCGGCTTCCAGTTTCCACAGCAGCTTAATGATTTTTCTTATTTAGGATACGTCATATGTCAAACAAAATGCGAGTCTCGTTCGAAAATCGAAAATATTTTGAAAAAAAAGTTGGCATTACCGGCATCCGATTCTTTTTTCATAGATAGTTCCATTTCAAAGTAGAGTCGGAAATAACTCGAATAGAATGGAAAGTAGAATCGAGTTACATAGTTGGGCCCCTAGAGCTTCGCTGTTTGCTTGGTTCTCAACTGCCTTCGTGCTGTCCGAAAACTACAGCAAACATTGAATTGGCAACAGAGCAAATGTCAAATGAAAAAGTAAAAAAAGCCAACCAATTAATTTGGAGCGGAAAAAAAAATAAAAAGAATTTAGTTTTAAGTATAATATGTACAATTTATTAGAATTTTAGGTTTACAAAAAAAATTAACTATTAATCGAATTTAAAATTTTAAAGCAAAGTTGAGAAATTGGAAAAAAAATAAGCAAATGTAAAATTTTGGGCAAAGAAAAAAATGAAGATTTGGCAAGCGTGTTCTCGGTTCATATGTATGCCCTTCTAATAGCCCTGTCTATTTCTAACCTGCCTCTTATCTTTATTCTGTATTTAAAAAAAAACATTCTCTTAAGACTCTCTTTATTACAACCATTTAACTCGTTCCGCTAGTTCTGAATCAACGAGACAGGTGGCGTGCACAAAATGCGTCACCATGATAGTACTATAGTTTATATATACAATGCTTTTCGGTCAGATAAACCATCATATCACTAAGCTTTATAAATAGTACTGCCGGTTATTAAGAAAGAAGTTTCCTTTCTCAAGATATTTCTTGATAAGATAGATTTTCAGCGTTACCATGACCTTCTACCCGGTCATGGTAACGCATAAGTACATACATAAGTACATAATGTAGTTGGTTAGTAAATAGTAACTAGAGAGGTGTTGAATATATGTATTTTTGTAGGTACGCCCTGGACAAATTCTGTTTCCATCCAAGAACAGATAGGAATCTTATGCAGTAGTTTTGGCCGCGTGAAGGAATATCTATTAAATAAATTGCACGAATGGATCGCACGTACTTGCTCTTATGTGCGGTCACAGCTTTGAATAAAATTTGAAAAATATTAAAGGAACTTCAAAGTTTTTATTCGATTTTTCTGACTTTTGATTGTTTGAAAAAAGTACGTAAATTAGTTTTCAGAACAAATTTAAACGCCATTTTATTTCCTTAGAAAATGTGAAAAAAGTTTGATTTTTTTAAATCACAAGAAAAAATAAAAAATTTAGTGTTCTGGCTGCGACACTAATAAAGCGATAAATGTCCTTAGTAAAAAGAAACGCAATTTTTGAAACTCCAATAGGACCTTGAAAAATATTCAAATATATACCATTTCCTTCTTTACTAAGCAAAACTCCTTAAATTTCTATCTTTCTATTTCTAAATACCCAATCCCCATCGGTTCTATATAAAATTGATTGTCAGGACTTTCAATAACTTTAGATAGTCTTATTTCCTGCAAGTTAAGTTCGAATAATCGTGTCACTATTTTCTAATAAAAAAAAACAAACAAATACTGAGAACCAAAAAAAGCACTCCTTAAACTTTTAACTGTAATAAAAATGTATATAATTTGAGTAGCAAAATAAAAAACCTGAGAATAACAGTTAACTGGCGCAAAGAGGTTCAAAGGAAGTAACAATTACATTTCAAAGGACAAATTGCTTCCGACGACTCGACGACTCTAGGTTCTGTAGAAATATAAGTTTCTCTTAAATAAACGATTTATGAATGCTTTTAGATATTCACAATAGTGTGCGGCAGTTGCAGTTGCTGTAGCAATTTCCTCATCATGCCCTTGTTTTTGTTGTTGTTGTTGTCAAGCCGTACCTATCTTTGGTGAAAGGGAACGAAACGGGCGTTCGTTCCTGTTATTATTTTCCTTGTTTAGTAGCTATTTGCTTCTTTTTGTGTCGGGAATGCGGCGTTGCATACACAGACCTTCTGCTGTTGTTGTTGTTGTTGTTGCTGTTGGCTTACTACTTGCTGATGAGGACGACTATTGCCGTGGGAATTGACCTACAAATTCAAGTGCAGCCGGAAAAATTGGCACAAATGTGTACTGGAGTGTTTGATGGCAATGAGGACTATTAAAGGAAGAGAGGATTGAGTGACTGAGTTTGCTAAGGGGACTCAGATTGGAAGTGCAGTTTGATAATGAAATTTACGTCGAAGTTTAATACCTATTATAAAGTTCCATATTTTACTTTTCCAAGCAATATCAGAAAGTAATAGATCAGGATATTTCACACAATAATGAACACTTTTTTGAGAGAATGTCAACTCTAAACTAAGTGAAAGGTCGTTCGACTAGAGATTCCTAAACTAGTCAAGGTCTCCTTTACCTTACCGAAAAAATACCATTCCCAAGATTACAAAAACACAGTAAGTTTACGCCTAAACGTCTCTAAAAAATGTTGAGTTCTTGAAGTTTTGTTCTTCTATTCTGAAGTCAATTTAAATTCTTGGTTTAGTTTTTTCTTCTAATGTCGGCAATTGAATTCGAAGGGCAAGAGAATAGCTATAGCCAACCTTAAAAAAGGGTCCGTGTAAACTTGTTCGTTCGCTTTCGTGTATATCTACCTATCAAGCCAACCCACGTTTAAGTGCTTACACCAAATACAATTAAAGTAATTGCCATTTCCGCTTCTTTTCTTCAGTAAGAAAAAATTACAGCTCTCCAACCGACTAGACTGGTGGACTGTGTATACAGAGACCGGCATAACGTGTATCCTTATCTATGCAAAAGCTAACCTAACAAGGTAACTGGAAGTGTCTTACCTTCTGGGGGTTCATAAAAACCATCTTCTGATATTTTTATTTCAAAACGTCAAGTTAGTATCCCCAACTTAAGACTGTCTCCTCTTGCGCCCTCTAACGATGAATATATAAGTGGGTGTGGGTGTATAGCTATACCCATCATCATCAGTTTTCTAACCTAACGCGTCCTTTTGGTCGTTTATGAAACGTCTTCAATTTGCGGTGTAAATGAGTTTTATTCATCCACTCTGTTGACGCACCCTTGCTACTGCCACACCACGTGTCCAGAACAATTGAAATTTGCCTGCGTGCACACAATTCCAAGGTAGAAATAGAAATCAAGGACTAAACTAACCAGAAAAAGAAGACCAAGGAGTTAGGAAAAGTTATACGGAAAAGGTAACGAAAAAGTCATAAAATTTTTATTTTATTAACTTTTTTAATTTACCACTACTTGTGGCCGCGGCTATTATTACATCTAAGGAGATCACCAAGACTTTAATGGTATCCTTCGCTTTTAATTGATTTTATGACATTCTATGCGTCCTAAATTCTTGGTAAAAAGGTATTTTGTGCGATTTGGTTCGGTGCGGATGTGTTGTTACGAGTATCCATGTGCTGGTATAATAAACAGGAAGAAAAAATGGAATACTTGAATTGGTGAGCTTATACTTCAATCGGATTTTTGAAATACACATCATAGAAGGCTTATTTAATTTAATTAATAATAATTTAAACTTAGTCAAAGCTTTTGACAATATTTCTCTCCTAGAGAAATCTTGTCCTGTTCTTCTTAGACTTTTAGAGAAGTCAGTCAATACTGCCGGTGAGCACTCAGCAACTGAAAGAGACATCACATTTCTCCTAGAACACGCCGGATTGGTTGAACATTACCGAGCATCGCTACAAGACACGGAATTTTCCAGCTATTACGAGAGTGTGACTAAAGTACGAAGGAAATGAAAATTCTATAACAAAGAGGTCTCCGGACAAAAAAGAGTGCAAGCAGCCCCTCTAAAACCACTCAGTAATGCTTGAAAAGACCATTTCAATCGTTAACATCTACACCACTGAAGCCACAGACGAATAAAACTGGTGATCATTTCAATGTCGTCAGAAGTATCCTTGATGGAAGGGGTACCATTCAAGATCTCGGACTGGACTTAAAAGTTATGAAGGCAGGAATGTATAGGTTTGTTTGTTTGTTACACTTTTTCAAGCTGAAGAGGTGATCTTCCACACTGGCAAAGCTACTGCGTAAGTTTTTTCATCACTCATACTCTTTTGGAATCTTTCCTGGAAGATGGAAAACAGTGTTTGTCCAGCCTGACCTTAAGGAAGGTGACCCCTTCTCCCTCCCCTCTTTTCATAGTCTGATTCTCATAAATTAAATACTGGTGTGCCTCAGGGCTCCGTTCTATCTCCGACTCTTTTCCTTATTTTTATAAATGATCTTCTGTCTACTAAACTGTCAGCTTTTCATATTGATTCGATGTTTCACGTCCTTCGCCTTTGGAGTTGGGAAAATCGAAACGGTACCGTATAAGCTCATTTAACCCCGATTTACACAGGAATGTCAAATGGGGTAAAAGAAATCGTGTGGAGTTTAATGCTTTCAAAATTCAATGCTGTTACCTGTCGTTAAAGCTAAACATAAAAACATAGCCCCTATGCTATTGTTCATGAATGGTACTTGCATCAAAGAAACCGAAAAGCTTTCAGTACTCGGTATGTGTGCCAATGACGATATCCGTTGGAATAACATATAATAATATATTTGAGATCGCAAAAAATTCAGCTAGGTGCTTTTTTGTTACCGAAGTTTTTTTACCCTTCTGATCTGGCTTCAATATATCAAACGGTCAGACGCCCACAACTCCACTATTACTCTCCCCTCTGGGCAGATAGTTTTCAACCATCGGTACATTCTCTTGATAGAATACAAAACAGATCGTTAATATTGATAGGAAATATAACTGATTCTAAAACAATCCTTCTTTCGTTGTTTCATTTCTTTACAAAAAAAAATTCACTTGAGGTAGCCAACTGCATTCCTACCTCCCCTTAAAAGTTTCATCCGTAATGCTCGTCTTGGTCAGTATGCTTATCATTTCACGCTTGAGCTTAATTTCGGACGTCCCATGAAATTTAGAGATTCTTTTTTTAACCGAACCACATGAATTTGGAATAGTTTACGCGGTGAGGTTTTTCCGTGCTATTTCATTTTGAAAGCATTCAAAACCAATGTTAATCGACACCTTCTATCCCTCCTTCCGTAAATTCCTAATGCCCGCGCAGTGCTTTAAACATTAAAGAATTCCCTTATGCGATCATATAATATAAAAAAACCTTAACTACTCAACCGATACGTATGATATTTTGTAGAATACTTCCTATAGATCAGAAATGAAGCTAGGGTTCCAAAAGCCCCCGACAAAAAATGTTAAAATAGAAAGAAAAGTCGTAGCATTGCACTATTGTATGTATACCAGATTAACGTTGATATTATTGAAAATATGCAAAACTCAGAAATCAATCCTGACGCTTATAAGCGTATCTCAAATAATATAAATTATTTTTTGTTGCATATTTGGTGGCGCATTTGAATCATGTTTTACATACAGAGAGAGAGAAAAACATTTTTATATAAATCATGAAGTAAATAAAAAAATAACAAATTTTATTTAACAAACTCAAACAACTTTTTTTTTTAATTTTCAAATTGTATCGCCTTAGAAAATTATTTTATTCATTATTAAAACCCAACACCATTTTCCACCCACATATCATCAGCAAAGCAACAATAATAAGCGAACTTACATAAACCTTCATATCGATCTCTTGTCAATTTTACTCACCTCTTCGTCAAAAGTTTTCACTCAACTTTGTGGCTCACAAAAAACTTGCTCCTCACTTTGGTTCCAATACAGCCTGCACGCACCGCATACGCTGCTGCTGCCGCCACCTTCAACCCTGTAGCCATATACTATAGATACTACTTCCGCGCTTCCTGTGCAAACACCCAACGAATCTAAACGTTAAAATTGACAAAGAAAAATGATAAAATGTTATATCGTCAAAAAGCCGGAAGAACTTTTAGCGAAAGATGACAAGATGATATAGTTTTTCTGTATTTTTTTTTGTTCCAGATAGTTTTCATTCTTATATTTTTGCCATAATGATATGAAAATCTTTAGCGAAGAAAAGCGAGCATCAGCACTGAGGGCTCGTTACCAAGCAATAGAAAAAAGTATCAGCTAAGAGAAAAGACTATGACAAAAAAACCCTGAAAGAGAACTAAAGAAATCACCATCATCAATTTATTTCCGCTTCCGCAGGCAAGACTGTCCCAAAATCACCACCCTTACGTCATGTTTAGAATGGAGGGAAATGGGGGGATAAAATCAAGACGTCAGTTGAAGTGAAATTGCAAAAGTGACTTTAAAGTTAAGTTTCCACGTTGCATACACCAAAAGAAAGAAAGACTGTTATTTCTCTGTACGGTAGCCGAAGAAAAACTTCAAGGCAACACTGCAGACCAACAACAAACAATGGGTTTTGAAAAAAATCCATTTCTTCGCAAATGACAGATTATTTTCATGACTTTGTTACGAAACACGATGATGGTGCAGTTACAGTAACAGGAGCAAACAACTTGTAGTTAACAAATCTTTTTGCTCTGTTCTCGCTGCTTCCAAGTTTTGGTATCTTTTTTCCAGATTTTAGAATAATGTTTTGCAGTAAAACACAGTTGCAAGGGTTGTTAATAAAATGCGATTATAGCTTAAAGAGTAAGCGATACAAAGTTTTGATAGGGTTTTCATATGTTTTTTTTTGAAAATTTATTTTGAAGAACAGATCGCGAAAAACTAACTTAAAACCTAATACTGACAAAAAACCGTTTTCAGTATTTTGACAAAGTTTAATCATTAGGATGGACATCAAAGTACGATTTTAAAATACATTTTAACCTAATGTATGTATCTCAAAATAAAAATGGAGAATGAAAAAAGAGATGTTTTGAACTTTAAAAAGCTTTTTTAAAAGCATTAAGTCTGAAAGCTCTGTGAAGTTTAAAACGGAAACTCGTGGATCAATTTAAGAAATTTAAAATTTTAGAAAGGATGAATATCTTCTTGAAAAAAAATTAGTGGCATTAGTTTAGAACAGAACAAGTTTGGGAAAAAGTGACTTTTAGAGTTTGGCAAAGTGTCCCTAGTAATGAAGATGGAAAAGTACGATCTATATACATAAATAAAAATGAAGTGTATGTTTTTAATATCAAAATAACAGCTTTTTACAAGATGCATATGAATGTATATATAGTACTTATAACAAAAACACAATGTTTTTTTTTAATTTTTGTCTGTCTGTCTGTATGTCTGTTAGTTTTTCTGATTATTTGTTACGGGTAATCTCGGGAACGGCTGCATAGATTTTGACATGACTTTCACTGGCAGACTCCTAATGTTCTAGGGAGTAACTTTTATTTTCAGTTTTTTTTTATTTATGGACTGATTTTGACGGGATTCTTATATACAGAAAGCTGATATAGTAAGGAATAAATAAGGCTATTTTAATTACCCCTAGTTGGGGCTGCAGGAATATTTTTTTGAAATTTCTTATTTATGCATAGCTTATTTTGTAAGAAGTAACCAAGGCTATTTTAATTACAAGGTGGCGCCACACCGGGGTCGTTTTTTCGAAAATGTAAGGTACACATGAGCAACGCCGGATGGGTAAGCTAGTTAAAAATAAAAAAAGACAAATGTTGTAGCAAATATTAAAGCAAGGAATACAGAGAGGCTATATTTAAATCAATGGGGTAAGCCTTTACCCCATATGGTACGCAACTTTTGAAACGGGCGCCATTTTACTTGCGATCATAAGTACTATAAGGCAAGTTTAGGATTCGTGTATATAAAAAAAAATAGATAACAATCAAACACGACATTACGATCATAGAGAAGTTTAAAAAAGTTAGTGGCAAAAAATGTCTGTCTGTCAGTATGTATAACGAGCTGCAGCCGCAGAACTTTAAAACAAATGTGCATCGTAACCTCCTTTCCCTGTTTTCCTAAAGCCCTCGCTGTGTTAAATTAACATTATAAGGGTAGCCAAAATCCCTTTATTGCGGGCTTATTATATATAAAATAAGCGATTATCTTCAAATTTGGTGAGAGTGATTCTTTTGGCATTCCCCAGAGGGGAAATTGAAATTTAGTTTTTAGACCTAAAAATAACGGTACCTGCCATATGACCGTTTAGCAAAAGTTTATTTTCTTCGAAAACCGCTCCAAAGATTTTGGTGTAATTTTTTGAGAATTTTTTCGTTGGTATTGGCTATCATTTAATCAGAACCGAATTTACGGGAAAAGTCTATTAACGAGACCTTTCATATAACGGTAACGACTTTAAGTTTTATATTTGGAAAGATCTAGTTAGCCAAATTAATTCCGCATATCAAAATTATGAATAACTTTTTTTCTTGAATGAATACATATAATGTGCTAGCGATCGGACGTCTTTTTCCTGAGCTCTTTCTCCTTAACCAGTTTAACTTTTTCAACCCCACCTTGTTTATGGAACATAACTCAATAGTGCTATTAAAGTATAAAATCGTTGAAAAAAGTTGTTTTACAAAGAAGTTGTAACTTAATTAAATAGTCAGTGTTTTATTTTTTATTTTGCTTTGCAAACTTTGCAAATCACTTTAAATCTCAAATCACACACATTTAAATATAAATCCGTTGTGCTAAACCGTTTAACTTTTTCTAATACATGAGTAATGAATAAACACTCAAAGATTATTAAAATGCAAAACTCACCGCATCCATCTTCACCATCATCCCCTGTACAGCCAAAAACACGTATGGGGAAAGCTAAGCTTTTTAAAGATTCGCTCAACACTTCCACTTCATCGGAAACAACAACAAAAAACATGGACATAACCAAAATCCTCGATTCCATTAAATTACAAGGAGATTCACTTTCCCGGCAGTTAAAGTTAATGGAATTTAATTTATCAACAAGAATCGACGCCATTGAACAAAAAATGAAAATTATCGATGATCTGGAATGTAATGTAACCAAACTTAATGATCGAGTCACAACATTGGAAGCACTTATTGCACGAGTCGATTGTCTAGATGAAAAGGTAAACAAAATTAGCACCGCACCACCGAACGTTGTTATGCAAACCGAATTAACCACAGAAAACAAGGTCTGCACTGAAATTGAAAGCTTGAAGGCACAGATAGAAACAATAAATGTCAAAAGCTTGGCAACGGACGCCATTCTCATCGGAATACCGACAATGCCCGGAGAAATACTAAAAAATATCTTTAACAGTATTTGCTACAAGCTCGATTTTCAACCACCACAACTGTATAGAATCTTTCGTGCAAGTCATAGAGAAGATTCTATAATAATCATTAAATTTTTCTCGACGCACGATAAAAACAATACACTCAAGGCTTTTGCTGTTTTTCGAAAGATAAATTCGCGGCAACTACTTCTAAGAGATCTTGGTGAAGAATCGGATACTCCTATATATCTACACGAGAGTCTAACCAAAAACAATAGAACTATTCTTCGACAAGCAATTCGTTTAAGGCGCAAACACGAAATTTTTTCTGTTTTCACTACAAATGGTATTGTGCACATTAAACTTACAAACAACGATAAACCAACAACAGTTAACTCTTTGGACATGCTTATTTCAACTGTCAAAAATCATAAACAAGCTAATTATCAGTTTAACAACGAAGAAGGGCAAAGGAAAAACAACAAAGATGGAGTTACACCAAGTTTCGACAATGATTCACCAGAGCCGTCACCGGAGCTACTTTAGTACTTTTCTTTTTTCTACTGCAGTAACTAATTTATTTTTATTTTTCTTACTTATATTGAATATCTTTAATCTTTCTAAATCATATTTATTGCTTAAAAGTCATACCTCTCTTTATTATTTAAATAATTTATATCTTATTTCTACCTTTTTTAACATTAAGTTTTTATTTCGTTACCTTTTTCTTAGCTACAATTGTTCTGAATTGGAAATACCTTCAGTAATGTTATCTGTTAAATTAGCTTTTCTTTTACAAAGCCGTTGTCTTTTCCTACTCAGAGGCAATATAATTTTTCTGAATTGTAATGAGTGCAGTTGATAATAGTAGAGTTTCACAGGCTAGCAGTTTTACTAACTTTAACAAAACAAGAACAATGTTGAATATTTTTCGGAAGAGATACAATGGATTATCTATTTGTCATATAAATGCTCAAAGCTTAACAAAACATCTTGATGAGTTCAAAAACACTTTTAATAATTCAGCAATGGACATTATTTGCGTATCAGAAACATGGTTGACAGATAAGATAGACAGTGGGTTTCTAAGTATGGATAAATATAGAATATATCGATCTGACCGGGTATTATCAAGGGGTGGAGGCGTGGCCATATTTATAAAGACGGGTTTCAAAAGTAAAATTGTTAAGGTTTCTGAAAGAAATGAAAGTGTTCAATACTTATTCATCGAAGTTGCAAGTGCAGTTGAGAAGTGTCTGATAGGCGTAATATACAAACCACCAAACATTATAGACTCAACTTCTATTTCAGACATTCTAGAACAATTATCACCTAACTATAATCACATTTTAATAGCAGGGGATTTAAATATAGATCTTTTAGATAGCGAAAATGGACGGGTTAAGACTTTTTGTGACAATTTGAAGTCTATTAATATATTTCCAATAAACAGTGACTCTCCTACACATTTCTCGTCTTCCAGCTCTACCTTACTTGACGTTTTTCTGGTCAACCAACCCGACAATGTTAACTTCTACAGTCAACTAGATGTCCCTGGCTTCTCCAGACACGACTTGATTGTCGCCTTCTATGATTTAATATTAAATCCAACTTTAGTAGATGAAAATATTTCGTTTCGAGATTTTAAATCTATTGACATGCAATCGCTAGTAGCTGGTATTTTTGAAACTAATTTTGAAAATATCTATGATCTCACAGATATTGATGAACAGGTTGAATACTTTACCTCGAAAATTAATTCGCTTTTTGAAAGATTTGTACCAACAAAAACAATTCGAATTAAAAGTAATCTGCCGGGTTGGTTAACATCAGAAATTCAACAACTTATTGTGAAGAGAGACTACGCTTTTAGACGATGGAAAAGATTTAGATTGCCACAACTATTTGTGCAGTATAAAAACCTACGAAACAAAGTAAATACTGAAATTAAAAAGTCTAAACGAAAGTATTTTGCTTCAAAATTTCACAATGTGTCATCAAAAAAACTATGGAAAAACATTAAATCACTTGGTATCTCAAGGAAAATAATGAATATTGATGATGACTGCGATGTAGATGAACTCAATAAACAGTTCATAAGTTCTGCCTCCAACATAGGCACCTGTGCTATGGCAAGCATAATTTCTCAAAGTAATGATACTCGTTTTTCCCAAAGTTTCAGTTTTAATAGAGTTTTTGAAGTTGATGTTTACAAGGCAGTTTGTGCTATTAAATCGGAAGCAATAGGACTAGATAATATGAACCCTAAATTTGTAAAAATAATTCTTCCGTTTATATCCCCCTTCTGGAAGGCCTCAAAAATAATTCCGATTCCTAAAAAAACAGCATCTAAACAAAAAGAGTACAGACCAATATCTATTCTTCCTTTTATTTCAAAAGCATTTGAGAAACTTATCAGTCGGCAAATTACATCTTATTTAGAGTCACATCAACTTATAACTGTTTCGCAGTCTGGATTTAGATCAAAACATAGTTGTACAACCGCACTTCTTAAAATAACTGATGATATCCGTCAAGAAGTTGATAAAAATCATGTAACAACTCTAGTTTTGCTTGATTTTTCAAAAGCGTTCGATACAGTATCACACGAAATACTTTTGAAAAAACTCAAGAATTTTTTCTTTTTTGACACTTCAGCATTATCTATGGTTGAACAATATCTTAGGCACAGATCTCAGGCAGTTTTTGCAAACTCAAAACTATCGACATTTCTTCCTAATATCACTGGTGTCCCTCAAGGATCAATTCTGGGCCCACTTCTTTTCACACTGTTCAGCAATGACTTACCCTCGAAACTCAAACATAGCAACATTCATATGTACGCAGATGATGTCCAAATTTACTTGAGCTATAGAATTGGCATGGTAGAAGATGCAACGGTCAAAATAAATGAGGATCTAACACGTGTAGGACAGTGGGCTAGAGATAATTCCTTGAAACTCAATTCAAACAAATGCCAGGCAATTGTGATAAATAACTCTGTGCTTTCCAACCGTCGAGCTCAATGGAACAACTTTAAATTATGTCAAAACAGTAAAAAATCTAGGAGTAATCTTTAACCAAACGCTAACATGGGACAATAACCTGATAAGTACTATTGGACGAGTATACACTTCATTGCGTTTTCTATACCTTTCTGGAAGTTTCCTCCCGGTCTCAACTAAATTGATAATTGCCAAAACAGTTATTCTACCAATTCTATTCTATGGTAGTCCTATTTTTTGCAGTTTAGATAGCGCCAGTAAACGCAAATTTCAAGTTGCCTTTAACAACGTTGTCCGCTTTATCTATGGACTTCGTCGTTTCGACCATGTTTCTGCTCAGGCAAATACCGTTTTCAATATGCCTCTTGACAAGTATGTGGATTTTCTTACATTGACATTTCTGTTTAACCTTATTCATACGAAAAATCCGAATTATCTTTTTGAAAAGCTAATTTTTCCAGTATCTCAAAGAAGTAATATTCTCATTGTTCCAACATTTAAATATAGAGCCTCCAAACAACAGTTCTTTGTGCATGCTGTTGGCCTTTGGAACTCCTTGCCTGCCATTCTGAGAGTACAAGATAATTATAAAAAATTTGAAGGCTTGCTTAGAAATCTTTACAATTGCTGAACGTTTTTCCACTTCTATTTCTGTTTCTTTCCTCTTCTATTACTGTTTTTTTTATTTAATTTTACTAAAATATAATGTAATTATCTTAATTTGTTTAATTTAATTTCAAAATATTTAATATATAATAATTTAAAATTAGCTTTTTTATATTATTTATAATTTAATGATATTACCAACAATTTTCTAAGTATTATTTAAAAGACATATTGTTTTAAAATACTTACGTTAATAAATAAATACAAATACAAATACAAATGAAAAATCCTATGCAAACTAAATGGCGCCAAAACAAAATCGATGTTAATATAAAGGGTCTTTCATTAAGCGCTTCTTCAAAATTTTGTATTCGTTTGAAACGCCTATTGATGTCATTATGTGTGGAATATAACATCGTTTAAGAGTCCGCCGCGGCTTCTCTTGGTGACGCGCATCCGAAGTGTCCAATTTCCTATGACTCTAGTGCATAAAACAGAATGACAGATGTAGCTTCAACAACATGGCCGCTATCAACTGTAAAAATTCGCAAGTCTCTATTGGAAGACCTTTTAAGTAAAAGAAGTACCCTCAAGTTGCATGCATTAATCTAAGGTATTTTTTTTAAAGTTTCTTTAAAAACCAAAATAATCAGAATTCAAGCTAGAGGAGCAGAGGCAAAACTTAACGGAGATGGAGACCCTAAGCATAAAGAAAGAACCATTTTTGAACCGCTTTCTGCAATAAAAATTACCAACGTTTTAAAAAATCTTCGTCGGTTCTTGATATGTTTTTATATATGGTGGAGCTCGAATCGTGCTACAAAAATAAAACGTAATAACTTTTTTCTGCGTGAGTAATCGGTAATCGAGATAGATTTATCAAAATGAATGCTTGGTATACTGAAAAAAGTCCGTACTGAAGCAGTCCATCATTTTCGTCTAAAGGGAATTTAGGCGCGAGTTTGGCAGTACTCCTCCGATTAGATGGACCATTATGAAGCTGGTGATCATGTTCGCCGAATCTGGAAGCATCGTACGAAGATCGTACCATTTACGTATAAAGTCTAAATGAAAGGCAAGTTAACCCTCAGGATTTGCCTGTTTGCGTGGAATTTTTTCGGAAAAAATGATTGCAATGGCCAAAGAAGACAACACATTAATAAATTGTTTGTTCATGTCTGATGAGGCCCATTTTGATATAAACGGCAATGTAAACAAACAAAATTTCCGTATATGGAGTAAATCTAATCCAGAAATGCTCCTTAAGACGGAACTGCACCCAAAAAGTCACTGTGTGTTCCATCAATGTGTATTATGGGCCAAACTTCTTTGAAGAAAACTGCGTAACAGTAACTGTCAATGGGAACCGTTATTTAAAGATGTTAAATGAGTTCCTTACCCGAAGACGTATTTCATTGAAAAGCATTTGGTTCCAGCAAGATGGAGCAATTACACACATAGCCAGACCAGTTATGGCGGTGCTCCAACAAAAATTCCCAAAAAAAAAATTATTTCCAGGAACTCCACTTTTCGCTGGCCCCCAATGTCACCTGACCTGACTGCACCAGACTTATTTTATGGGGTTATGTCAAGCAGGAGCTGTACAAAACGAAACACAGGAATTTGACCAGTAAGAAAATAATTGAGGCGATCCCAACTTCAGGTCACAATGAACAATTTTTTGATCAGGCGCCGCATATGCGAGGGTGAGCGTTGGGTCATTTGCGGTTTATCATCTTTAAAAACAATTAGTTATTTAAAATAGAATTAAATTTTCTATCCAATAACAAAACAAAAAAAATCGATTATAAAAAAGTTATTTGAATTTCTTATTGTAGCAAAATTGGTGAGCCACCCTGTTTATATTTTAACGTACGACATACATATGTATAGTTTTGAGTTTTAAGTATATGATACCATTTAGTATATTTTTTTAACTATTCTCTGAGTTTTTCTGAAGAAATAGATTAATTTTAAAATCTTTTCCCAAGATATATATTTTTTTCAGAAAACCATCTTTTAACTATGAAACATTGTTAACACCCTTTCAAATAATGTAACGGATAATAAAATACAAAAATCAAACAAACCGCAACTACTATTTTCTCATATCATATACTGTTGCTGTTATTGTTGTACTCGTAAGACATCCACATCACACATTGCAAGAGGATCAAACACAAACTACAAGTCATTATCCTTTGGGTCGCCATTGCGATGATTTTCCAGGATGTCAGCATAAAACTAATACACAAACCCACGGGAGATAGGGGGAGTGTGTGAGCTTTGTTTTAAAGCCTTGCAAACTTGCCCCAAGGATATACACTGTTCTGTTATGTACCTACGTAGTGTACACATTGTACACAATTTCTTCTAAACACTACCCTAAATGGTTTCGCTTTAAGAAGTCAAATAGCCCCAGCACACCCATCCACCCTATACACAAACCCTTCTATGAAAGACCTCTTTATCTTTAAGACAAGCCAATCCAATATATTAGCAAGGTACGAAGTAAACGTATTGAATTGCTTGCGCGTGCATTTCAGAAAACGATATTGGTAGGAGACGATATGGGGAGAAGGGAAGTGAAACCCAAGAATTTATCCCCCATAGAGGTTCTGGCAATTTCTCAAGAACCAAAACGAATAATTTTCTATGCAAAAGCAACGACACGACGCGACGCGGCAGAGGAAATTGGAATAGGGGTGTTGGTATATCCTTATGGGGTTGGAGTCGAGCCTTGACGTGTTCTATTACCATCCCCATCATTGCTCGTAGGTAGGTACTTCTTCGCACCGTACCAAATATATATTGCGTGGGCATAAAATGGAAATTTTATTGTTCTCCTCGAATTCCGGTTACACACAGCTTGAGGCAGAGGCAGAGGCAAAGTCAAAGGCAGACCTATAGCAGGTTTTTTTTTTTGATACCATGGCCAAGATCTAGAATCATGCTGTGCCATTTACCCCCACAACCATCACCATCACGAACCTATTGTGGAAGCATATCTAAATTATATTATGGTTCAGTGTACTACATCAACCCTGTGCCATAGTGTTGTTTAAATTATGATAATAGAAGGAGGATATGAATTTACTATTATACCCTTCCCGCAAGGAGCTCGTCCTTTTTTATATTATTGCTCATTTGATATTTTGTTTAAAAGCATGGGAAAAGTCCTGATTGTTGGTATTCACTTGTGAGAGTTTTCTTTTCTCACCCTGTCTTTTGTGTCCCTTCGCAGAGTCCAGAAAAAGGACTTTTGGATACAAGGATGAGGATACTCCTCTTTCTTATGCAGGCAAAATGGGATGAAATTCGATGTGTTAGCCATCAAGTCGTTGGTCAAACATGGAAATCTTACCTTTGCAGAAGGAAGATGATACTAGACGAACAAAAAAATTGGGACACATGAACCTTATCTTTTTTTCCTTGGGAATGGAAGAACAAAAAAAATTAATAAAACTGTGAAGGGATCTGGCGGCAGATATGATTTACAAGTTGTTGCTTTGCATATAAATTGGCTGGGCAAAGAGTGGCAGGAATCATTGTTATTTGTGTTTGGCAGGATTGCTTATGCTGAAGGCGACGTCCAGTGCTACAATGGAGAGGTGCTATTTTCCTAGTATAGTCATGTGTAACTTTTCACGTTTATTTAAAGGAAATTCCATGAGAAACCAACAGGATATACATATTTCGAAGGGATCTGTTTTTTTTTTTGTATTTTATATCGTTGTCATGAGATTAGGGTTGTATTGTTAACAAATTGTTTAAAATGTTATTTGGGAAATAAATGGCTTATAAAGGGTAAGGTAGATGGTTAAACTTTTGTTTGGAAGGAAGTCCGTTTATAAATTTTAAAAACTTCAGTAAAATGTTGAAAAAAGGAGTGTTTGTGTATTAAAATGTTTTTGAGAAAACTAAGTTTTTTTTAAGTGGTAGTGGAAGATGTGATTATTTGCAAACCTCATAAGGTCGTCGCTCAAGGTCATCAGAAACCAAATTATTCAAATTTTCGTCAATTTTCATATTAATTAAAGAAAAAAAAACAAATAAATCGATTTGCCTTTAAGTTGTGCACTTAAGCGACTTTGACTGTCAATGGAATACTCCTCTATAATAGCCGTCTTTTTTTTGCCAAATCTATCCGTAGCGCAGTAGGATTTTACACACATTACAAATATAAGAACCAGTTGCCGATAAAAGTAGATTTTGAATTTGCTTGGGGATAGAATGTTTGACATAAAAAGATTTCATTCACAATAGATTATTTCTGTCATGATACAAGACATGTATCCATGGTACACAGAAATACAAGATAAAAGAGTTTTTTTAGACGTGTGGTTTTCAAGAAGAAATAAAATGCATATAATTTAATGTTATGGCCAAGAATTTAGCTTTATTATGAAGATAATGGTTTGCCATTAGGATTTCGGGCAAGTGGCTGCCGCGGCTGGCTTGAATAAATTCCAGCCGAGAGGCCCAATTTTTAAACCAATTTTTGCAGCTACGTATGTCAGCAATAACGCGTCGAATGTTGTCAGTCTATTTATGTTGAAATGCAAGCCACACTGAGCATAAATAAAGTAACAGCTGTCAAAAAGACCAACTCCGAAAAAAGTATTACCAGATTGACAACCACACGTCAAAAAAAAAAAAACACCCTTTATGATGGTATGGTATGCATACAAATCGCAATCTTTGCATTTTCTAACGTCACTATCATATTTTGGTATTATTTTATTTCTAAAGAGAAAGACTTTGTTTTAGAATTGAATTGAATATTTAAACAATTTTTTGTATGTTTATTAAAACCATAAACTTAAAAAAATAATAAGAACAAAATTCAGATGATAGTGATGTCACACGCAAAATCAGCATATCTTAAATATCTGTGTATCATGACTTGTATCATGCATTTCTGTGCATCCGGAAGCCTTTGTTCGTAGAGTAGATTACGTGATTATAGGTATTCAATCAATCAATATTATAGGAAGAAGGAGAAATCATGATGATGTTCGTTTTGGTTAAACAGCATGCAGACGAACTGCTTTATAGTTTGATTCGTTCGGGTGACTCGTTTTCTGAGTTTAGTCAATTCTGATTATTTTACATATACAAGACTAAAATTATTATATAATTATAAAGAACTATTACCCCAGTTAGATCGCTTAAGTCCATTAAGTTGATATGATGCATGGTCATCAAGTTGTGAGGTTAACCAAAGCTCATACAATTTTAAACTCTTTAAATGAAATGGTACATGTGTGGTGTAAACGGCAACATAAGTGGTTGCACTGTTCTAAAAAAATTGTTCCAATTTCTTATTTTTGTAGGGAAATACATTTCTTTCGATATTTTAAAATTTCTTTTGAAACGCCACCTGTAGAGAATTATTTGAACCATACTATGAATTTTCCTTGTGACGTGAGATAGATTCATATTTCCACCTTTCTTTTAGTATGTCAATAATTTGTAATTTTCTTATGCTCTTTCAAATCCACAATGTACGCCATCTACTGGACGATTATTTTACTATGCCTATAACCTTCCATACAATGACAAAGTTTCATTGCAATCGGGTGAACAGTATGTCAGCGCATCACATATACGAACAAACAGACAAACAAAACCACAAACCGACAAACAAATTTAAATTTTTTATATACATACATAACTATTAGATGTTCAATATTGATTGAAAAACTGGAAAACGAATCAAGACTGAATTAAAGAATTGTGCAGATGAACATGGTTGTCTTTACTATAATCTGCGGTCTTCATGACTTGCATTTCTTATAATCTTGAAGATCCCTCCCACTCGCGTATACACAACCATATTCGTTTAGCGGAAGAATAAAACTCATTATCTGTCAAATCAGACATGAGCTAAGTGTTACCATTCACGAAATTAGTACTAGTTGAAAAAAAAACGTTAGATGGCGGACCCTTTATAATGCAAGTTATGCATTCGTGCAAAAAAAAAATTTGAGATAACCATCAAACATGACATTACGATGATAGAGAAACATATTTGAGTTACTGGAAAATTCCGTCCGTCTTTCTGTCTGTCTGTACGGATGTATTTTGGACTGTACCCTAAACGGTTGGGACAATCGTCTTCATATTTAGAACATAATGTTATTTTGACATTATACAGAGGAGTTTTTTCAATTTTTTTTTAGCGTTATCTGTCATATAACCGTTATATCAAATCTTATTTTTCTCGAAAACGGCTCCAAGAATTTTTATGAAAAAAAAAATCAGTGAACTACTGTACGTAACATTATGTTTGCGATTTTTTCCAATCTAACTTTATTTATGAGCCTGAATCTGTAGGTGAGTGAACTTTCGTAAACTCTGTTATTAACATGGGATCTCTTTATATCTCAGAGAGTGATATTTTAAATGAACTTTCATCTCTTGATAGTTCTCTTACTCTCCCACCTGATAACTTGCCTCCTATATTTGTAAAAAATTGTAGATCTAACTTGCTTTATCCACTTCAAAAGATTTTTAATCTATCATTTTCTCAAGGTGTGTTTTTGGATTCCTGGAAGTACTCTTTTGTCACTCCGATTCATAAATCTGGATCTAAAGTTGATATTGAAAATTATAGGCCAATTGCTAAATTACAATTAGTTCCAAAAATATTTGAAGCAATTGTCAAACAAAAACTTTATTCGGCCGTTCGTTCTTTTATATCTGAGGATCAACATTGTTTTGTAAGTGGTAGGTCGACTGCAACTAATTTAGCTATTTTCACTAACTTTTGCCTGTGCAATATGGAATAACACTTTCAAATGGATGTTATCTACACTGATTTTGCTAAAGCATTTGATCGTGTCCAGTTTATATTCTAGAGCGTAAGCTAATTAGTTTTGGTTTTCATTCTGCTTTACTTAGTTGGTTAATGAGTTATCTAAAAAATCGGATACAATATGTACAACTAGGTTTCTTTTTATCTCGAGCTATAATAAATCATTCAGGTGTTCCGCAAGGAAGCCATTTAGGTCCTCTATTTTTCCATTTATTTATTAATGATTTAGCAGATTTTATTTTAGACTTACATAGCTTACTTTTTGCTGATGATTTCAAGTTATATAACAAAATTAAATCACCGTTAGACTGTTTGAAACTTCAACAGGATATTGATAGGCTTACAAACTGGTGTAGAATCAATAACTTGCACTTGAATATTCTACAATGATCCGTAATGTCATTAACTCGATCTAAAAACCCAATATTATTTGAATATAACATTTCTCGATGTGAACTAACTCGAGTTACTATTCAAAAGGACTTGGGAGTTATTTTTGATTTTCAAATTAGTTTTAACTTGCATATGGACTTTCTGGTTTCTAAGGAAAATGCTATGCATGGCTTTCTCTTTAGAAACTCTAAAGAATTTAGTGATCCTCATACTCTTAAGTGTCTATTCATCTCATTGGTTAGGGCAAGCCTTGAACATTGTTGCGTTATCTGGTCACCTTTCTACAATAAAGTTGTTCATTAAGAATTGAACGAATTCAGAAAGGATTTACAAAATTAGCTTTGCGTAAAACTTGTTTTAACTCGGATATAGCTGACTACGTGGTAAGATGTCAACTACTTGGTTTAAAACCACTTCATAGTAGGCGTGTCTACTATTTTGCTTTGTTTGCGAGGGACATTATTTGTTGTCATATTGACAGCCCTAAGTTACTGTCCCTATTAAATACCTATGCACCTGCTCGTTACCTTCGACCTCGAGGAAACGAATTCTTCTATATACCTAAACATTATACTAACTATGGTCGTAATAATCCAATATGCAATGCTGCATATCAATTCAATCAATTCGAAAAATTTTTAGATTTCCATTTTAGTAGAAATGAATGCAAAGCCTTATTGTTGAATAATGTTTAATAATTAGATTTAATTTAGTTTGTAAGATATTCTAAGAAAGTCTTGTACTTGTTAGAGTTAATAATAATAAATTAAAATTATATTTTGGTGAACAAAATTTAATATGGTGGGCTCAAAACGGTACCTCCCATAGGACCGGTTTTTTTCGACTTTCTCGAAAACTGGTGATCCGATTACTATCAAAATTGATATTCAAGAAGATGTGGTAGTCTTAGTAATTTCGCATTTTTTTCGAAAACTTTTTTTTTGTATTTTTAATAATTTTTTTTTATTTTTAAGTGAATTTTTTTTAAATTTTGTTTTTATAAGTTTTTTTTGTGCTTAAGTGTGTGTTCTTGAATTATTTTTAAACGTTTTTTTTTAAAAAGTTGTTAAACAAAACCGTTTTATTTAAAAACCGCTTCTACGATTTTGAAAAAAAATTCACCCTTTTTTCAATTCCTTAAAGAAATAAAACGGCGTTTAAATTATTTCTTTCAATACAATTTAACATACTTTATTCGAACAATCAAAAGTCACAAAATTTGAATAAATGCTTTGATGTTAACTCTACTTTTCTTAAATTTTATTCTACAACTACAATGTGACAGCACATATCAGCAAGTACATACGATCCAGTCATGCAATTTAATTTCAAATTTTGACATGCCGATCAATGAAAAGCGTTTTAAGAAAGTAAAAGTGGAATATTTAAGACAGAGTAAAATAGTAAATAAAAGCATAGTCGTATCTCTTTCACAACCACGAAAAAACGCTCAACCAAAACAACAAAACAAAATGCAACTGAAAAAGTTAAGAGTCTTATAAGAATAAAGTTTTTAAAAAAAAAATTAATTACTTAATGTACACTATTTTTACAATAAATGCGAAAGTGAAACTTTTAAGTTCTTAAATTTAAAAATTGGAGCATTGTGAATTCGGTATTTGTAATTTCCAAATAAAAAATTCTGCTGACATTCTTTAAGCAATCTTGAAATTATTAAATTAAAATGAAGAGTACGTTTTAAAATGTATTTTAAATATTATTTACTATTTACTGTTGCAATTTTGCAGCTTTGAACGTACATAGGTGGGTTATAAAAATGGATTTTTATAACAAATCCCAACTACCAAGAACAATTGCCTTTTCATCATTAACATTATCATAAACGTTTATGGCAAATACCTGAGTCTGCGAAAAAACCCCCTTGTCTTAAATAGTGGATATGTCAATTTTGACATAAAATAACAGGAGGTTGACGATACGTTTTTTTTTTTTTTTGGGAAATCCAACTTCATCGCGCATACATTTCCGAAAAATAACACGGCTACTGCTCTGCTCTTTTGTAGGATATTCTGTTACGCTCTGTATCCTACCATATTCCGCAGTCTTCCACTAATGGCATTTTAGTCCTTCCAACACGACCCATTTATGCAATCTACTTCCTTGCGGCTTGACAAACAACTGTGACCTGCGTGAAACTCCTGCAGTATCGCATCAAACTGCACTAAAAAAACTATCAAAAACAACGAAAACAGTAATAACAAAAAAAAAAAAAAAAAAAAACTCAGAAACAAACACCAGTGACCTCCTAAGTTGTCCGCTATAAATCATCGAAAGGATCTACAATTTTATCCTGGCTGCGAAAATTTTAACAATAAATTTCAATTTTACACAAACACGTCCGCATACACACACATCCTCTATACAACATTATATCTCTTTTTAAAATGTGTTTTATACATGTGTGTAGGTTCTGGTATATTCCATGAAAAGTTCCACTCAACTTTTGCAAACAAAACGATTATTCATCCTAAGACTGCTCTTCAGAGAGTCCTTAGTGTCCTTTTTGCCGCCTGGCCTGCATGCATAACACCAACAGATAGTTGTTCCATTCACGTGAAACATCGACATGAAGCATGTTAATGAAACGATTATTGCCCGGAATCTCTCGAATGTCAAGTGGAGTCTCTGGCAATGCAGTCCAGAATCCACTGGAATATCACTGTGGTTCTCCTTCCTGGTCCGTCGTCGCTGTCGTCGTCGTCGACCGCCAAGGTGGAATTTCTGATTAGAATTTGCAATTACCCCACTTTTTATTTTGTATAGAGTCCGAATGTTTATAGGGAATGAGCAAAACTTTCGACACTCTAATCCATGAGGCATACGTATAAATCGTATAGGAACTCTTTGCCGCCATCATCATCATCATCAAACACAGAAAAGCAAAAAAAGTTTTTCACAGTTTTTGTCCTTTTCTGGGAACGGGATTTTGAGGATAATCCAGGATTTCAACAACACTGCACCATATATAGTGCTGGAGTGTGGTGGGTGGATTGAGGGACCATCATCGGATAGAACTTCCAGGGACATTGTCGTCGTGAGTTGATGATGACGAGGACGAGAATGTGAGACGGACACGACGACGATTAGGAAATCCCGGACCCGATGGCTTTCATCAGAAATTGATTTTAGTTTTCTTTTCGATTACGAAGAGTTTTCCGGAGTATTGTTCGCCCACAACAACTTTGCCTGGATGACTCCGATGTACTGCGGGCCCTGAGAGTTATCACAACTTCTCAAGTGAAAGTGAATGGATTTGCCACTTTGGAAAGTTGTCATTAATCAAAAGTACGGCAAAAGTCCTTTTTTTCCGGTGCGTTGGTTGTCGGAAATAGGCAATCACATAACCAACCACTACTCAAGTGGGGTCAGCGGGTGAGGAAAAACAATTCACGTTCAGGTTCTGTATAACTTTGTGTATCCGTTCCGTATGTATCGACATGATTACGGAATGAATTAGACGTTTAATTTTGGGATTCGTTTGACGTTGAAATTTTTGGTTGAAAACATAAGCTATGGACATTTATAAATGATTGTCACAATGACAATGTTAACTGTTAAACTAATATCAAATATTTTAGTAGTTTCAGGTTTTTTTCTGTAGTGAGTTCTGCTGATTTATTTTGAACGTGGAATTCTGACAGGAAGGGGAAATAGAAGGACATTTTGCAAATGTTTCATTATACCAAATGAAACTATTTAGAAATGTTTTTCATCATCATCATCATCGGCGCAAAAATCTGGATAACTTGGAAAGTTCTACCCAAAAAAATTACTAGGAATCCAAGTAGAATTGTTACCTCCAAGTCTATTAATATGTCTGAAAGCCACAGAATTTTGGAAAATGGCTTCTACTTAGTGTTCTACATTTGCTTTAGGTGCTTCTATTCAGTTGCTTGCAACAAGAATTTTTATTTCAAAAATGGCGTCGCCGTCTAATGAGCACAATATAAACTTTAATGAGCATAACAATGGTGAATGAATTGTTCTTTGTTTTCACATGTGTGAGTAGGCATACGTTTTAAAGCATTCACCTGATTTTCAATAGAGTCATTCACTAACACAACATCCTTCTTAGAAGGCTAAACTGAAAAGGATTAAAAAATCCTTTTGAATAAAGTCATTCCATATTAGACTAACCACCAGCCAGCGACAGCCAACGCCATCCAGCGTTTTGAATTGCTAAATGGCCTGAAAAGCCTAAAACAAACACATTACCAGCCACATGCATGTCCGGAGACAAACAAAATATTTGAATACAAAAATTCTGATGCTAGGATAAGGATCACAGAGAGACGCTTCACACATAGGACAATATGGAGCATAGAAACGCGTTTGTTGTTTGTTAACATATTTTTTGTTAAGATGGCTCTTTTAAAGGCTTGCGATGAAAAGCAAGACGCAAATGAAAACACTTTTCTGGCCAACAATATAATCAGGAGGTTTCTACTGTTCTTTGCTTTCTAGGATGAAAAAAAAAACAATTATGTTTTACAGGATCGCAAAGACGCAGTCTGATTTAATTCTCCCTTCAATAAAACGTTCTTAGAGAAAATTGAAAAAGAAAAATTATGAACATTTTCCCGTCAATGTACAAAGACTTGATTGGTTTCCCTGATTCGATGACCTACAAGGCAAAGAAGTTTAATCCTATAAGAAAAATGGAAAACCGACGCAAAAACACAATGGCACAACGCAGAGGAAATTATATTATTATTATTATTATTATTTATTAAACTATACATAAATGTACAGGGCAATACTTAAAAGCTAATAGCTACCAGGGCTTCTAGCTGAATATGATAAAAATATAATAATATATATGTTGTTTGAGGTTCCCATCTGCAGGGGGCGGTCGGAGGAAGTAAGAGTAATAGATCTGATTTTCTCCGACCGCCCCCGCAGAGGTTTTAAATAAATAAAACTTAAATACTCTGATGCAGGTTAAATAATTTTAAAATTTTGAAAACATTTTTTATGTTTTGTTCGGAAGGAACCACAAGGAGATTTTTTAAATTATTTTTAAAAAGTTTGTTGCAGATTTCATTGATTTTGGTGCAGTCTGTAGTTAAATGGTTGATGGAAAGCTGGAGGTTAAGTTGGCAGAGGTGGCATATGGGTGGAGGGTCTTTGTTAAGTAGGTGACTGTGGGTGAGCTGGGTGTGTCCAATCCTCAACCTGGTAAAGCATTTGTTCATGATTGCAGGCGTAGAGGTTGGATAGATAGCTGGACTGCAATTTTGGTTGATCGAAGAGTAGTGGTGATGATATTGAGACCAAACCAATATTTTTCGATTGTGCAAATAAGAGCTAGTCAGATTTAAGATATCTTTTTTGGTGGGCTGATATTGTGAGATAGCTAGGTTGCTGTTCATAGCAGTTCTTTTGGCCTCACGATCCGCGTGTTCATTGCCCTTCAAACCGATGTGACCTGGCACCCAAAGAATCTTTATTCCTTCTCCGAGTTTGATGACGTTGTCTCTAATTTTTCCAATATAGGACGATCGATTGTTAACGTTTTCGATGGCGGCTACAGTTGAAAGACTGTCCGTGCATATCACTGTTTTTTTCTTGGATTTGTAGGCAATTTGCGTGGCTTTCAAAACCGCTAAGGCTTCGGCAGAGAAGATTGAGAAAAATTGCGGTAGTTTTTCCGAAAAAAGGAGATTGTTGTTTGAGTCAACGATTGCGAAAGAAGTACCCTCCTCGCACTTAGAGCCATCGGTAAAGAGGATATTCCAATTGTTACCGATGAAAGGATTCAGTAATTCGTGATAATGCTGAAGATATATCTCGTTCGGAGTTGAATCTTTCTTAAATCGAGCGAGGTCTGTGTTGGTAGATTCCCTCAAGAATAGCCAAGGTGGGTGACTCTCGATTTCTTTTTTTTTGATTTTTGGTTCAATGCCGATTTTTCTCGCAAACATCAAAGATATATAGAGGGCTGATGGTTTTTTTGGTGTCTTGGAGCGTTTTAAGATTTTTATGGAGTCCGAAAGAATTGGAGAGTCATAGGATTCAAGTATTTTTCCTACGAGTCTTGATGTAAGGACTTCTTTTCTTTCCTCGATTGATGAGAAACCTCCCTCAGATAGGATATTTTTTATTGGACTAGTCTTGAAAGCTTTGAGGCTGGCTCTGATTGCAGCGTGATATGATGATTGAAGAGGTTGGATGTAAGATTTTGCACATTTTCCATAAATAAGAAGGCCATAATCAATTTTTGATAATATGATGGATTTTGTAATGTTGATCAATGAGTTGATATGTGTCAAACTATTTTTTGAAGCTAAATATCTTATGATGTTAAGCCTGGTAGCCAAATTGTTACTTAATGCTAAACAATGTTCCTTAAAGCTAAATTTACAGTCGAATACAATTCCAAGTATGCTTAATTTATTAACAGAAGGAATCTGAATGTTATTTATGCTAATAACAGGACAAGAACATGAAAATTTTCTACAAATGTGTAAAAGTTTGCATTTGTTCAAAGAAATTTGAGCGCCGGAATGAGAGCACCAAGAGTTGATTCGTTCAAGGATTTCCGTGAAGGAATTTTCTGTACGCGAATTTTCTTTAAACTTTGAAAGAATATAGAGATCGTCGGCGTAAAGAGTGTGGTCAATATATTTAGATTGCAAAATTATTTCGCTTATTTCATTGTAGGCTATTATGAAGATAACAACTGATAGTGGCGATCCCTGAGGTATACCGTTATTCAGGTTGTAGATGTCTGAATAGGTGTTATTTACTTTAACTCTAAACTTACGATTCGTTAAGAAGGATTTTACAAAATTGAATATCTTTGGCCCAATTTTCCATTTAAATAATTTGTTCAACACAACATGGATACCTATACGGTCGAAGGCTTTCTCAAAATCAATGGATAAAATTGAGATGTGATTTTTTGACGAAATTGCTGTAGAGACAAATTCGTCAATATGAAGTAATGAGTCTATTGTACTACGACCATGTTTGAAAGCGACTTGATTGAGGGCGATAAAATTATTTTTTTCTATAAACCAAAGTAGTCTTTTTGAAACAATTTTCTCTAACAATTTACTCATGCACGATAAAAGGGATATAGGTCTGTAGCTGTTTGTATCAATAGGGTTTTGTTTTTGTTTGGGGATGGGAATAAGGGTTGCAGTTTTCCATGATTGTGGAATCACACCAGTGTTTAATATATTATTATAAAGCTGAATCAAATGTTGTTTTACGGCTGGTGGAGCATTACGAATCATTGGGTAAGAAACTCTGTCAAAACCCGGAGTTTGACCCTTGACGGCGCTGATGCAGCTTTCAAACTCGATGGTATTAATAGAGATTTCAATGGCATTAGCAGATGGGCTAAGGGGAGGTGGAGAGTAGGTGTTATTCATTGCTTGGAGTTTGGATTCACGAAATAAGGGGGAGAAATTGGAGTTGCAAGAATATGAGGACCAACATTTGGCAAAATGATCTGAAATTTTGTACGAGTCTGTAAGAGTAACGAATGGAGACATTATAACCTTGATGGTGTAAGGCGAATAGTTGCCAGTGAGGGTCTTTATGTCGGACCATATCTTTTTGCTAGAGGTTTTGGGATTGATGCACACTGTAAACTTTTGAAAGCTCTCGGCCTTGGATAATCTTACTTTTTTACGAAATACCGCATTTGCCTTACGGAAGTTTATAAGGTTTCTTTCGTTGGGGTGTTTTTTATAAATTTTCCAAAGGGATTGTTTCCTGTTTCGTAAAACGTTAAGCTCGGGGTTCCACCATGGAACGATTTTTTTGTGGAAAATGTTTTTAGATTGAGGGATTGATACGTTGGCAGCTGATATTATGCATTTTTTTAAAAAGGCTGCTTCTTTATTGACATTTTGGGATTGTGTGTGAGATTCGATCAAATCGTTTGAAGTGCGTTGAAACACGCCCCAGTTAGCACGGTCTGTTTTAAATTTTGGGATGGGTTTTGTGGGAAGTTGTTGGGTACCTAGATTGATTGAAATAATTATTGGAAAATGGTCGCTTCCATGAAGAAAGGTGTTTCTCTTCCAAGAGGTCGAAGGGAATAGTTGCGGTGAGATCAAAGAGAGGTCAACGTGGGTAAAGGTTTTATGTGTTGAAAAATGGGTCGGACTGCCGTCGTTCAACAGGGACAAATCTGTGTTTGTAAGGAAGTTTTCTATAATTTTACCTCTTGCATTAACTGCAGGAGATCCCCATAGGGGGCTCCATGAATTGAAATCGCCTGTTATTAGCACTGGTTTGCTGACCGAGTTGAAAATGTTTTCCAAATCAGTGCACGAAAAGGAATGTTTTGGATGAATATAGATTGAAACAACCGTCAGTTTGATTTGAAGTTGAATTTCTATTGCTATAACAGAAATATTTGGATTTGGGTTGTAATCAATTACTTTGTGCGGAATGGAGCTATGAATCAGCAAACCAACGCCTTCCTTAGCGGTGGTATTAACATCGTAATTATGAAAGTAAGCTTGAAACTGTTTTGGTGTTTTAGGTTTTATTTGGGACGTTATGTGTGTTTCTTGTAGTGAGATGATTTTTGGATTGAGCTCGTTTATAAGAAGCTCGAGTTCATGATAGTTGTTGAAATATCCATTAAGGTTCCATTGAAGAACGTTAAGGATCGATTTAGCGAGAGGAGATGACTTTTGGCCAGTATAATCAGTGTTATACTGTGAAAAGTCAGAAGGTGATGTATTATTGGTTGTAAGGGTTTGACTCTGCCGAACCAGAGTTGAATCGTCCAGATTACCAGTGGAATCTGGACGTTTCAACCCTCGCTCGGCAGAGTCTGTGTTTTGGGAAACGGAATTATATTTATATGACGTCATCATCAATATTTTCGTAATAATTATCAGAAGTGTCTGTTAACATTTGTGTGGTAGTGTCAATTGGGATTGAGTTTATTTGTAGAGATTTAGAATTATTGTTGAGAATTGAGTTGGAGTGTTTAGTATAAGCTGTGGAAGGAGTAGTTTGTTTTGAGTGAGATGTGTTTGACGTGGAGAGTTTAGTGAGATTTTGGTGGGATAGAGTGGGAGTGTTGAGTGAAGAGAGATTATGTGTATATGAGTTAGAGTTAGTTGTAGAATTATGTGTATATGAGTTAGAGTTAGTTGTAGAAAAGAGCGGAAGTGATGACGGCATTAAATTTGAGTTTGTTTGTGTGGTAGGTGTAGGAATCGAATTTGTGTTATCTGTTAAGAGGGGCTTAGAAAGAGAATTATGTACTGTTGTTGTATTAAGATTTTGGTTATGGTTATTAGCAAGATGGGACACTGATGATTCGGGTGTAGATGAGGTAAGTTGTGAAGGTGGGTGATTGTTATTGGAGTTTAATGTTGTGCTTACAGGGAGGGGCAGAGGGTTACTTTTAACTGCGGAAGAGTAAGCAAGAGAAGAGAATGGGATAGGATTTTGATCGTTGTAAATTTGTTTAGCTTCTGCTAAAGTGCATTTTTTAATGGTTTTGATTTTTAAGATTTCCTTGTCTTGCATGAAGCGCTTACAGTTTTTGAAGGAAGCGGCGTGCTCTTCAGAACAGTTAGCGCAAGAGGTGCGTGTGCAATTTGCATCAGGGTGGGGGGGTAAATTGCAGTTTACGCAAGTTTTGTTTCGGTTGCATCTTTTGGCAGTATGACCGAGGAGTTGGCAGTTCTTACAACGCATCGGGTTGGGGAAGTATTCCTGTACTTGCAGGTTATACCATCCTATGTTGACTGAGGTGGGAGGTCGGAAGCGGTTAAACGTGAAGAGAACAAGACCGGTAGCACGTGATTCATCGTTTAGTGTTTTTTTGAATTTATAAACTTGGACTACTCCCTGGTCTTGCATCTCAGACAAAATTTCTTCTTCTGAAACGTTGATTAAGCAGGGGGCGTAAACCGTACCTTTAGAAGAATTAAGAGTAGAGTGCAACGTGACTGAAATTGCGCAAATGTTGGAAAGTGTTTTTTTTGATAAGAATAAATCGGCAATTTTTTGCGATTTGACAAGAATCAAAAGGTTGCCGTCACGGAGTTGAGAGATATACTCATAAGAAGTGCTAATTCCGTCTATTGCTTTTTTAATAAGAAAAACGCTGAATGAGGATAGGGGTTTATTGAGATCTAAAGAGGAAAGGAGAATAAATTTGGGATCTATGTTACATGAGTTGATTGGGATAGAAGAACTTTGGTCTATAGGAGAAAATGAAGGTTTTTTTTTTTTACGTTTGGGGGGATCAGATGGCTGATCAAGCATACTAAACCTGTTGCCCGAAGGCAAATTAGGCCCTGAGGCCATTATAAATTGATGATCGCACTAGATAAAATTAATCACTTGCGCGGCACGATAAATTAAATTAGAAAATAATTTAAGAGAAAGTAAGAGGGAGAAGAAAAGGCACCAACTTTGAAAGAGCAGAAAGAAAAACTATCGGAAGACGATGTTGTCGGCTCGGAAGATAGTCGGTGACTGGAAATTATATTATTTACATTTCTATTGCAAAAAGAGCACTTTTCAATTGTTCAATGGAATTAAAGGATTCCACAAAACATCACATCACAAGTCGGCATCGGACATTGGCATTACTCCAGCTATCTCGTCCCTTTTGGTTTAGGAGAGGACACCACAACTTTGCGGTCTGCTTTCTGGTGTTCCACTCGAAGTTTCAATGCGATAATGAACAAAAAAAAAATTTTAAAATGGTAAAAAGATTTTTGCGAATATCCTTACTCATCTGCAGTAGCATAGCAGAAGGACATTCTTTTGTTATGTCTACAAAACGACAAAGACGACCAAGGCATTATCGAAGGAACAAATCGTAGTCAAGTAGTTGCAAGAAAGTTAATAAAATTTTAAGCAAATCATGAATTGAAATTTTTTTTTTTTAAGTAAACACGATAGGGAAGTTGTGAAATAACTGTGAAATGCAAAGTTGCAGAAAATTGTTCTTTTAAAGTTTATACTGCAAGTTCCGGCCATTATGGGAAAACTGATTGGATAAATTGGAAGATACAAGATAACGAAGGCTGACTGATGAATAGAGATTGTCAAACCAAAAATTATTTGGGTTTTTTCTGAAGAGCATATGGCATCAGGTATACAGCTCAGTAGCCGTTTTTAACAATGGATCGAGAAAATCGAAAAACGCTTGCTCTGAAGAAAGAAAATAGTCAGCAGCAACGTGAAGTCCAAGGATGCAGAAGATTTTTATAGGAAGGAGGGGCGAAACTTCTAGAGAAGAGTGAAGCAGGCAACATAAGAATTCACTGTCCGTTCTGATCCCTGTGAATATGGGGTTAAAAACACTGAAATTGATACACCCAGCCAATATTAAGAATCTGGAGTGAATATTACAACCAGTTTTTAAATTGCGCTGATGGCCAGGCCAGTATCCCGCGGGTGATCCCTCAACAAGTCAATCAAGATGGCTACCAAGAGTTAAGTATATCCGGCCGGCCAAAATAATATCAAAATAGCCATCGCCAGACTAAGAACCAACAAAGCGGCTGGTGCAGGTGGGATGAGTGGAACTTTGTAAACATGCTGGACACCATCTCATCATCTTTTGAATATCGCCTATAAGATCCTATTTAGCGTTTTATGTAAACGTTTTTTCCTGGTTAAATAATAGATCCTTATGCCAAGAAGGTTAAAGATTTAGAAAATCGACCAATTCTTCATATTTTATAAATTTAAGAGAAAACTCGAGAATTTAACATCGAAAATAACGTCGATTTTCACCACATAGTATTCACAAATAAATATTTTCTTTTTTTTCCCAGTTTCTCAATTTAACCACTTTTTATTATCACTTGAACTTTTAACACAATTCAACGCAAATCAACTACGTCTCCCATAGCCCCTTATCTTCTATTTACACAAATGGACAAAGTTCTCGAAATTTCCCTTTGCGTGATTTTCCAATGGTACTTTCTACGGGGAATTCTGATACATACTAATATTTCAGTTTGCTGTAGACCCTTTGTTAAGTTGGTTGTGGTTGGTGAGTTCAATGGGTGAATTCAGTGATTCTGCAAGTCTTTTTTTTGCCTTTGAGGTGGTTACAAAACGCTTCCTCAGAAAATCTTCACATTTTGTCGCCACTTTACAGTAGTCAGTAATTGACCTGGTGACGTTTGCGCTAGATTCGTTAAGAATTTGGCAAAAGTTTTCCCCAACAAACGGTGCCAACCTTACAAACATATTCTTTTAAGATGCTGGTGATATACAGTTCGAATCCTCTTTAGAAGTTATTCTTCGAAGAAATGCTTCCGAAGAGCATACCTCATCTGATTGTCTCCATACTCCGCCACGTCCATCTGGGTGACGTAGGAAAACACCTGCACTCGTGTGCAGGCTGTGTCCCAGTCAGAATCCTTCCAATTTATGTGAGGGCGAACAGACCATTAAAACCTCTAAAATCATTATTTCTTATTTATTTAGTACCCGAAAAAAAATAATACAACAAATTAAGTTCAAATACGGTCACTGGCCGTGAAAATTACTCAATCGCGTGCTAAATTTTTATTTAGGCTTTCCCTTGAAAAAAATTACCACATCCTGATATCAAAATTAACCAACACGTAGAACAAGTTGCATGCCCAAGCTACGATTTATACTATCATTTAACAGCTGTGCTATATGTAAATAATATGGATTTCAATACATTTGTATTTTGGAACTCATTTTATTATAAATGACGTAGAATATCGACGTTTACTAAGGAAGCAATGCGTTTATGGATAAGAAATTCTAAACTTATTCCCATCAATCCCATTCCCAAGTCGATTTGACTACATCATCCCTGTTCGATATTGGAAAAATAATTCGAGATCCCCGTTCTATGATCCACTTGGGATAACGATGAAATTATAAGTAATGAGCCAATTCAGTTTAATACTGGTGGCTCGAAAACTGAAGGAGGGCTGGTTGACGGCGTTTTATATTGTTCTCTCTTTCCGTCTCCTGAACCATTCAAGCATGTTCCAAGCTATAATTCTGGTAATCAAGGAGGCCCTATCTTACATGAAGTGTAACATTATATCTAAATAAAATATCCGTATCTTCACAGATTGCCAAGCTCTCAAACTGTTCGGTTCTGTTTCCATAAATACTGTAACTGCACTAAAATATCGATTATTATTCAACTAATAAAGTAAATATTTTTTAACAGAGTTGAATGAGCGAGGAACCGAATAAAACTATTCCGTACTACTTTGATGATCCCAGGGATTTGCTGTTTATAGATTTGAGTATCATTACTGGAAAACACGAAACTTCTTTATAATTACTTTATTTTATTTTAAACGATTCTTGTGACGACGCAACAACTCGACTACTTTAAATTATCACAACCAACCTGCGCAATGGTTAACAATCGTCTGTGCGACTGCGCCCATATACATAAAACGTGTTGTGTATCAATCTATCAATCTACTTGTAGAATAGAAAGCGATGCACATTTTTGTCGTTCTTCTATATGGATCAATATTCTCATTGTTGGGTTTAAGATCTAAGAATGGTTCGCAATTTATTGATGGTTTTATAAATAGTGCGTTCAGTTAGACGATTATGACGACCAAAATGTGGTGCAAAAGTTCTTTAACATTTTTTTTAACTGAACCCTGATTTTTGAAATAAGTTACTACAATTATTGGTAAGCATTGTTGAAGTGCACATAAACTTCACATAGATAAAAGACAAGCCAGTTGACAAATAATAAATATTATTGAAAAAACAGTACCTCCTATTGGATTACTTGAAAGTATATTTTCGAAAGGATCCTGTTAATTAAAAAGGTCAACACATTACAACTTATTATAAGATAGATATATTAAGATAGTTACTTAAGCAAATCCTCACGTGCAGTCCTTCAAAAGATCTCACATCACCTTATGGTTATGTCTTCATCTTTAGGAAGATAAAAATAAACCATAAAACCCTTTTAATTGCATGAAAGAATGCACTTACACGATACTTTTCTTATTTTGCATATCTACTTAAAACCCCTTCAAGTAATTTATGCAAACAAGAAATATTATAATTACTGTGTATTTCATAATGAAATCATTAAAAAAAAATTAAAAAAAACGAAAATGAAAAATAATATTTTCTCCTTTGTATCTTGGACTTGGAAACTCAAAACTGTGTGAACATGATTCCAACCCTGGTTGTTTAAAAATCACGTTGCACTACCATTCATGATGTAAATAGTTAAGAAGCTTAAAAATATCTTACAGTTCCTTGGTATTCAGCTTTCCTTTCAATTATTATTTAAAAACTCAGAAGTGAGTTGTGTTGTATGTTGTAAGCAAGGACTCCTTCATTCCTCCACCATTTGAATATTCCATGCTAATCTTGAGTGGAAAATATTAACACGAATCCTTGTTAATAAATCCTCACAAAATACACACGAATGCGATTGTGTGAGATATGCTTCTTAAGCGTCCTTGGAGTCCTAGCCGACTTCGTTGTTGGTTTACACTCTCTTTAACTGTTGGCGGCGTGCGATAATGATGTGAAAAGGACTCCCAAACACACTACACTTAACTTTGTCAATATAAAAGTGTGTGTAAACTGTTTATATTGCGTTGCGGTATACCTTACGCTTGATATAAAAAGGATACTTTTATTTATATTTTTATATATTTTTCTTGCAATTGAACATAATGCAGTCCTTTGCATGAGGTCATACAGTTTTAAGTCAACAATCCTGCTTATTGCAACTTGTGATTCATGGCTACCACATGGGGTACTTTTATTTATTTTTTTTCCTCCTATTAGGTAAGGTGCAAGGGTAATACGATGGTTGAATTTATAATTAAAAAGGATATTCTAAGGGAAAGAGTATTTGGGTGTGCGTGATGGACAGTTTTAATGAAAGAAACAGGAAGAGAAGCTTGTTCTCTGGTCTATGTTGGTAAAAGCATTTCATTCGAATAAGCGTTCAGGTCTGGTATTATTTTTGCAACATCCTTGCATTACACTCTGGTGAAGGACTTTATAAGAAATCTACTCTGTTCTGCTCACACCCTTTTATACCAAACCCTGAACAGAGAAGATTGATTCATTTTATGCTCGGAATCCTTAACTATTGGTTTTGTGTGTGTGTGTGCTAAGTGAGTGTTACCTGTCGGCTGCTGTTCTATTTCAAGAAGCAAGTTCCTTGCGAGTCCTTACCATCTTAACGAGCTACCCCCAACTGTATATTGGATATACGTGTCTTAATTGCAATTAAAAATATTCCAAAGAAGTTATAATGAAGCTGCGTTCAGTATTATGTTAATGTATGATACTTGATGCACTTGATTCCGAACCCTTGATGGAGATAGAGTGGTTATGGCTTAACCTTATAGAATCCTTAATTACAATTTGCAGTTGAAATGAAAGGATGCAGTTCTATTGAGATAGATTTTTTATGCAAAATGTTGTACTTTACATTAACTTTTCCATCTGCTTCGACAACAAATCGACGAAGTAGAGACACTTACCAGCTCGGACTACTGATGCCATCGGCTCAGTCGCTCAGACAATTTGACATTATTACAAAACAGAGAGACAAACAGAACAAAACATAGATAGAGAACACAACATACAAACCCACAACACGCAGTTGGTTTTCTCTGGTGTGCCGTAGGTTTCAATGTATGGTCCTGTTCTCTTACGGCTTTACTAAAACGAGCTACCATAAATTGTTAAGCATTGTTTGATGCATTTTTATCCTGATGATGTGCAGCCTATTAGTACGATTTTATTTGCAGAAAAAGACGATGCCCCAGTTTTGATTATTAAGGGCTTAAACCATTCTCGAGCCCTTGATCACCTTATGTAAATTCAAATCTGTTAAGTGCTTACTGAATTTTCCTTAAGTAAGTGTCAACTTCTATTACTCACAGCCGCAATTGAAAACTTTATTTGAAGCTTACCATAGAACTTACCACACTTCCTGCATCTAAAGTAGCCCAGAAAATTTCCAACAGACTGCATAAATGCAGACCGCACATCTCAAAATAGATTAAACTCAATAATTTGTCTTGCGGTCGTTTATGTGCATGATTCAACTGACTGCCCATCAATGACAAACTGAAGTAGCTACGTGGTTTTGCGACAAGTTGTAACTTAATCTCGAAAGTATCTTTTTTTTGCCTCAACTAGCAGTTATTTCTTATTTCTGTGTAATTTACCATAATCACATGGTGACGTGCTGTTGATTGCATACATCGTGTTCTTGAGATGGTCTGGCTCAACATTGGTTTTCATTTTTTTTCTTATTTTTTTCCAACGGACGATAGGTAGCCAATTTAAATTTTATAAAAAATATTATTGTGAACTACCACCTCGCATGCAAATGTGAATTAAACATGCATTCAAACGGTTTTTGAATGTTTCTTTTGGGGGAGGCTACTCATTCCATGCTAAATTTAATCTCAAAACATTCATCCGTGACTCATGGAATTCACCATAAAACGCGTTTCTTCCTCTTTATTAAGTTATCATAAGAAATTCAATTCAATTCACCTTCATCATTCACCATCTCTAATGATACGAGTTGTGTTAGGTTACAGTGATGAGTGACTGTGTTGCAACTCCATTCCTCATGGAGACATGTTGCTTGAAAGGTGAAATGTAGCCTTTCACACGCCTACATCTTGGTGAAACTCAATTTGCAATACCAGTACAGTAACCAAGAAAATGCATTGCGATTGCAAGATTAATTGCTAAATAAACTGCGGCTTGATGATTTCTTGATAACAATCTTTGTGGCATACGAATATTCATCACGTGCTAATTGTTTCTTTTCTCTTCTTTGATTTTTATTATTTTCTGTCCTACTCTTATTGGTTTGAGGAAGCTACTACCTGGTTAAGTTTTGCTTTGTGTTGCGTGCCACTTTACACAATTAATGACAAATAAGTGGTTTTAGAGTTGTACTTGAATATTGTAAGATGTTGAATGCTTTTGAGAAAACATTTGAAATTATGTAGGTAATTGTCATTATTAAATGGAAATAATGTTGGCATTGGTGAGCAGTCTAGCATTACTTTAAGGGTAAATAATGATTTTTGAAGAATTTTTGGGTAAGTGATTTAATGACATTAAGTTAGCAGCAATCAAACAGTATGAGTTCATGGCTTATTAACATAAGACAATTAGAACTGAGGTTCTTCAAAAACACTTTTCTTTGTTAGATTGGGGAAAGTAGATCACTGGGAAAAGCTGTTGATATTTTCCAAAAAATAGGCTTATTAATTTTGATGACGTTTGGTAATATATACTGAAAAAAAACTTCAATTATTCGATCACCAGAAAGCATACAAAGCAGCACTGCACAAAAGGGCCAAAAATGCTTTACGAGCAGAAGAGAAAGAAGGAAAACCGGTTTTTCAGATAAAAACCAAAGGGAACCTGAGAAGCGCTTGATTATGGAAATTGTAAGCTGTTAATGCAGAAACGAAGTTAAAAAGTTTTACTAAGAAGTAAAAAAGAACTGTCAAAGTTACAGAGCTCGAACCTAAGCTTGCAAAGGTGATGAAAGAAACATAGTTCAATTCCAGTCGCAACTGAGAATATGAAGAACCACTTCTGCTACTGTCAAGTTTTGATCTAGACGAAGTAAAGCTAGCTATATAAGATTAAGACCAATAAAGTTTCCGGAGTCAATGGCTTAGATTATATGAGGAAGACTGTACCAACTCATTGGCGATATATGATCAGAAGAAGTCACATCCGATGTATGGAATATCTGAATTATTTTTCTGATCCTTAAGAAAGCAGACTCTCTGAACTGTGCAAATTACAGGGGTATCAGTCTCTTCAACATCGCCTACAAGTTCTTTTCTGCTGTAAGGTGTGAGCGCCTTAAACCATTCGTAAACAATCTGATAAAGGTTTATATGAGTGTGGTTTAAAGCAGCGACACAGACTCATCCAAAAGAGTGAATGTAAAACACCTCAGATGGCAGGTCATATAGACTGGATGAATATCAATCCTCCAAGCTACGAAAATCTTCAATTCAATTCCACCATGGAGTGACGGCGCAGAAGATGACTTAGGGGGGCACGCAAGTAGAAGAGGACCTCGAGCAACTTCACGTGCAAAACTGGACCGAACTGGCTGGAGAAGCTTTTTGTTTGAGGCCTGGACTGTATCGCAACCTTAGATTAGGTAAGGTAAGGCTAAAGTGTCCTAGTTGGATTCTATGCACATACATCTTACAGACCCAAACCATGAAATCAGCTCAGGTTATATTAAAATCGGTGTTCCCCAGAGAAGTATCTTAGGTCCCGCGTTTTTTATTACAGTTTGTAATGTTATTTCTGAAACCAGCAAACGAATTAATTATTGACCTCAAATATTCAAACGTGATGGACATTGTTGGAAAGAGGAGTGTATCACATTTTCTATACGTTAACCAATAATTGTTATCAACTAAACCACAACCATAAGTACTGTCCAACTCAATTCATTTAACCCCTTAAGTGGCTACTCAACCTTTGGTTGACCAATCAAAATCATAAAATTAAGAAGAACTAACCATAAACAAAAGACAACAATTCTATCAACAACGTCTCCATTCCAAAGGAATTCCAAAAAGGACTCTTTCCCCCTTAAAATCAAAGAACTCCCCCAGAGAGATTAGATTGTTAGAGATAATAAAATACGACCAAACTATCACATCACATCATTTGGCAGTTTGGATCTATAAATTTTTGAAGAGATGTAGATGGATGATATTATGAAAATGTGACCGCATACATGGAAGAAAATAATCCAGGACGACGAACATCGAGATGTGGGTAGATAATGTCCTTAGTGCTAGAGTATGCTGGCGATATCAGCATCAGCAGCATCAAAATCGGTGACATTCAGCATTAATAAAACAGCACACGAAGCTTTGGAAATCTCATTTTATACTTGATTTGATATACGTAATCGTTTTTGGGGGCAAGGCGGAGAGTCTTCGACGTCCTTTTGCAGCACAAATCCTGACAGATTATATGACATTAATTTATTGCATTGCATGAATTTTGTGATCGCCTGGGGTGGGTAGATGAATGAGGATGTACTCGTTGGTCGCATAGGTACATATGCATATGGTTTGCGGAGGGAGGGGGGACGGGGTTTGGTAAACGAAGTGCTGATGGTATGTCTCTGGCAAACAATCACAGCACCGAAAAGGGATTCTGAGAGTCTAATTCCAATATTAGCTTAATTGTTTTGAATTCAAAATGATTGATACAAAAGCCTGTCTGTGTATCTGTAATTTGTGTGTGATGCCCCACACTATGCATGTAGATGTGTGTTGCATTGTTTGGGGCTTATGGCGATGGGAATGTTTATGTTCATGAATATCATGCCCAATTACCCTGCAGGTCATCAAAATCAGTCAGGTTTTTGTTTGGCAGAAAGACTTTCATATCAGAAGGATATGAATATTTTTGATTAATTTGCCGCAGACCATCATATGTGAGTTGCATCTTACCTAATTGTCAGATGTGGAGTGGGTGGGAACTGAGTTGCTTAGATTTTCCATCTATCTACATAAGGGTGAGCTATTACCCATTCTTCCTTTGTCTTTGTTAGATTTTTGGAAAAGGCGTACGTGACTCAGCTTAATTTGTAATTGGAGAAGTATGGAACATGTCATTTCTGCTTGCAACCTGTCAATTATTAAGATAAATCACTTGGGGAAAAACATCTCCCTCCTTCCATAGAGTGTCTTCTATATCCAACATCGGATCGAATTAGATTCCGAAAATAATTGGAATCTGTTTTGAAACTTCACAGAGTTCTTATATGATTGTTAGTTACTTCATGCAAAAGTAATAATCTTGTAGTTTGGTAATTTTGTACACCAAAATTTGATACTTCACATGTGATTTATCCATTTTTGAACCTATAGCATTGACAAATAATACAGGATGGAAGGCTTCATCTGTGATGTATTATAAGAGATGTACTGTACACAAGAGGGATAAGCTGCAGTTGCACCAATCCAAGGTATTTTGTAAATGCAGGGAGAGAAGGTTCGTTTATAAATATTTTTGTAGGCGTCTTTTGGGAATTGTATTTCGAACATAATTTGTGGAATTTAGATAGTTTAAGTGGTTTTCGTAAATAAATAAAAAGAAAAACAAATTTTATCTTCCTTAACTAAAAATGAATACATAGCTTTCTGATAAGATATTAAAAAAATATTTTCGGCCTATAATGTGAACAAATCCTTCCCATCGGGCCTTCTGGAAACTATAAGCCTATAATTGTAGTCAGACTAAAAACTATTTTTGGTGACAGCGAAATAAGAACACAACCACTTCGTTCGGCGTCTGATACTCAACTGCTTTATTTTATTAATTGTTTGCTTTCCATATGACGTGATATGTGATATGTGATACATAAAGGAAAAGATAAAAAAGTAAATAACTAACGATCGGATTCAAAAACTGTTGTTTTATGTGCATAAAAAATACGATATTATTGTTATTTGTAATGTACTTTAGGGTGGATCGTAGAATGATCGTAAATATTGAGTTGAAGAAAGTAATATAATAGTTTTATGGTTTGCTTCATAATTCATACAACCTAAAACTAAAAATATGCTTTCTTTATAAGCAGAATCTTCCTTCAAAAAAGCTGTGGAAAAACATACGGATATTTGGTATTGGAAAAACGTACTTAGGCTAGTGTTCTTGAAGTGGATGACCTAATAATGGATTTAATATATATTTTATTTGAAACTCCAAATTTCAGCCTGATTTTTTTAATGTTTTTTAACTTCGAATTTTGGTTTTGAAGTTGTTTCGGAGGTTGAAGTTATAGAAGTTAGAAGTAAGAATGAATATACACTGAGTTACAAAAAAAGTGGCGCACCTTAAAATGTAATATTTTGAAGTGATTAAAAAAAACGTTTTTTTTTTTTAACACAGTTATGTTTATTAACATAAAATAAAAGTAATTCATCTAACAAAAAAATTGCAAGAATTCAGAAATAAAAAAAATTAAACAAAATGTACAAAACTTCATAAATTTAATTAAACGCTTTTATTTTTATTTTATTTTTTCAACGAGTTCTCGTTCTTTTAATATTGAGTATTACCTCCCCGAACATCTAGCAAAGCCTTAATTCACCTGGGCATACATTGGATAAGGATTGCTACGATGGTGTCGTCCAAATTGTGCCATTCCTCGATCAGAGCAGATCTCAGCCCACTGAGTGTCTCTGGGAGGGCAGGTCGTCTCCTTATCATTTTTCCCAACGTGTCCCAGACGTGTTCGATGGAATTCATGTCCGGGCTCATCGCAGGCCAAGCCATCACCTCGATTTCCGCTTCTTGCAAGTAGTCGGTAACGCACCTAGCAACGTGTGGTCCAGCATTGTCATGCATCAGCAAACAGTTATTGCCAATTAATGGTGCAAATGGAACCACATATTCCTTCAGAATGTTGTTCAGATAATAACGAGTTCATGGATCCTTCCAGGATGCATAGCTCGGTTTTTCCGCGCATGGAAATTCCTGCCCACACCATGACTGAACCTCCCCAGAAATTTTCCCGCTGAGCAACTGTTGCCGAAGAGAATCTTTCACCTGTTCGTCTCCACACTCTTTTACGTCCATCTGGTGAGCGCAGACAGAACCTGGACTCATCAGTTAGAAGAACTCTACTCCAGTCGGCCTCGGTCCAATCTTGGCGAAGGCTTGTGCTGCACCGTGAGTCTCAGCACGCGAGCGTGTCTTCTTGATCTCAGGCCACCCTCTACTAATCGCCGCCTCACCGTTTGTGCATTTACAGCTGTCCCCCTCACTGATCGATGTCTATGAAACAGCTCAACCGCGGTTTGGTGACGATCTCGATGGCTTTGAAGCACCAAAAATCGGTCATCCGGCATATTATCAAAATGATACTAACACATCAAAAACTATGACTGCGCCACTTTTTTTGTAACTCATTGTATATAGAGAGAGATAGACTGGTTCAGTAGGAGAAATATATTTAAATAAAGTCAGTTGATGTTTATCATTGAAATTGTTCGGACGGTCTTTTAATTTTCTCTGAAAAAGTTGGCAAAAGGAAATTACAAGGAATGATTAATAGGAATAAGGAATCGGCTTAACTTAACAATACTTTGTCTGCTTTTAACGAGTTCGTTACCAAAAAGATGTTCATAAAGGGATTTTGTCTGATTTAAGGAAATTGTCAACTGGAGGACCTCAAGGGTCAATGTTAGAACTACATAATTTCGTTGTTTGTTTTTTATAAATGATCTCCATAGTGTTTGTTCGAATGTGACTCTCTATCTCTATGCAGATAATGCTCAGAAATTCTTAGGAGAACCTTAAGGGCAGATTTTTTCGAAAAAAGACCTTCCAAAATCTATAGTTTGTACATTTCCTTTCCACTAATCCATACATATCTCAATTTATAGAAATTTTACATAAATGATTTTGATTATAAAGAAACACCATGATCGAGAGAGAGACTATCTAAATAAGTGTTTTTAATTCATTCCAAAGTTTGACCTCGATTGAAAACATACATTCGAATCAAAGTCCTTCCAAAAAAATTAAACCTTATCGGATAAAAAAACATGACACAATTTCAAAACAAAATCAAAACAAATTCATGTTGAACTCAACATTAAAACCACAAAACAAATCAACCTGACATTAGGTTACCTGATTCCTTGGATTTGCAATTTACGAACAAATTGTTCGTGACACCAAAATAAAAACCAAAAGGATTTCCTAAAGTAAATTATAAAACAAAACAAAATATTATCTTTTTGGAAAAAAAAAGAAAATCCAAAAACACGAAAAGATAGTTTCGTAAAAGTTTCAAAAAAATGCAGTAACCTGTTCAATAATTATGTTTGCAAACTACATATCAGCACGCGATATAACAGCGAACTATTGAATGAAATCAGGAGTCAGCGAGTAGTGGCAGTGGCAGACAGATACAAAGACTAGACAGTTTTTCGCAACACCTCGTAAATGCCGTGCTTTAACCTTAGCGCTCGTTAAACGCTTTTGTAATGACACTTTTGCAATAAAATGATAGCAGTCGAGGGGAGGAGCAGGAGCTTGAAAACTTGAGTTATGTAAAAGGTGTTGCAACATTTGTATCTTTTGAAGGATCAACCTAAGTCCGAGAGAAATTAATTGAGTTAGCAAAGTTATACTGATAAAAAACAAAAAAAAACAAACACACATTTATTAATTTAAGTGCAATCTCGTTGAGGGAAGAAATGTTCAATTAATAGATACTGATTGATATATAAATGTATATGGTAAGATAGAAAAAAAGATACCTAAGCTGTAAGATTTGCTAAGCGAAAGAAAAAGAACTTGTTAAGCTTAGGTCCTGTAATGTAATGCAGGGAAATCCTTATTTCTAAATCTCTGGATCACCCAAAATATTTTTTCGTATTAAGCAAAAAAAATAGTTATTATGTCAAAAAACATTAAATACCTACTTCCTTAATAAATTTATCAAAAAAACAATAATGGTTATTAAATCCTTGTGACGAAGGATTTCCCCAACCATTCAACGACAAAACAACTCCCTTTGCATTATTTATCAAAAATGAAATTTTTTCAAAGCAACGATAACAACACATCTTGTAGATACAATATCTCGTCGGTCAATCAATTTGTTTTGTGCGAGTAAACGCAAAAAGGCTAACAACAACCATTTGCAGCATCAGCAGCGTTTCATACATTTATAAATATACACAACCCTAGGCTACTATGTTTAATGATTAATGATAATGCTTAGGTGATGCTTGTTAATTATTTCGCTATCTAGATACAATACAATCTATCATCGGCTCAAGGAAAATAATTATGCTCAAAACTAATACTCGCCAAAGATACTTTCTATCATTTTTCATGTTTATTTAATGAAGAATTTGGGAAGATCAACGCAACGTCCTGGTGTGTAAATGAAATTGGTGCTGGTTTTTTTCTGGGATTTTCCATGATAAGCCGTTAGGAGGAAACAGCTTGGTCTTACTTTGAATGTATATTAAAAGCAGGACCCTTATATTAATGAACTAAAAATTAATGAAACAGTTTTTGAAAACTCTGAACGGAAGAATATTAAAAGAAATACCGTTTCGTCTATTCAGAGTGTTCAAAAATTGTTTCATTAACTAATTTCAAAATTTGTTATTTGGGGTCTGCTACATAATTAATGAGTTTATGATTCAATTTGAATACAAATGAAATTAAAAGCTTATATTCTTTATAACAAATTTTCTTCCTTTCGCTCCTGATTTTGAGACCAACTTGATGCCTATCTCTCGCCCTCCGAAGGCAAAGGACGTGAATCACCCAATGAATATGAAAAGCTGAGAGTGCGAAAAAGTTTAGTGGATTAGAAGTAATCGACAGCAGATCATTTATAAAAAAAATAGTAAAAGAGAGTAGAAGACATAACGGAACCCTGGGGCACACCAGCAGAAGACAGAAGATCATTTATAAAACTTAGTAAAAGAGAGTAGAAGACATAACGGAACCCTGGGGCACACCAGCATTTATTTTGTAGGAACCATAGAAAAAAGAAACAATAACGATAACAATTCTCTCTTCGCCTACAAACTGAAAAAATTAACCGTTCAGCGACATATGTGTACCGGTCCCAGTATATTTTTTATGGGACTACTAATACGTTTGCATTTATGTCGACACGAAACGTATGGCTGATTAACTGATTTTCTCACACGAATCTCACACGTATTCACACAGAGAAAATAAAATGTCAGGGTTTTCAGAGCATGATCGGTACGTGTCGCAGTTCTTTTTTTTTTCTATGGTGGGAACCAGACTTGAAACCGTCCAATTCGACTTGTATTGAACGTTCCAGACCAAGGATATCACCGATCCCAAAATCCTTCATTTCGATAAGGGAGCTCTATCAAATATGTGGGAAATATCAAGCGCAATACTTTTACTTTCGCCAAAGCGATGTAAAGATTTGTTCCATGGTTCGGTGAGACAAGCCATTAGATCACCAGTTGAACGATTGCTGCGAAAGCCATACTGCCGGTCCATGACCTTAGAAAGAAGGGACGTATGGGCCGGTTGGAGGAGAGGGAGGAATGGTAACCTTACTTAGGGACAGGCTGGACAATTGTTAATTCCCATCTTCTAAGAAACCACGCAGTGGTTTCGTCAGTGTGGAAAAACACTTCTTCAGGAGGGGAGCGGAGGGGGAATGTATAACATCGTGTATTTATTAAAACAATTTGATTATGTAGTCTGTAATAAGATTAGTGGAAATGTTCTAGCTTGCATCGTCTTAACTGCGACTTAGGTGGCGAACGCAAGTCGAAGAGGACCTCGACCAATTTCAGTTGAAAAACTGGAAGCAGATAGCTAGGGACCGAGCATGCTTATTGAATGAAGTCCAGGTCCAAACTAGACAATAGCATCACCCAAGGTAATGTAAAATAACAGCGTTTCGTCGGAGACAGGGGCGGATTAGGACGTTTTCCCGCCCTAGGCAGAGCTTTAAGTTGCCACCTTTCTCCTAACTTTTTTACTCACTTAGTTTTGTTTACGTATAGGTAACGTATATATAGGATATAGGATTCAAGGAAAGTTATGATTAATATGTAATTTTATTAAAAATGTTATTTTTATAATACAATCAATCAACATAATAAAATAAAGGGTGTTTTTTAAGAGATATAGAACTTCCGATACGGCTAACTGTCAAACTATGGATAATATTTATCCAAATCGAGCGTATACCTCGCGTACAGAAAAAGCCATCGGCGCGGTAAGCGTAGTTTAATAGATTACCAACATTTATCGTTCCGACGACGTTGTCAGCGACTCGGTCTCTACCCGTCCACTATATTTGGAAAATGTTGAGGAAAGATCTTGGCTTGAATCCATATAAAATCCAGCTGGTGCAAGAATAAAAGCCAGCAGACCATCAATTGCGTTGTGTATTCGTTGAATGGGTTGAGAATCAACTGGAAGTTGAACTAAATTTTTACCGTCAAATAATTTTCAACGATGATGCTCGTTGAAGTTTAAATTTCCGTTTCTATAGATAATAATGCCAAAGAATTTGAGCGATGTTAACAAATGGTTGACTTCGAATTCGATTAGCGTTTGCAGGTTTACCCCTTTAAATTTTCTTGATCGCAATCAAGATACACTTTGAAATGGATAAGTTCATTATCAATAATTGAACTTTCCCTGTATGCTTCTAGTGCATTTTTTGCTTTATTCTCGAATGTAAGAATTGTCCATTGTCCAATAAAAACACAAATTTTTTTGAAGATTCTAAAACTCCAATGTGATATCTATAGTGTTTTGAAATTTGCGTGGGTAGATTTTGGCGACAAAGACTTGAATTGGTGAATTTTTGCGTGTGGACTTTAGCCTCAACAACAACGTTCTATCGACTGGAAAAAGCCTGAAAACCTTCAAACTATCAAAATCATCACACACATTATGTCTTCTTGAAACCAGGTTTCAGACAAAGAAACTAGAAACTAGATACCTAAATTTCGCTTCCTTTTTTGACACATTATTAATCCATTTTTATTTTGTGTATAATACCGAATAAACAATGCCGGACCAAAAACCCTTCTTTGCGGAACTCCAGATTTTATTTGATTAAATCCTGAATAATCGCTTATTCAGCCATTTTCTTTGTCGGATCTTTTAAGACTTATTTTGCGTTACTGAAATTCAATAGATGAGAAATATTCTTTGATTTACCAACTTATTAGAAACAGCTTTTTATCTTTTACATCTCATTCTACCTGACAAAAAACTTACAATAAGATGTTTCAAATTTCAAAATTGTCAAAATTCTTTCATCAAATCCTGACGATCTGAGGAATACTACGTTCCCTCAGGATATATCTACTGCAAGTAAATCCGCTTTATTTTCATATGTTTTTCATACAGAAACTTGTGTTTTGAGGGGAAAAGTATCTTCATGCGAATATAAAATCATATATAACTGAGAGTTGGTTCTAATCAAAAATACTACTGACAGTTGTCAAATACACGTGCATCAATCATAACGCACTTATCCTTGACAGATTAATAAGCTGACTACATCAAATGCCTTCCATATATAGGTATATTCCTTTCCTTGTGATTCTGCACATAATCTAAAGTTTCCAAGTACCTCCAATATTCAGGAACAGCTTGATAAGGCTTAAAGTAAATGTGAATGCGATTCTACTTATGGCTTATCCATACACAAGTCTCGTAATTGCATGTGAAAATTTCAATTTAGATGTGTTTTTCTATGTAATCCAAAAAATAAGCAACAATATTGCAAAAAGGGTTGAGTAGGTATCAATGTTCTTGTCTCGTAATCCCAATTCGAGTTGGTCTTGTGGTGGAAGAAAGATTCCGCATTACAAGCTTGAATCCTCCCCCTAGGTTTCACTATTGTGTGTATCGTTTGGGGTGTGGAAAATGTCTTGATTGCATTTTCAATTTGAATTTCATTGTAAAAGATTTTTGTGTTTTGCAACAATATCATCGATGGATAAGAGGAAGTGTACTGAACATGTGCAAAATGCTATCTTTATACATTTTCACTCTACTAGATGTAAGGTTACTGCGAATTCGACCAAGTTGGTGTATTTGATGGGTTGAAAGTTATAGTGCAAGTCGTTGTTGTTATCATCTTGATGATGGTGAAGATGGTAGTATGGTATGGTAATTCAATTTTTGGACTCAATAGTTGCTGCGAAAATCGATTTACTTATATTGTTGCTGGGAACTCCCACCATCCCATACTTTGTCTTATTTTCGCTGGTAAGTTTGAATACAGTTGGAAATAGAATTTGATTAAATTTTCGATTGGAAAAGGGATCGAAGCTACAATACTGTTTTAAAATGTAACTACACTTTCAGACGGAGCTTTCCTTGTAATAATCGTGAGTTCCTCTAGACAAAGCAGCATCTATTTATTTTTGAAAACCCAACAAAATATTACCTTAAACATAATAATGTTCAAGGTTTTTTTTTCGAATTAATAATATTCCATTCAATAAAATTTAAATTCTCAACCCTGAATAAATAACCAAAATTATTTTTTTTTCTTCACGAAAATCCATACATATTTCATCTTGAAACCCAAAAATAACCACATCAATGTTGATCCAAAGGAAGGATTCATCAGAATGGAAACCAAATCAAACAGATCTCTGAAAACGTTCACATACATACATAAATTAGAGAAAAGGCTGGCCGTATAATCGCAAATATTCCTCAAGGATATTTATTTATTCAAAACAACTGAACGTCTCATTCCAAGTGAGTTGATTTAACGCTTCATGCTTCCCATACATCAACATAGAGATTCACTCTGTTCGGCAAACGATGACAGAGATTGTTGGCTTCAAACAATCTGGCGCGCGGCAATTGAAATCACAGAATTCGTTTTTTGGCTCTGACACTTAATAAAATTAATTTGCGGTTTGTCCTGTCAGTGGCTAAATGTCTGTATATACTAGGAATTCGTGAAATAAATTTTGTTTTATTTTTCATATAAAAAGTCACGATGAGAAGAGAGGAGTAGAAGTAATAAAGCCCTCGGCGAGTTGGTAATCCTTGCGATTGTTTGCCATAAACAACTCAAGCCGAGGCACTTGTCTCAATCAAAGCTCCAACACGACCGCGACAAGCTGCAAAGACACGGAGCTATTAATGGCCAAAAATAGAAAGGTGAAAGGATGAAAGCTGGGAAATTGAGTCCACACGACACTCGTTAGAGATTTTATTTGATTTCAATAGAATTTGCCAATAGACCCAGTTGCAACTGCATGAGATGCATGTATTAAAGTATTCAAACTATGTATCTGTTACTCTATTGCAACACAGCAATTCGAATGGTATACCGAAAGGTAGGCATTAAGTACCTATACTTTCTTTTATGGTCATGCTATGCTCAACAATAAAATGCAAATTGTCATTCCTTCGAGTATGTGTTGGTGCATAGCTCCAGACATGGATTTAATTACACCTCAGACCTAAACGCTATACTCACAGAAAGACAGATTTCCTTCTTCTATGCACAGATATATCCATGCGTCTTGTCAGTCGTATCTATAGATACTCTCACGCGCCAAATGCGTTGGATGCAATTAATTTGTGTAAACTCAGTTGGCTCCGGGGGAATTATTTAATCGCTGCAATCAGTGATTACGAAGTAAATTGTTTCGATGGTCAGGGCAGACGAAGAGAATGAAGGCAGGAGTGGTCAAACATGGAGTCTACAGGAGCCGGCCGGTAAACAGATGCAGTAAATGGCTACGTTAATGAATTATTGCATTATTTATTATGTTATGGTTTGTAGATGCAACAAATTGTATGGCATGGCTAATAGGAAGGCAAAGACTGTCTTAGGCTTGGCGTCCGCGATGAACCAGTGGTTTGAAACAATGCGGAATAAAGGCAACAGAGGATGCGTGTTCATGTTTATGCCACAAGCTTACAAAATGCAAGAAAAATATAAAAGTGTTTGCCACTTCAGGTGTGAGTATTTATTTTGATTTATTTATTTTCATTACATGTTACAATAATTTATATAGTTTGTATTATTTCCACAAATACATCCAGAATTCTTTTTAAAACTCGAAATGAAAAGAAGTACACCTAAATGGGAACCTTGAAATACTCAAGAGCTTCTGCAAAATAAAGTAAGGCTTTGGTAAACCTTTATTTTGTCTCAAATAAAAAAATTATTTTGTTTTAAAAATGTGTGACATATTTCCTTAAAAATGTCATTTAACCTACGTTAAAGGAGCTTCTTGTATTCTAGAAGGTATCACGAATGCTTAACAATCATTTTAAAACATTAATGAAAAAAATATTTGCTCAATTCATGTGTAATTAACGACCTTTTCAACTAAAAGGGTTGCCCAATATAGGCAAACACCAGCATTTTAATGCTCTGTATTTCCAAATAAATTCTTCATAAGCCTCTTTCCTGCAATATGCACCTGTGCCTCTATTTAAAAATCATAAAAATAATACTTACATGCCGCGAATTTATGTTGTACACTTAATTTATTAGAAAATAAAAAACCATAACCAATAATAATAATGAAGGTTCAAGTAAGTACCATCTAAATAAAATGCATGCATCATTTTTAAAAGCCTCCTTCAAGTGGCAACTGGCAAGTGGATAACAAAATAACATACGTAAGTACTAGATACACGACAGAAGCTATGTTGTTAAACCAAAATGGAATTTATTTTCAATTGAAAATAAAATTTTAAAATTTATTTCCCGCACAATAATATTTCAAACAACTACACTGAACACAATGTATACACTGTACAACACAAAGCAAATATGTCATTTCGTGCATCATATTTCATTCAAAATAAACATTCCGTTACCCAGATTCCAATGCGAGATGACAGTTTATTATACCAACTTAACCAGTTTTGCCATTTCTCATTTTTCTCTCCCACATTTGCATTTTTGCTTTGCCTTGCCCACTCAAAAAACAGTGGTGTGCGAAATATTCTAACAAAAACTAAAAAAAATTTAATCATTTTTTTTCATGATATAAAAAATAATAAATTGTTACAAAAAAATAAGTCAGTCAATTGACGAGGTGCGTAATCGGTATCGAATGGCAGAATTCGGAGAACACCGCATATGCAGTTTTATAAACACGAATGTCCTTGCTCTATTAGAGAAAACAGGGTAACGAAAAGTGGTTAATCTCATTTTGAATGAAAAGCAGATAGTTCTCTATAATAGTGCAATCCGAAAATTACAGTGAAAAGAAAATCATGTTGAGATAACACACAGAACAAAATAATGCGTTGCGAGCCGGAACGATTATTAGAGATAAAGCAGAACAACGCTATTAATAAAAAACACTAATTCCACCTTTATTCCACATATAACTTAACCTTGGATTAAGAGTTAAATACAATAAGTAAGATGACTTTTCAATAAAAAAATAAAATATAAAGCTCACATTATTGAACGCACCTAATAATAATTAATTTTAGAATAAATTTGACAAATCTGGTTCTTGTTCTTTCGCTAAAACACCTTCTTCGGTGGTTTAACTTGGTAAACGTCACTTAGAAGAAAACTTATTTTTTTTATTGAGAACATTTTGCACTTAGTCCACTGAATAAGGCCTAAACAGCTAAACTTACCTGGATAATGTTTGACGTTTGCATCGAAATGGCCACAATTTAAGCTTTTTTCTGTGTCAATTTGATTAAAAAGAATATTTTTAAACCACTACATCCCCTTATTTCTCACATATGTAAGTACTACATTTTTCCTAGAGAACAAAATGTATTTGGATCAAATTAATTACTTGTTTATACGAAGATAGCTTACAAAATACCAAGATAAAAATTAACTCATACAAGTTCAATTTTTTATTGTTATTAAATGAATTTTCACTAATAATCTTATTTTTTGAAACATCAATCCCAAATCTCTGTAAAATAATGCCCATCACAGATTACTAGTCTATGAACACTAGATAGACGACGAATGACACAAACAACAAATTCATATTTATCGTCTTCGTCTTGTCTTTAACACCAACACAAGCAATATAAGACGTAAAAATTTGACTGGCTAAAAGTAGTTCTTTTATTTAAAAAAATAAAATTAATTTTGATTGCAAAAGCGAGATAATAAGAAACGGGATTATAAAAAACGGCATCATAAGAGACGAATTTTTAAGAAGCCGGATTTTAAAAAAGCGGGATATCTAACCCAACCCAAAAAAAAAAATATGAAAGGTACCGTTAGTAGACTCTTCCCGTCAAATTTGGTTTCCATATAGAATGGTAGCTAATGTCTACGCCATATGCCGTTTTCGAGAAAATTAAGCTTTTCTTTAACGGTCATATGGCAGGTAGCGTTAATTTAAGCCCTAAAAATACAATTTCCCCTTTGAGGAATGCCAAAAAAATCATACACACCAAATTTGAGGATAATCGCTTAAGTCGTTAAGTGGCTGAACACAATGCAAAAACGGAACTGCATTACGAAAACGGAGTACGGAACAGCTGTCAAATTTGTCGTACGTACCAATTTCAATCGGAACACAATGCACGTACAGTAACTTTGACATTTAAATTCAAAAATGGGTGGAATACCAAAAACAAATGATAAAAAAGAGAAGAAACTCTTATACAACGACTTAAAATATCATTAAGAAAATGGAATCATCTGGTGTTATTTCAGGTATACTAAATAAAAGGGTTTGGGAGGGATAGACGTACGAAAGATTGTTCTCTCTTTCATAATTTCTCTCTGCATCAGACAAAATGTCAAATTTACTGTACGTAAAAGTTAAAAGTTAACCAACCTTTCCGTATGCGTATTGCAGTTCCGTATGCAGTAACGTACCATTGTGTTCGCAAAATACAGTTCACGTGTATTCAATGTTTGCAGTTCCGTATGGGTATTCCAGTTCCGTCGTCATTGTGTTCAGCCAGTTAGGCTGCAACTCGTCATACATACTGACAGACAGACACACATTTTAGTCACTAACTTTTTTAGACTTCTCTATGATCGTAATGCCATGTTTTTGTTATTTAAATTTTGTTTATATTCACGAATCCCAAACTTGCCTTATAGTCCCTATAATCGCAAGTTAAAAACCGACTTTGGGCTTATCACTATCTTAAATTTTTGTCACCAAAGGATAATAATTTGGGTGATTTATGTCGTTGGGCGATATGTGGCTACGCCAATCCAGAACTTTAATAGTAGATATACCGTTCATGTGTGGTTGTATTTGGTAACGAATATCAAATTTTCAGTCAGTCACAAAACAGTTACTTATCCGAAATTTTACGAATCATTGATGTTAAAATATCATATCATGCATTAATTTTAAACAAAAAATCAAACTTAATTTATGTACGTGTTTTATTCTTTTTTGTTTTATCTATGTGCAACAGCCTGATTTTTGTAGGGCAAGTCAGTCGAATATGCTGCCAATGTGAGTAATATGCCACTTTTCAATATTTTATATTTCTAAGTTGATATTGGCGTGCTGATAATGCAATTAGTGAATTATAAGGCAGTTTTCTTTTTGGAACTTTTATAAAATTCAGTGTGATTTGAAACGTTTATTTTTCGTGTTTTTCAATACAAGAGGTAAGATTCGTCTTTTATACGTAATGTTTCTTAGAATCTAGACGTCAAATATTCCGTTAATATTTCTTCAGGGATGTTTTTATATTTCTTAACATTCTGCCACATTTGTTTTACAACTGGCATTTTACCCACTAAAAATTAGGACAATATGTGACTGGGTCCACTGCTTTAAATGCCAAAAATGGACGCAAGTGGACTGCTTGGAAAATGAAAACTGCTAAAAACTACCATACTAAGTATTTGCTGACATTTCACCCCTTCAGAAGTAGCATGACTTATTACTCTCACATTTGGGAAAAATGATACTTTTTAAGGTTTTTTAAAAACTTAATTTGTTATGTATTATAAAAATTAAGGTTTTGTTTATTCTTTGTTTATTTATTAAATAATAAAAATAATAATGAAATTGAGAAAATTTTCATTTATTACTATTTTAATTTTATTTTTTTACTGGCATATTCCACCGACTCATCCTAATATTAGTCATTTTAATGCCCATATACATATGGCATTTTGGGCAAACATTTCAGCAATTATCATTTTTTTTACATTTGTAACGATTGTACAAATATAGTATAGAAGTCAAACTTTTGCGCCAATTGCTAAAATTTGTTTTGAACAAGTCTGACCGTTCATAAATTATCCAAAATTCATTTTGGAAATGTGGTATTTTCTCATTCAATCCCGACGCCATTGATTATACAAAATGTGTCCAAAATAATTTGGAAAAATTTGAATGAAGAAAATAAAAACAATTAACCAATTAGTGATCTGGTCAGTACAAAGAAAGTTTTGTTGTCGATTGAAAATAAACTCACCACTGACAGGTTTGATTTTGAACTTTTTGTTCGGCTCTAGGAAACTCGAGTTCGAAAATAAAAGAAAATGGTTATTATTCAGTTTTATTCTTTTTTTATTAATATATGCTAATAATGATAAAAAATTCTACCAGACATGAAAACATTTGAGTTTTGCTTGCAGGATAAAATAACAGTTTATATCTAGTCAAAAGACAAATATTTTTCACCGACCATTAAATCTTCAAAATGGCTAAACTGTTCGAGAACTGGTGCCACTACCCTACAGTCAATTTTTTCAAATTAGATTTGAGAAAAAAACGATTCTGTACTTTTACACAGTACTGTACTTGGCACATGTTGCGTTGTCGTTGTCGATTTGAATTATTTTGCAAGTGCTCACCTTTTCGCATGTTAAATAAAGCAAGAAGTACTCTTTTTCTGTCAACGTAGGTAGTTCTAGTTTTCAGAGTTCCTAAACTACTCTACATTTTCATGAAAACCCACCAATTCATAACCGCTCACCAAAACTGTGTGGTTGTAAAACAAAGACAAGTGACAGCTACTAAATGCTAGCTTAGAACTAACTGACAATTTAACCACATAAAAAAATATAAAAACAAACAAAACAGATTACAAAAAAAATCAGCTCGCGTCGTCGCGTCATTGTGTCAGATGTCATTGTCAATTTCAATGTAACAAAACGGCAGCACATGACCCATGGAAAGAGAAGAAACCTATTCAACCTGTAAATTGAACGTTCGAAACTCGAATTTTTGAGAAATTCATTTTGCTTTTTTTGCGATGATGAAAGATGAATGAACATGATTTTTTTAATTGCCTGATAATCAAAACCAACAACTTACTTTTATCTTCTTCAAATTCGTATCCATAAAATGAAAATTTGAAATTCCTTCTTGACGCCTTGTATATTAATTGTCTGCTGAATTTACAGGTGTAATCCAATTCAATTCTTAAATTCCACTTATTTAAATTACTTGCATTATCACTTCACTGCACTTGTCACTTATGTGATGCAACTCAATAGAAATCTATTTATTTAATTTTCTTTTGTATAATTTTCTTGTAGAAAAATAATTTTCTATTTCACCACATTATTTTCATCAATTTTTTATTATCAATATTGTTATCACGGTTACCTATAAAACACAAAACTCCGAACTCATGACAAGTTAAACAAATAAAACTTTTTTACCGTCCGCGTAGTGCATGATCCGCGCAGTCAAAATATTTTAAACGACTGATCGATCAGTGAGTAAGTAGGAGCCACCGTATGTTGGCTTCCGCTCCACATCGTTGATCGTTAACAACTTGACTTTGGCTGACGACAGTGAGCTGCGTTGCGTTTGAAAGTCTGGTATCGGTGTTGGGCTTGGGGAAATGTAGTTACCGTTCCGTGACGTCATTGGAATGTTCTCTTCAGTAGTTATTTAATTATTTGTTTTGATTTTTGTCTTTTTTTTTTTTGTTAGTTTATGTATTATTTTTTATCATGCATTACTTGCGAGGGAGAGATAAATAATGAACCTGTGGTAGGGAATAATGAGTAAATGATAAGAAGTGGTTTTTGGAGTTCCTACAGTGAGTCAAGAGATATTTAAATAAATTGCACGACAGGATCGCACGTACTTGCTCTTATGTGCGGTCACAGTTTGGAATAAAATTTGAAAAATATTAAGGGAACTTCAAAGATTGTTTGAAAAAAGTACGTAAAATAGTTTTCAGTGGAAAACGCCATTTTATTTCTTAAAAAATGTGAAAAAGTGAGATTTTTTTTTCAAAATCGTTAGAGCCGTTTTTAAATAAAACGGTTATTTTTTAACAACTTTTTTTAAAAAATAAAAAAAATAATTCAATAATACAAACTTAAGCACAAAAATAACGTACATTTAAAAAAAAATTTAAAAAAAAATTCACTTACCAGTTTTCAAAATATTGATTTTTCAAAAAAAAAAAAAAAAAAAAAAAAAAAAATTATTAAAAATACAAAAAAAAAGTTTTGGAAAAAAAATTAATGCTACATTACTCAGGCTACCTACATCTTCTTGAATATCAATTTTGATTGTAATCGGATCACCAGTTCTGGAAAAATTGGAAGAAAAAAAACCGGTCATATGGTACCGTTTTTAGCCCACCGTATTAATTTTTTTTTCACCAAAATATAATGCATACCTACAGTAGTACACTGATTTTTATTTTATAAAAATTCTTCAAGCCGTTTTCGAGAAAAATAAGCTTTTACATAACGGTTATATGACAGGTACCGTTAATTTTTGAGCTAAAAAAAAAAATTGAAAAAAGTCCTTTGTAGAAAGTCAAAATAACCTATAACCTATAGTTCCAAAATACATCCGAACAGACAGACGGACAGAATTTTGCCAGTAACTCAAATATGTTTCTCTATCATCGTAATGTCATGTTTGATTGTTATTTTTAATCTGCACGAATGCATAACTTGTATTATAGTACCTATAATCGCAAGTAAAAAATGTCGTCAACTTTATTATGTTGAGTATTGAATGAACAAAAAAAAAAACTCATTCGTTTGGCTTTTATTTGCTTAAAAACAATAAGGAAAAAACAATTTTATGGGAATGGGTTCTAAGGAAGCTATCTACATAGCCTTTTGTTTCATAGGGTTTTTTGGGATAGGGCAAAAGCCGAAACTTTAAGATAAAGAAAAAAAAACGGACACTTTTTATCATGGCCGTAAACTTTGAGCTACTGGGTAACATTCTTAGGTTAAGTTTACTCAAACTTCTGGCAGAAAATACATAATAAGGGGATGAGTCTACCTAATTGGGTTTCAAAGGCGGTCAGTGTGACTTGGATCACATACATACCATTAATTCATATTTTTATGGTATGACTAATTTTTTTTTATAATTAACGCGCACACACACACTGCGCGAACATTAGGAAGATAGGGAGGGGAGAGATAGGAGATGTAGATTAACATTGGTTTTGAATGCTTGCAAATTGAAATAGCAAGGGAAAATCAGCCGGGTAAACCATTCCAAAGTCGTGTTGTACGGCTAAAAAAAGAATCTCTATATTTCACGGTACGTCCAAAATTGGGTTCAAGGGTGAACTGATGGGCATTCCTTGCGAGACGAGTATTACGGGAGAAACTTTTTAATGGAGGAATGCAGCTGGCTACTTCGAGTGAACATTTTTTATAAAAGAAACGATAAAATAAGGAAAGACATGAAACATTGCGTCGTTGTTCGAGAGGGACAATTGTTTCAGCGGCAGTTCTATTTCCTATCAATGTTAACGCTCGATTTTGTATTCTATCAAGCAGGTGAAGTGATGTTTGCGAAACACCAGAGGTGGGAGTTATACTCGAGTTTAGGGCGTATAAACGTTTTATAAATTGTAGCCAGATCAGATGGGGAAAAATACTTCTTACACCGATACAGAAAACCTAAGCACTTTGCAGCATTCTTAGCGATTTCAAACATATGGTCGTTCCAACGGAGGTCGTCGTTGACACACATACCGAGTACTGAGAGCTTTTTGGTTTCTTCGATGTAAGTGCCATTCATGGACAATGGCATTGGGGGAATGTTTAGCTTTAACGACAGAAGACAGCATTGACTTTTCGAAGGATTAAACTCCACACGATTCCTATTACCCCAATTGACAATGCTGTATAAATCGGAGTTTAATGAGCTTGACATATGGTACCGTTGCAATTGTACGTCCGAAGGCGAAGGACGTGAATTATCGAACGAATATGAAAAGCTGAGGGTAGAGTCGTCAGCAAAACAGTTAAGTGGATTAGAAGTATCAGACAGAAAAAAAAAATAAATTTATTGGCGCGACAGCTCCTTAAGGAGCCAAGGCCTAGTGACTTATACTCTCAACCATTCCTGTGTGTGTGTTGTTAACTCTGCAAGAATGGAAGGGACCTACAGTTAACCGCCGAGTCCGAACGGCTACATGAGATGCACTTTTTCGAGACAAATTTTACTCTTGGAGGTTTTGTCAGTTCCTCGCAAGAGGCAGTACCCCAGAAAAAAAAGGTGGCTATGAGCTGGATTTGAACCCAGGTTCTTTCGCTTAGCAGTCCAACACACTAACCACTAAGCCACGGGGCACACTAACAGACAGAAGATCGTTTATAAAAATCAAGAAAAGAGTCGGAGACAAAACAGAGCCCTGGGGTACACTAGCATTTATTTTGTAGGAATTAAACTTGAATCCGTCCAATACAAATTGTATTGTACGGTCCAGAAGATAGCTTCTAATCCAACGAACAATAGTATCATCGATCCCAAAAGCACGCATTTTCGATAAGAGAGCTTCATGCCAAACTCTGTCAAATGCCTTGGAGATATCAAAAGCAATAATCTTACTTTCACCAAAGCGATGTAAAGATTTGTTCCACTGTTCGGTGATATATGCCATCAGATCACCAGTGGAACGGTTGCTGCGGAAGCTATACTGACGGTCATGGAGAAGCTTTCGATCTTGGAGATATTCCTTAAGCTGACGGTTAATCAGTGTTTCCATGACCTTAGAAAGAAGGGATGTCAGTGCAATGGGTCGGTAGGAGGAGGGGGAGGATGGGTCACCTTTCTTGGAAAAATTTACATTCTCAAGTACAGGAGGGGCAACGTTGCTATGCGGCAGCGTGGAGCTGGCAGCGAAATGAGCGGCGAGCAAGTTTGCCTTCTCTGAAGAGTAAACAATTGGTTGGTTATTGCCGATGAGCGTTGAAACCGAAGATGTTGAGGAGTTTTTAATATTTTTTACAAATGTCCAACAATTTTTACTGCCTGCACTGCAGAATTTTTTGCCGTACTTTTTGGTCATGCAAAAATTTGGTTCTTTCAATAACGGAGTTGCATGAGTTCCTTGCTTGTTTGTGCTTTTTCCGATTTTCCTCTGTAGGGTTGGCTTTGTAGGATCGGAAACTTACTTCTTTGAGCCTGATAGCTTATTTACACTCAGAATTAAACCAAGACTTTTCTTTAGGCTTGATGCTTTTTACTCTGTTAGGAATAAAAGAACGCATCCCTAGAAGAATCACATTTGTGATCATTTCAGCACTGGCATCAATGTCACTATCGAGGAAGCATAGTGACCAGTTAAAGTTTCGGAAAAAAATATTCAGGCCGTCCCAGTTGGCTTTCTCGTATTGCCAAACGGTGCTGGTGGGAAGTTTTTCTTTAACTGGATGGGTGGAGGATGAGAAATTAGCTGAAATGACACAATGGTCTGAAGTGCCAAATGGAGAAGTTACACAAATGGTATATTTATCAGGGTGAGAAGTAAAAAACAAGTCAAGAGTATGGGCGGCTTGCCCAGCAACATCCGGTACACGCGTTGGCACATCGATCAGTTGGGTAAGGTGATGTAACCCGGCAAAGAGCTCGACATAACTTTCTTTGGGTGTTGTCTGACCAGAATAGCGGAGCCAATTGGAATTGTGTACATTGAAATCGCCCGCAATAACGATTTCAGTGCGAGGACAAAGGGAAACAATTTTCGAGATGGAATCAGACAGCGCATCAAACTCGTTACAAGTCGAAATACTGTCGAGATTTGGACTCCTGTAAATAAAACAATAATAAATGACATGACCATTAACGCGGTTGCACAACCAACTAATAAACTTTCCACATTAATTAAACGGATCACCCTATAATCTTTCTCTTTGGAAACTCACTGAAAACAATAGTATCACCCGCACCACAACCACAATGAAGCTTCTAACTAGAACTATAGGGTGTAATTCAACTACTCAGCTTCCTGATGCTCACTCATAGTATCTAGTTAAATTGTTCTCTACGTGGTATGACAAAATTCACAAAATGTATACCAAACTCTTCTTGGTATCTGCTTTAGATGCGTTTTACTATGGAGCCAACGAATTTACGGTGGATTATTACAGGGTCTGTTCGATAATGCATGGAATTAGATCTATTTCTGTTGGTGGAGCCTGCAGGCAGATCTGATAAGGAAACGTAAAACTCCACTTACAGATCTGAAACTGGTTGTCCTCTTATTTCGATTGGATCTTCGAAACTAGTTTTATTATAAGAAACAGTTTCTAATTAATATCCGAGGAAACACCTTATAGTCCTGATGAACTCCAAATACTAGCCTTTAGCTATCAAAAGGTGTTCACTATTTGGTCCAGCCTGACTGGAAATGGCTGCGTGCAAGTCGGACCACTAATTTTCCCATCACTACTCACGTTTACTGTAACCAAAAACCTTTCAAATTATTCGGAAACCCAACTCTAGTTGATCAAATAGGCACAAGATGCCCACCAACTGGATGGAAGAAGAGTTTGAAATCCATGGGCAGGGCTTTTGAAAGGAAAAACCTCTAAATACTGGTAACCTCTGCGTTGCAAATACATCTACTCCTTGAAGTTTGTGATCCAAAACTGCATTTCCATTTTCCTATAGTAAAAATTCATATGGAATCATTTCATGGCTCAGTTATAGTTTATAGCCCTGAATTAACCACAAAAAGTTGCATTATTATATTACTTTTAAAGCCTTCGATAACTTTCCCAGAACTTCCAAATGTTGCAAGGTCCTTGTCTGCAGCATAAGAGACTAAATTTCACAAAGCGTGTTCGCCTAGACAAAGATTTATTTTTTACAAAACATCAACAAATCTTTGATTTTCCTTTACGTCCTCAAAATTTACATATATATACTGACAAATTTTCTGAAAGATGACAAGTCTAAGTCCCTTATAGACGTTTGTTAAACTCATTATCCACTCTCGTGGAAAATCTTTACCAAACGCTCAAAAATCATGTGCTAATTAAATTTGTGTATCTGCAGTAAGAGTCTTTCTCTGTGAATTGAAATTAAATTTTCATGGAAAGCGATCATCCTGTTTCCTCTTGGAAACCAAATATTTGTATAGACTAGGAGATATTTTCTCCGCCCCCCCCCCCTTCAAACAGTGTATGTATGTGTTGTTGTCATTATACATTGAAATTTCTTCCATTTTTCCTTTTTTCCAGAGAAAAAAACCGAATGGTGTTTCTTTTCATCAATGGAACACAACCCACTCAGCTCCATCTGCATCCATTCATTGCAACTTGCAACAGCATCCATCCAGCCTTAGCGTTGATGACAAGGACTCACTCTCTCTCTATTCATAGATGTGTATTTCGTTAGAAACACTTTTTTGTCTGCTTTCATTGAACCCCCATCCTGTATTTCGAGTTGGGGAGTGTGACATTAAGAAATATCTTCACTTTATAATGTTGAAGTGCCAAAGATGTAATTGCAGCGCCACAATTTCAAAAAGTGTCCCTTTCGCCTCAAGGAATTTATATGAATGAATCATTTTCTTTTTTACACTTTTTTTTTGTGTTGCTTGTGTTGCTTTCAAAGTATAATGCAGCTTATTAACAGGCTCAGGGAGAATGAATGCAGTCCGAGCGTGGTGCAACGGAAAATGGGAAAGATATTCCCCAAAGAATCCTCGACCAATGCTGCCATCGCTGACAGGAAGGCGGTGGGTCTTGATGACATCCATGGCCTGGCATAGATAAACAAGGGCCAGACGACGATGAGCTTATGTTTGCATTCTCACCCTCCATCGGCAAAGCGCTTGGACTAAATCCGGAACCCACACACGACACACATGTGGCAGTTGGGGTTTGGGCATTAGGGACTTAAAGCCGTGATATATATTCCACAAGAAGACGCGACGCCAACACCGCCACCGCCACGCCACTGCCTACGACGACAATGACAACATTGCGTTGTTGCTGGTTGGCAATGGTGATGCTCGAGATGGGAATAGTGATTGCAGCTGAGAAGAAAACTTTATCCTTATAAAAGCATATAGTTGGAAACAGCTCGAGTTCTGGGGATAGTATCTTCGCTTTGGCCAACATCTTCTTCTTCGTTTTCGTGCTTGCCGTCGCATCGTCGTCGTTGAGCGCATTTGTCAAGTAAGATTCATTTTTAAGGCAAAAAAATGACAACAATAAGTGCCTTCATCATAGTGGCCTGGTGGAACTTTGAGAAGATGCAGGACCCAGGATGTAGGACGCAAGCTGGTCATAGGGTTATGTTTCTGTTTACTTGCGAGACTAAATTCACTTCCGGAAATGATGGAAAATTATTAAAGCACTGAAGTGTAAGTTTTCAAAATGGAGTGGTTGTTGTTTCTTTTTTGTTTTTTGTTTTGTTTGCAGTGAATGGAAGTCCATTATGTTTTCCGAAGTAACAAAAAAATATGAAACTAACTATAAAGTTCTGTACCAACACACAAACTTGAATGCTGGGGAGTCTTAAGCAAAGTTCTTGGAGGTATTCGGATGGAGTAGTTAGACAAGTTTACGGTTATTAGGAGAAAACTTCTTCAAGCTGATATTAGAATGGGTATTTTACTGAATAAGACACAGTTATTCAAAAATAAGTTTGGATGACTTTCTGGGAAGTAAATTAAAACCTTCAATTAAATTTAAAGCGACAAAGTTTCGCTCTGTTTGTTCCCTTGTTAGGGTATTTTCTGGGAACAAAAATCTAGGCACCTGACTTTATGTTTCATTTAAGGAGAAACATAACAAACTTCAATCAAAGAGTGTAGTTTGAATCCTTTAAATCAGGTGGTTCAAATCTGGAATTGATGAAATCCTAAAACTTGTGATATGAATTCCGATTAGAGATAAAGTGGAAAGGAATGGTCAACTTTCTGATTTTCAACAAAATATATTAAAAAGAAAGTTCGAAGAGTAACTCATGAAGCCTCCACTCCTCGATCTGCACATGCTCCCCATTCTTCTCATTTCTGTTGGTGGTCGTTGAAAAAAGTGACGAGGTTCCACAATCATTATACTCAAAGCATCATGCCTGACGCATATAACTACCTAATTTTTGGCTTTTGGCCCGTGTCATGCAATTTTATCGCCTCCCAGAGATCACTCCTCAGCATTAACGCGGTCTTTCATTCCCATCTAAACAACCATTATCCGAGACACATTGCTGTGTTCCAATCGTGGCAGTACCTACTTAAGCATATAGTTTCGATTCTATGTCGTTATACCAATTAGCATTTGACGCAGGTTCATTTCAAAGCTGCCAATCTCTTGCACTCAATAACCTCGCACCACATGCTACGTTATCGTGTTGGTGTGCCGCGCAGTGCGGCGCGTTCCGAGTCATCGATTAAATACTCCACGGGTTCCAAAATGTACTCCGAAGTACGCGAACGTGACATGAATAACTGAATATCAATAACACGCTGGAAAACAGTGAGAAGTCATTAGTTCCGCTGAACATTATGTGCATATATTTTAATGCCACATCCAGACTGGATGGTGGACAGTGGCCGCGCACAGATCCGGCAGTGTATCCTGGTTGTGTCTGTCTCGATTTAAAGTAAATTGGCTGGCAAGGCTTCCTTGTTGAAATAAATTGTCTGATAACCAGACTTTCTGGTAGTTCTACTAACGAGAGGGGGGGGGGGGGGGGGGGGGGGGGAAAGCATTTTATCAATTTGAGGATTGGAAAAGGGAAATAAAAATCCACTAGATTTTTCAAAGACTTACTTAGAAAATCATATCTAGACACAAAGTTTTTAGCGAAAAAGGAGTTCGGCAGGGCTAAAGAAGTTTATTGAGGCTCTTTAAATAGATAATTGTAATTGAAATCATAATAAAAGCCTTTTAGTAGATGATTATTCCAGAAGCAATGCAAAACAAGTATATAATGAAGAAGTAAATCGGTAAATAAACCTATTTGAATAAAAAAAAAAGAATTTTCGTTAAGATCGGTTTAGTTGATATTAATGAAGGAATTGTAAAACCATGAAATAAATGTGTTTGGTGACTTCTCTTGTCATTTTTGGAAAAGAGGCTTTAACAAAGTAATTGCATCAAAAACATTGTCATGTAAAATGTTGCCCAGACAAGACCATGTGACTCGCACTGTCAAAAAGTTATCAGATCTCATGTAGCGCCAAGCTTCTAACTCTACACGCTTTAACACTACAAGGCCTAACTTCACAAACTCTACACCTTAGTAAAATATGTTTCTTGGCTATTTCGTTACTATAAGAACAATTGTAATCAACAGTGAAAAATGTGTTAACCTTACGCCCATGTAAATGTAGCTTCTAATAACCTATAATATTGACAGACTTCTCTTCTCAAACTTTAACAAAGTTTCTTTATCAAATCTTTGTCGAATTAAGTCAATTGCTTTAAAGTGAGAAGACTTCTGAAAATATGATTTTTTATGTCATTAAAATATGAAAGGAAGTTATATGGAAGCATTATAAAAGTTACACACCATAAGTCTTCTTTTATGCTATAATTGTTTGACATATATACAGAATTTTTTTCAGTTATTAAAGATTCTTCCGAATTATGAGGACAAAATTATGTCCTCATGTTTAAAAACGTATTAAATATTTTTTGTTGCAAGGAAAAATTTTTCTCAAAAATACATCTTCAACTCAAAGATGAGTGAGAAAAAAATTGACTAATTTTCAAATCATTTTAGCTTTTTTAGTTTTTTTCAAAAACTGAATTATAAGTCGATTAACCATCGATCCGAACAAGATTAAAATGTTGTTTAAATTGATTTTTTGTATGCAAGCTGTCTTGTGGGCACCTAAGATAGATTGATTATTACAGAAATTTATTTGGATTTTCACTGCGCAGTTCGACTTAGTCAGAATAGTGTTTTGTATGTAAGTATTTTTAAATGGTAGGTGATTTTTGTGTCGTGTATTCTAATGTTCGTGGTTTGAGAAAGAATTTCTTTCACTTGTACGTCTAAACTGTTCAATACAGGCAAGCTGTTTTGACATTAAGTAAAACCCAGGTTGGAGTAAATACTGATTTATCAGAATTTGCTCTACATGGGTATAGCTTGGTGCCATTACTCTTTTCCCATCATGGTCTCATGATATATGTTAGGAATGATATTGCTTGCCAGAGCCTTCCCCGATATGGGCAATGTTCCAACACGGACTTCTTATGGCTCAAATTCACTGTCCGCAAGTATGTCATTCATTACTGTTTTATTTACAGGAGTCAGTCCAAATCTCGACAGTAACTCGACTTGTAACTAGTTTGATGCGCTGTCTGATTCCATCTCGAAAATTGTTTCCCTTTGTCCTCGCACTGAAATCGTTATTGCGGGCGATTTCAATGTACACAATTCCAATTGGCTCCGCTATTCTGGTCAGACAACACCCGAAGGAAGGTATGTCGGGTTACATCACCTTACCCAACTGATCGATGTGCCAACGCGTATACCGGATGTTGCTGGGCAAGTCGCCCATACTCTTGACTTGTTTCTTACTTCTCACCCTGATAAATATACCATTAGTGTAACTTCTCCATTTGGCACTTCAGACCATTGTGTTATTAAAGCTAATTTCCTCCATCCTCCACCCATCCAGTTAAAGAAAAACTTCCCACCAGGACCGTTTGGCAATACGAGAAAGCCAACTGGGACGGCCTGAATAATTTCTTCCGTAACTTTAACTGGTCACTATGCTTCCTGGATAGTGACATTGATTCCAGTCCTGAAATGAAAAAAAATGTGTGAAAACAAAAGTATTAAACCTAAAGAAAAATCTTGGCTTAACTCTGAGTGTAAGGAAGCTATCAGGCTAAAAGAAGTAAGTTTCCGATCTTACAAAGCCAACCCTACGGACGAAAATCGGAAAAAGCACAAACAAGCAAGGAACTCATGCAACTCCGTTATTGAAAGAACCAAATTTTTGCATGACCAAAAATTACGGCAAAAAATTCAGCAGTGCAGGTAGTAAAAATGTTTGGACATTTGTAAAAAAATATTAAAAACTCCTCAACTTCGGTTCCAACGCTCATCGACAATAACAAACCAATTGTTTACTCTTCAGAGAAGGCAAACTTGCTCGCCGCCCATTTCGCTGCCAGCTCCACGCTACCAGCTCCACGCTGCCTCAAAGCAACGTTGCCCCTCCTGTACTTAAGAATGTAAATTTTTCCATGCGACAGATTTTTTTCCGCACTCGTACAGTAGCAAGAATTCTCAAAGATCTCGATATACACAAATCCGCTGGCCCGGATGGTATACCCCCCATTCTTCTGAAGAGGTGTTCTTCCACACTGGCAAAGCCACTGCCATCGCGCCTACTCTTCTGGAATCTTTCCTAGAAGATGGAAAACAGCATTTGTCCAGCCTGTCCGTAAGAAAGGTAACCCATCCTCCCCCTCCTCCTACCGACCCATAGCACTAACATCCCTTCTCTCTAAGGTCATGGACACGCTGATTAACCGTCAGCTTAAGGAATATCTCGAAGATCGTAAGTTTCTCAATGAAGCTCAGTATGGCTTCCGCAGCAACCGTTCCACTGGTGATCTGATGGCATATCTCCCCGAACAGCGGAACAAATCTTTACATCGCTTTGGTGAAAGTAAGATTATTGCTCTTGATATCTCCAAGGCATTTGATAGAGTTTGGCATGAAGCTCTCTTATCGAAAATTCGTGCTTTTGGGATCGATAATACTCTTGTTCGTTGGATTAGAAGCTATCTTCTGGACCGTTCAATACAAGTTGTATTGGACGGATTGAAGTCTGATTCCCATAAAATAAATGCTGGTGTGCCCCAGGGCTCTGTTCTGTCTCCGACTCTTTTCCTCATTTTTATAAATGATCTTCTGTCTGTTACTTCTAATCCACTTAACTGTTTTGCTGACGACTCTACCCTCAGCTTTTCATATTCATTCGATAATTCACGTCCTTCGCCTTCGGACGTACAATTGTAACGGTACCGTATGTCAAGCTCATTAAACACCGATTTATACAGCATTGTCAAATGGGGTAATAGGAATCGTGTGGAGTTTAATCCTTCGAAAACTCAATGCTGTTTTCTGTCCTTAAAGCTAAACATAACCCCAATGCCATTGTCCATGAATGGCACTTACATCGAAGAAACCGAAAAGCTCTCAGTACTCGGTATGTGTGTCAACGACATTGGAACGACCACATATTTGAGATTGCTAAAAATGCTGCTAAGTGCTTAGGTTTTCTGTGTCGGTGTAAGAAGTATTTTTCCCCATCTGATCTGGCTACAATCTATAAAGCGTTTATACGCCCTAAGCTCGAGTATAACTCCCACCTCTGGTGCTTCGCAAACATCACTTCACCTGCTTGATAGAATACAAAATCGAGCGTTAACATTGATAGGAAATAGAACTGCCGCTGAAACAATTGCCCCTTTCGAACACCGACGCAATGTTTCATGTCTTTCCTTATTTTATCGTTTCTTTTACAAAAAATGTTCACTCGAAGTAGCCAGCTGCATTCCTCCCTTAAAAAGTTTCTCCCGTAATACTCGTCTCGCAAGGAATGCCCTTGAACCCAATTTCGGACGTACCGAGAAATAAAGGGATTCTTTTTTAGCCGAACAACACGAATTTGGAATAGTTTACCCGGCGAGAGTTTCCCTTGCCATTTTGATCTGCAAACATTAAAAACCAATGTTAATCGACATTCCCGCGCAGTGTGTTACACTAAAGGGGAAACAAAAAGTCCCTTGTGCGCGTGTTAATTATAAAAAAAAAAATAAGTCTTCTTTATTAATTGTTTGACTTATATACAGACATTTTTTCAGTTATTAAAAATTCTACCGAATTATGAGGAAAAAATTATGTAAATTTATTAATTCAGTCCTTATGTTTAAAAACGTTTTAAATATTTTTTGTTGCAAAAATAATTTTTTGTCAAAAATACATCTTCAACTCAGAGATGAGTGAAAAAAAGTTGACTCATTTTCAAATCATTTTAGCAAAACTTTGCCAAAATGGAATTAAAAATCCATTAACAATCGATCCGAACAAGATTAAATGGATAAGCAACACACCCTGAACCAAACACTGAAACACCTGAAGTCACTCAGAGATTGTTTTACCTTAAAGAGTTTAGTAAAACAACACAATTACACATTTACCTTAGAAAAGTCTATTCAGAGTTATCCTGATGTATCCTTTATGCAAATCTATAAAACCCGCCCATAGTACAAAATTCTTCATCTCGTCTCCTCATCGAATGTGGCCATATTCAGTTTTGTTGGACAAAATTTAAGCCCCACTTATACCACTTTTACGATACATGAGGATGTTAACACTTTTAACAGCATGTTACTTCCCATATGTACTCACCTACACACTTACACCAATTTCTCAAACACAAAAAAACTCTGAATCTTGAAGAAGTCTTTTCACCATAGACTTACCTCGGCACTTTAATTTCGTAGTCCTTGAAGTAAAAAAAAAATAAAATGCACGTCTGGATCGTACGTACTTGCTCATATGAGCGGTCCATGGTCGAATAAAATTTAAAAAAATGCACGACTGGGTCGCATGAACTAGTTCTTATGCTAGATAATTGCTTATTGGCTGCATTATATATGTATGTATATATATAAAGGGTGTTTTTTTAGACGTGTGGTTTTCAATGCATATAACTTAATGTTATGCCAAGACTTTAGCTTTATTATAAAGATAAGAGTTTGCCATTATGTCTTAAAAATGATTTCTGGCTGGCTCGAATAAATTCCAGTCGAGGCCCAATTTTGTGAAAATCGGGATCGGCGGCCATCTCGTTTTGGGCCCATTCACCGAACGTGTGACGCGCTTGATGGTCGTTCGGCTTCAATTATTGCACGAGTTGGATTTTGTCAAAATCGGAAATTTTATCAAAATCGTTAGAGCCGTTTTCGAGAAAATCAAACTTTTTGTTAAAAATTGTTATTTTTTGACCTAGAGCAAAAATGATAAACAGTCAACGAGATACTACCAAATATTAACTAAATACCAAGTTTGAAGCAAATCGTTTTATCCGTTTAGGCTGTAGAGACAGACGGACAGAATTTCCCTACCCACTTTTTTCGACTTCTCTATCATCGTAATGTCAAGTTAGATTTGTTAGAAAAAAATTTTTTTTTGCACGAATCCATAACTTGTATTATAGTACTTATAATCGCAAGTAAAACACTAAAAGTTATATAAGCTCACACTTACTCCCCTTTCATCCTATCTTTTTTTTAGTTATTTTTGTAAATGGCAAGAAATGTTGAAATTATCATAAAAGGAATTCCGGTCGAACTTAGAAAACTCCCCCGGAAAGGTTAGAGGGATTTAGAAAAATGTTTTTTTTTATGTCAAAAATTCAATGTAGCTTCACACAGAAATGTTGGGTCCTTGACGCTAAAGTTAACCCTACTGTCAGATGGGATAGAAAAAAAATTAAATATTCCTGTAAATTGAATCTAATCAAATAGTAAATGAATGGATTGTGCCTGGAGCGCATTAAGGTCTATAGGGAATGTCGATGTGGAAGGTAACCACTGACAGTATGCACTACACTGGGCGACAAAAATACTGATTCATAACATAAATAAATTATTTTAATCGAGGCAATAAAACTTTCTATCTTATTCCAAATAGTTAATTCGAGAATTGTGACTTGGAAAAATCGGAGAAAACTAAGATACAAACAAAATCTAAAAAATAGAACGTTAATATTAACTTTAGCTACAAACCATTGACTTAACTTTTTTTTGGGGAAGGAGGGAGTTTTTTTTTAAATTTAAATAGTCTACATTCAAGGATTCAATTGAATACTACAGAGAAATAAAAGTTCCTTGGAACTTTCCATCTTCACCAGAAAATTCAGTCGAATTGAATGGCTTTTAAATGTCCGCAAAGAAGAAGGAGATCGTCTCAAGCTTACAACTCGCACAAGCAACAATCTTCTTACACAATAGTCCCATTATTGTTTTAATGGCCCAACTTTCATAACTCTTCTGTCGCTCAGTGTAGAGTTATGCTAATGGCTGTTGCCCATTTCGCAGTCCAACTCTATGATTTTATTTTGTAAACTCTGCTCCAGTATTATGTGTCAACTCTTGAACACTCCATGGAAAACACCAATAGACTCGATAGCCATCCAGTCAACAGTCAACAACGTCTATAAGGGTAAAAAACTTTTCCATCTGGTTTAACTTTTGAGGCTTTTCTTTGGTATTCTTGAGGACGGTATAGACATTGGCACTGGAGGTCTTAGCTGCTAGGTATTTGCCATCGGGATACACGAGCTCAACCAGCAAAATGCATAAACTTACACACAAACAGTTCGGCCAATCGAGACAAACCACACAACTAGGCAATTTTTCGACCTCCTCTTGGCTACAAACAAAAAAAACATCAAAAAGGACGAAGAAAAATATCCATACTCCGAACTGAACCGAACAGAACATTTAGGTTGAAGTATATTTTTGTTGAGATTGCGGTTGTTACTGTGTGTCTCAAAACTTTTTCATGTTCATTTAAGTTGAACTTTTAGTTTTTTTTTCCACCCTGTTACCCTGTAGATGCAAATTGAGTAAACTGTTTGGAAGATGAAAAAATGTGAGTAAAAAACTTGCCAGGACGAATATTAGGAGGAAAATAAAAATAAGGACAGAAAATTGAGTCCATGTTCTGGATGGTTTGCCTACGAATGATATATTGGGAGTGCCAAAAGTTTTGACAGCAGAGTTTGTGTTAAGTTTGTTTTTTCTTTAATGTTTTTTGGTGTTTTCTTGGAAATTAAAACATTAAAAATGAAGTGGGTGTAAGTGAGGATTTTTTATGACACTTTTGGTTGGTTTATAATCTTATCAGGGGACAGGCGAGAGCAAGGAAGCGAAAAGAGTCATTGAAAAGTTGAAGATACATCAACGAAAAACTTAGCGGTGTTGAGATTGCATGGTTTTTGGATGGATGGAACTGTGAAAATATGAGGCCTTGGATGTCGTTTAGAGGTGATTTGTTGAGTCAAGTCGTTTGAAGTAAACTTACTTTTATGAAGTTAGACTTAAAATGCGATAAAATGGACCATTAATAATATTTTTTTTAGTTTTTCTTATGACAGCAATATACGTCGAATATTCAGGATTCCTTAAAATAAAAAAAAATAAAGATTTGTAAATATTAAATCAAAGGTGGCCAAAACCATACTTCGGCTGGTTGGAGTGGGAAATTGGGAGACGGCATGCTCGAGATCGAGTTGGCGAAAGGGGCATACTAAGCCATGTCCAGGAGTACCACGCTGTGTAGCTCCACCAAAAGTAAAAAATACGTATATTAACTCAAAAATTCAATCAAAACTCTTCTAATCTATCTACGAAGACGTTCAGGGATCAGGGACCAAAAGCAACGAAGAATCACTATTGAAGTTTCCGAGTTCAGAAGGCAATCAAGGACATGCAATTCTCAGTTGTTCATAACAATGAGTATAATCTGCATCGTTAAACCATTACCTAATACAACAACCATTCTATAACCTTCAGGGAATTTGAAAGTAAGTCGGCATCGTTATAGTAATAACATTAAGCATTCTCTTAATGTCGCACAAGCCTGGTAGCATACTGAAAATCACAATCAATAAGATGCACAGCAGGGCTTAGTCCTTCAACGCATGCAGTTGCATGCAATCACAAGAAGTGATTGTCGTGCCAATCGATTAACAAACATTTGAGTCGGTGGTGGTGGTAATGGTGTCGGTGTGCACAGAACACCATCACCCACTGGGGCATTACACACTGCAACCGCAACAAGAGTGCAAAGCTTCATCACCGCCATAATGGTCGTCATTAACATTCGCATTAAGTGAATTGAGTAAACAAGTTGCCAGGCTCACCATGGAATTAACGGTCATCAATAAGAAAAACTTCCGGTTCCTGTTTATAAATGTATGCATGTATGTATGTATGCCTAGAGGGAACCAAGTGACAGCTTTAAGTCTATAAACTTTGCATGCGAGTGTGTGCTTTGTGCGTATCAAAATGAAAGATATTTAGGGATATGGTATTTTGGAAAATTATCGCGAGGGATCTGTCAGCAAGTTGTGGGTTTGTGTACTGGGAAGTCGACATTAATGATGGTCATTTAAGATTGTGGTAATTTAAAACAATTGGGAGATGTGTTTTGGTTGTCCTTGAGTCACATGATGAATGCTTCGAGTTTTCTCATTAGGTTTGTGGCTGAGGTAGGTTCAAAATAGTTCGAATAAATTTTTCCAAATAGCAGTCTATTGAAAATACATACATAATGCGATTTGGTCGATCCTCTTACAACATACCCTACAGAGAGAAGATATAACGTACAAACAAAAAAACAACAACGTTGACAAGTGACAAGTAAATAAAGGAAAGAAGTAGGTGACTAGGCAACTAAATGGCAAAACATGTGCAGCGAGACAACAAACTACACACTAACCAGTGTTGTCCCCTTTTTGTCCTAGACGGTTGAACTGATTTTCATCAAATCTAGTATGTTGTTGACTTTCCATAGAGCCTAGACGGATTTTTTAAATATCATTTTAAGTCTTCAATAAATGACAGCTCACATGAAAGTTCAAGGAAAACTTATTTTCCTGAAAACTGCACCTACAATTCTTTTGAATATTATTTTGTGATAGCCAAATGATCAGTATTTTTAATATGTCCTTTTCTATGGTACGGTTTATGAATTTTCGACTTTCTTTTTTCTACAAAATAAAATGTTTCAAAAAATGTAAAGAGCTTAATAACTCCTGTATACTTGTATTTTAAATTACATTTTTTTCTATTGATCAAATTAATTTTTTTAAAAAACTTTTTAGAACGTTAAATATTTTTTTTTTCAGTTTGGTTCTATTTACAATTTTGTCGTGAGCTGAATAATGATAAACTAGAAAAACTGTTTAGGTATCAAAATCTTAATAAATATTTATTTTTTTTCTTTTCGAAAACTAAAATATACAAACACGTTTCATCAATATCATTCCCATAAATTTTTTTCAGAAATGTTATTAAAGATATTATTTTCACAAGAGGCATTTTGGTTAAGAGTGTGATCGACATTTATAAGACTGAGTATATGGGACCCAGTCATACCCACCTTCTCAACTTTAATCCCTGATGTGTGTCTGCCCGAGGACGTGAGGAGTTAGTTGTAAAGTAGTCGTCAAACCATCAACTCAAATTGTAATTCAGAGGCAGAGGTTATTTTTAAGAAAGATTTTCATTTAAATAGAAAAGCACTTATTAACGAAAACATATTAAAATCAGTTAGTTTTATTTTTTTCGCATTCGTAAATTATTTAAATCCCATATATGTGTGTACATACAAAATGTTTGAAAGTATGCTATAACAAAACCCATAGAAACTTTTTTCCTTAGACTTGTTTTTAGAAACTCGTTACCGATTTAATTTAAAATTTATATTTGAGAAGATATAGACTGCCCGAGTAAATTTTGTTTTAAATAACTTGCGATAATTGTTTTTTAGTTTCAATATTTTGTTTTTGTCTCTAAAAACTCGTAGGTGAACCGCTTTTCTGCAGTCTTAAGGATGATGTGGTCGGTTATCGCCGATATGTGCTTCACCAGCTCTAAGCTTTCTAAATAGGGGAAAGTCTCGGGTATTAACACTGCAAGTACAATTAATTCGTCGACATACGCAATTGCATCAGGTAGAGGGGTAGAGGCTCCCAATGAGATCGCTGGTGTAAATAGTAAAGAGAAAGGGCGAGTATAACTTTCCCCATTGCAGACCGTTTTTAATATCAAATGTTGTGGTAGAAGTCATATCACCACTCGTAAGCATGTCGTAATCATATGCCTCATCTGCCGATACAATATTATTATTATATGTTGTAACAATAATATCATGGACTCTCCTTCCGATTCTCTTTCTTTAGTGATTCAAAGACGATTTTCAGTTCCACCCGTTTTGCTCGGTGGCGGTGGTGGCGTTGCCAAATTTTCTTCATTGAATCTGGTAAAATCCAATTCTCAGATCATCATTGCGTGATGCTATTTCAAAGGAAACGATAATTTAACGGGGCTTAGTTCTACAAGAAGTGATTTAATAAATGCCATTCTTTAATCTATATATACTACTGAAAAGCAGTCTTCTACGATTCCGTCTTCCAATGGATCTTCAAAAAGCAATCCCTGCCCTTTTAATCTTTTTTTTAAAGGATCAGAAAAAAATCGTTGTCTATGACAGTATTATTTAGATTTATTCCTTCAGTTAGAAGTACGATTTTATTCTCCGTCTTTCAGTGGAGCTTAAAAAACAAAAGATCCTCTTAATTCATTTTCTTAAGGGTTTTAATTATCGTAGGAAACCTACTCGGGTCGCTAATCCCCAGATCGTTTCTGTCATTGATCCGCCAGTACAAGAGTTTTAATCTTGTCGAATTCCACTCTAGTTAGCGATTCTGGTGTAGAGTTTTTGTAAGTATAAAACGGATTTTGGCCTCTGCATCGTGGGATTATTCTATCCACCATTTGTCCTATGATTCCATCCATCCTTAGCAATAATGCATCTTAACTTTAGATAGATTCTTGTCACTTGGAGCTTGGAGGAAAAATGTCGTTTGAATGGAATTCTGCTGAAAGTTCATTGAGGAAACCATTAATTTTTGTTACTAAAATAGCAGGTACAAATTCATCTAGCAATTTGGAAGCTGTATGACGGCGCAAATCATCAATGATCATTTTCGTATTTAACCGTTCGTAGAAAATTTCTTGTCTGTTGATTGTCGTATTTTTTTAAAATTAACTTTCAACCGCTAACCGTTGTTTAACTTCTTGACTACCTCTTCAATTATAATTCCTTACATATAACCTATCTTGTTGACTCCTATATTACAGCAATTTAATCGACCTTTTCTTGCACCACTCTAATTTCATATCGCTCAACCTCATAACCCAATTTCGTCACTCCAATTCTCAAGTCCAATCCTGTCACTTATTCGAAGTGTTGAATAGAAAAGTTATGACTTTAAATTACCTTCACGTCAAGAAGTGTTTTTGTGGTCAATTACAAAACTAATCAAACAAAAGGCAAAAAACACACCAATGTAATTGGCTATAAGCAATATTTTCTCATTGTTTCGTGTTTACTTGGCAGCAGTCCTTAAAATTCCAAACCCCCCCCCCCTTCACACCTTTTCTCTTTGATATTGTTTTTTGTTGAGTGTTTTCGTGTTTCCCACGACATTTGTCCCACCATTAAACCTTTCACCGAACGTAATCACTCGCAATTAAAAGCGCAAACCCGTTTGTTATCATTTATATGTATGTGTTTTGTATAGCAATTGAAATAGAGGTCCTTTTGAGAATTTTCATACATGTTGCGGCGAGGGTGGGGGGCACTTACAATACATTCATCCTGTGATATGGCTTCCTATGTGGGGGAATTATGCGGGCAGCTTTCTTCCTGTAGGTACTGAGAAAAGGACTTACTAAGCCATCAAACAAGCTGCTTGGAAATTTATCAAAATGTCACCAGCATGAGTTCTCTCCCTTTCGTCCTTCTAACTTCATATGGAGTATAAAGGAGTTGGCTCGCGCTGGCTTGCAGGCTGGCTGGCAGGCTGGCTGGTTGAGGTGCAGACTCTCCTCTCGAAGTGCAAACAAACACAATACAGTCAAGCTATTCCTCTTCTACATTATTTGTGGGTATGAGACTGGGGCTTAACTTGTTCATGTCGAGCTATAGTGGTACCGCAGTAATTTGGAGCTTAAAGTGGCTCACTTTAGCCCCAAGGAAATACCACACAGTACAAGTTACATAAAACACACAATACACACATGACGTTGTAGCTCAGCATATCTATACTATACGAACATTTTGAAGAAAATCAATTAGAAGTCCTTGGTGGTCCTTGAGGAGTATTATGGAGCACATTGCCAGGAAATGCAGTTCACGTGCTGCAAAGCTAACAATAAGCAAGTAACATTTCAAAATGGCGTGGTTTTGGTAAACCAAAAAAAAACAAAAAAAAAATAAAAAAAAAAACAAAAATCAGGATATTTGGCAGGTGAGTATGTGAGGAGCACGCGAATTTGTTGTGCGCTTTCTGTGAGAGGAGGCTAATAAAGTATGAAAAGGGAAGCCATACATAGAAACCCCCTTCCGGAGGGGTCGGCATGGGCATGGTGGTGATGTGAACTTCTTATCTGGTACGCAGAACTTTCCAAACAATCCATTTAAAGTTTGCTGTGTTGTAATTTAAATTGCTCAGCTGCATCGGTAAATCTTAAGTGAGCACACAACTTAAGAGCTTATCGTAGCATGAGTTGCAATGTCAGGATCGGACGTCTTACGTGGCGGGGCTTGGTCTGGTTATGGGTTTGGGTTTGGGTCTGGGTCTGGGTCTGGGTCTGGGTGTGCAAGGATTAAACACTTTTCCAAATAACATACTTTCTTGTTTCTTAATTCTGGAAGAGATTGCGTTGTTTTGTAGTTGAGGTGGTGGTAGTTTTATCTTTGCTTGGCAAATGTATCGTTTTTGAGCTTTCATTAAAATTAAGGTCGCAGGAATATATATTTAGAAATTTATGTTTTACCTTAAAAACGAGACCTTGAAAATCTTTGTATATAAAGGGTATCATTGTTTTTAAGAGTGAGGGTTAAAAAAGATTTTAAAACCGGTGTTTTGTACTTCACTTTACTATTTATTGTGTTCTTGTGTTCTTTTGCTATCTTTTTTCATGGGAAGTGTTGAAGACCGGGATAGACCTGGCCATCAACCAGTTTCACAAGTTTGGCATGCAAAGTTGGTTCTATGAATCGAAAGTGGAGCGGAAATCAAGAAATAACGCCGTAGTAGTAGTAAAAATATTACTTAAGCCATGTTTTATTGGTTAGTGTATACCCAGCGCAGTAAAATTTTATACGGCAAACAACAACAAACAATAAGTGTCGATAATTAGGTTAGTGAAATTAGTGAATATAGTAAGTTGAGATAAATCTTGGAAAGAAATGTCAACCAACTGGAATGTAGAAAAAATATGTACTTGAAGGTTGGTAAGATTTAATTATTTAAGGATATGTTCGTTGAGTATCATGATACAAGATTACAAGACAGCGCCTTCCTGTATTTTGACGTCATCAGTGACCCAAATTGACTAAATTAAATAATTTTTTTGGAAAGGATCCAAACTGTTAGTTGACTTAAAATGTATATTGAATCAATCAAATAAGACATTAGACAAAACCTGCATCAATTGAAACTTAAATTACTGCAGTTTTTTTTCTAAGACCGAATTTAATTATGTCATCAAGGATCACTGATGACATCATGGTTGGATATTTTATCCGGATGTCTCTGTCCAAGAACACACCCTTTTAAATTTATTCAACAAGACGTCAGTTGTCACTTCGGGGGTTAAATTAAAAGTGAATTATGGAGTGAATATAGCGTTTTATTGGGACTTCCAATACTGCGCTAGCTATAGATTACCAATAAAACACGGCTTTAGTAGTATCTTAGGTAGTTTTGTAGTAAATATTATATTTTCTTGGAATTTTGTCGATTTTTCCTGATTTACTAATTTTATCGAAATCTTGCTGATTTTCATAACTTGGTATACCAACATTTAAACACTATTACAACTCACCTCAGTAATTCCTTTTTTACATTGAAAAAGAAACAATTTTTGTTCTTGTTGCTTCTCATCTATTGGTGTAACTAAACTCATATAAATTGAAAATTATGTAGCGCTGTCTCATGTTAAAGGTATATGACTATTGTTGTATAAACAAGCAAGGTGTTCTTAAGTGACTACTATGAAACTGGGCTTAAGGCTTGGTTTCTTTTATTCTAAAAATCAGAAACGTGTTTTAAAAGAAATATATATTTCTCTAATATTTTAAATAGGTTGTTTATTTTTTACCAACGAAACATCCTGTTCTTATTTCTTTACAACCAAAATCTATATGCCAGTTAAAAAATAAAGGCCAATGACATCAAGGTTCCCGTTTTGATGCCAGCTTAGGTGAATTCGACGTTAAAATCATTTTAGTCTCTTAACTCAAAAATCCTTGACAAAGTTCACCATTAAAAAGGATATATACCTACCTCTATATGAAAGCTCATGTATGATGGTTACCAAAGCTTATATGGTAAAAAAAGAAGTAAGAATTTTTGTGTCTCAGAAAATCTTTTTCAACTGGATTATGATACAAAAGTCTGCATGGAAAAAATGCGAACTCAAAAGATGTGTAATCTATCTTTTTTTTTAACTGTGGCCTGACCTTTTTCGTGTTTAGGAGTATTTCTTGTTGTTATCTTTGTTTGGATTGTTGAGATTTCAGAATTCCTTTGATTCTTGGTTTAACAGAGGATTCCCTTGAGAATGATGCGTCTGTCAAAGATATTTATTAGCGTAATTGGAAAACAATTCGAGCGGATAATAACTGTGAAAAGGGTGTTGGAAATGCTGTTTTCATTTGACATTAAAAGGCGGAAAAGAATGTTTCTGGTTAAAGATATATATTTTTTTGGGAGCAGAGATGATAAGTCCTGAAAAAATAAATTGCACGACTGGATGGCACGTACTTGCTCTTATGTGCGGTCACAGTTTCGAATAAAATTTAAAAAATATTAAAGGAATTTCAAAGTTTTTATTCGATTTTTATGAATTTTGATTGTTTGAAAAAAGTACGTAAAATAGTTTTCAGCGGAAAAACTTAAACGTCAAAAACTTAAATGTGAAAAACGTAATATTTGTATCGTTTTTTAAATCGGTTTTTAAATAAAACAGTTTTTATTTAACAACTTTTTTTAAATTAAAAAACAAATAATTCAAGAATGTAAACTTAAACTTAAAGACGAAGGAAGAAAAACGACGGTCCTATGGGGTACCGCATATAGAAAAAAAATCTATGAAAGATGTAATGTTGTATAAAAATCAAAATCGTTAGAGCCGTTTTCGAGAAAATCGAACTTTTTGTCAAAGATTGTATGGCAGGTACCATTATCTTTCGATCTAGAGCAAAAATGAAAAAATAATTTCGAGATACTAGTACCAAATAAATACTTAATACCAAGTTTGAAGCAAGTAAGGATCAATGTAAAGAATCAGCGTAAACTGATTCTACGGAACGAGTATATGGCATCTCATAAGACAGTGCAGCGGTGTGTGAGACGTGATAAGAGGGCAATGGTGGAGAAACTTGCGGAGAATGCGGAACATGCTACGGGAAGAGGAGACGCTAGAAAACTGTACAGTCACTAAAGATATTATCGGCCACAGTAGTAGCACTAACATTAACCATCCCGTGTTAGATTTGAACGACAACCTTTTAGTGACGATAGAAGATCAGCTACAAAGATGGAAGGAACACTTTTGTGCACTGCTAAATGACAACCAAAATGAAGTATTGAATCCTCAATTAAACGACATGCGCAGATCTTCTAGGGGTATTGACACCAGTCCAAAATAAAACAGCTGGACTCGACGGTATTCCCGCAGAATTCCTAAAAGCAGATCCTGAAGCAGCTTCCCGTATTTTGCTTAAACTTGTGCAGGCTGTCGGGGAGAGTGAAACTTACCCACGGGAATAGAAGGATGGAGTTATTATGAAGTTACCAAAGAAAGGAAATCTCAAGAACTGCAATAACTGGTGCGGTATTACCATTCTGTCTGTTTTTCCGAAATTAATGGCAACTATTGTTCTCGAGAGGATAAAATCCAGGATCGAGTCTATCCTCAAGAGGCACCAGGCGGGGTTTCGTAGTGGCCGATCGTGCGTTGACCACATCAACACCTTGCGAATCATACTTGAGAAATCGTCTGAGTACCAATCACCGCTGTACCTCATGTTTGTAGACTTTGAGAAGGCGTTTGATCGGGTTAATCGTGAATGCATCTGCAGATCGCTTATTGCGAGAGGTATCCCTGAGAAAATTGGAAAATTGTGGCTGTTATTAAAGAGTCTTACAACAACGCAAGGTGTTTCATTTTGCACAATGGACAGCTTTCTTGTCACAAATTCTGTTTTTGTTGGCAATTGACAATGTGATGACTGCCACGGTGTGTGCAACTGAAAGACATGGTATCCAATGGAGTCTGTTTGACAAACTTAGCCACATAGACTATGCTGACGATATATGTCTCATGGCAAACAATACGGCTGGGTTAAATCAAATATGTCATTTGCTGCAACTAAATGGGGAAGTAGCTGGCTTAAGGATCAACGCAAATTAGTCAAAAATAATGATCACGGGCCAAAACACCCAACAAGTTATTCTAAGGTAGCGACCTATAGAGGAGGTCACGCAGTTTCATTATCTGGGCAGTTTCATAGCACTCGATAGCGGAACTGACCTGGATGTTAACAATAGAATAAACAAAGCCCGTTGTGCAATTTGGAATATCGAGCGAAGAACTATGGAATAGGACCGGACAGAAAAAATTGGATGTCGACATCATGCAACGGAAATGGCATACCTAACGACAATATAGCGAAACAATCCATCGAATGGAATGGCGCGTGGGAAGACCAAAAACAACTTTGAGGTCATCTGTTTTAAAGGAAGCTCGGTCCCAAGGCATACAATCGTGGTCACAGCTAAGGCCAGTTGCGGCGAATCGGGACAGATGGAAGGATCTTGTTGCTGCCCTATGCTCTAGGAGGAGTTTGAAGCAAATCGGCATATTCGTTTAGGCTGTAGAAGTACGAACAGACAGACAGACAGACGGATGGAAGTTCCGCACCCACTTTTTCCGATTTGTCTATCATCGTAATGTCATATTTGATTGTTAAATTTTTTTTTTCTTACCTATATTTAGTACCTACATATAATCGCAAGTAAAAAAGTCAATATAACTTTAAGTTCTAAATTTGAAGATCATCGATCCAACCGTTCAGGCTGAAATTACTTCCATAAAGACAGACAGACGGACGGAATTTTGCCAGCATGTCACTCACGTTTGATTGTTATCTCAATTTTTTTTCCTGCACGAATGCATAACTTCCATATTAGGACTTATAATCGTGCATAAAACTGATGTGATATCACACTGATGTCTTATATAATTGTCGCTTAGGAGTCCTCCGCTCTTTTTTATCTAACAATTTACGAATCCATAGCAAAACTGATATTTTGGATGTACATATGTAGGTATGTGTTGTTATTTTTATTCATAAGCAAAGCTTGTTTGACAAATGATCTTTTTGAAATAACAACATAGGGATACCTGTATAATGCTACTCAGGGAGGAAAAAGTAGTCTAAGGTACCAGGGGGCCAATTCCCGATCTTGGAAACTATGAAATGATACAAAAATGTATTATTTCAGTTTTCACGGAAAATTTTCATTTTATCATTGTATGTGAACTCGCTTTATGCGATTCTCCAAATCATTGTGTTAATTTGGTGTCACAGTGTATAGTAAAAAGTTATAAATAATAATATGAAAGTATATACAGTACTTATAACAAACACACAATTTTTAATTTTTTATTTCTTTCTGTCTGTCTGCCTGTATTTTTGTTTGATTGTTCCGGCTAATCTCGGAAACTGCTTCACCGACTTTGACGGGACTTTCACTGATGGTCTAATTCTAGGTAGTAACTTAGGATACTCTAGGTGATACTGGCGGTTGTTTTTTTTTCAAAATTCTGGGGTCGTTTCACAAGCAGATAGCTAATTTTGTAAGAAGTAACTAAGGCTATTTTGATTAGTAAGTAGGTGGCGCCATGCCGCCCGGTGTAATTTTTTTGAAAATGTATGGTATACCAGAGCATCACTGGGTGGGTAAGCTAGTATAGAATAAGAACAAAACAGAAAAGCTAATGTTCTCGTCTCCAATTTGCCCTGAAGATGGCAAGGAGCCAAATGACATCCGTGTTAACACTATAGAATGTATATAATACTTGCAATGATTTGAGGGAGGTATATCAAACGCTTTTTCAGAATTAAACCATCTTCTTGTGAATTTCTGAACTAAAAATGTGTATGATCTTGGAAAAACGATATTTTGAAGAACAAATAGAGGATTATAAAGTCCACTTTATATCAAAAATTATTGACTTTTTGAAGAAAAACAAATATGTTACAATCATTTCACATCATTCAACAAAACATATTATACACATTGGGAAAGTTATGTGGTATTTGAATTGTAATTAAAAGTTAAAATAAACAATTAGAAAATAAAAATAAAATGCAAATTTTCAAAGCCGGATTATTCAAAAAAATTATATAAAAATAAAAAAATTTGGTCAAGGCGATTTAAAGATCTGTTTATTACTTTTAAAAAAATATAAATATATAGTTTATCTAGTTTAAACCTCTATTTCACCTTCTACACGCATCTCCAGAGCAGTTTTTGAGCAATTTTACGACGCGAGACATTAAAATGTTGAAATAAAACGAAAACAAAATAAAACCTTACCAAACCAAAATACCATTCTTGGAAACACAATTTAAATGTTTGTTATATATTAACTAAGGACTTCATTCTACACGTATCCATTTGTGCAATTTCTCGCTTAAAAAAAAAAATGACGGAGGCCTCTTAACCAATGTGTTTATTATGTTACATGTTTAATGCTCCTTTGAAACTACTATCCATAACCTTATTGCAAATTTTTAGGTAAACAAATTTTTTGTATTTCTTAAATATTGACTCGACGTACATATGTATAAGGTTTTAGTCTATTTACAAACTACTAAGCCTGAAGGCTTAAGCGACCATTCCAACATACTATCCTGAAGGGTTTATCTGGCCATTATTTAGAAGCCAAATTAAATTGTTTGCATTGCGAAACACACATTTAACAAACTATGCAAGGAACAAACTATTCAGACGTGAAAAAAATGAAACAAAAAATATACATAAATTATTTTCACAAAAATCCCACAGAATTCGAATAGTTATTGCAGCAAGTTAAAGAACTTGATCTGTTCCCCAGAAGAAGGAGCTTTATGAACTGAACAAAAAAAAATGGTACTTGCGTCTAAGATATAATCAACATTTTGTGCCACACTGATGATGCAATGTAGCATGTACATGACACAAAAACGCAGACACCCAACCGACTTTGAATGACAACTTCCAGGCTTCACTTCATCTTGACGTGCGCTACCACTGAGTGACACTTCTGCCACACAAATTTTAAATTCCCATCCACCCCCTTCCTCTTCTGCAACTAGTTGGAATAAAGTGTTATTTTTTTTAAACGTTAACAACTTGGCTTAATGTTACAAACCCTTTGTCTTACACTCCTGGCTGTCATGAGCTGGAATAGCTGCACTTATCTTCCCAGTAACCCTCCCCCCTCACTTACATCCAAAAAAACCCCAAGGATCCGAAAATATAATAAGGTCCTGAAAACTGCAGCTTTGCGGAACGTAATGCTCCAGCATTAAGCACCTTGCTATCGCTTCATCCTAATGTGCGAGTTTCACTACTGAAGCGTGTTAGCAATAATGCAGTCTACTGCATTTGTTTGCGTATCCCCGAGCATTTTAGCCCCGTATTAGTATTTTGTATCTTGTAGTTTTTATTTTTTTTATTTATAATAAAAACAATGCTCTTGTAGCAGATATGGCTAAGGAAAATGCAAAGGTATTCTTCAACGAATACGAAAAGTAGTACAAAAAGCGGAAACAAGCATCCAACGAAAGGAGCATCAGCAGGAAAGAATAGAAATCCCCCGTTTTCGAGGAAAAACTAAAAAGTGGAATTAAAGCCAGAAAACTAACTGGAGAACAAAACACATTGGGAATATGTGGCTCCTATATGCATCCTTTTGTATAGATACTAGTTTTGGTATATAATCCATTAATCATTGTTCCTTTTTTTCCCATTTCTATACCCTATATGCATCCACTTGACATAGTCTAACATCAAGGCGTTGTCGAGTCCCAAGGTAGATGGGTGTTGGGTGATGGTTGACGACTATTTGCAGGCAGATTTACGAGTTACCAGGCTATTAACCATGGCTTAGGTGAAATGGCTTACGGTGCAACCGACGGTGGTAAGGAGGTGGGTGTTTTTTTTTGTATGCAAATCCTTCGTTTAAAAGCTAAAAGAACTGACGACGACGATGGAAACAAGACGACCGAAGACAGCGGCAAAAATGCGATGCAATGTCACCTCTTTTTGCAGCCGGAAGTGCAAAATAATTTAAAATTCCTTAGGAACTTAATGAAATTTCCCTTAATTTGTTTTTGAATGACAGATGTTGGCTCCAAAGCATATCAGGTGGAAAACAAAAAACGGAGAAGAATGTTGCCTTTGGTATAGTTCACTTCGGAGAGGAAATTGTCGTCTCGTATGGTGAAACGTTAAAAATTATACTTTCAACTTGTGTGATGACTTTGTCGAAGCAAACATTATGTGTGCATTTGTCAAGTATTTTTAAAATGAGTTTTTGGTAAGTTTTTTAGTGAAAACTATAACAGGAAAATCACTCAAAATTTACCAAGTTGAATAATTGTTGACTCTATTGGGTAAATACTTATTTTGAAAATTCCTATGAAAACCTCATAATAAGTACCACACAAGTTTATTGAAATTAAAAGAGTTTCCTTTATCAGATGCATGCACTAGACAGACAATGAAGTCAATTAAGAACTTTCCATATTTTTTGACACACAAAAATGAAACCATAATTTTGTAAGCTCATCCTTAAGTTAAACCTAATATTCCGTTATGATTTCATTTAGTGAACTCCATCCGTTTGTAAGAGAATTTACGTGCCAAGAGATAGTTAAGCTTTACAAAACGCTTGGCTTAGCGTTTGTCACGCAAAATACTACTGTCACCTCAGCCACCAGGATATTGTCAGTGCAAATGATACACATGTTGAACATCCGGTTTCGTGACAGGACACTAGTATCTTTTGGATATAAAAGTGGCAGCGTGGTATAGCTGCAATTAAATTACATAACATGGTAATGATATAATAGGTGGCACAGTTTAACATGTAATAGATATATATTTTTATCATTTAAGGCTGGTGACAAAATTACATATTAACTCCTCAACAACATGGTAATTAATGTATTCGAGACACGATAAGTATGAAAAGATTGTCTGGTATTGATATATCATGCTGTAAGGAAAAAATAACCTATTTAAATACAAATATTGAGGAGCTGGTAAGGTGGATTGTAGGGGTGCATTGACCCAAAAAAAAAAAAACAATGATTTTAACGGCTTTTTTTTTGGGAAAGCTTTGCGCAGTGAAGATCTTAATCATCCCAGTCCTGCTCTATGGCGCCGAGGCATGGACTCTATCTAAAGCGGATGAAGATATCCTTAGTCGTTTCGAGCGTAAGATTCTTCGAATTTTTTTGGCCCAACCTGTGTTAACGGGCTTTGGAGAAGAAGGTTCAAACAAGAACTATACGGGCTGTAGAGCGACATTGACCTGGTCAAAAAAATACGCATATCACGCTTAAGATGGCTAGGTCAGGTAGAGCGAATGGACAACGATGCTCCGGCTCGCAGGATCTTCGATTCCATCTCAGAGGGTAGACGCAGTCAAGGAAGACCTCGCCTTAGAGTGCGAAACTGGAGGCAACTAGCCAAAGACCGGGCTGGCTGGAGAGGCAGGTTGGTTGAGGCCTAGGTTCGTCCCAAACTGTAGCGCCCACTAAGTAAGAAAGTCGATATGTCAATTTTGAAATAAAATAACAGGCCGTTGCCGATACGTGGCAACCGCCTGTGATTTTATTTCAAAATTGACATCTCGAATACTCAAGACAACGGGGTTTGTTTCGAAGAATCCAGGCATTTGCCATAAACGTTTATGGATCATGACATGCCAATCATGCTTGGTGGTTGGGATTTGTTACAAAAATCCATTTTAATAACTTAACTTCAAAGCTGCAAAAAATTGCAACAGTAAATAGTAAATAATTTCTTAAAATATTTTTTGAAACGTTCTCCCCATTTTAATAAAATAATTTCAAGAAAGAACGTCAGCAGAATTTTTCGAATTTGATTTCGACGTGATTTCTTATTTCCCATTGTAAAATGATGCCAAGATCAGAATTTAATGAACTTATCATACGCTGTCGTTGCAGTTCCAGTTCCACACCCGAAGAACATGGAAACGAATATGGAAAGCTGAGAGTGCTATATCAACAAAACAATTTATTGGATTAGTAGTTTCAGATAATAAGCAGGGATGGGAATGCTGAGTCCAGAAAATTTTGATTTGATAGATAGACAGATTTGAAAAATATGTAGCAGATAATAAACATACAAATTATAACAAAAAAACAATTTATTTTCATCTAATTTAATACTAGCTGACCCACCCTGCGTTGCTCAGGTGTACCATGGATCCCAATAACAGTGCTTCCTAGATCACATCTAAGTATATCTTAAATCTACCAAGCTATACATGCAAATAATTTTGCCAGCTTTGTTGGGTGTAACAATAAATTATGCCACTTTTTAAATTACGAATTTAACCGTTATTTATGAAGTTTGATAATTTTTTTTGTGTTAAGTTTTTCAAAAATTGTTGTTATTATTGATTAATAAAACAAATAAACCAGGTAAAGGGTGTTCTGAAAGGTACAACTATTTTTGTGAGAAGTTCTACCAAGAAAATACATTGTGCAAATAATTTTGCTTATGACTGTATCATTAATTACTTATTACACTGGAACTGCTCAACAAAAATGAAAGATAAATATATTCTGTAAATCTTATCGAGATTTCCTATAATTTGATAAATATATCACGAAGTTTTCAGTTAAGTACGTACTTAGAAAAGTATACGACAAAAATTCATGGTCACTTATTAATATATAGATTTCTATGAACATAACATTATCTGGCATGGCATTTCAAAATCGAAAATGTAATTAATTAAATTAATAGTAATTCTTCCTTAAAAAATAGCCAACAGATATTGCTGTATATTAAACGTTATAATCGTGAAGATTTTGAGGTGATATAGTCCAGGAGGCAGCACCTACCTACCTCATCTAATCATTGGAAAATCAAGCCATAGATCAATGGTTATTTAATTTTTGAAAGATGACGCTGTGGCAAGCTGATTATTGCTAACCTGAAGATGTAGTTTAACAAGATTGTTTCTGAAGTGAACGAATTTCGGATTTATATCTCGATTCCGAGAAACGCAAGTTAAAATGGATATTGATTTATGAGATAAGACTTATCGTAATGTCTTTGCTCCAGGGGCAACACCTGAAAAGCTTGCTTAAACCATTCGATATAGAAAGATTGCGGATATCACTCATTCGGTAAAGAAATTGAGCCGATGGATATTATTATTTACTAAAGGAATTAGCAGAACCGTCTCACTTATAAGTGGACCTGCTGCCCTCTGAGTTGCGTTACAAGATACTTAAGGTTTGGATTAGCTTCAAGTAAAATACCGCTGCTATAAGCAGCAGTGAAAATGAAGGAACCATCTAACTTCTTAGTGGACTGGCACCCTATTGAGTTTTTGGGTTGACCATTGAATGAGGGCAAAACCAAGTATACCTTATCATCAAGAATAGACACCCTAAATCGACGTCTTGGACAAAATATCACGATAGACAACGAAGAATTGTACGTACAGCGACACAGACCTAGCCAAAAACGTAAAAGAGCAAGGTATCATGTGGCTGTGTAATATAGAACGGATGGACATAATCTTCGATTTTTCCACGGATAAATGACGGGGTAGAACGAGACTTGGAGGCGCACGTAAGTGGACTGCTATTGCCTTTGCGTACAAAACTAGAGGCAACTACGGAGCGAGATGGTAGAGAACCCCGGATTAAGCGCTACCTAAGGTAAACTAAGGCATCCTTTTAAGCTGGGGTTATATAAAAGACTCAAGTCTTAGGTGCGCCTGCAGTTAAGGGCTGCTTGAGAATCAAATAAATTTGACGTAATAAATTGTCTTACCTACGGTGAGGAATTGCAGATCCTTTCTGCTCGCTGTGTTTTGCAGATATATTGTTTAAAAGGATTTTGGGCCTTGACTTTATGGATCATCCACAATTTCACTTCTACGGTAAAGAGCGAAAAGCCCAGCTAATTAATCGAGCTTACTAGATAATACCTGCTTGCTAAAATATTATTGATTTTTATGGGAGCTTCTTGATGGCTGTGGTTTTTACTAACCAGAAAAAATGACTGACGGAATTAACTAAATATCACTTAGGTTTTCTCCTAGAATCTATACTGAAAAGTTAACGAAGTATCCGGTTAGTTTTACCAGAACTTGATGGTTCTGGAAAGAAGTACAACTACATAACAATACATACCATACAATATGAATTAAGACATAAGTGGTCAATGTCATATCACAATTTTCTGAATCCTCCTTTCCTGACTTCATCTTGAAATCGCTTACGGCTATCGCACGTAGAGCATTGTTTTTTTTCGTGGAGGAGTTTCTAGAAGCCTTCTTTGTTGGCGTCCTCATTTTCTATTGATAAGTTTGCTTGTGCATGCTATTCGTTCACTTAAATGTAGAAAATGTATGTACGTTGTAGTTCTTTTTGACCACTATCCCCTTATCATAGAAAAATTTGTTTCTCCTCCTTTTGACCAACAACACATCTTACTTTCTGGATGGAGATCAAAATGCGTTTTAGCAGCTTAACATTTCCTAATTTTTTTATTTAAGGAATGCCCCTAACTTTGAAGGATGTCCTTCCATCTATTTTGCTAGTAAAACCCAAAACCAATAACCCTCTTCCATAATTTATTATGAAGGTGATCCAAATGAATGGTATAAGTTCATCAAAGCGTCTGCTAATTGCTGCCACGATCGGTAATTCATTGGATTTCTTCAACGAATTAGAGAGGGTATTCAAGCCAAACTTGCATTTTCCCCACATTTAATACCCGAACGGTATAGCTTAGAAAGCCATTTCCAAATGAACATGACAGATAGTTGTTTTGTTCTTCGGGATGCTCTACTACATTTTTTTTAAATAACAAAGAATCTAATAAACAGTAATAAAAACGAAAGAATTTTATTGAAGTTTTATATAGACAAATAGTTCAGCAGTCCATATGCACCACATACGTGTTTTCATTTGACATCTGTGAGATGAGAAGACGTAAAGCACTTAACAGAATTTTTCTTTTCTTTTCCTTCAAAATTCAATCAATCTTCATAAAAATGAAACTTCAAAACATTAACCATAACCATAATTCCAAACTGAATTTCTTCAACCATTTCACTCAGCTCTAGTCTAACCCAGGAGACATTGCGTTCGACAGATGATATCGTGCACCATGTCTCAATTGAACTCACTTTTTGACACTTTAATGCGCGACCAGTCATCGTGTTGACATTATGTTAGTTGACTATTTCGTTCCACTTAACATCATTATAATGTGCAACCTTCAACCGCACTTGTCCAGACATATTCATACACACCAAACACCACCTTGTCGTAGGGAAGACAACCATGTTCAGAGCTCACTTGCAGGCAGTTAATCTCTGCTCATTGATGTAACGTGGCATGCGACATGCGAGCACATTATAGATGAAGAATGGGAACTAGGAACACCAGTTTTGAACTGACGTCGTTTGTTGCTACCAGGAATGGCATTAAACCGACAACAAATCCAAAAAAGAACTTTGTCATCCACACACACAAATCATCCCAAAGCCTGCATTTCCATGCGGCTAACGTTCCGTCCTGACACTATCCTACCGGAGCAGAAATTCTTCCTCCATAGAAGAACATCAATCGCAATTTGGCGATAAAAAGGGGAGACTTCGAAGCTGATGTAGAGATGACAACCTTTCCCCCCATTTAGGGTGGTAGTTGAAAGGGAAATAGCTAAACCTTTTTCCATGTGTGAGTTGGCTTTTTTTTTGCCATCGGCACACACAATAACAACTTTTATGACCATAGAACCCAAACAAAAGTAGTAAACCCCAATGGAAGAACCTTGAAGGATGAACAAATTGCTAAGAAGAAAAAAAAACTTTGCAAGCTTGGAAGGATACAAAACACGCGTTCGCACTTGGATCTGTTTTATGACGGCAATAAATATCACGAAAAGATTAGTGTTTTCGAAAATGAGCCGAAATGAAATACCAATAAAAAATGATGCAACAACGCCAAACACCAAGAATAACAAAGTTTAGGAATAGAGGTTATGAACGTTTATGTTCCTGCTTTTAGGGCTTAGAAGCGATTTTTAACTCTGGCGTTTACTTAAATGTATACAGTTTATGTTGAATCAAATTCTTGGAATGGTTCATATTTTCGAAGTTCGATTTTAGATAAAGTAAGAGCGTCGAACATTTTGAGATGCAATACTGTTGTTGCTTTTTCGAAGCGTGTGTCTATTGTCCACTGTCAGTTTCTGACCAGTTCTCCTGGGAAGATCTTCGTTGGATATTCGATTAGGCCAGAAAATCTTTCCTTGAATTTACTGAAAAAAAATGGCGAAAAGTGACCTAGTTTTGAGGACTTAAAACGATGAAATTTTATGCTTAAACTAAATTAGAAAATAATATCCTTTCTCTAAGACATTTTGGCGTCATTCAGCAATTTTTTTTTGCATTTTTCCAAACATAAGAATCCACTTGTGCCCAAGCCCAAAGTAATCTTAAGTGCATACCCGTTTTCTTCCGCCTTTTTACCACCAACACCACTGCACCAACAACTATACTCCGTGCAGATAGTTTACGATAAAAAAAAACTGTAAACTTCTTAATGGATACCTCTGCAACACCATCATCATCGTCGACGACACCATTTTGAGGCGACAAGAAAATATGGAGAGAACGAATAATACTAAAAAAAAATATTATAAAAAATACCATTTATGGCGCCATCTACTTCGGCAGTCCGGCATTAGATTACGCGATAAACATTGTTTACTCTGGAAATTTTGCAGCCAAAAAAGGATTTCCTTTTCAAAAACGTGGGATGGTCATTCTGTTCTGGCCGTTTGGTGAACAGTTTAATTTTATTCCTCCCTCCTGACCAACCTCACGGACATCAAATGAAAGTACATTGGAGCCGTTTTTAAAACTTTTTTTCTCTTTCGCCAGAGAAAAAGGACACACTGCATGTAAAGAAGTGAACTATTCTACTAATACTTATATCTGATCTAAAAATTGCCCTTAATTGGGCGTCGAGGGTTTTCTTATTTGCTGAAAGGATATAATCAACTTAAATTCATATATTTTTTTATTTCTTATCAAGTTGTTGAATCATGTGCTAGGAGTTGCCGCAGGAGGAAGATATCTTTAAGATCTTTTTTTTTGGTGGTACAATAGAGGTTTGACCGGAAATTGGAACATAAAATTTTAACACATCATGTGTGTGTGTGTGCAGTTTCAAGATAATTTTTGAGATTGTGTCAAAATCGTAAAAATGATTTTATTTTTATCGATAAAACAACTGTGTAGTCAGTGCCACATGAAATCAAATTGTTGCAGGATGAGAGTCTTTATATTTTTCGTAACTTGATCGTTACATTTAATGGCCAGGTTGATTATTAAACCTGATAGCATTTAATAAAACGGAAGTAAGTATTTTTGGTTAAAAGAGAAGTTAATACCTTACATTAGGCGTTACAATTCAAGATTAAAATGGGAATCAACCAAAGAGGCTCTCCCTCCAGACATCTAGTAAACTCGAAGCAAAACTCTTTAAGGTCCTCTTATACTTGCGTGCGTAACCATCTATTTTCCACATATGAATTATTTCAGCCCCCAAAGGACATAGAAAACATTTTTCTTAAAGAAGAAAAATATTCGCTTAAAATTAAATTACGTTAAGTATTCTTGTAGTATATAATAAAATTGATCGAAATCCAATATTGTGGGCGGATCAAGCGAGAACGAAAAAACGAATTAGAACAAATCTTTGCTTAATTAATAGTATATTAACCCGAAAAACATGTAAGGTAAATTTTTGTACAATAAACTAACTAAATTTTGGTAAATAGACTAACAGAAAATTTGTATTTATTTTTCTCAAATCCACGTATACATGTTGTAGTTGCGTACTTCTACTCTACAATATATGGCGTACTGTTTCTTTATATTTTCAAACTAGGTTCCTATACCCATCGTTTAACCAGGGTTTAAAACTCAAAATAATTCGAAATCTTTCTAGTTTTTGAAATGTTTCGAAATGTTTGAAAAATACTTCTTTTCTTCGGGGCATACTCTATGAGTGCGTATTTCACAAACTTACCTGTTGCTGTTATATACAAATGTCGGAAATTAGGTTATGTAATTTGTACTGCTACTGGATAATAGATGGCGCGGTATATTTGTCACGTCTCACGTGTCACGGTAAATAATAGTTCTTGTGTTTAAAAAAAATTTAAAAGCAATATTTGTTTCTGTTTCGGTTTTGACATTTTTTAATCAATCCGTGAACTGAAAATAAGTGGTGGAAGTAACTAAAAAACTTTTAGTAAAACATATGTAATGTAATAAAAAATATAATTATTTTACAAATAATTATAACAAAATCCTATATTAATTTTTTGTTCTTTTCGAATAATTCTGAAATGGTTAATAAAAAGGCCTTTTAGATATTTATACACCCGCTACCCAGTAATTTGGATATGAATAGAATCTTAAATTAATTAATTTTTGGTTCATGTACTGGCCAATTAAATGAATGTATAGGCACTTTAACGCGTCCATTTATATGAAGGATTCTTGAGTCATTAATAAGTATTGAAATACTATTTAAATGAACTGCATATTCCGACATATTACATGATTTAGAAATGCTTCATTAAATGGCCACTTATCTAAATACATATAGGTGTTTGTGTGCATCCATTTTTCTGAAGGATTTCTGAATCATAAACCAATCATTAATAAGGTTTAATAAAGTGTTCCGCTTCCCAAAAAATTGGATACGAATCGTGTATACAATTTATAAAATTTTGGACGTTTTTTCACTTTGATGAATTATTTTTAATTCATTTATGAAGGGAAATGTTTCCTGGGGTAACATAAAGCCTTGAAAAGGATGAAAAGATATTTGGAATCATGTAACCAAATTTGAGATTATGTTCACTTCCATGCTTTTATCAGGCCAACCGACAATATCTGACAAAGTAATTAATGCATACCAATGGAAGAACCTTGAAGGATGAACAAATTGCTAAGAAGAAAAAAAAACTTTGCAAGCTTGGAAGGATACAAAACACGCGTTCGCACTTGGATCTGTTTTATGACGGCAATAAATATCACGAAAAGATTAGTGTTTTCGAAAATGAGCCGAAATGAAATACCAATAAAAAATGATGCAACAACGCCAAACACCAAGAATAACAAAGTTTAGGAATAGAGGTTATGAACGTTTATGTTCCTGCTTTTAGGGCTTAGAAGCGATTTTTAACTCTGGCGTTTACTTAAATGTATACAGTTTATGTTGAATCAAATTCTTGGAATGGTTCATATTTTCGAAGTTCGATTTTAGATAAAGTAAGAGCGTCGAACATTTTGAGATGCAATACTGTTGTTGCTTTTTCGAAGCGTGTGTCTATTGTCCACTGTCAGTTTCTGACCAGTTCTCCTGGGAAGATCTTCGTTGGATATTCGATTAGGCCAGAAAATCTTTCCTTGAATTTACTGAAAAAAAATGGCGAAAAGTGACCTAGTTTTGAGGACTTAAAACGATGAAATTTTATGCTTAAACTAAATTAGAAAATAATATCCTTTCTCTAAGACATTTTGGCGTCATTCAGCAATTTTTTTTTGCATTTTTCCAAACATAAGAATCCACTTGTGCCCAAGCCCAAAGTAATCTTAAGTGCATACCCGTTTTCTTCCGCCTTTTTACCACCAACACCACTGCACCAACAACTATACTCCGTGCAGATAGTTTACGATAAAAAAAAACTGTAAACTTCTTAATGGATACCTCTGCAACACCATCATCATCGTCGACGACACCATTTTGAGGCGACAAGAAAATATGGAGAGAACGAATAATACTAAAAAAAAATATTATAAAAAATACCATTTATGGCGCCATCTACTTCGGCAGTCCGGCATTAGATTACGCGATAAACATTGTTTACTCTGGAAATTTTGCAGCCAAAAAAGGATTTCCTTTTCAAAAACGTGGGATGGTCATTCTGTTCTGGCCGTTTGGTGAACAGTTTAATTTTATTCCTCCCTCCTGACCAACCTCACGGACATCAAATGAAAGTACATTGGAGCCGTTTTTAAAACTTTTTTTCTCTTTCGCCAGAGAAAAAGGACACACTGCATGTAAAGAAGTGAACTATTCTACTAATACTTATATCTGATCTAAAAATTGCCCTTAATTGGGCGTCGAGGGTTTTCTTATTTGCTGAAAGGATATAATCAACTTAAATTCATATATTTTTTTATTTCTTATCAAGTTGTTGAATCATGTGCTAGGAGTTGCCGCAGGAGGAAGATATCTTTAAGATCTTTTTTTTTGGTGGTACAATAGAGGTTTGACCGGAAATTGGAACATAAAATTTTAACACATCATGTGTGTGTGTGTGCAGTTTCAAGATAATTTTTGAGATTGTGTCAAAATCGTAAAAATGATTTTATTTTTATCGATAAAACAACTGTGTAGTCAGTGCCACATGAAATCAAATTGTTGCAGGATGAGAGTCTTTATATTTTTCGTAACTTGATCGTTACATTTAATGGCCAGGTTGATTATTAAACCTGATAGCATTTAATAAAACGGAAGTAAGTATTTTTGGTTAAAAGAGAAGTTAATACCTTACATTAGGCGTTACAATTCAAGATTAAAATGGGAATCAACCAAAGAGGCTCTCCCTCCAGACATCTAGTAAACTCGAAGCAAAACTCTTTAAGGTCCTCTTATACTTGCGTGCGTAACCATCTATTTTCCACATATGAATTATTTCAGCCCCCAAAGGACATAGAAAACATTTTTCTTAAAGAAGAAAAATATTCGCTTAAAATTAAATTACGTTAAGTATTCTTGTAGTATATAATAAAATTGATCGAAATCCAATATTGTGGGCGGATCAAGCGAGAACGAAAAAACGAATTAGAACAAATCTTTGCTTAATTAATAGTATATTAACCCGAAAAACATGTAAGGTAAATTTTTGTACAATAAACTAACTAAATTTTGGTAAATAGACTAACAGAAAATTTGTATTTATTTTTCTCAAATCCACGTATACATGTTGTAGTTGCGTACTTCTACTCTACAATATATGGCGTACTGTTTCTTTATATTTTCAAACTAGGTTCCTATACCCATCGTTTAACCAGGGTTTAAAACTCAAAATAATTCGAAATCTTTCTAGTTTTTGAAATGTTTCGAAATGTTTGAAAAATACTTCTTTTCTTCGGGGCATACTCTATGAGTGCGTATTTCACAAACTTACCTGTTGCTGTTATATACAAATGTCGGAAATTAGGTTATGTAATTTGTACTGCTACTGGATAATAGATGGCGCGGTATATTTGTCACGTCTCACGTGTCACGGTAAATAATAGTTCTTGTGTTTAAAAAAAATTTAAAAGCAATATTTGTTTCTGTTTCGGTTTTGACATTTTTTAATCAATCCGTGAACTGAAAATAAGTGGTGGAAGTAACTAAAAAACTTTTAGTAAAACATATGTAATGTAATAAAAAATATAATTATTTTACAAATAATTATAACAAAATCCTATATTAATTTTTTGTTCTTTTCGAATAATTCTGAAATGGTTAATAAAAAGGCCTTTTAGATATTTATACACCCGCTACCCAGTAATTTGGATATGAATAGAATCTTAAATTAATTAATTTTTGGTTCATGTACTGGCCAATTAAATGAATGTATAGGCACTTTAACGCGTCCATTTATATGAAGGATTCTTGAGTCATTAATAAGTATTGAAATACTATTTAAATGAACTGCATATTCCGACATATTACATGATTTAGAAATGCTTCATTAAATGGCCACTTATCTAAATACATATAGGTGTTTGTGTGCATCCATTTTTCTGAAGGATTTCTGAATCATAAACCAATCATTAATAAGGTTTAATAAAGTGTTCCGCTTCCCAAAAAATTGGATACGAATCGTGTATACAATTTATAAAATTTTGGACGTTTTTTCACTTTGATGAATTATTTTTAATTCATTTATGAAGGGAAATGTTTCCTGGGGTAACATAAAGCCTTGAAAAGGATGAAAAGATATTTGGAATCATGTAACCAAATTTGAGATTATGTTCACTTCCATGCTTTTATCAGGCCAACCGACAATATCTGACAAAGTAATTAATGCATACTTCTAACCAAATAATCTCTTGCAGATGTAAAGAGCTTGATAGAAATAGCGTACTTTCAGATTATGTGTAAAGAATTGTTGGTCTCCTTTCTTTGCGTTCCAGAAACTCCAGTCAGAGCCACACTTTGACTCTTTTGGAGCAAAGGTCCTTGTTGTTCTTAGCCTATAGATATTCATCGGTCACCTTATGAATTCCACTCAAAGCTCGAAATTTGGTCGGCTTTCTAAATTTTTTCAGTGCCTTACCAGACCAGTGCCATTTTCACAGCTTGATGTCAACATTTACTTTTGTTTGCCCAGTCCTAATCGACAGTTTAAAGTTGGGAATTGACTCTGGCCATCGGATCATTAGGATTTAACTCGGATAGCTTTTTTTAAAAGTCTGTACATCTGTACTAGATGGTGGCGTAAAGTTGTATAGATTTCACTTTTGAATCAAAAAGTTCTAAGTTTGTTCGAAGTGATATTTTTTCCGAAGTTCCACACAGAAAAAAGGATTCCAAATGCAATTACCGCTCCATTTTGTACTTGCGATTTAGGTACTAAAATGCAAGTTATGGATTCGTGCAAAAAAAAATCTAACAATCAAACATGACATAACGATAATAGAGAAGTTGAATAAAGTGGGTCCGGAAATTCCGTCCGTCTGTCTGTCTGTCTGTTCGCGCCTCTACAGCCTAAACGGATTTGCTTCAAACTTGGTATTTAGTATTTATTGGGTAGTATCTCGGGGGCTGTTTTTGATTTTTGCTCTAGGTCGAAAAATAACGGTACCTGCCATACAATTTTGAACAAGAAGTTAGATTTTCTCGAAAACGGCTCTAACGATTTTAATAAAACTTTCAGAGTTCTAATTTTTTACAATAATACATCTTTTAGTTGGAATACATTTTTCGAAATTTGTTCTAATGTGGTTTCATCGTAAACTATTATCCCGACGTCATTTATAATTCAATTAATATCGCATTTTAAAATTTTCAAAAACTTTTTTTTCGATTTTTTAATTAAAAAAAAAATTGGTTTTCGAAATTCAAAATATTTTTTTGAGAAGTTTTTCAAAAAAAACGACTTTTTAAAAAAACTGGTCGAACGATTTTCAAATTTTTTTTTCTTCGATAGACATTTAGTGTTCAAATTTTATTGCATACTTAGTTTTTCCAAGAAAACTCTGAAACTAATTAAAAAAAAAATAAAGAAGTTTCTAAAAAAAATATTTTTTTTATTTTAATAGACGTTTGGTTTTCAATCTGGCAATACTTTTTTTCAGAGTTGGTCTTTTTGACAGCTGTCTCTTGATTTATGCTCAGTTTGGTTATTGGTTTGCGATTTCATAATGAATAGACTCACTCCTCAACAAAGTTTGCAAATTGTGCAAATTTATTACAAAAATAATGGTTCGTTTCGGTGGAGCAAAATATCGACGAAGACCCATAAGTCCATCCGCCATCCCGCGCTGAAGGATCTTGGTTTGCGGGCTTACAAAATCCAAGTCGTTCAAGAATTAAATCCCATCAAGCGCGTCACACGTTCGGTGAAAACGAAATGGCCACCGATCCCGATTTTCACAAAATTGGCAAAATTGGGCCCCGGCTGGAATTTATTCTAGCCAGCAACGGCGGCCACTTCCCCAAAATCATTTTTAGAACATAATGCAAACCCTTATCTTTATAATAAAGCTAGATTCTTGGCCATAACATTAAACTTTATCCGTTTTATTTCTTCTTGAAAACCACACGTCTAAAAAAAACACCCTTTATATACATTCATATGCAGCCACTAAGCAATTATCTAACATAAGAACAAGTTCATGCGACCCAGTCGTGCATTTTATTAAAATTTTATTCGACGATGTGACCGCACATACGAGCAAGTACGTGCGATCCAGTCGTGCAATTTATTTCAATTACTGACGTCTAGAGCCGTTCCACCATCGAATGACACCTGCCTTCCCAGATGAACCTGCTGTTGGATTGACTCATTTGGTTTAGAGTATACCGGTTTTGTTTGCCAGGAAACTGATAGAAACTTGAGTTTATATTTGAACTGGGGTCATAATCTGGCTCACAAACGTGAGCCATCATCGGTGTTGATTTTCTATTGTCACTAGCAGGTTAACGTTCTGATCTAGGACAGCCCGGTTGGTCCTACATTTCCTATCAACGATATTCTTCGTGATATTTTGCACTTCCTTTGTATCCCCTCTTCATGTGACTTTGTCATCACTATCCGCTATAAGTTGCATAATCTGGTCCTCCTATCACGTCTCAAATATCGATGCCCTGTTTTTATGTTCTAACGTATATTTGTTCTGTAGAATCACTTCTTTATGAACATTAGTTTTGCTCTTGATTCTATTTTTAAGTGGGGTCCTACGGTATTTTATTTTTTCCAGGTGTCATGGGTTATCAAGAATTTTCTAGCCCTTGACTCTCTCGGTACCATTTCAGATCCAACTGTTTCTAGCTTCCTGTCCCCTCCTCACAAGAGTACAACATTACAGTCATTCTACAGGTTGCTCTATATTCAACTATCCCCTTCACTTGTTTTTGCTTAATCTGTGAAAGTTCCTAGTTTGAACCCTTTTATGTTCCAATTTCAACTATTCAATCCTGAATATACCAAAACGTTATATTTATATTTCCTTGTACGTATACTCCTTAAAAAATTGCTTTTTGTTTACACGATTTAAAAATCATTCGTTTGGCATTCTTGTCCGCTCATAAAAACAAACAATCTTCAATAAAAAACAATTTTTAAAGATATTATCCACTAAATAATAATGGCCAGCATATTGACCCCTCCCATAATCTCAAAACCACTGTCGTAAAAGAGGGCACACAAAGAAAACTGGATTTCAATTTTTACATCCACCCAGCATCATCAGGGAGTCCTATCTTCTATTGTGTCCTGCCCTTGCTGTTGACAAACCATAAATGTTGATCATGCTGGGAATGCGGAGGTAAGCTTTTGTGATAGGAAACGTTTTGAGTTCATTGCACATCGCCAACCTTCTACTCTTGTGACTAAACCGACATCATAGATCACTGATGCAAACTTTTATTGGTGCACAACAGTGACGTGTGGCATGTAATTAAGAGGTCCTTCTTGCAGCATGGCAGTGGTTCGTTCCTTGCTGAAACACCTGATTTGTATTCGGGTATATTTGTCTATCCTTTTTACTTTTTTTTTTTGTTCCATCAGGACACCACAAGTGTTTCACTGAAAAAGCCAACATTGTAAAAGTCTATCCATTTTAATATCCTTCCTTGTAATCTCTTACAGAATGTACGTGATGGGTACGTGCCTTCTTTTATGGCAAATAAACATTTTCCTTCTTGCGAAATAGTAAAAGTCTATGTCGTTTATAGCTTTTCATCCTAGAAAAGTAAAAAAAAATGTGAAAACCACAAAAAGAACAGCATTTTAAGGATAAGAAAGCTTCAAGAAAGGACGACAAGGCGAAGGACGGAACATTGTTTAGTTTCATATTTTTGCTGTAACACTTTCTTCCGCCGAAGAGGTCCTTTTTTCTGGTTGATCCGCAGCTTCCAATATTTTGTCGTCCTTACTTTATTTTTTATGACCCTGAGGACAATGATGACGATGACAAGGAAGATGGAGGTGACATTGATGGCGGTCATGGTAGTATAGTGTTGAGCCAGCGAGATAGCAACGATATTTGTTGCTGAGTGCTTTCTGGTTGAATGCAGTGTCATCAAGCGATTTTATATCCCCGTGACAAGGGAATAACAAAAGGCGCCTTTTTGGCTGCGCATTCTTAGAAAAAGGTGGGAAGAAATTAAGAAAAGGTTAATCATCATAGTCCTTAAGTGGTGCTGGTCTATTTTATACATTTTCCTTAAAAAAACTAAAGACTCTCATGACAGAAAACTTATGAAATATTGTGATTCATTCTAAGGTGGACTGCGGCGTGTCTAAAACTTGGTATAGGACAGCAATGTAACTTTTAGTCATGTCGAAGTGCTTGCTTTACCTCCTCGTCGTGGTCCGCGGGCAATGATGTATGCCTACATACACAAATTAGCTTAAATTGCAAGTACAAAGTTTTTAACTTGGGTAAGGATAAATAACGGAGGTTAGCATTCTTTATAACTGAAATTCATCCCGGTGAAATCGTGGCTGTGAAAATCAATACAGGCAAAACAAAGATGACCAGCTTCGGCAATCTGTCATCCTTTTTAATAAATTTTTCCCGAAAGCCCGTAGAGCATGTACAGAGCTTCCAGTACCTAAGTAAGTTAGTAAGTACGACGAATTCTTGATCAAACAACGGAAAAGGATCGAAATTCTGGCTTCAAAATACTGCTTTTAAAACATAAAGTCTGCTTTTCAAAACTCTGATTTTTTTCAATTTTGTCTGCTTTTCAAAATTCTGTCTGTTAAAAAAGAAAACAATTCTGCTTATTTAAAAAAAAAATTGATTCCGTTTTTATGCACATGCCCATTTGCCCAATTATAATGTTTACATTTATTTAACTTTTAAAATTAAACATATAATCTATCAATACACAATTTATCATTTCCCTTAAGAGATTTAACTATTGAAACACTTATTTTCAAATACTTAGAACTTTTGCGAAGGGATAACAAATGACACTAACTGAATAATAAATAGTGTTAAGAAGTAGAGGTCCAGAGAATATTATATGTATATAGCTTTGTATATACCCTACATATAGTACTATCATGAAGCGCATCCTTTTTAATTGCGATTATTGGGACTACTAGCTGAAATTTATCGATCTAAAATAATAATTTTCGAAAAATAAGCAAACCCAGCGCCACCTACGGGTGATTCAAATAGCTTTAGTTATTCATTTCAAAATGAACTCACTGCCTGTGAAAGTCCCGTCAAAATCGGTCCATAAATAAGAATTTTCGAGAAAAAAAACGACACCAGCGCCACCTAGTGAGTAATTACCATAGCCTTAGTTACTCCTAAGGATATCAGCTACCTGCCAGTGAAAGTCCCGTTAAAATCGGTGCAGCCGTTCCCGAGATTACCCGGAAAAAACAGACAGAAAGACAGACAGACAAACAGACCGACAGACAAAAATTTTTTAAAAGGTGTTTTTGTTATAAGTACTGTATATCCTTTCGTAAACATCAAATAAAAAGCTGTTATTTTGATTTTAAAAACAGACACAGATGGCATATCTCACCGAACAAATCTTTACATCGCTTTGGTGAAAGTAAGATTATTGCTCTTGATATCTCCAAGGCATTTGATAGAGTTTGGCATGAAGCTCTCTTATTGAAAATTCGTGCTTTTGGGATCGATGGTACTCTTGTTCGTTGGATTAGTAGTTATCTTCTGGACTGTTCAAGACAAGTTGTACTGGACGGTATCAAGTCTGATTCCCACAAAATAAATGCTGGTGTGCCCCAGGGCTCTGTTCTGTCTCCGAATCTTTTCCTCATTTTTATAAATAATCTTTTGTCTGTTACTTCTAACCCACTTAACTGTTTTGCTGACGACTCTACCCTCAGCTTTTCATATTCGTCTGATAATTTACGTCCTTTGCCTTGGGACGTATAATTGCAACGGTGCCGTATGTCAAGCTCATTAAACTCCGATTTATACAACATTGTCAAATAGGGTACTAGAAATCTTGTGGAGTTTAATGCTTCAAAAACTCAAAGCTGTCTTCTGTCGTTAAAATTAAACATACCCCCAATGCCATTGTCATTGACAACTTGCAACGAGGAAACCGAAGACTTTCGGTACTCGTTAAATGTGTCAACGACGACCTCCGTTTGAACGACCATTTATTTGAGATCACTAAATATGCTGCTAAGTGCTTAGGTTTTCTGTATCGGTGTAAGAAGTATTTTTCTCCTTCTGATCTGGCTACAATTTATAAAACGTTTATACGCCTAAACTCGAGTATAACTCCCACCTCTGGGCAGGTGCTTCGCGAAAATCGCTTCACCTGCTTGATAGAATACAAAATCGAGCGTTAATATTGAAAGGTAATAGAACTGCCGCTGAAACAATTGCCCCTCTCGCACACCGACGCAATGTTTCATGTCTTTCCTTATTTTAGCGTTTCTTTTACAAAAAATGTTCACACGAAGTAGCCAGTTGCATTCCTCCCCTTAAAAGTTTCTCCCGTAATACTCGTCACGCAAGGAATGCTCATCAGTTCACCCTTGATCCCAATTTCGGACGTACCGTGAAATATAGGGATTCTTTTTTTTAGCCGAACGACACGAATTTGGAATAGTTTACCCGGCGAGATTTTCCCTTGCCATTTTGATCTGCAAACATTCAAAACCAATGTTAATCGACACCTCCTATCTTTCCCCTGCCTATCTTCCGAATGCCGGCGCAGTGTTTTACATTAAAAGGGAAACAAGTAGTTCCTTGTGCGCGCGTTAATTATAAAAAAAAAAATAAAAAAAAAAAACTTCATTTTTATTTATGTGTATATGTATAGATAAGGCAAGTTTAAGATTCGTGATTATAAAAAAAATTGAGATAACAATCAAACATGCCATTATTATTAGGATCGAAGTCTAAAAACGTTAGTTGCAAGAAATGTCTGCCTGTCTGTCTGTCAGTATGTATAACGAACCGCAGCCTAAATGGCTTAAGCGATTGTCTTCAAATTTGATGTTTGTAATTCTTTTGGCATTCCAAGGAGGAGAAATTAAAATTTTATTTTTAGGCCTAAAAATAACGGTACCTGCCTTACGACCTTTTTTGAAAAGCTTATTTTTCTCGAAAACGGCTTCGATTTTGATGAAAATTTTTGAAAATTTTGTTGCTGCTAAAATTACGAGAAAAGTCTGTTAACGGTACCTTTTATATACCTTAGCTTTCTCGGTAACGGCTCTATGGATTTCTGTCAAATTTTATATTTGAGAAGATATAAAAAGCCAAATTAATTCTGCATATCAAATGTTGAATATTTTTTTTTCTAATTATTAATTTTTCAAATTTTTTTTTGAAAAGTCAATATTTTTAAATATAATCAAAAAAATATATTTTAAATTGTATGTGTATTAATAAACTTCAAAAAACTGCATACCAAAATTAAAAAAAAAATTCAAAAAACTAAAAATGAAAACAGGATTTTATCAAAATCTGTCCTACAATTTTCAAAATTCTTTTTTTTTTTTTTTATAAATTCTTTATTATACAAGATGTTTATACTAAAAACTGTTAAGGGTTGTGTATTTATGAGTTCAGAATTTGTTATTTTGTTACTTGTTTCGATCAAAGATCTTGCCTTCCACATTATTAAGTACATAAGAGCAAGTACGTGCGACTCAGTCGTACTTATTTTTTAATTGCGAATCAAGTCGCTGAAATCGCCAATTAGTATTGATATAGAATAATAACAAACAACAAAAGTGTATTAAATACTGATAAAATATCGGTAAATGTTCTCGTCTCCACTATTTACAGGAAGATGGCCAGACGAAAAATGACACCATACTATAGAGAATGTATATACAATGTATATATGTAGATAGGAAACAAAAAACCTACTTTTTTATTATTTTTATTTTTTTTTATTTAAGAAAGTAAGAGCAGTTTTGATTATAAAAAACCGCCCGCTTTTTAGCATTTTCCATACCTTTGTTCTTTTTATCATTTGCAGAATTTCAAAACCAGAATTTTGAAAGCAGAAATTTGAAAGCCGAATTTTGTTAAAAGAATTTTGACCCCAACCCTCATACAACCTATTAGAAGAAGTCCTTTAATTAGGCCTTATATCATTAATTCCGCAAATTACAATATTCATTGGTAAACTCAAAACAGCATAAATCAAACTCCATTTATGGAACTCGCAAGATATAAGCCCAAATGCCCGAACTCCCTCGGAATACCCCAAACAAACAAATAATAACACATTATTATAACACTTTTGAAAGTGTTAATTAATTAATTATATATATGAGCACATCGTCGCTTATTTTCGAAAAATAAGCAAATCCAGCGCCACCTACGGGTGATTCAAATAGCTTTAGTTATTCATTTCAAAATGAACTCACTGCCTGTGAAAGTCCCGTCAAAATCGGTCCATAAATAAGAATTTTCGAGAAAAAAACGACACCAGCGCCACCTAGTGAGTAATTACCATAGCCTTAGTTACTCCTAAGGATATCAGCTACCTGCCAGTGAAAGTCCCGTTAAAATCGGTGCAGCCGTTCCCGAGATTACCCGGAAAAAACAGACAGAAAGACAGACAGACAAACAGACCGACAGACAAAAATTTTTTAAAAGGTGTTTTTGTTATAAGTACTGTATATCCTTTCGTAAACATCAAATAAAAAGCTATTATTTTGATTTTAAAAACAGACACAGATGGCATATCTCACCGAACAAATCTTTACATCGCTTTGGTGAAAGTAAGATTATTGCTCTTGATATCTCCAAGGCATTTGATAGAGTTTGGCATGAAGCTCTCTTATTGAAAATTCGTGCTTTTGGGATCGATGGTACTCTTGTTCGTTGGATTAGTAGTTATCTTCTGGACTGTTCAAGACAAGTTGTACTGGACGGTATCAAGTCTGATTCCCACAAAATAAATGCTGGTGTGCCCCAGGGCTCTGTTCTGTCTCCGAATCTTTTCCTCATTTTTATAAATAATCTTTTGTCTGTTACTTCTAACCCACTTAACTGTTTTGCTGACGACTCTACCCTCAGCTTTTCATATTCGTCTGATAATTTACGTCCTTTGCCTTGGGACGTATAATTGCAACGGTGCCGTATGTCAAGCTCATTAAACTCCGATTTATACAGCATTGTCAAATAGGGTACTAGAAATCTTGTGGAGTTTAATGCTTCAAAAACTCAAAGCTGTCTTCTGTCGTTAAAATTAAACATACCCCCAATGCCATTGTCATTGACAACTTGCAACGAGGAAACCGAAGACTTTCGGTACTCGTTAAATGTGTCAACGACGACCTCCGTTTGAACGACCATTTATTTGAGATCACTAAATATGCTGCTAAGTGCTTAGGTTTTCTGTATCGGTGTAAGAAGTATTTTTCTCCTTCTGATCTGGCTACAATTTATAAAACGTTTATACGCCTAAACTCGAGTATAACTCCCACCTCTGGGCAGGTGCTTCGCGAAAATCGCTTCACCTGCTTGATAGAATACAAAATCGAGCGTTAAGATTGAAAGGTAATAGAACTGCCGCTGAAACAATTGCCCCTCTCGCACACCGACGCAATGTTTCATGTCTTTCCTTATTTTAGCGTTTCTTTTACAAAAAATGTTCACACGAAGTAGCCAGTTGCATTCCTCCCCTTAAAAGTTTCTCCCGTAATACTCGTCACGCAAGGAATGCTCATCAGTTCACCCTTGATCCCAATTTCGGACGTACCGTGAAATATAGGGATTCTTTTTTTTAGCCGAACGACACGAATTTGGAATAGTTTACCCGGCGAGATTTTCCCTTGCCATTTTGATCTGCAAACATTCAAAACCAATGTTAATCGACACCTCCTATCTTTCCCCTGCCTATCTTCCGAATGCCGGCGCAGTGTTTTACATTAAAAGGGAAACAAGTAGTTCCTTGTGCGCGCGTTAATTATAAAAAAAAAAATAAAAAAAAAAAAACTTCATTTTTATTTATGTGTATATGTATAGATAAGGCAAGTTTAAGATTCGTGATTATAAAAAAAATTGAGATAACAATCAAACATGCCATTATTATTAGGATCGAAGTCTAAAAACGTTAGTTGCAAGAAATGTCTGCCTGTCTGTCTGTCAGTATGTATAACGAACCGCAGCCTAAATGGCTTAAGCGATTGTCTTCAAATTTGATGTTTGTAATTCTTTTGGCATTCCAAGGAGGAGAAATTAAAATTTTATTTTTAGGCCTAAAAATAACGGTACCTGCCTTACGACCTTTTTTGAAAAGCTTATTTTTCTCGAAAACGGCTTCGATTTTGATGAAAATTTTTGAAAATTTTGT